>CM060882.1:135499835-136877335 GCA_030762935.1 Hymenopus coronatus
ACTACTAGTACTACTATTACTGATACTAGTACTACTACTACTGATACTAGTACTACTACTACTGCTACTGCTGCTACTACTACTGCTGATACTAGTACTACTACTACTGATACTAGTACTACTACTGCTGATACTAGTACTACTACTACTGATACTAGTACTACTACTACTGCTACTGCTACTACTACTACTGATACTAGTACTACTACTACTGCTACTGCTACTACTACTGCTGATACTAGTACTACTACTACTGATACTAGTACTACTACTGCTGATACTAGTACTACTACTACTGATACTAGTACTACTACTGCTGATACTAGTACTACTAATACTGATAGTACTACTACTGATACTAGTACTACTACTGCTGATACTAGTACTACTACTACTTCTGCCACTACTACTGCTACTAGTACTACTACTACTACTACTACTACTACTA
Source organism: Hymenopus coronatus (assembly GCA_030762935.1). Classification (NCBI taxonomy): domain Eukaryota; kingdom Metazoa; phylum Arthropoda; class Insecta; order Mantodea; family Hymenopodidae; genus Hymenopus; species Hymenopus coronatus. The sequence goes on from CM060882.1 coordinate 135,500,284, forward strand.
CTACTACTACTACTACTACTACCACTACTACTGCTACTACTACCACTACTACTGCTACTAGTACTACTACTACTGATACTAGTACTACTACTACTGATACTAGTACTACTACTGCTGATACTAGTACTACTACTACTTCTGCCACTACTACTGCTACTAGTACTACTACTACTACTACTACTACTACTACTACCACTACTACTGCTACAAGTACTAATACTACTGATACTAGTACTACTACTACTTCTGCCACTACTACTGCTACTAGTACTACTATTACTACTACTGCTACTAGTACTACTACTACTTCTGCCACTACTACTACTACTAGTACTACTAGTACTACTACTGATACTAGTACTACTACTACTGATACTAGTACTACTACTACTGATACTAGTACTACTACTACTTCTGCCACTACTACTGCTACTAGTACTACTACTACTACTACTACCACTACTACTGATACTAGTACTACTACTACTGATACTAGTACTACTACTACTTCTGCCACTACTACTGCTACTAGTACTACTACTACTACTACTACTACTACTACTACCACTACTACTGATACTAGTACTACTACTACTACTACTACTACTACTACTGATACTAGTACTACTACTACTTCTGCCACTACTACTGCTACTAGTACTACTACTACTACTACTGCTACTAGTACTACTACTACTTCTGCCACTACTACTGCTACTAGTACTACTACTGCTACTAGTACTACTACTACTTCTGCCACTACTACTGCTACTAGTACTACTACTACTGATACTAGTACTACTACTACTTCTGCCACTACTACTACTACTACTACTGCTACTAGTACTACTACTACTACTACTACTACTACTACTACTACTACTACTACTACTACTACCATCCTTAGCATAGCCTTTTCAGGGCGTTGAAGGTCTTTCATCCAGAGATATCCGAACTGATTGAAGGGAAGCTGAATATGGGTACCGTGGAATACTTGAGGACTAGCACACAGATATATTCCAGTAGAGATACTAATAGTGCAATTTCTCGTTTTATATATATATATATATATATATATATATATATATATATATATATATATCTGTTGCCCTGGGTGGTGGACTCTCAAGGTGTCAGTGACATGGAACAGCTGTGTGCGATCTTGCGGCAATGAAAACAGCTATCGGAGGAACACGGCAGGAAATATATAGCCTTCGCTACAGGTGGTGGTCTAGATAGATACTATACTAGGAAGCTCCTGGAGTGTGTCTTCAGGAATAGCGGCATTCAAGTTGGATATATGTTACCAGCCCGTGCACATAATACGGCGATTACTCCAGTTGGTGGTCAACCGAAATTGCATCCAAGGAAACCTGAGGTGCCCCAGGAAACAGTCAGAGTTAGAGCAACTGGGAAAACGTTTGCGGATATACTGAAGACTGTGAAGCAAGAAGTTGATATCGCGAAAATTGGAGTGCGGATAAAAAATATCCGGAAACGTGGCGAAGGAGATGCGGTGTTTACTGTGGAGGGGGAAGGTAAAGCCAACGTCCTGAAACAGGAGATACAAAGAAATATCAAAGACTTGCAGGTGAACACGAGAAGGAAGGATGCTACTCTACTGTTATACGGGGTGGACCGGTCAATTAGCGAGGAAGTACTGCAGGCCGCCATAGGTACTGAGATCGGTGTTCCCGCTTCTGAGGTACTGGTTAGCGCTCTGCGACCCGGAAGGTTTGGGAATTTAAATGCGACTATTGTTGTACCTTTGGAAATCTCCCGTCAGTTGATTAAGAAACGGAAGGTACAGATTGGGTGGACTGAATGTCATGTCCGGGAAAGGATTACTATTTGGAGGTGTTATAAGTGCTTTGATTTAGGCCATAGAGCCTATCATTGTAAGAAGGAAGTTAACAGGAGCGAGGACTGTCTTAACTGTGGTGGAGAAGGACACCATGCTAAGGATTGTACGCAACGACCATTCTGCATTAAATGTCAGAAGGAGGGACATAGATTCGACCAAATGAAGTGCCCGAACTTTCGAATGTTGGTCTTCACCGCTCGAGCGAGACAGTTATAATTCACAGGATGCCTACACCAACAATCCGCGTACTGCAGACCAATTTAATGCGATCCAATTTGAATCACGACATGGCTGAGCCTACGGCCCTTGAGAGAGGAGTGGATATTATAGTTGCCTGCGAACCAAATAAGAAACGGGTGTTGGATGGTAGTTGGGTCCAAGATAAGAGGAGTGATGTAGCCCTCTATTTCCTGAATAAGCGGCTCAACGTGTTACAGTTCCGAGCTGAGGAAGAATACATATGTGTAGAATTGCCACACTGTCACTTCTTCTGTTGCTATAGTTCACCTAATATTCCATTTGATGTGTTTATGAAAGATATCGATCGTTTAATGCAGGATAGCCTCGATACAGGCGGTGAATGCCTTCTCCTTGGTGATATAAATATCAAGTCGCTACAATGGGGATCTCCGGTAGCTGATCGTAGAGGTGCATACTGGACGGACTGGATGACGACATCATACCTAGTGGTGCATAACACGGGGATAGCACCCACCTTTGCTGGGGTCACTGTGAGTCGTATATCGACGTCACGTACTCAACGCAGAATATCGCTTCGCAGATTGCTTGTTGGCAGGTGTTGGAGGAAGAAATTCTTAGCGACCATCGCTTTACTTATTTTGAGATCATGGGGACTACGCACCGCAAAGTGACAACACCCGTGGAAAAAAGATTGATAGAATATGATTGGGCAGTACTAGCACATATCCTTGAATGAGTTGGAGAATGACATATGGGGTGCCGGGTATAAAATAGTCACTGGCCGATTGACGAATCGCTCACCTATAGACTTGAGTACTACCAGGAAAAAGGAAATAACCAGAGTCTTATTTCCCCTTCGGGATGATGCTTTGCCAGTGCCATCTCAAACATCTGATGTAGAGCTCTTCACTGTTGCAGAATTACATGAGGTGACCAATCGCATGAAGAAGGGTAAGTCTCCCGGAATTGATGGCCTCAACCCGGCGGTGTTGCAAACTGCTGTTTCAATTGCTCCATCTTTGATCTTGGGCATATTTAATGACTTGTTACTGAAGCAGGAGTTCCCAGATATGTGGAAAACTTCTAAGGTGGTTTTCCTTTTGAAAGGCGGCAAATCGCCATTAGAGCCGTCCGCCTATCGACCATTGTGCCTCTTGACTGCGCTTAGTAAGCTGTATGAAGGACTCATAAAGCTGCGTTTGGACAGGGCACTCCTAGGAAATGGAGGATTCTCCGATGCCCAATATGGATTTCAGCCAGGCAAATCCACTTTACAAGTCATCGCTGCCGTGCTTCGAATGAACGCTGAATCTAGCGGAAAGTGGTCTGCATTAATCACGTTGGATGTCCAAAATGCATTTAATACTGCTACCTGGAGTATCATACTGGATTCTTTGCGACAAAGAAACATCCCGCCATATATAATCAATGTGCTCATTTCCTACTTTACAGGTAGGAAAATCAGGATTGATAACGAGGATATGCCAATTACGACTGGGGTTCCGCAGGGCTCTATACTTGGGCCGACATTATGGAACGTTTTATATGATGGATTTCTACGTTTGAAACTACCGGATGGTGCATTCCAAATCGCCTTTGCAGACGATCTTGCCCTTTTTGTTAGTGCTGATGATGATGAAGAACTGACTTGTAAAGCTAATGAATCCTTACGACGCATTGACCGATGGATGGTGTACAACCAGTTGGAGTTGGCAGCACAGAAGACTGCAGCAGTTCTTCTGAAAGGCTCTGGAAAGTGCAAGAATATCTCCTTTATATTGCGGGATGCTCAGATAACTCCAAAAAAGGCCATCAGATACTTGGGAGTAATGATCGGTGCAAACAATCGTTTTGGAGATCACATAACGACTGTGTCCCAAAAGGCGGACATAAGAGCATCCCAACTGGCTAGGTTAATGCCAAATATTGGTGGTCCCCGATCCCTGAAATGCCGGTTGTTGTGTGGCGTGGTTTATTCTATTCTTTTATATGCTGCACCTATATGGTACACTGCTATGGGCATCAAAAAATATGCCAGAGCGCTGGAGAAAGTACAAAGGAAGGTGATATTGCGCTCTATTTGCGCTTACCGCACGGTTTCCAACAGGGCCTTCCAGGTATTGGCGGGATCCGTCCCCATTGACTTATCGGTAAAACAATGGCAGCTTCTCAGTGCTACCGATGCTTATAATCCATAATTAGCTCGCCGCCAGATTAGAGACCAAATCCTTCATGAATGGCAAGCAAGATGGAATGACACCACCATAGTAGGTCAATGGACAAAGAGGTTAATTCCGGAGGTGAAGTTTGCTGCAGTGTAAACACCGACAGATTGGTTACTTCCTGGCCCAGGTATTGACCGGACATGGGCGCTTTAACACTTATGCATATAAGATGGGGAAAACAGACACAATCAGTTGTCCTTATTGTGATGTCGAGGATACGGTGGCCCATACTTTCTTTCGCTGTCGGAGGTGGAATGATTTTAGAGCTGCAGGGAACACCGAATTAGGTGTTGTGTTATCTGTTGATAACTTAGTTCCCACCCTGATGGGGAGCGCCAGGGCTTGGAACATTGTTAAACGATTGGCGAGGTCTATTCTGCAAACCAAAGAGAAAGACACAAAAAAGGCCTAAATAGTCATGTGACAGAAGGGTTCTACAGCTAGAGCTATCATTCTGAAGTGATGCCTTGTTGCAGTTCCAGATGGTATGCTGAGAGAGTAAAGGTTTTTTTAGTTGGTGGAAATCCAACTCGACACGTGGAGTGCCGTTTTTGGAGGATTATTTTCCCTTACACAAATAAAAAACTACTACTACTACTGCTACTACTACTACTACTACTACTTCTACTACTACTACTGGTATTACTACTACTTCTGCCACTTAAACTACTACTGCTACTAGTACTACTGCTACTGGTACTACTAGTACTACTACTATTGCTACTAGTACTACTACTACTACTTCTGCCACTACTACTACTGCTACTAGTACTACTACTGCTACTAGTACTACTGCTACTAGTACTACTACTACTGCTACTAGTACTAGTACTACTGCTACTAGTACTATTACTGCTACTAGTACTACTGCTAATAGTACTACTACTGCTACTAGTACTAGTACTACTGCTACTAGTACTACTACTGCTGCTACTACTACTACTACTACTACTACTACCACTACTAGTACTACTGCTACTACTACTACTACTACTACTACTACTGCTACTAGTACTACTACTACTACTACTACTGCTGCTACTAGTACTACTACTACTGCTATTAGTAATACTACTACTTCTACTGGTACTACTACTACTGCTACTGGTGCTACTACTACTGCTACTGGTACTACTACTACTGCTACTGGTACTACTACTGCTACTGGTGCTACTACTACTGCTACTAGTACTACTACTGCTACTGGTGCTACTACTACTGCTACTAGTGCTACTACTACTGCTACTAGTACTACTACTGCTACTGGTGCTATTACTACTGCTACTAGTACTACTACTGCTACTGGTGCTACTACTGCTGCTACTGGTGCTACTACTACTGCTACTGGTGCTACTACTACTGCTACTAGTACTACTACTGCTACTGGTGCTACTACTACTGCTACTGGTGCTACTACTACTGCTACTGGTACTACTACTGCTACTGGTGCTACTACTACTGCTACTAGTACTACTACTACTGCTACTAGTACTACTACTGCTACTGGTACTACTACTGCTACTGGTACTACTACTACTGCTACTAGTACTACTACTACTGCTACTAGTACTAATACTACTGCTACTGGTACTACTACTACTGCTACTGGTACTACTACTGCTACTAGTACTACTACTACGGCTACTGGAGCTACTACTACTGCTACTGGTACTACTACTACTGCTACTGGTACTACTACTACTACTACTGCTGCTAGTACTACTACTACTGCTACTGGTGCTACTACTACTTCTACTGGTACTACTACTACTCCTACTGGTACTACTACTACTCCTACTGGTACTACTACTACTTCTGCCACTACTACTACTACTGCTACTGGTGCTACTACTACTGCTACTGGTGCTACTACTACTGCTACTGGTGCTACTACTACTACTGCCACTGCTACTACTGCTACTACTACTACCACTACTACTGCTACTAGTACTACTATTAATACTTCTGCCACTACTATTACTACTACTACTACCACTGCTACTACTATTTCTGCCACTACTATCACTACCACTACTACCCACCATTACTACCACCACTACTATCACCACCACCATTATCACTAACACCACCACCACTACCACTACTACCCAAACTACTACTGCTGCTACTACTACTATGGTACTACTCTACTACTACCACTACCATTACTACCTTCACCACTACTACCACTACTACCAAAACTACCCAAAATTACTACCATCATTACCACCACCATTATCACTACCACTACTACCCACCGTTACCATCACAATTATCACTTTCCACCACTACTACTACTACAACTACTACCACTACTACTACTGCTAGTACTACTACCACTACTGGTACTACTACCACTACTACTACTGCTACTACTACCACTACTACTATTACTACCAGTACTACTACCCACCATTACTACCACCCCCACTACTACTACTACCACTACTACTACTACCCACCATTACCACTACCACTACTACAACTCTGATGCTACCACTCTACTACTACTACCACTACTACCGCTGCCACTACAACCACTACTACCACTACTACCCACCATTACTAACACCACTACCACCACCATTATCAGTACCACCACCACTACTACTACTCTTACTACTACTACCACTACTACTACTACCCACCATTACTACCACCATTATCACTACCACTAATACTACTACCACTACTACTATTATGCTACTACTTTACTACTACTACTCTACCACTACTACTACCGCTACTATCACTGCCACTACTACTACTATTACCACCACTACTACCACCACTACCATCACCATTATCACTAGCACTAACAATACTACCACCACTGCTACCACCGCTACTACCACCACTACCACCACCATTATCACTACCATTACCATTACTACTACTACTACTACTTCTACTACTACTACTACTACTACTACTACTACTACTACTGTTTTACTACTTCTACTTCTACTACTACTACTACTACTACTACTACTACTACTGTACTACTACTACTACTACTAGTTCTACTACTACTACTACTACTATTATACTACTATACTGCTACTTCTACTACTACTACTACTAGTAAGATACTACTACTACTACTACTTCTACTTCTACTACTACTACAACTTCTACTACTACTACTCTGCTACTACTGTACTACTACTTCTACTACTACTACTACTACTACTACTACTACTACTACTACTCTGCTACTACTGTACTACTACTTCTACTACTACTACTACTTCTACTACTACTGTACTACTACTTCTACTACTACTGTACTACTACTCTGCTACTACTGTACTACTACTCTGCTACTACTGTACTACTACTTCTACTACTGTACTACTACTTCTACTACTGTACTACTACTTCTACTACTGTACTACTACTTCTACTACTACTACTACTTCTACTACTACTACTACTACTACTACTACTGTTTTACTACTTCTACTTCTACTACTACTACTACTACTACTACTGTACTACTACTACTACTACTACTACTAGTTCTACTACTACTACTACTACTACTACTATTATACTACTATACTGCTACTTCTACTACTACTACTACTAGTAAGATACTACTACTACTACTACTTCTACTTCTACTACTTCTACTACTGTACTACTACTTCTACTACTACTGTACTACTACTCTGCTACTACTGTACTACTACTCTGCTACTACTGTACTACTACTTCTACTACTACTACTACTACTACTACTACTACTACTACTACTACTACTACTCTGCTACTACTGTACTACTACTTCTACTACTACTGTACTACTACTCTGCTACTACTGTACTACTACTCTGCTACTACTGTACTACTACTTCTACTACTACTACTACTACTACTACTACTACTACTACTCTGCTACTACTGTACTACTACTTCTACTACTACTACTACTTCTACTACTACTACTACTACTACTACTACTACTACTACTACTGTTTTACTACTTCTACTTCTACTACTACTACTACTACTACTACTGTACTACTACTACTAGTTCTACTACTACTACTACTATTATACTACTATACTGCTACTTCTACTACTACTACTACTAGTAAGATACTACTACTACTACTACTTCTACTACTTCTACTACTACTACTACAACTTCTACTACTACTACTCTGCTACTACTGTACTACTACTTCTACTACTACTACTACTACTACTACTACTACTACTATACTATTACTACTGCTGCATCTACTACTACTACTACTACTCTGCTACTACTGTACTACTACTACTACTACTACTACTACTCTACTACTACTACTACTACTACTACTACTACTCTGCTACTACTGTACTACTACTTCTACTACTACTACTACTACTACTACTCTACTACTACTACTACTACTACTACTACTACTACTACTACTACTCTGCTACTACTGTACTACTACTTCTACTACTACTACTACTACTACTACTACTCTGCTACTACTGTACTACTACTTCTACTACTACTACTACTTCTACTACTACTACTACTACTACTACTACTACTACTATACTATTACTACTGCTGCATCTACTACTACTACTACTACTACTACTAGTACTAGTACTGATAATAAAAACAACATAACCGAACAAGAATGCAATGGAAACCTTGTGCACACATATTTCAATGGTTTTGCTTCAGTGCTTTAATGCATTTCTGGCATTCTTTAGCATCTTGGGTCATATCGACATATTTTACTTTCTCTACCACGTATGTACAACGTGCATTGTATTCCAACCACCAATTATATACAGAGATTTCATCGGAAATACATGCCTCGAAAAAATTAATGACATGACTAAATGTATATCTGTGTTTGTGTGTATGTGTGGGCAGAATAGAAAAGCCGGTTAAGTACCAAACCTGGTATTTAAGTTCACTAAGTCCCAAGAATGCGAGACGAAGATTTTCAAGCAAATTGATCTACCCCCAAATATCCTTTATTTAGAAGATTTTTCGAAAATTCTAATTTTCTCAAAAATGACTAACGATTTTGATGAAAAGGCCTAGATATATATTTAAGATATTTTCATGACAAACAAAATGTATATTTTGATTTCTCTGGGAATAGCCTCAGAAGACCTCTTATTTATAAATTACTTCTATACAACTTTTGTAAAAAATATAGAGATAGACAAAACTTACTACACAACTTATGATATACATATACCCCGTTTTTGTAGAGTTAATCGCTTTCGAGATATGTCGAGTTATTGGTTTCAGTTTTAAGTTACATACAATTTTCTCAGACGACAATCGCTTTCTTTTTGCCTGTCTTTTGTTTACTCCTAGCAAGCAAAGAGAACCGAATTTCAATAATGTCACAATGTCACATTCCGAACGGACTTTAAAAGATTTGGTTATCGCTTTAGACTGTGTATTACCTATTTCTCTTCTAATTACAAAAGAAGAGGTGATAAGACAGTTCTTGAATGTTTATCATTATATAGATATAAGAATACTCTTTTGTAACAACACTTTGCAAAGTGGAACAACTAGAGAAAGTCATGTGAATAGACAATATCAGATTTATTAATTTCGGAACAATTCTCATTTGTTGGCAATAATATGTACTCTCTTACGGTGGTGTTTATCTTTAGGTTGATATTGGCTATTATACTATCCAAAGAACTGCCAAGAAACATAAGTAAACCAAACTCACTGTTGGTTTATACTCTTACATGAAATTCACACACTTTTTCACTCTCTCAATCCAGACTCTGCTGACCACCAGATCACACAGGCAGTCACTTTAAGAATTTCTTGTTACTCTACAAATTGATAGTCTGTAATGAGCAGTCAAGAACGCCATTTCAATAATTTATCAATCTTAATTCATTCAAAATTAAGTGGTTGTAACCGAAGAGTCGGTTTGCACTGTTATTGTCTATCATCAGGGAATGTACACTCTAATACCAGCCTGGGAACTGCTTCTCAATGAACGCGAGTAGAGTAGAACAACGATCCCTCAACGCCAGTTCCTCCTGGCCAGTGTTTACTTGAAACTGCTTCGTTGAGATCTGCAACTCTTTTAGCGTACGAAGGGTTATCTGCACACGACGCTGTTGAGCCTTTTATTATTGAACAATTTACCATATTTCTTATTTTCTCAAGAGGCTTTAACGATATTGATTACCAATTTCTTTAAGATACCTCATTCCATAACAAATTAAATGTTTATATTGAATTTTGTGAGTATATCTATGTATGATTTATGAATTGCTCTTTATTTGATTAAAATCTGTATAATTCTGTACTGCAGTAAAACTGGACACCATTAAAATAACCAATTTTTGTGATTTCAGTTTTTCCGTGGAGTTGGCGGTTTTCCAAATAATCCATTTAATCGAGCGTAATCTAACGGACATATTCGAACGTTTGTGTTCTTTCCTATTTATTTTCTTTCCATCGCAAGAACTCGTTACCACGGCAAATACTTATGTATATTATAAAGAACATGTACTTAATTTGATATAAACTGTGTAACGTGATAAAGACTAACTTATTTATAATTTTTTTCGTAAATATACTATAATAATGCTGTGGATATGTGATTATATCTCGGTAGCAAAGTCATGTGAATACAACCCATTACAATTTTAACTATTAAGCAAGGTTTTAAATTCAAGAATTACTACATAGCAACAATAAATAATTGCTTGATCTCCTGTATCCTCTTTATATCTATAACGAATTGTGTAATTCTATTTTCTTCATTGCCGAAGATAGTCAATGAGATACTCTCAGGTTGTTTATGCCATCGATATTTAATTCAATTTATGAATCAAGGTTTTTAACATTAACGCTGTTTACAATAGTTTTGACCATGAATTTAAACAGATAAAAATCAAAATCTGATGTGTTATATTCACTTTCTCTAGCTGCTCAACAAACTTCTTACATTATTCTTCTTTCTACACAATACTAATCGAGATAAACACTAGCAGAATGCTCGCTTATTACTTAGTTCCTATTAGTAGTAGTATACTAAAGTGATAGTCAAATGTTTTAAGCTATCGTTATGTAAATCGCTTATTTGCTTGGCCAGGAGTAGAACAAAAGAAAAACGGACAATTCCTGTCTGAGAAAAATATAAGCACCTTACAATTAAAACCAATAACAAGGAACATCTCGGAAACGGTTACTTCCACAACAAAAACACAAAGGACATAAATTGTGCGTTGTAACGAGATCTACAGTTTTTGTGCAGTACGTCTTTGTCTATATCTTAAGCAAAATTCGGCAAAATTCATCCAGAATAAAGAGGTATTAAGAGACTCTTCCCAGAAAATTAAAGATATACGTTTTATTCGGCATGTAAATATCTTTAATATACGTTATTTTAATTAAAATCAATAGAGCCGTTTTTAGAAAATCAACACTTACGACAACTTTTCCGCGTAAAGAGTAGTTTGTGATGCGGGGATTTTCTTGAAAATCTTCGTGTCACATTCTTGAAAGATAATAAACCTAAATACCGGGTCTTTTCGTTTTTGAGCTATGCTGTCCACACACACAGACACTCACGGATCTTTTTCCAAAAAAGTTTTTTTCGGACTCAAGGGACCCCAAAACATATATTTCAGGTGAAATCTCGGCATTGAATTTTTGGGTAGAATACAATACCTTTTCTATCGACTAAGTACTTTTTACGTGCAGGCTAAAGAAAGTAAAAGTTTACTATTATAATTACTTGCTGTTGCTCTTAATAGACTTTCAATTTCATACAGTAGGTACTGCGATATATTTTTAAAAAACCGTCTCTATGTATGTCTCTTTGAACATCTGGGAGAACAAAAATGAATAAATAAACGAATGACATTTCTCCCGGTTGATAAAAGTAAAGTAATTTGAAAATCCAAACCATTAACATGAAAATTATCGCAAATATTTAATGCCAACAAAACAATTATTTACCATAAATATATGTTTTAATAAGAAGGAATAATTTTTGTGTGCTTAGAATTTGACTATTTATTTTGATGTGTCAATTAGAATGAAGAGAAATTCACATGGCATTTAAGGTAAACACCTTCAAAATATGGCATTTTTTTAAAAATTGCTTTCACCATTCCCCAGAAAATGACATATAAAGAGAAATTGTTCATGGAAAGGGCAGTAAAATGACAGGATTTTCTTGAAAATCTGTGTGCTGCGGCCTCAGATGTTGCTGAACTTAAATGTCAAATTTGGTATCTAACTGACTTTTAGTTTCGAATTATGCTCTTCATACACACATACTCACACCATATAGGCAAACACACACACACGGGCCTTTAACTTCTTTTTCTAATGCAGAGAGTCTTAAAATCTTGTATGGTTGAAATTTCAGTAGCAATTTTTGGGTAAAGTGCAATACTTCCCACTTAGTTTTGGTAGATATAAGCAGCAGAGAAAATAATAAGACTATCAAAGTTTGTCGTTTTAAACAAATGATGTCGGAATTGCAAAATCGATATTGCTATCGACATACAGGATGTTAAGTTAGAGATACAGATACTTTGATTCTTTAATGTATAACCACTTATATGTGTCAGCTGTTTTTTTCTCTTCGTCTAACAGCTTTCCCACAAACCATTCACACAATTTACTACCTGATTTTTTTTACTTTCTCTACACGTACTATGTACATAGTGTATAGAGAAGGTATTGTATTGCACCCAAAAATTTGATACCGAGATTTCACCGGAAATACATGTTATGGGTCCCCTTGAATCCAAAAAATGCAGTTTTGGATAAAGGTCCATGTGTGTGTGCGTGAGTGTGGCTGTGTGTGTGTCTGTGTGTCTGTGGACAGCATAGCTCAAAAACGAAAAGACCGTTGAATACCAAACTTGGCATTTAAGTTTGGTATCTTCCAAGGATGCGACACGAAGATTTTCAAGAAAGCTGGGAATAGCCTCTGAAGACTACTTTATTCTGGATGAATTTCACAGAATTTTGCATAACTGCTAAACCATAAGAGATGGGCAAAAACTTATCACACAAAAAATGTAGAGCACATTAAAACACACAATTTATGTTATATAGATTTTTTTGTTGATCGTTTTAGAGATATTCCTTGTTCTTTTTTTCAGCTATGAAAAATTTGTACTATTCTCATACAGAGTTTGTCAACTCCTGTCCTTACAAACAAGAAATTTAGTCACATAGCAAACAATTTTTGATTATTAGTTTAGCCTATAGTACTCGGTTATTTCCCTTCTGCTTACAAGGAAGCAAGTAATAAGACTATTTGTGCTAATTCTTTTCTCGATTAGCATGAAGTAAATAGAAGCATAAGCTTTTTAACAATACTTTGTTGCAGAGAGGTAGAGAAAGTCATGTGATGGAACACATCAGTTTTTTTTTTTGTTTTTTTTCATGGTCTTAACTACACGGCGAAATGAACAACGCCTGTCAGCATACACTCTCCGTATTGCTTCCACATTTTCAGACCTCATTGTATGGCCTGCTGTTTAGGTAGTGTGAAGTCATTGACCTTGCAGAAAGCATTCGAACTCTGTTCCGATGCAACATTCGTTACAGCGAGGTACAACCATTCAAGTTTACTTTCGGACCAGCGAGCTCAAGGAACGTGAGCACTTATGTCTTGTGTGTGTGCCACATCTACTTGGAGGTAACCACTAACCTGAAAGAATACTACTCTTAATAAATAAAATTATAAGTCCGCAAATGGAGCAAATGTTGATTTAATGATGTTCATTACACTTTTCTTCTTTACCAATACAAATATCTGTTCTCATACTGCAACAGCATGTATTAATGTATATATTTCCCCGTTTTTGTCTTCAGTTATTTGAGAATTAAACTCCCCAAACTCTCAAGCCCTTCTTTGTCGTTTCAATTCCCAACTTATTATTGACACTAGGTATCGATAAATTCCAACTATGAAATTGAAGTTAGAATAGGCCTTTTCTAAGAGTCCCGTTTTCCGCTAATTGTATACAAAGATTTTTCTGGTCTTTACCTTTTCAAGTAAGGAGGTTTTTGAAGAGAGTGAGGAGGGAGGGCTAACATGTCTTCAGTAGAAATCATAAGACACCAAATTACTTTTTGTGGCGGTTTCCGTTGTGCACATGCATTGATGGATAATTTGAATACCTTAGCAACTTAGCAATTTGCAAGAATGATGTATCGTATTTTGAAGAAGCATCTATAAAGCACACAGAAGAATATGATTTGGGAGAGACATAAGCTGTTTATCTCCCACAAAGGATTCTCTTTGCTTGCCTTCATTCGTGAGTAAAACAAACACAGGGAGGGCGCATTCCGTATCAGCATTCATGCGAACAGATGACAACGTGGTAAGGGGAGGAAGCCATACTCTGACCTTTCTCTGCCAACCCCCTCCCCCAACCACCATCCGTGATAAACGGAAACTTTTAATTAAAACAAACCATGAAGATCAAAGACTTCTCTTGCGGGCTCAAGTTGGTTGGGGCAAGTTAAGTCAAGTGAAGAACAACACGATGTAACTTTGTGTTCGCTGGTACAGTCTCAGCTACTTCACCCTTCACTTGACATATTTGCATTTCCTTAAAACGCGCCCATGCAAGTGTCGATACAAAACGAGGCGCTATTAAACTTTGCTAAGTCTTTTATGTGCAGTGCACTACGTATGTTAGGAATAATTTCATTTTTCTTGATTTTGAGCTATAGAAAAGTACTTGATTTTATCTTTTACTCGCTTTACAATTAGGAGTAAGAATGTAGGTAATAGAGGAATAATTGTATTTTGTTTCATTGGAAATACACGTTTTGTGTCATAAATGAAGCACTTATTAGATAAAAGTGGGTGCATGTGAGTAAACATGTCTATGTGCTTGGGCTTGTGGGCAGCATAACTCAAAAAAGCTGATGTGTTGCACTCACATGACTTTCTCTAGTTGTTCTACAAACTTCTTACAAAAGAATATTCTTCTTTCTACACCATGCTAATCGAGATTAACTTTACTAGAATGTTCTTATTATCTAGTTTCTTATAAGTACAAAGGAACTAATGGAATTCGCAATGCTAAAGTATTAGTCAAATGTTTTAAAAGCTATTGTTATACGATTGTCATTGAAAATCACTTCCTTGCCTGAGCAGGAGTAGAACAAAAGAAAAACGGAACCTCTAAGAAAAGTAAAAGTACTTCTCAAATGAAAGCAACAACAATGCATACCTCGGAAACGTTACCTCCACAACAAAAACTTAAAGGACATAAATTCTGTGTTTTAACGAGGTCTACACTTTCTATGTAGTAAACTTTCGTCTATCTCTTACGGTTTAGCGATTAAGCAAAATTATTGCAAAACTCATCCAGAATAAAGAGATCTTCAGAAGATATTCCCAGAATATTCAAGATATACATTTTATTTGGGATATAAATAGCTTTAATATACGGTATTTTAATGATAATCGTTACAAGCATTTTTCAGAAAATCACAATTTGCGAAAATGTTTCCATGTAAAGCGTAGTTTGTGGTGGGGGGATTTCCTTGAAAATTTCTGGAACATACTAAACTTAAATATCAGCTTTGATATTTTACATCTTTTCGTTTTTGAGTTATCGTGTTCACAGACACTGGACACACACACGGATTTTGTTCTGTGAATCCTTTTTTTTGGATACACGGGAACCTAAAATGTGTATTTCCAGTGAAATATCGATATCCAATTTTTGGGCGGAATGCAATAGCTTCTCTATACACTGTACATACTACGTACAGAGAAAGTAAAAAGAAAATGCTAGGATACATAAACTCATTTTAAGTCCATTTTTCTAGAAAGCAAAACATAGAATTCAATGAAACTTTCCACATTTAAAACTTCGTTTTGCATTGGTCTTTTTTCACGGACTTTTAACTATTTGCAATGCCCAGTTAAAGAGATCAAGTAACCACTATATCTTATAAGAATGTTCATTTAATTTAATTTGCATTATCAGACAGTAATGGTAATTATTTCTGTAAGGTTTGCGTTACATTAATTTTCCATAAAACTGACTGCGAAACAAAATAAAGGATTGGAAATTAATGTGAAGAAGTGTTAAATGTGATTTGTATAAATAACGTGAATATAAAAGGTTGGCCAACTTAATTACATAAATTATCAAAGAAAGTATTTAACAACATAGATAACAACTCATGTAATGACGTGTTACATTCACATAGCTTTCTTTTCCTATCTGCAATAAACTATGCTGACTAATGCTTATTTTCTATACATCATTCTGGTCATGATGGACATAAGAGAAAATGATACTATTACATATTTTGTAGTTACAAGGGTAATAAGGGAATTCATTAGGCTTAAGTGACAGCGACATTTTTTAGAAGCTGATCACTGTATGATGACATTGAAATTCGGTACCCTTTGCATGACCAGGAAGAATGAAACTGATAACGACTTCCCATTTAAGAAGAGTATAGCGTTGCAAAATTTAAACTAATAAATGGAATCTGGGAAGAGATTAACTAAAGGAATGCATTGTGTACTTTAACACCCTTTGTAGTAGATTCTGCCTATTACTTTTACCAATTATGCAAAGGTCATCTGGAAGACTTCATAGGCTATACTCAGAAAATTTAAGATATATAGTTTATTTGTGATGTAAATATATTAAACATATGATAGATATTTTAATCAAAATCGCTAAAGCAACTTTTGCCTAAATAAAATTTTTCGAAAAATCGTCCACTAAAAAGTGGTTTGGGTTAAGAGGGGGCAATTTTTTTTTGAAAATCTGCGTGTCACATAACTGGAAGATAGGGAACTTAAATACCGAGACAGACAGACACACGTTTTTTACTTTCTCTACACGTCCTATGTATATATTGTATAGAAAATATATTGTATTGCATCCAAAAATTAGATAGCGAGATTTCACGGGAAATACATGTTTTGAAACCCCCAGAATCAAAAAAAAAACTTTTTTAGAAAAATGTCCGTGTATGTGTGTATCTGTATGTGTGTGAATGTGGGCGGCATAGCTAAAAAAGAAAGTCGGTTAAACACCAACATTCGTATTTAAATTTGGTATCTTCTCAGGATTCAAGACCAAGATTTTAAAAAACAATCCCCCCACAATCTACCCTTTACATGATACATTTTTCCAAAATTTTTTATTTTCTCAAAAATGGCTCTGACGATTTTGATTAAAGTATCGTATGTTAAAGATGTTTTTATGACAAACGAAATGCAATCTCGGATTTTCACGGAATAGTCTCTGAAGACCTCTTCATTCTGGATGACATTTGTATAACTGGCAAACCGAAAGAGATACACAAAACCTTACCACAAAAAATGTATATTTCTTTAAAGCACAGAATTTATTCACATAATTTTTTCGTGAAATTGGCCGTTTTTGAGATATTCCTTGTTATTAGTTTCAACTTCCAAATACTCATACTTTTCTCATATGGGAATTTGTCATCTCCTGTACATACAAACAAATGTATTTCAGTCACATATCAATCAGCTTTTAAAATATATAACAATCCATTTAGCCTATGGTACTTTTTTATTTCTCTTCTGCTTACAAATAAGCAGGTGATAAGACCTATCTGTAATTTTTTCTCGATTAGCATTAAGTAAATAGAAGAATAAGATTTTTAACAATAATTTATTTTAGAGATGTAGAGAAATTCATGTAAATAGAGGACATCAGATTTTGTTTGCTGCATGGGAAAAAAAATAGTAAAATTTATAGACCCTAAAAGTAAATAACCATGCCGAAGAATCAGAAACACTTCGTCATAAAGCAACATGAAAATACTCAACGGCTCTTTTCTGGAACTTGAACCAGAAATATAATATAGATTTGAATTGAGTCAGAACTGGAAGAGAAGCGCTGCTTTTGTAGCTGGTCTTCAAACTCCTACTCTCCTGCCCGTAGTCGCCCTCCGTGGTGTAAAGGTTACCATGCTAACTTCATATACCCAAGGTCGCGGGTTCGCATGGCTTCCTTCGGAAGGGAAGTAAAGCTGTGGGTCCCGTGTCGTAGATTTACGGCACGTAAAAGAACCTCAAGCCTGATAAGAGAGGCCTCTGAGCAAAATTAAGCGATCTTTCACGCCCAATATAGAATGGGACGCTGAGAACCAAAGCAGTTAAAGACCGTGCATTGATAACAGGCAATTTCATTTCTCCTGCCCGTGACACCAGATTATGCTACCCCGCGGCTCCATTTACAACTGTGCAGCAATACTTATATTGTGCATGGAATTATTTTTGGCACATATTTTCCATAAATACCGAAAATGTTCACTCTGATTGAGTTTTGTGTAACTTTATGTAATTGGAAAACTGAAAGAGATAGACTAACTTACTAAAAATCTGATGTGTTCCATTTACATGACCTTCCCTAACTAGTATGCAACAAAAATTCTTATAAAAGCTTATTTTTTTTACTTCCTCTACACTTATTACATGCATACCGTTGAGAAGGAATAATTGTATTGCACCCAAAAATTCGATACCGAGATTTTACCTGCATACAAAAAAAAAATTTTTTTTAGAAAAATGTCATTGTGTATGTGTCTGTCTTTCTGCCTATGTCTGTGATTGCCCATAAACGAAAAGTCCGTTAATACCAATTTTGGTATTTGAATTCAGTATCTTCCAAAGATGCGAACCAAAGGTTTTCAAGAAAGTCCCCTACACCAACTACTCTATACATAGAAACAATTTCGAAAATGTTGATTCTCTCAAAATTTGCTCAAACGAGTTTGATTAAAATCTCTTATACCTAAAATACACGATAAATAAAATGTATTTCTTGAATTT
This sequence comes from Hymenopus coronatus, assembly GCA_030762935.1. Lineage (NCBI taxonomy): Eukaryota > Metazoa > Arthropoda > Insecta > Mantodea > Hymenopodidae > Hymenopus > Hymenopus coronatus. The sequence continues at coordinate 135,519,402 of CM060882.1, forward strand.
TCTGGGAATAGCCTCTGAAGACCTCTTTATTATGGATGATTTTTATTGAATTTTGCATAACTAGTAAACCGTAAGAGACTGACAAAAACTTGCTGCACAAACATGTATATTTTGATAAAACACACAATTGATTTTCTATAACGTTTACTTTCTCTATACGTGCTATGTACATAGTGTATAGAGAAAGTATTGTAATGCATCAAAAAATTCGATACCGAGATTTCACCGGAAATACATGTTTTGAGACCTCCTGATTAAAAAAAAACTTTTTAGAAAAATGTCCATGTGTGTGTGTGTCTGTCTGTGTGTATGTGTGTGTCTGTGTGTCTGTGGGCAGCATAGCTCAAAAACGAAAAGTCCGTTAAAAACCAAATTTGGTATTAAGGTTTGGTATCTCCCCAGGATGCGACACGAAGATTTTCAAGAAAATCCCCCCCCCACTCCCAACTTTCCTTTACATGGACCTTTTTTCAAACATTTTATTTTCTAAAAAATGACTCTAGCAATTTTGATTAACATATCGTATATTCAAGATATTTACCTGAAAAATAAAATGTATATCTTGAATTTTCTGGGAATAGCCTCTGAAGACTACTTTCTTCTGGATGATTTTGCATAACTACTAAACCGTAAGAGATGGAAAAAAATTTAACACACAAAAATGTAGAGCAAGTTAAAGCACACCATTTATGTTATATACCTTTTTTTTCGTGGAGTTGATCATTTTCGAAATATTTCTTGTTATTGGTTTCAGCTTTGAAAAAATTATATTTTTCTCATACAGGAATTTTCCAACTCTTGTCCATACAAACAAACGAACTTCAGTCACATAGCAACCAGCTTTTGGTTTTCACTTTAACCTATAGTACCCCCTTATTTCGCTTCTACTTACAATAAAGCAAGAAATAAGACTATTTCTGCTAATTTTTCTCGATTAGCTTGAAATAAATAAAAGAATAAGCTTATTAACAATAATTTTACAGAGATATAGAGAAAGTCATGTGAATGGAACGCATCAGATTTTTTTCGTGGCGTCTTCGAGATATTCCTTGCTTTGATTTCAGTTTTGAAATACTTACTTTTCTCATACGGGAACTTGTCAACCCTGGGCCACGCAAAGAAAAGGATTTCAATCTCCTAGCAACCATATTTTAAAACATGTGTTGGTTTAGCTTGGTGTATTTCCTTGTGTCACTTCTTATAAAGGAGCTAAGTAATAAGACCGTTTATGCTAATGTTTTGAATTAAATAGATAGAAGAATATGGTTACTAACAATAATTTGTTACAGAGATGTAGAGAAAGACATATGAATGGAGCACATCGGATTTTTTTCTACTTCGTGCCTATAGAGATAAACATTAGCGGAAATGCTTGTGTCTCTAATCTATTCTAAGTACAAAGGAAATAAGGAAATAATATACTAGGCTAAAGCGATAGTCAAATCTTTCAAAACCAATTAAATAATGTCTTGTCTAAGAAGGAAATTTAATTTTTAATATTGACGCTCTTCAATTACTGTGGTTCTCAGCGTCTCATTCTGTTTGGCGTGAAAGAAAGACCGCTTAATTATGCTCAGAGACCTTTTTATCAGGCGCCGAAATCTGCCACACGGAACCATAAGTTTTACTTCCCGTCCAAAGGAAACCACGCTAAGGAGTTTTACGGCCTCCATCTGGTTGAATCCACGTCCTGGTGTACAAGAGCCTATAATTCCCATTTATGAAAAATCTAAGTACTGAACGTTTAAAAAGTCAACAAAGAATATTTTGAAATCGGTTAGTTCTACAAAAATTAATGTATGTGATGTAAACTATGTGTTTCAACGAGAACTACATTCTTTTGTGTGGTCAATTTTGGTGCATAGCTTACGATTTTGGAAAAAGGTCAGTGTGTGTGTGTGTGTTAGTGTGAGAGAGTTTGTGGACAACATAGCTCAAAACGAAAAGTGCATTACATACCACACTTGGCGTTTAAGTTTAGTATCTTCATAGGGCGATATTTCCCCACCCGTACTACCCTTTTCATTAGAATTTTCCGAAAACGTTATTTTCTCAAAAATGGTTCTAACGATTTTGATTAAAATATCTTACATTGATTAAAATACCATGACAAATAAAATGTATAACTCTAATTTTCTGGACACATCCTCTAAGGACCTCTTTATGCTGGATGAATTTTGCTGAACTATGCATAACTGGTAAACCGTAAAAGAAGAAAACTTCGTAGTCGGTTTACCCTCCCCGTATATTTTAGGATTTACAAGCGGATGTATAAGGGTAAGAGCCTGTCGGGTATCCAACGGTGGTAACTACATAATAGAGAACCTGGAAAGAGTGGTCGGCCCCTAGCCAGGCATAAGCATGAGGAAGTGGATGGTATGAAATGCAAGCGAAATGGATGATAGGAAAGGTGATGCTGGAACATTGGTGGAATAAGTGTGAAGGAAACCGGAGGACCCGGAGAAAACCCACCCAGACGTTGCACTTCCGCTACAAATCCCACATGCGGGCGCTTGGGATCCAACCCGGGCCGCCTAGGTGGGAGGCGAGTACCGCCAGACAAAACCTTACTTTCAAAAATATGTAGACGTCATTAAAACACATAATTTATGTCATATAGTTTTTTTTTTTTTTTTTTTTTTTTTTTTTTTGCACAGAACTGCCGTTTCTGAGATATTCTGAGATAGACACGCACAAACGAAAATGTTTCTAAAATGCATTTTTTGGATCCAGGGGTTCCTAAAACATGTATTTCCGGTGAAATCTCGGTATTGAATTTTTGGGTGCATTACCTTCTCTATACACTATGTACATAGAACATGCAAAGAAAGTAATACTTTGAGATCACCTTGTGGTTTACTGGCAAACATGCGAGTCAGTTGAGAAATTCAGTGCTCTGTTGGTATGTTGCCATAGTAACTCAGTGGTGGAGCAGCCGGCTAGAGATCCGTGGTTCAAATCCCGGCTATGGCATTGAATATTTCAGCCTGACTCTATCTATTCTGCTTATGTTTATCTTGATTAGTATTGTGTAAAAAGAAGAATAACCTTTTTAGGAAGTTTGAACAGCAGCTGGAGTCATGCATGTGAGTGTAACATATCAGATTTTTATAAATAAAAATTTGTCAAAGATAAGCAAACACTTACAAAGTAAAAACACAGGTGACATAAAATATTTGTTTCAAATACCAAAATGAGGTGGCATTAACTATATTAGACATACGCTGTTGTTATTTGGAAGTTAATTAGAATTTGTAAAATAAGTCACTAAGCCATTCCTTAGTTTCCCTGTCACATGCAATTAGCGTACTTTATCAACACCCGCGTAAAAACTACGTGCCTTTTTATCACTCGTGTAACATCTGAGACTTCCATGCGCTCTTTCACCCTACAACCAAATGTGTAATATGTGGGTAAATTTTTATACATGTTTTACTTGATTAAATAGTTGTGGATACAAATTAAATTTTTATTTATTTATGGAAGGAATATGGACAAAAGCAATAACGGGTGAAGAAACTAACTTGGCCTCAACACATCAGATGTTTTCTTTCCCCTTCATGTCGAAAAAGTAAAACAGGGTTTAAGTAAACAAGTTTTATCGGAATAAATTACATCTATTTAGTAACATTCAAAATGCGAACAGTTAGCACATAGCACTATTATGATTTTTCTATCTGTTGGCTGAAGTGGAGAAAGTATTACATAAATCTAAAATGTCATAATGCTATTTAACTTACGATTTGAGGCCCCTCAAATCTAACAGGTTTGAAAAGATTAAATGAAAAGTGTGGTTTATAATACAAAGCGTTTTTATTCTTATTATTTACTTTGTCCACACGTACTATGTACATAGTGTATAGAGAAGGTATTGTATTCCACCCAGAAATAGGATACGGAGTTTTCACCGGAAATAGACGTTTTAGAGCTCCCTGTCAGTGTGTCTGTGAACTCAAAAACGAAAATTCAGTAAAATACCAAGCTTGGTATTTATGTTTAGTTTTTCCAGTGATGTGATACGAACATTTTGAGAAAAATCGCCCACCCCAAACTACCCTTTACATGAAAAATAAATCGAAAATTTGATTTTCTCAAAAACGGTTCTAATGATTTTGATTGAAATACACGCATTTTTATGACGTATAATTTGACTTTTTTGGGAATAGCCTCTAAAGACCACCTTATTTTAAATTAGTTTTTCGGAAGTATGCGCAACTGGTAAACCGTAAGAGACAGATCAAAAATTACTACACAAAAATGTAGATCAAGAGAAACACATAATTTGTGTCACACACGTTTTTTCGTTGAATTGAACATTTTTGAGATAGTTCTTATTTGTTTCAGATTTAAAATACTTTTTATTCACACGGAAAGTTCTAAACTCCTGGCTCTGCATAGTAACGGTATTTATCCAGATGGCAACCGGTTATTAAAAAAATAGACTGTCGTTTTAGCCTAGAGTATTCCCCTATTTTCCTTCTACTTACAAGGAAGCAAGTAATTAAGATAATTTCTGTTAATGTTTATCTCGATTATCATAAACTATATAGAAGAATATGGTTTTTAACAATAATTTATACAGCGATGTAGAAAAAGTAATGTGAATGGAACACATTTTTAATGTATTAGGAGGCACAGAAGATATTGTAACGGTTGTCTTTATTGACTCAACAATTGACTCGCCTCTTAGCTCGCGCCCTACTGCGCGTTAACACTCCAGTCACTCACGACTCAATACAATTCACAACATATTGTAGTTCTTCCTTCTTTTATGGCTAGAAAATGATGTCACAACATTTATGGAAACTTTTCAAAGGTACTAGAACCGAAGCTTGGAGAAACATCTTGAATATCGGGAAGAATCATGATGTGTATGTATCAGCTACATTTATTATACAATTCAAATAAAATCTGATGTGTTCCATTCACATGACTTTCTCAACATCACTGTAACAAATGATTGTAAATAAGCTTATTCCTCTATCTATTAAATGCTAAAACATTAGCAGAAACTGTTTTATTACTTAGTTCCTCAATTGTTTTAAATGTGGTTGCTATGGGATTGTAATATCTCGAAAACGGCCAACTCCACGAAAAAAAATATGACATAAATTGTGTGTTTTATGTTGATCTACATTTTTTATAGTAAATTGTTGTCTTATCTCTCACGGTTTATCAGTTATGCAAAATTCAATAAAACTCTTCCAGAATAAAGAGATCTTTAGAGGCTATTCCCAGATATTTCAATATATATATATTATTTGACATGTAAATATCTTAAATATAAGAGATTCCAATCAAAATCGTAGGCGCAATTTTGAGAAAATCAAAATTTTCGAATTTTTTTTCATATAAGAGGTAGTTTGTGGTGGAGTGATTTTCTGGAAAATATTCTTTTTGCATCCTTGAAAGATGCCAAACTTAAATATCAAGTTTGGTATTTAATGGTATTTTCATTTTTGAGCTATGCTGTCCAGAGGCGCACATCCAGATGCACACACACACGCACGCGCGCACGCACCTTTTTCTAAAACTGTTTTTCATTTTTAGATTCAGGGGACCTAAAACATGTGTTTTTGGTGAATTCTTGGTGTCAAAATTTTGGGGCAATACAATACCATCTCTATACACAATGTACATAGTATGTGTAGAGAAAGTAAATATAATTTCCTGTAATTTAAGTCTACTAGTTTAAACTGAAGATACATTGACAAATGTTTATTGTGTGTGTGTTTGTGTGTGTATGTGTGTGAGTGCGCCTGCATGCGTAGATCTTTTATGAGTGAAGAAAATTACATAACATCTTATACCTTTCTTTCAACAGTTTTTCTTGCAGAACATGTATTTGTTGAGCTTTATTATCGATGATCTTTATTAGCCGACTATTGTGATGGGACAGAAATGAAAGTTACTCTCATTGTATGAAAGGTGCAACATCAGATTTGGTATTGCATATCAGAAAGTCATTCACTGCTTTTCAAGGCTGGTATGTGCATACTCTGAAGAACAGGAATGCATTCCATTCACCTTAACTGTCCTGTGTAACGGACCACAGAAAAGAAACCTTGTCCTTTTACATAACCATTGTCAATTATATACACTCAGATTTAAAATCAATGTAGCGTCCAGTTACCATATGCCTTTCGCCACATTCCATACACATCCGTTTTATACATGAATTATAAATGTATTAACGTCCATCCTTAATACCAATGACAGCACTTTTATGTTCTCTACATGTACTACATACATAGTGTATGGAGAACGTATTGTAATACATCTAAATTTCCATACCGAGATTTCACCAAAAATAAATTTTTGGGACCACCTTCAAAAACATTTTTAGAAAAAGTGTGTGTATGTCTGTGGGCAGTATAACTCGCTATCCTCCAAGGATGCGACAAGCTACCCTTTACATGGAAACATTTCCTAAAGTTTTGATTTTCTCAAAAATGGCTCTAACGATTTTGATTAAACTAACACATATTAAAGCCATTTCCATCACAAAATAAAATTGTATAGCTGAAACTTTTGGGAATGGCTTCTGAAGACCTGTTCATTCTGAATTCATAATTGTTGGAATTGGTCGTTTTCAAGATGTTCTTGGTTATTAGTTTCAGTTTTAAAATACTTAAACATTTCTCATGTGGGAACTTGTCAACTTCTGACCACATAAAGAAACGGTTTTGAATTTCATAGTAACCACATTTTACAAAATTTGACTATCGGTTTAACCTAGTGTATTTCCCTTCTACTTATTTCTGTTTCTGCTAATGTTTATATAAATTAGCCTGAAGTAGATAGAAGAATAAGCTTATTAGTAATAATTTGTTAAAAAGATGTAGAGAAAATTATGTCAATGGAACACATCAGATGTTTTATTTATTTATTTATTTTGCATTCATAACTACTTATTTTGTCACCTTCAGTGTTTAATTAACCTGCTAGCCTCTAAAGCCCTAGTTTTCGGTTTCTAACCCAGTGGAGAGTGATAAATTTTTTCGGACGTAAAAATCGTTAGCCATTTAAGTTTATCTGGATGTAAAAGAGCCTCATATCTTGAACATAAAGGGTCGCTATGCTAAATTTCCTATTCTTTACGTCCGCAAGTGCTATCAGTAGTGATGAGTTAATTCCTCGTCACCATGTACACATAGTGAAGAACTCGCGAATTAAAAATTCTCTGAGCAAGAAACCACTGTATAGGTGACCCAATATATTTGACGTGATGGGTATGATGAACTTTGAATTGAACTGAAGGCTTACTTGAGGCTAATTGTTTGCTCATTCCTGCATTCCTATGCCTTTTATGCCTTGTTTTCAAACTTAATATTCTAAGGGTAACAAATTCCCTTAAATCTGATATTATAATTTCAAAATACGGAAAAATGAGCTTAGGTATTGTACTTAAAAATGCATTCAGAAGCCATCTTATATAAGACTTGAGTTTTTCACTACTAATAATTGGTTATCGAGCTTTTGGCCATTTGTAGCCTCATGCCCTTCAGGAACAGATTAATGTTTTAGAAACATCATAATTATACAACCTAAGGTCTGGTTCATAGCGAACCATTCAGCTGACCAATGATATATTTTGGCTCCCTGAGTTTTTAAATATCATGAATCAAATGCTGGAACACATGGAGAAGAATCCAATTGTATCAATTTGACACAGCTGATCATCCCTGAAGTCATTATTAGTATTTCTATGGCTATATTGAGAGCTTTAAATGGAGAAACAACTAGTGATATTCATATCTTGTTTAATTTTAGGTTTTTGGTACGTTTTTTAATTTACTTTTATACGAAACACACTCACAGTCACAGTAGCATGCATATTACATACTCTCTGAAGGATATGGAATAATTATATTTAAACACAATTTCCCTTCTACTATACCAGGTGGGAATCGAACCCGTAATCCTTATTTTGAGAACAACGCCCTCACAGACACCAATGACAGTTTTGAACATTAAATAAGATTCAAGTTTAGCAAGGCGCAATTTCAGGGATTAAGCTTATAATTTATGCTACTGTCCATAAATATATTTGGTAGCCTTCCCCAACCATGAACGCTTTTTTTAAATAGAAAACCGATATGACAAAATTTCATTCTTATATGTGTTGCCAATTCATGTCGCCGAGAATTGCAGGCGTACGTCATTCTAGCTGGGCACTAAGTGGACGCAAAAAACTTGAAAGTAATATATGTGTGTATATATATATATATATATATATATATATATATATATATATATATATATTTGTAATAATTCATTATTGATACCACAATTATTGTCATATCAAATGAATAACTATTTTATACACAAATAATGCAGAAATAGGTAAACAAATGAAATAAGTAATTTCATACCTATTAAAATTAACAAATAATGCAAAAATCATGGGTACAATTTTGTTATTATCTAGGAGTAATTTCTAGGCAAGTTAAGCGTTGGGATAAAACAATTACTTCGAAGTTAGAATAGCGATTGTAATTAGGTGTTGCGGTGAACACAGTTACGAGAAAATTCATTAGGCTAAAGTATAGTACATTGAATTTCTACGTTCAGAAATCTAAAAGTGGCTTGAAAATGCACATAGACAATATGTGGTAATTATAAAGGAAAGGACTATCTCAGAATTAGCTAAGGCAAATATTTAGATAGGTTAAATTTTGGCAATATAGAAGGTAGAAACCTTGGTGGGGTAAGCAGAAGTAGGCGGAACTTAGGTTAATAAAAGAACTACTATTTCGAAAATATAGTTACTACTGTGTTTTATGCTTCTTCCTCTTACAATAGTTACGGCTCATCACCCATTAAGCGCTGGTCATCAGATAGATGATTTGTCGAATAGGATTTCAGTAAGTAACTTAACTTTTACAACCAAAACAAATTTTTGTCTACAGTTAAGTTCTTAATACCCTAGAAGCTATCAAATATAACATGAGGTAGTTACAATTTCTCCTGCTTAAATTCAGAACCGCCGGTTGTTCATCTTAAAATCTCTGCAACTAGATACAAAGATCCTGTATTCCTCATTAAATTTTCTCATGCAATTTAAGGTGTTGTCTATTCTCACAGTCACCCACGCATACTCTTTTGAGAGAGATATCACAGCTAACCACCAAAACTAGTCTGCATCAGACGAAGGAATTATTTCAATACAGAAAGGGAGTCTTCTATAATCCTACTACCTATTCACGATATATATATACACCTTTGGAAACAACACCCAGAGCTCTCACGATGGAAAAGAAGAATCGAAAACTTTCCAACATATCTTTAGTTTATTTATTTGAAAAATATTATTAAGTAATATTGAATGTGTAAAAAATGGCTGTCTCGAAAAAAATTGACACAAATTGTGTATTTTAATTGACTATTTTTAGCCGTGCTTAGATCGTATATGGATGTAGACTCTGTGGTAGCTGCGGGGTAGGCACGTAATGTCTTTATCTCCACTTCCAGTGCCTCAAAGACTCTATGAATTTCCTTGTAGATTTTTTCTCTATCTTCTAGAATTTATAGTTATACTACTAACCTACAAAATTCAGTCAGTATGAATAGGATTCTTCAGAGATTAGAAACATACCATTTATTAGTAATGAAAATATTTTAAAAATGGTATTTAATCAAAATGATTAGAACCATTTTAAGAAAATTAAAAGGATTAAACTATTTTACAAGTGGTAATTAATAATTATGCATTTACATACATACGGTAATTTCGCTAGAGGGCTTTTTTTGACTAGCTTCGTCTGAAATACTTATCGTGTAATTCAAAAATGAAATTTGGTATTTATCCAACTTTTCTTTTGAACATCCGTGTATTTTAAGAGAAAGAAACCTGTTATTGCAATTTTGAGAGGAATACAATACTTCCGTCTACCTATTATAAATAGGTACAAATAGAGGGAATAAAAGCTACATTGGCCACTGTTGTTGTTATTGTTATTATTATTATTATTATTATTATTATTATTCGTCCTATTTTTGCATGTTCCGAAACAGTTTACTCATCAACTTTAACATATACAACCTTTTTAATTACAAATTTTGTTAGTTAACACGAAAATACCCTTTATATTTCACCATTTTAGCTGTGATATATGGAGCTGTATTTCTACGTACCTAATATGCATTGTAATAATTCAATCACAATGAGATAGAGCTGCACCAATAATAGTGTGCCTTAAATGAATTAAAACCCCAAATGTGGCCAGAGTGTACATCTCAGGACTGTACATTGTCAATATAACAGGGCGCATAAAAGAATAATTGGTTAAACATGCGGAAAGCAAACTAAGAAATGTCGCCCCTCCCTCCAGCCCTCAAAGTATCACATACACTCGCTCATCTCCTATGTTTTTAATTTAACTGCAAGACGACAAAACGGCGCCGACAAAGGATTCTGCACCCGCAACCACCAAATCCCTTTCTTCCAATTAATTAAACCGTTATACAACTTTCTTTGCCTTTCAGATGCCTCAGGCAAGCTGAGCCTGGAAGTTAAACGGGCGGTTAACATGAAGCACCTACTTCATGTTATATATCTAACGAACAACTATGACCTTGACATGTTCTCTGCTCATTATACAGTGTTCCAGTAACTTCGAGTATTTCCTAATCTAAATAGAAGTGATAAACTTACGTACTTGCTATTTTAGTTTGAATTTTTACTTTCCTTAATATTTATCTATAGTAAGTTGAAAATGTATTGTATTTCACCCAAAACTAGATGTAAAAATGTCATCGAAATACACATTTTGAAGCTAACAGAAAAAGGATTTATAGAAACTGTGTGTGTGTGTGTGTGTGTGTGTGTGTGTGTGTTTGTGCATAACGTAACTGACATAACATTGGTTAAATACTAAAGTTGGTAATGATATTACGTTCAACTTTCAACGTACATTTCGGTACGAAGATTTTCAAGGAAAATTTCCCGCTGCAAATAATCTTATAACTGGATAATTTTGTCGATTATCTTTTTTGGTAGTGTTTAAAGTCCACTTTTACTACGTGTGGCACCGCAGGCGATGACAGAAGATGGAGCACTGCGGATGGCGGAGGAAACCGGAGAAAACCCGCCCCTGCGCCGCTTTGTCCACCACAAATCTCATATCCTGTCGCTTGGGATCAAAGATGAGAGTCGAGTGGTCTAACCACTCGGCCACGGTGCGGCCTTCCGTCGATTTATGATTTTTTTTAAAAATGACTCAAATTATTCTGATGTTTAAAGGTATTTTCATAATAAATATTCATATATATATATATATATATATATATATATATATATATTCAATGTCTGATTGAGTTTACTGCTAAACCGCAAGAAAATACAAAATTGTATTACACCAAAATGTAGATCTGTTTAAAATACAGCTTATGTTATTGGTTTTTTTGTTTTGTTTTGTTCTTTTTTGTGAGCTTATTCATTTCAGAGATGTTAATTGGTGTATTTCAAGGTTTTTCGTTATAAATTACTTTTTTATTTGATCACTTAAGAAGATGTTCCATTAATATTAATCCCCTATATACTAACAAACAATTATTTTATCCAATATATAGTTATTTCTTCTGACTTTATCGGAGCTATTGCTTTGCATTTTCAAGTACTGAAACCTGCTTTTAGTGGTGACCGTTATTCGCGTTTTCTTGCGCTGCATGGCATTTCAAACTGCTACACTACTTTAAAAAGGTCGCGAATCTTGAAACTCGCTTATGATGAGCTACCCGGATAAGGTTTTTTGGGGGTTTTCCCTTATCTTGAAAAACCGAATATCGAGTAACTTAAAGCTCCCTTGTTCTCGAGATCATTTGAGCATTTCACCGATTTCGATAATCGTTAAGCTATACAAAAAAAATAATAAAGTTCAACGAAATGTTGAAAGTTTATCTCTATTAGCAAGAAATAAGAAGAATTAGCTTTAGATGGAATAGTTTGTAAATAACTGAATAGAAATTTGTAACACATTGTATTTGCATGTCTCTTATAGTTTGACCATTATACAAAATTCATTACGGATGAAGAGGACTTTCTAAGAAACATCAATATATATATATATATATATATATATATATATATATATTATTTTTATTTAGTTTTAGCGTTTTTTAACTTTATAGTTCATATATGACTATGAATGAATGTAATAGTGAAACAATGCTTGATGAGGAGCTTAAAATAACTCAACATTTGTCTTCTTAGGAAAGAGCCCCGGAAAATGCTTATTTGGGTAAACACCTTAACCAAGATTCAAACTCGAGAAATATTAAATGTGAGGCAGACATGCTATTCTCACACCACAGAGCCGAACATTTGAATTTGTCTTATAAATATATTATATTTGTCTATTTTAATCGAAATTCTACAAGCATCTTGAGGAAAATTATATTTTTCTAAAAAGTTTCTATATAACGGGTAATTTGGAGGGAGGGTTATTTTCCTGAAAATATTCATGTCGTAGCTTTTAACTAAGTTTGGAAGATACCGAAGTTTTTTTTTTTTTTTTTTTTTAATTTTTTTAATGTCTAAACGTTTAAATTATGGTGTCTGCATACATATTCGGAATATTTTCTAAACAAGATTCTAGTTTTTATTTCCTCTACATGTACTATGTACATAGTGTATAGAGAACGTATTGTAATGCACCTAAAAATTCGATACCGAGATTTCACGGAAAATACATGTTTTGGGTCCCCCTGAAACCAAAAAAATCATTTTGTGTTTGTGTGTGAGTCTGTGGACAGCATAGCTCAAAAACATATTGTCCGTTAAATACCAAAGTTTATATTTAGTTCAGTATCTTCCAAGGATGCGACACGAAGATTTTCAACAAAATCCACCACCCCCAACTACCCTTTACACGGAAAAATTTTCAAAATATTTCATTTTCTTAAAAATGTCAAAACGATTTTGATTAAAATATCGTATATTGAAGATATTTACACGACAAATAAAATCTATATCTTGAATTTTCTGGAAAGCCTCTGAAGACTACTTTGTTCTGGATGAATTTTACGGAATTTTGCATAACTGGAAAACCGTAAGAAACAGACAAAACTTACATAACAGAAAATGTAGAGCTCGGTAAAACATATAATCAATGTCATATACATTTTTTGCGTGGAGTTGATCGTTTTTGAGATATTCCTTGGTATTGATTTCAGCTTTAAAATGCTTATAGCTTTCTCATTTGGAAATTTGTCCATACAAACAAAGGAACTTAAGTCACACAGCAACCAGCTTTAGCCTATGCTATTCCCTTATTTCCCTTCTACGTACATGGAAACAAGTAATACGACTATTTCTGCTAATTATTTCTCCATTAGCATGATGTAAAAAGAAGAATAAGCTTTTTAGCAATACTTTGGTGCAGAGATGTAGAGAAAGTTATATGAATGGAACACGTCATATTTTATGGGGACCTCAAAACACGTATTTCAGGTAAAAACTCGGTATAGAAGTTTAGGGGAGTATAATATACTCTCTACCTACTAGGTAGCTAGTAGACAAAGTAAAAACGCATTGTGCAAATATCCATAATGATTGGAAGTCTTGTTTTATAAAATTTAAACGTCTATTCTGCAATATCGATGACGGATATATTGTTTTCTTTAAAAGATGAAGGAAGGTTGCAGTAACATCGCAAATGCCTGCATGGATTCAACACCGCCTCGTGTTGCCATCTGGAGGTGTAACAGGTAAATATGCTGTTTGGCGAGGAAGTAATGCTGTCTTCGCGTTAGATGTGAGAGCACCTTGGAGGACTAACGTCATATGCTCGTGCAAACAAGACGCTTCGTAATTCTCTTATTTGCCTGAAGACTTCGCTGTTGAGACCATATTCCTTTAGTTCCATCAACAGCGTATATAATCGATATCCTCATTTAAGGAATGGAATACGGTTTTATTGCTTCTTGATTGCGGCATAAACACTTGTCAAATAATGCTAATGGCCGGTCCCCATGGCCGCGCTCGCCAAGGAGTCCCGCTTTGGTGCTTCGTAGCGCTGGGGATCGTGGGTCCGAGTCCCGCCTTGGGCATGGGTGTTATATGTTTGTGTTTATGTGTGTGTTGTAACAGCAAAAAAAAAAAAAAACAAAAAAAAACAGCAATCCAGTAATAATACAGAAAAACAAGGTAAAACAGAAAAAGGTAAATTAAAGTAGGGTGTACAGTGCCGGAGTCCTGATCAGACTCCGGTACCGTATTTAAAAAAAAAAAAAAAAAAAAGAAGAATTTTGTATGTTCCATTCACATGAATTTCTCTACATCTCTGTGACAAATTGTTATTAATAAGCGTATTCTTCTATCTACCTCATGCTAATCGAGATAAACACTAGCAGAAACGGTCTTATTACTTAGTTCGTTTAAGTAGAAGGGGAATAAGGGAATACACTAGGCTAACCTGACAGTCGAATATTTTAAAATGTGGTTGCTATGGGATTGAAATCCGTGTCTATGCATGGCCAGAAGTTGACAAGTTTCTGTATGAGAAAGGTCTTAAGTGTTTTAAAATCGAAACCAACAACAAGGAATATCTCGAAAACCGACAAATTCAGGGAAAAATGTATAACACATAAGTTGTGTGTTTTAAGGAGCTCTACATTTTTTGTGTTGTAAGTTTTTGTTTACTAGTTAATCAAAATTCAAAAAAAGGCATCCAAAAAAAGAGGTCTTCATATGCTATTCCCAGGAAATTCAAGACATACATTTTTACATGTAAATACCTTAAATATAAGAGATTTTATTCATAATCGTTACAGTAATTTTGCAGAAAATAAAAATTTGCGAAATTGTTTGTATATAAAGGTGGTGGTAGGGGGATTTTCTTGAAAATCTTCAAGATCTTAGGAGATACTGAATTTAAATATTAAGTTTGGTATTTATCTAACGAACTTTTCGTTTTTGAGCTATGCTGCCCACAGACACACACATGGACCTTTTTCTAAAAAGCTTTATTTTGGATTCACGGGGTTCCAGAAACATATATTTCCGGTGAAATGTCGACATCGATTTTTTGGGTGGAATACAATACCTTTTCTGGCTAAGATGTACATTGTATGTGCATAAGAGCTAGAGAAAGTAATTAGCTACTATATACATTGCACATATAGACTAAATAAAGTAATAACTTTATGTGAGCCATTCATATTACTTTCTCTACCTGTTCCGTAATAAATTATTCTTACAAAGCTCATTCTTCTCTCTACTTCGTGTAAATTCGGATAAGCATTAGCGGATAGTGGCTCTATTACTTAGCTGATTCTAAGTAGAAGAGAAAATAAGAGAGTACACTTTGGTAAAGCCGATAGCCAAATCTTTTAAAAGCAGATTGCTATGTCATGGTTTAAACGTATCCCTTTCCGGTGAAATCTCAGTATCGAATTTTTGGATGGAATGCAATACAATCTCAATACACTATGTACATAGTGCATGTAGGGAAGGTAAAAATTGCAAACGTTCAAACATATTCGGTAGATGCCGCTTGGGAAAGCTCTAAATTTGGAGCATGAGTATTGGGAAAAAAAGTATTTGATAAAAATTGTGAATTTTGATGACCCCAAGATTTTTCCTGTAGTAAAGTTTTGATGAACCATTAAAGTTTTGTAATTATACAAAATTATGAAATTTGTCTCTTTCTATATTTATTTGTTTACCCTCCACATATGTAGGACTTTCATCCCCCAGGACTTACAAGCCAGCACCTTGTGTCAGACACCACAGATTCTAGGTCAGAGATTTTATTTAGAATGGTCGATCAGCTTGAAGCCTTCTATTAAAGTAATTGGATGATATGAAATGACGGTGAAATGAATGACAGGAAAAGTAATTATGGCTCATTTGGTGCATGTTTTGGAGAGATCTGGAGAACCCTGAGAAAACCCACCCGCTTCTTCTACCACAAATCTTATATGCGGTTGCCTGGGATCGAATCCGGGCCGCTTAAGTGAGAAACTAACGGTCTAACCACTTGACAATGGCGCCTTCCATGTAAAACTTAATAAATATAACCTCAAAATTATTAACAAAAATTATTATAAAAGCTATGAAGGATTGTGGAATAACTTGCTAAAACTATTGAAATGCAAGGTACTTCCAGAGAATTCAACAGTTGCTTTTTATTAAGGTGAAAATAACTTTAGACATTTATTTTAAATTAGAAATAATTTTAGATTAGACATTTTCGAAAATAGGAAACTTATTTGGGGTGCGGGATTTTCTAGTAAAGCTTCATTTCGTATCATTGGAAGGTTCTGAACTGAAATATCAAGTTTGGTATGTGTTCGATTTTCTCTCTCTCTCTCTCTCTCTCTCTCTCTCTTGTTCTCTCACGCGCAAAATATATATATATTTTTTTTACAATCAATATACATTTCAATGAAATATACCATATACTTTTTGGTTCGAATACATACTTTCTCTAGCATGTTATCATTCATATTAAATTTGAAGCTAGACTGTTGTAAAACTCCAAATATTCGTAAAGTTTCTCTAGAATAAAAAACACTTATCGTTTATACTGTTAAAATTAAGAGACTTGAGGACACTTTCAATAAAAGCAAAATAATAAAATTGACAAGAATACTTTTAGTCATTATTTTACTGCCTCCACAAACACTCTACAAGATAATGAAGCCTATTCTAAGCCATGATGATGCATTAGCTATATTGCAGCATATCAGCTTTCCTACGCATTGTCCTTAGAGAATGGAAAGTAAAGATATGTGAGTAGAAGTTATAGGAAGGCTGTTCAGAAACGCTTGACAGGAAATTTGATGGCTTAAGCTTTGACATGAGCTACGACGATTCCTAGCCGTGACTTGTGACGCTATCTTCCTGTCCATTTAAATGTCAATTGCTCTGGGGAGGTTAAAAGAACTATACTTTGACCTTCAACCGCCATATTGCATCTCATGATATATTTAACGGTGATTAACATGGCATTTATTAAAAAACCTCACACATATTATATTATAAACGTCTTCTACAGCATTATTACATATTAAATGGTGTATTTTACGTAAAGGTTTATTCAAAATGATATTTGTGTGTGTGCGCGCCCGCGCACGTTACGGAGGAATATTTTACTACAGCATGGGCTTATTATATATCAACCCTGGAGGAAGGATGAGATGAGTGTAATTTCAGAAGGCGACCGACATCCGGACAGGGAGAGAGCCGTCGTGAAGTATTTTTAACAGTTCACCAGCAGTTCTTCAAATGGATGAGGGGAGCACCAGGAGCCCGTGACTTAGTCCCGGATAGTTCACCTGAGCTCTCAGACACAACTACCTACGCCATTCCGCTGCCGAGAGCTGTATTTCCAGAGCGCAGTACCTCCATGGAATGGCGCCTCTGCCGCAGTCCTACTAGGCACATAAACCCTAAAAGAGGTCAGTGGGGATGAAATGAGGGTATGGAAAGTTCGGGGGAATGAAGAATCCTCCCTAGCATTCGCGTAGTGACCCGGAAAAACCTCCTGGGACACAAAGTTCGGCCGCGGAGAATCGATCACTCGAATTATCGAATGCCAGTCCCAGACGAAACGCATGAACCACCTAATCTACAAATAAACTTCTTACAAAAATTATTCTTCTTTCTACACAATGCTAATCGAGATAAGCATTAGCAGAAATTTCTTTATTCTTAATTCCTTATAAGTAGAAGGGAATTAAAGGAATGCGCTATCCTAACGTGATATTCAAATGTTTTAAAATCTGTCGTTATGCGATTGTCATTGCAAATCGCTTCCTTGCTTGACGAGGAGTAGAACAAAAAAAAAAAAAAAAACAGACGCTTACTGTCTGAAAAAAGTATAAGTACTTTACAATTGAAACTCATACTAAGGAACATCTGGAAAACGAAAACCTCCGGGAAAAAAATGTATTTGAATAAATTGTATATTTTAACGAGATTTACATTGTTTGTGTCGTAAGGTTTTGTCTATCTCTTACGGTTTACTAGTTATGCAAAATTCAGCGAAATTCATCCAGAACAAACAGGTCTTCAGACGTTATTCCCAGAAAATTCAAGACAAACACTTTATTTGTGATGGAAATGTCTTTAATATGTTGTATTTAAATGAAAATCGTAATAGCCATTTTTAAGAAAATCAAAATTTACGAGACTTTTTCATGTAACAGGTAGTTTGGGCTGAGGGGATTTTCTTGAAAGTCTTCGTATCCTTGGAAGATAACAAACTTAAATAGCAAGTTTGGTATTTAACCGTATTTTCGTTTTTGAGATATGCTGTGCAAAGACAGACAGACAGACACAGACACACTGGTTTTCGGTGAAATCTTGGTATCGAATTTTTGGGTGGAATACAACACCTCCTCTATTCCACTATGTAAATTGTACATACGGGGCTAGAGAAAGCTCAAACAATGCTCCGAGTGGGATGGCTCAGGTGGTAACGTCTGTACCCGCATTCAGGAGGTCCGTGGTTCAAAACCATAGTCCAATTAATCTGGCTGGTTTTTACTTTCTCTACATAGTACATATACGTAGGACAGAAGGCAAAAATTCGATAACGAGATTTCACCGGAAATACACTTTAGGCTTCCTTGTATCCAAAAGAAACATTTTTAGAAAAAGGTCCGTGTGTGTGAACATGATAATTCAAAAACAAGAAGTCGGTAAAATACCAAATTTGGTATTTAAGTTTAGTATCTTCCAAGTATGGGGCACGAAGATCTTGCGGAAAATCCCGCTACCCTATGTAAAAATAAAATTACTAAAATATTGATTTTCTCAAAAAATGGCTCTAACGGTGATTATTCAAATACATATATTAAATATATTTACATGAAAAATAGAATGTATATTTTGAATTTTATACAAATAGCCTCTAAAGACCTCTTTATTGTGGATGAATTTTGCTGAATTTTACGTAACTGGTAAACCTCAAGAGAGGGACAAAAAGTTTCTACACAAACATCACACAGTTGATATCATATACATTTTTTCGTGGAGTTGACAATTTTTTATATATCCCTTGCTATTGGTTTCAATTTTAAAATACTTAAAACTTTTCACATACTGAAATTGTCAACTCCAGGTAATGCAAAGAAACGGATTTCAAGCTTATGGCAACCCGCTATTAAATGATTGGCCTATCGCTTTAGCCTTTTATTCCCTTATTGTTTCCTACTTACAAAGAAACAAGTAATTGGAACATTCCTGCTAATGTTTATTTCAATTTCCATGAAGTATATATATAAGAATAATTGATACTGCAATGTAAAAATGTCAGTGTATGTAATATCAGATTTTTTTCGTGGTTTCCTTCAGTCGCCTAGGTAAATACCGCATTGGATATTTAATACCATGAACCGAAGTTCTACCTTCAGTCTAAAACAACAGCAGAACTGAAAATTGATGGTAACTGCGATTGCGCTGTCATCTATTCACATACAATGAAAGCAGTAGAGTGGATGCCACCTCTAACCCCATGTACCTGTCGCGAAGCTAAGCAACAAGTAAGATGTGAGGTTAGGAGACCTTAAAAGGTTGGTGCACTTTGGTAACTAACAGCAGACTTCTGATGGTAGTGCAGCTAGACTAGACTTTTTTTTTGTGTTTTTTTATAGTTTATGACGTCAGCTTTTACTGCAATGGCACCGCAGACGATGACACTGATGAAACATGAGGATGGAGCCAAGGTGGAATGTGATGGCGGGGGAAACTGGACAACCCGGAGAAATCCCGCCCCTGCGCCGCTTTATCCACCACAAATCTCAGGCCGTCTAGGTGAGAGGCGAGCGGTCTGACCACTCTGCCACTAGACGGCACACTAACACCATTTGCTTAGCGCGAAGGGAATGTGTCTTGATGATTCGGGGATGAGGCCTTAATAGGCCATTGCCCACCACAAAGGTTTAACGAGGTATCTTACTGATAATTACATCGCTATTTGACTAGTTAAACTGACATAAAGTAAAATAGAATTAAAACAGAACAGTGAAATATGGCTCCTAAACCACTTGCTAAACACAAATTGTCTGGAAATTTGATCACATTTTGTGTTAAATGTACAGTCGGAGTTAAAACCTCACCGGAGGATGCAACGATAATTAAGAGAGACGCCTCACTCATTTAACTATGTAAATATACAAATTCTGGTGTGTTACATTCAAATTCTTTCTCTACCTATTTTCGTTTATTTTTATATAGCTACCGCACACTTATCCTCCGAAAGCTTGGGTACTTTTCCCTTTATCTCATGCTACTCGAACTAAAACTTTTCAGGAATTTCATTACACATTTCATTCTTTGTTTGTTATATTCTTTATACGTACTATGTACGCTCGACACAAAAAAAAAAAAAAAAAAAATAAAATATATTATCCCCGGATTCGTGTCGATCGAAGAGGTTCGGGTATTTTCGTAAAAGCTGTGCTCACAACGTATAGTGGCCAGCAATTGGCAGCTGAATGTTCAACTTCTGAGTACTGAAAACAGCTCTCGGAGCAACGTTACGATGGTCGAGCGATTAAGAAGGCCTTACTTTCTTTCCTAAGTTCAAGTCTCACGCTGCCTGTCATTTTTTATGTTTGTTAATTTTATGACTATGTAGAACATAGTATTGCAATAATATAACTTTGGCATTTAAAGTTATGGGCCTATCTATGTACACAAAAAATAATTATACTAACACTCGTGTAAAGTATCTAATAATGTGTAAATGAGCTGTTACCTTTTACAACTGAAACACAAAAAATAAACGCAATTAATATCGGGTGTATGAACCCTCAGCCCGTATAACTGCCTCCAAACTTCGGGGCATAGACAAAATAAATGTCTAAAGTAATGTGGATGAGAAGCTTCAAGAGTCCAGCCTTCTTGAATGTGTGCCCAGAAGCCATATTTTATCCTTCGCCCATTTACAATACTTGGAGTGCAACTCCCTTTTTACCTCAGCCCACACTTCTCAGTAGAGAACACATTCTCACAGAGGAGAATCAAAATATTATCGAGTATTACTGTATGTTGCACACCGTTCATTGCA
The DNA here is from genome assembly GCA_030762935.1 of Hymenopus coronatus. Classification (NCBI taxonomy): domain Eukaryota; kingdom Metazoa; phylum Arthropoda; class Insecta; order Mantodea; family Hymenopodidae; genus Hymenopus; species Hymenopus coronatus. Next base: position 135,540,425 of record CM060882.1, read on the forward strand.
TCGTCAAGCTTTCACAGCACACCTAACCCGTCCCTTGCTAACCAACTACAACGCGATACAGTTACGCGACCATGATGGAATTGTGAACCACATATTTATCGCATTGTGTCCCCTTTGTACGATAGGCCATCACCTCGTATGAGAGATCATCACGGATCGGTTTATGAAAGGTGTGTTTGGCTTTGTGAAGGGTGTTTTAATTTTAAATCTTAATGAAATCTTAAAAATGTTAGAAAACATTGTTTTTTTTAGCAATATCTTTAGTATTTATGTATACCACATACTTTCGTGTGCAGCATATGGATGCTCGGTAGAATAAATACCAAAATAACTATGCTAATAACTAACGAATGTTGTGTACGTCTAAAATAAATAGCCCATGTGTGTTGATCAAAATTATTCAGAGAAAGAAAGAAATGTTTGCTACATGCGAGAAGCGAATCTGCAACCCAGAGGGTTAACCTACGTTTTATCACAACGCTACAGGGAACACACATGGAATGTGGTATGTTTTACAATCCTAACTATTTACTTTTTGTGTCGTTAATACTTTTAGTTAATATTGAGAGTTTATTGTTGAAGAAGCTTAAGTTACATATTTGATTATGATTATTGATCATATGGGCTAGTAATATTAAGATTTGGAACTTGTGACAGCTTGTTGCCGCCGCTACACAACTGTACCACGGATGGTGTACACAAGGCGCTGTGCGTGAGGGACTTAGACGAATTTGGTGTTCTAGACATGACTAAGGGTGCACATAGTGTATAGAGAAGACATTGTATTGCACCCAAAAATTCTATACCGAGTGTCCGTGTGTGCCTGTGGGCAGTATAGCTCAAACACGAAAAGTCCTTTAAATACGAAACTTGGTACCTATTTATGTTCAGTATCTCACAGGGATGTGATACAAAGCTTTCCAAGAAAATCCCTCACCTCCAACTACTCTTTACGTGGACATTTTTCGAAAATTTTGATTTGCTCAAAAATGGCTGTAACGAATTTTGATTAAAACACTGCATATTAAAAATATGACAAAATGTATATCTTGAATTTCATGGGAATAACCTCTGAAGACATCTTTATTCTGGACGAATTTTGCGGAATTTTGCGTAACTATTAAATCGTAAGAGATTAACAAAAATGTAGAGCTCGTTAAAACACAATTTATGTTATATACATTTTTCTCGTGGAGTTGATCGTTTTTTGCGATTTTGTTGTTGTTATTGGTTTAAATTTTAAAATACGCTTTTCAAACAAAAGAACTGCTATCTCATAGCAACCAGCTTTTAAAAGATTTGACTATCGCTTTAGACAATGGTACACCCTTATTTCCCTTCTACTTACAAGGAAGCAAGTGATATGACCATTTCTGCTAATTGTTCTCGATTAGCATGAAGCAAATAGAAGAATAAGCTTTTTAACAATAATTTGTTGCACAGATGTAGAGAAAGTCATGTGAATGGAACACATCAAACTTTTCGGTCATCTCGGCGGTAGTTCCTTTTGGAACATATATTCCATCGGTAATCCTGTTAACTCATTGTTAACATTGTTGTTATTGAGTTTCTGATTTTCTTTATATTTATTCATTAGAACACAAATACATACACATATTCACACTTTCATTTATATTTTCAGACTTTGGCGACGATAGGGTATAAACTTGGCTAGAGAAAAATTCCCACCCCCAACGTGAATCCTGGATCTGTCGCATAGTAAGCGGATACTCTACCGGCTGAGCTAAGGGCTTTACCACATTTCGTTATAAGTATACTAATGGAATACATAAGACGGAATCGATACTGGCTTTGATCTTCTGTACCCTTTGCCAAAAATATTAATTCTAGATAGAAATTAAAAGATTGAATTGAATTGTGTGGTTGAAACCGTCAATAACGGCTATCTCGGAAATGACTTGTGCCATAAAAATTTTATTTGAAATCCATTTTTTATTTTAAAAATACCTACATTTTGTGTAAACGATTTTGTTTATAGCTTACGTTTACACTTATACAAAATTGTAAGATGTTCCTTCAGAATAAAGATGACTTGACAGACTATTCCCATAAAACTCAATATCACATTTTATTTGTTATGTAACTCCGGATTCGATTCCCATCGATCGCCAACCCTGAGCTTGGCTTTTCCGCAGTTTGCGCTGGTCGGTAGACAGATATACTGGGCTGGTTTCTTATTAGGTACTCTATACCCTAGTATCTGGAATATATGTCGTTTTAATCAAAGTTAATTATTATGAAGAGATTAAACAGTTGAAATACTTTTAATGTAAATGATAGTGTGGGCTGAGGAATTTTATATAAACGTTTATCTTAGGTTGTGATATATTTATCTTTATGTTTTATTAGTTTTCTTTTTTTTTTGTTTGGAATAGACAGAACTTAAATACCACCCTTAGTATTCACCAGACTCTTTGTTTTTAACTTCCAGCAAGTAGTTCAATAGATATAGGCTGATTTACAGATGTAGATCACAATTATTTATATAACGACTAAAAAGGAATGAAATACCTCAATGTTATGCAGCGCAAAGAAATATTACAGCCATGAAATATCGCTTTTCATAGGGGATGAGGAACTATATAGCAAAGGGAATACCAGCAATGCTGTAGCAACGGAGAACCGCCTAATATGATTAATTTTGGATTGGTGACGGGATTGGGATTGGTCAGAGAGGAACCTCCCTAGCTACTGGAGCTCAGCATTTCACCTAGGCCCTTTATGATTTTTCGCGACCCCACGGAGGGGGAAAGGGAGATCCGAAGGACGAACAGATCCCCGATGATGATGCACACTATCAAGAACGGGGTTCCTGACGAATCCAGAATGACATCAATCCTGTCACTGCGCCAGAGTGACCCGAATGAACGGGCACACCAGAAAGAGACACCAGCAGGCCATCTAAGGACCAATAACACCCAGTGTAAACCGCATCATCCAGCCATAATGCACCAATCGCCGTCTCCTGGCCCTGCTACTCTGAAAAATATTAAAATAAATGTTGGGGAGTGAAAATAAGCAGACATTTCTGTTATAAGCTTTCGTCCACCGATCTGGAACAACCACGAAAAAGGTGACCGACCTGAATGGAATCAACCCGGAGCATTCCCGAATGCGAGCCTTACACTTACCATGGAGCCAGTTTACTCGGTATTCGTGATTGCAGATGATAAATTATTCATCATATTCTTGACCACAGGGATTCAGTTACATACACTTCATCATTATACTCTGCTCTGTTTAGACCGTCAGGCCCATTTCGTCTCCAGATTTATTTGGTTAACTTCTTTGGTCTTCCGAAACTTCCTTTAACATTTTCTTAATGAGAATAGGAAGTCAATAACTTTCCATTTTTGATAAATGTTGGTATTAAGATGTTCTGTAAGTTCAGTGTTCTTTATAACGTTAGGAAGATTAAACTGTTGCTGGGTATATTATGAACTACACAGTTGCTCTAGCAGTGTATAAATCCAGCCAGAGGTTGCATCAAAAGCATCATTGCTGCCTGTATCCTTTCTTTTTCTTTCACTGATAGTACCAATGTTTCCAAGCCATATTAAGGACGGGTTGCCCTTTGTTTTGTAGAATTTCAGAACTGTCTTTGTTCTCTTCTTTATCGATGGTGTTTTTATTGTATCTAATACTTTTTAAAGATTTGTGTTGTTTTGCTTCTACATCCCCTGGTCCAAAGAACGAGCCCAATATCCACGGTACTTAAATGAAGAAATCTGTTCAATTGTTAGCATCTAAGATAAATTTTACCCTAAATGGTTCAGTGCCTTCAAATACAGTGAATTTGTCTTATAGCAAGACATAATTTAGAATAATTTATAAATAGATCTTAGGAGGGCCATAAATCCACAGCATACATCCACTCTGACCCAAGGATTTTTATGTCTTCCCCGGGTCGGCAGGCGAATAGTTCATATTCTGTTACGAAATTCCTGTCCATAATTTCCTGTACCTATCATTTTCCTTGTTATCTGTTTCAAGGTTGAAAGACCAGGCGACAGTGTTCGGCGAGTTACGGCTGGGCGGTGGCTGTGCTCTCTGTCAAGGACTCTTTCTGGACCACTCTGTCAGGACCCACGTATGGGTGTTTTGGTCGGGTGTCCTTTCGAGCTTCTGGGAAGGGAGAGGATGGCATCCAGCGCGTTTGATCTGGAAACTTCCATGCTTGCGCCCGTTGTCAACCGGATCTGTTCGCACTAGAGTCTCTCGCCTCCCCCTCAGAAGTCATGTAAGTTGTATTTGACCACAACGGGCTACGTGCGGTGCTATACCCCAGTGACTGTGGACCCCATTCTTGATAATCCTAATTCGAATCCTAAAATACATAATTTACCATTTTTTGTGTTTGTTTTAGTATTTTCCACTTTCGTAATACTGCATGCAAACTTACGCTTGTGAGTGGATGCGCTTAAAAGTTTGCGATTTCCTCTCTCTAGAGCCAATTATCACAAATAAATATTTGAGTGATGTTACCCAAATAATAAAGCACTTTTGTGTAATTTAAAATATTGGAGGCTAAAATGTGCATATTGTGAGTAATGTAACATGAGTAGAAGAAACTATTTTTATATTTTTCTGGTAGTGTTAAATCCTCATTGTTAAAACACATGGCGCCACAGACGGTAAAACTGATGATTCATTAAAGATAATTTAGGGGGAAACATTGTGAAGGAAACGTGCCAGTCTACGTTTAGATTATATCCCCACATTTGCCTGTTATGAAAACTGAGAAAAATCTGGAAAACTTTACATAGGGAGGGTAATCCTGGCGACCTCGGCCTTATATCGAATAGATTGAAGAGATATATGGTAATTTTCCATAGGTAAAGAAAGGCATGCGAATGTATTACATCAGAATTTTTGACAGTGGATGTATGACTGGAGTTCTGAAGTTTTTGTCCTACAAGCCAAATATTTTACTTTGTTCATTTAGTCAGTTTATAGGAGAAACTTGATTATAGATTCAGTTATACAAATATAATATTACTATAAATAAAAAATGTCCCGCTTGAACCGAAACTTCCCCATCTTGTATGTCCTACCTGGGATTGCTACCTCGTTAGTGAAGCACGGACAATAAAGAGAGGCGATAGATCCGCCACTGCGTTTAACGCCATGGGTACACCTACCTATATACCGCTCGCTACCTGCCTACATTAACCAAATCGTGTTGTTTGCTAAATGTCTGATTCCGGTTCAGTGCATCCTATCCGTCCTTCCATCCATCCGCCCTTCTCTCTCTCCGCACGACTTACATACGTCTACTCCACTGTTATACCCCTTCCGGCGTGTTCAATTCAAACATTATGGGGCGGAGAGGTGAAGCGCAAGGGGAGGTTAGATGTAGTAGAACATAAAAAAAGAAGCTGGCAACCTGCAAAGGTTTGGATGATCCGCAGCGGCGACTACCACTACCCTCGAAAGAGAAGCTTCGGTTGGCGAGGAGTACAGAGCCGACCAATGGCAAAAGTAAACAGAACGCTAATGGCCAATTTGTACTTAACCCAGAGCCCTTGCTAACCCCTTCCCTTACCCCACAGGCAAGCAAACTTCCAATTAATCATGGCTAGTTGACTACGCCGGCTACTTGCTCTTCTGTATTTGTGTACGAGCGGGCCCAGTGCGCGGACTGCGGACCAGAAGAAGCTCGCTGCTGCTACTGCCGACTTGGACCTCGCTCTCTTTCCTATCAAAGAGCAGAGGGGATTGTGAATAAAAAAAAAAGCAGGGGAAGGTATTGATGTCTAGATGTTTCAATAACGTGTTCCCTCCTTCCTCTTACCTCTCATCTACAGATATGTTTACACGTGCCCTAAGGGGACAAGTGCACGGATATCCCAAAAGAGAAATAATGTTGCGGAGCTGGAAGCAGCTGTTTCAAAATAAAGAAGAGAGGGGAGGTTCTCTTTTCAAGAATCGCAAGTCTGGTCATCTAGGGCAACTACAATCTGTTAATTGATCTGCCACCTGGTGGTGATCATTATTTTAATATCGTAATAAGTACAAGGTGGGGCACAGTACAGTTTTCCAATCGCCAGCCTAAGATAAATAACGTATTGCAATATACTGCTGAAAGAATGCAGGATCAAAACGTTGTGATTACAATCATCAGAAATGGGAGTCAAGCTGTACAATTTACATACCTGGTTCATAATGACTAACAGCAAATTAGTTTACTTTTACATACACTCCATACAAATGGTGCTTCAATATTTTTAATTTGTATTTGTGATGTACAAAGTTCGTGGAGATATGCAGAATTTACCTTTGAGTCCCACTAAATAAAACACACATTTTTAAAGGTTCTTGTGTTTGTGTGAAAAGTAGGACTCAAAAACGAAAAGTCAGATATAACAAAATCTGAAGTTTATGGTAATACGTCTGATATTTAGAAAATCCAGAGCATGAAATATTTTAAATTTATACCAACTGTTATACACAATAATAGGGACAGTTTTGCTATTATAAAAATTCAAGCTCACATGGTATATTTAAATTCATTGTTCTAATAAAAATGAGCCAGATGATACGTTTTAAAATACCACATTAAAAATTCAGGTTTTACGTTAACCCTATATGGAAAAATTATTGCTTTACCTACACTCCAAAACTGAATTTTTACAAATTCAATATTTTGTTTCTTAAAAATGCAGCAATATTTAGAAAACTATATGACAATTTTCTTTAATATAGTTTTGAGATGTAGTATCAAATATCTGAAACAAATTAGTAAAATACTACATCTTGATCATTTTGAATATGGAAAATTGTGTAAAATTTTGTGAGAAAACAAGGCTTAAAGTTGGAACTGTACCTCACCATCTATAGCTTTAATTAATTGATAGTTAAAGAGCATCAAGCTGAAAAAACTATATATTTTTCAAGTTTAGAATTAATATTATTTTATTACGCAAGCATAGTTTTTAATTTTTTACAATTTTGGTTAAATTTCACAGATGCATCACCTTAATCAGTTCAATATTTGCGTGACGAAAAATTTTAAGAAAATCCTCCTTCCGAGGACATTTAGATAGGACATATTTACAAAATTTTGATTTTTTCAAAAAATGGCTCAAACGATTTTGATTAAAGTACCATATATTACATATATTTAAATAACAAATAATGTTTGAATATATGTTTAACTTTTTAAAATAGTATGTGCAGTTCTTTTCATTCAGAACGAATCTCCTACCATCTTCATCTTAACTGGTAAATGTTAAGCGAAAGATGAAGACGCACTGCATCAAAATGTATTTGATATATCCTTATTAATGAATGGAATAGTTTTTCGTTCAATTCCTCCTATTTTCAGTTGTTTCTGGTGATTGCGTACCCTTTGTTAAGAGCAACAAAATGTTTAATGCAACTGTTCTGGAACAGTTTATCTCGATTAAAATTAAATAGAAAATTAACTATTCGTAAGAATAGCTTATAAATACATTTTAGAGTATAGGGAAACTCATGTGAATGTTTTATTATTTATTAACTTCTTCCTATATCGAAATTAAGGATATGATTTTTCGTAAGCATTCATCTCTCTCTTCTTATGTCATCTCTCTCTCTCTCTTTATTGTTTGAGTTTACCTGTTCACATGTGCTTCTCTATACGATCCAGTTCTACACTTTCTCTGGAAATGTTTTTTCATACATTAGTCATATTTGTCCATGTTCCCTAGCTGTTACACAAACAAACTTTACTTACAATAGATTAATAATTCTTTTACCAACATCATGTTAATTGAGATAAACATAGCATAATTGTTTTTACCTACTTTATTCTTTGTAAGCAGAAGGGAAATAAGGGAATGCACTAGGATAAAGTGATAGTCAAATTTTTAAAAGCTGGTTGCCATGTGAAAGAATTGAAATTCCATCGTTTTGTTTGTTTGGAGTCAAACAAAAGAGAGACAAAAAGAAAGATTTTTTTTTGGTTTGAGAAACGTTTAAGTAGTTAAAAATTGAAATCTATATATAGCACGGAATATCTCAAAAACGGTTAACTCTACAAAAAATGTACGTGTAGAAAATGTGTGTCTTAATGAGATCTGTATTTTTTGTGTAGTAGGTTTTGTCGATCACTTACTGTTTACCAGTTACGCAAAAATTAAACAAAAGCCATCCAGAGTGAAGAGATCTTTAGAGGCTTTTCCCATAAAATTCAGGATGTACATTTTATTTATCATATAAGTATGTGTAATGTACGTATTTTATTCAAAATTGTTAGTCCATTTTTGATAAAATCAAAGTTTCGAGCATTTTTCCATGTAACGGGTAGTTCGGGGTGGAAGGATTTTCCCCATCGTATCATTGGGATATATTTAAATTAAATACCAAATTTGGTACATAACGACTTTTATTTTTCTTAGTTAGATTGTTCATAGACAAACACGCACAGAGACAGAGAGAGAGAGAGAGAGAGAGAGAGAGAGAGAGAGAGAGAGACATACACACATTGACCCTTTTCTGAATTTTTTTGGGGGGGTTTCAGGGGATCTCAAACATATTTCCAGTGAGATCTGAGTATTGAATTTTTTATTGGAATATAATATCTCCTCTATCTATTAAGTTGTTAATATGCACTAGAGAAAGTAAAAAACCGCAATATTATACTATTTCACTTAATTCATTAAACCAGCACATTTGTTCGCAATTTTTATCATTTATTTGCACAATTAAGATATTTCTTAGAACCATTACTTTACTGATAAATATATCTAATATTATTAAATGGTAATTATTAATGTTTTGAAACAACAAACAAATGTGAATTATTTAAAAATTCGATACCGAGATTTCACCAGAAATAGATGTTTTAGGGTCCCTTCAGTCCAAAACAAGTATTTCTAAATAAAGGTGCGTGTGTGTATGCGTGTGTGTGTGTGTCCGTGTCCGTGTGTTTGTGAACATGATAAATCAAAAAGAAAGTCCGCAAAATACCAAACTTGGTATCTAAGTTTAGTAGCTTCCAGGGATGCGACACGAAGAGTTTGAGGATAATCCGCCCACCCCAAACTACCTCTTATATGGAACAATTCTCGAAAATTTTGATTTTCTCAAAAATGGCTCTAACGATTTTGATTAAAATACCGTATATTAAAGCTATTTACACGATAAATGAAATGTATATCTTGAATTTTTTTGGAAATAGCCTCTAAAGACCTCTTTATTCTGGGTGAATTTTGCTGGATTGGGCATAGCTAATAAACCGTAAGAGATAGACAAAACCTTACTAAACAAAAATATAGATCTCGTTGAAACACACAATTTATGTCATATACGTTTTTCTAGTGGAGTTCACCATTTTTGAGATATTGCTGGTTATTTGTTTCAGTTTTAAAATACTTAAAACTTTTCACATAATGGAATTTGTCAGCTCCTGGCAACGCAAAGAAACAGAATTCATCCACATGTCACCCATATTTAACTACTGTTTTAGCCTAGTGTATTCGCTTATTTACCTTCTACTTACAAAAAATAATTTCTACTTATGTTTATTTCGATTGGAGTGAAATAGATAGAAACACAAGTTTTTAACAATAATTGTTACAGAGATGTAGAGAAAGCCATGTGGATGGAACGCATCTGATTTTTCTCTAAAACTATAGAAGTTGATGTGATAGACTTTGATACTGGATACCTCATGTGTCGAACGTGTAGATGGAAACTAGCTGCCTGATATAACTAAATCTGATCATCATCGGGAAGAGGTGTGTCATAAATCAGCTGTTTATGTTGTATAAACAGAAGCATATTACAATGTGGAAGGGAGAAGAGCTCCAGGAGAATAATAAAAACTGCAGCTAATGTGCAGATGTTGTTAAGAGGATTTCGTAATGGACTACAACTCTGTAAGCTCGATTACAGTCGTCAAAGTATTTGGAATCAGAATATTAGCACCCTGTCCTATGTAGTTAAAGCCTACCTACAAATGACAAAAGTTCGCTTTCATTTGAGACTGTACGAAGCAGAAAACCTTGAATTTATGACACCCACTGAATATTGGTATTGTAAATATAAGTAGAAGCCAAAGGAAGAGAGTTTTCTTAGTTGCCCCAAGAGTTTTCAATTATTTACAAGCGAGAATTATCATTAGCTAACATGTTTGAAAAATCTGATATATTCCATTCACATTACTTTCTCTTCATCTGTAACATTATTATTGATAACTTATTCTTCCATCCACTTCATGCTGATTGAGATAAACATCAGCAGAAATGATCTTATTGCCTGATTGCTTATAAGTAGAAGAGAACTAAGGGAAAACACTACGCTAAACTGACAGTCACATGTTTTAAAATACGGTTCCTATGGGATTGAAATCCGTTTCTTTGCGTGGCCAGGACTTGGCAACTTCCTGTATGGGAAAAGTTAGAAGTGTTTTAAAAGTGAAACAAGAAATATCTCGAAAACTGTCAACTCCACTAAAAAAAGTATAGGAAATTAATTGTATGCCTTAAAGGGATTTAAATGTTTTGTGTAGCAAGTTTTTGTCTATCTCTTTCGGTTTACTAGTTATGCAAAATTCAGTAAAATCCATCCACAATGGATAGGTCTTCAGAAAATTAAGGAACATCGTACACTTTATTTGTACTGTAAATATCTTATATATGAAAGATTTTAGTCAAAATCGTTAGAGCCAGTTTTGAGAAAGCCAAAATGTTCGAAATTTTTTCCATATAAAGGGTAAGTTGTGGTGGGACAATTTTCTTGAAAAATCTTCGTGTTGCATCCTTAGAGATATTGAATTTAAATATCAAGTTTGGTATTTAATGGAATTTTCGTTTTTGGTTATGCTGCCCACAGCCAAACACACAGAGAGACACACACGGATCTGTTTCTAAAAATGCTTTTTTTTTAATTCAAGGGGTTTCAAAACATATATTTCCGGTGAAATATTAGTATCGAATTTTTGGGTCTAATATATGTATGTAGTCCGTGTAGAGAAAGAAAAATTGATAAAACTCTTTAAAATTATTGATAGACTGAAAGATAATGATTAAAGGTTACCTAAAAGCTGAATTCAATTATTAAAATTAGTATTCAGAAATTGATATTGATACATGGGTATAATTGCTATAAAAGCAGACATACTTACCTCCGATACAAGAGTTAAACGAAGGATTTTACTCTAAGATAGTGAAATTGGTTACAGCTTGTGCATCATATACTACTTTTTAGACAGCCGCTGATTGCCATAGATAAATATAGATTATGAATTGGGTTCTTTCTACCAATTTCGTATTTGTGATGTTCAGCGTGCCTATGAAGACCACTTCAGATCAGTGTTGATGATGATGACTTATAGTACGCCTAAGTAGAGTGTCTGTCTCACATTCAAAAGGTCGCGGGTTCGAATATCGCTTAAAATGAGTTACCCGGCTATGGTTTTTATCTGGTTTATCCTGAGAAGACGAATATCCAGAATGTTTAAGCTACATGGATCCCCCAGATCATTTGAACATAATTCTTCGACGGTATATGGCCAACCAGATGTGAAGGCACAAAATAATAATAATAATAATAATAATAATAATAATAATAATAATAATAATAATAATAATAATAATAATAATAATAATAAATGATGAGTAAAAAAAACGCATTTTACATGAAGAAGGCTGTGACCATAATTCGCTTTCTAAGCTTCAGCCATTCGTTTAAAGAGTACTAACTGTTTGTAATGTTAATGTAGGCACAGTTTCATCAGGATAATTTGCCCACATGTAAGATATGCATGTTTTTGTTTTATATTTAAAATATACTAACAATCACATTTTCGCTGTAAGTAATGCTCGTCCCTTTTGGCAGCAATTCTAGTGCTATCTTCTCGGCCCATCTTAACTTTTGGTTAGTTCTTCAGATCCCATAGCTATCAGATTCAAATTATTTACCATTACATAAATGCTATCCAGTTCACAAAGTTGGTAACACTGGAATATTTTCATATTAAATCATTCAATTTCATACTTTTCTCTATTTAATTAATACCAATATATATATATATATATATATATATATATATATATATATATATATATATAAACAAATACAAAAGGGAAAACACAAAGCACAAAAGCCACACCTTCACTCTGAGACGTTAATATATGAAAGCCACGCGTTTTCATATCAAGTGTCCATTTTATGTTAATGGAAGGAAATTGATACCATATAAATTTGTTGATTATGTGATAAAAAAAATAATTACTGAAGGTAATTAGCCTGTAAGTGTTCTGTGAATATCAGAATATTGAATGTAATGTGTATTTAAGTATTATTTAATTTGTGATAAAAAATAATTATTTTAAAAAATCCAACAATGATAATTGCTTGAAAAAGGAAGTTGTTCTTTCCAGTATACCGCATCCCCAAGCGTTGTATACCCGCATTTAAAATGTTCACTAAGCATAAGTAGCTTATAAAATAATATTACATGTATCAAAAATAATTTATTGATAAATAAAAGGAAGTCTGTATTATGTACTTTCTCAAAGAATATTTAATAAGGAAAAACATATAAATTAAGTTTCGAGCCTATATAAGAGCTGAATAGACGCTCAATAGACGTGGTGGCCCTCCGTGGTGTAATAATTACCATGCTAACTTCATATATCCAAGGTCGCGGGTTCAAACCCGGCGCAAGACGATATATTTTTACACCAACGACTTTACCCGAAAGGGCAGCAAATGTTATACTGACTATGTCCTTTTTTTTTTTTTTTACAGGGCTGCAGATATATACACATGTAATATGTATCTATTCCTCACCACATAACCTCCAAGGGCGCAATCAGGTCCTGGGTCTCACTCTCTCCTGGCTATGGCCTCTGGCCAGCCATAACACCCGCTCCTTGAATCCGCAGGTGCAACAAGCGGTACTGCTGCATTCCTGCACCCGAATTCTCTCCGGTGGAGTGGTTTTTTAGTGGGTATTGCCAGTTTATGGTGACCCCCACACTTGGCATAGTTATCCCCTCTGTCGCCTGTAGATTGGGTTTTTCCACTCCACTCGAAAAAACAAAAAATCAACTTTGTGCATTCGTTATTGGTCATTCTTAGTATGCGCATCATTTCTCGGCACCAGTCCTATGGAAACGCGTGTTGTAGAATGTAATCTTCATATATCTGTGCAATCCTGAATTGTTAATAATTATTGTATCAAGTAATATCGAAGAATATACAAGTACATCTTACCAACGAAACCAGTGTATTATTTATAAATATTATATTACCTGGAATGAATCATCTCCCTCGAGGCCACGACCTTAGAAGTAATAATACTATACATTACCGTGAGTAATATTAAAGAAGAAAGAACGTCCCCAACGTGGGGCATAATAATATATAATTTTCTAACAAATACATAGCAAACAATTTGTTACAACTCACAAGCACCTTACAGATTTACCATTGAGTGGAGATGTGATTTAATTTGTCGTTTTTATGTTTGGTAAGGTAAAGTAGTCTTAATTAAAATAACAATAGTACGGAGTGTTTCGAAACGACACCAAACCAAGAATTGAATATTGTTGCTTACATCCTTGCGACAGAAAAATAAATTTACAATGCCAATAAAGGTACATTGACAAAACCTACGTGGTCAGCGTGGATTAGACACTAATCCAGTAAAAAATCCTGAGCTTGGCCTACGCTATTGGAGGAAATGCCCGTAGCCTGGGAAGCACAGAATCCCATTCATTAGTAGTGTTTTCGTAACATGCTGCATAGCGATTAGCCTCATTAAGGGATTATTTGTCTTATGAAACTCCGCTAAAGAGCCTATACCTTTAGTTATTTGTTTATTCTTCCAACAGACACTTTCATCATAAGAGACAGGAAAATAAGCTGGGATACATATGCTGCTAATACTATCTTTAGTAATTTAACATTAGTGATCTTGAGGATGGAGGCAGGGAACTGATAAAGACATTAAAAGAAAGAATATTATCAGAAGAGTATACTAAAGAAAAGTGGAAAAAGCCAACCGAAATAAATACCTTTTGCAAGTTTATTTCATTTTCTTTAATTCGTAATACGAAATGAACAATTTGTACTTCAACAGTAAGTCCTAGTCTATATTTACAGTAAGGTAATTACAAAATAATTACCGGGTATAATAATCATAAGCTACTCGTAGTTATGACAAAAAATGTATGTTTCGTATTGAAGAGCAACTTCGAAACTGTCCGAGTCATAAGTAGTCTTATGGGAGATAACTGTTCTTTGCTCCTTTTCTTTGAAACTAGGACAAGTTTGCTGATAACAAATAGAAACCCATTTGTTTTCCTGACACGTGCTTGCCAAGAAAACTCTCTGAAGTGTGAGTATATGCCACCACGAAGTAGTAATTCGCGTGCTGCCTAATCTCAAAATGTGTAATTTTCAATTTTACATAAAAACATAGGTAAAAGGGTTTCGAAGCTACAAAGCGTTGTACTAGTTCAAGTATAACCTATATGGTTGTTATATTCGTTTGCTGTCGTTTCGAAAAATCTATGTAAAACTCTCTATATCTCGCTGTAAACACAAGAAAAAGATCAAATAAAGAACCGAAGCACAAGAAAATGACAGAATAATAACGTAATATAAACAAAATTAAAATATAAAATTACATAAAATGACAGAAATATTAACTAATAGGTAGACATTTTCATAATCTGGGATCTATAATAATGATTTATCTACAGATTACCATTTTTATGATGTAACAATTAAAAAATTACAGGTCATCAGCATCACCAGCCTGATTGCAGCTATTTTATTATTATTATTATTATTATTATTATTATTATTATTATTATTATTATTATTATTACGCTGTGTTACATCCACTAGCTGATATATATTTCTCTGCGTTACACATCGCAAAAAGATAACGAAAAGAACAAGTAAAAGTAAGCTTTGAATAGTAATTTGCGCCCTCTTCTTTCAGGGTATATTTTTAGGCTAACCAAGTAGAATATCAATTCGCTGAATCAGAAATGTTTCTGCTTTTTTCAAGAGACATAATTTCTGGGCTTCCCGATAATCATGAGCTCATTCCCTATAACTTAAATGTTACCTACAAATATTTAGAGAATTGAGAAAATACCGTCAATAAAATGTATAAAATGCAATTTAAACGTTATGTTTTGAATGTTTATATACGTTTAAATCCTGCACTTGAAGTAGAGTATTTAAAATAGCTATCCCATGTAATGGCGAGAATTAAGAGAATGTGTACAGGTGTTTGAAAAATACTGAAGAAGTCGAACCACTACTCACAAATACCAGAAATATATGTTTTAGGGTCCCTTATATCCAAAAAAAAGCATATTCACAAAAAGGTCCGTGTGTGTCCGTGTGTCTGCGAACACGATAACTCAAAAACGAAAAGTTGGTAAAATACAAACTTGGTATTTAAGTTTAGTATCCTCCAGGGATGCGACACGAAGAGTTTGAGAGAAATCCCCCCACTCCAAACTACCCTTTACATGGAACTTTTTCCAAAAATTTTGATTTTCGCAAAAAATGGCTTTAACGATTTTGATAAAGATATCATATATTAAAGATATTTACCTGACAAACAAAATGTATATTTTGAATTTTCTTGGAATATTCTCTGGAGACTACTTTATTCTGAACGAATTTTGCGGAATTTTGCATAACTGCTAAACCGTAAGGCTTAGATAAAACTTACTACACAAGAAATGTGGGGCACACTAAAACACACTATTTATGTTATATACGTTCTTTTGGTGGAGTTGATCGTTTTTGAGATATTCATTGATTTTGGTTTCATCTATGAAAAACTTACTTTTGTCATATAGGAATTTGTCAACTCCTGTCTATACAAACAAAGGAACTTCAGTCACATAACAACCAGCTTTTTCTGTCACTTTAAACTATGGTACTTCCTTATTTCGCTTCTACTTACAAGGAAACAAGTAATAAGACTATTTCTGCTATTTTTCCTCGATTAGCATGAAGTAAATAGAAGTATAAACTTTTTAACAATAATTTGTTACAGAGATGTAGAGAAAGTCATGTGAATGGTACACATCAGATTTTTATACAGTAGTTTTCGTCTATCTCTTAACTTTACCTACAGAGTTATACAAATTTCCTACATAATGAAAAGCTCTTCAGAACCTATTCCCAGGAAATTCAAGATATACATTTTTTGTCGTGTAAATATCTTAAATATTCGGCATTATAATCAAAATAGTTTAATGAATCTTTTAAAAATTTATTTTTTGAAAAGAAATCTACAATGTAAGGCAGACTGTTACAGATTGGATGCGCGTCTAAGAGCACCGAGTTTCGTATTTTACTGACAGGGTCTGCCCGCAAAATACAATACGCATCTGTATTGAGGGCAATCTATCATCACGGCTGAATCATGTGTTTGAATGCAAGCATTGTGCTATGACCTTCGCCGCATGATGTACTGGTAATCACCTTCCTCTCTAGCCGGACTCCGAAGTTTGTGATTGAGTACACATTAGTAGTCCGTCTCAGACGAGCAGAGTTGGAATAGCCTGCATGCAAAAGGTACTTCGGTGTTGGGAATTTCGTAAATACTTCGTGTTGCATATCTGAAGTTGGGGAAATTGTTTAAAATGCGTTTTTTAGATTCAGAGGCTTTAAAACCAATATTTCCAATGAATTCTGGATAACGAATTTTTCGGTGGAACCTACTACTCCCGCCTTATTGTTATTATTATTATTATTATTATTATTATTATTATTATTATTATTATTATTGTTGTTATTGCTATTATTATTGTCATAGTAAATTAAAACATTAAAGTATCACAACGAGAAACATTATTTCATGAAAGCAGATAAATTTCAACTTTACTACGTGCTCTTGTGTTTGTATATTTTGTACTGATGTTTATGTTTTGATCCGTTCTGCTGAGTGTAATAATATTAATAATAAAAATACAGCAAAACACAACCCGCTCTCATAATTGCGTATTTTTGCTACGATATCTTCATGTATTGATCTATGCTAGTAAGAGTATTCTGCATAATGATGATAATACGCTAAACACTATGTTCTCTCGGGTTTATACGTTTTCGTTACGGTGTATTCATGTTTTCATTTATTCTCTAAGCATGCACTATTAATGATAATATGTAATACAGCTAAACATTACTGACTTCCATTTATGTTGATTTTTGTTATGATGTTTTCATACATTGGTTTATTCTGATAAGTGTATACTATGTAGTGATAATAATGCAGGGAAATACTACGTGCTCTCGTGTTTTATGTTTTTCGTTACGACGTTTTCATGGTTTGTTTTATTCTGATAAACGTATACTACCTAATAGTACCAATGGTAATAATGCAGTGAAATACTGCGTCATATCGTGTTATGATGCTCTTCGTTACGATGTTCTCATGCTTTGTTTTATTCTGATAAGCGTATATTGTTTAGTACTACTACTACTGCTACTACTGCTACTACTGCTGCTAATAATAATAATAATAATAATAATAATAATGATAATAATAATAATAATAATAATAATAATATGGCACGACAATACGTGCTATCGTGTTTGTATGATTTTTCTGGTTTTGATTTATTCCAGTATGCGTACACTGCGTAATAATATGTCGCTGTTATCTTGCTGTGGCGCCAGTATGTCACAGTCACGTTAGTCTACCTCGGAGTTGGTCAAGGATTAGCACCCGTGAAATACTCTTATCAACAAACGTGTACATACCTCTGAAGCGCCCATTGTTGCACCGGCTATGCTCGTTCCAGTAGAACACATGTTGTCTCTTACTCAAGGGGGAAAAGAATAACTACGGTATGTAACACCGGGTAGACTCAAGAAAGCACATATTTCAATTGATTTCACTAAAAATTAATACTTTTATTTTTCTTTATTACTTTTTAGGCACTAATCCTACGAGTGACTCCCGACATAAACATTCTTGAAAACGATGACGTAATAATACTTCATGCTAATTTCTGGTATGGCTGAGTTCTTGTTGTTGACGGTCATCACACAGAATACGTTGCAACAGCAACAATATTCATTATCACCTTCAGAATCGCAGTAAATGTAACAATAAGAGTAACATTTGCAGTCGCAGTAACCTTAAGCTTCACAGTCAGCGTAACATTCACGCTAAAAATTGCAGTCAGAGTAACATTCATAATAACCTGATTTCTTGTTCACGCATCGCTTATTTACCTAAAACCTCCAATAATGCACTCCTTCCTGATTGGCTCAAAAGAAGCGCGAAAAATATCGTTGTCACGTGTCTAAATTAGTAAGGCCCATGTATTCAACCCAAGTGACCATTCTTTATAATGAAAAAGTCCCGGGTTCTAAAGTGTTTGGTAAATAGTCTTTCTTTAACATTCGGCCTGTTACTTGTGTCTCTGATGTTCTAAAAATCTTGCTCTATAAAGGCAATTGTGTCTCCAGCATTAACAAAGCAAATAACCTTGACGAGCATAATAGAAGCTTCTACACCCGAAGGTTCTGCGTTCTACTGAAGCAGATATTTCTTATATTACACCTCTACAAAACTAATAATTAAACTAATAAAATACACCCCGGGCTAATATACTGTCGCAAATATTAATGCCAATAATACAGTGAAACATTACATGCTCTCTTATAAAGATGCTCTAAAGATGTTCTCATTTGTATTCTTATAAGCGTATACTGCACAATAATAGTAATGGCAATAGTATAGTGAAACACTACGTGCTCTCATGCTTGTATGTTTTACTTTACGATATTTTCATGTTTTGATTTAATTTGCATATAGTGAAACGGGCTCTCCTGTTTGCATATTTTTCGCTATGATGTTTTCATATTAGATTTATTCCGCTAAGCGTAATAATATTAATGATGATAATACAGTAAAACACTACATGCTCTCGTGTTTGGGTATCTTTCGTTTCGATGTTTTCACGTTTCGATTAATTCTGCTAACCGAAATTTATTAACAATGACATTAATAAGAATAATAATTAGTATTAGTATTAAAATAAAACACTGCAAGCTCTCATGCATGCATTTTTGTTACGGTACGTATATTTTATTTACCCTATAATGGACATATGTTAATAAAAAAACAGCATATACACAGCTATTGATGGAATATTTTAGGTGAATTTATTCTCTCAAAAGCAAAGGCTCTGTAACTGAAAGCAGTAAACAACATTTTCGCTCTCTTGTATATCATCACAGACTTTGGTGTATGTCTAATTCTCGATGAGCGTGATTCCCTCATCGTTTTCGCTGATACGAGTAAGCAGGAGTGTGCAGCGAAGGTCGCTCGCGCTATTTGCTTACTCGCCACTGGTGTTTGCTTCCAATTGCCCCGTTAAATTCTGCAACACTTTTATTGCACGAAAGATTATCTGCAAACTGAAATCCGGTGCTTTTGGGCCACCTGACATTTACTTTTCTGCCATAATTATCTTTAAGAAACATGTAATAAGTATACTAGCTAAATTCGGTAGCATTTTTAGATATTAGCAATTGTTCAAAAGATGTTGCATTGTTTAAATGACATTGCTACTGAGTACGGAATGAAAATATCAGTAAATAAATCCAAAACCATGTCTTTTAGAGGAAATAGTCTAGTCAGATCAAAAATAGTACTAGATAATATAATAATTGAGCAGACGTCACACTTCAAGCATTTAGGATGTAACATCTCGTACCAGGTAGAAGCTGATATCATAGAGAAAATAACTAAATGCAACTACATAACGCTAAAAAGAACATTAAAAAATAAAGCCCGAAAAGAATCAATAGTTAAATTATACAAAACCTGCAGTACCAACTCTGATGTACAGATCAGAAACATGGACATTAACAAAAAGATATAATATTAGAATACAGACATCAGAAATGCCATTAGTAAGAGTAATAGCTGGATACACTAAAATGGATAGAAAACGCAGTCAAGAGATCAGGAAAGAATTAAAAGTAGTAGAAATAAATAATATAATTGCAAACAATAGACAACAATGGGAAAAATATGTTCAAAGGATGAATAATAATAAAATACTTAAAATAGTCATAAATTACAAACCCAAAGGCAAAAGAAGCCTAGGAAGACGATAGAAAATATGAGCAGACCAATTTGGAGCCGGAAAAATTTAGGAAAATGCTCCATCTAAAGGTTAGATTGGAGTAGGAAGGTTTTATTGGAAATCTTTGAATCGCATCCTTGAGGGCGAGCGCTACATTTCAAGTTTGGCTCAGACACATAAACACGGGTTATTTTTATAACGCTTTTTTCAGAGGACTTCAGATTATATCTTTCCGGTAATTACTAAACAACAAATTTTTCTGGTGAATATATAATATTTGCTCTGCCCACTATGTGGAGCATACGTGATACAGAATAGGAAAAATCTGATGTGTTCCATTCTTTACATATCTGCAACAAATTATTGTTAAAAAGCTTATGCTTCTATTTACTTCATGGAGAAAAAAATAACAGAAATAGTCTTATTAATTGCTTCCTTGTAAATAGAAGCAAAATAAGGGAGTACGATATGTTAAAGTGATAGTCAAAAGTTGGTTGCTATGTGACTGGAGTTCCTTTGTTTGTATGAACAAGAGTTGACAAATTCCTGTATGAGAAAAGTTAAAGTTTTTTAAAGCTGAAACCAAAAACAAGGAATATCTCAAAAACGGTAAAAGTCACGAAAAAAATGTAACATAACTTTTGTGTTTTAACGTGTTCTACATTTTTGTGTGGTAAGTTTTTGTCCATAGCAGCTATGGAAAATTCCATAAAATTCATCCAGAATCTTCGGAGACTATTCCCAGAAAATTCAAGATATATATTTTATTTATCAGGTAAGTATCTTCAATGTACGATATTTCAATCAAAATCGTTAGAGTCATTTTTGAGAAAATCAAAATTTTCGAAAAAAAGTTCCATATAAAGATTAGTTGAGGATGGGGGTATTTTCTTGAAAACCTTCGTGACGGATGCTTAGAAGATACCAAATCTAAATACCAATTTTGGTATTTAACGAGCTTTTCGCTTTAGAGCTATGCTATCACACGCTTTCTTTTGCCTCTAGGGTACTAAAAACGTGTATTTCCAGTGAAACCTGGGTAACAAATTTTTGGGTGCCTTCACTATACATTATGTACATAGTACATGCAGAGAAAGAAATTACTTCTATTGTCCGTTGTACCAATTTTGAAAAGTCCAAACAATGAAGCAGAGGTAGTAGAAGAAGCAATTTTAGTATTCAGTATTCCTAATTGCAAATTAATTATCTTACATCTAAGTTATGTTTGTGTATATTGTTTGAAGGCATGCCGTAGATGTAGGTGGGTTTGCCTCATTGTGAATGCTGACTGCGCTGTGCTATTTTCAGCATAAGTATCGGTACTCCTTTGTGAGCCAGAACCTAGGTCGTGACCGCTCAAGATCTAGCCGCTTTTTGTCATTTAATGCTATGCACCACTCCCTCCTTGGACATGACCATGTGGGTAGAAGAAAAATGATTCGACAATTAAATGACTCCGGGCACAATCGTCTCTGCCTTATGTCACAGTAGCCAGCTGGTTTTACTGCCCTCACAGAACACTATTTCACTTTTAAATAAGGAGCACGAGACAAATGATTCCACTTCCTTGTACACAATCAGATGAGATGTATCATATTTATGGTAGGAAACAACTAGGAAGAGAAATAGATTAAGATAACAGTGCAAAAGCGTTTTGGTTTTTATGTTCATGTTACAGAGGACAACGAGACATCTGGTACGTGAGAAAATGCTTCCTTGTTAGCACGAATGCTAAATCTTTGCTCATTTTTCTGTTGATGTCGAGAAGCCTGGAACTCCTGTTATATCTCTTAAAGAAAAACAGCTTTTTAAGTAGTCACTTCATGAAAATTTCTCTACGATGTGCTCAGAAAGAAGACTTTCATATCTAGAGTTCACTGTAAATAGAATTTTGATGACCTCTGAATAAAATCAAAGCATGTTTGCTTACTCTACCATGTAAATAATAGGTAATTCAATAGAAAAATGTATGTGAGTTCGTTTTATAGTGTTTAACGCCCCTTTTACTATTTATGGCACCACAGCTACGATACTAATGATACATGGAATGAAAATGAAGCTGCGGTGTAGTGCGATGGCTACTTAAACCAACCTAGTGCCACTTAAACCAACAAAACTCTCACATGCGGTCGCTTGAGATCGAACCGGACCTCCTAGGTGAGAGATGAGTGGTCTAACCACTGGGTCACGGTGCAGCTGCTGTGTGTGCGTGAGTTTATGAACAACATAACTCAAAAACGAAAAATTACTTGAATATCAAACTTGATATTTTAGTTCAGCATCTTCCAAAGATGTAACACGAAGATTTTCAAGAAAATTCCGCATTGGAAGTACCATTTGTCATGAAACACTGCGAACATTTTCATGTTCTCAAAAATAGTTCTAATGTTTTTCATTGCGTTTAAGACAATTTATGACAAAAGAAGTGTATATCTGACTTTTTTGGGAATAGACTCTGAGGTTCCCTTCATTCTGGATGCTTTTGCATGACGGTAAACTGTAAGAATGTCGTTGTGGATAGGAGGAGTAAGAGCGGATCATATGGAAGCGTTAGGAACCCCGCTGCGCTGCGCCTGTCATCATTAGATTGGCCGCTCTTTGTACTCTCCCACCTCGTCCTTGCTCATGGATGTTTGATACAGGTCCAGTATGCTAAACTTGGCCGAGGAAAGAATTTTGACGTAGTGAACTATAACTTTTACCAGGATACCTAAAAACTTTTTTCCCCTTTATATGTGGCACATGTTTAATGTCAGTGGTAATATCGCTGGTCTTTTGTCTTTGGCAGTGGTGTTGATTCCTAAACAGTTATCATTGGATTAGTGATTTTCATTTGGTTTTTTGTATTAGATGTCTTTTTCTCTCTCCCTCTCTCTCTCCCTCTCTCTCCCTCTCTCTCACACACACATAACACATTATTCATATTTCTAAACCCTTAGGAGGATAAGAATGGTCGTCTTCATCCTAGTGCGGTAGTAGCGCGGGAAACCTGTTCCGGGGTGCACTCAGCCTCGTGAGGTCCCTGGGGGGCCAATTGAGGAACTACTTGATTGGGAAGTATCAAGAAGACCTGATTAACCTTTCGGTAGGGATTGGAGACGCTGATCACGCCTCACCTTCCGGTCAGCACCCCATAAATAACACCTACGGGCCGAAATGGGCGGTGCAGCGGCCGGGCGGAGACTAAGACCCTTTATGGACTGTTGTGCCATGGATATACGTTTAGGAAGATAGAATCTTGGCTAAGGATTCACCAGCCAGAAATCGCACCCAGAACCTCTCACACACCAAGTAGGTACTCTAATGATTGAGCTAAAGGGTGAGCTCCAAATTTTTGGTCACGACTTAATTTGAGTACAAAAGGGCATTGTTGCGCAGTACAAAATATTTTGTTTGAAAATCCGCTGAACTATTCAGTTTTAATACACTTTTATACTGATTAACGCGCGCTTTTACTACTTTGGTACCGCAGGCGATGACACTTATGATAGGTAGAGCACTGGTGGAATGTGATGGCGGTGGAAACCGGTGAACCCGAGAAAATTCGGCGCAGTGCCGCTTTGTCCACCACAAATCTCACATGCGGTCGCTTGGGGTGAGAGGCGAGTGGTCTTACCGCATGGCCACGGCGCGGCCCGTTAATTAGATTACTGCTGGTTATTGCTGTAGACTTATATTCATAAAATATAATATTATGTTAGAAATTATTTCTAGTAAACTTGCTTAGTTTTAAAATGCGGTGTTTCAGTTTTATGTACTCTTCCAAGTAGGGTATTACTTTGAGATGAGTGCAACTTCACAAGTGACAAACTAAAACCCGTTTGATATATTTGTTGGTTGTTTATTTCTCAACCTTTAATTAATGTAAAATTAGGTTGTTCGCTTTTCTAAGATCTTGTTTAGCGATATTCGATTGACATTTTAAAGTGGATACTCGTTTGAATACTGATTAACAAATAAAGGAATGCCCAACAAAACATGTAATTACTACACGAGTTGGTTATCGTTTGACAAATTACTTGATTTGTAAAACTACATACATACAGCCATCTAGTATTTGACAATTTGAGTTAAATTAACAGCAATATTTTATTTCAAAAGGCACTCTACTGAATATTTTACAACAAAAACTAAACATTTTTGGTATTTTGCATAAAAAGAACCAAGAAGATAAAATTTAAAAATCTGCAGTGGGATATCCACATCATTTTCTGTACTATTCTTCAGCACTCTTATCTTAAAAAGCTTATTCTTCTGTCTACTTCAATTAATCGAAATAAACATATGCACAAACACATTTATTTTATATTTTCTTGTAGATACCGACAACGGAATAAAGGTAAACATTACCTTTAGCAAAATGTTCAAAAGAGTCGTCTCTATGTAATAGCTATAATTACGTTCTCATTGCTTGACCAACAGAAAGAAAAACGAGTAACAACTTCGCATTTGAGATAAATATAAATATGGAGAAATTGAAACCAATATCTAAGACTATTTTAGAAATTGTTAACTACCAAAAATTGCATCTCACATAAAATATGTATTATGACGAGTTCTACATGTTTACTTTCTCTAAACGTACTATGTACATAGTATATAGAGAAGGTATTGTATTGCACCCAAAATTGATTTCACCGAAAATACGTGTTTTGAGACCCTCTGAATCAAAAAAAAAATTAGAAAAAGGTCCGTGTGTATGTGCCTGTGGGCAGCATAGCTCAAACACGAAAAGTCCGTTATACCCAAAACTTGATATTTAAGTTCAGTTATCTCCCAAGGATGCGACACGAAGATTTTAAAGAAAATTCCCCTCCCACACCAACTACTCTTTGCTTGGAACATTTTTCGAAAATGTTTTTCTCAAAAATTGATCTAAAAATTTTATTTAAAATCTCTTATTTTTAAGATATTTACATAAATAAAATGTATATCTTGAATTTTCTGGAAGTAGACTCTGAAGACCTCTTTATTCTGAATGAATTTTTATACATTTTTCATAACTGGTAAATTGTAAGAGATAGACAAAAACTTACTATAAAAAATATAGGTCCACTCAAAACACACGATTTATTTCATTTAATTTTTTCCGTGGACTTGGCCGTTTTCGAGGTATTCCTTGTTATTGCTTTCAGTTTTAAAATACTTTTCTCATACGGGAACTTGTCAAATCTTGGCCTGCAAAGAAGCGGATTGCAATCCCATAGCAACCACATTTTAGAACATATGGCTGTCGGTTTAGCCTATTCCACTCCCTTATTTTCCTTTGTTGTTAATTTTTATCTCGATTAGCATAAAGTAGACAGAAGAATAAACTTATTAACAATAGTTTGTTACAGAGATGTAGAGAAATTCATGTGAATGGAATACATCATATTTTTTGTGTAGTAACTTTTGTCTATCTCTTACGGTTTACAGTTATTGAATGGTCATCCAGAATAAAGAACACTTCAGAAGCCTTTGCCAGAAAATTCAAGATATAAATTCCTTTTGTCATTAAAATTTTTAAATATGATATTTTAATCAAAATCTTTATAGAAAAGTAAAAAGTTCGAAAATATTCTAAAGGTTAGTTTGGGGTAGAGTGGTTTTACTTAAAAATCCTCGTGTCGCATTCTTGGAGGACGTGCACTAAATATCAACTTTCGTATGTAACTAATTTAAAAAGTTATGCTGTTAACACACACGGGGGCTTTAACGTGTATCTTTCCGGTTAAATTAAAATTAAATGGAATTTTATTAACTACTGTGGTTCTCAGCGTCCCATTTTATACTGGGAGTGAAAGACCGCGGTCGTCTCCTCAGAGCGGTGGTAGCGTTGCTGCTTACCAAGCGGGAGACCTGGGTTCTATCCCCAGTACCGGCGTGGGGATTTTTCCCCCGCTGGGAGAGCTGGCCCGGGGTGCACTCAGCCTCGTAAGGTCCCTGGGGGGCCAATTGAGGAGCTACTTAATGGAGAAGTAGCGGCTCCAGGTCATGAGGACCGCATTAACCGGCCGGGGGGACTCGAGGCGCTGACCACGTCTCACCCTCCAATACTGCACCCCATCCATGTAGTGGGCCGAGATGGGGGACGCAGCGGCCGGGCGATAGGCCAAGGTTCCCCGTGAGCTGACGTGCCATGGAGTAAAAAAAAGTGAAAGACCGCTTAGGTTGGCTCAGATGTCTCTTTATCCGACTTGAGGTTCTTTTACGTGGCGTAAATTATTACGGGCTTCCCTTCCGAAGGTTTGAGGTTTGAACCCTCGATCTTGGGTATTTGGTATGATACCATTACACCACGGAGGGCGACCGGTTTTACTCAAGATAGAATTTTTCGAATGAATATACTCTTCCGAAGGTTTGAGGTTTGAACCCTCGATCTTGGGTATTTGGTATGATACCATTACACCACGGAGGGCGACCGGTTTTACTCAAGATAGAATTTTTCGAATGAATATACTATACCTTCTCTGCCTGCAAAGTGCAGCGCACGTGGTAGAATAGGAAAATTTGAAAAAATGTTGCATGTAAAGTACTGAATTTTCTTCACTAATAAATTAATTCTGTTGTCCGTTGTACTAACATAGCAAGAAAAAAATATTTTAAAAGATGCAAAACGCTTCACGGGATGGAAATTTGAAAACTTTAAACCTTTAAATTGTAATACTACAGTAATATACTTATAGAACTATCCCTTTAAAAGAATATTAAGCAATATAACACTTGTAATTCTCTAAAAATAAATCTGTTTAAAATTATAGAGCACAACATAAAAAATATATAATGTGTTACATTCAAATGACTTTCTCTAACTATTCTGTTACAAACTATTCCTATAAAAGTTTATTCCTCTATCTACTTCATGCTATCAACCTAACCATTAGCAGAAAAGACTCTATTAGTTAGTTTCTTCTAAGTAAGGGGAATTATGGAATATACTAGGCTAAAGTCGTAGTAAAATTCTTTAAAAGCTTTTGCTATGTGAAATAATTGAAATTTGGGTGGCTTTGCAAACATCAGCCGTAAAACAAGAGAGCTGAAAAGAAAATTAACTTGCGTTTGGAAAAAAATTCAGTAGTATAAAATTGAAACAAATAATAAAGAATATCTCGAAAACGATTAACTCTGTAAGAGATGTAAGTATATGCCATAAATTGTGTGTTTTAACGAGATTTATAATTTTGTGTCATGAGTTTTTGTCTATTTCTTTCGGTTTACCAGTTATACAAAAGTCATTCAGAATGAAGAGGTCTTCAGAAGCTATTCCGGAAAATTTCATGATGTAAATTTTATTTGTCATGTAAATATCTTTAATATACGGCATTTTAATCAAATTCATTACAGCCGTTTATGAGAAAATAAAAAATTTTGATACCTACATCTTCCATGTAAATGGAAGTTTGGGATTGGTGGATTTTTTCTGAAAATCTTCAGGCCAAATCCTTGGCTTAAATACAAAGTATGATCTTTAACGCACTTTCCGTTTTTGAATCATGCTGCCCATAAAATGTCCATTGAAAGTAATATTTGAGTAGGTCTTATTGAAAATAAATATTTTACAAATTTTTCCTTTGAATGAAACCTTTTTGAAATCTTATTAACTAATATTTGCTCCATTAAAGTGCTGTGAAATTCCAGCAATTTGATTGCAATGTTCTATGTATAGCGGCAAGTTTTCATTATGCATTAAATTAACTCCTATCAATTTTCAATGTGTTGTAAACATTAAATAACTAAAGTTTACACAAAGAAACGATGCTTTTGTTTTCTTTTAAAATTTACAAGATATGCCTTAAAATAAATTCTATAGGGATGCAATAAAGATGCACATACTTTAATAGTGTTTTTTCACACAAGCCATGTGTAGGATAGAAGTTGGATAGGTAGAGTCACACTGAAAAATTCAATGCCGTAGCCGGGATTTAAACCACGAATCTCCCCGTCTCTAGCCGGTTGCGCTGCCGGAATGTTCCCGTGGTAGCGCAATGGTAGAGCAACCTGACTTTACCTATTTAATAGTGGTTGTTTATACTATTTTTTAATTCCACATTAGCACAATATTACATTGCCTCTGAAAACATCAGTAAAAGCACAGTTGGTTAGTAATGACAGCTTTACTTTCCAGACCAAATTAAAAGACAAACATACCAACAGTTTAGTAGAGACAGTTTTGTTTGAAGAATACATCATATGAAAAAAATAGACTAGAAAGCTTAAAATGTACCAGATCTAGTTACTGCTTCAGGGATGAATATGCTTTTATCTTCGACTGCTTATTAACAGACACGATTTTAGATATTGGTAAATGGTGTCTGAAAATCATCATTTAGGTTGGAGAGAGATTGCCGCTGAACTTTCTGTGTCTCACGAATCGATTCGTACCATTTTAAACGATTGTTTGGGCATGACACGCGTTGCAGCTCGGTTAGTTCCGAAAGATTGGAATTTTCTACAAAAACTCAATCGCGTAAGGATTGCGGAAGACATGCTAGAACGAGCCAGTTCCGACCCCATGTTCATGAAACGCATTGTAACTGGTGATGAGACGTGGGTTAACGAGTTTGACACTCAAACCAGTCAACAAGCTTCCGAATGGCTCCTTTCAACTGAACCTAAACCTAAAAGGACACGTCAAACTCGATCAAAACTGAAGGTCATGTTGAGTTTTTTTCGATTATCGCGGTGTCGTGCACTCAGAGTTCTTGCCAGAAGGTCAGATGGTAAATAAAGATTATTATCTGAGCGTTATGCGGCGTTTGAGAGAACAAATACGGCGAAAAAGGCCAGATTTGTGGAACGACAACTCATGGATTCTGCACCACGATAACGCACAAGGCTATTATTGTGAACGAATTTCTGCTGAGGATCTGAGAAGCTGAGGATATTAGGAATCAGTTAGATATTTATAATACTAATGAAAATATTGAAGAAAATAAAACAGCACGAAATCTCACCTACAAAAATTAGTACAGCGAGAATCTCGCTAACAGGAGGTAGGAGGACTCAGAACGGGGTGGCAGTGAAAAGTGAAACGGAACAGACACAACTACCTAAACCTTGAAATGTAGAAGGAGAAGATGATATACTATGCTAAATTCTTTCTCCCAATGTTTATCTAAAGAAATGTTGCGTGCAATTTCTGTTTTAATAATATTTATATCAGGATTTGGAGCTAAATTTGAATATGAGTTACATATGCAGAGTAATTAAAAATACTTTTGCAAATTTTGGGGACAGGTACCTTTCATCATAACAATAAAAATGTTATTATAAACACATGTCCCAAAACCCTTCATTCTCGATTTGTTGAGGATCAAAATGCTATCAATCAAAACATTTTAAAGTGAAACGTCATTCTATTTTTGAAGCTGTCAGCTTGTTAGGAGGTGTTCCACACAAACACCACTTATGGAAAGTGATCCAAATGTCCTCGTGCGTCTAGACACGCCTGCACTGGTCGAAGCATGGACTATCAAACACTCCCATTCGGTGTCGTATGATTTCGCAGATTTACATGACTCGCAGATGAAGAGTTTCTTCATCTGGGATGTCTGCTGGACAAACCAGTGGTTTAAGGTGCCCAAAAAGGATCAAAATCAAAAGGATTGAAGACGGGAGAACGTACAGGCCATTAAACTGGCTCCCCTTTATCCATCCACCGTCATGCTAGATACCAGCCAGTACATCTCGAACAATGAAGCTAAAATATGCTAGAGCATCATGCATAAGCCACATATTTGTTCTTGATTGCAGAGGCACATTTTGTATTAGATCTGGGAGAGTGTTCTGAAAGAAATCCCCATAGACAGGACTTGTAGTAGAATGTATTACACAAGCAGTCATGGCAACACAAGGCCAACTCTGAAGTTATTGGGTTCAACCCGGAAAGCTGTTGAATGTGACTTTCATTAATAAATTAATAACATGAAAACGAAACGTTTTAGAGCATATGTTTCTAAGAACATATTTTCTAGTCTCGAAGACAGCAATCCATCTCCAAAAGCTGTAAAAGCGTTTTTGAAACAGCCTGTATATATAGAACTAATATTTCCTAAATAAATTACCATAATTATGGAATAAATTCTGTGATTAATATATTTCTTATCTATCTACACTATCAATATTATTTCTATTTAGTCTGAAATAGAAGAAAGAAGTTTTGTAAGAACAGTTTGTCGCAGAATAGGTAGAGAAATTCATATGAAGGTGTGGAAGAAACAATTAAATAACAATGGTTGACTTAATAGTTGGTTAAAGTATGAAGCCTGAGCTTTAGAAGTGCTTACGACATTGCAAGTCGGCATTGGAATATGTCATCTCAAAGCAAATTGATATTTCTTTGTGATTTACTGGGGGAAACGTGAGTTAAAGTTGGAGAGATCCACAGTGATCCCCGACAGTTGTCTTACATTGTAGCCACTCCGTTACAATGTTGCCGCTTCGTTCCGCCCACGGCTACAGCAGAACAATACGCCATTTTCAAACAAACTAAAACACTGGCACTCTAGCACCCAGCACAATAGGACATTGCAACACGTAAAAAAAAATCTATAGCAAAGCAAACTAGCTCAGTAACTCGGATGCTGGCGACAACGGAAACTGCATTGAGGAATGTTTGTTACATCTTGCAACAAAGATGACATCATTGCTTACGTAGCATTAATCTTTTGGCAGAGAGGCAGTCACACCTTTTATCAGCTGAGACAATTGGCTGACTGTCAGGGATCACTGTGGATCTCCCCGACTTTAGTTGGAGAATTTAATGTCGTATCGGCACGTTGCCGTGATAGCTTAGTTGTTAGAGCAACCAGACGAAGACCAGGAGACACGCGATAAAAATCCCGGCTATGAATTTTTCAGTCTGACTCTACCTTTCTAACTCGTAAGGTTATTTTGAAACTGGAACTACCTACTTAGACAATTCAACACACGAGCGGTTCCGCTGAACTAGAGCTGTCATATTGTCATTGTGAACTGTGTAGGAGTACAGAGTAGGACAAAGGACAAGAAGCCGCGATGTGAAGAACGGCGAATGTAAAACTGGGCGTGACTTTATGAATCTAGCATCATGATGCCGCCGCCAGAGGACAACGACAATGTATGTGATGTCGTCGTCTGGCTCTTGTCAGCGCAACTCACTGACGTATATGGGCGTTGTTACCGCGTCCGTGTAACAGGAACTGATTATCGCGCAAAGTAAGGGCGGTAGGGCAAACAGAGGCTGCAGCAGATGAAACAGCATGACAACAGGGAATAAATTAAACGATTTAATAAAGTGAATAATAGGAACTGGGGAAATTGAAAGGAAGTAATTGACTTTGAGAATGACATTTTAACAGAAGCACTTCAGATTATTGCACCTCAAAAATAAATTTGTTAAGTCAAAAATAAATATAAAATCTTGAATATTAATGTTAACTACCTATATCAATAGGGATCTGAAAATAAACTTCAGTTTAATCCATCCAAAATAGCTGCTCTTATAGTCTTATGGAAGCGTAATATTTTTGAACCAAACATTAATATAAACAAAATTGTATTCAAATCACCAACACCTTGTCATATTTAGGAGTCATAGAAGATATCCTTTTGAGCTCATTTTAACACACTTCAAATTAAAGAAAATAAACTGCTGACTGGATTCTCAAATTTTAGATGCCCTTCTTGGGGTCTAAACTCAAAAGTACTAAAATCCTTCTGCCGAGGCGCAGCAAAATGTATGATATTATATTATATTTCAAACTCTGTGTGTGTGTGTGTGTAGGGCAGTCTTTGAAACCATTCATTCTGATATTGTTTCACCATTCCATTTGAAAGCACTGTTCCTCATGAACATAGGCTCTAAGCCACCCACTTTCAGTTACTGAGAACTTTACGACTCAATTACTAAGATAACTGCGAAGATGGTTTTGATTTTCGTAATTTGTTTTGTTACTCCAGAGAATCTGTGTGTAAAATAAGACAAAAGCAACATGTATTTAATTCCAAGAAATATACATAGAAGATCATGATTTTATTAACTGAGAAAAACAGAAGACACAACAAAACAAATGCAATCAGATTGTGCTTATATGTGCGGTATTTGTAATTTATATTTTATTCAAATATTGTAGATGTGTTCAGGATGTGTCTTATTTATAATAAAACGCTAAGACTATCTTTCTCTATGATTATATACTATGTGCAATTTCCAAAATATTTAAGTTTCTGGTCTGTGGGGTGGATGATACAAGTGTCTATATTATATGGGAAATAGTATGGAAAGTCACTGTACAGTTACAAAGTACACTGGAAATGCCATTCACGGGTGGATGTAAAAGTAAGAACTCATATTATTTTATTGTAAAACAGTTCCTGCAGATCTGTGAGATTCTCACTCACGTAGTTACTTCAGTAATTAAGCCACAGAGCATACATAAGTGATTCCGATTCATCAAAGAAAATTTGCTCACCCCGCCCTCCAAAAAATGTCTGTTGGAATAAAGATCAGCAATTGATAGCACCATAGTATTTAGAGATGGTGCATGCACCAAAAACTTCTTCAGAAGTCTCATAGTGTTCTCAGTTGTGTGCGCAGCAGCGCCATCTTGTTGAAAACTCAATAGTTTGTTTTGTCTTCTTCTAGCTGGGAAATGAAATCTTGGATCATTAAACATCTATTACTGTTCATGACGACGACATAAAGACAGCAGGATGAAAGTCATCCATTTCCAGATCCCTTACGGACCTTAATATGGAATAATGCGTGATCTACAAAACATTAGCAATGTTACGGAGTGAAAGTGGAACAGTCCAGGGTTGTTTAAAAGCAATGTCGTCGCAGCTTCGTTTTGACTGATGACTGTGAGTGTTATCATCAATGCGAGCCAAGCGTTTTCTCCATTGGTCATCCAGTTGATGAAGAATAGCAGGAAGGGGTTTCATATCGGTAATGGCCAAAACGGTACGTTATTGTAGCCGTGTTGATCAGCATGTGTCTGCCGTCTAAGAAAAAACATATGTTTACCGGCAAGCGATTGTGGGAAACACCCTTCCATGTACTGTTCATGAATTCTTTAAAGAATAAAGGGCTGATAATGCACCGTCTAGTCCCACCCCAATTTTGTAATATTTCAAGGGCGTTTTATGCACAGCGCGAAGATCTCTATTGACCATAACTGTGTTTTTGTGTTGATACAATCAGAAGCCTATTCTATGTAGGTCATATCAGGAATTCCCCTTTCAATACGGAATGGCAGGCGAAACGTTGGTGTTTGTAGATTAATTGGACCAGGTTCAGGAAGGCCGGAAACGTTTTACTGGAGAGACACCGATTATGAAAGCCTGCGTATACATGATGTTTTCTTAAAGAATGTGATGATGATGATGATGATGATGATGATGATGATGGAATAAGTGATGTCTTTTGTACCCTGCAGGGTTCTCAGAATCCTTTGTGCCTCTTAAACAAACTAGACTTTCAATCAAATCCGACAAAAGTGAACGTGTTATTGACATTTGTGTTTCTTATATCTTCAGGTACCAAGAAAATGGGACCTGAGGGTGCCCATCTATGTATGGTAAAACATCCCCATAGTATATTTTGGATGGTATTATTGTCCCTTCCATATTCCAACATAAAGAATCTGGTATGTGCAGCATCGTGAGCAAAATATCTGCGCAGAGATTTGCCACTCTTAAGGAAGCCAAAAACATCTCTGAGCTTAGATCTATCTTGTTTAAATTAAAAGGAATCTTGCGCTTCTTGCCTCCCGAAACCAAAATTAATTTATTGGCTTGCCTAGCAGTAGTTTGTGTATATCAATATTCAAAAAGAGCCGCATGTATTGGTTATCTCAATACTTGGTAAACCTGACGATAGACACAATAGGACACACGAAACTTAGAACTTTGCAAACATGTCGACAACTCATTAGCTCTAATATCTGTATACGCAGGAATCAAAACAAGGATAACGAGTTCGCCCCTGAAAGGCTATATCTACTAGTCGGTTACGATATGAGGGCGTTTGTTGTGAAGAGGAGCCAAACAGCGGATGGGACATTGGAAGTTCAATCAGGTAAAGAAAACATCCTATTTGGTTTATAGTGAGGTTGAGACGTGCAAATGTAGTACTTTTACTTTCTCTGCCTCGTATGTACAAGGCATATAGAGACGGAGAAGATATTGTATTCCATCCAAAAATTCGATGTCAAGATTTCACCGGAGATATGGTTTTGGGTTCCTCTAAGTCCGAAAAAAGCATTGTGTGTGTCTTTGGACAGCATAGCTCAGAAACGAAAGGACCGTTAAATACCTAACTTGGTATTTAGGTTTAGTATCTTCCAAGGGTGGGACAAGAAGAGTTTCAAGAAAATCTCCTCACCATAAACAAATTTTCGGAAATTTTTATTTTTTCAAAAATGGCTCTAAAGATTTTGATTAAAATACCGTATTTTAAACATATTTATATCTCAAATAAAACGAATATCTTAAATTTTTTGTGAATAGCCTCTGAAGACCTCTTCATTCTGAATGAATTTTGCCGAATTTTGCCTAACTACTAAACCATAAGAGATAGATAAAAAGTTACTACACAAAAAATGTAGATCTCGTCATAGCACACAAGTTTTGTTCTTTACATTTTTGTTGTGGATATAACCGTTTCAGAGATATTCCTTGTTATTCGTTTCAATTGTAAAGTGCTACTTTTCTTAAAGAGGCAGTATCCGTTTTTCTTTTGTTCTACTCCTGACCAAGCAAAGAAGCGATTTGCAATGACAATCGCATAACGACAGCATTTAAAACATTTGACTATCGGTTTAGCCTAGTGAATTCCCTTATTTCCTTGTTATTTATAAGGAACTAAGTAACAAGAACATTCTGCTAATGATTTAGATTAACATGGTGTAGAAAGAAAAATAATCTTATGTAAGAGATTTGTAGAACAGTTAGAGAAAGTCATGTGAGTGCAACTTTACATTCCAAATTTTGCCTTGCCTCTGACTCCTCTCATTGGTGACGTTAGGAATTGGCAACAAAGAGTGGCGCCCTGCTCCAAAAATTCATATTGTGGTCCACAGTACATCATTTCTAGAACCTGGAAGACTGCAGAGGGTGCTGTTAAGGGAAGTCAGAAATGCCACATCTGTTGATGCTTCATATGCTTTCGTGAACATAAACTATTTTTACTTTTTCCTCTTAATAGCTATTACATAAAAGAATGTATTACATTCCGCCTAAAAATTGTATACTGAGATTTCACCGGAAATTCACAGTTTAGGATCCCCTGTATAAAAAAATTAGAAACAGCTTCATTTGTGTGTCTGTGAACAACAATAAATCAAAAAAGAAAAGTAGGTTAAATACCAAACTTGACATTTAAGTTTAATACCTTCCAAGCATGCAAAAAGAAGATTTTCAAGAAAAACCCTTCGAAAATTTTGATTTTCTCAAAAATAGCTCTACTGATTTTGATTAAAATATCGTATATTAAAGCTATTTACATAACAATTAAATTGTATATTTTTAATTTTGTGGGAATATGTTCTGAAGACCACTTCGTTCTGGATGTCTTTTATAAAACTGTTCAACTGTAAGACAAACATTTTCTATAAAAAGCAGCAGATCTTGTTAAAACACATAAATTATATTACATACATTTTTTGAGGAGTTGACCATGTCCAAGATATTCCTTATTATTGATTTCAATTAAAATGTTTCGTTTCGTAATCGGCTTACCCTCCCCGTATTTGTAGGACTGGAACCCTCTAGGATCTACAAGCCAATACATAGGGAGTCAGAAGCCTGTCTGGGAGCCAACGATTAGAAACCACATAATGGAGAACCAATTAAGAAGGTTCGACCCGTAGCCAGGTATGAACATGAGGAAGTGCATATGAAATGCAAATAGATGATTGGAAAGGTGATAATGGAGCAAGTGTCGGGGGAAACCGGAGGACCCGGAGAAAAACCTGCCCAGATGCCGCTTCGTCCACCACGAATCCACATGCGGACGCTAGATGGGAGGCGCAAAATGTACTGTTATCAAAGGGAGATTTGTTATTCTTTTTCTTTGTTTTACTTCTGGCCCATGCAACGAGAAAGGATTTACAGTAACACAACAAGCACTTTTAAAAGAGTTAACAATCGCTCTGACCTAGAGTATTCCATTATTTCTCATTTATTTATATGGTACTAAGTAATAAAAACAATTTCTACACATTTTTATCTCGATTAGTACAAACAGATAGAAGAATACGCTTTTGTAAGAATAGTTCGTTGCCCAATAATCATTGGAATGAATCACATCAGATGTTTTGTCTGTGTATAGCTTATCATGGGATTGATGTTATAACACATAAAGCACAGGACTCACAATAAAGATCTTATGCAAGAACGCGGCCTTCTCCGGAAGCTAAGAAGACACACCAAGACACAGGTCGTGGAAATCTATGCATCCAACTTCTATATCATTTGTAATGATTTCATTCAGAATTTTGGAAGTTCAATGAAATTAATATAACAATCAATTGAAATTGAAGAAGCCAGTCGTGCGTGATAAACAGCTAGTCGTTTATATTTTATGTATTATTTCTATTGGAAAATAAAGTGAGTGATGTTGAAATGGATAAATGGTCAGCTGAGGTGGAGAGAATCCAATAAAATGAAGATGTTTGGTGTTCCATCCATTGCAGCACGTGTTGAATGGCACTGGTCACAGGCAGTCTGTGGCGAGGGATGATATCGAACTGTTTGTAGCGGAGCGCGACCACATTGACATCGTGGCGGGCGGGGTTGTACGGCTCTGGAATGCGAGAGAGGGAGGATTCCATCCACCGATATTATACGGCGAGGGTAACGGCGCAATGGACACATATTGCACGTAACATTGTCAGCATACTTTATGAAATCAAACATAACATAATTGCGGATTTGCGGGAGAGGGCGGGACCGAGCCGCGTTCAAGCATACAGATACAGACAGACATTCCCGCTTTGCCTCCGCTCTTGTCCCGATGCTGAGGATGTTATAATGTTTGTATCTAAACCGTGTGATGCCCAAAGCGTTTGGCCTTCCATTGTGGTCGGCGTGTCCGAAATATTCTGCAGGTCAATACCAGAGTTATTCCCTCCCCCCCTCCTCTCGAATAATACACATACTCTGATTCAACCTGAGTTGGCAACGGGAAGTGGTAAGTGCGTACTATTGCATGCCATACCAGCACAAGCTTTGTTTTACAATACAGTAAGTAAACATTTGCTTTATCTGACTCTCTGCGATGCTTGATACACAAGCAGATATTGAACATTAAATTTAAGAAGTTATAGCCACAATCGCTACTCAGCAGAATCTAGCATAGCGTGACGATTCTCTTTTTATGCTGTTACCACTCCAGTTACACAATATTAATGACCATAGCAATAAATTACCAATACTCAAATCTAAGTTATAATAAGTTATTTTTATGAACAGTTTATCACTTTCCTGTACACAAATTAATCTTCCCAATGTCAGTGTTCTAATAATGTCTTTCTCAAATATCCTTGATTGTTTTTTACTTTCTCCATACGCACTATGTACATAGTGTATAGAGAAAGTATTGCACTGCACCAAAAAATTCGATACCGAGATTTCACCGGAAATATATGTTTTAGGGTCCCCAATATCCAAAAAAAAGCATTTTCACAAAAGGTCCGAGGGTGTGTGTGTGTGTATGTGTCCGTGTGTCCCTCTGTGAGTGTGTCCGTGTGTCTGTGAACACGATAACTCAAAAACGAAAAGTCGGTAAAATACCAAACTTGGTATTTAAGTTTAGTATCTTCCAGCGATGCGGCACGAAGATTTTGAGAAAAATCCCCCCACCCCCAACTACCCTTTACATGGAACTTTTTCGAAAATTTTGATTTTCTCAAAAATGGCTCTAACGATTTTCATTAAAATTTCGTATATTAAACATATTTACCCGACAAATAAAATGTATATCTTGAATTTTCTGGAAATAGCCTCTGAAGAATAGTTTATTCTGGATGAATTTTACTAAATTTTTAATAACTGCTAAACCGTAAGAGATGGACAAAAAACTTACTGCACAAAAAATGTAGAGCACATTAAACCACACACTTTATGTTATATACTTTTTTTTCGTAAAGTTCGTCGTTTTTGTGACATTCCTTACTTTGGGTTTGTGCTATAAAAACGTATATTTTCTCATACAGGATTTTGTTAACTCCTATCCATATAGACAAAGGAACTTCATTGACATAGCAACCAGCTTTTGACAATCACTTTAACCTACGGTTGTCCCTTATTTCGCTTCTACTTACAAGAAAGCGAGTAATTAGACTATTTCTACTATTTTTTTCTGATTAGCATAAAGTAAATAGAAGTATAAGCTTTTTAAGGATTATTTATTGCAGGGATATGGAGAAAGTCATGTGAATGGTACACATCAGATTTTTCATTCACGTAATCATGGTGTAATGTCCATTCCAACGTCGTTTGCGATATTCTTTCATCCTCTAAACTGACAGTGATAAAATTCATTGAATTAAGGTAATCTCATTTTTTGCCACTTCATTTAACCGGAAATGGCTGTAATTGTTTGCATTGGTGCTTCCTCTCATTCTTAAAAATTTGCATAGTATCCCCAATGGTTTTACAAGTACCCACAGAGATCTGAGCGATTCTTTACTGTTAAATAAAAAGAAAAGTGTAGGCTTAGTGGTGTAAAGCATTTTTTGTTGTAATTTGAGTTTCGTTTATATATCCATGAAATAAGGTTTATTTTACTGTTCTTTGTTTATATAAATGGCAAATATTTGACTATCTTTTGATATCTATGGGAATATGTTCATTGATATTACTTTACTGACTTATGAGATGGATTCTGACATCTGGTCTTTAATATTATGTTCTATCTGATGTTGAGAGAAAAGAAAATATACTTTAAGTGATAGTTGGCTACGGAGACATGCAACCATCTCATCACAAGGCTGTGAATTTACTTAATAATTTGCACCAATTCCACATACAACGAAAACAAGGATAGTAAGAAAATTTCCTGAAACTTACGAAGATAAGGTCGGCTGAAAAGTGCAACTAGTAGAGTACTTTATTCAATATTCTCCTCTTTCGCAAAGAAATTCAAAAGTATCTACCTTAAATTTGGCGTTGGAATTCAATATAAGCCAAATTCTGTAATAAAATCCTAAAAGCTCCAAAGATAATCCTTGCACAATTACATTTTACATGGCCTTTAAGAGGACGATCCTGATAGAAGAATACAGTTTCACGAATTAATGGTGGAAAGAATTAACAAATATCTAGTTTTCTAATGCAATTTGTATTCTCAGCTGAAGCCACTTTCTGCCTGAATAGATTTGTCAGTAGACAGACACAGCTGCCGATACTGGTCGGACGTTAATTGACAAAGGGTGGAGAACCACTAGCAGCATCCACAGAAGCAGAATGTTTGGGTTCTTTCTCCTTTAGAGAAACGCTAAGCTAGATACATGGAG
The DNA here is from genome assembly GCA_030762935.1 of Hymenopus coronatus. Taxonomy (NCBI): domain Eukaryota; kingdom Metazoa; phylum Arthropoda; class Insecta; order Mantodea; family Hymenopodidae; genus Hymenopus; species Hymenopus coronatus. Next base: position 135,580,002 of record CM060882.1, read on the forward strand.
TTATTTTGAAATCAAGTAGTACCCGCCATCGTAAAACTGTTTCCACACCCAGTCAACATTGGCAACCGAGAGTTGACATTTTTTTGGCAACAAAATAGCCCTCTTGCTCACTTTCGAGAGATTGTGTTATTACTTAGACCAGGCTTTTCCACAGTGATTGATTGGTATAAGAATCAAATATTGGCCAGCAAGATCCCATATTTGTCGCCTTTGGACTTATTTTTGTGTATATCGAGACAAACCCAATATCTTAAAACATCTGGTGAATCTAACACTGGAAGCGATGAGAGACATTCCAAATCCTGGTTAAGCCATTCCTTAAATAGTTTCTATGCTCGACTATCATGTTGTCAAGCAGCTGAGGGCTATTAGGATATACAACTACTTCTATTCTTATTTTGTTTTTATTTGTTGTATATAAAGGGTGCTGGTTAAAATGCTATGTAGAGTACTATCTGAATATGTAAAAATATAGGATATACTATTTCAAACAATAAAGTTTTAGTCACTTCAGATTAAACTGAAAGTAGCAAAAAGTCATGTATATAATTTTTTAAATTCCTATACATGTCAATTTTCGTGTTAATCAGCCACGTGGTTTACAAGTTATTTAGGTAGTCCATCGCTTATAACTAATCCACCCAGTCTTAAAAGAATTTGACCAAAGAACATTCTTAATTTTACTTAAGAACTAGCTTGATAGTTTGTATTTATTATCGAACACATCGATAACTGTTGACACAAACTGTGGACATCTAGACGACATTTTAATATCCCTTTTTCAATGCTTAATGTAGAAAGATTGGAGAGTCGTTCCTTTGACATAGAATACCTCAGATTTGCTTTAATTACCTTTTAAATATTTACTCTCCTTTCATTAGCAAGACGCCAACTACTTTGTGCTTCCATCAGAGGTAGCTTATGGGCAAACCTAAGTTGGTTAATTTTGTCTGGTGGTTTATTGATTTAATTACGTATATGTGCGATATTTTAAGGAAGGCCATAATTTAGAGAACACTGAAATATACAATCTACCTGGTAATCACTACGTCTGCAAATACATATTTATTTACACACTCTCCTTAAACATGGCTTGGTATTTTTCAGCAGACTAATGCCCATCAGACGAATCGTGAGACGTAGGTACAATAAACTGAAGTTCGGTGACAAGTCTGCTCCAACCGTATTCTATCCCACGAGAAAACGGTACACCGAGCTCTAAAACAGAAGAAAACATCAATAAAACTACAGTTAGTGTGATATTAGATAAGCTTGTAGAAAACCATCGATATATCAGGCCAGATGATATAGATTGAGAGAAATACCGAAGGAGAATGTTGAAGAGAAGAAAACATGGAGTTTTTCACTTTGCATCATTAATGATAGGGTGAGGGATTGGTCTTGCTTTTGGCTGAATTCACTGGGTGGGGAGTGTGGTATAAGGAAAGTGGAACAGGTGGGGAAGTGCATTTCTAACGCTGCAATGTGAAGACGGAGTTGTCAACTGTACACAAGTATCATCATAATCATTAATACTAAAGTATTATCCATTATGAATATATGTAATAACATCTAATAACATGAACACAACTATACGGTATCCTCCTCCGCTACGGAAAAGTTTCAGCTCAAGAAACCGTCCCAATCGCGTTTACTTTTGCAATTCTTTCACTGTTCTTTCTATTTTACGACAAAGAATGTTCTTCTCATTCTATATTCTGTTTTATCTTTCTGCTGAATAAACTTGAGTAAAAGAATAAATGAATTCGATGCTTAACTCCAATTGCAACATTTGGTAAATAGGCTGCATAACTCTCTCAAGTAGAGCCTCTTGTACTGTTGTTGATATTTCCTCTACCTCTTACTTATAGCGAGGAAGTTTTATATTCCACTAAATGTTCAATATAGATTTTACAAGAAATACAGGTATTCCCAAATAAAAGAAAGCATTTTCAGAAAAGCTCCGCCCGCGCAAATTTTAGTATAACTCAACAACGAAACGTCGGACTTGTTGTTTAAATTAGTATTACCTCACAGGTGCGACATGATGGTTTTTAAGAAAAGAGCTCACCCTAAAGTATTCTATAGTGACAATTATTTCACTGACTTTTATTAATTCAACGTAAATGACTTGCAACACGAGTAATGATTAATACTAATGTAAGGTGATATTTATTTCACTAATTTTTATTACACTAACAGAAACATGACTTGCAACATGAGTAATGATTAATACCAATGTAAGGTTATAATTATTTCACTAATTTTTATTACATTAACAGCAAAATGACTTGCAACATGAGTAATGATTAATACTAATGTAAGGTGATATTTATTTCACTAATTTTTATTACATTAACAGCAAAATGACTTGCAACGTGAGTAATGATTAATACCAATGTAAGGTGATAATTATTTCACTAATTTTTATTACATCAACAGTAAAATGACTTCCAACATGAGTAATTATTAATACTAAATTATGGTGATAATTATTTCACTAACTTTTATTACATCAACAGTAAAATGACTTGCAACATGAGTAATGATTTTTCTAAGATATGCGCATATATATATATATTGTTTAAGATGTTTGCATTACAATAAAATGTTTATTTTTACTGCATTAGCATTCGAAATCATTATAATTCCAAATTACGTTTGTAAAACAATGGAAATTTAAAAAATACAGAAAAGAGCAACCAAAAAGCTATAACTTATAAAAAAAAAGCAATTTATTGATATATTTTTTGCACATGGTACTCAAACCTGTTTTCTTACGAACTGAAAACAGTCTATAATGTGAGTCTTTAGAGGGCAAGTTAGTAAAAGTTGCCATGACAACTTTTACGGACTGGTTTTCTTTAATAAAAGCATCACATTCTGTAAACAGAATGCAATTTTATAAAGTAGGCAGAAGATATATGAAGATAAGTCAACACAACGTCTTCATTCATAACAGGTAATCCGTTTTCCTCATATTCTATTTTGAAATTATTGTACTCCTGTTCATTTGGATCCAAATCATAATTAATACCTTTCAGTGTTTCTTTAATTTCATCTGAAATTAATATATTTTGACTATTACTGAAAAAAGAAACAAACACATCCATTGCTAAACCAATCTAAGTTACCTGTTTCCGCAATAGGTATTTTCGTAGATGACATGACAAATTTGCTTTAACCTATTGGGATACAATGAAATAAAAGTTATAACATTAAATTGATTTCTTTAGGAATCTCATAACCAACATGTTGTATGTGCACTATGTAGCAGACACATCCTACATCACTATTGTTAGGTATCGATAAGCAATAACTATTTTACTTTCTCTACACCTAGGATGTATATAGTGTATAGAGATTTCACCGGAAATATATGTTTTGAGACACCCTGAATCCAAAAAAATATATTTATAAAAATGTCCGTGTGTGTCTGTCAGTGATGTGTGTGCGTGTGTGTGGGGGGGGGCAGCATAGCTCAAAAACAAAAAAAGTCCGTTAAATACTAAACTTGGTATACAAGTTTAGCATCTTCTAAGAATGCGACAGGAAGATTTTCAAGAAAATCCCCCCAAACCCAACTACTCTTTACATGGAAAATGTTCGAAAATTTTGTTTCTAATAAAAATAGCTCTAACGATTTTGAATAAAATATCGTATATTAAAGATATTTACAGTACAAATAAAATATATATCTTGAATTTTCTCTAAAAATATTTTTTTCTGGATGGGTTTTGCAGAATTTTGCATAACTGGAAAGCCGTAAAAGATAGATAAAAACTTGTGTGATAGAAAATGTAGAGCTCGTTAAAGCACATAATATATGCTATGTGTATTTTTTTTGAGTTGATCGTTTTTGAGATACAACTTGTTATTGGTTTCAGTTTTAAAATAGTTATACTTTTCTCATACGCTAATTTGTCAACTTCAGTTCATACAAACAAAGGAACTTCAATCGCATAGCAACCTACTTTTGATTTATCCTATGGTACTCCCTTATTTCCCTTCTATTTAGCATGAAGTAAATAGAAGAATAACATTTAAAGAATAATTTGTTACATAGATATAGAGGAAGTTATGTGAATGGATCACATCAGATTTTTTGTACTAATAACCCTCTTAGTAGTATTCAAAGTCACAAGGTTATTTTAAAAGCATCATTGCAAATTTGCAATTATTAATTAGCGCCTTTTGTTTCAAAAGGAAGAGCTTTTTCCGAAAAGAAACATCTGAATGTTGTACCTAAGCAGCTATTTTAGTTTACTTTGATATACGAGTAGTTCCTGTATAACAAATCTACTTTTGTCTGGTAATTCTTCTATAAAACAGCCTTAAAAAGACGTATTCTTCTGTTTACTTTTTGTTTATTCAGATAAATATTCGTATTTAAGCATTTCGTTATAGGTATTAGAAAATTATTAAAGTAAGCGAAAGTCACATTTAAAAAGCGAATCATTATACAAATTTTTGAGAAAATAAAAAAAAACAAAAACAAATCCATTTTCATTTAAAAGGTACCTTGGTTGGGATTTTCTTGAAAATCTTCATAGCATTTTTGGAAGAACTTAAATACTTAGTTTGATAGTTATGCGTACTCTCTCTCTCTCTCTCTCTCTCTCTCTCTCTCTCTCTCTCACTCACTCTCTCTCACACGCATACACACACATACACATATCCTCCATGGTCTAGGGGTAACATTCTAGTCATTGGTCCCGTATCAAAGATTTATGGCACATAAATGAATCTCAAAATTGATAAAGAGGCCTCTGAGCAAAATTAAGCTCTCATTCATGCCCAATTAGGATGGTATGCTGTGAACCGCGGCAGTTAAAGAGCGTCCATATATAAAACTCAATTTAGTTTTACATACACATAGCGCGCGGGCTTTTTTTATAAAGCAGCTGTTTTTTTAATTGAAAGTCTTCACATCGAATTTTTTGCTGGAATGTAACAGTTACACAAGAACGGGGTATCCCAGACACTGCGGAGGACACCAATTGTAGGCCCTTTTTTGCAATTTACGTGTCACAGAAATGGTGGAATAAGCTGAGATCCCGAAGATCGAGCAAATCCGCAACACGACGAGAGCAAGCATGGGCAGGGTCCCTAAGGGTTTCAAATAGAACGCTTTCGGCGCCACCTGGTCCCTGTTCACCGTCCTGAGCTTCCAACGAGGGAGCACCATGCGTGACCCGATCGAGCGGTACAGCGCAATCCAGCATCCAGCCGCAATCCGTCGAATACGGTCACCTGGTCCATCAACCCCAAAAGAGATCAATAGAAAATGATGGGAACATGAAATGGTGGACCGGAATATTTGGGGGATGTAAGGAAGCAGCAATTGCCTGGATACCTGGTGAAACTTTGGAAAACACTCAAAGGTCATGTAGCCCATGGAATAGCAGTATTACTACAATTCTGTTTCATCCCTATTTTAAATTTAAATACATCTTAGGATTTATTTTTTTATCACGTTTATTTTTAAAGTTACTTTATTCTAGGGGATCCAGATAAGTTGAATTCAACCCGTGAACTCTAAATGCGGGTCACATACGAGCCATTACACTCGGTCTTTCTATATATATATAAATAAGTGGCAGTAAAAATAAGTAGATAGACAGACAAGACAGATGTAGGTCGGTAGGCACGCAGGTAGGTAGTAACAGGGTGGGTAGATAAGTAGATAGGTGGGTAGCTAGGTAGGTGGACGGGTAAATAGGTGTGCCAATTATTATTTCGATTAGGTGGGCATAGATAGAAGAATATTTTGTTCCAAAATCGATAGGGAAAATGTAACACATAACATTTTTATTTTAATACTGTGATCTATAAGTCTGTAAAGCTATATTCACATATCCCATTATGTTGTTTTTCTGACCATCATTTATCAATAAAGAAATACAATCAAAGCTAAGTTACGCAGAATATTTGCTATATGGTTCTTAATGATGTTTCCGAATTACAGACGCCTATCTCATATAAAATGTAAATGTCACTTACGTGTCACTGGCCTAATGAATGCAGTTTTACCCTCGCCACATGAGTGTGAGAAAAGAGAAACTTGATGTAAGCTGGGGACTCGTCAAAACATCCTGACTCACGTGTCGTGAGTCAACATTTACGGTATCTGCGTGTGTGCACGTGAAGGAAAATAAACGAGATGCAAAAATGGGCGTAAAAAGAATTAAGAAGAAGACAGACATGTGTAGGAGTGTGTTGCAGAAAACATTTGCCTAAGAGCGGTACAGGCTGTGTACAAAATAAGCCTACTTTGAAGATCAGAAATGTTGGAATACAACACATTAACAGTTGGAATTTAAAGAATCTGATGGATCGATGTACTTGTTGATTCGAGTTTTCGATGGTACGAGAGCTGTCCCAGAAGTACGCGACCTAACAAAGAAAGCACAATATTTTGGGGGAAAAACATCTTAATTTCTCTATATAGTTCTCCTTTCAGCTCGATCATTTTTCCCAGCTATGTTCAATAGCTTCGATACCCTGTTTATAGTAAAAACTATGAATGTCTGCAAAATATTCATCAATTGCAGATTCCACCTCTTCATTATTGGCAAATCTTCTGCCACTAAGCCATTTCTTCAAGTTTGGAAACAGAAAACACTCAGAGGGGTATAAATCTGGCGAATAGAGTACATGAGGAAGCAATTAAAACTTTAAAGCATTTATTTTGGCCATGGCAATAATGGACGTGAGAACTGATGCATTGTCTTAATGAAAAAAAAAATGAAAAAAAAAAAATACCTTTTTCGCCAAATGCGTCCGTTTTTTCTTGATTTCATCACTGAAACGCTGTAACAAGTTCGCATAATATTCGCCTTTGATTGCTTTTCCTTTTTTGAGATAATCAATGAAAATTATCCCTCGTGCGCCCCAGAAAACTGACGCCATGATCTTGCCTGCAGATGTAACTGTCTTCACCTTCTTTGGAGCTGATTCTCCCCTTCCAATCCACTGTTTTGATTGTTCCTTTTTCTCAGGTGTGACCTGATGAACGCAGGTTTCATCATTGTTATGAATCGAAACATTGCAGCGAAACATTGCCGAACACTCGACTGAAGCATCCTCACGATGCTGATTTTGTTGTATTGTGAGCAAACGCGGCACCCACCTTGTACACAACTTTCTCATATCCAAATTTTCAGTCAGTATACGATGTACTGAACTTTTTGAAATGTCTGTAATGTCTGCTAGCTCGCGCACTTTCAGCTGACGTTCATCCAATACTATTTTGTGGATTTTCTTTACAATTTATGGACTAGTAACTTCATTTGGTTGACCATTGCGATGTTCGTCTTGGCAGCTCTAACGGCCGGGCTTAAACTCTGCCACCCATTATTTCACTATTTATCATAAAACGATGACCAGTGTTATCAACGTTTACAAATTGGGGTATTTCTGGGACAACCACTGTAATTGCCTATTTGCCTATCCGTGGCTTTTCTTGGACTTTATCATAAGAGAACAAAAATTGTAATTGGAAGCGAAATAACTGAACAAGTGAGCTACTCTAAATATTTGTGAGGCTTGATCACACATAGCATAGGCGTATTATAGAAATAGAAAAGAAACTAGAAAAATTTCAACATTTTTGTGGTACATAAATGGCTGTTTAAGAAATAAAACAACAAAGGAAACATAATTACATTTTATAAAACAATGGCAGTAGCAATAATGATTTATGAATCAAAAACATGGTATTTGAGGAAATTGGATGAGAGAAAAATAGAAACAGCCGAAATGCTGTTTCTTGTAAAGTTGCAGGAGTAACGTTAAGAGACCAAAAGAGAAGTAAAGGTATCAGGAATAAATTAAATATTTTTAGATTAAATGATAAGATATAGGCAAATAAATATAGTTGGTTTCAACACGTAATAAGAAAGAATAGAGACAGATTTCAAAAAAAAAATGTTAAATGATACATCTTTAGGTCATAGAAATGGAAGACGTAAAAAGTTGGAAAATCATCTGCTATAATTTCCACTGGGGAATGGAACGGGTCAACAAGTCCATTTTTTTTTTTTGGGTAGTGTTTAACGCCCGCTATAACTACGCAGGCGGAACAGGTCCAAGCCATGGAGTTAATGATGATGATGCCTATTTTTTCCTTTGTTTGGAATCTTAGGCAGTAAAATGCACTACATTTTATAAAGTCTATAATAAAATTGTCAACTTCCATAGTGTGTCTTTTCGTGGCTTAAGAGCCTATTTGTTATGGCTGTTGTTTATTGCGAGAAATTTTATCGAGGTCTCTTCTATCGAGATTATGTTATTACTTTCTCTACTCGTACTATGTACATAGTGTATAGGGAAGGTATTTTATGGCAACCAAAATTTCGATACCGAGATTTCACCGGAAATATATGTTTTGTGACTCTCTGAAGCCGTCCTCCGTGGTTACCGTGCTAACTTCATACACCCAAGGTCACGAGTTCAAACTCTGCGAAGGACGATGACTTTTTTCGGGTGTAAAATCCTTAGCATGGCTTCCTTCGGAAGGGAAGTAAAGCCGTTGGTCCCGTGTCATAGATTTAAGGCACGTAAAAGAACCTCAAGCTGGTGGAGAGGCCTCTGAGCAAAATTAAGCGGTCTTTCACGCCCAATTTAGAATGGGTCGCTGAGAACCATAGCAGTTAAAGAGCGTCCATAAATAACGCAACATTTACATTTTAACTCTCTGAATAAAAAAAAACATTTTTAGAAAAAAATCAGTTTCTGTCTGTCTGTTATGTCTGCGGACAGCATAGCTCAAACATTAAAAGACCGTTAAATACCAAATTTGGTATTTGGGTTTGATATCTTCCAAGGATGGGACACGAAGATTTGTAGAAAAATCGAAAATCCCCCTACACCCAACTACCCTTTATATGGAAAGAACTTCGAAAATTTTGGTTTTCTCAAAAATGGCTGTAACGATTTTATCAAAAAAATGTATAGCTTGAATTTTCTGGGAGGAGTCTCTGAAGACCAGTTTATTCTAGATACAATTCTCTGAATTTTACATAACCGGAAAACCATAAGAAATAGACTAATATTTACTACACAAATAATGTAGATTTCGTTAAAACACACAATTTATTTTATATATATTTATATATATATATATATATATATATATGATGTTCCTTTTTATTGGTGTCAGTATTAAAATACTTAAAACACTTTTCATACAGGAACTTGTCAACACTTGACCACGCAAAGAAACGGATTTCAATCCCATAGTTACCATATATTTTAAAACATTTGACGGTTGGTTTAGCCTAGTGCATTCCCTTATTTGCCTCCTACTTATAAGGAACTAAGTAATAAGGTAATTTCTGCTAGTGTTTATCTCGATTAGAATGAAGTAGATAGAAGAATAACTTAACAATAATTTGTTACAGAGGTGTAGAGAAATCATGTGAAAGGAACAACAGGTTTTTTTATTTGTTATTGGATGATACTAATTCAGTTTAATTGTTAATGTAATGTTAACAGTTTTGAAATTAGTTTTCCTGGTCTGAGCCACGGAGTCATTGTTGACAGCATACCTGAGGAAATTAACATTGTTTCTCATAATAATAAAATAGTGGACACTTAGCAAAATAAAGCGTAAGCTGGATGACCAACTACAAAATATATTGGCTTAGGACTGAGAAATCGACAATTTTAGTATTGATCCATCGCTTTCTTCATTTCTGCGATGCCGGTAGTATTTTCACTTTCTGCACAGTATTGGTCCCACAAGTCTTATTTTATTGCAAACATAACAGCACCCTATTTAACAATAATGCAGAACAGACTCAAGTTCATTTTTGACAATAGAACTTGAATTTGGACACTATTTATTGCATATTGCTCTTTGTAACCATTTATATGTATGTGCCCTTCTTAATATTTGTATTGTTAAGTTTTGTCCATAATGCAGCATTGCAATAAAGAAAGCTTCAAAATAAACAAAAAAACTTATGAGTTCCAATCACATTACTATCTCTACAGCCCTGTAACAAAAGTTTATTCTTCTACCTACTTCATGCTACTTTAGCAGAAATAGTCTTATTACTTGCTTCGTTGTAAGTAGAAGTGAAATAATGGAATACAATAAGCTAAAATAATAGTAAAATCTTTATGGGCTGGTTGCTATATGGTTGAAATCTATTTCTCTGCATGACCAGGAGTTCACAAATTCGGTATGAGAAAAATCGAAGTATTTTAAAAACTAAGACCAATAACAAGGAATATGAGGGAAATGGTCAAGTCCATGATAAAATGTAAATAACATAACGTATGTGTTTTAACGAGATTTATATTTTTTGTGTAGCAAGTTTTTGTCTATCTCTTATGCTTTACCAGTTATGCAAAATCCATCCAGAATGAAGAGATCCTCAGAGGCTATTCCCAGTAAATTCAGGACATAAATTCAAGACATGTAAATATCTTCAAATTAGGACAAAATTTTCCTGTCGCATCCTTGGAAGATACTAACTTTAAATACCATCAAGTTTGGTATTTTACTGACTTTTCGTTTGTTCTCAGATACACAGGAATATACAGAAATGCTTTTTGAATACAGTATCTTATTGTGCACTCTGCTAGAAAAGAAAATAAACAATGTGTCTGTGTTATATACTTATATATACACATATATACATATATACTCTGAAAGCTGTGACATTTGAGAATGGTAATTTACAATAAAAAGTGTAGAATAGTATATAGAGCAATAAAAATGTGGTGCTACAAAGAATAACCGTGAGTAAAATACATTTTCATTTAAAGTCCAAACCTCTAATACAAATTTAATTATTTGTAGATTTATAATTACATACCTATTTAATATTACATTTTTCATTTCATATTTTAACACATTTTACTACATATTTTTCAGTTGATATCACATAAAAATCCTGGCTCTAGGTACGATTTGTGATAAAAACCTGCGTTATAACACTCGTAAGTTATAGGAAAGGTTAAAAACCCTATCCCCTTTCTGTTATATCACTTAGCATACATTGAAATTGTCGCCTGTAGATCAATGACTTCCAAGTTCACAATTTCATACAATTATTTTTTTTTTATTATTAAGATATTTTTATTTTCAATTTTGCATTCCTTGGATTAAAACATCTGTAGCATAGTGGGCAAATGCGTGTTTTTGGAGCCAGGAACACAGTACGTTTTAAAATTATTTGTACAATGCGGAAAACATCACAATATCCCCAAAGGGTTATCCCCAGGACGATAATTACCTACTTCGTGAATCTTTTCATACTCTTTGAATCTACGTGAATATTCACCGAAATAATTTTTTAACTAAACATACTATAATATGAATAAGTTAAATCTATAACATATTAATTATCCTTTAATATTCATCAATGTGGTTTCTTTTTACAAAAATAATCTAATTACATATAACATTAATTAGTGTATTAATTATTTGCTTTTATGATTTAAAACGTTAAATTGTGAGCTATCCATACAAAATGGTAAATGTTTGCTGTAGGTTAGAATATATATCATAGAGGGTATTCGGCATCTCAATCTAGAATATCTTTTGTACCTATGTCCCTTGCGGGGCAAGGTTTGAAAGCGCTGCCCTCCTAGCCACGTTTTCAGTTAAGGGAAAAGGTGGTAGTCGCGAGGTGCCAGGCCTTGACTGTACGGCGGATGATGGAAAATGTCCCATTGAAATTGTACAAGGAGCCAATGGCTTGTGCCAGCAGTGTATGGACGAGCGTTGTCATGGATCAACACAATTCCTGAAGTCAGCATCCCTCTTCGTTTGTTTTGAATGTCTCTCCGCAAACGCCGTAAAGTACGAAGATCTTCAAAACAACATCAATGTTCATTTGAAATCATTAGCGGTAATATTTTTTGAAGCCGGTATTGCAAAGCTTGTGCATAGGTGCGATAAATGTCTCAATCTTTTCGGTGATATGTTGAAAAGTAACCATTGGTGTACCAAACTTAGAGTAGTAAAATAATTGTTTTCAATGAACTTGCCTTTTATTTATGCCTATCGGAGCTTGAAACAAAGGTCCTCGTATTTTGTTTTCTTTTGAACCATGTAAAATATATTTATACATATTTGCTAATGTTAAATGAAAGCTTGTTCGGCCTATTCTATGCAAGTAGAGAGCTTAAGTTCTAAGTAATGATTGGCAGAACATTAGCATTTTGTAAATAACCCTATAAATAATGTTTTACGAGGTGTTAAACTTTCAAACAAATACTTTTATTTAATGATTTAAATTCTATATCATAAAATTAAGTTTATTCTAGGTGTATATCTAAACACCACTTATTAACTTACATGTTTAAAATAATTGTATCCAACATAAAAACTTCTTGTGGCGTATAATTAAAAACTATATTTATTTTTACCGAAATTGTAAGTTTTTTTTTTATAATTAAGAAAGAAGCTTTTTATAAACAGCAGTGGTTATAAATGGTCTATCAACAGTTTATTTTACAGAGCATTGCTCTTTGAAAACACATAAATAAGCTTAAATTTCTAAATGAAGTAAGATTGAGTATATTGTTATATACATATTTGTATAGTGATTGATTCTTGGCGATTCAAGGAACAACTTGTAAGCATAAAGTTATGTTATAGTTAAAATATTCCGACAATGCATAAATATACAGTACACTTTCATAATATGGGGGATAAGAAGCCCGAATAATGGAGAAACCCGTAATTTAATGCTTTTAAAGCACAACATACACATGTAAATAGGAAATTACGTTTAAAAGATTTTTCAACATGTATTCTTTATTCAAAAGTTTGTTTTGCTTCTGTGCATGGGTATTGTATAATCATGTTTATTTCTTAAAATGTCCGTGATGTTGGTCGGTTTCTGAGAGGAATTGACATTTCTTCCGTGATATTGTTTGTAACTGGTTAGCCAACAGATGAAGCATTAAATTATCCCTGTCACCCTAGAGCTTCATGAAAGAATTAGCCCTTTCGGCACACATCACGCCTCAAAAATGACACCTTCTGCTCGTTTTTGGGTGAACCACTGTAGCATCTAAGTCCCTTTATGCTTTTCCATGATAAAATCCTGTATGTTCTGCTTATTTTTATGCCCCGAACAGTTTGCATTCCTATCCCATAATCAGTACTTTTTTTCGCAAATTTCCCCCTTTTCAAATCTTTCAATTAATTCTAATTTTTTTAAATTTTATCTAAAGTCGTTTTAGCTGCAATGGTTATATCGCAACTTCTCATTAGGGTTACAGTACATTAGCTGAATACATGCACAATGCAAATTTAAATAAACATATACAAGGTATACATAAAAGAAGTAAACTCAATGCAGTATTTTACAAGTAAGAGAAAAGTTATTTTATGTTTGTTGTGAACTATGACAATATTTAGCATTTACTTTAACATTTTGAATACTAGTATATCTAATTTTTTGGTTTAATGTCAACACAAGTTTTTATTTCGTTTCTCGGCCATCTTTTTACAAATTTCACTTAACTTGTTGCATTGACACATGCTGATTAACATCAGAAAAATTGAACTTGTTTTTAATTTACACGGATAACAATGAAACCGTACAATGTGTCACGCGGTGATCGTTTAAACAATGGAAATGTTACTTATTGTCACGCGGCAGGTCTACTAATGCTGTTTCCTAAAGAACAACAATCTACAATACTTTGGGGGGGGGGGAGAGGATGCACAGATAATCCGCACACGAATAATCGGGGGTGTACTGTATTCTTAAATTCTGACTGCAGTTAAAAGATTTGGCAAATGCATTCGAGATTTCAATGGTTTCACGCTTGAAAGACACTTCCAAAGCTAGCGGTAAAAATACTAAGTCACTTACATGACTTCAGACATACACAAACAATAGCATTGTACTTCAGATCTGTCTTAATGGTAGTTCTGGATCCTTATTATTGAAGTAACACGTGTCAGAGACTAATATTTTGATTAAAGACTTCAGAAAAAAGGAATTCATACTTTCATTAGAAGTAATATTTACATTAGTATAATTAATGTGGAAGCAATATTAAGCATAACAGAATATTATGGAATACATATCTTTTGAACTAGTGGAATGAAATTTAGCATGGACTTATGAACCGGAAGTCTGCGGTTCAAGTCTTGCTAGGTCTTTAGTGCTTTCTCACGTTTTTGAGAAATCATACTTCAGAACTGGTACATTCCCAAGAAGCACTCCAAGTGCTAGACTTGATACCTATCTTTCCCAAATTTCCTTCCCCAAATTTCATTTCATCCATTACCATTGTCGCCGAATGTTGTGTCTTATGCAGTAAGAGCGAGTGTTAAACACTGTTTTAAACATTTGATGTGTTAATCGTCCGAGGTCGCGCCGTGGCCGAGTGGTTAGACCACTCATCTCTCACCTAGCGGCCCGGATTCGATCCCAAACGACCGAATATGAGAATTATGGTGGACAAAGCGGCGCAGGAGCGGGTTTTCTCCGGATCCTCCGGTTCCCCCCGCCATTGCATGTCACCGATGCTCCATCGTCATTCCAATGTCATCGCCTGGTGCCATCTGTAGTAAAAGCAGGCTTTAAATACTATAACCAAAATACATTTGCCTAAGTTTCTATATAATCCTTATAAAATATTTTATATTTCATTAATTGCAAATTGATTTAGGAATAGTAAATAGGATACTTTCGGAAGGGCTCGACATTGAATCGAAGTAGTTATTGTGCGGGTACCCCAGGGAGGGAAGGATGAGGTGAGAAGATACACCGGGCGGCCGGAACCAGGAGGGACAGCCCAGCAATCACAGAGTCTGTACATAGGGTCCAACGCTCCCGCCATGGGCGGTCTTCAACCAGCCGGAAGTCGAGGGACGGAACTGTGAATATCCTTTTCTCTGCCACGCGCACCGAGCATTCCCCGATACTCCAACCGCGAAAGAAATGAACTTGACAATGAAAGGACAATGGAACCGACAGGGAGGGATGGGAATTCAGTGGATGAAATAAACCTTGCCAGCATTCGCCTGGCGATCTTGGGAAATGTTCGGAAGAAAAAAAACATACATCGATTAGGTCGGTCACGGGGACGAACCCACGACCCCGCGAATGCGGGCCAAGGATGAAACTGCCTGAGCCATCTCTCTCTCTCTCTCTCTCTCTCTCTCTCTCTCTCTCTCTCTGGTCGTATTGATCAATTTAAACATTTGCAATTGTATTTTCATTGCACATATGACTTGTTCGTTTCTGTAATCCCTTCAACTACTATGGTCATTAAGGGCTGTTTACTAAAACATTGGTGATTTTTTCTCCTTGAATTTTAGGTGGCTTACTGTAGGTTTTTCATACTCACACATTCACTCTCACATCCACACTACCAGACTGTATGGAGGGTAGAGAATAATCCTAATTAAAGACAATTTTTCATCCCTATAATCAGGAATTGAACCAGGATCTCAGAATGAGAAATCAGCTCATTCACCACTATACTATGCAGGAAGTATTAAACAATTGTATTCAATATTAATGACCCTCTTGAATGACTTATGGTACAAAAGAGTAATTTGAAGTAAATCCTATGTATTAAAGATATTTATACTTTTACTTTCTCTATACGTACTTTGTATATTTGTATTGCACCCAAAAATTCGATACCGAGATTTTACCCAGAAATATAAGTTTTTGAAGCCCCTGATTAAAAGAAAAACATTTTTAGAAAAATGTTCCCGAAGTTTGGTATGTTTCAAGGATGTAACACGAAGATTTTCAAGAAAATCCTCCCAACCCCAAATACACTTTGCATGGAAAAATGTCAGAAAATTTTGTTTTTCTCAAAAATGACTCCAACGAATTTGATTAAAATAACATATATTAAAATCATTTCCATCACAAATAAAATGCATATCTTGAATGTTCTGGAAATAGCTTCTGAAGACCTATTCATTGTGAATTAATTTTACTGAATTTTATATTACTGGCAAACCGTAAGAGATAGACAAAAGCTCACTACACAAAAAAATGTAGATCTCATTAAAACACACAATCTATGCCACAAACTTTTTTCCTGCAGTTGACCGTTTTACAGATATTCTTTGTTATTAGTTTCAGTTTTAAGTTTCAGTTTTAAGATACTTAAACATTTCTTATTCGGAGACTTGTCAACTTCTGGCCATGCAAAGAAACGAATTTTAATTCTATAGCAACCACATTCTAAAACATTTGACTGTCTGTTTAGTTTAGTGTATTCCCTTATTTCCCTTCTACTTACATGGAACTAAGTAATACGACGATTTCTGCTAATGTTTATCTCAATTAGCATTAAGTGGATAGAGGAATAAGCTTATTAACAATAATTATTTACAAAGATGTAGAGAAAGTCATGTGAATGAAACACATCAGATTTTTATGTAGCAGTTCAGTGTCTCTAGTTATACAAACTTATCTAAAATTCCTTCTGAATGATGTAAGCTTTACAGGATATGTCCGGCAGATTTAGGGTATAACTTTATTTGTCATTTAAGTAACTTAAACTTACGAAATTTTAATCCAAATCATTAGAACGAAATCTGATGTTTTCAAACTTTTACAAAATGTTGTATGTAAATTGTATTTTCATATGGAAACATTATCTCTAAACTCTATTTTTCGCATTCTTGGAAGAAGCACACGTTAACGGAATTTCTGTTTCGTAATTGTGCGGTTCACACACATACACACAAACACACACACACACGCACACACAGGAATCTTTCCTTAAACAAGCTTTTTTAAAAAAATTCTAAATTATTCTAACTGGATATGCCAAACGACCAATTGGATTGAGATAGCTTAACCCAAGAAAGTTTCGATTCCAGGAACATAGGGCGATATGGGTAACTGCAGACACTCTGCCGCAGTATTTTATACGATTTTATTTTGGTTTCTATGGGCTATGCAGTGCTGTTGATAAACAGCTGACGTGTTTCATTTTCTACCTGTTTTGGAAAAAAAACTATTGTTACAAAAGCTTATTTTTCTAACTTCTTCATGCTAATCGAGATAAACATTAGCAGAAATTACCTTATTACTTGTTATAAGTAGAGGGAAAATGGATTGTATAGGCTAAATCATTAGTCAAGTCTTTTAAAAGCTGTCGCTATGCGATTCGGTTTTAAATTTGGTTCCCTTTCTAAGGCCAGGAGTAAAACAAATTGTTAACTTCCAAAAAAAAAAAAAAAAAAAAAAAAAAAATATATATATATATACCTGAAAAACTGTGTTTCTTAGCGAGATCTACATTTTCTATTGATTAAGTTTTTGTCCTACTCTCAAGTTTACCAGTTATGCAAAAGTCGTTCCAAATGAAGAGGACTTTAGAGGTTATTCTCAGAAAATTCAAAATATACAATTTATTTGTCGTGTAAATATCTTTAATATATGATATTTTAATCAAAATTGTTACAGCCATTTTTGAGAAAATAAAAAATTTCGAAATGTTTTCTAAGTAAAAGGTTGTTTAGGTGTCTTGGTTTCGCATCCTTGAAAAATATTAAACTTGGATAATTAGTTTGGTATTTTGTTGACATTTTGTTTTTGGGTTTTATCGTGTTGGTAGACATACACACACATACAACGGATTTTTTTTCTAAAATGCCTTTTTTGGATACAGGAGTTCCTAAAACATGTATTCCGTTGAAATTTTGTAATCGAATTTTTGGGTGAACTGTAATAGCTTCTCTACCATGTACTATGTTGAGAAAGTAACAATGACAATTTATAAAAATTCTCAGTATTGGAAAAAAGCAGATCCGTAATTCTTGGTATGCTCTAGCTCTGAGAGAGTGTTTACTTGCTGATATCAAAGAGAGCTAAACTGTTATTCTGTTCGTTTTAGCAGTTTCGTTTTACTTTAAACCTCTTCAGGCTTCCGGCTTTCCTTCCGAAAGCAATCTTTATAAAGGCAGAAGTCCCTTTTAGTTTAGCTTGCGCTTTATCATAAAGGAAAAGGCATTTTAAATGTAAATATAAAGACCAGAAAAAACGTTTAGACACATGCAGTACAAGCCCGTAATGTGCAAAAAAGAACCTTTTCTTCCTACGTTGACTAATGGTTATGCTACATTGGCCTGGCCAAAATACTGCGTCTCAGCGGGCAAGCCAGATTTCTTAAATAAAGGCTTTTTTGTGTTTGGATATTTATAAAAATTCAGATTTTATTTTTACAGTCCAAATATGTTTGCAATGTCTGACTCCTAGGCATTCGCTTATACATACGGGGAGGGTAAACCGAATACGAAAAAAAAAAAAAAAATGTATACATTTAAGAGTAAATATATTTTGTTAGAGAACTATTATTACTATTATTGTTATTATTTAATTCCTATTTATGCATCAAATAAAGCTATAGTGTACGATCAATTCCTCATTCATGGAAAATACTGGAAGCTTTCGCTAGAGATTTGGGGAAGTTTGTGCAACAATATTTTTTAGTAAAAGCTCTAAACTATATTTAATAAAGTAAATGAATGTTATATAAATGCTGTATAAATACAAAAGGCACAGTCAGTCATTTGCAATATTCGTATTCTCACAGCCATCTGAATCCTACTTATTCTGAGTGTTCGTTTCTAAACAAGCCTGTAACTTAAAATAAGCTGGAAATCTCCAGGAAAATTCGTTCGAGCCGGAAAGATTGATCGGAGCTGCTAACAGCAAAACCTCGGCAGCGTTGCTGAAGTGTGGGGGTATCGTGTCTGCTTCACATTGAAGAGGTCGCGAGTTGGAATCTCGCTCAGGATGAGTTATCTGGATAAGATTTTCGCTTATCCTTAGTAGAACATTCCATCGCAACACCCTTGTTAGGTCTCTTGGGGATTATAATCCCAGAAATCGCTGTTTCAGGCGATACCGGCTTCCCCACATGGCTTGCGGGTATCCCCGGTAGCAAAAGGGCACCTCCTACAGCTGCTACGGTTAAGCTCCTTACAATCCTTCAAGAATTGCTTGGATTTCAAAATTTAAAACCCAAAATAAACTAATATTTTGTCAACTAATTACACCAGCGGTGCACAAGGGCCATTGCACCATGACTGGCATCCGTTTAGGAGCACACTTGCTACCTCCTGACACTCCCCAACCTCATTTTCACCTGCAATCCTGCAAAACTCACATTCTCGTCAGTACGTGGTTAAACTCTTGCAAGAATGGGAAGACGTCTAATACACCGCCGGGCTGCCCTCAGCCTGCCAACTGCTCGTCGCCGACGTCGTCGTCGAGTAGACAAATGTCGAGTAATTAAACTCCATGGAACCCGACATCCAGATTAAAAGACATTAAGCTACAATTAGTTAATCAATCAATCCACACAAAAATTCGATATCGAGATTTCGCCGGAAATAACACTATTTTACATTTCTATCCCATGTAGCAAAAATAAAAGTATTTGAAAATACAAAACAATACGAATAACTAGGATGTAACTAATGTAACTACATTATTTTTGTGAAGTATTATTTGGTATATCTCTTACGGTGTAACGTTTATGCAAGTGTAATTAATAATGAAGAGCACTTCAGGTGCCATTCCCAGAAATTTTTAGATATGCATTTCATTTATCATGAAAATATCCTATACATATGGTATTTTAATCAAAATCGTTAGATCTTTTTTTTTACAGAAAATCAAAACTTTTCATATCAAGAGTAGTTTTATGTGTGGAATTTACTTGAAAATCTTTGTGTTGCAGCCTGAAGGTCGTTTAATGTAATTCCAAATTCGATACTTAACCAACATTCTGTTTTTGAGTCATCTTTTCACAGACGCACACCCAGACTAGCATTTTGCTAAAATGCCTATTTGGGGGTGGGGTTCTGGCGTCTTGAAAAGAAATATGTATCCGGTGAAATCTCTTAATCGAAATTTGGGTGTAACACTACCTCCCTTACTATACTTAGTGCAGAATGTGAAAATACATCCGAGAGCAGAGGATCCATTTTAAGCAGAATCTTAAAAAGAGATGACAAGAAGATCCTTATCACAACATTGTATTGCGATAAATACAGGATTGTAGAACCAGGAATAAGTTTGAAAATACATGAAGAAATCACCAAAACGCTTATTGCAGTTGTATGGTATGCTATTTTGAATAATAAGTAATGAATAATAGAAATACTTTTGCATATATAAAATTAAGTATTCTCAGCTGTTCAAAAGCAGCAGACGACCGTGTTAAACTCTATGACGTTCACGCCTGTTGTATTTACCAAGTCAGTCAACAAATTACGGAGAAAAAATGTAAATGGAGTGTTATTTATGGACGCTCTTTAACTGCTGAGGTTCTCAGCGTTCTATGCTGGGCGTGAAAATCCGCTTAATTTTGCTCAGAGGCCTCTCTATCAGGCTTGAGGTTCTTTTACGTGCCGTAAATCTACGACACGGTACCAACGGATTTACTTCCCTTCCGAAGGAAGCCATGCTAAGGATTTTTACGCCCGAAAAAATCCATCGTCCTCCGCCGGCTTTGAACCCGTGCCCTTAGGTATATGAAGTCAGCATGGTAATCATTACACCACGGAGAGCGACAAACTTTAAAAAAAAATACGGAGAGATTTATATTTAGATCTTAAGTGGATGGAATCGTAAAAGCGTCTCAACGAATAAATGAAAATAAAAACGGTAAATTTTGGAATTTTGGAATGATCTTTACTTGTGAGTTATTTATTTAGTTGAAAAAAATTTGTGGTGTATATGGACCTGATTTGTTTTATTCTTGTGTTTCTAAGTTCTATTGAAATAGTCATTGTTGACTTTCAGTGAATGGTTTCTACTTAATTTTAAACCGAAATAATGTGCTGCATGTAGTTTAGTTTTTGAGACCTTTTTCAATAGTTTCAAACTTATAACAATATATATTCCCTAAGTAAAATATCAAGAACGCGATTGAGATATTCTATGTTGCAGATATGTAAATTATAGGAATATTTTTGTAGTAGCACCCATTTTTGATTGCAATATATTATAATTATCCTCTAATCGCCTAAGATTTCTCAATGTGTATCTCACAGAGCTTTCTTCTATCATTACTGAGCGTTCCCATTTTAATATCGCGGCAAAATTACTCTACCTATATCACACTCTTATACTCTTTCTACGACCTTCAGCAAATTTGTCTTCTTCGATAGCATTAACGCGTCTACTACAAATAAAATTACTATGACGTCTCTTTTAAGCTTGTTGATTCTGCATCATACTGCTGCGTTGTTTCATTGCTAGTTTCTTTCATTTATTTTATAACATTTATTTTCTTTATATATTTTATATTAAACATAAATGTTTTAACCGTTAATGATAATTTATATTCGTTCTTTGACTTTTACATAACATTTCTACTATTTTTTAATTTCGAATTTGTATTTGTTCCTATATTTTCCACTTCCTCTTGAAGTGATTTTATATACATTTTACTCTTCATTTTTAATGGATTTTTTATGTATATGATTTTTCTTTATGAATACATTTTCCCTTGTGATTTATTTATACAACCTTTTATTTTTTACGCTCTGATTTCCGTTATATTTTTAAATGGCAACATTAAATTATCCAATATAATTATATTATATGTCTGCAACAATGAGTCTACATATCAATAGAAGATTAAATACATTTTATTAACATCTTCTGTATAAATGTAAAACTCAAAGAGTGCAGACTCTACTCCGTGGACTAAAAGTAACGTGCTGGCTTCTGATTCCTGAGGTCGTGGGCTCAAACCGTCCAGAGGGCGAAATAAAGTCAATAGTTCCGTGGCGTTCATTTACAGTATGTAAAATAACCGAAGCGTGATAGAGGCCTCTGAGCAAGCTTAAACGTCTTTCACTCTGAGAACAATATACGAAGAGTGCTTATAAACAATTATAATCGTTTGAAAGTAAATAAAATAGCAGAATGCAGGAATTTTAACTTCCCACGCGGGGACTAGATCAAACAATCTGATGTGTTACATTGACATGACTTTCTCTAGCTGCTCTACAAACAAACTCCTTACACAAATTTTCTTCTTTCTACACAATGCTAATCCAGATAAACATTAGCAGAATGTACTTATTACTTAGTCCCTTATAAGTAGAAGGGAACTAAGGGAATGCACTAGGCTAATGTGTTAGTAAAATGTTTTAAAAGCTGTTGTTATTCCATTGTCATTGCAAATCGCTTCTTTGCTTGGTCAGGAGTAGAAAAAAAAAAAAAAAAAGGAAAAAAAAAAAAAAAAAAGAAAAACGGACACTTCCAGTCTGAGAAAAAGTATTTTAAAATTGAATCTGACAACAACGAATATCTTGGAAACGGCCAACTCTACAACAAAAATGCATATGACTTAAATTACGTGTTTTAACAAAATCTATATTTTGGGGGTAAGTTTTTCTCTATCTTTTACGATTTAACCGTTATGCAAAATTTGGCAAAATTCATCCGGAGTATAGAGGTCTCCAGAGGCTATTCCTAAAAAATTCAAGATATAAATTTTATTTGGGATGTAAATATCTTTAATATACGGTATTTTAATCAAATATTTCTGAAACGTTTTCCTTGTAAAGGACAATTTGTGGTGGGGGGACTTACTTGAAAATCTTTTGTCGCATCCTTGGAAGATACTAAATCTAAATACCAAGTTTGGTATTTAACGTACTTTACCTTTTTGAGCTATGCTGTCCACAGACACACACACACACACACGCATACAGAGATCACACACACGGACCTTTTTCCAAAAATGCTTTTTTCGTAGTCAGGAGACACCAAAACATATATATCCGGTGAAATCTCGACATCGAATTTTTGGGTGGAATACAATACCTTCTCTATCCACTATGTACATTGATTTATTGTTCTACTCAGAAGGTTAACATGTCGGCTTCAAAGGCTGCGATAAGACTCCACACGTATTCTTTCTGTCAATTGTGATTTCTATTGGGTGAATTGGTGCGCTCATTGGTGCTCTGCACAACGTCGGCGACTTCCCAGAATAATCAGTGCGTTATCTGAGAGGTTTCTATTAACAAAGACAAAGCGCATGTTAACATTTTGAGTAGCACGGTAGTAGATGCGGGTTAGAAACGGTAAAACTGTATCGTAATGAAAATATTGGTGCGGAAGTGTTGCGCTTCTGCTGCACGCAGAACCATACGAAACGCACGAGAAAGAAAATGATGAATGAAGGTAAGTAAGGTAGGCTAGCACGTGATAAAAACTGAACATGGGTAGTACACGAGTGCCAAAGTAAGCAGAGAGTTAAGAGACAAGCAGGCAGTGTACCGGGGCATAACTCTAGTCACGAGCAGCACGAACTGATCTTAATATATATTTTTTTCATTCCTGCCGTTGTGTAGGCTACTCCCCCTACCGCTAAACTTCTTGACAAGCGCAACATCAGGATGTTATTATTTTTATTACGGACGAGGTTTAAGGCTAAGGGGGTCGCGTCACAATGGGCAGAACGGGGCATACATTCCAGTACGATTCTCTACGGTAATAGAACGCGAAGGACAACAATTCTCCCTGACCCCAAAAGAAATAAACCGACTTTTAGATTTGTTTGTGTTTACGATTTGTTTCCTTGTGACAGAAAAGAAACATATTTTACTTTCTCTACACGTAGTATGTACATAGTGTATAGAGAAGGTATTGTAATGCATTCAACAATTTGATATC
The DNA here is from genome assembly GCA_030762935.1 of Hymenopus coronatus. Taxonomy (NCBI): domain Eukaryota; kingdom Metazoa; phylum Arthropoda; class Insecta; order Mantodea; family Hymenopodidae; genus Hymenopus; species Hymenopus coronatus. The sequence continues at coordinate 135,603,665 of CM060882.1, forward strand.
GAGGTTTCACTGGAAATACATGTTTTGGGTCTCCCTGAATTAAAAAAAAAACATTTTTTAAACTTGGTATTTAAGTTTGATATCTTCCAAGGATATGACACGAAGATTTAAAAAAAAAATTCATTCACCCCCAACTACCCTTTACATGGAACTTTTTTCGAAAATTCTGATTTTCTGAAAAATGGCCATAACGATACTGATTAAAATGACGTATATTAAAGAAATTTACCTGACAGATAAAATGTTTAACTTCAATTTTCTGGGAATAGCTTCTGAACACCATGTTGGTTGAATTTTACAGAATTTTGCATATCTAGTAAACCCTAAGAGATAGACAAAAGCTAACTCAACAGAAAATGTAGAGCTTGTTAAAACACACAATTTAGTTACATACATTTTTTCGTGGAGTTGGTCGTTTTTTAGTTATTCCCGGTTATTGGTTTCAGCTTAAAACACTACTATTTTTCTCATACGGGAATTTGTCAACCCCTGACCATACAAACAAAGGAACTTGAGTCACATAGCAACCAGCTTTTGACTATCACTTTAACCTTGGTACTCCCTTATTTCCCTTCTACTTACAAGGGAGCAAGTAATAAGACTATTTCTGCTAATTTTTTCTCGATTAGCATGAAGTAAATAGAAGCATAAATTTTTTAATAATAATTTGTTGCAGAGATGCAGAGAAACTCATGTGAATGGAACACATCAGATTTTTACTTTCTCTACCATACATAGTACATAGATAGAGAAGGTATTGCATTCCGTCCAAAATTAAATACAGAGATTTAATTGAAATACACTTTTTAGGTTACCCTGAATGATAGAAGAGCATTTTTATAAAGTGGTCCATATGTGTGTGTATGTGTGTGTGCGAATGTGCCTATATGTCTGTGAACACGATAACTCAAAAACGGAAAACCAAATTTGATTATTAAGTACGGCATCTTCTAAAGATATAAAATGAAGATTTTCAGGAAAATCCCATCACAAACTACTCTTTACGGAAAATCTTCGAACATCTTGATTTTCAAAAATGATGCTAACGAGTTTGATTAAACAGTCGTACATTAAGAATATGTTTATATGTACCTATATATGTGTATCTTTTATGTTTTACCAGTTACGCAACAGTTATCCAGAATAAAGAGGTCTTCAGAGGCTATTCCAGAAAATTCAACATGTACATTTTATTGACAATATATATAATATATATATGACAAATAAAATTTACATGTTAAATTTTCTGGACAAACATATATATATTAATATGACAAATAAAATTTATATGTTGAATTTTCTGGAATAGCCTCTGAAGACCTCTTTATTCTGGATAACATTTGCATAACTGGTAAAACATAAAAAATAGTCAACGCTTCTACTACACAAAGTATTTTGATCTCGTTAAATCACACAATTTATGTCATATACATATTTTTTGCAGAGTTCACTATTTCTGAGATATTCCTTGTTATTGATTTCAATTATAAAATACTTAAAACGTTTCTCAAATCTGAATTTGTCATTCCTATTTTTTTCTTTTGTTTACATTGGACATGTAAAAAGAACCGAACTTAAATCACATAGCAACTAGCGTTTAAAAGATTTGACTATGTTTTAGCCTAGTATTATTTCCCTTCTACTTGTAAGGAGGTAAATAGTAAGACCATTTTCTATTAATGTTTATCTTTATTAACATGTAGTACAGAATACGCTTTCGTAAGCATAATTTGTTGCAGAATAATTATAAAAAGTCATGTGAATAGAATACGATAGTTTTTTATTGCGATGAATAAGAGGATGACGTAGCAAATGGCATTTGATGCACTTTATCTAAAATCATTTGTTAAAAACTGAAAATAGCACGCAGCATGAAGATTTGTGTTCCAGCAGCTTCCATTCATAAAAATAACTAATATTGGATTATTAGCGATCATGCTTCGGTCACACGCTCTACCGAAGCCGATGTTTGCGGAAAATTTCCAATATTAATGAAGATTTTGGAATGAAATCTGAGGCGGAATCATTTAAGTTTTAAGAAGTGCGAGGATGTTGTGACTTTATTCACTTTTCATGCCACTTCAGTTTTCCTTTCGAACGGCGAATTGACTCACTGGTGAGATGTTTATTGCTTTGTTTCACTAGTTGTGTCGTCGAATTACTCACAGTAACAACAAAACTGTACATAACTTCATAACCTCACTCGTAGAGCGAAGTGATTTACCAGCACTCTGGGTTGCATCAGAAACGCACTTACTAAACTCTTTCGGGAGCATGCTCGCTTATAGTACTATATATAACATCGCAGGAACTGAGGGAAAAACTCTTTAATCTGTTGATAGCGTTTCTGAAATTTACGTCGGGAGTAGAGCGTTCCTCCATCTCTTTCTCTCATCTTTTTTTCTCAATAAACATTCAGTATATATACAGTGGTGGAAATAATTATTCCATCACCTTCTATATATCAGTATTTTTATTTTTGGCAGCTGTTTGCATCAGGTTATAGCAGTCAATTGTTGTTGAATTGTTGGTGGTGTATTCTTGCCTTCATAATTAAGACTTGCTATAACATTTTCCAACAATACACAGCTCTTGTTTTGATTTGCAATAAAGCTGTGTGTATACGGTCATTTTATGTTGAGACACGACAGGGAAAATATGGGCAGGTCAATGGAATTAACATCAGACAAGAAAGCTGCTATACTTGTTTATTCGTCAGTTGGCCTCAGCACAAGAGAAATAGTCTCTAAAACAGGTTTTAATCAGAGTACTATTTCAAGATTACTCAAAACATACTGGGAGGAAGGAAATGTTGATCGGAAGAAAGGAAGAGGGTATTGAAAAGACTTTCTCTAAGTGATTGTCGCCTATCATCCACTATCGGGGCAAATAGTGAAACGATAGAGTGCAAAATCAGAGCAGTTAAATATTGGCTGAGAACCGTTCACGGAAACCAATCTCTAATTAGGGCAGTCTGCTACCGTGAACAGTTGCGAATGGAAGGTAATTCGACGTGGGCATCAAAATTAAAGAAAGGGTTGGAAACCATTGGGATGGGAGACATTTGGATGTCGGGGCAGGAAAACAGGCGAAGTATTTGGAGAAAAATTAAGAACCGCCTCTGTGATATTGACAGACAGCAAATAATTGCGCAATGCACAGAGAAGGTGTCATTAGAAGTACAGTCTGGGCTGAAATCGGAGTGGGGTATGGAGCAATACATCAAAACAGGTACCAAACTCATTAGAGAGGGGCTCGCGTGGATTAGACTAGGAGCATGGAGGAGCACGAACATTTCTGACGAGAATGGTACGAGAATCTGTCCCATTTGCGAGGAGGAAGAGTCGTGGACTCACATCTTGGCAAGATGTAGGGGTACGGAGGAATGGCGGGAAAAATATTTGCCGCGATTTTTTACCACTGCGAATGTAGGGCTAGAAGCATGTTGGACGCTACTGGCAGGCACGGAAAACATGGACGGGCTAGGTAAATTTTTACTTAAGGCAAGACAGCTGAGATCTGAGGAGGCTGCCAATAGAGAAGGGGGTGGGGGATAAGATCAACTAAACAAAAGTGACTACATTGTTCTACATGCATATATATTATGTCATACTTAGGTCACTGTTGTGCTATGGTTTTATATATGTTGTATATATTATGTGTATATATGTCTTTTAAGTGTAATTTTCTATTATAAGAGGGTGCATTTATGAAGGTGTACTCTGTGCTGTAAATTTAAATTGCTAAATTTAAATATCTTTGTATTTTTATTTTCGGGTTCACTCTTAATTCTTTATTGTTGTTTAATAATGCTTTGGACTGTGTATTTCTTTTGTCTTTTAATTTGTTGTTGTTGTTTTAATATTGCTTGTAATGTGTATTACAAAAGCACGTACGGTCTGTGTACCCGTGCGATTGTTGAAATTCTATGTATGATATTGCTATGTCAATAAATACACTTATTCATTCACTGAACTAAGGCGAGACTGGGAAGAAATGTGTGGCATCTCACTAACCAGTTGAACTGTCAGAAACAGCCTCCTGGAAGTGGACTCCCTGCTCATCGTCCTAGAGAGAAGCCTTTATTGACTAAAACCAAGCGACAACAGCGACTAAAATGGGCAAAAGCGCATGTTACATGGACACCGGAGATGTGGGACGGAATAATCTTTTGAGATGAATCTAAATTTAATCTGCATGGCTCCGATGTTCGTACGACGTGTATAACACAGTCAAATATTCACAAGGGCAGATGGTCTGGGGATGCATTTCCAGTCATGGAGTGGGCCGTCTTAACTTCATAAACGGTACAGTCAATGCAAATGTCTACATGAGCATCCTTGAAAGAAGGCTTATGCCCAAAATAGGAGACCACTTTCGAGATGATTCCAATTGCATTTTTCAGGATACAGAGCTTTGAAGATAAGCCCTGTGATCAATATTTGTAACAGATCATGTTCCAGTATAATAATCATGTGTTTCTACATTTCAGGTAGAAAACATCCTTATCAAAATGGGGTTCAAGCGTTAGAGTGGCCTGGAAATAGTCCTGATTTGAACCTCATAGAGAATTGCTGGAAGGTCATGGGGAATGCTGTTGCTAAAAAAGATACCACGAAATAAACAGGAGTTGTTGGAGACTCTTGTGCGTGTTTTTATTTATTTATTTTTTTGTGTGGTGTTTAACGCCCGCTTTAACTGCAGGCGGTGACACTGATGTTACATGATTAATGATGGAGCACCGGTTGAATGCGATGGTTGGGGGAAATGGAGTACCCGGAGGAAACCCGTCCCAGCGCCGCTTTGTCCACCACAAATCTCACATGCAGTCGCTTGGGATCGAACCCCGGCCGTCTAGGTGAGAGGCATGTGGTCTAACCACTCGGCCACGGCGCGTGTGGTTTCGTTAACTCAATCAGGAATACATTAAGAATTTCTTTCTTTCCATGCCTTCACGATGCAAAGCAGTGATAAAAGCACGTGGTGGATCTACTAAGTATTAAATGGCAACAGTGCATTCGTATGGGGCAATTATAAATTTACAAATACTAAAAAGTATGAGTTTTAAATCACAACATTAATTTTTAATGTTTGCCCATCATTTGTGTTAATATTTCAGAAGAAAAAAAAAAACAGACTAGCAGCCATATGTGCTTACATCCATTTTTTCAAAAAGTGCTAAATTATAAATAAATATTTGTTTTGTAGAAATCATTCATGAGAATGAAATAAAATTAATAAACAGTATTGTGCATAATTGTATTTAATAGTTCCTAATAGAAATAGAGAGAAACCAAGCCAATTTAGCTCAGTTATTCAATAATTAGAACAAAAATACTGAAATATTTCCATCACTGTACATACAAATAGAGGATTAAATCCATTTTATTAATAACATCTTTGGTAAAAATATAAAAGTGTAGTCTCTCCTCCGTGGTCTAAGAGTAACACGCTGGCTTTTGTTTTCACGTGTTAAGCTCGGCTCATGGCTAAGTCACACAGGTTATAACTAAACAAAATTTGCATCCAGAAAATAATTAGCTTTTCCTAAATGATCATTAAACTGTTATAAGTAATTTCTGTTTTGACAATATTCATATCAGGATTTTGAATATGATTTAACGTAAATTGTGTGCTTTACCTTAAGACTATTAGGTTATATAGTGAGAACTTTATTGCCATTTCAGAGTAACTTAATGGTTTTTTTTTTTTTTTTTTGGTAGTGTTTAACGCCCGCTTTAACTACTAATGGCATCGCAGGCGGTGACACTGATGATACATGAATGATGACGGAGCACCGGTGGAATGCGATGGCGGGGAAACCGGAGTACCCGGAGAAAACCCGCCCCAGCGCCGCTTTGTCCACCACAAATCTCACATGCGGTCGCTTGGGATCGAACCCCGGCCGTCTAGGTGAGAGGCTAGTGGTCTAACCACTCGGCCATGGCGCGGCCCTAACTTAATGGTAATATTCTTTTGAAATAACACTGAAAAGGGACTGAATTTCCCTCACGATGATATATGTAGTTGACTGTAACTATTTAAATTCCTACGGGGTAATAAGAACTCTCAAATAAATATTTCCAATAGGATAAAGTGAGGAATCTATTTTATAATCGATAGTTCACGTTTCAACCTTACTTATGTTATTTCTTTTATTCTTGCACATGTTTCATTTCCAAAGGACTTCCGTAATTTTCTCTCCCGAATTGATGTTGCCTGATTACTTCTTATGGCTTTCTCTAGCAGCGGCGGGCTCAGTATTTAATCAAGCTGCTACGGCAACTTCACACCTAAACCGGTCGTTGCGCTTTGGAGGTCACTAACAGAGGGGAAATTGGAGAAGGGCTTCACACTTTGTTTGAGAGTAACCTGGTCTGGTCTATCTGGTTGGTACCGGGGGACGTCGAAGCATCTAACATTCCTTATTAAACATGACTTGCTAGACGAGGACCACTGCCCCACCGAGTCCAACCCATTCTTAACAGCTCTCTGACAGAAGGGGGTTCGGATGTTCGGTCCGATGTACTAGTTAGACGTACTAGGAGTTCTACGGAGGCTTAGAGCCCTCATCACGGCAGCTTATGGTGTCGAAACTCCAAAATTGAATTATATATTCAAATTAAGAATAAAATCTGCAAATTTGCGGGGCACTTATAGGATTAAGAACAACTATACTGCCATTATGGTCCAGTGTTAAGATTTCTGACTTCTTAATTCAGATGTCGGGAATTTTTCTTCCAATATTACCTTCTCCTACCCTCCATAGGGTCTGGAAGATCTATGTTAATATGTTTCAAGTTAAATTTGATTAGAATGCAGTTTAAAGAACCAACAGTCAACGAAGTGTTTCACAAGACAAAATCCCTGATATGACGTTAGAAATTAAAGGAGATTATACAAATAAAAACACTTTTAATTACTAGGCACAGAATATGAACTTATATCAAAGTTTAAAGAGCTAAGTAGTGTAAGGATATAACCAAAAAGATACAACCGATACAAATATTCCTTGGTTTATTACAGGGTTCACCAACCAGCTTGATTTTGTGTGAGAACAAGCAGGCTTTCTTCGTGCTCTGCAGTTAGTAGATACTTGATATTAGTTTGAGAGCCTTTTGACAGTAGTGGTGAGTATATCGTTCCATGCAGCTTGTGTCGTGACAGTTTATAATGTTAAGAACAGAAGGTAATCCAACACGCAGGCTATTGACTCTCACGTTTATGCTTGCCCAGTAGGAAACTTTCTAACTTATAGAAAGTGACAAAGTGATAAAGTGTTTGGTTTAAGGCAACGTTTGCATTCAGAAAATTAATTTTGCAGCGCTCATTAAGCAACCCATGCAGGAATATCCAGTTACCAAGGAGGACTTTTTACTTTCTCTACCGAGTACTATGTATTATGCATACAGCAGGTAGAGAAGCTATTGTATTCCACCCTAAAATTCGATACCGATATATCACCGGAAATACAGGTTTTGGAGACCGTTGAATCCAAAAGAGCATTTTTAGAAAAAGATCAGTGTTTCTGTGTCTGTGGACAGCATAATGCAGAGAGGAAAAATCCATTTTTCAGAAGCGACACGAAGATTTTAAAAAATCCCCTCATCAAAAATTATCTTTTCCGTGGAACAATTTTCGAATATTTTGATTTTCTAAAAAATGTCTGAATTACCCTAATTTAAAAATATTTACATGACAAATAACATATATATATATATATATTTATATTGATTTTTCTGGGAATAGTCTCAGTGATCCTCTTCGTGCTGAAGATTTTTGCATACCTGTAAACTGTAAGAGATAGACGAAACCTTACCACACATGAGTTTGGATCTCGTCAAAATACACTAGTTATGTCACATATATAAGTTTGTGTGAGTGTATATTCACATATATTTGTTTTGGACCTAACTGTTTCCTGGATATTCCTTTTTATTGGTCTCAGTTTTAATTTGCTTAAACTTTACGCCAGTGAGAAGTCATCTTTTGTTTCATATCGCTTTTCTTACTCTTGTCCATGCAAAGGGAACTATGAAATAAAGACCATTTCTGCTAATGTTTATCTGAATTAGAAACATGTAGACAAAATAATTATTTTTGTAATAATTGTTTGTTTTTAAAAATGTAGAGAAAGTAATGAGAATGGAACACATCAGATTGTTTTAGAATTATAATAGATACCAATTAATTACCAAGATGTCACTGTTATAAATTAGAACATTTTGTGTGATAAACTAATTCTCAGACTGTTAGTATTGCAATGCAAATACAGTGATATTAACTGAGTTGAGGAGTTTTGTTTCTAACTTAATACTAGAATATTTTTCCATTATTTATGTTACGAGTACTAAATCTACAAATATATACTTTCATTACAGAAAATATTTACTAATCATTCTATCACTCATGAACCTGTAATGATTTGTAAACGGACGATTGCGTATTTACATGCCTTCGTTGTGCTGAAGGAATTATCTGTTTTTGCTTTCAGCACAGTAGAAAATCACGCACTGCACAGTATGAAGGAATTATTTACTTCCATATTTTGTTATTATAATATTACAAATATAGTTTACATTCAAATAATAAGGTTTAAGAATTAGTGCATATTCCTGCTAGCTCCCTCATATTTTAACTCCTAATTTGTATATTCTTGTGGAACTATTTGACAAACACTTCCGTTTCTAAGTTTTCCCCAATCTATTGTTCCCTATTGACGATCTTTATCCACTTCTCTCATAAATTTCTAATTGTTTTGCACTTAGACTCGCTAACATATTAATCGCTATTTATGTACTATGTACATAATGTATAAAGAAGGTATTGCATTCCATCAAACCTTCCACGAAATACACGTTTTAGCGTCCCCTGTATCCATAAAAACATTTTTGGAAAAAGGTCCGTATGACGGTGTAGGTAACTGTGAACAGCATATGTCAGTAAAATACCAATTTTGTCTAGTATCTTTCACGGTTGAGATACGAAAATTTTGAGAAAAATCATCCCACTCAAACTACCCTTTACCTAGAAAAAATTTCGAAAATTTTGATTTTCTCAAAAATGGCTCTAACGATTTTGATTAAAATGCCATATATTAAAGATACTAATAAGGCAAATAAAATGTATATTTTGAATTTTCTGGGAATAGCCTCTAAAGGCCTCTTTATTTTGAATGAAGTTTGCTGAATTTTGCGTAAGTGATAAACCGTAAGTGTTAGATAGAAACTTACTACTCAAAAATTTAGATCACTTTAAAACCACAATTTATGTGATATACGTTTTTTTTCTCATGAAGTTGACCATTTTTAGATATACCTTGTTATTTGTTTCAGATTTAAAATACTAAACTCTTTTCACATGGAAAGTTGTAAACTCTGGTTCTCCATAGAAACGAATTTTAACCACATAGCAACCAGTTTTTGAGAGATTTGACATTTGTTTTAACCTAGTGTATTCCCTTATTTTCCTTCTACTTACAAGTGAGCAAGTAATTAAGAACATTTCTGCTAATGTTTATCTCGATTATGTAAAGTATATAGAAGAATATGGTTTTTAGCAATAATTTGTTACAGCAATGTAGAGAAAGTCATTTGAATGGAACGCATTAGATTTTTTGTTTAAATTATCCCATAGTTGTTCCATACATCTTCTCTCCATATTTTTTATCTTTTCATATTCTAAAAAATGCAGAATATTACCCAATTTCTCACACATTAATCCGGGCAATTGATTCCTATTCGTTTTAACACTAATTTTCCTGTGTGCAGTCATTCTTTCCGATTTCTCACATATGTTTTCATATTTCTCCGTTCCCTATTTTACTTAATCTTTTCATATAAACTTAAAGATCATTTATCCTCAAAAAGTTCAGATTTCTCTAGTTTTTTATGGCTTTCATCCCCAAACTCAATTCTTTCCAAAATCCAATATTGTCATTTTTATCTAATAGTCAAATATTCCTCCTACCTATTTATTCAAATTTAATCCTCTTCTTCGCACACCAACTCTTTATTCCTATTTCATATTTTTGTAACATGAGGCATAGTTGTGTTATTGTAATCTAGATTTACCCATCTATACCATCTTCTTTCTACTATTATGCCTTTTCTTCCTACCCTCCCTAATTCATCCAATGCTACGCCAGTGCTATACCCAAAACTTCCGTGCAAAACATTCTATGAACTACATCGACTTTTAGTCATCTCTTTTTCACTTCTCAGCTTTTTATTCCATAAAATATCTTTGACTTAACTACTGCTTCATAAAGTTATTTCAGCCAATTTATGTGGGTGTATTGTATAAACAAACTTTCATTTCTATATTTATTTTCAATTATGTGTATTTGGGTTCTGACACCATTTACCATTGTTTGTGAATCTGATCCCCTAGTAATCAAATTCTTAAACTACCTCAAATGTTGGATAGGTAGAATCAGACTGAAACATTCAATGCCACAGCCGGGATTTGAACCACGGATCTCACGGTCTCTAGCCGGTTGCTCTACCAGTAAGCTACCTTGTCAACATGTCAGTAAAGCTTTGAATTTCTCAACTGACTCGCATGTTTCCCGGTAAACCATACAAGGTGATTTCAAATTATTTTGAGATGACAAGACCAAAGGCGACCAACAATGTTGTAAGTTGAGAAATTCAATACTATGTCGGCATGTTGCCACGGTACCTCAGTGGTAGAGCAACTGGCTAGAGACAGGGAGATCCGTGGTTCAAATCCCGGCTATGGCATTGCATTTTTCAGTCTGACTCTACACATGGTTTCTGTGAGAAAAAAATTAAAATGACTACCTCAAATGGTTCTACTGTACAGTAGACGAGCAATGTTGCTCAGAGAACAACCATTTGGTGGCATGGTTTAATACATAACATCATGAACATTTAGCATTCGATGCTTGTAAAATAATTAGTGTATCTAGGAAAAGCGTGAATTTGCACTAATCCAACACAGACACTTTTGTCAGAACATACTTTGAATAACAAATAAGCTGTTTCTTTGATGTGAAACACTTCAGCAATAAATCTTAAAGAAAGAACAACACTGCAGTACCTTAAGGTTGTACCGGTCAGCAAGCAATTGTTTGTGAAAGTTATGCATTAATAGAAAACTGGAGGACGCTATCATATTCTGCGGTCTCGCCCGTCACGATCTCTACATTTTCAGACGTCCATATTAAACCAACTCATGTCAAGGTTAGACAGAATTATATAGAAGACCCTATAGTTCTTTCACTGCAAACCAATACTTGGGAAATACCTTTTCAGCTCGTAGTTTCTTGTTTTTATCACTCTGTGTGCTTACTGATGAACACTTGAGTTTTTCTTGTCTAACAAGAGCCTATTGTCTAATTGATGTTGCGGATTGAGCTGGAATTCTTTTTTTAGTAAAAGTAGATTGAAAATAAGAAAGCCTCTGTTTGGACTTTCTCTCCCATAGAGCCAAGCTTGAAAAAGAAATACACAGGTGTTAATGAACTACACCAAAATAATTTTCGAGACTGTGCACGTGACTGATATAAGTAATTTGAGATTTGCGATGCATGGTCCCCGGATAAACATAACGCAGCTACATAGCGTTAAACGTGTGGGCATCAGGTGCTGATAAGTCGGTGTTAAAGCAAAACAGGTTGAAAAAATGGCTTAGCATGTCTTTAAAACAGCAGCTTGAGTATAGAAATATCGATTTTTAGCAACTAGTTACTAGCGTTCTCAAAATTTAATGCCGCAAAAATCTGTAAAATCCCGAACTAATCACTTGACAGTGCGAGACTGAGCATTCATTAACTACGTTCTTGAGGTACCCTACTCTGGAGGAATTGTTTCAACTGCTCTTGTGGCTTAATGCGTAAATCGGGGAGCTGCTATTGCAATGGTAATGAGTTCGATTCCTATCATAGAGTAAATTTGTTTATTATTATTTGATTCATTCCAGACGAAGTGCCGCAATATGTGAACGAGACCCGAACTCGGAAACTATCTTTCACTTGAAAGCCTGTATCATAACCACTACGCTAGAGATGTACGCTGTAATATGTCCCTTCGTTTTTCGTGGATGGTTGATAAATTAGCCAGTGGCGTACTGCCACTTCAGAAACGTATAGCCGTTACTTCGACATTTCAATAAACAGGCCATAAGTCTCCTATTTCAAATTACTTTTTTAAGTAATTTACATATTCTATGAAAATATTTCGGTATAGTTCATTAACACCTGTATATGCATATACAAGGTGCTTCACATGTCCCTTGTTCTCTGGTTTTATGCAACCCGCAGAATTCATACTAACCTGAAAACATCGTCCCCGAGACCCACCTTCTGCATACCAACATTATAGACTTTGGGGCTGCAAGTTATAGCTAAACAATAGCGTATTTGGTTAACGTGCACTGTTAGTTTGAGTTCCAAAATGCTCGATTCAGGTTTGAGTCTTACCAAAACGTGAACATTTCCCCCCCCCCCCGCTTGCTTTCTTTCTTCCTGATTTGGTACAAAGCTAAATGGGATATCAAAACATTTGTTAAATTGCTTATTTGTTTCTTTTATTGTACTTCTTTTTATTTATATTTATTCTAGCTTTATCAGTCCAGTATTATTTAAAGTCTTAGTGAAGTTTCTTTTTCAAAACAATTAGAATGACAATTCAGGATCGAAAACTGAAGAACACGTAAAATGAACTGCCGTTTGTTCTTAATCGTATACCTACCTTTTAGTTTACACCTAAATTTATTAGTGTGACAAACACTGAACTAACTTTGCACCTTGATAGATAATACGTAAAGAACAAAACTAGTGCACTTAGACTATGGAACCCGAACCGCTTTTTCCGTCAAAACTTGTAGGTATAGTGTCACACATGTATCCCTCTCCGCTTCTGATCTCTTTATAACTGTTGTGTGGCTCCTTCTTGTAGCTTAAGCCGTTCGTTTAACCTCCGTATATTATAATTTACGTTGCAGAAAATATGACAGCGATCTTATTGATATAACATGTACTGTAACAGTAGTTATTAAGCGCATACTGTTGGAATGGACGTAACTATTGCTACTAAGGTCTATTTTCCTATGAAAAGCAGCTAGATTTCTGAGGTTACCAAATGGTCGACAAGCACGGTAATTTCGACCTTATTGCTTTCAGAGTATGAAGTGCTGCCTATCTCCAAACATAATAAGGGAACAGGTGAACCTCCTGGTAGAATAACTTCATTAATATGCTGAAGAGCCTGGCTTACCAGAAGTATGATAAATCAGATGAACTAGTGCTGAAACGAACTTTAGCTGCTTATGATGAGGTTCAGAACACTCCTAGAGGTTTTGGCATGGTGCAAGGCCCGTAAACAAGTGCTGAAACGAACTTTAGCTGCTTATAATGAGGTTCAGAACACTCCTAAAAGTTTTGGCAGGGTGCGAGGCCCGTAATCAAGTACTGAAACGAACTTTAGCTGCTCATGATGAGGTTCAGAACACTCCTCGAATATTTGGCAGGGTGCGAGGCCCGTAAACAAGTACTGAAACGAACTTTAGCTGCTTTTGATGAGGTTCAGAACACTCCTCGAAGTTTTGGCAGGGTGCTAGGTCCGTAAAAAAGTACTGAAACGAACTTTAGCTGATTATGATGAGGTTCAGAACACTCCTCGAAGTTTTGGCAGGGTGCGAGGTCCATTTTTTTGTAGGTGATATCTCTGCAGGGATGTTCAGGTCGTCAAAACGAATGATGATCTTTGTTACTTTTTGCTTCGGATATTGTATTATTTATCGAAGTTTCTCTATGTGCCTTTCATGCAGAACACGTGCATTCAAACGTATAATCCACTTTCCGGAACGGTACATAGTTCTTAATTATTTTTATGTTGCTACTTGTTCTACTACAGGAATAGTTCTTCATATCTATTTCATTTGAAATTTATTTGACACATTGATAATATTGATTCGTAAATTGTGAACTCTACCTTAATGTATACGTACCTACATAACACAATAATTATAATACACTATGTTTTAAAAGCGCCTCCCAAAGGCTATGGAGAAGTATACCACTTCAGGTGTTAGATGCAGTTATTTTTGAAACGTTCTCCGTTGCACCTACATGCTAATCGTGCATCACATTTATTTTACTGTCAGTGCAATAAAATCAGATTGCGTAACGCAGCAAAATACGAACGGCTCATTGTAAAATGCAAACAAAGGAGACAACATAAAAATAAAGCTTCCTACGGAGACTTGACCTATAACTCGTTAAATGTCGTTAAAACACGTTTATGTCTTCTACGTTTTATGTAGTTAGCCATTTTCAAAATATTCCTTGGCTTCAATTTTAATCTACTTAAACTTGCCACAAACGGATGAAACCTTTCGTTTTATACCTATCTTCTAGTCACCCAAAAAAGAACCGAATTTCAATTGCTTCACAGAGTGATAGCTTTACAAAAGCAAGTAATAAGACCAAGTAATGTTTATTTTCATTAACATGAACTAGACAGGGGAATAGCCTTTTTAAGAATAGTTTGTTTTTAAAATATGTGGAGAAAACCATGCGAATTGAACACATTAGACATTTTTCATTGAGCAATCATTAATACGGAGCCTCAGAGACACAAGCATCTCATGAATTTGACTTGAAATAAGTTAAAACCCAAATCATACGACATTTTTTTCTAAATTGTAAGCCATATTAATGATTCAAATATTAAGTAGATACTTTTATTAAAAATTGTTTTACTATTTTGGTGAATTTTGACATCGTATGTATGATACATTGAATTTAAGGTATGGATGACTGACTTAGTATAAACCATCACATTTTTATTGAAATAGAAAAGCATTATCAACAAAATGTGTTTAATACCAAAGTGTTTTAATTTAATCAACAGTATCTATAGCAGACTAAATCATTTCTAGAAACAAGTATCACATAAATACAGAGACGCATTTATGGGTTCTATATTTATTGGTTTGACAAGAAAATTTTGATCAAGCATGACCTGAGAATATTTCCTATTATATAATCTACTAACGCATATTAAAGTAATTCGTTTTCAGTCAAAGCTAAGACAGCTGAAGGTCTCAGGACCTGGATAAGGTCAGTATAATGGGTAGTTAAATGTCGACCTTTTTCTTGACAGACACATAGAGAGATGTAATTTATATCGCAGTAAAGTGATGGAATTTTCAACCTTTCACAAAACCACTTGCGAAAGTCACCCTCCTGCAACGTTCCGTAAAGAACACCCACCGCTTGTCATGCGCGTTCCATTTCTGTCAATCCTTTTTACATCTTTTCTTCCCGCTTTTCCCAGTCTCCTTACGTGAATATAATTAGGATCTGGAAGTGTATAGTTATATGGTTTTTTTCTGTGTCATAATCGATAGAAATGAAAATTGGAAAGACGTTTTTAAAGTGTATTTTCGTGACCTGCTGGAGGACGTGTATTCGTCCGCCTTTCGCTGTCCACACGTCAGCTTCAAACGTGAGGCAAAGATTGCGTGATAGCTTCTGCCTAGGAGCAGGAATAGGGTGTCCTATGCTGATCGCTCGCAAATAATGTTTACTGTTATGTTACGTAATAGACAATTACCTAAATATGTAATACCGGTCTTTTGTACGCCCAAGAACAATCGGGTGAGATTAAAGAAAAACGTTGTTGCACAATATTGTCAGCTATGAGAGGCTGCCGAAGGCAAATGCTGTACGATATTTCCCACAGTAAAATAACTATTTAAATACATGTAAAGTATTTCATACAATAAAGAAGCTAAAAAGAGAAGCGAAAAAAAAAAACAAAGAGAACTTATGAAAATAAGTCAGTGAAATGTAACCTACTGGACTGTCTATCATTGTCCACTTTCTGTTCTTAATCTCTGTATTTTCTGTTTATAGTGTTTAACACCCTTTCTTTATAGGTGACAGTGCCGTCTACTGCAGTGGTTCTCACGTTCACCTTGGCATGTGAGATCTTGGAATGCGTAAACAAAGCGCGACAGCAAACAGGAGACTTCGGTACGTGACAAGCCTGGTACGCTCAAGATTCATCTCGAACAGTCTAGTATCTTCGACAATTTTCCGGAAAGTTCTTTGAAATCATTTCTAACTATAACAAAAGGAATAATTGCAGTGTTGTGTTGTGAATTTTATTGAGTGACAGGAGTGTTAGCACGCAGTGGTACGTGAGCCATGGGTGGCATCCAGGCGTGTACTGTCTGCTTGTCGAAATGTCGAGTGAATTATTTCCAGTTGTGAATTTAAGCTTTTATTTCTAAACAATTTTTGAGTTCATAAAGACATTTGTTACAATACACTCGTACGTAACCACAGGTGGTAGATATTGATGATACATTAAATTAATTTGTAAAGAAATTTTGAGACGGAAACTTTTCAGGCCAAATTTATGGTACTTCTCTGGTATTTGTCAATTACGAGAGCTCAGGAAAATCGGGAAGGACGTCCTGGAGAGATTTTAGCCCCAGTCACAAGTCCATAATTTAAAGACTTCGGTGATGTCAGTGTCTGAATTTCTTGAAATTATAACGGACATGGAACTAAATTATAAGATATCCTAAGTATTTTCAGGATTCTTCAGTTTTCATTGTTCACCGCGTAATTAGTATGTAGGTATGTATGCACGTGTGTAGATTTTGAAAATAGCACAACTATAAACCAAAGATATTATTTAAAAACCAAATTTAAAGCCTGAGGAATGTCAAGCTAAGGTTTTTAACAAATCCCTTAATACCCTTGTTACGCACTTTCTCTAGCAAATACTGCGTATGTACTTACACAGTAGAGTATTATATTCAATCCAATAATTCTATGCCGAGATAACACTGGAAAATATGTGTTTTGATGACGACTGAATCCAAAAATGGCAGTTCTAGAAAAAGGTCTCAATCCTCTCTCAAGCTGTGAGTGCATGTGTCCATGTGTCTGTGTACATGATAACTCAAAAACGAAAAGTCCGTTGAATATCAAGCTTTATATTTAAGATCAGCATCTTCCAAGGATGCGACACGAAGATTTTCAGGAAATTCCCCCACCCCGACCTACCCTTTGGATAAAAAAATTCGAAAATACAGATTTTCTTAAAAACGGCATTAAAGTATCATACATTAAAGATACTTCCATGACGCATAAAATATATGATTTAAATTCTCTGGGATGTCCTCTTCATTCTGAATGACTTGCATAGCTGGTAAAATTAGAGACAAAAGTTGCTACAAAAATAAAATATAGATACCATTAAAACAATTTATGTCACATACATTTTTTGTAGAGTTAACGATTTCCTAGATATTCCTTGTTGTTGGTTGCAATTTTAAAATACTTAAGCTTTTTCTACGCGGGAATTAAGTCAATGTTTATTTTATTTTATTTCTGGCCATGGATAGAGAACCGAAGTCAGTCGATTAGCGATAGCTTCTAAAATACTTGATAATCACTTTAGCCTAGTGTTCTACTTATAAGAAACTAAATAATAAAACTATTTCTGTAAACGTTTATCTTGATTAGTTTAAAGTAGAAAAAACATCAGCTTATGTATAACTAGTTAGCGAACAGGTTGAGAAAGTCGTGTGAATATAACTCAAATGTTTCATCCTAAACATGTTTTGAAAAAAAATTTAAATGCGATCAGATTTTGAAAGATTTTACTATGGCTTTAGTCTAATATATTCTGTTATTTCTCTTCTCCATAGAAGGAACTAAGTAATAACTCTACTTTTGTTAATGTTTATCTTGATTAACACGAAGCAGAGAGAACAATATGTTTTCTTGAGAATATTTTTTTACAGGATAGGCATAGAAAGCCATGTGAATGGAACACATGTTTTTATGTAATTAAATGCTTTAAGCATTTGTTTACAGTATCTAGATGTTTGGATCTTTCGTGGTACATTTGAGCCTTCTTAATTCTCATCGTTTATTTTATAATTTGGATAACATATAAGATATAGCAACAATTTAGTAAACAAAATATGCAGAAGATATTAAAATATACAGTTTTCTTGAAATTGTTAATGTGCACAATATTCCTTGTTATACATGTACATTTTCTATGGTGTAAGTTCTTTTTCTCATGGGATATGTTTGAAGATGTGAAATTTCTTCTCTTTCTTTCCTTCTTTCTTTATATCCGCATGTACCCGTTATTATGATAAGCCAAATTCTAATGTACAGGCTTGAATTGTTTCAGAATTTGCATAAAAGTTTGTGTTTGATCCCAATTTAGGAAAATTGATAAGTGATCTAACTGAACTAATTAATTTGCTCTAAGTATTTTCGCGCTTCTAGCCAGGTAAGAAGCTCTAAAAGTTAATAAGTCATCAGAAAAGCTCCTACTTCAATATAATTTGATTAGAAGTATAACCATTACTATCAATAATAATAACTTATTTTATAAATTTATATAGTTTTGAGCTTATTAAATTAAATAATCTGTAAACTTGTTTCTTTTCAAAGAGATAATGTGTAAATTCTAATTTAATCTAATATTACTTTCAAAGACAATAAATCTTTTATAAACAGTTTAGATTTAAATATATGTCATTTTAAAATGTATTGCAACAAAAATTGATGAAAAGGACTTTTCATTTTTTTTTAAGTCTAGAGAATTCTGGATAATGAAATTATAATTCTTTTATACTTTTGGATTTATTTAAACAAAAAATTTCTATTTTCTATAATTATATAATATTTTTGACAAACTATTAGCATTATACAAAATAATGAATCACTTCTCTGAAGATAATGCATTTTTAAACAATTCATTAGCTTACCGATTGTAAAGGAGCAATTAAAGTTTTGAAAAATATATACATATATCTTTCTCATATGTAGTATATGTATACATACGTACGAAAAAGATGCAAAAGTATGCAGTTCAAGGTCTATTAGCCGAAATTTCAACTCTATTTATATCTTTGTATTAGTCCTAAGTAATATATTACATATTTGAATCATATTGATAACAAATTTAATTCCCACCTCCTAGACAAGTAAACATAATTTTCTCCCACTCCATAATCAGTAGTGCATTGTATTGTTGGTCTTCAGCAGATACAACTATAACTATAAAGTCGCTGCTTAAGGGCAATTTGGTGAAATTTCAACATATTATATTTGTGTATAACTTGTGAAACTTTTGCTGTTATGCCACTATGAGTATTAACTTTCATACAAACTGGATGAATTCTCTGCAAGATATATCTTACCTATTTCATAAATGTTATTATCTAATATAGTGCATTAATCAAATGTTCCACTCGTCTCAATATTTGAGAAAATTTTGAACCACAAAATATAAGATTGCAGAAATATTTCATAAACTTTGATTACTGAATTATAATTTTTATAGCGTAAGAAAAGTCAATCTCTAAAATTAATGATTTATTCATAAAAAAATCTGATGTGTCCTATTCTCACTGGTTCTGTACATGTCGGTAAAAATTATTATTAAAATATTATTCTTTTATTTGCGTTATTTACTCATGCTAATCGAGATATAATTAGCATAAATGATTCCTTGTAACTAGAAGGGATAGACGTTGTGACAGTATATACGCCCGCGATGTATTTTATTGGTTTAATTAATATTTTTGTATAGGCTTCATATAGGAAATATATGCTTCAATAGCCAAGACTGAACAGATTGTGGAACGCAAAACCTTAGGGAAAGAATATGCTATTGTACACGCCAAGGCTATTTTCTTAGTTAATGATAATATCACAATTGCCTTTGTAGAGCAAGATTTTTAGCGCATTAAAGATTTAAGTAACCGGGTAATTTTTAGAGAAAGGTTTGTCCCCTAAAAGTCAGTAGCTAGGGACTTTTTCATTATAAAGAGCGGTCACGTGAGTGGAATAAAAACAAATTACAAAGTTAGTCGCGTGACAACGTTATTTTCGCGCTTTTTCAGCCAATCAGGAATGAGCTTAGTATTGGATCGGGTTATTATTACTGTGATTATTGTTGCTGTTACTGCTTATTCTGCGTGATAGACGCGTGATGCTGAACGCGGTATGCAATATGCTGTACGTTGTACGTACGTGAACGCGGCGGTGTGAGTGCCTAAGTATGTGATTTTATTACGCGAGAGATTTTAGTTATCACACGAGTCGATTGTCGTGTAATAGGAAAGTACGTAGTAATTACCAATGACCGTCGAAAACAAGAACTTAATAAACAACAGAAAATAACACTAGTTATTATTATTTCTACGTTTTCAAGAATTACTATGTCGGGAGTCGCTCTTAGGATTAGTGACTCAACTAGCAACAAAAATGAATAAAAGTATTAATTCAGTGGAATCTCAAGTGAATTACTTCTATTTTTAAGTCTACTCCCATTCATTCTTTCTTCCCCTCAGTGAGAGCCAAACTTGTGTTCTACAGGGACGAGCAAAGCCGGCGCATCAAAGAGCTTTTCAGAGGTATGTACACGTTCGTTATAAAGTATTTCAGGGGTGCTAATCCAGACCGACTCCGAGGTAGAGAAAAGAATGGCGACATAATTGCGCACAACGGACAGGGAAAAAGTACATCGAATTGCAGGATTAACAGTTTCAGTTTAAATGAAACTCTTAACTTAAAGTTTAATCTGTGAGTGTCATAAGCTAAAGCGATAGTCAAATCTTTTAAAAACTGGTTGCTATGTGTTTGAAATTCCTTTGTTTTTATGGCCAAGAGTTGACAACTTTACATATGAGAAAAGTGACGAATGTCGCAGAAATATTACTATATTAATTAAATCATATTTTAACGAGATCTACATGTTTAGTGTAGTACATTTCTGTCTATCTTTTACGTTTACTGGTTACGGAAAATTATTCAAAGTTCATCCAGAATAAAGATATTTTCAGATGCTATTCTAAGAAAATGTAGGCTATATACAGGGTTACTACAAAAGAAATAGACAACTTCAACTGCCTGTAAAACAAAAACTATTAGAGATAGCAACCTAATTATTTAGGAGGTATGTTGAGAAACTCTCTAAGTTTCGTTTGTTACTATTGGTAACGCTGTAGTGTTTTGTTTGTTGTTGCAGAAGTTGAAATGGCGGAAAATCCTGTGGAAAAGGCATATTGCGTGTTGGAATTTGCTAGAACGCAATCAGCAACTGTTGTCCAACGACATTTTAGAATACGTTACCACAAAACGCCACCGACTAGACAGTCAATCTACGTCTGGTATAGAAAATTCGAGACAACGGGATGTTTGTGCTCGGGAAGACCAAGAGTTTCGGAAGAAAACGTTGAACGTGTTCGTTCTGCCTACATAAGAAGCCCACAGAAATCGACATCTAGGGCAAGCATGCAATTACAAATTCCACAGCAAACTGTATGGAAAATCTTGCGGAAGCGACTGCACATGATGCCTTACAGATTACAGATGTTGCAGTTTCTGAGTGAAGAAGATAAGGTCATACGGCGTGACTTTTGCATCGACATGTTGCGACATGATGAAGACGATGCTGGTTTTTGTGAGCGCATCATTTCATTTTTGTGGTAACGTGTTCTAAAATGTCGTTGGACAACAGTTGCTGATTGCGTTCTAGCAAATTCCAACACGCAATATGCCTTTTCCACAGGATTTTCTGCCATTTCAGCTTATGCAACAAGAACCAAAACACTACAGCATTACCAATAGTAACAAACAAAACTTTGAGAGTTTCTCAACATAGCTCCAAAATAATTAGGTTGCTATCTCTAATATATTTGTTTTACAGGCAGTTGAAGTTGTCTATTTCTTTTGTAGTAACCCTGTATTTTATTTGTGATGAAAATATAATTAACTTATCGTATTTTAATCAAACTTATTAGCACCATTTGTGAGAAAAACAACATTTTCATCATTATTCCCAATGGATGGGGAGAATTTTCTTGGAAATCTTCGTCTCGCATCCTTGGAAAATACTAAACTTGAATAAAAAGTTTGGTGTTTAGTCGATTTTTGGTTTTTGAGCTAAGCATCCACAACACACACACGTTCTTTTTTTAAAATGATTTTTTGCACTAAGGGATCTCAAAACATATTTTCGATGAAATTTGGAATCGAATTGTTGGGTGGAATACAAAAGCTTTTGCACCTATTCATGTATAGCACCTGTAGAGAAAGTAAAAAGGTTTCCAGAATTAATGCTTCTACTGTAGATATAGGTAAAAACAAATCACGTGTTTTTTTCGCAAATACTTACGAGAGTAAATCTGATTATTTAATTTGAAATCCTCTGTAAAATTAGTTTGAAATTTCCTTCGCCATTTAAATATATCACAGAGTTTCACAACTCCATTTGCGTATTGCTTGCTTTCTTAATCTACATTCACAATGAAATGCAAGCGCAGACGCAAAGTAAGCGCAAGAGTTTGGACTCATATTATTTAATGCAAGCATTCACATAGAGACACGCAAGACGCAACGCAATGCAATGCAACGCCAGAGTTAGCAAACTTCAAACTTTATCCTAGCGTTGTCTGCAAAGAGGAGGTATTCTGCTTCTTTTCTCAATGCATTTGCCTATGAATTCAATAAGAAACGATCACACTGCAAGATTTTACAGGGCCGGCTGTACATGCATGCTCTTCTATTTGACAGTGCCGCGCCATCGATTATTTTCCTCAAGGGGTTATGACAGTCTCCTTGCAAATGCCTGTGTGATTTAATGGATATAACTATTATCTGTGTCTTGATTTCTTAGTTCTCAAAAAATCGAAGACGCAGAGAACGTAGCTCATTAAAGGAGTAGCTTCATCATCTTCTGAAATCTCTATGCTTGTGCTTTTTACCTTTTCTATATGTACTATGTACATAGTGTATAGAGAAAGTATTGTATTTCACCCAAAAATGCATACTTTAGGGCCTTCTGAGTCCAAAAAAGCATTTTTAAAAAAAGGCCCGTGTGTGTGTGTGTCTTCCTGTCCGTCTTTGTGTGTGTCTGTGGACAGCATAGCTCAAAAAAGAGAAGACCGTTAAAGCCCAAACTTGGTATTTAAATTTGGTTATCATCCAAGGATGCGACACGAAGATTTTCAAGAAAATTTCCCCCACCCCAAACTACCCTTTACATGCAAAAGAATTCGAAAATTTTTCTTAAAAATGGCTCTAACGATTTTGATTAGAATATCGTGTATTAAAGATATTTACCTGGCAAATAAAATGTATATCTTGAATTTTCTGGGAATAGCCTCTGAAGACTACTTTATTCTGGATGAATTTCACGGAATTTTTTATAACTGCTAAACCGTAAGAGATGAACAAAAACTTACCACACAGAAAATGTAGCTTACGGTAAAACACTCAATTTATGTTGCATACATTTTCTCGTGTAATTGATCATTTTTAAGATATTCATGTTTTTTTTGTTTCAGCTTTGAAAAACATACTTTTTTCATACAGGAATTTGTCAACTCGTGTCCATACAAACAAAGGAACTTTAGTTACATAGCAACCAGCTTTTGATTATCACTTTCACCTATGGTACTCCCTTATTTCGCTTCGACTTACAAGGAAGCAAGTAATAAAACTATTTCCGCTGATTTTTTCTTGATTAGCATGAAGTAAATAGAAGCATAAGCTTTTTAACTACAATTTGTTGCAGAGATGTAGAGAAAGTCATTGAATGATCAATTATTGTGATGCCACTGACACGAACGTCAGCTGTTAGTATGTAATTTTATAACATATTTATTTCTAAAATATTGAGTGAATTTTGTTATGTGGTATTGTTGTTTATTTTTATTCAGTTTGGAACTGGCGTAGCGCTCGGAAGATATTCGCATGTTACATATCTAGAAACCCGTGTCAATTTATTGCGTTGCGCTTACGATGCATTGTGACTGGTGTCTCCTGGTGTCTGTGCTTATGCCACACTTTGTCTGCGCTGGCATTTCATTGTGAATGCAGCATTAAATCGGCACTTATCTGTTAGGTTCCGATAAAGCATGAAGTGATATCTCAACGCTAACATAAACATATCTCATGAGCTGGCTGATTAGGCGTTTTAGAATGTTATGCTTGAGTTAAGTTATTATAAACATCGTGAAGATTTTATTGCGTTATGTGACAGGGGTCTCACGTCATGCAGTATGTCATAACTTCTCCAAAGAATAAATAAGCTCCAGATTGGTTGAGTATTGAGGATGGAGTTTTTTATTTGGATGAGGACAGACTTGAAATTTAGACCTTTTATGGGTGGTGGCTAAATCTAGCATTCTCACACTGGCATTTAGCCATATAAAATCATAAACTGTTTATACACAGAAATTTACCTTGCAAAACTAACCTCAAAGTCAAAATCTAGCCTGAAAGGCTTATTACTAGGGCCGTTTTTTACTTTCTCTATGCGCACTAGGTACATAGTGTATAGAGAAGGTACTGCACTCCACCAAAAAATTCGATACCGAGATTTCACCTGAAATATATGTTTTAGGGTCCCCTGTATACAAAAAAAGTATTTTCAGAAAAAGGTCCGTGTATGTCCGTGTGTCCGTATGTCAGTGTGTCCGTGTGTCCGTGTGGCTGTGAACAAAACTCAAAAACGAAAAGTCGGTAAAATACCAAACTTGGTATTTAAGTTTAGTATCTTCCAGGGATGCGACACGAAGATTTTGACAAAAATCCCCCGCCCCAAACTACCCTTTACATGGAACTTTTTTCAAAAATTTTGACTTTCTAAAAAATGGCTCTAATGATTTTGATTAAAATTTCTTATATTAAAGATATTTACACGACAAATAGAATGTATATTTTGAATTTTCTGGGAATAGCCTCTAAAGACTACTTTATTCTGGGTCAATTTTACGGAATTTTGCATAACTGCTAAACCGTAAGAGATGGACAAACACTTACCATACAACAAATGTAGAGCACTTTAAAACACACAATTTATGTACATATTTTTCGTGTAGTTGATTGTTTTTGAGATATTCCTTGTTTTTGGTTTCAGCTATAAAACACATACTTTTCTCATACAGGACTTTGTGAACTCGTGTCCATACAAACAAAGGAACGTCAGTCAAATAGCAAACAGCTTTTGACTATCACTTTAACCTATGGTACTCCCTTATTTCAGTTCTACTTACAAGGAAGCAAGAAATAAGACTATTTCTGCTACTTTTTTCTCGATTAGCAGGAAATAAATAGAAGCATAAGCCTTTTAAAAATAATTAATTGCAAAGATATAGAGAAAGTCATGTGAATGGAACACATCAGATTATTTCAATCTCCAATAGGCTATAAATAAAAGGCAAGTTCATAGAAAACAATTATTTTATTACTAATAGTTTTGTACACATATGGTTACTTTTCTACATAATCACCGAAAAGTTTGAGACAGCGACTTTCACCTTTTCCCTGAACTGAAGATGTGGCTAGGAGGGCAGCACTTTCAAACCAACGAAGATCTTCAAAACAACGTAAATGTTCATCTGAAATCATTGGCGGCAACATTTTGTGAAGCGGGTATTGCAAAGCTTGTGCATAGGTACGATGAATGTCTCAATCTTTTCGGTGATTATGTTGAAAAGTAACTATAAGTTTACAAAACTTTAAGTAATAAAATAATTGTTCTCTATGAACTTGTCTTTTATTTATAGCCTAACGCAGGTTGAAAAAAATGGCCCTCGTACTTTCTCTACATAATATATGGTATACATACATAGGTAGAGAAGGTATTGCACTCCACCCAAAAATTCGATACCGAAATACTCGTTTAAGAGTTCCCGGTAAAAAAATCGTTTTTATTTTCTGTACAAGTAGCATGCACATAGTGTATAGAGAAGGTATTGCATTCCACCCAAACATTCGATACCGAGATTCACCGGTAGTATCTCCTGTATAAAATGTTCCTTTCGCATGACTTTGTCTACATTTCAGTAAATTATTGTTAATAAGCTTATTCTTTCACGTCTACTTCATGCTAATCGAGATAAACTTTAGCAAATACGGTCTACATTTTTTATGTAGTAAGTGTTTGTCTATTTCTTACGTTTTACCAGTTATGCAAATTTCAGAAAGATTCATTCAGAATAAAGAGGTTTTCAGAGTCTAGTCCTATAAATATATATATTATTTGCCATGTAACTATTTTAAATATAACAGATGTTAATCAAAATCGTCAGCACCATTTTTTACAAAACTAAATTTTTCGAATTTTTTTCATGTGAAGGATAGTTGGAGTTGGCGGTACTTTCTTGAAAATCTTCATGTAGTATCCCTGCAAGATACTGAACCTAATTATTTAACGGTCTTTTCAGTTTTGAGTTATGCCCACAGACACACACAAGCGGACATTTTTCTAGAAATTTTTTTGGATACAGTGGGCACCAAAACATTTATTTCCGGTGAAATCTTGGTATGAGTTTTTGAATGCGATACAATACCTTCTCTATACACAGTACGTATAGAGAAAGTAATAGTTTTTTAAAGTATTACTATTGGTGATTGGATAATACTAAAATATACTTCTGCACATATTTTAGTTATATTTGAACATAAAATGAGACGTGTATAATATTTTGAAGGTGGAAAGTGCAATTAAAGAGAAAATACAGTTTATTTTATTAATTACTTTTTCAGGTGAGAGCTGTCATGTAAACAAAGTATAACTACACAATTAACAGTTTTAAAAATACAATACTTCCTCTATACACTAAGTACATATTACGTATAGAGAAAGTAATAAATGACAACGATAAAAATAAAGTGTGTAACTAATACAGGTAACATTATAGATGAGAAACTTCAAATAACACATACAAATCTTGACATAATAACACTATATTATTAGTTTCAAAACCATACAACAAGCTTTAAAGGTTTGCATAGTATAACATTAAAACGAATACAAATAATTTCTGAGGATGAGAATATATGCTCCGATTGTCATGATCGCTTTTGTAAGCTGTAGACTTTTATCCACACCATAATCTATCCAAAAGTGGTGTAATTTTTAGGGTATTGTCCCTCTGGTCCCTATCATTAATCCAGTGACTGATATATTTTTAAGATTATATTTATCCTTATAAAAGGGAATGGTAGATTCATAAATTGCCTTTTTTTCTGTGTCCACTTCTTAAGGATCAAAGCGAACAGTAGGATCGAGGATCACTCCGCTACCATCATATGTCTTATAGGCAATGATGTCGATGCGCCTGCTGCTACCACTGTTGGACAAACCATTCACTTCCTCATGTACCTCAAAACCTTTATGTTTCATGCTTTTTGCAATCAAGCTCCTGATTTTATGATGTCTGCTGTTTCGCAGTACCTCTCCATAAGGGCAGGCACCCAGAACATGTGCAACTGTTTCGTGCTCCCTGCCACAACGGCGGCAGAGGGTATTGCTCCGGGACTCTACCCGGTGAGGAACGCACAGCAATAACTCCAGCAGTCATTTTGATGGCGTCTCTCCATTCGGAGTAGGAAAGTCCGCGATGATCTCGGATCCAAGTCAAGTGTATAGTCGCTGAACATTTTAACACCGTTTCCTTTTTGTGGTAACTCACTTCAAAGCTGAAATTCCCTTTCTCTTAAATATTTCTTAGTTTTCTCGCATCTGGGAGAAGACTTACTGGGTCTCTGATGTTACTCTGAGTGATGTTAAGATGTTATAAAGAACTTTGAGTTTCCTGCTCAAAAGTTCTTACAGCATTAACAAGCGGGTCGTTTAAGTATTTTAAAACTTTACAGATGTATATGTTGTATGCTGGAAAACAGTTACATCATACAGTCATTAAATGGACGTGGAGCCCGAAATCAGGCGAGACGGCTAAATGTTGATTTTCTATGCGTGAACAAAGGTTTCAACAATCATTTTCTATACATAAAAACCATGTTAGATTTTTTACCCATAGTAGTGAAAATTTCCCTGGCAGTAATGACTTTTATTTATATTTTAAACGTGTTTACAAACAGTTTTGGAACATTCGGTTGCCTTTAGTTCTGGTTCCCTTGCTTCGGGCTCTACAGCCATTTAAAGATCGTACAGTGCCTTTGTTCCCTAACATACTGTATCATTGAATAGCGTTTTTCTCAATCCTACATTTTCACACATTCAGAATGCTCCACACGTCTCAGTTTTTGCTGAAATACAATAAAAAATTCGCCGAAGTATCTATTGAAATATTACGAAGGACAAAATTATCCCAACAGCAATTATAGTATAATTTTTTTAAAGAATTATTAAGTTTAGATATTTAAATTTATAACTTTTAAACAATTATAATAATTCAGTAATAAAAACTACTAAAAATCTCTGTTTAAAGTTTTTTATTGGGTTCAAAACTCCAATTCGGAAAATGTTTTGATTATTTTGACAAGGTAGGCTTTGTTCATTTTTTAGTTCATCCTCACAAGCCGAACCAATACACCCCAATTTTTCTCATATTTTTTATTTCATCCTCACAAGCCGAACCAATACACCCCAATTTTTCTCATATTTTGAAGCGCCTGGGAGATTTTAAATATGCAATGTGTTTACATAATAACATTTATGATATAATTTATAGTTTGCTAAGTATTTAGTCAATATCAATGATATTTGATATCATATTAACATAATAACAAATCAATCACAGTAAGATTTTCAGAAAATCTAAACAGAAATACACAAGTTTGAAATGTTGTTCCCAATGTTCCTTAAACAGGACTCGAAGCCACGGAAACCCATATCAGGAGCACCAAAGCCATACACGTTGACCCAAGTTTTTCCAAGCCTAGAAGACCTGTGTCTTGTAGGAGTGGGACTGAAACAAATAAAATGATGCAGAGGGAAATACTTGCTGTGCTTGAAGCGTTAGCCTCTTCAATCCTTTGATCCTGCACTCGCCGAGACAGCCTGTGTGGTGCGATTCATCAGATGTCATGTATATAGCAACCCTCCTTCCTCTTCTCAAAAACATTGATGGATTACCTATTTGAGTACAATTTTTCTTTCTCCATCAACAAAATGATATCATTTCCTTTTTTGTAAAACGTTACGGATCCCTTTTTTATCCTTTTTATTTCGGAAATGAAACCCTGTAGCCCAGGATAGCGTGTGCTGAGGAAGTGAATCAACTGAAAGGTTTTCTCTCTCTCCCTGCACATATACGCTCGCTCTCGCTGTTTCATATTGTTTGCACACAAAAGCCGTCCATAGCCAGAGAAGCTTGACATTATAATAATCTAAAATATTAGCTTTGAAGCTTTTCAACTGTCAGCCATTGAGCTGAGCCACTTACCAGTTTAGCAGTGATTACTGTTTCAGATCTGAATGAAAGGCATAGCTTCAGTGTATATCTACCTAAGTATGTATATATGTATTTTAATTGTTTTTTTCCTTTCCAATGGATTTGTACAAATTAACCCTCTGGCCTTTTGATCAGTGGGCTTGAAATGGATCTCAGTAGTTTGAATATCAGACATCGATACAAAATACTGGCTGTGCAATATGCTCCGATCTAAATATTATGTAACCTAAACTTCGAATAACTTAGCTTGTGCTCAGTATATCATTTACATAAATAAATATTTTATTCTGCAGCTATTTAGTTTATGACATAGTACTTAAAGTACAACAATCATCTGCTCAAGAACGATATTTATTTCATCTTTCTATTCAAAAATATGACGAGAAATGAAAAAATTCACATAACTTTGTTTACCTATTTTGCAAACAAACTATTCTTACAGAAGGATGTTCTTCTATCTATTTAATGTTATTCGAGATAAGTATTAGAAAAATAATCTTATTACTTAGTACCTAATAAGTAGGAGGGAAATAAGGCTTAAGCAATAGTCGGATCTTTTAAAACTGCCACTGTACTCCATCGGCTGTAGCAAACACACGAAAGCGCATGTGTTCCACACACATTACTTTCTCTACCTATTCTGTAAGAACCATTCTTACAAAACCTTATTCTTCTATCAACTTCATTCTACTCGAGATAAAATTATCAGAAACTTACTACTTACTTCCTTATTAGTAGAAAAGGGTAGTCAAATCCTTTAAAAGCTATTTGCTATGAGAAATGACAAATTCTCGTTGGAGAAAAAGTATAAGTATTTTAAAATTGAAACCAATTACAAGAAACACCTGAACAACAAAAATATATAGAACATAAATTATATTTTAATTGGATCTACATTTTTTGTATAGTAAGTTTTGTCTATATCTTGTGGTTTACCAGTGCGGTTTATCGTCCAGAATGAAGACGATTTCAGGGACTTTTCGAAAAAATTCAAGACATACATTGTATTTGCCATGGAAATATCTTAATATGCATTTTAATCAAATTTATTAGAGCAATTTTAAATAATACCAACATTTTCGAAAATTTGTTTAAAAGTAAAGGCTTTTCGTTTTTGAGTTATGTTGTTCTCAGACAGACAGACAGACACACAAAGACACACATGGGTTTTTATCCAAAAATACTCTTCTTGGATTCAGGGGATCTCAAAACATGTATTTATAGTGAAACTTCGGTATCATATTATATGGATGAATTCAATAACTTGAAAGTAAAAATGGTAGATGTCTAAACGCGAACTTTAAAAACAGAACACAACATGAACAACGGCAATAATATAAATAATAATAATAGCAACAGCAACAAAAAACAATAATAAAAATAATAATAATAATAATACTAATAATAATAAAAACTGTTTAATGTTTAGAGCTTTCGACCTGCTGCGTTTTAATTAGCCAAAAGGCTTGTTCATATGATTATTTTCTTTATCCCATTGTGATCTTACTGAAATGCTGGGTATCACACAGTAGCAACTTGAACTCACTCATTCACTCACTCACTCACTCACTCACTCACTCCCTCCCTCCCTCCCTCCCTCCCTCACTCACTCACTCACTCACTCGTACACTGTCTCACTCACTACCTACTCACTCAACCTTAAACTTTAATATACATATTATGAGGTCTGTGTAGCTTGTAGGTAAATGTAGCTAAGCCTGTAAGAAATCCGTGCTCTTATGTGCCAGATAACATCAATAAAAGTCCTCGTGGACTACATTTTGTAATGCACCAATAAAACGCCTGGTCATCGAGAAAGCTAGGGCATGCATTAGCCAGGATTCGATCCCAAGATTTTGCTTTTATTAGTTGACCGCCGAAAACTATTAAGACTGATATTTACGTAACCGACTGCCTTTGGCTGCGTGCTTAAAAAGTCCATCCACTCAACTCGATGTCAGACATCTGACGTCTCAGCACGAGCTACCTTTCAAGATGTTATCACTAAATTTAACAGAGGAGATGAACACTTGGGAATCATGGCCCTCTCTGTGCTGATTGAAGTCGTCACAGAGCGAGAGTGCCTCAGGGTCTTTGGCATTTGGAGACTGTAAACAGGGTTAAATATGTATTGGTTTATACTTGGTGATGTAAATGCCAAGACTAGATTAGAAATTGTGTAATATACTGGAGCATGTTTTAACACACTCTAAATCAGGATATTGGGAAATCCATATCTTGCAGGAGATACAAATTATATGCTTCAATACTTTCTGAAATTTAATTTTATAACACCTTTATTTGCTATTATATTGTGGTTAGCTTTATGAATTATATTAGGTTTAAAATGCAATATGTTTAGTGCATATTTGAGTTTTCTTTACAGTTTCATAACTGCTATTTTTACAAAATGAAAGTAATTGTAAATAAGTAGCCATAAGAGCCAAAATATAACAAAATACATACTTTTTATGTGACCTGATTAATGCCTACATTTCATTAGAATTTATATATAATTTCTGTACATAGAAATCTGCCAATTTCAGAAACTAATAAATAACACAATATATTGTTGTTTCCTTCCTATTATATTTTTATTTCTTAACAGTTATTAAAACATGAAAAATGGTTATTGTTAATAGTATACTTTGTCATTTTTCAGCCCTACACTTAGGGACGTTGAACAATAAAATAAAATTCTTATCATAATGTATTTCAGAAACACAAAATTGAATGGATTAATATATTATGTACTATGTTAATCCTTGCTTTGCGTGGGTTTAAAAAGCATTATTACCAACCACACAAGTTGAACTGTTAAATATCGATAAACATTTGTATTTTCTCATCAGATTTAATGAAATGAGTGCCAAAATTGTAATAGAAAGTATGGTTATTTCTTTATTTTATTATTTCTAGTCTGTATTAGGGACATAAAATCGTATACAATTCTTTGTGAAACAGTCTTAAATATTAGAACTTGTTACTGCGTTTAGCTCCTATACAGTAGAACTGTAACTAAAAAAACTAACAATAGTCCGGATAGGATATATGCAGTGTTGGGCAGGTACTTGCCAAAACACGCTCTGTTTTCGGTTCATGTTTGTCGAGTTTGGCTACTACCAAAGTTTGCTTCTCAAAGCGAGACAACTTACATTTGTTCGACATTACTTTATTAGATGAACTCTCTGTCTATCTGTGTCTGTCTTTGTCTCTCTACTTCACTCGATAACTGAGTAACAGGTGGAAGTTCTGTGCAGCTTTCGGAGAAATGGGTGATCAAGCTCACGAGCTGCCATGAATATTTTTGGCGCATAACGTACTATATTATTCCTATGTAAAGAAAGTAACATATATTGGCTATTAAGTTAGCCTCATATGTTTATAAAAATTATACATTTCGCTACTGACGTTACAAAAGATACATTTACATAAACGGATACATAAACACACATTTATAAAAATAACCACTAGTTATGAATCCTGAAATCTGAATCCAAATTAGTCGTTATGACAAACATAACTAAAAATCTCTAAATGAATAACCAAAAAGGTAATCGTGCTTGCTCATTAGAAGCGCTATCTCCAAATGTGAATAAATAAAATTCAATTACTGATTATCATAATGTAATGACTTAATAAAAAAATAATTGATTTGGTCTGGGTTAAACCAATCCATCATTTTTATTTGCTGACCAATACCAACCTCTGCTACATTTTGTACACAAGAGCTCTTACTTAGCTGTGAATGAACGCCTGCGGTACATCGCTTGTAACGTCAGTAAATCAAGCAAGGCCATCAATCCCAGTCGGCAAATATCATTTCACACTTCACTTCCAACGAATTTGATTGTACTCGTATTTTAGATTACACTCTCCACTCATGTGTGTTGATGGTTGCATATGCCGTAAGGCTCACGTTGCCCTGTCTTGGTGTTTGTAGGCAAAGTCACAACTCATAAGTGTTATTTTTATTTTCTCTATTACGTATGATAAGCATTTTACTAAACATTTATGTGATTTCATTGGAAATAGTTATTTATAGCCTTGAACCCAAATAAAGCATTTTTTTTTAGAAAAAAGAACCGTGTGTATGTGTGTGTGTGTGTGTGTGTGTGTGTGTATGCGCGCGAGCGGGCTCGTGTTTGCGTTTATGAACAGCATAACTGAGAAGTTGGTTAAATACAGATTTAAGTGCAGTATCTTCCAATGCAGATCTTTAAGAAAATTCATCCATCCATAACTTCACATGGAAATTTCTTCAAAAATGCTGATTTTCTGAAACATAGCTCTACCGATTTTGATTCATATGTTTATAATGTGTTTAAGATACTATTAAGATCATGATAACAAATTGATGTCTTGAATTTCCTCGGGATTGCTTTTGAAGTTGTCTTCATAATACATTATTTACATATTTAGTAAACTTTTAAGAAGTAGACGAAATTGTGTTGTAGATTTAGTTAAAACACATAATTTATGTCAAATACGTTTGTGTGGAGTTAAGCTTTTACGTATATGCCTTGTTGTCAATTTAAATTTTCGAAAAATTATAATTTATCTTTGTTGTTTCTCTCTTGGCAATGCATAGAGAACGGAATTCCAAAGCCATTACATTCAATTTGCTCTAAAACGACTTGATTCCCGTTAAAGTCACCCTCCGTGATGAACTGGTTACCATGCCAGTCTTAAATACCTATCTAAAGTTGCGGGTTTAAACCCGGCGGAGGGCGGTGCAATTTTTTCGATGTAAAAATCCTTTTCATAGCTTCCCTCGATAGGTAAGCAAAGCCGTTGGTCCCATGTAATGTCCATTTACACATAAATGAATCCCTTACCTTGAAAGACACAATATTTGGGCTGAATAATGTCCAAATGTACGTTCCCATGTCGTGATCTATGGGAGAGATCAGTTAATCACTAGGGCGCATAGTGGTGAGCTCGTGAACTAGAAAATCCATTGATAACGGAACCGTTAGTAGAGGCCAAGGTTTGAAATTGGGCTGTGGTGACATAATAGATAAATAGATGGTTTAAACCCTGTATTCCCCTAATCTTCTTGTACTTACAAAAAAAAAAAAAAATTATGTGTTCCATTCACATGACTTTCTATGCATCTCTGTAACGAATTGTTGTTAATAAGCTCATTTTTCTATCTATTTAATGCTAACATATTAGCAGAAACGGTATTATTACTGCGTTCCTTGTAAGTAGAAGGGAAAAAAGGAATACACTAGGCTAAACCGATAGCCAAATGTTTAAAATATGGTTGCTATGGCGTTGAAATCCGTTTCTTTGCATGGCCAAGCGTTGACAAGTTCCCAAATGAGAAAGTATTTTAAGACTGAAATCAATAACAAGGAATATCTCGAAAACGGCCAACTCAACGAAAACAAATGTATATAGCATAAATTGTGTGTTTCATGGCGACCTACATTTTTTGTGCAGTAAGTTTTTGTTATATCTCTTACGGTTTACCAGTTATGCAAAATTCAATAAAATTCAAGATATACATTTTGGCATGTAAATGTCTTAAATATAAGAGATTTTAATGAAAATCGAATGAGCTATTTTTTAGAAAATTAAAAATATTGATTTTTTTCTATGTAAAGAGCAGTCGCATCCTTTGAAGATATTGAGCTTAAATATAAAGTTTGGTATTTAAGGGATTTTTCGTTTTTGAGTTATGCTGTCCACAGACAAACACACGGATCTTTTTTTTAAAAACGTTTTTTTTTATCCAGGGGGAACCAAAAAAAGCGTTTTTAGAAAAAGATCAGTGATGAGAAGGTACCTTCTCTATACACTATGTACATAGGACCTGTAGAGAAAGTAATAATCAGACAATTTCTGCAAAAGCCGGTAGAGAAATTCATGGCTACAAATTTTTATCTAATAATTCTGAATATCTCTTGATTCCCAATCTTTTAATATTGGATCATGACACCGGAATATCCATTCAAATGTAAGAAGTCGCAGGTCTACCATTTAGTAGATCTTGGTAGTCCTTTGCTCAAGACTGTATAAACTAATTGATCTGGTAGAGTGTAAACCCCACAAAAGAATGCACTGAATAGCTTGCTTAAGTTTATTTTATAATAACCTAGGATGGCTTCTTAAACTGTGGAGCTTTGCTAAAAAATGCCGAAATTTCATTCCTTGATTTTTATTTGATATATTATATCCTACTTTATTCCTTCAACAAGTTACAATATTTGAGTTGCTGAGCACATTTGATCTCTTTTTGCCTTTTAGGTTATAAAAGTTGAAAAGTCGTAAATGCTTTCTTTTCAATAGTGTGCTTGTAAGTTCTTCAGAGCTTGGAAATGCGTACGAAGTGAAAGAATTGTCATGGTTTTATAGAACTTTGAAACCGAACCTAGAGAATAGAATAACAAACTACAGGGGGAGGGGTAGGTCTTTGTTCTTTTTTACATAATACGCGTCTCACATACCGATCCAACACTGGAGACATTAGTCTTTGATGTAGTAACTTTTTCTCTAAAAGATTTCCAATTTATGTAACACGTAATACCGGTTTAAATAACGTCATCATGTCCTTGTTTATTCTCAGTAACCAACGCACATAAACCTATAAAGAAAATAAAAGAGAGAGAAGAAAAAAAGAAAAACTTGTAAAATGAGTACATAAATGAGAGGAGAAATAAGCTTCATCAAGTTTGTTTTTCTGCCAATAAAACATCACAAACTTTCCACAGCGAAAGAATTCAGCTGATTACAAACATTGAGAAACTATAAATTATAATAAGAGAATCTCCGTATGATCGCAGAATGTGTGGATATTAATATCGACTTATTTATTACTCTAAGTTAGTAGTGCTTCAGTGCCATTGAACTTTTGTAATCATGCGATTACACCAAATCCTTTGGTTGTTTAGATAGCAGTATGCAATAAATAATTACATGAATATAAATTTGTAGATAATGAATAAGAATAAGCAGTATTTTGTTTGGTTTGCTATTAAGGTTGGCATTAGAATATGATGCAGATCGGAATTTAGTTGATAATTCAACCATGCGATTACACTGCCTTTGCTTTGTGCAAGCATATATCTGTTGTACTTATATGACGATTTTATTACTGCATGGTTAGTGCCAGATAATAGATTAACGAATAATATGTGAACTCGCTGTTACTTGTTTATTATAAGAAGCCACGAAACCCTAAGCGGTAATTAGTTTTCCTATATTGACAATATTCCAGCTATTACCACAATATTTGAGAAAAATATAGACGATCTTGCCAAATTTAATAAACATTACCGGAAATTAAATAATTAAAGCTGTGAAATACGGAATTTCAAATTCCAAGCTTATAGTACTTTTTACCTCTTTGCAGTTTGATCGAAATCAACGCAACGGTGTAGACAACTATAAAGAACATACATACATTGACTCTTATATATTAGTATTAGCTTATTTAATTGAAGTGACAAAATTTTGCCAGAAACACAATGTTGCATTTCCAGACCTTATCTCTTGTCATCAATGAGAGATTAAAATAAACGGTGACAGCTTTCAAGAAAATTATTTATTCAGGACAAGTATTGCTTCAACTCACCTTCCTCTGTAATATGCTCTCATACAATACAAATCAATTTACATACTGCAGCGGGATCCTTATTTTTGGTTTGTGAAATGTTTTCATCCATCGCCTCCAAGCGACTACATTTACGGCTAGTGAGCATATTGAGAAACATTCTTGATATCTGTGTGTGATTTATGAAATCTATAAAGAATTGCGTATTTACTGAGTTTTAATACTCTAGTACAATGAATGGCTGAAAAGATTCTATGGATTTCTGTTTTAATCTAGCTATTAGACAGATTTGAATTGTGTATCAAACAATCTTATAAGTAGCATTTTGTTGATGGTGATGAATAATCAAAGAGGTGACAGGCTGATACTTGCAGTCAAGTAGTTTCATTATTCCAGGAAACTTAATTTATCTTTCCATTAAGAATTATGAAACGTGCCTCTGTAGTATTGCATTCCACTGGAAAACGTCGTTATATAACTATCCATATTTCATACAAGAGGTTTTCTACAGTGTGAACGTTCAAGAAAGGTATTTGAGCCACTTTTGTTAGAGTGAATTAACTTCCAACTTTACAAAGAGTGCATGCAAGAGTTCGCTAATATAAACGCTATGTATGGAGCTAATGGTTTAACTACCATGCTCCGCCCTTGTAGCAAAACCGGCTCGCGGAGAAGAGGTGCTTTGTGTAAAATATTTCCCTCAATCTGATCGTAGAATGTCGCGTGTGAAAAGAGATGCTGGGAGATTGTAGTGTATTCTGGTCACGCCTCTCTTTCTTTCCTTCTTTTTACTTACCTCTATGCTCCTGTCATCTGCCTCACTCCCCTCTGCCTTCCAGCTACGCATATTTCGCGTGGGAACCTCATCAACAATAGTGGAGATATTTTGGAACGGGCGCTGCGGTAGAGATATGTATATGTTAACAATGTTGCATTGCAGTGAAATAACGCTTACGGAAGCTAAAGTCTTCCGCAATCGGCAAAATGTAAAAACTTTAACATCTCTGCAGTAAGTATTTCGTCACTGAAAATAAATTTGTTCGATACAGGTACCTACTGACTCATCATCAAGATATTTTGAAGCCATGAGGTCTTCCTCCATCTTCTCACGGTTTTGTTTCATGACTCATCCCCAGCATTTTTGAGTGCGTTGAAAACAAAGTTGCTAAAAGCAACAATGTAATAGTTAAAACGCATAATGTAACGTCCCTTCCTCTTTCTTCGCGCGATAGTATTGTTAAAAAGGATTCTCGTTCAGTAGTTATATACTATGTGGTGAATCCATTAAGCAAAATGGTTCCGCGGTGACGTGAAAGGTTCGCATTCGGGAGTTCCCGGCTCCACTAGATCGCTCACTCTGACCTTGGATTTTCGTGGTTTTCCTTAGTCGGTAGGGAAAAACTGGAGTAGTTTCTCGTCTACCACCTCTTCCTATCCAACATTATTCAGTGTTCTTCTACATACTTCAATGCCTGACATATGATGCGATGCTTACTCAAAGGAAAGAGTACTTACTTTCGGTGGACACTAGAGGGCTGTTTGGTCGACGGGCGTTCATCACCCTCTCTAAGCAGCTTGAAAAGTGGGACGGGTCTCGAGCCTGGGAATGACAGGGACTATCACGGTCTGTGGCTCTTTCACTTCATCCGTTTCTCCTGGGGAATGTTAACCACAACATATCTATGTAGTTTTATTAAAATCTGAACATTTATTTACAACACCTGCTTCACTTGGTCATGGTGTAGATGGAGTACCCTGGACGCGCGTTTCTACAACTTTTGTTGTCATCCTCTTGCAGGTTTGCAAGACGTCTGGGTACTCCATCTACACCAAGACCAAGTGAAGCACGTGTTGGAAATAGATGTCCAGATTTTAATAAAATTGACAGCTTCACTGTATGTAGTGGCTTTTATAACATTAAAAATAAATACCTATGTAGGTTGCAGTGCTCGAGTAGTCCCTCTCTGTTGTATAACGTATACCCATGTGGTGAATTCAACTTACCCAAGGAACAATTTAAGGGCAAAGAAATGGTTCCCAACTCTACAAATCTCATGGAAATCCATCTTTCCACAAGGAATGTACTCTGTGGCTATACCGACTGCAAGACATTGAAATCGAAGTCCTAATTTTTCTGTAAGGTATAGTAATATGTTATTACAGCCCTCATCTTTCAGTAAAGTGGATTCTCTCTTTTCTCTCGCTCCTAAAGATGTTTCGAAATCAATCAGGGCCTTTCAGTTTATTTATTTATTTTGACAGAGCTAAGGTCATTTGCCCTTCTCATCCTCACAACCAAATAGAAAAATCCTAAATACAATAATTGTGAAGATAAAATACAAGGGATGATTAGAAACTAAGGTTACAAGACCTATATTCTTGGTGTTTCACAGCGAACTTAGCAGTGTACAGTAATTCATACACATTTGGTTGGCAACTGTCAGAGTTTCAGTCAAATGCCACCTACATGCAAATGGCGACTCGTTTGGAAAAATGGTCTCGCGAAGAAATCCGCTCAGTTATTCGATTTCCGTGGGCGAAACATATAACCGGGATTGACATTCGCCGACAGCTGGTAGAAGTTTATGGAGAGGCTGTAATGTCTAGCCAGCATGTCGCAGTATGGTGTCGAAAGCTTGCGGCTGCTAGAGAAAATGTAACCAATCAAGGACGGCATCCGCAGATTTGAGCACAGCTCGCGTAGAGGAGCAGATTCAGGACAACAGGAGGTTCATGTTAGGACATATGGCTGTAGAATTGGGAAGCTTTCATCACATTGTTCACGATAGTCTGCAGTACTGCAAAGTTTGTTCCCGATGGGTTGCACGAAATCACTCCAACCAACACAAGGAGAAGCGCATGGGGGCAAGTCTGCAATTTTTACAACGATTCTCCACGAAGGGAAAAGTTTTCTTTAACACATTGTCACGGGTGACGAAACATGGATGGACCACAATACACTTGCAGTAAGCGGTCATCAATGAAGAGGAAACACCTCTCTTCTCCAAAGACAAAGAGGTTTAAGTGCGCCATCTGCCGGGAAGGAGATGGCCCACAGTGTTTTGGGACAGCGAGGTGCCACACTCGTGGAGTGACCGCTTACCGATACTGCGAGACCATGACACGATTGCTCGAAGCAATTAGAGGAAATGGCCAAGACGTTCACCGAGGGTGTCATCTTCCTTGACGAGAACGCGCGACCTTACACAGACCAGAAGACCACCCGCTGTTGAAGCAGTTTCACTGGGATATCATCCTCCATACAGCCCGGATCTTGTTCCAAGCGACTTTCACCTTTTTCCTCACTTGATGGAATACCTAAGAGGTCGACGATACGCTTCAAACGAGGTGGAACTCTTCACGACAACGTGGGTGAACACGCAAGGACAGATTTTTACCAGGAGGAATACTCAAGCTCATCTCACGAAGCGACAAGTGCCTACACAATATGGAGACTATGTGGAAAAATCTGATGTGTTCCATTTACATGACTTTCTCAACATCGCTGTAATGAATTATAGCTAAAAAGCATATCTTTCTATCTAATTTATCACAATTCAGATAAAAATTAGCAGATATTTACTTAATTACTTGCTCCCTTTTAAGCAGAAGGAAAATAAGGGAATACATTAGGCTAAAACGAATGTCAAATCTTCTAAAAGCTGATTGCCATATAGTTGAAATACGTTTCTATACAGGATCAGGAGTTTACAGCTTCCGTGTG
Source organism: Hymenopus coronatus (assembly GCA_030762935.1). Classification (NCBI taxonomy): domain Eukaryota; kingdom Metazoa; phylum Arthropoda; class Insecta; order Mantodea; family Hymenopodidae; genus Hymenopus; species Hymenopus coronatus. Next base: position 135,644,176 of record CM060882.1, read on the forward strand.
AGAAAAGTTTAAGCATTTTAAACCTGAAAACAATAACAAGGAATGTCTCAAAAATAATCAATTCTACGAAAAAAATGTATATGACATAAATTGTGTGTTTTAATGTGAACTACATTTTTTGTTTAGTAAGTTCTTGCTATCTGTTACGGTTTGCCGCTTACGCAAAATTCAGCAAAATTCATTCAGAATAAAGAGGCCTTCAGAGGCCATTCCCAGAAAATTCAAAATATACATTTTATTTGCCATATAAATATCTTTAGTATACGGTATTTTAATCAAAATTGTTTGAGCCATTTTTGAGAAGGTCAAATTTTTTCATGTAAGTGGTAGTTTGGTGTAGGGAGATCTTTCTCAAAATCTTTGTGGCGCATCCCTAGAAAATACTGAACTTAAATACCAAGTTTGATATTTTGCCAACTTTTTATTTTTGAGCTATCGTGTTAACAGGCACACGGACACACATACGGATCTTTTTCCAAAAATGCTTATTTTGGATACAGGGGAACCTAAAACATGTATTTCCGGTGAAATCGCGGTATCAAATTTTTGGGTGGAATGCAATACTTTCTCTATACACTATGCACATAGTACGTGCAGAGAAAGTAAAACTAACGTAATGTATTTGTATGAGATGGCTGTATTGGTTGTGTGAAATAAAATATACATGTTTCACTGCAGACTTTGTAACCTTAGTTTCTGATCAACCTTCTTATATCCAGATGTATATACAGTGGAAATAATACATATACACGAAGAGCGATAACAATTATTTGAAAATATGCAGAAACTAAGTGAAACTAAAGAACACGCAATAGCAATAACACAAATATTAGAAACCAATAAAAATTAATTGAACATTTAAAGAAACAAAGCAAAACTAATCAGCACACAATACAAAATAACACAAACATTATAAAAATATATGAAAACTAACACAAACAAATGAGCACACAATAGAAATTACATAATAGTAGAAAAACGAAAATAATTAATTGAAAATATACAGTAGTGTAACTAATAAACACACAACAGAAATATCACAAATATCAGAACAACAATAACAATTGAAAATCTAAAGAAACTAACTGAGACTAATGAACCTAGATATAAATAACACAAATGTTAGAAACACAATAATCGTTAAATGAAAATATGGAGAAACTAAATTAAAATGAATAAGCATCATAAAATGAGAACATGAACTCTGAATTAAGAATTATTAGTAACTAAAAAGTGCAATTTATGTCGAAGTATTTAAAGTCTAATAGTCTCTGACATCCGTCAGACTACGGACAACGTGGCGTATTTAATCTAGTAGTTTTCTGTCTAAAATATAGATTGGGTTCAAGGGACCTTTTTGAAAAGCGTTGTATCAAATGTTTCAAAAATAGAAGATTTAAATATTAAGCTTGATATTTAATGCATTTTCATTTTCGAAATATGCAGTTCATACATACAAACTCACACAAGTCATGAACGTTTTCTCTAAAATGCTTTTTATGGGATTCAGGGGACCTCAGAACGTTTATATGAAATTTGTATATTAAACTTTTGAATGGAATAAATACTATAACCCTACTAACTATACACAGTATAAACATTAAAAATGCATAAACAATTGTTTATCTTAACTGAGGGTTGTATTTCTATTCTTTAATCCTTAGATTGCATTTGCTCAATAGCCTAGCGTTTGTTAAAAATATTTAAGAATTACAGAAGGCAGAACTAAAACACTCAGGACGCTAAAACACAAAATTACTGCTAAAACCACTATGCTAAATGAGTGTTTATAAATAACCAGAGTTTATGATCTGTTCTCATGAATGTATCTGATATCCACGTTATCTATTTCGGCCCCGTCGCTATTTTAAAGAGAAGGACTTAGAAACAGCAATAGATCTAGATCATTAAGAGCAGCCAACACATATCAAATTGATAACAGAACAAAAGAAAGACAAAAAATTTGATTGTTTGATTCACATGACTTTCTCTACATCTCAGCAACAAATTATTGTTAAAAAGCTTATGCTTCTATTTACTTCTCGCTAATCGAGAAAAAATTAGTTCAAATAGTCTTATAACTTGCTTAATTGTAAGTAGAAGGGAAATAAGGGAGTAGGAAAGGTTAAAGTGATAGTCAAAAGCTGGTTGCTATGTGACTGAAGTTCCTTTATTTGTATGGATAGAAGTTGACAAATTCCCATATGAGAAAATTAGGTTTTTTAAAGTTGAAAGCAAAAACAAGGAATATCTCAAAAACGAGCAAATCCACGAAAAACATGTATAGGACATAAATTGTGTATTTTATTGTGATCTACATTTTTGTGTAGTAAGTTTTTTTCTATCTGTTACGGTTCACCAGTTATGCAACATTCAATAAATATCATCCAGAATAAAGAGATCTGTAGAGGCAATTCCTAGAAAAAATTTCAGGTAAATAGCAAAATCGTTATAGCCATTTTTGAGAAAATCAAAATTTTCGAAAATGTTTCCATGTAAAGGGTAGTTGGCGGTGGGGGTATATTCTTGATAATTTTCGTGTCACATCCTTGGAAGATGCTGAACCAAGTTTGGTATTTTACCGATTTTTCGTTTTAAAGTTATCGTGTTCACAGACACACAGACACACACACACGCGCGCGCGCGCGGTCCTTTTTCAGAAAATCCTTTTTTATGGGTAAAGGGGTCCCTAAAATGTATATTTCCGGAGAAACCTTTGTAACGAAATTTTGGGTGGAGTACAATACCTTCTCTATACACTATGTACATAGTTTGTGTAGAAAAAAAGAAAAAAAAATACAAAAATACAAAACAGTAATACAGAATAAATAACCATACGAAGTTAAAAAGTTACAAGTTCGTTCTGTGTCACCAGACAAGTTCATTTATGAGCCAGACTAATAAATAAGTAAATAAATAATGCCATATTAATCTGGTTTGATGATTGCTGCCTATAACACAGTCTGACAATAAATAAAAAGCTTTAATTTTGTTAAATTGCTAACCAAACAATTGTTGCTCCTTATATATATTACATAATCAAATCCAAAGGGAATATAATACATATTAACTATTATTTTGTGGGGCCGAGGTGTGTGTTTGTTTATGTAGTATCTTTAAGATTTAGGATTATTTGAGAAAGGTACAGATAACCTTATTAGTTTTGGTAGTCATCAAATAAAATTAAATAATCCTATGGCTTGGACTAAATTTCTTATTCTATGTTGGACATACATTTTGTCCTTGTGTCAAAAGTTATCTGTGTCTACTGTGGTTGAAATCGGCCGCCCGTCCATCCATCCATCGACTTCATGTATTACGACTTATCATGTTTTGCAGAAACGGTTTTTTTTAAATAAAACGATTACCACATTATTTAAATACTAAAACATAAAATTGGAATAAATACATTTTTTCACTCCTCAGGCTATTTCAGATTATAATTTTAAACCTTTAATAGTGATTTTTGTAACAATTTAGCTTCAGTCATCGAATTAATTTTTTCAGATATTCAGCAACTTAAAAGTATAGCAAAATTCACAAAAGAGTACTTTCTCTCAGAGTGTCTACTACAATTTAGGACAAGATTGGTTAAAAACTACAAATATTTTGTAAAGAACATTTTTAATCCGTAAGTGTATAAAATCTACATTAGGGCATTAGAAGTAAATAAAGGTGCGTTTCATGGTCACTTGTTGAAGTTTTTAAAAGCTCTGAAAAGCAAAGGTATGTTATTGAATTACTAATGGAAACCAATTTTGCACTTAAGTATACATTTTTGAATTTTTGGAAAAGGTTGACCAAATTAGGCCTATGTATACTGTAAAGCTAATCTTTTGTTTCATCTGAAATAAAATTCTTAAATAAAAGATTCAATATTGATTTTGCCCGCCCGGGTAGTGTGGTGGTAGCGTGTCTGTCTTACATTCAATAGGTTTGCGAGCTCGAATCTCGCTTAGGCTGAGTTACGCGAATAAGGCTTTTTCGGGGGTTTCCCTTGTCCTGAGAAGACGAATATCGAGTAAGTTGCATGGACTTTGAGATCATCGGAGCATCATTTCACCAGCGTCCGATACGACCAATCAGGTTAAAGGACATTAATTACAAGTAATAATAATAACAATAATAATAATAATTTTATTTATTGCACTTCATTTTAGAGTTCAGAAACCTTATAATACAGAGGAGGCTGTTTTAGAGCAATTATTGTTCTTGCAAGAAGAACTGGATTTAAAGCGGTACAGTACATGTGAAAATATATGGGACTAGTTAAGGTGAGGGCAGCGTGAGTTTTTAAATCGACCTCAAACAAGATTGACGGCTGTGTATATTCGTGACTGAGGAACGGTTGTGACGTATGTACAACTCTTTTGAAGGCCCAGCAAAGCATTACATCATGATTCTTATGTATTAACAATATTAACACCTTCATGGCGTAATTATACTAAATATATTCATCAATCATTTCCTGTTTACCTTGAAGTTAGTAAATGCTACCTACCATTTAAATGTCTGAATTTATAACTTTTGCAAAAGTAAGCTTTACAATATAGATTATGTCTGATAATTTTACATATCTTAAGAGGACACCGAAGTGATAAGTGGATTTCTAAAGTATTAAACCTACAACTTTATCATCATCATTATCATCATCATCTCACATCATCAACTTCACGGGCCTGTTGACCCGTTCCATTTCACAGTGGAAAGTATGACAGATGATCTTTCCAATGTCTCTTACATCTTCCAATTTCTATGACCTATATATATTGGAAAATTGTCCACTTATTTGCCTTTATCTTATCATTTAACCTAAAATATTCAATTCATTCCTGATATCTTCGCTCCTCTTTTAGTCTTTTAACGTTACTCCTGCAATTCTACTAAGAAACCGCAATTCTGCAGTTTCTATTTTTCTTTCCTCCAATTTTCTCAAAGGTCATGTTTCTAATCCATTTATTTCCTTTGCTGTTTTATTACTTATACTATTATTGTACCACAAATCATTGATGAGCTCTTCATCTGGATGTATTCTCCCGATTTTTTCATAACTGGTAATCCGTTACGGATAGACAAATACTTACCACACAAAAATTTTAGATCTCATTTATACACACAATTTATGTAATATATTTACATTTCTTTCGTGAAATTGGCCATTTCCGGTTTGTTATTGATTTCAGCTTTAAACTACTTAAAAGTTTTCTCATTTCGAAAGCTCTCAACCCCTTGTCATACAAAGAAATGGATTTGGTCGTATATCAACAAGCTTTTAAAAGATTTGACTACCACTTTAGTCTACCGTACTCCTTTATTTCCCTTCTACTTAATAAGGAAACAAGTAGTAAGACCATTTCTACTAATGATTATCTAAATTAGCTTGCAATAGATACAAGAATAAGCTTTTCAGCAATACTTTGTTACAGAGAGAAAGTCTTGTCAATGGACACATCAGATTTCTATGAAGAATATTTTATATGACTAACTGGAAAATCTGCAAACACATAAATTACTCTGATTAATTTATAAAACTATTGTATAAACAGTACCAGCATTACAACCAGACATTGTATTACACACATTCTCTAGTACTTTGGGAAAGTTTTTAGACCTCTAGCTCTGTTTATGTGGGAGAAGATAGAATTTGCATATGAAAAAATAACAACACATTTGAACTTGAGAAAAATGACTTTACAAAAATTACATTTTTGTCAAAAAACGTCAAAAAGCATTGTCTCTCTTTAATTTGATTTTTCATCATTATATGTTATTTGATCAGGGAGGTAGTGCCGCGGTAGCGTGTGCGACTCGAATTGGTTCGAAGCCCCCGTGCCAACAAATGTTGAGGTTTTCCTCGGTCGCTAGCCGAATGCTGGGTTGGATAACTTCATCCATGAATTTCTTATGATCCCTTTCATCACGCCAATTTGTTTCCTTCTTCTTCTTCGACGTTATACCAGACATTGTGTTGATCACCTATCCTGGATACACCATTATCCAGAGCTTGCTTGCTCCTATTCAGACTTATGATTCAAGGCAATATATTGGAAGTCCTTGAGATGCAAAATCTACAAAGAGGACATTCCATTAAAGAATTCCATCATCCATCCGCCCGCCCGTGTGTGTGTGTGTGTGTGTGTGTGTGTGTGAGTGTGTGGGTGGGTGTGTCGTGTGTTTGAGCATGAGTGGAGTGTGCGAGACTGTGTCTGTAGGTTTTTGCGCTCTCTCGTGTCTTTATTTTGTGGGTTTAAGTTTTTCTTGAGGTTTATAGAATTCGTACACCATAGCTAGGAGTGACACTACATTTAGCTTTGAGATACTTAACTTCTTAGTCATTTTAACACTATTAAACATATGGAATTATTATTATTATTAACTTACTTAAATAGTGTTTCTGTTTACACGATTATATCTTCACAAAGACCTGTACCTATGTCTTTCTTGGTCTCCAAAGTTTCCACTGCCAATTGGCTTACATTAGCCTAAAAAGTGATAAAATAAACAGTCTATAACTATTAAACAGCGTATTGATTGAAACATACCTAGTATTATATTATGATACGTTAAAAGTTGCTGTTTTAATTTGCAGTAGATTTCAACAGGACTACCATTTTTAGCAACAGGAAATCAAGCCTGAGGGTAATATCCATTCAATCATTACTCGTCATTCCAATAGTGATATTAGCCCGCCTCAGATCCAAGAGATCGAGAGTTCCAATCTCGCTCAGGGTGAGTTAGTTACCCGGATAAGATTTTTTTCGAGGTTTTCCGTTATTCTGAGAAGGCGAATATCGATTAACTTTAAGCTCCATGAACAACGAGATTTGAGCACTATTTCACCGATTTCGTTTATCGTCTGGTATGGCCAACCAGGTTACTGGTGATTACGCTACCACAAATTGCTTTTTACGAATCTTCACACAAGAAAAGATCTAAGGCGTTTGATTTACTCAACTGGTTGAGCAATCTATGGCCCCGGATGGCTCAATTGTCTTGGTTTGCTGTCATTAAGAAATCGCATATCTGCTATGCGAAGTGATGCAGCATGTTGATAAATGGGTCCAGCAGAAGGCTGAGTAAGTAACAACATAAAGCATATCTAATTAGATTCTGACAGTCACTTGAAGTTCGGAGACGAAGCAGGAACACAGATCCAACAATATGCTCTCAAAATAACGTTCCGACTCCCTCGTAAAAAGACTACTCTTATTCCCTTTTATTCTTGTGTAGTTCAAATAAAGTCTAGTGGTCCGATTCTCTTCATGGTTTAGTCACACGATTTTCCATCACACTTTACACAGATAATCAATCAATCACGTACATTAATAAATTAAATCCTCTACGTAAAGGCATTGGGAAAGTATTGCAATATTCCGATAGTGCGATCTATCCGTTATTTAATTATTCATTCTTGTTCTTCAAATAGTTCATTTTTATATATGCAAAAATTCGATACCTAGATTTCACAAGAAATACATGTTTTGGGTCCACCTGAATCCAAAAATAAGCATTTTAGAAAAATGTTCGTGTATATGTGTGTGTCTGTTAACAACATAGCTCAAAACGAAAAGACCGTTAAATAGCAAACTTGGTATTTAAGTTTGGTATCTTCCAAAGATGTGACATGAACATTTTCAAGAAAATCTCCCTGCCCCGAACATGGAACACTGTTCGATTTTTTTTATGTTTCTCAAAAATGATTCTAACCTAATGATTTCGATTAAAATACCACCTTAAGTTTAAGATATTTTATGACATACGAAATGTATATCTTGAATTTCCTGGAAATAGCCTTTGAATCTGGTTGACTTTTGTATAACTGGCAAACGGTAAGAGATACACAAAAACTTATTACACAAAAAATGCAAATCTCATTAAAACGCACAATTTGTAATGTACATTTTTTATAGAGTTAACCGTTTTTGAGATATTCCGGATTTTTGGTTTCACCACTTTTAACTTTTCTCAAACGGTATGACATCTTTCTTGTCATTTCACGTTATTTTATTCCTCACAAGCAAAGAGATTGGAATTCCAATTGTTTCACATAGCGACCGGCTTTTAAAGGACGAGACCTGCGCTTTAGCCTGTGCATTATCTTAATTTCCTTCCACTTACAAGGAAGTTAGTAATAAGACTAATTCTCCTTATATTTATCTCGATTAGAATTAAATAGATGACAGATTAATCTTTTGAATAAAAGTTTTTTTACCGAACAGCTAGAGGACATTATGTGAACGGAACACATTATATTTTTTCCCATGTAATAAGAACAATTTCTACCAATGTGTGTCTCGATTATTATGTAGTAGATAGAAGAATAAGCGTTTTAACAATAATTTGTTAGAGAGATGTAGAGATAGTCATGTGAATGAAACACATAAGATTTTTTGTATATAACTGTTTTAATATTACCTGGGAGGATAACAGAAGAATTTACTTCAATTTTGCTCTCTGGTGTACTGTTTATGAAACATCTAAAACACAAATATGATAGAATGTTACTGTAAAATCAACTGTTGAATTTTTCTTGGAAACCACCACAAGCGTTCGAAGTGCAGTACTACTTTTTCAGCCCATAGTGAGGAAAAGTGTATAATGTATGTAATTATCTGTTAGATAATCATAGAATTTTCTCACATTTTGCACTTAAGTCTCTGTGTCTTGACGTGATCAAAGAAACAATTTCCGACGTCCGAGATGTCCACGGAATCGGCAAAACTTATTATTGACGATTAGGCAAGTTGATCTGACTGCAGTATCAATTGCTAGTCTGATTTCTATCAAATTGTTTTGCTTCTATGTTTGTTAATGTCTCTCACCTGTAACAGAATTATAACTCATGCTGTATATATTATTCGTTGAAAATTGTTTACTGTAATATACCTATGTTCCCATTATTTCTTTATAAATTACCTGCTACTATGACGGCTTTAACTTAAGATTGCGTTTTGTACATTCTCTACTGATAAGAAGTGCAGCAAAATACCTTCGTTTATTTGTTATTTAACATTAAAACCAACCGTTTCACACTTTGTGTAAAGTGAACATTTATTGAAAATATCTGATTCACTTCATACACATGACTTTCTGTACATCTCTGTAACAAATTATTCTAAATAAGTTTATTTTTCTATCCACCTTGTATTGACCTTGATAAACACTAGCAGAAAGCATATTATTATTTAGTTCCTTATAAGAGGAAGGTAAATAAAGGTAGGGAAGTAATCAGTTGGAAGATGTTGCAGGTTGTCACTGTAGCTCAATGATTAGAGCAGTCACATGGAGAGTAAGACGACTGTGTTCAAATCATAGCTGTGACATTGCATTTTTAACTGGTTCCTATATATATATATAGGATAATGATTTTAACTAGTTAAAAAAAGCTGATGTGTTACATTCACATGACTTTCTCTATATCTCTGTAACAAATTATTGTTAATAAGATTATTCTTTTATTTATTTCATGCTAATTGAGAAAAATTAGCAAAATTGGTGTTATTTCTTGCTTTGTTGTAAGTAGAAGCGAAATAAGGGAGTACCATAGGTTAAAGTGAAAGCCCGAAGCTGGTTGCTATTTGACTGAAGTTCGTTTGTTTGTATGGACAGAGTTGGCAAATTCCTGAATGAGAAAAGTATGTTTTTCAAAGTTGAAACCAAAAACAAGAAATATCTCAAACACGATCAACTCCACGAAAAAAATGTATATAACATAAATTCTGTGTTTTAACGTGCTCTACTTTTTTTGCGTGTTAAGTTTTTATCCATTTCTTACGGTATAGTAGTTATGCAAAATTCATCCAGAATAAAGCAGTCTTCAGAGGCTATTCCCAGAAAATTCAAGATATACATTTTATTTGTCAGGTAAATATCTTTAATATACGATATTTTAATCAAAATCGTTAGAGCCATTTTTTAGAAAATAACAATTTTCGAAAAACGTTCCATGTAAAGGGTAGATGGGAGTGGGAGGATTTTCTTGAAATCCTTCGTGTCGCATCTTTGGAAGATACCAAACCTAAATACCAAGTTTGGTTTTTAACGGACTTTTCGTTTTTGAGTTATGCTGCCCACAGGCACACAAATACACACAGACGGACACACAGAAGCACGGACATTTTTCTAAAAATGCTATTTTTGGATACAGGAGGTCTCGAAACATGTATTTCCGGTGAAATCTTGGTTTCGAATTTTTGGGTGCATTACAATTCCTTCTCTATACACTATATACATAGCACGTATAGAGAAAATAAAAATATTAGTATTGCCATTATAACAAAGAGCTTTATTTACCTGGGTATTGTGTTAATTTTCTTATTGGTAGAGCAGGTCAGGCAGCCGTCCCTTCGGATGGGCGGGCGGACTCAGGCTGATGTCCCGTTATAACATAAGTTAAATTTTAAGTACACTTTATCAAAAAAGAAAATCAATTCCTGTGCAATAGCATTGCATGTCCTGTTGCGCAAAAATAAATTATTGTGATTTAACGTTTAAACTAGCTTCTGAGGGAGTGTTCAAGTCATTCCATCAGATATACTTTAGCAATTGTTAAATAATTGTATGTAGTATAACAATTATGAAAGGTGACTATACCAGTCTGTTGCACAAGATTAACAATTATAACATAGCAGTTGTCTACACGCAATATAACGCTGTTAATATAAAAAGAAGTAGGTAGGTAGGAGTTGCTGAGAAGCATGGTTGTAAAATGAACATTGGCACGCTGGTGTGAAAGACACAAGACCTGCCCACCCATCGAATAAACCTTGTATATACAGCACTTCTTCATTAAGACAGAAGTGGCGTAATAAAGTCAGGTGCGAGGTTGTCAGGGAAACCATGTCTGATACAGTGCACTGGGATAGAGTTATGGAAGAGCCCTTTCTTCCATTAGTAACCTATTGATGCATATGCGAAATTTGGAAAACCAACAGCACATTATTGAAATTTATAATAATTATTATACACAATGGTAATGATATCTTTACTGTGTATCAAAATAGTAGCTTATTTCCTTATTTAAAAATTATTTTTGTATAATCTAAATTCATTGTTTTTAATAAATGCCGATCCCGGTGGCCGCGCTCGCTAAAGTGCCTCGCTTTGGGGCTTCGTGGCGCACGGGATCGTGGGCTCGTGTCCCACCTTGAGCATAGGTGTTTCTGTGTTTTAAATGTGTATGTGTCTGTAAATGTAAAAGGAAAACTTAAGAATTATAAGTTCAAATAAGGGAATGTAGGAAACTGAAAAAAAAAACAGAGAAAAAGAGGAATACAGCGCCGGAGTCCTGACAAGCCTCCGGAACAGTAGTTTATATATATATATATATATATATATATATATATATATATATATATATATATAAAAAAAAAAAACTGATGTATTCATTCACATTACTTCCTCTACATAGCTGTAACAGATTATTGATAAAAAGCATATTCTTTTATTTAATTTATGATAATCAAGATAAACATTAGCAGCAAGTTTCTTAATTACTTGCTTCCTTATAACTAGAAGAAAAATAAGAGAATGAATGCTAAAACAGTAGGCAAATCTAAAAGCTGGTTGCAATGTGGTTGAAATCCGTTTCTATGCAGTTTACAGCTTTCCATGTGAAAAAGTTTGTTTTTTAAATCTGAAATAATAACAAGGAGTATCTCAGAAACAGTTCATGACACGATAAAAAAACATATATGATATAAATTGTGTGTTTTAAAGTGATCCATATTTTTTGTGTAATAAATTTCTATCTATCTCTTACGCTTTACAGTTACTTAAAATTCAGCAAAATTCATTCAGTATAAAGAGTCCTTTAGAGGCTATTCCCAAAAAATTCATACACTTGATTTGCAATATAAATATGTTTAATATACGGTGTTTTAATAAAAGCAGTTAGAACCATTTTTTAGAAACTCAAATTTCGAAACTTTATCCATGTAAAGGGTAGTTTTAGGTGGGGGTATGTTTTTCAAAATCTTCATGTTGCATCCCTGAAAGATGCTAAATATAACTCCCAAGTTTGGTATTTTACCAACTTTTCGTTTTTGAGTTATCGTGTTCACAGATATATGGACAGGCACACATACGCGTGAACCTTTTTCCAAAAAGGCGTTTTTTGGATACATGGGCCTCAAAACGCGTATTTACGGTGAAATCTCGGTATTAAATTTTTGGGTGGAGTGTAATAGATTCTCTATATATATATGTACATAGCACATTAAGAGAAAGTGTTGCATTTTTTAAAATATTTTTGGTCAAGGTTCACAGATTTTTAATTTCTCCTATATCTCACTAAAGAATAATGAAAACAATGTTGGTAGTGAATTTTCTTGAGCTTCTCACTATTCTCATCTTGTAAATTTTGCTACCTTCACTGTTATCAAGAATTACCTGCTAACAATAGAAAGGGATATATAACCGATTCAACTTTTACATTCGAGATTCATAGAAAGCTAAAGAAATAAACGTGGGGAAGTAAAATGTTTACGATCCCAGAATACCATTTTTCTTGAATAAATATGAACTTCAAGAAATAGAGGTAATAAGCTTGTGGGACGATCACCATGTTCTTCCTTGCCTCTTTGAATAGTTTTGTCTTGAAGAAGAATAAAATAAGTCATCACTGCCCTTAGAGAATCAATAAATATACTGCGTGACAATTTGTATACCAATTAATTTATCCCATATGGTTCATAAATATGTTTCTAATATTTATTTTTACTTTCCCCATACGTACTATGTACAAAGTGTATAGAGAAGGTATTATATTGCACCCAAAAATTCGATACAGAGATTTCACCGGAAATATGTTTAGAGACCCCCTGAACCCAAAAAAAGCATTTTTAGAAAATATCCGTGTGTGTATGTCTGTGTGTGTGTCTGTGGGCAGCATAGCTCAAAAATTAAAAGACCGTTAAAAACAAAACTTAGTATTTAGGTTTGGTATCTTACAAGGATGCGACACGAAGATTTTAGAAAAATCCCCCCGCCCCAAACTACCCTTTACTTGGAAAAAAATTCAAAAGTTTTGATTTTCTAAAAGATGACTGTAACGATTTTAATTAAAATCTCCTAAATTTAAGGTATTTACTTGAAAAATAAAATGTATATCTTGAATTTCCCGGGAATAGCCTCTGAAGACTACTTTATTCTGGATGAATTTTACGAAATTTTGCATAACTGCTAAACCATAAGAGATGAACAAAAACTTACCACACAGAAAATGTAGAGCACATTAAAACACACAATTTATGTTATATACATTTTTTTCGTGGAGTTGATCGTTTTTGAGATATTCCTTTTTCTTGGTTTCAGCTTTGAAAAACATAACCAGCTTTTGACTATCACTTTAAGCAATGGTACTCCCTTATTTCGTTTCTGCTTATAAGGAAACAAGTAATAAGATTATTTCTGTTGATTTTTTCTCGATTAGCATGAAGTAAATAGAAGTAAGAGCGTTTTAACAATAATATGTTGCGGATAAGTAGAGAAAGTCATGTGAATGGAACACAACAGATTTTTTTACTTTCTCTTCTCATAAGATGTTTATATTGGATAGTGAAGTTATTCCACCCAAAAATTCCAAACCGAGATTTCACCGGAAGTACATGTTTTAGGACATCCTGAATACAAAAAAAAGGAACATTTTTGGAAAAAGGTCCGTGTGTCTATTAACACGATAACTCAAAAACGAAAAGTCGGTGAAACACCAAACTTGGTATTTAAGTTTAGTATCTTCCGGGGATGCGACACGAAGTTTTGAGAAAAATCCCCTTACCCGAAACTACTCTTTACATGGAAAAAGTTTCGAAAATTTTGATTTTCTTAAAAGTGGCTCTAACGATTTTGATTAAAATACACTATATTGAAGATATTTATATGGGAAATAAAATGTATATCTTGAATTTTCTGGGAATAGCCTCTAAAGGCCTCTTTATTCTGATTGACTTCTGCTGAATTTTGTGTAACTGTTAAACTTCTAAAAATAGATAGAAACTTACTCCACAAAGATGTAAATCACGTTAAAACAAAGGAGCAAATTCTCTTCGTGATGCCTGGAACCCAATATTTCTGCAGATTCCTTTAGGAGACCAAGAACACGAACTTATCATTAAATTTTGCTTGAGTCAAACGTCTGGGGATGTTTAAAGCATCCTTTAATTATATGTCACTACTGCATTAGATGTAGATGAGGAAAGATTGTCTGGGACAGGGACATTTGAACTATGAGAAAATCGCAGACGAAATATTTGGGTATGTCACGTTGTGCCTGCCTCTTGCATTATACCCTGTCAGTTTGCAGGATAAAACATAACAGTCTGTACCGTGATTAGTTAGCTCACGCCATATCATGGGCACTCCAAAGGGCAATGCGTTTCCTTTCCGTTGATCCACCGTCGAAGTTGTTCGTTACACGTCCTACATGCTTTATGTAGAGCCATCAAAATTAAAGAAAGGGTTGGAAACCATAGGGATGGGATACATTTGGACGCTCTTTAACTACTGTGGTTCTCACCATCCCATTCTAAATTGGGCGTGAAAGACTGCTTAATTTTGTTCAGAGGCCTCTCAATCAGGCTTGAGGTTCTTTTACGTGTTGTAAATCTACGACACGGGACCCACGGCTTTACTTCCCTTCCGAAGGAAGCCATGCTAAGGATTTTTACGCCCGAAAAAAATCCATAGTCCTCCGCAGGGTTTGAACTCACGATCTTGGGTATATGAAGTTAGCATAGTAACCATTACACCACGGAGGGCGACATACATTTGGATGGCGGGGCAGGCAAACAGGCGGAATATTTGGAGAAAAATTTAGAACCGCCTCTGTTATATTGACAGACAGCAAATAATTGCGCAATGCATGGAGAAGGTTTCATTAGAAGAAACAGTCTGGGCTAAAATTGGAGTGGGGTATGGAGCAATACATCAAAACAGGTATCAAATTCATTAGAGAGGGGCTCGCGTGTGTTAGACTAGGAGCTTGGAGGGGCACAAAAATTGCTGACGAGAATGGTACGAGAATCTGTCCTATTTGTGAGTCGTGGACCCACATCTTAGCAAGATGTAGGGATACGGAGCAATGGCGGGAAAAACATTTACCACGGTTCTGTACCACCGCGAATGTAGAGCTAGAAGCATGTTGGACACTACTGGCAGGCATGGAGGACATGAACGGTTTAGGTAAATTTATACTTAAGGCAAGACAGCTGAGATCTGAGAAGGCTGCCAATAGAGAAGGGGAGGGGGAGGGACAAGAACAACTAAACAAATGTGACTACAATGTTTTACATATATATATTTATATTATGTCATGCTTAAGTCACTGTTATATTATGGTTTTATATATTGTGTATATATTTCTTTTAAGTGTATTTATCTTTATAAGAGGGTAAATTTATGAAAGTGAACTCTGTGCTCTAAATTTAAATTGCTATATTTGAATATCTTTGTATTTTTATTGAAGGGTTTACTCTTTTAATTCTTTGTTGTTGTTTTAATATTGCTTTTTAGTGTGAATTACAAAAGCACATATGCTCTGTGAACCCGTGCGATTGTTGAAATTCAATGTATGATATTGTTATGTCAATAGATACAATTATTCATTCATTCACTCATGTAGAGCCCTCGATTTATCCTGGTCACTAAGGTGTACCCCAAAATAAGCATAATATAATTCCTTAAAAAATGCTGTTATATTCCTTCGTTGCTTCATAGGAGTAAACAGAAAAGTCAAACTATTTTTGCCTTGATGCAATATTTTGTTTTAATCACTGCAACTCACTACTTCAAGGTTGTACAACGTTGTCAAGCCTAAGGGAAAAGGACATACAAAATCAGACTTAAACGCAGATTTACAGGTATTGTGAAACAAGGTTTGTCAGGAAATTGCACTAAGGGAAATTCATAAACTATAATTTCTGAGGAAATGTGATGTGGTAGGCTTTTTCTGAGTTCAAATCTGGATTCAGTGGGAAAGTTTTAACCTAGAAACGTTCAGAAGTTCCATCCAATAAAAACTTTGTTGCCCAGTCCAATCTTTGGAAATATTATATTACTTACAGCATTAGAGCGAAAGGATTCTCCATGTGTTTTTTTAACAGTTAGATAAGCGCAGAAGATAAAATGTTAAGTTAACTGGTGCACTTTTACACCCGAAATTAGAATCCACAATTTTTATACGGTCTATCTTGAAGAACAGGATGTTTTTAATTTGAATTAATTGTCAATCGGTTGGGTGGTTTCTGAGGTCTGCTCTAGCTCTCTGTCTATCTTTCTCTTTTCTCTGTTTTTGATACTAATACAGATATTGTTTGGTTAAATCCAGTCGTCATATTACTATTTTATAATAACTATTATTTGTCTCTACGCATTTACTAGAATTATCTGAGTTTTCTTTCGAAATTTAAATTCCATTCGTTCTGAGTATGCTTTAGTTCATTTATCTGGACGCCAGGATACCATTGTAATATAATTAAATTAAATTTCATAATATTCCCGTAATTCATCAGTAGAACTACAATGCAATCCTCTTTCTATTATTGTTACATAACATATACAACAAAACAGAGAATTCTGCTTTAGATTTATAAACTATTATTGCAGTTCTGAAAAGTTGAAAATGTTTCCGGAATGTGCTGGTGAGTAGGCAAACTTCTTCAAAGCGATTCGCTATGAGAGAACAAGCTAGCGGTTTCAATGTGCATTATAGAAAGAAAAATAATGATAGCTCGACAAAATAAAAGTCACTAGAGCTTTTAGTTCACAATATATTTTTCAGTAGCTATAATGAAAGAAATGCCATTGTTCTAAGCTTAAAGCCTAACACTGGACAGAACACATAAGTTGTTTTGTTCTTCGGGCTACCTACCGTCCAAGGAGTTGCTATTGTATTAGCACCTATCGCCGTAAAGTCCGACTATTTCCAACCACACAGAGTTAGAGGGAGGAAGTAAGAGAGTGACACTGTCATAAAATGACATGTCTGCTCTAAGCTGTACTCTGGAGGAGTTAGCATATTCTTTAATACACCTACATTTTCCACTAAATTTCTCTTTGCAACTTTATTAACCGCATATAAACATCCTGTCAAATTAGAATAACGAAAAGATACTTTGGATAGAATATTTTTATTATAATGCTAATGCTCCCCTTTTTTTGAATATATCGAAAGGCACACAGGGTAATAGTATTATTAGAAGCAGTTGAAAAATGCAATGCCACAGGCGGGATTTGAACACGGTTCTCCCGCTCTCCGTGCGATTGCTCTAACCATTGCGCTATTGTGACAGAATAGAACAGAATATTTTGTTTGTTAACGACGCTGTCAATTATTATAATCATACCAGAGCCGCCGGTGCTCTGGAATTTCATCCCGCATGAGTTCTTTTACATGATAGTAGATCTACTGGTATTGGTGCTGTCACTTTTAAGCATATTTAAAACCCATCGGTAGGTACCAGGTTTGAACTTGCATTTTGGGGCCAGAGGGCAGCCACTTAAGCAACTGAGCCACTCAGACCGACAAACTACACACTTTGAGGAAATCCACATTTGAAAGTTGTGTTTATCACGTGCATACATACAGGTTTTCTGGTATTAAAAGTACTATTGAAACACCTGAACTGTTACGTTTTATGCTAGTGTTAAATTGGTCAGAATACGATAAGGTTTACCAGCAAATTTATAACGCAGAATCGACAGTTCCTCAGTTTATGTTAGACTGCAATTATAAAAGAAAACTCGTGCGCAACAGACCACAAGGGGCCAAGGCCTACCGCCCGGCCGCTGCGTCCCCCATCTCGGCCATTATTAGCGTCATGGAGGGTGAGACGTGTTCAGTGCCTCGGATCCCTCCCGGCCGGTTAATGCGGTCCTCTTGCCCTGGAGCCGCTAATGCTCCATCAAGTAGCTCCTCCATTGGCCCCCAGGCTGAGTGCACCCCGGGCCAGGTCTCCCAGTGTGGGAAAAATCCTCACGCCAGTACCGGGAATCAAACCCAGGTCTCCCACTTGATAAGTAGCCGCGCTACCACGTCACTAAGAAGACGACCTTAGACTGCAATTGCGAGATTTAAAATGTTTAGGACCAACATGGCTGAATGGATAAGACACTCACTATACCGCAGTCAATGACAATGTCATGGCAATTATTAAGAATCAGACTTGTATGTTTGCAACTGAAAATAACGTTGTGGCAAAATACCTTGTATATAGAAACTAGACGCCCTACATAAAAATAGCATAATGTTGCTAAGAAGACATTCGACTTAAAATATTCTGTTCACGTACGGGTTTTAACCGAGGTAGTTCATACTTCTTAAATACCTTTTATGTAAAAATCAACGAATTTCTTCAACTTTGATTGGTATGATTTCCATGGTTACTAATCGCGCTCATGACTTAATATTATATTTACGTACATAAACGTGTTAACCGTAAGTTTTAGAAAGCGCAGCACGTTTTCTAGTTTTCGAAACTAAAACTGCTTTCAGCTTCACTTGCTCCGCACGCAGCATAATAGCGCTGTGAATTACTTTTCATTTCCCTTTGTAGTAGATTTCTTTCATTGAGATTCCAACTTTTGTTTGTTAAAAGTGAAACAGAAATAGTTTTACATAACTTGATTCTGTAAACAAGGGTTTCATGTTTATCTAAATGCTGAAGATCAACGAGTACATCGAAGGCTTTTCGTTTTGGCGAAGACTGCCTTTCTTATGCTAAAAAGCTGTCCACAGAGAATAATTTTCATTGCGTATCTTACGTTGCTAATGGCGACACCGTGTTTGGTGTGCTTGGTCTTTAAGTTCCGTGTGACAAGCAAGAACATTTTCTCTGTGAGTCACGATAATATTGCAGAGTTGAGAATGTCAACAAGATCCAGAGATGCGAGCCAAGAACACGCATAGAGTGGGCCGGACATAGCTTGGTCCTTTTTCGCATCGCATGTCCACGTTATCTGCACACCGACAAGCCGTCAGCAAAACTCTTGTTAACCATTACGCTATCAAACGGTCACTCGCCAACACGCGATCTTGCTTCATGTGAACCTTAACGTTACAGAGTTCAAGAATGTGGGTAATAATGGATAATACTTCTGGGTTGTGCCATAAAACAGCCATGGGGTTGTCTCAGCAGCTAATTTCATAACCTTTTTGGGGGTAACAGTAGAGCCCAAAACTCCGCTAGCATCTAACTTTTATATTCTAACCTCAACCTCCCATGCGTACTATCGTGTCGAAAGATAACCTGTTGGCTACAGAGCGTAATTTGTCCAACAAGAGCTGTCTTAACCTGCAGAAAATGGAAGAGAGTATTGGGCAAGTGATGTCACCTCACACAGCGGAATAAACGGTAGACAAATTGCATAAGATGATATTTGTAATGAACATCGATGCAGTTTAAACAAAATAAAGTCATAATAAAGCGCAAAGTAAGAATCACATAAAGGCAGGGAGAGGCACAAGATTAACCACGCTTTCAAATACTTTTTCGGGTGTGGGGCATATCATTTAAGGGTGCTTTTGCTTTCTCTGCACTACAAAAGAGCTACAGAAACCATTACATTCCACCCAAAATTCGATACCAAAATTTCATTAGATACGAGGGGTGTTCATTAAGTCTTGAGAAAAAAAATTGAGAAAATTATCTTTTGCAGACTTTTTTTAACATAATCCCCTTTTAGCTCGACACACTTTTCCCAACGTTTCACTGTTTTAAGCCTTCCAAAAAGTAGAATTTCGGAAGGTCCTCCAAATAGACATATTTCTGGGAGATATCCTCTTCGTTAGATGTGAATCGTGAAGCTGGTGGCCAAATCTGATGAATACAGTGGTTGATATATAAATTCGAACCTTAATTTCACAATTTCCGCCATCGAAACTTAGCAGATGTGCACCCTTGCATTGTCTTATGGAAGTGCATCATTTTGGATAGGTAGAGTTCAACTGAAAAATTCAATGCCGGGATTTGAACCATTGATCACCCAGTCACTAGCCGGTTACTCTACCACTGATTTACTAATGCAACATGCCGCCACGGAATTAAATTTCTTGAATGACTTGCATGCTTGAGAAATTTAATGCCCTGTCGGCATATTCCCATGGTAGCTCAATGGTTAGAATAACCGGCTAGAGACCGGGATATTCGTGGTTCAAATCCCGGCTATGTCATAGTTTTTCAGTTTAATTCTACCTATCTAACTCCTGCCTTTCCCTTGGCTTGTGTAAAAAAACATTAAATAAGTAAACCACAAGGTGGTCATTTTGAGTTAACATTCCCCAATGGCGAGGAACTGTTAGCTCAGTGATAGAGCAACGGGCTAGAAACCGGAGATCCGTGGTCAAATCCCGGCTATGGCATACAATTTTTCACTCTGACTTTACCTATCCAACTCCTGGCCTACATACGGCTTGTGTAAAAAACAATTACATTAACATTAATTGGCCATAATAATTGGCTAAACAATGAAGCCCGGGACTTCAAGTAAGTCACCATTGGGGAATATGTTCTCTCAAATAATTTGAGATCAGCTTGTGGTTTACCGGGAAACTGTGTCACTTAAGGAATTTAGTGCCGTCATGTTGCCATGGTAGCTCAGCGGTAGAGCAACCGGCTCTGAGACCGGACGATCCGTGGTTTAAATCTTACTACCTATCCATGTTATAATATATTTATCAAACATAATCTAAACATCGCATATTCATTCAGTTCAGACAAGAATGGTCTGCAGCAGGAAACGTATTGCTGTTCATGTGTATATGTTCCCTTGTTTTTAACAAAGGCGCAGACGATTAAGGTAAGAAAATGTCAATGGGAAATCATTACGATGTTGTAGCTCGTTTAGAACTTGAGGTCCCCTGTCACAGTTTGACAAACAGAATGGCTGATCGTGACACTGCTACATCCTACATCAACACTGCTCTTGGCAACTTACATAGTCATTAAGTGGAAAACAACGTCTCTGAGCTTCAAGTGCTTTTTCAGAAAAAATAATTCCTGGAAGAGCAGATATACAACACTGCGCCGCATTTCCTAGGAGAACATATATTTTTCTTTTAAATGCACGTGAAGTCATCCTGTAGAGACCCAGCCCTGACTGGTGTCACGAATGAATTTATTATTTTCCCTCCACGCATCTAGTAGGCAGAGGAATACTACACAGATACTCAACTTCAAGATTATACTGAAAATATATGTTTTGAATTCCCTTGCAAGCAAAGAATGTGTTCCATTCACATAACTTTCTCTACATATCTGCAAATAATAATTGTTAAATAGTTTATGCTTCTTTTTACTTCATGCTAATTGACAAAAAATTAGCATAAATAGCCTTATTACATGCTTACTTGTAAGTAAAAGCGAAATAAGGGACTACCATAGGTTAAAGTGATAGTCAAAAGCTGATTACTGAAGTTCCTTTGTTTGTATGGACAGGAGTTGACAAATTCCTGTATGAGAAAAGTGTAAGTTTTTTAAACGTGAAACCAAAACAAGGAATGTCTCAAAAACGATCAACTCTACAAAAAAATGTATATCACATAAATTGTGTGTTTTAACATGTTCTACATTTTTGTGTGATAATTTTTTGTCCATCTCTTATAGTTTAGCTAGTTCAAAATTCTATAAAATTAATCCAGAATAAAGTAGTTTTCAGAGACTATTCCCAGAAAATTCAAGATAGACATTTTATTTGTCAGGTAAATATCTTTAATGTACGTTATTTTAATCAAAATCGTTAGAGTCATTTTTGAGAAAATCAAAATTTCCGAAAAAAGTTCCATTAAAGAGTAGTTTGGGGTGGGAGGATTTTTCTCAAACTCTTCGTGTCGCATTCCTGAAAGATACTGAACCTAAATACCAAGTTTGGTAGTTTACCCACTTTTCGCTTTTGAGCTATCGTGTTCACAGATACATGGACACACTGACACACGGACACACACGGACCTCTTTCCGAAAATTCTTTTTTTTTTTTTTTTATACAGGAGACCCTAAAATATATATTTCCGGTGAAATCTCGGTTTCGAATTTTTGGGTGGAGTGCAACACCTTCTCTATACACATATGTACATAGTACGGGTAGAGAAAGTAATAAGTGTTTTTTAGAAAAAATGTACCTTTGAAAGTTATAACTCAAAGAGAATAATATCAGATAGATATAAAATTTGGTATTTAAGCTCAGTTATCTCAAAGCATCCCCTCAACCCAGACCAACATTTACCTGAAATATACTTATTTTTTATTTTCTTAAAATTGTCTCTAACGTATTTGAATAAAACATACACAGGGTAGGGTGGTGCAACTTCGATATAGGTAAAATTCCAATTAACATAATATTAAGCGGCATTTTTTGATTTCATAGCGTTGGTAGCACTTGCCTTAGTGTGGTGTTGTGCGTTGTGGAAGATCTCTGCCACT
Organism: Hymenopus coronatus; assembly: GCA_030762935.1. Taxonomy (NCBI): domain Eukaryota; kingdom Metazoa; phylum Arthropoda; class Insecta; order Mantodea; family Hymenopodidae; genus Hymenopus; species Hymenopus coronatus. Next base: position 135,666,588 of record CM060882.1, read on the forward strand.
CCTTTTGTTTTTCTACGAATCCAGTTTGTGCTACAGAGACATAATATGTTTCTTGGTAAGAGGCAAGAGGCTCCTAAGAGCAGTGTCGTCGTACCGTGGCACCATCTTTAAATAAAAGAGAAATGACAACGTATTAAGACTGTTGATTAAACATTGTTCGTACACTCGTGTTCTAGTTTTCTCATTTGTACAGCACATTATCTGCGCGCAATCTGGTAGTAGGCAAGAGTTTTCTAAGCTTGCGCCAGTTCCAGATGGGCACCGTCTGAGTCCGTAAGCCACTGTGTATAAGGCTAGAGCGTTCGTTTATAATGGCTGCTCATGCATGGATGGAAGTGGTTCTAAACTTGATCTGACGCACAGTCTCCGTTCCACACGTCAGAGCACAATAAAGCACAGTACTTTGCAGGTGACAACGAAGGAATGCACTTATTACAGATGACTTCACGGGACAGCAACCGAGTTAAATTGCAATCGGAGAAATTCAAGCGTTTGACCATCTTGATTCTGTGATCTTGTTATAATATTCCCTGACGAAGACCACAAGGTCAAGGTGCAGCTTGGATTTCTTATTCCAATTTAGCTCGGTTGCTATCCCATGAAGTCATCTGTAATAACCAACACCGAGAAAACTTCAACTCTTTAAAAAAGAATGCACTGTCAAGCCTAAATGCTCCTGTTAATACAGTCTGACCATCATGCTGCAAGTTAATGCCTACACATTTTGAAACGTATTTAATGAAATTTAGTGCAGAAATAGACATCAATATATCCTTGTCATTAAGTTTTATATTTCCGGAGCATTATTTCAGTATTTATGTTAGATTTATATATTAGTGACTTTTAAAAACAAGGGCATGTGTGTGTGGTTTTATGAGTTGTTCTTTTAATTTTTATACACATCTAGCAATTTTAGCTAAATTTGCAAACTCTTTCCATTTTTACTTTCTCTATAAGTACTGTGTACATAGTGTATAGAGAAGGTATTATAAAGGCACCCAAAATTTCGATACCGAGATTTCACCGGAAATACATGTTTTAGGATCGCCTGAATCCAAAAAAAGGCATTTTTAGAAAAATGTCCGAGTGTGTGGTCAGCATATCTAAAAAACGAAAAGTCTGGTAATTATACCAAACTTGGTATTTAAGTTCAGTATTTTCCAAGGATGCGACACAAGATTTTCAAGAAAATCCCCCCCACCCTCAACTACACTTTATAGGGACAATTTTTCGAAAATTTTGACTCTATGAAAAAAGGCTCTAACGATTTTGATTAAAATAACGCATATTAACGATATTAACCTGACAAAGAAAATATATATCTTGAATTTTCTAGGAAGGGCCTCTGAGACTACTTTATTCTGGGTGAATTTTACGAAATTTTGCATAACTGCTAAACCGTAAGAGATGGAAAAAAAAACTTACGACAAAAAATGTAGAGCACGTTAAAACACACAATTTGTGTTATATACATTTTTTCGTGGAGTTGATCTTTTTTTAGATATATCTTGTTTTTGGTTTCACCTTTAAAAACTTATATTTTTCTCATACTGGAGTTTGTAAACCCCTGTCCATAGAAACAAAGGAACTTCAGTCACATAGCAACCACCTTTTGACTATCATTTTAATCTATTTTTACCTTATTTCCCTTCTACCTACTTACAAGGGAGCAAGTAATAAGACTATTTCTGCTATTTTTTTTTTTCTTGATTAGCATGAAGTAAATAGAAGCATAAACTTTTTAACAATACTTTATTACAGAGATGTAGAGAAAGTTATGCGAATGGAACACATCAGATTTTTTTTCCTGTTTCGTACATAAGCGCCTTTTATCAAGTTCTTCAGGAATTATTAGGCACAGCTTTTCTCTGGTCCGTTGTTTACAACTTGAATACAAATACACTATTGTGTTTTCTTCTTGCACTTTATTAATTGTGTTAATAAATGTTTTGAAAAATGCCGGTTATTCACAAAATTACAAAATAGATTGACGCTACTGCAAGAATAAACAGGTAGTTGAAGAATTTTATTATAACAATATTTTCTTGGCACCACCAATAGCATGCCTCAGTGGCCGCCATTGCTGATTAGTTTCCATGTGCTTATGTTAATATTAGAGATTTACTTTCCGTTCCCGCGTGTTCTGAGGTAGCTATAGAGAAAGTCAGTCAGTCACTTGTGCCGCCATACTTTTCCACAGCTCAGTACCTAGGTGATGCATTACTCTTAATTTCACACCTTATTAACATTATACATTAAAATTACTAAAGGCAAACTTTCGATATTACTAAAATTTCGATCAGTGAACATTTTTAGTTCAGTCAGTCATACCTGAATATTATAGACTTATTATACATCAATACTCCAAATGAGGTTTCTATAGATAGAGCTACACTGAAAAATCTAATGTGTATCATTCACATGACTTTCTCTACATTTCTGCAACAAATAATTCTTAAAAAGCTTATTCTTCCATTTACTTCATGTTAATCAGAAAAAATTGACAGAAATAGTCTTATTACTTGCTTCATTGTAAGTGGAAGCGAAATAAGAGAGTACCATAGGTTAAAGTGATAGTCAAAAGCTGGTTGTTATATCACTGAAGTTCCTTTGTTTGTATAGACAGCAGTTGACAAATTCCTGTATGAAAAAATTATAAGTTTTTCAAAGCAGAAACCAAAAGCAAGGAGTGTCTAAAAAACGGTTAACTGCACGAAAAAGAAATATATGTATAACATAAACTGTGCGTTTAAACGTGCTCTAAATTTTTTGTGTAGTGAGTTTTTGTCCATCTCTTACGGTTTAGCAGTTATTCAAAATTCCGTAACATTCATCCAGAATAAAGTACTCTTCAGAGGCTATTCCCAGAAAATTCAAGATATTTAATTTACGTAATTTTAATCAAAATCGTTACAGCCATTTTTGAGAAAATCAAAATGTTCGAAAAATGTTCCCATGTAAAGGGTAGTTTGCGGTGGGGGGATTTTTCTCAAAATCTTTGTGTCGCATCCCTGGAAGATACTAAACTTAAATACAAAGTTTGGTATTTTACCAACTTTTCGTTTTTGAGTTATCTTGTTCACAGACACACGGACTCTCTCTCTCTCTCTCTCTCTCTCTCTCTCTCTCTCTCTCTCACACATACACACACACATGGACCTTTTTCCGAAAATGTTGTTTTTAGATAAAGGGGCCCCTAAAACATATATTTCCGGTGAAATCTCGGTATCGAATTTTTGGGTGAAGTGCAATAACTTCTCCATACACTATGTACATGCGCGTGTACAGAAAGTAAAAATGCAATACCATAGCCCGATTGCGAACCAAGAATCTCCTGGTCTCCGACCAGTTGCAGTAACCACTGAGCTACCATGTAAATATGCCGCACACTTGTCCCACACATGGAGACCCAAAACTTCGATACCGATATTTTACCGGAAACACATGTTTTGAGACCCCCTGAATCCAAAAAAAAAGTATTCTTAGAAAAATGTCCTAGTGTGTCTATGTGTGTATGTGTGTGTTTCTATGGGCAGCATAACTCAAAAACGAAAAGTCCGTTAAATACCAAATTTGATTTTTAAGTTCAGTATCTTCCAGGGATGCGACACAAAGATTTTCAAAAAAATCCCTCCTCCCCACCTATCCTTTACATGGAACAATTTTCCAAAATTTTGATTTTCTCAAAAATGACTAACGATTTTGATTAAAATACCTCATGATTAAGACATTTTATGACAAACGAAATGTATATCTTGAATTTTCTGGGAATAGCCTCTGAAGACCTCTTCATTCTGGATGACTTTTGTATAACTGGCAAAGCTAAAGAGATACAAAACTTTCACACAAATTATTTTTAAAAAGCTTATTCTTCTATCTAATTCATGTTAATCTAGATCAGTATTAAAAGAAATGGTCTTATTACTTATAACAAGAAGGGAAATAAGGGTGCCTGCTAGTAAAATGTTTAAAACCTGGTTTCTATGTGATTGAAATTCGTTTCTTTGCATGACCAGGAAATTCCCATATGAGAAAAGTTTAAGTATTTTAAAACTGAGCCCAACAACGAAGAATATTCCAGAAACGTTAACTCCACTTAAAAAGGATACGATGTAAATTGAGTGTTGTAACATTTTTTTGTATTGTAAGTTTTAGTCTATAGCTTACGGTTTATCCTGTGTGCAAAAGAATAAATAGGTCTTCAGAGGCTGTTCCGAAAATTCAAGATATACATTTTATTTGTCATGTAAACAAGCTTTAATACGGGCTACTCTAAACAAAATAGTTAGAAATTTTTAAGAAAATAAACCTCTTCAAAAATATTCCCATGTAAACGATAGTTTGGGGTTACCAGAACTTTGCTGAAAATTTTTGTGTCGGAATCTTTGAAGATACTAAACTTAAATACCAAGTATAGTATTTTACCGAATTTTCGTTTTTGAGTTATCTTGTTCACAAGCACACAGCATACGGACACATACACACACGAAGTTTTTTTTTAAAAATTCGTTTTTAGGTTACAGGGGACCCTAACACGTGTATTTACCGTGAAATCTCAGTATAAATATTGCGGGTGGAGTGCTGTACTATGTACTAAGTAAAAATAAGTAATGTGACACCTTCAGTTTTATCAAGCAATTACAAATTCTAGTGTCTACTTCATATACAAAATTATTCTGCTCTCTACCTTACGGTAATTGCGATAAATATTTGCCCATATATATTTCAAATTAAGCAAAATTAAATTAAATATTCCACTGTTTAAGCTGAAAGTGGGCTTTTTATTGAATTATTTTTATTTGACTATGTTTGATAAGTTTCAAAGTTGGCTTACTCATCCCTTATTGTTAAATGACACTCCCTTAGGACTTACAAGCGGATATCTAGGGGTCAGAAGTCTGTTGGGGAGGCAACGGCACGAAACCACAGAATGGAGAACCTGAAACGAGCGTTAAGAAGTGGATGAGATGAAATGCAAGCGAAATGGATGATAAGAAATGTGACGATGGAGCAGTTGTTGGAATGAATGGTGGGGGAAACCGGAGGACCCGGAGAAAGCACGCCCAGGCTCCACTTCGTCCACCACAACTCCCACATGCGGGCGCTTGGGATCGAACCCGGGCCGCCTAGGTAGGAGGCGAGCGGTCTAAGCACTCAGCCACAGCACCGCCCTGTTTGGTAAATATGGGAAGTATCGTATTCCACCCAAAAATATTATGTCGAAATGTCACCGTGTATAATATATGTTTTGCCCCTAGTGCCCTTGAAAGAGATCCGGTTTGTGTCAGTGTATCTATGTATGCCGATTGAATATCAAACATCCAGCACGCAGATATTAAAGCAAATTACCTCAAACTACCCTTTACATGGAAATGTTACAGAATTTTTATTTTATCCAAAATCACGGGCGGTTTTAATTCAAATATTGTGTATTAAGATATTTTAATGGCAAATGAACATATATTATGTTGAACTTTCTGGAAATAGCCTCTGAAATCCTCTTCATTCTGAAGGACTTTTGTAAAACTAGTAAACTGTAAGAGATGTACAAAGAAATCTGATATGTTACACTCATATGACTTTTTCTAGCTGCTCTACAAACAAACTTCTTACAAAAGATTCTTCAAGATAAACATTTGTAGAATGTTCTTATTACTTAGTTCCTTATGAGTAAAAGGGAACTAAGGTAATGCACTAGGCTCAAGACTATGTTTTAAAAGTTATCTTTATACGATTGTCATTGCAAATTGTTCTTTACTTGGCCAGGAGTAGAACAAAAGAAAAACTTCACAATTGAAACCAAAACAAATATCTTGGAAAGGATATAAATTGTGTGTTTTGACGAGATCCACATTTTTGTGTACTGCATTCTTGTCCATCTCTTATGCTTTAGCAGTTATGCAAAATTCAGTAAAATTCATCCACAATAAACAAGTCTTCAGAGGCTATTCACAGAAAATTCAAGACATACATTTTATTTGTGATCTAAATAGTCTTAATATACGGGATTTTAATAAAGCATCGTTAGAGCCACTTTTAAGAAAATCAAAATTTTCGAAAATTTTTCCATGTAAAGGGTAGTTTGTGATGGGGGCATTTTCTTTAAAATCCTCGTGTCGCATCCTTAGAAGATACCAAACCTAATTACGAAGTTTGGTATTTAACGGTCTTTTCCATTTTGAGCTATGCTGTCCAAAGACACACAGACAGATAGACAGACAGACTGACACACACGGACCTTTTTCTGAAAATGCTTTTTTTGAACTCAGGGGACCCAAAACCTGTATTTTCGGTGTACTCTCGTTATCAAATTTTTGGGTGCATTACAATATCTTCTCTATACACTATGTACATAGTACGTGTAGAGAAAGTAAAAAGCTAGATTTTGTTAAAGCATACTGTTTTGTCAAATACATTTTGTTTGTGGAGTACTGTCGCCCTCCGTGGTCTACTGGCTACCATGCTAACTTCATATACCCAAGGTCCCGTTGAGTACGATCGATTTTTTTTTTTTGAGTACAAATCCTTAGCATGGCTTCCTCCGGCTTTACATCCGGTGGTCCCTTATCGTAGATTTACGGCACGTAAAAGAACCTAAAGCCTAATAAAAGAGATCCAATATAGAATGGGACGCTGAGGACCAGTGTAGTTAAAGATCGGCCATAAATAACACTCCATTTCCATTTTGTGGAATTGACCATTTCTGAGATATTCTTTGTTATTTTTGCTTCTCTCTCTAGGTCATAACTTATAGTCTCTAACTTTGGTGACCGTCTTATTAAAAGGAGAAAAAAAAATATATGGTCTTATGTAACATCCCCGAATTTCTTCTTGTGGAGCTGTCACCTGCTGAACGCCATACAGCAATAAAGAATCAAATCAGTAACATTAATGAGGATACGCTTAAGGAAAGGTGACAAAATATGGTGCGAAAAATTCAGTTTTTTATGGATTTAAGTGGAAGGCATTTTCAGCATTTAGTCTGCAGAATTTCCCGAAGGCACTCTGTAATTAGAACATATTGACATATATGTTGTTATGGTTTAGAAGTTATTAAGCATTTAAATGTGTTAATTTTTATATGAACTGCATAATATAAGAAGTAATAGTGATTTTTACTTTCTCTACACGTACTATATATAGCGTGTAGAGAAAGTATTGTATTGCACTAAAAAATTCGAAACAAGATTTCACCGGAAATATATATTTTGAGACTCCCTGAATCCAGAAAAATGTCCATGTGTGTCTGTCTGTCTGTCTGTGGACAGCATAGCTCAAAAACGAAAAGTCCGTTAAATACCAAACTTGGTATTTATGTTCAGTATCTTCCAAGGATGGGACACGAAGATTTTCAGACAATCCCTCCGCCTTCAACTACCCTTTTACATGAAGAAATTTTCAAAAAATTTGATTTTCTCAAAAATGGCTCTAACGTTTTTGATTAAAATATCGTATGTTAAAAATATTTATAAGAAAATAAAATGTATAAGAGCGTTCAAAAAGAAACGAGCCGGAGTCTGGAATGCGCAAACTGTGACAGGATGGTAATATTGTGGTGTGTGTAACGAAGAGTGGTTCCGACCAGAGCAAGGAAGTTCACAGCCCGTCGCCAGAGGGCACGCGTGCACGTCACGTGACTATACACAGCTAGCAGCAGCATGCATCAATCGTCCAACGATGCCAGCCACATTGCACATTGAAATGGAGGCATCAAAGGAAGAGCAAAGAGGTTTTCGTTTTCTGACAGCGAATGTCACAAGTATACGGCGAACACTGCATGTCCCTTGCAAGGGTCAAGACGTGCGACAAGCGCTTCAGGGAAGGACGGGTGTCGTTAGCCGATGATGCACAGTCTGGAGCACCACACCGCAGTACCGCTGACATCTTCCAGCTAGTTGATGCACTCATTACCCAGAACCGCCGAGTGACAGTGAAGCCATAGCCGCCGAGGCCGAATTGAGCGTCGGAAGTGGTCATTTGCAGCGCTATGCTAGGGAGGGGAATGAGTTCCTGGCCCGAGTGGTGGCTGGAGATGAGTCATGGTGTCATCACTTCGAACCAGAATCAAAACGACAAAGTCTCCAGTGGAAGCATCCAGGGTCACCACCGCCAATAAAGCCAAGGCATTCCACACGAGTGCAGGAAAGGATCTGCTGACGTTCTTCTTTGACCAAGATGGCCCCCTTCTGATGCACTTCCTGCAGCACTGGACAACAGCGAATGCCCAACGTTACTCACAAACCTTGACCAACTTTTGCCTAGCAATCAAATAAAAACGACCAGGCAATCTCATCCGTGGGGTCATGCTGGTCCACGAGCATACAAAACCTCAAACGACCAACACAGTCGCGGCACTCTTGCAGGAATTTAAATGGGAGGTTCTCGGATACCCTCCATACAGTCCAGACCTCTCTCCATGTGATTAAGCCATATTTGGTGCCCTTAAAAAGTCTCTAAGTGGCAAACAATTAAACAATTCACCTAAGACGACGACGTCCAGCTGTACAAGCGGAACTGGTTCACATCGCAACCCCGGGAATTTGATGAGACAAGTGTCTGCACAGTCAGGGCCAGTACTTCTAGCATGCAACTTCTAACAGTACTGGTTTCGGTACTGATACCTCCGGCTCATTTCTTTTTGAGTGCACCTTATATATCCGGATGAATTTTGTGGAATCTTGCATAACTGGTAAACGGTAAGACATATACAAAAACTTTAAAAACACAGAATTTATGTTATATACGTTTTTTCTTAGAGTCATCATTTTAGATGTTCCTTTTTATTGGTGTCAGTTTTAAAATGCTCTAACTTTTCTTATATGGAAATTTGTCAATTCCTGGCCATACAGACAAAGTAACTTCAAGCATATGGCAACCAGCTTTTAAAAGATTTGAATATCATTTTAGCCTACGGTATTACGTTATTTCCCATGTACTTACAAGGAGGCAAGTAATAAGCCCATTTCTGCTAGCTTTCCTCGATTAGCATGAAGTAAACAGAAGAACAAGCTTCTTAACAATAATTTGTTGCAGAGATGTAGAGAAAATCATGGGAATGGAATATATCAGATTTTATTTCCATACAAAACGCCAAAGGTAAGTTATATATTTTGAGTTAGTTTTAATTATGCTTATATGAAAGTAAAGTTTCGCTTTCATTTTCTGAACGGATAAAGTCTTCCGTTACGTTGCAATGGACAGGAACTATAAAACTGGGCCTTCAATCGCTGCTATAATAAATGGAAAAAATAAGAAAGCAGATGATTATACATAATTATAGTCTGCGAAAGGCTAAAACTGGGTCATGCATTGAAGAGCTAAATGACCGTTTTCTTCTGTTGACCTTCACTGGGGCGTTCTGCACATCTTATAATGACTTGAATTGCATTAGCATAACTGTATATGATCTACTGATTTCCATGCTTGCGTTACTCTAGATCCAAAGATTACGACAACTTTCTCTTCCAGTTGGATCAAGGAATGAGGAAGATTAAAATATATCTAATATCAAATAGTTTAATTTAATAATTAATCATTTAATCTCATATTGAGCATGTTGCTAAGAAAGTAAGCAAGGGCTTATTTATGTTAAGAGTATTAAAAATGCTATCACTACCGAATCATTAATTATAGCTTATTATGGCTTCATTCATAGTCACTTTAACTTTGGGGTAACCATACCTCTGCTTTTAGAGTGTTTGTATTGCAAAAGAAAGCCTTGAGATTAATTTATGGAGTTTCATCTAAGTTTCATTGTAAACCACTTTTTATTAAATCTGGTATACTTACTCTGCCCTCGATGTACGTTCTGGCCTGTCAGTTGTATGTAAAGAAACATACTGACTTTACAACTTGTGCTTCTGTGCATAGTCATGATACTCTTATATATACATAAGAGTAAATACAGTATAAATACAAGTAGTTTCCATTATATATCTCTTGAGCTTTACAATAGCATGCCTTTGCATATAACAACTATCATTTCAGGTTTTTAAGAGTAGGGTCAGTACCACATTGAGGGCAAATCCTCTATATAGTCTAAATGAATTTATAGTGTAAGATTTACTTCATTTGTACAGTTTTTGACGATATCATGAATACTTGTATTCCTATGGCAAATACCTACCTACCTACCTACCCACCTACCCGCCTACCCGCCTACCCGCCTACCCTCCTACCCACCTACCCACCTACCTACCTACCTACCTACCTACCTACCTATCTAAATCTATAAAATCTATAAAGGTAAACCAAAATGCTATTTGAAAAGTTCCTGAAGCATACTAAATAAAGGTGCGAAAACTATATTTAAAAATCACACGATTTTCTCTATCTGTTCTACAAATAAACTTCTTACAAAAGATTTTAAACGAGATAAACATTAGCAGAAATTTGTTCATTACTTGCTTCCTTCTAAGCATTAGGGAAATAAGGGAATACACAGGCTGAGACGATAGTCTAATTCTTTAAAAGTGTCGCTATGTGAACAATTGCAGTTCAGTTTGCTTTGCATGGCCAACAGTAGATGAAACTAAGGTGACTTCACATTTGAGAAAACTTAGGTAATTTAAAACTGGAACCAATATCAAGGAATATCTCGGAAATAATCAATTGTAGAATATATATGTATGTATTAAATATACATTCTATTTGTGATGTAAATATGTTTAATATATAGTAATTTAATCAAAATCATTAGAGCCATTTTTAAGAAAACAAAATGTTTAAATATTTTCCATGCAAAAGGTTGTTAAGGGTAAGGGTATTTTCTTGAAAAGCTTTGTGTCGTATCTGTGGAACTACTAAACTTAAATACCAGCTTTGATATTTAATGGTTTTATGTTTTTGAACCATATTTTTCGACTCAGGGAACCTCAAATATATTTTCCGGTGAAATCTCGGTATCAAATTTTTGATTGGAGTACAATACGTGTATGTACAGCGTACGTGCTGAAAAAGTAAAATTACACAATGAATTACATTCATGTGACTTTCTCTACTTTTGATCGTTTTACTAGTGACTACACAAACTATTTTTACAAAAGATTATTATTTCTCAGTTACTTCATATTAATGGAGATAAACAGTTAAGTTTCACATTTAATTATAGATATAAAGCAAATACGATAGGTAGTTAAATATTTCTGAACTGGACGCTCTACGCTGACTTGAAAATTCCATACTTCTTATTTTTCTCCCTGGAAATGGAAATTGAATTTTATTATGAACAATCTTAAGCTATAGTGGTTCTCAGCGTCCCATTCTGTGCAGGGCGTGAAAGACCACTTACTTTTGCTCATAGACCATTTTATAAGGCTTTTTAACGCGCGTAAATCAACGACATGGTACCAACGGCTTTACAACCCTGCCGAAGGAAGCCGCGCTAAGGATTTTTACGCCCAAAGAAAAATCAATCGTCCTCCACAGGGTTTGAACCCACGATTTTGGGTATATGAACCTAGCATTTTTGTAGTGTTTAACGCCCGCTTTAACTACTTATGGCACCGCAGGCAGTGACACTGATGATACATGAATGAAGATGGAGCACCGGTGGAATGCGATGACGGGGGAAACCGGAGAACCCGGAGAAAACCCGCCCCAGTGCCGCTTTGTCCACCACAAATCTCACATGCGGTCACTTGGGATCGAACCCGGGCCGTCTAGGTAAGAGGCGAGTGGTCTAACCACTCGGCCACGGCGCGGCTGAACCTAGCATGGTAACCATTACACCACGGAGGACGACTTGTTTTTATCACTGAGGCATAAGTTCTTTAACCTCGGCGGACAGTGAATTGGGTGAAATCATTCTCAAATAAGCTCCTTAGAACTTAAAGTTACCTGAAATTTGTCCTCTCGTGATAATGGGAAACCTCGATAAAACCTCAAGATAACTCACTCTAACCGAGATTCGAACTCGGAACCTCTTGAATGTGAGAAAACGCGCTACCTCCGTAGCACAGAGGCGGACCAAATTCCATACTCTTTTTTCATGTAATCCGAAAAATAACTAAAAAGATATATGACTTCAAAGCAATGACAAAGATATTGAACAATTCAAACAATTAACAACGAAAATCTCGGAAATTGTCAACGCCACAAAAGGTTTATTTGAAATAAAATGTGTTAAAATAAGAACTATAGCTTTCCTGGCGACGTGTTAATTCAAAATCTTCTCGGGCTTCTAGCCAGGTAATAACTTGGCTTGACACCAACGTTTCGAAGAAGTGCATCTTCCTGATCACCCTGAAGACGAGGAAGATGCACTTCTTCGAAACGTTGGTGTCAAGCCAAGTTATTACCTGGCTAGAAGCCCGAGAAAATTTTGAAATAAAATGTGTTTTAAAGAGATTTACGTTATTCAAGAGCATATAAGATACCTGACTTGGCGAGAGCCACACCGAAGTTGTTATCGCTATCCCCTCGAGTGAAGCTATATGCATTGAATACGATGAAAACTGTCCGAATACCAGTAGACAGGTGCAGCCGTGACTGTAATCCGACCTAACGTGGTGGACGGCTTGCCGGTAATGTAGCCGAATCGGCCCTTCTGGATAGTGAGTGACGGCATCAGGTGGAGAAGGAGGTCTTGCCTGGAATTGACATTGGGACACAGATTCATAAGTCTTTGGGTGTTCGTCACGAAGAAGTGATATTGGGATTGGATGCCCTAGGAGCCAGGTCCTGCAGAGACGAGATGGCGACCCCGGACAGACATGCTGGAGGCCGCGAGGTGACCTAAATGTGGGTCTGATTGTGGCCTTAAGAACGCGTCCAGTAGACCTATGGTCGAAGGACTTCGTGCACCGTCCAATTCATTAACACATCCAAGAGCGAGCGACAGGTGTAGAATTTTATGACTAACAACGACGTTTCCGGCGGAAGGATAAGATGTGAGTGTGGTGGAGAGGAGCAATGATGTGGTGGGCCGCATCCGGAGGGAAAATGTCGGAAATGCACCAAAAAGCATCTAATCCGCTAGGACAATGCTGATCTAAGGAGGGAGTAGTGTAATGCCTGCCGCTCAGACCGTAAGAGCCTTTTGTCTTGACAGGCAGCTATTGTCCCTGTCGAGCTGGACAAACAAATATTATGTATCTTGAATTGATAGAGTCAGACTGAAAAATTCAATGCTATAGCCGGGAATGGAACCAATAATCTCCCGGTCTCTCCCTAGCCGGTTGCTCTACCACTAAGCTACCCTCGCAACATGCCAGCATAGCATTGAATTTCTCAACTGACTTGCATGTTTCCCGGTGAACCACAAGGTGATCTCAATGAGATGACAACCCCAATGGTGACATAAAATGTTGTAAGAGTCATAGTATAGTAGACTATTATGGACAATTGTGTAGGACAGGTTTTTCATGGCATTGACATTTTCAGTCTGACACTACCTATCCAACTTCTTCCTACACACGATTTCTATGAGAAAAAAAAAAAAAATAAAATTATTATATACGTATCTTAATTGAGGTAAGAAAGCATTTATCGAGACAAATATTCTGGTGTCCTAAACAGTCCGTTTCTACACTTTGCGCTGAGCCACGGCGGCCAAGGAGATTCCAATGAGTGAGTATAAAAACGACAGTCAAGATGTGATATGTGAACGCGGTGAATAAGTGAACAGTCGACAGTGGAAAGTGTAAATTGCACTGAATCTTGCGTCGTCAGTCAGTAACTCGGTTGTTTTATCTACCTGTTATGTGCTTGACGTTAGTGTTACGAGTGTGGCTTAGAGCAAAATAAAGTTAGTTTAGTTTAAATCGGTCTTCTTATTTCTGCAATGGCTTCCTTTTTACTTTCTCTATACGAACTATGTACATAGTGTATAGAGAAGGTATTGCACTCCACCAAAAAATTCGATACCGAGATTTCACCGGAAATATATGTTTTAGGGTCCCCTTTATCTAAAAAAAATATTTTCAGAAAAAGGTCCGTGTGTGTGTCCGTGTGTCAGTGTGTCAGTGTGTCCGTGTGTCCGTGTGTCTGTGAACACGATAACTCAAAAACGAAAATTCGGTATAATACCAAACTTGGTATTTAAGTTTAGAATCTTCCAGGGATGCGACACGAAGATTTTGAGAAAAATCCCTCTACCCCAAACTATCCTTTACATGGAGCTTTTTTCGAAAATTTTGATTTTCTAAAAAATGGCTCTAACGATTTTGATTAAAATATCGTATATTAAAGATATTTACCCGGCAAATAAAATGTATATTTTGAATTTTCTGGGAATAGCCTCTGAAGACTACTTTATTCTGAGTGAATTTTCCGGAATTTTGTATAACTGCTAAACCGTAAGGGATAGACAAAAACTTACCACACAAAAAATGTAGAACACATTAAAACACCCAATTTATGTTGTATACTTTTTTTTTTCTTGGAGTTGATCATTTTTCAGATATTCCTTGTTTTTGTTTTCAGGGTCGAAAAGCTTAACTTTTCTCATACAGGAATTTGTCAACTCATGTCCATACAAACAAAGGAACTTCAGTCACATAGTAACCAGCTTTTGACTATCGCTTTAACCTATGCTACTCCCTTATTTCTCTTTGTACTTACAAGAAAGAAGGTAAGACTATTTCTGCTAATTTTTGTAGATTAACATAAAGTAAATAGAAGCATAAGCTTTTTAAGAGTAATTTGTTGCAGGGATATAGAGAAAGCCATGTGAATGGCACACATCAGATTTTTTTGTTAGTATTTGAAGCCCGCTTTTACTATATATCCCACCGTAGGTGGTGACACTGATTATGCATAGAATGAAAACGGAGCATCCGTGGAAGGCGATGGTGGAGGAAACCGGAGAATCTAATATTTGTACTTTAGGTCTCTAAAATATCATATAGTTATCAGTTTTTGTATATAGGCTTATATATGATGTGTAACACCTATATAGTATGTTATAATAAGAATTTTCTAAAGGCAATAGCACTTTTTAGCTTTTATTTTTTTTAATAGCGAATATAAATCGTAAACGCACTTCTTCAAAGCTTTAATTTCAGCACACCTTCTTTTCTGTTTTCTTCATTAATTCATTCAATTACCATTGGAATTCAACATAGAATTTATACGAATTTGACAAAAATTGGCACATTTTTCATTTTTAAAAGTTTTAGTCAGTAGTATAAAGGATAAAAATAGCTTTAATATTTTATTAAGCTATGAGTAAAGACAAAATGTCAGTCTGAGTGGTTCAGTTGGTTAGGTCCTGGCCTTCTGATCCCAAGGTCCAGACCGATGGCTTTGTGCTTAAAAGCGACAGTCCCATGTCAGTTGATTAACTGGAAAATAAAACAATTTCTGCGTGACGAAATTCCGGCTCACCGATTGCATTGATATAACCGTGGCAATTGACACTGTCGTTAGCAAACAAACAATTATTTTGTTATGAATTACACCATTTCATTCCATATTAGCTGCATAAAAGCATTTTTTATAGAATTGTGCTACAGAAAACTAAATTAGTTATAAATAGTTATTATGTAACGAGTGGAATATCGGGCAAACTCGAATTAATTCTACATTTATATTTTTCCACATTAATTATCTAACAGCATCTATTTAAATAAAGATTCAATTAAGACATCTGCCTTATTTCTTTGGGTGAGATTGACTTAGTATAACTACTTTATTAAATACTCTAGGCACTTGCCAAGTGTTTTGATACATACTTGGGTCATAATAATGAACAAACGAAATCATCTTAAAGTCTAGTTTATCCAAATTACACTTAAGTTTATTATGTTTTAATAAAAACAGTAATTTAATAAATATTCTTTGGTTTAATTTCACAATATTCTATATTTCACAGTTCTATACTTACCAGAATCCCCATAATACACGAGACCTAATACGCTTAGGTCAGAAATTCCTCTAATTAAATCACGTAGTTCGGGGTTGATTTTAATCTATATAGAGCTATTGCCAATGAGAGATGCTAACATTGTTAAACACAATTAATCCTCAAACCCCTTCCCCCACTAAAAATAGAAAAACACCTTCAAGAAACACTGTACGGTGTTACTTGCTTGCACACGTGTTCAATGCGAACACCCACTATCATTTTATTATTAGTGTTTGTCAGTGTTTATACGAGAGCCGTTTTTTTTTCAACTTCCGATAGGCTATAAATAAAAGACAAGCTCATAGAAAATAATTATTTTATTACTAAATGTTTTGTACACTTATGGTTACTTTTCAACGTAATCACCCAAAAGATCTCAATCTTTGAGCATTGACATTGTTTTGAAGATCTTCGCACTTTACGACGTTTGCGGAGAGCCATTAAAAACAAACGAAGAGGAATGCTGACTTCAGGAATTGTGTTGGTCCATGACAACGCTCGTCCACACCGGCTCCTTGAACAATTTCAATGGGACATTTTCTATCATCCGCCGTACAGTTCTGGCCTGGCACCCAGCGACTTTCACCTTTTCCCTGAAATGAAGACGTGACTAGGAGGGCAGCGCTTTCAAACCAACGAAAATCTTCAAAACAACGTCAATGCTCTTTGAAATCATTGGCGGTAACGTTTTTTGAAGCGGGTATTGCAAATCTTGTGTACAGGTACGATAAATGTCTCAATATTTTCGGTGATTACGTTGAAAAGTAACAAAAAATGTACAAAACTTTTAGTAATAAAATAATTGTTTTCTATGAACTTTCTTTTATTTAAAGCCTATCCGAGATTGACAAAAAAAAAAAAAAAAAACGGCCCTCTTATATCGGCAGAGAAATCGTTTTACATTGTTAGTTGAATAGAAACTCGAAGCCGTTAGTACTGCAAATCTTAATCGGAAATAATGCATAACGACACTATCAATAGCACAGAACTATTGTTTCTAGATTTCCTTGCGGTTTTTGTGGGACAATGCAGTAAAGTAACACTAACAGATATAATGGTGAAGTGATACAGGTGTTCGAATTGTGGCTAGATGCAACTTCGGAAAAAAACTGAATATTTCTATGAAGTCGTCATCATCATCCTCACCATCATATTCTTCTTTTTCTTATTTTTTATTCATATAGCCCCTTTTAAAATCTAAGGTCAAATCGGAGGCTTTGCATTAGAAACAAGTCGTTGTCTGTAGGTTCTTTACGTTGGGTTTTAATAATTTTATTTACTTCGCACAAAAATTCATACTTCCAGACTCTGTGGGGGATAAGGAATAATTCTGGATAAATAAAACTTCCCCGCTCCAGCCCGAGACCTCCGGGTCAGAACTTTCATCTTCTTATTCTTTTTTTAAGATTAGGTGTCTGTCTTATGGTCTACCCAGATCTCTCTTACGAATCGGCAAATAATTAATTTTTCTATCATTTTGACAACATGATCCTGTCATTTCATTCGGTAATTTCAAATATTTTAAAATATGATCTGATTAAATAATTTCTTACGTTATCCATTTTGATGTATCTCCTTGCATATCTCATGAACTTCATCCCTACTGCATATATGCGTGATGTTTCTTTTTTGTGGTCCATGATTCGGAATCATATACAAAAGTGGGCATAGCATTAGTTTTACAGAACTTTACTTATGGTTCTTTTTCTTCCCAAAATTTGTATATGAAATAGTCTGAAAACACAGCAATGAAATTGGGTTTTTATTTGCAGACTCTCTTTAACTGCCATACCTTTACCGTCCCAGGCAATATTGGGTGTGAAAGAGCGGAACTTTTGCTCAGACGTCACATGATCTTTTACGTGGCATGAATTCTACGGCCCTGGACCATGTGCTTTACCTCCCTTCCGAAGAAAGCCATGCTAGGACCTTATATATATGATTTTACGCTCGAAAAAATACATCGCTCTCCGACGGATTTCCATTTAAAAGCGGAAAAATAGAATCTGTATAGTCATAAAAAAATACTAGAGGTATAATAAAGAAGTCAATGTTTTTAAAGATTCTTAAATTGAATTATGGGTAAATTTGGTTACTTTTAGGAGGATACACCTTAGTTAATTTGTTATCAACACACCGCTCACAAAACGATCCTTCGAGAACTAGAGACGCACGGTAGCCCTAGACCTTTAAGGAAGACTAAATTCTGTAATGCATATTTTAATAACGTATAAATTACTCGTTTTTATTGCACTTTTGGTCGTCTCCTTAGCGCGGTGGTAGCGTAGCTGCCTACCAAGCGGGAGACCTGGGTTCGATCCCCAGTACCGGCGTGGGGATTTTTCCCCCGCTGGGAGACCTGGACCGGGGTGCACTCAGCCTCGTGAGGTCCCTGGGGGGCCAATTGAGGAGCTACTTGATGGAGAAGTAGCGGCTCCAGGTCGTGAGGACCGCATTAACCGGCCGGGAGGGGCTCGAGGCGCTGACCACGTCCCACCCTCCAATACTGCACCCCATCCATGACGTCTGTAGTGGACCGAGATGGGGGACGCAGCGGCCGGGCGGTAGGCCAAGGCTCCCCGTGAGCTGTCGTGCCATGGAGTTATTATTTATTGCACTTTATTAAACGTATTTAGAATACAATTATTTTCTTCCTTTGGGTGCTTTGATTATCCGAAGAAATGTGTTATCTGAAACACCTATGCCCCCAGTAGTTTGGTTAAGCGGAGTTGTACGGTATTTAGAGAGTTTAGTAAGTAAAAGTTCTTATTGTTAAAGAGATTGTGATATGGTTTCTGTACATTAAAAGGAGTACGATAGGTAGAGTCAGACCAAAAATTAAATGCCATAGCCGGTTTTGAATCACGTATCTCCCGCTCTCCAGTCGGTTGCTCTACCACTGAGCTACCATGACAACATGCAAGCATAGCATTGAATTTTTCAACTGACTTGCATGTTTCCCGGTAAACCATACAAATTATTTTGAGGTTACAGCCCCAATGGCAAATTACAATTATGGACATTCGTGATAATTTTAATTGTTTTCTCACAGAAACCGTGTACAGGACTGGAATTGGATAGGTAGAGTCAGACTCAAAGGAGTATTTTTGTAAACATATTAGGTATTTAAGTAAAGTTTTCTTGTCTTAAACAAATCGATTCATAATGCCTTATGTTTTATTATAAATTTCTATGCATGAAGCATTTTGTTTAATGTCGTCATGAAAGGTTTAGGTTTTTATGCAGCATATTTACTGTTAAGATAAGATATACTATAAATGTTATTAAAGGAAATATGTAGATTTGCAGTTTTTGTGGCATTGATTTAAGCGAATGGTATGAAGCAAGCCTTTAGTGATAAACTTATTTCGAAAACCTCTCTTCTCACCAATGAGTATAATGCACGACACCTCAAACAAGACTTTGAAGATTTCTTTTTTTTTTTTCCCTCTTTTTTCCCGTTGAGCCACTATTGCTAACTATGGCTGTGCCATGTGGTACCTACTTCATTCCCTTACATAGAAAAAGGTATCCTACCCATTGAAACCATATACTATTCTCATTAGTAGAACATCGTCTTTCCCATAGATCTCCCCAGATACTGTACAAGCAAACTCCTAAAGGCCAAAGTACAGGCTATACATGGAGTAAAAAGCATGACACAAATGTTTACTTCTTCTTATTATTATTGTTATTATTATTATTTTTTATTATTATTATTAATGTTTACTACTAAGCTCCAAATATTTTGATAAAACGTGTAGTATTTATAGTATTACACATTTTCAAGAAAACATATTTTAATAAACTGTTGAGTGAAACAGTCAAGTACTGCAGTATATTAACTTGCATCAGTCTTTTACTTTAGGGCTTGTATTGAAATGGTGTGCAAAGAGTAAAATGTATAAGTGTGTCTTATTTGTATAAATATCATCCGAAACTCTTGCCATTCATATTTCTGTAAGTGTGAAATCCACACACCTTACAGTTCCTTATTATGTCGGATAATATTTGCAATAGCCAGGTCCGAACTACTTACTGTTGCTTTTCAGTATTTCCAAATATCTTAAAGAGTGGACTTTGAACATCAAGGAGTTCGTCCTTTTGCTTCTGATGTGTTCATGCAAAGAGTATATCAGCTTTAGTATTTATGTAGTAGATTTTTATTTTCTCTATACGCACTATGTACATAGTGTATACAGAAGGTATTGCACTCCACCCAAAAATTCGATACCGAGATTTCACAGATAATATATGTTTTAGGGTTTCCAGTATCCAAAAAAAAGTATTTTCAGAAAAAGGTCCGTGTGTGTCCGTGTGTCTGTGAACACGATAACTCAAAAACGAAAAGTCGGTAAAATACCAAATTTGGTATTTAAGTTTAGTATCTTCCAGGGATGCGACATAAAGATTTTTAGAAAAATCCCCCCATCCCAAACTACCCTTTACATGGAACTTTTTTCGAAAATTTTGATTTTCTAAAAGATGGCTCTAACGACTTTGATTAAAATATCTTATATTAAAGATATTTACCTGACAAATAATATGTATATCTTGAATTTTCTGGGAATAGCCTCTGAAGAGTACGTTATTCTAAACCGTAAGAGATGGACAAAAACTTACCACACAACAAATGTAGAGCACCTTAAAACACACAATTTATGTTATATACATTTTTTTCGTGGAGTTGATTGTTTTTGAGATATTCCTTGTTTTTTTCAGCTATAAAGATTTATGCTTTTCTCATACAGGACTTTGTGAACTCGTGTCCATACAAACAAAGGAACTTCAGTCGCAGAGCAACCAGCTTTTTACTATCACTTTAACCTATGGTACCCCCTTATTTCGCTTCTACTAACTAGGAAGCTAGTAATAAGACTATTTCTGCTAATTTTTGCTCCATTAGATGAAGTAAATAAAATCATTTGTTGCAGTGATATAGAGAAAGTCATGTGAATGGAACACATCAGATTTTTAAAATATGTAAAGTGTTTCATACACATGACTTTCTCTACATCGCTGTAACAAATTATTCTTAAAAAGCTTATTCTTCTATCTACTTTATGATAACCGAGATAAACATTAGCAAAAATGTCCTTAATTACTTTGCGTTATTGTAAGTATAAGGGAAATAAGGGAGTACCAAAGGCTAAAGCGATAGTCATACCATTTAAAAACTGGTTGCATGTGGTTGAAATCCGTTTCTATGCATAGCCAGAAGTTTACAAATTTGTATAATACATTTTTAAGTATTTTAAATCTGAAACATAAATGGTCAGCTCCACGAAAAAACGTATAGGACGTAAACTGTATGTTTTAATGAGCTCTATATTTGTTGTGTAGTAAGTTTTTGTTTATCTCTTACAGTTTACCAAAATTCATCCAGAATAAAAAGGTCTTTAGAGGTTATTCCCACAAAATTCAAGGTATACATTTTAATTGCAATGTAAATATCTTTAATATACGGTATTTTAATCAAAATCGTTTGAGCCATTTTTCAAAAAATCAAAATTTTCTAAAATGTTTCTATGTAAAGGGTAGTTTAGGGTGGAGGGATTTTTCTCAAATCTTCCTGCCGCATCCTTGGAAGATACCAAACTTAAACACCAAGTTTGGTATTTTATGGACTTTTCGTTTTTGAATTATTGTATCCACAGACACACGGACACACCCTTTTTCTAATAAATGCTTTTTTTTGGATAGAGCGTGTAAATAAATTGAAATCTCGGAATCAATTTTTGGGTGGAATGTAATACCTTCTCTATACCTATGTATATAGTACGTGTAGAGATAGTAAAAAGGTGACTATTCTCTCAACCTCTAATATACTCTTTTATACTTCTTTTTCTTCTTCTTTCGTTATTTAATTCCTGGTGTAGACGTCTTAGAATTCAGCGCCTGGGGCCTGATGCTCAGAGAGAGTAGCCAGGATGGATGACTGATGCTTGTATGAGAGTGAAAATGATATAAAATGACGGAGAAATGAATGAAAGGAAAAGTGATTATGGAGCAGATAGTAGAAAGAATGGCAAGGAAAACTACGGACTCCGAGAAAACCTCACAGACGCAGCTTTGTCCAGCACAATTCCACATGTGGTTTCCTGAAATCAAACCCGGGACATCTTTGTGAGAGATGAGTGGTTTAACCACTCACCACGGTGCCACAGTCAATTATTCTGTAACTATTTTTGTGGATGTTGTTATTATTAAATAAGTAAATGTAAGACATTTAAAAATAATTGGTAATAGGTTGGAAATTCCTGTGATTTTACTGGAGTAATTCTTTACGGTAACCTTATATAGCACAGAAGAAAAATTTAGCTGAAATTATCCAGCTAATTGGAAAACAAATATAGCAATGCACCTAAGTATTTTAGGATTAAAGTATAATAGTTATTATTAATCAGATAAAGACTAAGAACGTATAGTGGTGTTTTTAGTCATTACTTCAGGAAATCTTAATTGGGTGGATTTATTATTTTTGCAAAACTCCCCAGTAGCTACCTGCATTGTTTGGGCGATACAAATCAGTACCATAACCCCTGTCAGCTCGGAAATTCACATAACGGTCCATTCCTACAGAACAAGTCGGCAATTACATACCAGGTTAAAATAAAGTACAATAACTTTCGCTAAACCACTTAAGATGTTACATGGAAGGGGGGACATGATTTATATATTGCTATGGTTACTCAACTTGTTCCCATAACCATCATTTAATGATTACACTCAGCCTCCGGGCGAATCTCCGGTATAACGGACCCTCCGCAATTAGCAAACTGTGAGCGCGATCGGGCTGTATCCATTATTTCCCGGTATCTGGTACCCTTAAGCTATTATGTTAATGAGTATTCCTTTTTGTTCTTGCTTTACACAGAGACCAGGCCGCCCAGCAGAAATAAGAAGTGCCCAGCACAGA
This sequence comes from Hymenopus coronatus, assembly GCA_030762935.1. NCBI lineage: Eukaryota > Metazoa > Arthropoda > Insecta > Mantodea > Hymenopodidae > Hymenopus > Hymenopus coronatus. Next base: position 135,689,354 of record CM060882.1, read on the forward strand.
ACAACAAAGGATTGCATTATGTACAGCGAAGTGCAGGCAAACGGGCCAATGTTTTTGCGTTCCTAGTGTTTTTCTTTATTTAATGTTGGCAGAATCTCCTTATGGTAGTGTTCCATACCAGACCTGAATCAGTCAATCTTTCATTGGTTTGAATTCAACTTCCACATACACGCATTTGTCCATAAACGAAGGTCAGGACTACATAACAAAAACATTACACCTGCGTGGCTGGAAGGCATGCTCTATGATAGTCCACACTAGCTCTTGGATGAGTCCGTCTGATGTTGGTTTGATGCCAAAAGTCTGACAGTCATACAGTAACTCATGTACAAGACCTGTTAAAGGACAAGGTGTGGGAGGGGTTATGGCAATACATAGTTAAGTGAATACCATAACAGGGTATAACAAGGCGGTGAACTACTTCCTCACCAACTTAAATCATCAGGTAGTAATTGCACAAGAGAACGAGGACATGTAGTATATGTTTATAAAGCTACTAAAATATTATAATAAATGGTTTCTGAAAATAAATTTGAAAAAAAAAAAGTTATATGAGATGTGGAGCAGAAACTTAAGATTCAATTTTGGAAGAACAGAAAGATTGTGTCAGAGGATTTTAATAGTTTGAGAATTTGGTGGTGAAATAAATAAAGAAGATACAGGAACATTTCATTAGAAACATAATCAATAATGACTCAATTATAACATCAATGCTGAATAGTATTCTATACAACAGACTATAAGTACTATCATATATGGAGTTGAAATAAGGAAATTTAACAGCGATTTAGAGTTAAATATCATATCGGTGGAAATGAATTTTTAAGAAGGTCAACGAGATGTTCAGATTGGAAAAAATAAAAAATATTGCTATACGAAAAAAAGTATTAAGAACTCAATATTAGATTATGTAAGATATAAACAGCTGAGTTGTAACGGACATGTCAGAAGAAAATCGTCCGAAGAGGAAAAGCAAGATCTTGAAACTCATGGATGTGGGAAATAAGAATTGAATGACATCAAGGGGATAAAGATATGGAATGGACAAATAGAGACGAGTGGAGAAAAAATTCTTAAGGCACAGAAAGATTTAAAACTTTAAAACTGTATGGAAATAAAATAAATTACTGAAACATACATTGGCACGATTAGAAACAGCAAAGGGAAGGTGAACTGTTTCAGCTGCCGAACTGAAAGTACAGGGGATCGAACTCGTTATTTAACATTTTGGACAACAAGTCGTCTCATTAAACAATTAATTTTAAGAACACAAGAATGTATGTTCTGTATTTTAAATGTCATTCTTAAAAGGCAGTTTAACAAGGCATTACATGCTATTCTTTAAAATAACAAAACAGAATTTCAGTGTAAGTTAATTAGATGCTTCAATCTGCCATTGAGAATTTTATTTATTTCTGTACATAATTAATTAAGAGATAATAGTATATTAAATAAATAACATGTAATGGTCAGACTCACTGCTTTCTCTGCCATTACAAATTTGATATAAGTCTTAATAACATTTAGACAATGATTCTTGCTTCCCTAGAAATTATAACAATTCGAGTTTGGTTGCCAAAAGACCGCACATCTTAAGTCGATCTTGTATAGTCATAGTCACATTTTAATGTCATTTATCACTGTGTTTTAGTCAAGATAAACCTATTTTTCAAATATTTTAACTTCTTAAATTCCTGCATGCAATAAAGTAGGCATTCACTTATAAATAAGTTTAGCGAAAATAATAACAAATCAAGACAAAATATTTAATAATTCTCTATCTACATTTCCACATCTTCAGTCAGTTCGACTAGATTTGTGAGCATTGTAAACAATGCTTAATTTAACATCATGTTAATTAAAGACAAAAACAAAACAAACTCTTTACATATTTTAATTAAATTGGAAGCAAATGTTGTTTATGAAATTCGCTAACACACTTTATTTCACAGAGACCCATCAACTGATTCACAGTACTTTTACTTGGAGATGGAGTGGAGAGTAATTCTTAGAAACGATTTCTCTTGTAACATTTGAGGTTATCAGTGTAGAAAAGTATATTGCAGCATTTTCCATTGACCACATACTGTCCATCTAACGAATTTTGGTGATTTTCCATTCTTACCCTAGAACGCAAATGAGCTGGTGTATAAGAGCGAATTGTGTCTACCAGATCTAGAACTGTGCCTCGCTCTCAGCTCACTCGTTTAATATACTGAACAAGTATGAGGCGGAGGACGATGAATTTTTTCGGGTGTAAATTGTCTTAACATGGCTTCCTTCGGAAGGGAAGTAAAGCCGTTGGTCCCGTGTCGTACATTTAGGGCACATAAAAGAATCTCAAACCTGATAAAACAACCCTCTGAGAAAAATTAAGCGGTCTTTCATGCCCAATTTAGAATGAGACGCTGAGAACTACAGTAGTTTCAGAGCGTCTATAAATAAAACTCCATTTCCATTTTTTTTTCTATTCGAACGCCCAGTACGGCCAAGCCCAAGGACAGACTCACGTCTGTTTGCTTCAATTGCCTCATTGGTTTATACACAGCCCAAGTAAGCGTTATAACCCGGTATGAAACCGAGTGGTACAATGTTTTCTTAAAATTAGTTGAGAAGGTTTATCAAATATGCTCGTACTCTTTCACGGCCGGTGTTATTGTTGGTAAAATATAACATGTCCGGGCTTGTAGGCCGTGGACGAATATTAAAAGTATTAAAACTTGACTTTTCGTCCTCAACTGTGGAGGACATCCTCAGAAATGAAGCCGGGACATGCTATATTTTACCAAGTTTATCAAAGTTTTATAAAACTTTAAGAAGGGAGTAAGCTGACATTTCGGAATTACTATCGAGAAAATTAGTAACATTTTATTTTCGTAGTCGGCTTATCCTCCCAGTATTTAGAGCTCACACCTCCCTTAGGACGCTCCGGGAGCCAACAACACGCATCCACAGAATGAAGAACCTCGCATGAGCTTGAGGAAGAGGATGATATGAATCAAAGGCGAAATGGATGATAGGAAAGGTGATGATGGAGCAATTGATGGAAAGAGTGACGGGGGAAAGCGGAGGACTCGGAGAAAACTCGCCCAGACGTCACTTCCTCCACCACAAATCCTACATGCGCGTGCTTGGGTTCGAACCCGGGCCTCCTAGGTGGGAGGCAACCGGTCTAGCCACTGGGCCACGGCGCCGCCGTGTTCATTTTAAGCTGTCTAAAATTAAACATTAATAAGGTACATTAAAGTAAAATTAAAGTGTTGAAGTAAAGCAAGAACTTTTGTGGTATGATTACATTCCACCAGCGTGGTAACAACACATGCTCCCGCCAAATGCATCGAACGCTACCCTTGAGCCGAGCAATGATGATCACATGAAGACTGACAAATGAGGAATGCCCCAAAATTGAGTGTCTGTTCATTCTTTTAACTATAGGCTCAAAGCTTATTCTACGTGTTTCTCCTTATCAAACATTCTTTAAGGAAGTATATGACACAGACTTCCTTTTATCTATAAATACATTACTTTAAGTACATATAATATTTATTTCATAAGGTATTTGCGCTTAGTGAATATTTAAATATGGGTATCCACATTGCCTAGGGTTGCGGTATACTAGAAGGAACAACTTCCTTCTTCATGGACGTAGCAATGCAATTATTATTGTTGATTTTTTTTAAATAATTGATTCTGATCATAAATGAAATTATACTTAAAGTACACATTAAATTCAATATTCACAGAACACTTACAAGCTGATTATTTTCAGTGAATAATGTTTCCTTTACCACATAATCGATAAATCAATATGACATCAATTTCCTTCCATTAAAAAAATAAACACTTGGTTTCAATATATTAACGTCCCTCCACCCCTAACTATCCTTTACATGGAAAAATTTTCGAATATTTTAATTTTCTCAACAGATTTTGATTAAATATCGTTAATTAGAGATATTTACCTGACAAATAAAATGTCTATCTTGAATTTTCTGGCAGTACCTCTGAAGACTACTTTATTCTGAATTTTTTATAACTGCCAAACTGTAAGATATAGACAAAACTTACTTAACAGAAAATGTAGAGCTCGTTAAAACACACCATTTATGTCATATACATATTTTCGTGAAGTGGATCGTTTTTGAGATATTCCTTGTTACTGGTTTCAGCTTTAAAAAACATACTTTTGCTATATGAAAATTTGTCAACTCCTGTCCATACAAACAAAGGAACTTCAGTCACATAGCATCCAGCTTTTGACTATCACTTTAGCCTCTGCTACTCCCTTATTTCCCTTCCACTCACAAAGAAGCAAGTAATAAGACTATTTATGCTAATTTTTTCTCTAGCATGAAGTAAAAAGAAGCTGCAGCTGTTTAACAATAATTTGATACAGAGGTGCAGAGAAAGTCATGTGAATGGAGCACATCAGATTTTTTTTTTTTTTCGTTTCGTCTCTTTTACGAATTTCTTTTTAATTTGCTTCGCTGTCACTTACACGCTAAGTATTAGAAAAACTGAACATGTTTTTAATTTACACGGAACAGGCCGATAACAATGGAAACGGTACTCTGTTGTCACGCTGTGATCTTTAAAACAATAGAAATGCCACTTATTTTTACGAGCCGGACCTTTTATTGCTATTTCCTAAATAAAAACGATCAACAATAATATTTTTTCGCTGTGGGAAGATCCACGGGTAGTTCGCAAACCGGATAATCTGCACACGAATAATCGGAAGTATACTGTACAAACACGAGGTCAGAGTAAAAATACTTACTACGGTGCTGATGGTGCTGATAGTCTAACAAAGTTCCACAATAGGAAATCTTAGGTACGGCTTGCAGTTCTCAAACCAAAGCCGCTGGTATTTTACTTCCTATACATGATTTGCTACTGAAGGTCAAAAATTCATCTTAAGAAAACATAGCTTTCCAATAGCGACATGATGCATTTTACGATAATTATAATGTGCATGTGGATGATAATTATATAGGACTGGAAATTAACTCGTGCCATTTCATTACCTGCAATCACGCCTTTATGTTTGGGGAAAACATTTACCTCACGATCACATGTGTAGAACTCGTGAGGCCTCAAGAAATAAGGAGAATAACCTCACGGTTTTTATCTTCAGTTCCTCCAGGCGATCATTTCACAGTTTTAGTGCATTTTTTCTGCATGTTATATAGGTCAATCATGGCAAGGAAATGCAAGGAGAGAGATGAAAAGAAACACCCCCGTATTTCATACTAAAGCTTCATTAGTGCCTAATCGTAAAGCCAATTTTGTTCGGTCGGAAAATTCTAGTCACGTGGGCAAGTTATTGTAGATTCCAGTGAATTTAAAAATTATAACTTAATACTTATAATCTCTAATCTGTCTCTGTCATTGGCCTGCCGCAATACTAAAAGAATCTCCGTTAATTAAAATTCTACGAAATCTATGCTCAAATAAAGTTGTAAAGTGCTTTTCTGGTAATTTTATACTCTGAAATATTAATGATAAAGTGTGGAAACGGTACCCTGAAACCAAAGCAATACAATTTTAAAAGATGTTAAAAGTAAATGGGCAGGTGAGTGAGTGGACGTGTATATGTATGCTAGTTTTTTTCATTCAAGGCTGATGTGAATGCTGCTAGTAAAACACATTTAGAGAGTAGAATATACGTCATCTTACTTTCCCCGGAGATTATTGCTTTTTATGTAAAGTGTGCTTATATAATATAAGTATATTAATTATTAACTATAGCTGTTTTGACAGTTTTAACTTTTTGCAGTTGGAAACTGAGAATATTCAATAGTATAAATAGCATGATGAGTATTTACCCTGAAGGTCGGTCAATGGCCGGGACGGAACTATGAGAGAGATTACAACCCGACCGCAGCGCTCAGGCAAGAATGATACCGCGGAGGTGTTGCTATTTCTTCCGCAGGATGGTGTTGATGAAAAGATACACACCCGATGTTGCTAGTGGGCGAGAAAAGTCCCATGCCGTTTTCTTGCTCTACTACTGTGATAACGGGCAGACTTAAAAAGATTATACCAGATTTTTCGTTACTATTATATAAGCATGTACTACTACTACAACAACTACTACTAATGATGATGATAATTATACTACTACTGCTATTACTACTACTACCAGTAATAATCATAATAATAATAATAATAATAATAATAATAATAATAATAATAATAATAATAATAGATCTTACAGTGTCATTTACGATCATGTAGTACGCACAAAAAACCGTGAATTAATACGGCGTACTGTTAATACAAACGGAGAGGGAATGAATGTGAAAAAAAGAGAGAGAGTGGGAGGAAAATAAAGAAGAATCATATGCAGTAATCTCTTCGTGACGTGGAGGTAGCATTCTGCTTCTACAATTTTGAGGGCCTTGTAAGTAAACTGGTTGGGGAAAAAATAAATGAATGGATCAGGTATATTCGGATATACTTAAATCAGCGTCTATCTCAAACTGACTCCACACGTAACGGACCTAGGCACGGGTAGCGTTTTTTACTTTCCCCTTTCCACTGTCTCAAAAGACTGAAACAAAGTGTACATCTTGGCCTGTGGATCTAAAACGTAACTGTCGTGATTTTAGCGTTTATTTTCACTGTTTCATTCAGCGTCTCTGCACACTTGTGTGATTAAAAACGCTAGCATTTCAAGGAAAAATGGATTGCCACTGTGGTCAGAGCACTGACTTCTCACCTGGATGCCCTGGGTTCAATTCCCGGATGGGAAGGGGCATTTTCTTCTATTAGGGTTATTACCCACCCTTCATACAATTTGGAATTGTGGACGTGAAAATGAATGTGCTTGTGAAAATAAGTTTTAAAATTTTGTCTTCTATTCAAAACTTTATTTATGTATTCTGCCGTAAACTATTCTTACAAAACTTATTCTATCTACTTTGTGTTGATCCAAATAAACATTAACAGAACTGTAAGTTTTTTGTAAGTAGAAGGGAAATAAGTGAATACGCTAGGCTAAAGCGTTAGACAAATCTTTTAAGAGCCGATCGCTATGTGATGATTTATGAGCATGTCCAATATCAAAAACTACAAATGTTATTACCTTTGTAAGGCAGGAGTTAAAATCAAAATAAAAGAAAGAAAAAGAAAATAGAAAGAAAAGTATCGCGAGAATATCCAATTCGAAAAAAAAAAAACTGTATTTCAAAATTTAAACAAATTAAAAGAACTATCTGGGAAATATTTAACCTCCAAAATGTAAAACTATGTGCTTTAACGAGACATACATTTTTGTTTAGTAAAACTTTTTCTATCCCTTATGGTATTGTACCAGTTTATGTAAAAGTCATCCAGAATGAAGAGTACTAGAACTATTCTAAAAAATTAAATGTATTCATTTTATTTGTCTCTAACATATCATAAATAAATGAAATTTTAATCACAATTGTTACACCTTATTCAGAAAATAAAAATTCCATGTAAAGGGAAATTTATTGTGAGGAAATGTTCTTGAGAATTTTTGCATCCCATCCTTGGAACATGCCGAAAATAAGTTTAATATCAACTTTGGTACTTAAGGACTTTTCATTTTTTTATTTTGCTGTTCACAGACACACACACACCAGCCATTTTCAAAACCTAGGATTCAGTGTCACTCAAGGCATGCATTTCCGGTGCAATTTTGGGTGGAATGTAATACTAAGTTTATGCTTAGGTGTTCAAGTTATAACAGGATTATTATTATCAATGTATTATTCAGCACATATTGATTTAACTGTTTCCAGTGTAGCCCACTGCTGGATCATATTAAGGTTTCAACGAGTTTAAGGTATAGTAATGGCAAATACCTTCTCTGCAAAATATGAAAGTGGTAGCGAAAGTAAAAACGGCAACAACCTACAGTAACGCAGCCTAACATTTTAGTGAACACCCATCAAATGCTCAATCAAAGTCCTCGATAAGACCACAGCAGTTAAAGAAGAGCCAATATTTTAGTGAACACAACATCAAATGCGTAATCTAAGTCCTCGATATGTCCACAGCAGTTAAAGAAGAGGCAATATTTTAGTGAACACACCATCAAATGCTCAATCAAAGTCCTCGATAAGACCACAGCAGTTAAAGAAGAGCCAATATTTTAGTGAACACAACATCAAATGCGTAATCTAAGTCCTCGATATGTCCACAGCAGTTAAAGAAGAGGCAATATTTTAGTGAACACACCATCAAATGCTCAATCAAATTCCTCGATAAAACCACAGCAGTTAAAGAAGAGGCAATATTTTAGTGAACACACCATCAAATGCTCAATCAAAGTCCTCGATATGTCCACAGCAGTTAAAGAAGAGGCAATATTTTAGTGAACACACCATCAAATGCTCAATTAAAGTCCTCAATATGACCGCAGCTGTTAAAAAAGAGGCAATAAAATTTTAGTGAACACACCATCAAATGCTCAATCAAAGTTCTCGATAAGACCACAGCAGTTAAAGAAGAGGCAATAACATTTTAGTGAACACACCATCAAATGCTCAATCAAAATCCTCGATAAGACCACAGCAGTTAAAGAAGAGGCAATAACATTTTAGTGAACACACCATCAAATGCTCAATCAAAATCCTCGATAAGGCCACAGCAGTTAAAGAAAAGGCAATAAAATTTTAGTGAACATACCATCAAATGTTCAATCCAGGTCCTCGATAAGACCACAGCAGTTAAAGAAGAGGCAATAAAATGTTAGTGAACACAACATCAAATGTTCAATCCAAGTCCTCGATAAGACCACAGCAGTTAAAGAAGAGGCAATAAATTTTTAGTGAACACAACATCAAATGCTCAATCCAAGTCCTCGATATGAGCACAGTAGTTAAAGAAGAGGCAATATTTTAGTGAACACAACATCAAATGCTCTATCAAAGTCCTCGATATGTCCACAGCAGTTAAAGAAGAGGCAATAAAATTTTATTGAACACCCATCAAATACTCAATCATTACGATCACAACAGTTAAAGGAGAGGCGATAAAATGTAACCCTAAGGAGAGACGTAAAGGCTTAACTTAACTCCATAGCACCACAGCTCACGGGGAACCTTGGCCTACCGCCCGGCCGCTGCGTCCCCCATCTCTGTGCACTACAGACGTCATGGATGGGGTGCAGTATTGGAGGGTGAGACGTGGTCAGCGCCTGAATATAGAGGCTTTCATCCGATTATGCGCTTTATTTAAAGCTTACGCTGGCTTAAACGCATGAGAGGACGTTACTGACAAAATGGAAAACCTAACTTACTGTGCACGAAACGATCATCCTTTCAAAATTAAGGGTAGAAGATACAGAACTGACGTGGGAAAGTTCTCCTTTGTAAATAGAACCATAAAAGACTGGAATGAATTGCCTGGAGCAGCCTTTCGGGGTTGTCCTCTGACTCTAAAGAAATTTAGGTAAAATCTTGATATTAATGTTGGATAATTTTTGTAAATATTCCTTAAATGAAATATTGCTTGTGATTTTATATTGTTGTAAATACAAATGTTAAATTGGTTGGTGATTCTAATTATGAAATTAATTAATCTGAATTGAGAGAAAAATTAATGTTTTTATATTTGTTGTAAATAACTATTATATCTAGCTTACAAAGCCATAAACTGGCAGCTGTGATTTATTGTTTATATATCTTGTATACATATATAACTCTGCCACCGGGTGATACCCACTTGCAGAGAAATAAATACATACATAGACATTATAGAAATTCTAAACAGCATCCGTGTATGGTTTTAAATAAGTTGTTTTATTATTAAAGCTTACACGAATATAATAATTATTTACATGTCACAAAGGAACTGAACTATCTTCAGATTTCAAAACAATTTCAGTATAGAGTGTAAACTTTGTCAAAAATACCCCTAACTGCATATCAACTCCAAACTGATTCGGAAATCATGTATGACGATTCCATTTTTATTTTCTCTAGCCCGCATGTACAATGTACTCAAAGGATAGAGAAGGTGTTGTATTCCACCAAAAAATTCAATGTTGAGACTTCACCGGAAATATATGTTTTGATGTTCCCCGAGTCCGAAAAAAGCATTTTTAGAAAAAATTCCATGTGTATTTGTGAATGTTAGTCGAAAAGAAAGTCGAAAATGTCGTTAAATACCAACTTGGTGTTTAGGTTTAGTTCTTTCAAGGATACGACACGAAGATTTTCAAGAAAATCCCCCCACCACCAACTACGCTTCATGTGGAAACATTTTCGAAAATCTTTATTTTCTTAAAAATGGCTCTAACGATTTTGATTAAAATTTGGTATATTAAAGATATTTACATCCCAAACAAAATATACATCTTAAATTTTCTGAGAATATCTTTTGAAGAACTGTTCATTCTGGATGAATTTTGCCGAATTTTGCTTAACTGCTAAACCGTAAGAGATAAACAAAAATCTACTACACAAAAATGTAGATCTCGTCAAAACACACCTTTTATGTCCTTCACATTTTTTGTAGAAGTACAAATATTCTAGATATTCCCTGTTATTGATTTCAATTGTAAAGTCTTATACTTTTCTCAGACAGGAATTGTCAGTTTTTCTTTTGTTCTACTCTTGGCCAAGCAAAGAAGCGATTTGCAATGACAATTGCATAACGACAGCTTTTAAAAACATTTGGCTATCACTTTAGATTAGCGCATTTCTTTAGTTCCCTTCCACTTATAAGGAACTAAGTAATAAGGATATTTTTCTCACGATTATCTCGATTAGCATGTTATAGAAAGAAGAATAATATATTGTAAGAAGTTTGTTTGTAGATGAGCTAAAGAAAGTCATATGAGTGTAACACAACTGATTTGTACTTTCTCTATCGTATATTTTTGATATCGAGATTTTGCTATAAATATTATGTCATTTAAACAAATCAGCCCAAAAATTGCATAAATAAACAAATCACATATTTATGTTCAAAAGCTTTCTTTGCCCTAAAACTCTTCAAATCGATAAAATATGTTATTTCTAAAAGAAAGTGCTCCGACAAATTATGGGCAGCAATCATAATGATAAGAAATAAACATTGATACTTCTGTAAATCTATAAGTATAAAGTCAAAAATAGATAACTCATTAAAACAATGGAATGTATACTAAATTCGTTTTCTGTAGTACTAGCATCTGCGGAATGTACAGTTGAAATTTCTTACACAGTAATGCTTTGAAAATATTCAGAGTGTTAATAAACTATACTGAAATATTTTCACAGAATATGTAGATTACTTAAATAAGTAATTTGAGATAGGAGACTTATGGCCTGTTTACTGAAATTTCAAAGTAACAGCTATAAATTTCTGAAGTGGCAATATACCACGTATCGCGGCACTTCGTATGGAACGAAAAAATAATAAAAAAAAACATATTTACTCTATGACAGGAATTGAACTCATTACCTTTGGGATAGCAACTTCCCTAGTTACGCATTGAGCCACCACTAGAAGTTGAAAAAACGGCTCCAGACTAGGATGTATAACTCAAGAACGTAGTTAATGAATGCTCAGTGTCGCAGTTTTAAGTGATTAGTTCGAGATTTTACAGATTTACATTAAATATTGGGAACACTAGTAATGAGCTGCTAAAAATCGATATTTCTTTACTCGGGCAGCAGTTTTAAAGACATTCTATGCCATTTTTTCAACCTGTTTTGCTTTAACACCGAGTTGTCAACACCTGATACCCACACGTTTAACGTAACTGCGTTATGTTTATCCAGGGATCATGCATGCATCGCCCATCTCAAATTACTTATATCAGCCACGTGCAGAATCTCGCAAATTACATCGGTGTGGTTCATTAACACCCTGTATAACAGTGTCCTATTTCTCCTCTTTCCTTCCTATTAGCCCGTGGCCAATAGAAACGAATATATTATTTAAAGACGACTTGATCTAAATACTTATTTGGGGACTGGGCTAGCTCAGTGCCGAGGATCTATGGTTCGATTCCCTGGGATTTCCTTTCGACTAACTCATGTCAAGTGTTCCCATAGCCCATCTTAGTTCGAAGTCTCTTGAAAGCTATAGGTCCTAACACTCCACTGCTATATCTTCATCACCACACTAGAACATCGCCCGCTGTGCACCTCCAACTCATAAATCAATAAACACAAGGTCTATTGGAATAAGTTTCCCAAAAGATAAACAAAAATGTAAATGGCGTGTTATTTATGGACGCTCTTAACTATTGTGGTTCTCAGCGCCCCATTCTAAATTGGGCGAGAAAGACCGCTTAATATTGCTCAGAGGCCTATCTACCAGGCTTGAGGTTCTTTTGCCGTAAATCTACGACACGGGACCAACGGTTTTACCTCCCTTCCGAAGGAAGCCATGCTAAGGATTTTTATACCCGAAAAAATCCATCGTCCTTCGCCGGGTTTGAACCCGAGACCTTGGGTATATGAAGTTAGCGTGCTAACCATTACACCAGGGAGGAGATCCCAAAAGGTAAGACCTTATTTTGGGAATGATAGAACAACATTGGAGTATTTTTACTTTCTCTATACGTACTACATAAATAGTGTATAGAGAAGATATTGTATTAAACCGAAAACTTCGATACGCAGATTTCACCAAAAATTCACGTTTTATCTCATCCTGAAAAAAAATATTTTTAGAAAATGTCCGTGTGTGTGTGTGTGTGTGTGTGTTTGTCCGTCGGTCTGTGTGTGTATTTAAGTTCGGTATCTTCCAAGGATGCCACACGAAGATTTTCAAGAACCTCCCCCCCCAACTATACTTTACATAGAAAAAAATTCGAAAATTTAGATTTTCTCAAAAATGACTAACCATTTTGCTTAAAATATCTTATATTTAAGGTATTTACATGAAAAATAAAATGTATATCTTGAATTTTCTGGGAAATGTCTCTAAATACATTTATTCTGGATGAATTTTGCGGAATTTTACATAACTACTAAACCGTAAGAGATGGACAAAAACTTATCTAAAAAAAATGTAGAGCAGGTTAAAACACACAATTTATGTTATATACAGTTTTTTCATAGAGTTGATCGGTTTTTAGGTATTCCTTATTTTTGTTTTCAGCTTTGAAAAACATACTTTTGTCCATATAAACAAAGGAACTTCAGTCACATAGCAACCAGCTTTTGACAATCACTTTAACCTATGGTACTCCCTTATTTCGTTTCTACTTACAAGGAAGCCAGTAATAAGACTATTTCTGCTATTTTTTTCTCAATTTCCATGAAGTAAATATATAAATATTTATAATATAATTTATAATTTATTATATATTATAATTTAATATAAATTATAATAATTAATATAAATATAAAAATACGCTTTTTAACAATAATTTATTGCAGAGGTGTGGAGAAAGGCATGTGAATGAAACACATCAGATTTTTGTCAATTTCATGCATGTAACTAGGTCCTTTTATCCTATCACAGGCATATGAGTGCTGTTGCACTATTTGATTAGTTAATTTTTACTTACTATGTAAATAGTGTATAGAGAAGGTATTGTAATACACCCAAAAATTCGATATCGAGATTTCACCGGAAATACATGTTTTGAGACCCCTGGATCCATAAAAAGAATTTTCAGAAAAATTTCGTTGTGTGTGTATGTGTGTGCGTGTGTGTGTGTGTGTCTGTGGGCAGCATAGCTGAAAAACGAGAAGTCCGTTAAAAACCAAACTTGGTATTAAGGTTTGGTATCTTTCAAGGATGCGACACGAAGATTTTCAAGAAAATCCCCCCACCCCAAATACCTTTACATGGAACTTTTTCGAAAATTTTGAGTTTTTAAATAATGGCTCTAATGATTAAAATATCTTAAATTAACGATATTTACCTGACAAATAAAACGTATATTTTAAATTTTATTGGAGTAGCCTCCAAAGACTACCTTATTCTGGAAGAATTTTACGGAATTTTGCATAACTGCTAAACCGTAAGAAATGGGCAAAAACTCACCACACATAAAATGCAGAGTACATATCAACACACAATTTATGTTATATTCATATTGATCGTTTTTGGGATATTTCTTGTTATTGGTTTCTGCTTTGAAAAACCTATACTTTTCTCATACAGGAATTTGTCAACTTCTGTCAATACAAACCTCTGTCACATAGCAACCAGCTTTTGATTATCATTTTAACCTATGGAACCCCCTTATTTCGCTTCTACTTACAAGGAAGCAAGTAATAACATTATTTCTGCTATTTTTTTTTCTCGATTAGCATGAAGTAAATCGAAGCATAGCTTTTTAATAGTATTTTTGCAGGGATGTAGAGAAAGTCACGTGAATGGAACACATCATATTTTACGTCTATAACTTGTGAACTGGGTTACTAGACGTATGTCTGCCAAAGTCATTTAATTTCCTATTGGTTCCTGAAAGGTCTGTGTCTATATAACTTTGACACAAGATGAAAAATCGTATGTGTCCTATTCACCTGATCTGCTCTCTCTGTTCTGTACAAACTATTTTTATAAAACATTATTCTTTTATCTACTTCATGCTAATCAAGATAAACATTAGCAGAAATGGTCTTATTACTTGCTTTTTTGTAAGTAGATGGGAAATAAGGAAATATACTAGGCTTAAGCCATAGTTTAATATTTTAAAAGCTGTCCCTATGCGACTGACCTTGAAATTCGTTCTCTTCCCATGGCCAGGAGTAAAACAAAAGAGATATGAAGGTTGAGAACTCCCCGCTTGAGAAAATATTGAAGTATTTTAAAATTGAAACCAATAACAGGGAATATCTGGGAAATCGTAAACTCTACAAAAATGTATATGCCTTAAAACGTGTGTTTTAATGACATCTATATTTATTTGTGTAGTAACGTTTTTGTGTGACTCTTAGGGTTTATGCAAAAGTCGCATGGAATGAAGAGGACTGCAGAGATATTTCTCGAAAATTCAAGATATATATGTCGTGTAATTTGGAGTGGATGCATTTTCTTGAAATTTCTCTTGTTGCTTGCTTGGAAGACGCTATACTTAAAATAAGAACTAAAGCTTTCCTGGCGACGTGTTAGTTCAAAATCTTCTCGGGCTTCTAGCCAGGTAAAAACTTGGCTTGACACCAACGTTTCGAAGAAGTGCATCTTCCTCGTCTTCAGGGTGAACTGATTACATCTCTTACATCTTTTCACCCTGAAGACGAGGAAGATGCACTTCTTCGAAACGTTGGTGTCAAGCCAAGTTTTTACCTGGCTAGAAGCCCGAGAAGATTTTGAATTGACGCTATACTTAAATATCAAATTTGATGAATACCGACTGTTGCTTTTGAGTCATCCTGTTCAAAGATACACAGACATCAGACGGACCTGTTTCTAAAAACGCTCGTTTTAGATACAGGGAGTTTAAAATGTGTATTTCAATGAAATTATGTATCAAAGGTTTGGATGGAATGCAATGCCTTCTCTACCCATGTATTGGGTATGTACTGAGTAGAGAGAGTAAAAATATTGAGTAATATTCTACTTCTTCGCCTTCTTTTCGTTTACTTCTTTTTCTTCTCCTCTTTCTCTATGGACACAGGCATTCTTTTGATACTAAACAACACCAAAGTAAAGCCATCTTTATCTCCGTTAATGAAGTAAGTGCTAAATAAAATAACCGGTCAAAACTAAACACAAATTATTATTCTAGTTTATTCCGTAACGAAAAAGTCATATAATCGTATAATTTATTTCCTATATATATATAAAGTCTCCATGATGTTTAAACACGGTTAAAGTAAGTTTTAAACGTCAAGTTAATATCCATACATTCAACGATATTACTAAATTATAATAGCACTCAATATTCCATTAGCTAATGACAGGTAGAGTATGCTAAACAGGTGACGAATGTACGTACTACGCTGAAAGTATACTGATAATACTTCATCTAACTGCACTTTTTTTAATTATAGTAATGCATATAAGATTGCGTAAGTCGTGACCTAAAACTGAAACACGGGACTGACAGACATACCTGCCGCTAAACAAGGGACGTTCAAAATCTAAATATTTCGCACTGTTATCAACGCTCAGGGCCGCGCCATGGCCGAGTGGTTAGAGCACTTGCCTCTCACCTAGACGGCCGGGGTTCGATCCCAAGCGACCGCATGTGAGATTTGTGGCGGACAAAGCGGCGCTGGGGCGGGTTTTCTCCGGCTACTCCGGTTTCACCCACCATCATCATTCATGTATCACCAGTGTCACCGCTTGCGGTGCCATAAGTAGTTAAAGCGGGCGTTAAACACTACAAAAAATTATCAACATTTAGATTACTAGTTTTCCACAATAATAATTTTGGTTTCAAGCTCTTACATCTTTTCAGAACATTAATTATTTCTCGACCTTCGGTCTCGATTTGATGATCATGAAAAGAACCATTCGTTAACCTCAATTAAGGTGAAGGAAATCTATCACCAAATTAACTACTAATATTAATATTTATTCTGTAAGCCATACAGTTGTGTTACTTCATTTTACTTTATGTCAATAAAATTTTTATTGCGGTTAGATATTCATTTACTGTTTTCAATAAGCATATACGAGTTATAAGAGTTTATAGCAGGCATCACGAACTCACCTGACTCTATGCTACAGCAAATAGCCATGCCTGTACATGCAGTTTGTAAACATGTAACAGCAGGAATTATCTCTCTTCCTGTATAGTGTGTCGGATTTCACTTTATAACATCGGGAACAGAAAGCAATGCAACACGCAGGCCATCGACTCCTTCATTTATATCTGCCTAAGAGGAATTCTTCTTATTTATAGAAAGTGACGGAATAAGTGTTTAGCTTTCAGCAAAGTTCTGCAAGCTAAATTCAATTTGTAGCCTCATTACGCAACCATACAAGTGAGTCGATTACAGTTTCTTTCAAATTGGTTTTATCCCAATTAATTACGAAGATGCGCACTGCTACAGCATCAAAGGAATTACTATGAACGCACGCGTTGTTGGGCATTACAGTTACATGGAAGCGAAGACAGTGGATGTTGGGGGATGAACAGGAGAGAGTCGTCCGCCTGTCTTTCCTCAGTGTTGACAACAAAAGAAAATTTCTTTCTTTGAGGCCCTCAACCATTATGATGAATATGTTATTTAATTTACCGAGAACTGAATTATTAAACAAAACAGAGCGCACGTGCACTGGAATCTACAGACACTATTAAATCGTAGTGTTGAAGATTCCGGGGTGTTGTCTCTGAGCCGAGCGCCCACGAAAAGGGACACGGATAGTACCTGTTCTTTCTTTCCGCGCAATTGGTGGCGTAGTACGCAGTAGGCAGGGACATGGAGCAAAATTGATCTATTTGGTCAACTCTGGTAGCCTCCCCCTCCTTTGTCTTAATATCTTAAACAGCTTTATTAGCGATGTCTAAATTCTACATTTAATATGTACAGAAAGAAGGAAAATGGGGACTGAAAGTGCTTGTATGGGAGAAAGAGTGGAAAATGAGCAGAATAAGGGAAAGATAAGATATAAAAGGAGGGGTTAAGGCAGTAAAGCACAGAGAGTTAGAAAGAAAGAAAGAAAGAAAGAGTAAGCGGTAGTCAGTAGGTGTTAGAATAATTTCAGTAATCAATGCAAAACGCCAGCAGCTGTACAATCTGCTATATTAATACAAAAGGTTTACTTGTGAATGTTAACGAATGGAATAAGTCTAATAAGAGTTACATAGCATATAAAATGTATAGAAGACTTATAACTCTGATTAGCAGAATTAAGATCTGCAACTGTTGTCACGTCATGGGTTGTTTTATAGCACATAACAATGGAACGTAAGATAATAAACAAAGCCCATATCATTTTGTACAACGTGGTCACATTCATGACTTTCATATGAGACCTGTATTCCTCTCAGCAAGATACTCTCCTCGATAACTGTGACACATCAGTTTCCGCTAGAAATACAGCTAGTGAAACGACGGAAATCCATGTCGTTCTTACTTAAACGTAAATATAAATGGGAAACATGCTCGCAAATAACAGCCATTATATGTCACCAACTAAGAATATAAAAAGCCTTAATTTATTTCCTTTCACCACTTTGATTTATTTTATTGGCACCCATCGTAAACATACATGTAAAGTCGTTGCTCCGTGCATAAGATGGCACCGCCGGAAAGTCATTGATCTCTATAAGATGGAGAGCGCAGTGCATTGTCGTGCAAGGTGTATTCTATTGACTAGCGTACTGATGCTGCATTTGTTTTGTAACTAAAGATTTTATTTGAATCTAAGGCGACGCTTATTATTATACTCTCTAGGACGTGTGTACAGTGTACATAATAGGTAGAGAAGGTATTGGGTTCCGCCCGAAAATTCATTAATTGCTCTATGATGTCTTAGATATTAGATTTATAGTAAGATATGAACATATAGGTACATATTTTCATAAGTTTGGTGATAATTGGTAGTTGTAACATAAACAACTGCAAACATATCATATAATAGCATTAAAAAAGAAGCCCATTGTAACACCAACAGTATGAACATTAATTTGTAACGAAAATCGTTTCCATTTATGGCAGTGACTATGAACAGGCATCTTCATAATTAATTGGGATCGGACCAATTTGAAACTATTGACCCTTGTTTGCTTTGGTTGCAATTGAAATTTTCTGAGTGTAGAACTTTGAAGCAAGCTGAACACTTATTCCGCCACTTTCTATAAATAAGAAAGATTCCTCTTAGCCAAGTATAAATGCAGGAGTCGATGGCTTGCGTGTTGCATTGCTTTCTGTTCCCGATATTATAAAGTGAAACACGATACACTGTACAGGAAGAGAGATAATCCTTGTTATCCTGTGTTTATCCATTTCATGTACAGGCAAGGCTATTTTCTGCAGCATAGAATCACTAATGAGATTACATGTTTGTAGGATCCCTCGATCTAAAAATGCATTTTAAATAAAGCTTGTGTTTGTATCAACATAATTAAAACATTTTATATTTAAGTTAAGTATCTCCCAAGGATGTGACACGAAGATTTTTAAGAAAATATTCCCACCCCAAACTACCCTTAAATGTATATTTTCGAAATTTTTTATTTTCTCAAAACTGACACTAACGATATTGATTAAAGTGCCTAAAATATATTTGCATGACAAATAAAAGCTCCTGGGAACAGCTTCTGATGTCCTCTTGATTCAGTATAGCTTTTGCATAACTAGTACACCTTAAGAGATATACAAAAGCTTACTGCACAAAAATGTAGATCTCGTCAAACACACAAGTTATGTTCTATACATTTTTAGTGGAGCCAGCCATTTCCGAGATATTGGTTTTCAATTTTAAAATACATTTTTTTCAAACAACTCGTCGGTGTTTCTTTTGTTCTAATCTTAATATGCAAACAGAAGCGAATTTCAGTAATAATTAAATATCTGCAGTTTTAAAGATTTGACTATCGTTTAGCTTAGTGTAATAAAGTAGTATTATTTTATTAATAATTTTAATATGATATATTAATGCTATTTTAACCAACGTCTTTTTATCTGAACTAAGCACTATATTATTATAATCTGGTTTAAGAGACCATTACACTTAGTCTCTTACTTTTAAGGAATTAAGTAGTAACCTCATTCTGCTAATATTTATCTCGATGAGTATGAATTAGAAATAACAATAATATTTTGCAGAATAGGTAGAGAAACTTAATTGAATGCAACATATTAGGTTCTTTTTCTTTGTTTTGCATTACTTTCACAATAAATACATCAATTGCGTAACATCTTATGTGGGATGAGAAGGGTTTAAATATTTTGAAATTGAAATCAATATCAGAGAATATCTCTAAAATGATTAACTCTACAAAAATACTATATATGGCATAAACTTTGTTGTAACGAAGTATAATTTTTAGTGTAATAAGCTTTTGTATTTTTTATATTTTTCTATCCCAATAAAATGTTATTAACTTTTATTTCTTCTCTATTATCCTTCTAAGAATTTATTATATTAATACAAATTATGCTATAAATTCATATAAAAATCTAGAAAATAGATTAATATTAAATTTTCTACCCAATAATTTTTTACTAAAATTATATAATCAACCCATTAATATAATTATAATCTTAATTGCATTATATCTATTCTTAACTTTAATTGCAGTTGCTAAAAGTATCAATATTTATAAAGGACCTTTACGTCAAATAAATTATGTATAAACCTGTTTGCTAGTTATGCAAAAGTTATTCTGAATGAAGTCTCTCATGGAAGTAAGGATATACATATTATTTTCCATACAAAAAAGTATGCTGTCCATAGACAGAAGACAGACAGATGCACACTTTTTCTAAAATGGTTTTTTATTCAGGGCTCTCAAACATATATTTACGGTATCGGTAGCGAATGTTTATAATACCCTCTCTATCTTCTGCAGATACTTAGATTGTACATACGTGCTAGAGAACATGAACATGTCCACCAGTAATATATAAAAGGTGCATTCTTGAAAGCTGGCACCTCTAAGCCGTTTCTCTTCACATTATGCAATGGAAGCAATATGGCGAACTATAAACTAGAAATGGAATTTAAAACAGGGCTTTCGATTGTGCTTGGCATTAAGGCTGATTAGAGGGTTTATTAATTGTTAAGAGTTCAGTCGTAAAGAGAAATGTTTCATTGATAACTCGATCTCAGACTAATCAGCTTTCCTATAACTAATGCAACTTCAAAAATAAATAAAGGCCTGCATAAACAGCATTATAATAGACGTTAATAATGTTTTAGGATGTTTTGGCATTATTATGATTACTTCTTTTAGGCAGTTTTAGATGAAAAAAAACCCTCTAATATTATAGGCTATCTGATATGGTCATTTTGAATAAATACTATTTTATTTAGTAAGAGGCAATGTTGTACCAGTTTCAGCAATGGGTATTGTGGTAAGGTGTCGAAATGCTGACATAGCTGAGTTCTCTTAAAGCAATGCTGCCATAAGCATGGGTTTTACTATAAAATCTCCAATAACTAGGTCATCTAAGCTGCTGACGTTGTGCGACGTACTCACCATCGTCATAGTTTTATTTAAAAGTGTAAACTGCAAGATTTACAATGTATCAGTGAGTTGAATGGACACTTCTTTGTAGTAAAAGCATTGTGTCTTCTCGCAGCCTTGCATATTTATTTATAGCTCCTGATTTTTCTAAGCTACACCCTCCTGCGCCTTAAACCCTGAGTCCACCCGCTTCCCTTTTGCAGGCGCAACAGCTCTACCAATGAAACTGCTACCCCTAGTATGCGCAGTGTAGGGGTGATTCTTAACTCACACTGGGTAAGCTACAATATATGCATTAAACACACACTCTTTGGCACTTATGGCATATAGAGTACATTCGGACTTGGTTTTAGATGGCTTATATATATCGCTCAGTGCTGGTAGTTAATACAATTTTCTAAATGAGTACCAGTATATACTCTCAAATAAGAAGTAGCATGTTTATATTCCTCAGGAATTGCTAAAGGAATTAAATTCAATATTCATTTTGACCACACATTAAACAATACTCATATCCCTATTCAAATACTGTTACAGCGAACAAAACATCTATGGTGCGGGGGGGGGGCGGAGAAGTGGTGAAAACAGTAAATGAGGAGAAGTCAAATTGTGAAAGAAATATTCTCAAAAGAACTTATATAAACATCGATATGAATCCTCCTAATGGATTTAACACTGTATTTGGCTTTCCTTAATAAGGTATTAGCAAATAGTCACTCCAAATAAAAACTGACCATGTAATTTTTTGAATTTATCGAAAAACGCCATGAATTTTTAAAAAGATGTTGACACTTCATACATACCGACAAAAACCTTACAAAGGTTTTCTTGAAGGCAAGCTTTTAAAAGCTGTTTTCAAGTGAATGAAAAATGGTATGATGTCTAGTTTACTTTAATGGGTCCGTAATTGCTTTGAAGGGAAGGTAAGATGATAATAATGGAGTTCAAAACTAAATTTATCACCAACAATCCTTTATAGTTACTAATAGTAGCTTTATGTTTCCACAGAGTAAAATGTCAGTTAATGCTGATAAGGGTGATTATATTCAAGATATAAGTTCGATCAAGGGTATTATTTTTCGGACAAGTTGAAGGTTGAAAATAAATTCTGGAAAAAGGACCATTACGGAATTTTGCCTAAGAACCCGAGGTCTTCATCACCGTCACTACTACTAATGCTTCAGATACTAGTATTTAGCATTAAATAATCCAATTATCAATGTATTAATTTCGAAACCATACTTTCTAATATTCTAAGCTACATAGTTATTCCATATGTTGATACCAACATATTAATTACTCTTTAACTATCACTTCTATAATGGCAGTTTCACAAATGTGTGAATACTTATGTTGACAAATGATGTAATACATCTAGTTCATTAAAGAATGAGTATTTTGAGTTTTGAAAACATTTTTGAGCTGACTTGCATAAGCCAAATTGTTTTATGAAGCAAAGATATGTAAACTTTTAAAACAAATCTACAACACTGCATGTTTTTGCAATCGCGAAAGTTTTGTGCCACACAAAATCATTAATATTTAGAATGACTGTATTCATTGAAACAAAAGTATTGATATATTGGGTCGTAGTCATCGCATATCCACAAATCGTATGTAAAAAAATAGTAGTACATATTATGGATAACTGACAGGCCCCCACAATTAAGATTGAAGATGAGCTTTTGATGGAAGTAATTTAATATCAAAGAAACACTTGCTTCAGACGATCACATAAAGAATGATGAATTTAAAATTTAAAATTTTTGGGCTGGTTTGCCGTGGTCTATAGGTTATAATATGTTTAGTAAAAATATTTCTACATTGCCTCTGAAGATGTCCCTCACAGATACGGACGAAACGTTAGGTAGAAATATTTTAACTAAACATATTTTAACCAAGGTAGAAATATTTTAACTAAACATATTTTAACCTACGGACCACGGCAAAACAGCCCGAAAATTTTAAATTTTAAAACTACTGACACCGGCCGTCTAAGCTTACGCATATATTTAATGATGAATTTCTTTTCCTGCAGAGTTACAATGGAGTCTACGAGTGATACTGATGGACACCAAAATAGAAATCAAACAAGAATTGTGTTTACTGGAAAGAACATCAAGTGCATTGAAATTCGAGACAGAAATTACTCATGTTGTTATAAAGAGAGTCGATTTCCTTTGCTTCTGACTCTTAACATATGTGGGGATTATAATTCTAAGAATTGTTATGGTAGAAAGCAGCATTGGTTGAACTATTAGTATGTAAAACTATCACACAACTTTTTGACTCTTATAAAACATTAACCTTTATGAAAAGTTACCCGCCGTAATTAAGTATTTAGCAATATTTATTCTACAGTTTTTCATAAGAATGGAAGTTGAGAGTAATCAAGATGCGCATTAATATTGAAAGATGGCTACAATTACAGAAAATGTAATTATAACAGGAAACCAACTATGTAAAATCTGATGTGCTCCATTCACATGACTTTCTCTACATCTCTAAACAAATTATTATTAATAAGCTTGTTCTTCTATGTGCTTCATGCTAATCGAGACTAAAATTAGCAGACACGGTTTTATTACATAGGTCCTTATAAGTAGAAGGGAGATAAGGGGATGCGCTAGGCTAAACCGGCAGTCAAATTCTTTAAAAGTAGGCTATATGGTACAGAAATCCAATTCTTTGAGTGGTCATGACAAGTTCCCGTATGAGAGAAGTATTAAGTATTGTAAAACTGAAATCAATAACAAGGAATATTTTAAAAAACCGTCAACTCCAGGAAAAATACACATAACATAAATTGTGTGTTTTAAGGAACTCTACATTTTTATGCAGTAAGTTTTTGTCTGTCTCTTACAGTTTTACCAATCATGCAAAATTCCGCAAAATACATCCAGATGTCTTCAGCGGCTATTCCCCGAAAATTCAAGATATACATTTTATTTGTCATGTAAATATCTTTAATATACGATATTTTAATAAAAATGGTTACAGCCATTTTAGAGAAAATCAAAATTTTCGAAAATTTGTCCATGTAAAGGGTTATTGGGGTGGAGGGTTTTTCTTGAAAATCTTCATTTCGCATCTTTGGAAGATACTGAACTTAAATTACAAGTTTGATATTTAATGGAGTTCTCGTTTTTGAGCTATGTTATTCACAGACACACACGCATACACACGGACCTTTTTCTAGAAATTCTTTTTTTTATTCAGAAAGTCCCAAAACATGTTTTTCCAGTGAAATTCCGTATCGAATTTTTGGGGGCAATACATACCTTCTCTGCCTACCAAGCGGAAGACCTGGGTTTGATCCCCAGTACTGGCGTGGGGATTTTTCCCCCGCTGGGAGACCTGGACCGGGGTGCATTCAGCCTCGTGAGGTCCCTGGGGGACCAATTGAGGAGCTACTTGATGGAGAAGTAGCGGCTCCAGGTCGTGAGGACCGCATTAACCGGCCGGGAGGGGCTCGAGGCGCTGAG
This sequence comes from Hymenopus coronatus, assembly GCA_030762935.1. NCBI lineage: Eukaryota > Metazoa > Arthropoda > Insecta > Mantodea > Hymenopodidae > Hymenopus > Hymenopus coronatus. The sequence goes on from CM060882.1 coordinate 135,713,855, forward strand.
CACGTCTCACCCTCCAATACGGCACCCCATCCATGACGTCTGTAGTGGACCGAGATGGGGGACGCAGCGGCCGGGCGGTGGGCCAAGGTTCCCCGTGAGCTGTCGTGCCATGGAGTTATGTTACACACCTTCTCTTTATACTATATACATATTAGGTGTAGAGAAAATAAAAAATTTAAAATATAATATGAAGATCCTTACAGACAGATCGAAGATGATTTTGCATCTCGATTAGACTCAGTTACCCGAATAACGTTTTTTTCGGGGTTTTCCCTTATCGTGAAAAGACGAATGTCGAGAAACTTAAAAGTCTATAGACCCCGAGCTAATTTGAGTATCATCCAATATGGCGTACCAGGTTAAAGGACGCTAAAACTACAGAAAGTAAATAAATAAATAAATAAATAAATAAATAAATAAAATCATTAAGAGGGATCAGGGACAGAACACATTGGTAGAAAGCGTTCCTTACATTGTAGCAATCTTAAGGGTGGATTAATAAATGCCAGTTCTATATCGAATGACTTTCCGTGAAGTATTTTTAAGAAACTAATTTTTATATGGCCACTAGGGGCAATCACTCCCAGTCAGGAATAATTATTTTTCCTATTCGAGTGTTGGTCGTTCTTAGCCTTAACACAATATCCTATTGGAAAGACTTCGAAACTTGGATTAAAAACCGTGGCAGAGAAATGAAGTATACACAGTTTAGGACCAGGAAGATGGAAAAATTGAAAATTCGCAGAGGAAATCGGTTTAACTTCAGTCCGTCCTTTACATCCCATAGAACTTAGTCTCTCAGAGACCACCCTATCTAAATACACGCTTTTAACAGCAGCAGATATGTTGCGCTTTCGGAGTAGAAAAGAAAAATCTGATGTGTTCCACTCACATGACTTTCTTTACACCTCTGCAACAAATTATTGTTAAAAAGCTTATTCTTTTATTTACTTAATGCTAATGGAGAAAAAATGGCACAAATGTTCTTATTACCTGCTTCCTCGTAAGTAGAAGGGAAAGGGATTACTCTATTCGATAGTCAAGCTTTTAAAAGCTGGTTGCTATGTGATTGAATTACCTTTATTTGTATAGGCAGGAGTTGACAAATTCCCGTACGAGAAAAGTATAACTTTTTCAAAGCTGAAACTAATAATACGGAATATCTAAAAACGGTGAAGTCTACGAAAAAAATGCATATAACATAAATCGTGTGTTTTAGCAAGCTCAACATTTGATGTGTGGTAAGTTCTTGTCTATCTCTTATGGTTTACAAGTTATGAAAAATTCCCTAAAATTGATCCACGATAAACAGCGGCTATTCTCCGAAAATTATTTGTTACATAAATATTCGTATCTGGAATACACGACATTTTAATCAAAATCCTTAAAGCCATTTTTGAGAAAATCAATATTTTCAACATTTTTTGCATATAAAGGGTAGTTTGGGGTGGGGGGATTTTTTTTTTCAAAAACTTCGTATCTCATTCCTGGAAGATACTAAACATAAATACCAAGTTTGGTATTTTACCGACTTTTCGTTTTTGAGTTATCGTGTTCACAGACACACGGACACATAGATACACAAACACACATACACACAAGGATTTTTTTCTGAAAATATTTTTTTTGGTACAGGGGACCATAAAATGTGTATATCCGATGAAATTTCGCTATTGAATTTTGGGTGGAATGCAATACCTTCTCTATACACTGTACATAGTAAGTGTAGAGAAAATAAAAACGAATAAAAACATTCTGTTTTGTGAAAACTACTGTATTAATTTTCTAGACTTGCTCAACCTCTGAGTTGAAACTCCCCTTCAAGCACAGGTACCATCTCCAGTAAGCATCATGTTTTTGGTTAAGACCTCGAAACCCATTGTTACAATAACACACATAGAATTTATTAGAAGACAATATAGACGAGATGAATATAGGTTTTCATAAAACCCTATATGTAAAAGCAAAAACAACAAAGAAATTCAAATTATATTCCATTGGTTGGCAACTATTTTTACTTTCTCTATACGTACTATGTACATAGTGTGCAGAAAACATATTGTAATACACCCAAAAATTCGATACCGATTTTTCACCCTAAACACATGTTTTGGGACCCCCTGAATCCAAAAAAGCATCTTTAGAAAAAGTTTCGTGTGCCTGTGGATTACATAGCTCAAAAACGAAAAGTTGGTTAAATACCAAATGTGGTATTTAAGTTTGGTATCTTCCAAGGATGCGACACGAAGATTTCCAAGAAAATCCCCCCACCCTCAACTACCTTTTATATAGAACATGTTTCGAAAATTTTGAATTTTTCAAAAATGACTGTTAACAATTTTGATTAAAGTGCGTTGTGTATAACATATTTTTATGATCAGTGAAAGGTGTATCCTGATTTTCTGGGAATATCCTCTGAAGATCCATTCATCCTGGAAAACTTTTATATAACTGGTCAAAGTTAAGATATGTTAAAAGACTTAGGACAAAAAATGTAGATCTCATTAAAGTACAAAGTCATATTTATTTTTTTGTAGAATTAACCGTTTTTGATATATCCGGATTATTGGTTTCAATTTTAAGCCACTCAAACTTTTCTCAAACGGCATGATATCTTTTTCTCGTTTCTTGTTTGTTTACTCCTGGCAAGCATAGAGACTGGAATTTCAATTGTTTCACATAGGACGAGACTATCGCTTTAGATTGTGCATTTTCTTTTTTCCTCTTCTACTTACGTGGAAGCTATTAGTAAGACTAATTCTACTTACGTTTATTTTGATTAGCATTATGTAGATAACAGATTAATATTTGTTGGCCCAACAGCTAGAGGACATCATGTGAATGTAACACATTAGATTTTTCCGTTCTACTTACTTACAAGAACCAAGCAATAAGGACAATTTCTGCTAATGTGTTTATTTCGATTATCATGAAGTAAATAGAAGAATAAATTTTGCTTAGCTCCCTGTGCTTATAAATTGTTTGAGGGTCAGACATTTGATATTAAACGAATACGAGTTGGGTTATCCAGGGCCGTAGTAATGCAGTCCTTGAAATTATTCCAAACTCCTCCCCTTTCGCCCGCCTCTTAAGTCTGAATTTGTTCAAGACTAAAGCGAAGGTGTCGGACTCCGTTCCGATTAATAAGGGCTTAGTTCGTCTAGAGCTCATAGCCAGTGCTATACTATCAATGATTCCTTAAGCATTATTAATAACAGTTTAATAACTTCCAGGATACATTATAGCGTTCAAAAAGTGATTTTCAATTCACCCTTAAATACTCACTATAAATAAATACTCACTAGAAATACTTTCAATTAGGCAATATGTGCTTGGCCGTAAGTATAGCAGGAAACTTAAAAGAACAACTGTTTACACACTTTATGTTTTATTACCACTGAACCCTGCAGGGAAAAGAGAAATTACGTAATATACCTACTTAAAAAATCTCCACGGCAGTTTCTGAGTATTCCGTTCGGTTTTCCGTTTATAAAGCATGAATTAACAACGAGGAAGGTTTGATAGGCTACTCTTGCAAAAATTCTAGAACATGGACTTTTGATTAATTATTCAAGCGTATGTTATTTTGATCAAAATGTTAGTAATTTTTAGATAATAACAAAATAATGACATAACTATTCAATATTAAGTGTAGCTGAGGGAGGATTATTATAAATATTCATATCAAGTCATTGAAAATTCTGAATTTAAATGTCAATTTTCCGTTTTTGAATTATGCTGTTCTCTCTTCCTTCTTCTCTTGTTCATACTTACATTTTTAAGGAACTCAAAATTTGGATTTTGATGAACTTTTAAATGTCATATTTTTTGCGTAGTATAATACTTCCTGCTTCATAGCTAAGTAGTAGAGAAAATAATCTAGAGGTTTTTTGTTTTCATTTATTTTATTTTTCATGGTGTAACTGCCTGGTCATATGGCGATGACTCTGTTTGGTAAGATACCTTGCTACTGGTATGTGGTTGGCAGTAGTCTTGTAGGACCGTCTCAGCTAAAGCACTGCAGGCACTAGCCGCTTCATTGCATACCGATCTAGAGCTTCCGCAAAGAAACGACATTAAAATATCTCCAAAGGCTAAAGGACAAATGCAATCATCACCGAACTGAAAAAGATTGAAATACCAAGAAGGATCAAACCCCTTCATCCAAGAGATAACTTCGTCAACGTAGATATGTCAGGGAACGAGGGAGCCTAAAAAAAAACCGAACCATGTAGATGCAGGGGTCGTAGCAGTTGAAGACCGAAAGGAGAACTTCACGAGAACGCAAAGACTGCACAGCGACTACACTGTCTTTCATGCAGAACTGTGTTCCATACTCCTGGCAGTAGACTGGATACAAAAACAACACTATTGCAAATCAACCTATGCCACATGTCGACTCTAGAGCAGCTATATCAACAGTAGCAAATAAGAAAACAACCCACCCCCTCGCTGCAGAAATAAGAGAGAAACTCATCACACTCAACTCAAGAACCAAGATCTCACTCCACTGGGTCAAAGGCCACTCCGGACTCAGAGGAAATGAAAGGGCAGACCACTTAGCCAAAGTAACAGCCTACCAGAACAGCCAACGCCATCCCCATCTCCCGAGGCAAACAACTACTGAGGGACTACTATAATAAATTATGGAATTTAACATACCAACTTTACAGTAGCAACACGCATCAAGCTATTCATCCCAAATATCTCACACAGACTTTCCATATCCTTATGGCCTAACTTCATCCTAACGCAGTTCCTCACAAACCACGGAAGCTTCAGAGAATACCTCCTCAGAATGAAGAAAGCTCCTTCGCCAATCTGCAAATGCCCTGAGAAAGGTCATCAGACGGACCTAAACCTCCTAAAATCTTCTCAAAGAAACGACCCGTAGTCCTCACGTCACTACCATGGCCGCAGATTATCAAGACGCAGATTCATACAGTGAGCGTGAAGAACTTCCTCAAGACGGTGCACAACAAACTCCAGAACAACATACAATAAATATTATAATGGAACCAATACTGTAAATATCTCGTGGTATACCTTTACGGTGAATCACAAATAAAAAAATCTGATGTGATCCATTGCTAATCGAGAAAACATTAGCAGGAATAGTCTTATTACTTATTTCCTTGGAAGTAGAAGCGAACTAAGGGAGTACCATAGGTTAAAGTGATAGACAAAAGATGGTTGCTATGTGACTGCAGTTCCTTTGTTTGTATGGACACGAGTTGACAAATTCCTGTATGAGAAGAGCGTAAGTTTTTAAACATGAAACCAAAAATAAGCAATATTTAAAAAATAATCAACTTAACGAAAAAAGTGTATATAATATAAATTGTGTATTTTAACATGCTCTACATTTTTTGTGTGGTAAGTTTTTGTCCAACTCTTATAGTTTAGCAGTTATGCAAAATTTCGTAAAATTCATCCAGAATAAAGTAGTCTTCAGAGGCTATTTCCAGAAAATTCAAGATATACAGTTTATTTGTCAGATAAATATCTTTAATATACGATATTTTAATCAAAATCGTTAGAGCTATTTTTAAGGAAATCAACACTTTCGAGAACCTTTCCATGTAAAGGGTGGTTTGGGGTGGGGGGATTTTTCTCAAACTCTTTGTGTCGCATCCCTAGAAGATACTAAACTCAAATACCAAGTTTGGTATTTTACCAACTTTTCGTCTTTGAGTTATCGTGTTCACGGACACACGGCCACACAGACACACACACACACACACACACGGATCCTACTACACACATTTCCGGTGAAATCTTGGTGTCGAATTTTTTGGTGGGGTGCAATACCTTCTCTATACATTATGTACATAGTACGTGCAGAGAAAGTAAAAAGTAGACTCTTAGGGCTCCTCACACCATACCAATTTTCACTTACAGCCAAACAAACGGCAATAGGGTGCCAGAATCTGGCTACTTTCACCATCCCTAGTCAAATGGTAGAGTGCAGTCAGCCCTCTTGGCCGCTGCACATCCCTTCATAACATACTACTTTGCTCCAAGAAAACAGATGGCGTTAGAGTGTCATTTAAGTATTTGTTGTTAGATGACAACGTAATCAGCATTACCATCTATTTTCAGTTTTACTGTTGATTTAAACTGTAGTTGGAGCTAAACATCCAATCTGGTATTTACCTTGACGACTGAGGTAAACCAGGAAAAAAAAATCTGATTTGTGCCATTCACATAATTTTCTCTACATTTCTGCAACAAATTATTGTTTATAAGCTTATTCTTCTGTTTCATGCTAATCGAGTAAACATACACCTGGCTTACCAACAATCAAATGTTTTAAAATGTGGTTGCTATGGGACTGAAATCCGTTTCTTTGCCTGTCCAGGAGATGACAAGTTCCCGTATGAGAAAAGTTTAAGTATTTTAAAACTGAAACCAATAACAAGGAATAATGTATACGACATAAATTGTGTGTTTTAACGAGGTCTACAATTTTTGTATAGTAAGCTTTTGTATATCTCTTACCGTTTATTAGTTATGCAAAGTTCAGCAAAATTCATCCAGTATAAACAGGTCTTCAGAAACTATTCCCAGAAAATTCAAGATATACATTTTATTTGTGATGCAACTGGCTTTAATATATGGTATTTTAATCAAGCTCATTAGAGCCGTTTTTGAGAAGATTAAAATTTTCGAAAATAATTCCATATAAAGGATAGTTGGGGGGGCAGATTTTCTTGAAAATCTTCTTGACACATGCTTGGAAGATACCAAACTTAAATACCAAGTTTGGTATTTAACGGCCTTTTCGTTTTTGAGCTATGCTGTCCACAGACACACACACAGAACTTTTTCTACAAATGCGCTTTTTGGATTCAGGAATATGTATTTCCGGTGAAATCTCGGTATCGAATTTTTGGGTGGAATACAGTACTTCCTCTATACACTTGTACGTAGTACGTGTAGAAAATGTAAAAACTGCGACCAGATTGATGGAGCTATTGGATTTGAACCTAGAACCTCCCGAATTCGGGCCAAAGTCGTCTCGCTCGATTATAAGTATCTTGATTGCTTGGATATCTATAACATATCCATATAAATATCCCTTCAGTGAGGCAATGACAGAGAGGGCGACAGAAGGCAGACAACTGGTAATTTCTACTCAGGATAAATGTTAGAAGAAACGTGTTATACGCGTTCTGGAGGTGGTGACCTCTATGGTGACAAATTCGCTGTCCGATTCCAGAATATTTCATATTTTAACCTCCAAATGATATATGAGATTTAAAATAAAATAATTCAAAACTTATGGGCATTTCTGCCTCGCCAGCAGAATATTCTCTCTCTAATCCTCTCAGCATACCCCCTGTGGATAAAGAATAATTCCTTGCCTCTGATGATAAATTCCGTGAATAATTGATGCCGATACCTGACAGAATCAATATTGAGCAGTAAATAGAAAATGTGTGAATGCATGTATTAAGTTAAAAATACAACTGAATCTCCCACGTTAAAAGAAAGAACAATAAAAAATACCCCACAAAAGGATTTTAGTATTCTTAATGGAGGTAAAATACGTGAATAATACTACTGCGTTCAAAAAGGGTTTGCATGAATTATTATGAACAAATCCACTGCCTAATGACAGGATTATTAAGGGCAAATGTTCATGATTTGTTTGATTTCCGTAGTTTCTCATAGTATTAAATTAAGAGGAAATTAAAAGTTCTACCTTGTTATATAAAATATGCTAAATTCTTAATCAATTATATCAGAAACTACAAGAAATGTTTATGTTATGCAGATAAATATTATGTAAGTATATTTATTTACCGTTTGTTTCTTTATTACACTTCCTTATATTATCAACTTCCTACAATTAAGTACAATAGCCCTTAAAATTGTATTTATCACCCTAAAATTAATTTAACTATGTTGTAGTCTCTGATAAAATCAGAGCTTTTTATTCATAGAAAAATATATTCAAATCAAACATGTAGAAAACAAACTAGCACACAATTCAAAGTAGGAAGTCACAACATAACTGCTTCCATGATTACGCCTAAGCCCAATTAAACAAGGGGAACACCTAGCGCCTCGACCCCATTTGATCTTTTGTGCATACACCCCCGAGTGGATCGAATGAGGTGAAGGAACTATAGGAAATGAAAGGGATGCAGGACAAGTCAACGCAGTCGACACAGACGCGCAGAGTTCTCTAACAGATATAGGCTTCAGTACCAATTACAGGAGGGTCTCTCAGAGGCGACATTCCAAGCCACTGGTAGGCTGTTCAGAGGCTGCTTCTAAAAGTACCGTGGAGAACTCGACCTAGTTGTGCAGGTTCCAAAGGAGCTCCAAATAAAGAGGAAAACGAAATAAGAGGAAATAGGAGTGACAGAAAGTCCGTGGTAGAACACCAATCCCATACCAACCAGTGAAAACCACGGAAAGCCCATGGTCAAGGTGAACGGCCACAGGGGATCCGATCCCGGGACCTTCCGACGCGTTACCCGAGTGCATCACCCGGTAGAAGCTGCCAAATGTAGAACAAATCTTCTCCTAAAATGTAGCTAAAGTTTACTTGTCTGTTCCGAAATTTACCCCACCATCAAACCAGCATGTCAATTTCTAAGATCGGTTTTGTAGCACATTTTCGGAAACTTTATTTAAAAATGACTTTGTGCACTTTCTTAGTAGACGCAGTTAAACAGAGTTGGAGATATTTTGGGTCTAGCTCACCTTTTGGATTCTCCTTAGGTCTTAACGATGGCTTTTACTTGCAACTTATGATTTCCAGAAGTTTGTTCCTTCATAATCTCTATGTTTTTGGATCACATCACTGACGCTCTTAGCCGATTCATCAGAAACATAAACGAATGATCTTGAAATGAAAGAGTTGCCCTGTTTTCTTTTAAAAAAAATGACAACTTTCTTTGAGAAAAATTATAGTATTGGAAGTTTGGAAATGAGGGGATTTTGTTGAAAACTTCTCGTCTCATATTTGGAAGATACTGAACTGAAATACTAAGTTTGGTATTTAGTAGACTTTATTCTTGAGTTAAGCTGTTCACAGATACACACAGACATACTAACCTTTCCCTAAATTGCTTTTTTGGATTCAAAGATCCTCAAAACATGTCTTCTTCCACATGGCCCATTCCGGCGAAGTAGTTTGTGGTGTCCATCTTTTACAGGGTCGACCAAGGTCTCCCGTTCCTTTTGGGTTGCTTTGGAAGACTCTTCTTATTATCCTTTCATCGCTTATCCTCATGAACTGTTCAGTCCATTCCTCGCTGCTTAGTTTAATTTTGTCTTCTAACTTTACCCTCTTATTTGCTCATTTCGTATTCTATCTGCCCGTGTGCATCATTTCACATACCCCAAAAATAACATCTCTGCTGCTTGTATTCTGCTTCTTTCCTTTGATTTTATTATCCAGGTTTCATTTCCATACAGTAAAAAAGAAACAGGCATTGTCTTATATAGTTTCCATTTTATATATTTTCTTATTTTCGAGTCTATAGTGCTTTTTATGGTCCCACATATTGTCTGGAATACTAGATATTTTAAGTTTTATGTTTATCTTTTTCATATGTAATATCACAACCTAAGAACTAAAAAAATATTACAGATAAACTTCTTACGAAAGATTATTCTCCTTTTTACACACGCTAATCGAGATAAACATCAGCAGGATGTTCTTATTACATAGTTCCTTATACATAGAAGGGAACTAAAAATATGCTATGCTAAAATGATAGTCAACTTTTTTTAAAAGCTGTCGTAATGCGATTGTCATTGCAGATCGCTTTTTTGCTTGGCCAGTAGAACAAAATGAAAAACAGACACTTCCCACCTGAGAAAAGTATAAATACTTTACAATTGAAACCAATAAGCAGGAATATCATGGTTACCTCCATGTGTGTTTTGACGAGATCTACAGATTTTGTGCTGTTAAGTTTTTGTCTATCTCTACGGTTTAAGCAAAATTCGGCAAAATTCATCCAGAATAAAGTGGTCTTTAGAGGCATTTCTCAGAGAGTTTAATTTATGAATTTTATTGGGGTGTAAATATCTTTACTATATCAAAATCGTTAGAACATTTTAGTACATGGAAATATGCACCAGAAAACCGAAGATTCTATTTCAAGATAGTTTTGAAAACTTCATTTATTTAATATTCTATAAGTGTAACGTCTGTATACTTGTATATAAATGATGCAGTATGCAATCCTAAAACTTTTTGCAAGTGATATGTTTGAAATAATCTCTCAGGAAAAGTAACGTAGACAGAGGAAATATATTAAGCATGCTAGAGTTCAAAACTGGTATACTCAAATTTGCATTTCATATAAGATTTAAGATTTAATGAAAGTAATAAATTATCTTGCGCACCTTATGAACAACTTTGCTACTTCTTACGAAGCTGCAGGGGTTCAAAGCAGCCCTTACTTGTGAATACCTTTATGCTAACCTGCAAGATTGGTATTCCGGACCCCTCTTGATGGCAACATCTGACCGTTTCTGGGGTCATTCATCGAGACCATTAACATTTACAGAAAAGAATGATACCACTTTAAGTTGCAGAAAAAAACTTTTCTGACGCTGTCTGTAAGATTAGTTAGGTACCTGTAAACGTTTCTAACTTTTTAAACTCATAAAGTAAGCAGGAATATTTGTCTAAGTCGCTCATATTTTCTCCTGAGGACATCAGATGTACATAGCATGAAGGTGCTCACCTAAACATTCGCATGGCATGAAGGGCAGGTGTTACCGCTCGGTTGCGTATGATTCACGACCTCGTGACAACCGGTGACATCGTATGTTGTAGACACCACTCCCCTTACCATACCTGACCGGCAACTTGTTCCATCCTAGAGAAAGACACAGAGTTTCCATTGCAAACTTTGATAAGTTTTAACAAAATCATCCTAGAAAAGAAGTTTCTGTTGTATTCCATTCTTTCACAAGTTTTAACAAAATATTCCTAGTATAGAAAACTTCCTAGGATACTTCCTTTTATGTGCTTGACAGAGTTAGTTAGGAATTTGGAAAAACAAATGCATGTTATGTCCAGAGAACACGTTTTCTCATTCCGAAATTTGTCGTCAAAATTAAAAAAATAGCAACTACAACAATAATAATAGACATAATAATATTAATAATAATAACAATAAAAATAAAAGCCTTTTAGTCTCGACATGTGATCATTTAATGCCTTAAGGCATGTGGCCTAATGGTGTGCATTTACTAATATGCATTGACCTTTACTTTGAATTTTCTTACCTATTTGAACATTAAAATGATATATACGTCGTAGTTTATAATTAGGTGAGTAACTTGGGGGACCGATAGCGGGACAGAATCGAAGTTATCGCAGCATTGTATGTAGTTGTGCTGTGTTGACAATGAAGTGTGTACGTAGTAGTGCTAATAGAAGGAAAATAGGGCTGTAGTTGCGTGGTAGACTGTGATGTTTTCACTAACAGTGGAAGACTATTGAGATTGGGTGAGTGGTAAACATAAATACCACTCATTTACGGAACTAACAATTTTAATTCAGTTGCTATTTTGCAAAAGGTCATCAGCATCATCCGTATCATTTTCTCTCAAGATATATAGATTACTTTCGGGTATCATTATTGCTGAATGTTTACTTAATCGAAATATATCATAGAATTCTCGGTCATTCCTTACTGGGACGTCTCGGTTGTAATTAAACCATTCTAGACCTCTTCTGTTCTCAATGAATTAAAATAATTTCCATTTCTTCAATACTAATACCGTCTTATTCAGATAACATAGGTTTGACCGTAATTCAGTGCGGTTTAAGCTAAGCCACGCATAAGCCGAGCTTATCCCTGAATTACACTGTAAAACTCTATGGTATCTTAAGCCTTTGCTTAAGCTCCACTCAAAGCTTAAGCTTAATCGTGAACCTGGGCCTTTGAGAGAGATTAATGTTGTTATAGCTCTCAGTTTTAGAAAAATCGAGTTAGTAAAACATTGTTGTGAATTGTGTGAATAAATCAAAGAGATAGCATAGAAAGTATCCACATTTAAACAAATCAAGAGAAAATAACGCAGATCTGTTCAACTTCGAGCGTGAAGTTCACATCGCGATTCTACAATCTGATGGAATGCTACAGGGACAGAAGCCGTTGTTAATCTTATTTTAGTGCTATCAATTGCATTGGCAATAAGATCGTTTTCCAAATTTGTCCATGTGTGGGGCAGTTTGAGGTGAGGCATTTTCTTGAAAATCTTCCTGTCACACCCTTGGAAGATACTAAACTTAAATACCAAGCTTAAATTAAAAAATATATTTAATGAATCCAATTATTGCAATTATGGTATTTAACGGATTTTTCGGTGTTGACACACGGACATACATGAACATTGTTCTAATTTTATTTTTTTGATCTAGTAAGTGTATTTTCAGTGAAATCTCGGTATAGAATTTTTGGATGGAATGCAATACTTTTTTACGTATGTCCTATGTACGTGCTAGAGAAGGTAAAAATATAACTTTATGTTGAAAATCATCTTTTCTTACACTTTTGAATGACGTATATTGTCTATTTTAATGAGCTCCTCTCCTACTACAATTCTATTCGTAATTTTAGATGACTCACTCACTGTATGTACTTTACGAGCATTTAAAGATCTGGAAGCTAACCTTCGTTACATTTAGTATAGTAACAATGATTTACCGGCATTAGCATTAGGATTAGACGGTACCCTCAGAATACTTGGGCAGAGCACCGGAGAAAGCCTCTAACTGACCTCGACCCGAAAGGCAACCTGATCCGGATGACGACGGGTGCAAGCATGGACGGGTTCCCTAACGGCTACAGTTTGGAACTCCTCCGACGTGTCTTAGGCCGTGCTCACGGGTCCAGAGCCTCCCAGAGGGAGCTCCAAACCTGAAAGCGAGTCCCGATCCAGTGTTTTTGACGCTGCTGCCAGGATAATTTAGTACAATGCGGAATTCACCATCCAGCTGCAACCTGCCACACACCTTCGCCTGATCCTTCAACCCTATAAAAGGAAATGGTGGGAACAGGAAATACTAGACCGGACTTACCCTGGATGACCCTGAAAACCCCGAAAAAAACCCATGGACCAGGTAGGCGGCCACGTATGTATATTGGCAACTAACTTCCCTTATCTTTGAAGCATATGATACTACTCCATTCAAACTGAAACTGGCCTGAGATCAATATACTTGTATACCTGGAAGTTGCAGCAATTCTTTTTAAACTTCTTATAGAAACAAGATTTCGTGGCACACACGAAATATTAATGTCTAGAAAAGCTATATACCAAACACCTCCAAACCGATGTACAGTACATCATTTGATTTAAAACTTTATGTTAAAACAGGCCCATCGAAAACACACAACACAGCACTGCTTAAAACCCTTTTAATTTCACATTATGTGCACATGTAAAGTGGTAATTAGAAAACTTAAATATAAAACGTTCTCTACTCATAATTTGTGAATCGCTGTAATTCCATTATTTCACAAGTGTTACTAATTTAATGGGTGACGTACGATTCAAAGTTCATCCTCATGGACACGGCTTCAGAACCACACTGTCACTGTCACAATTATCTTAATTTTGAACATCCTGTATTTCGTTTTGCTAGTGATTATTAATTAAATGCTTTCTTTGGTAATTGGTTTTAATCCATTCTGCCTAAATGTTCTTTTCGGTTCTTCAGGCATTTCTAGATATGAGCTAATACTCTTTTTATTCGTAGTTCGCTCTTTATCTTTTCGTTCTTGTTACGCTCCATTAGAGATACACCAGGTACTATCTTAGAAATTTCTTTTCTGTTTCCTTAGCTTCCCAAGTATGTGCTTCATAAAGTAATACTGGCAAAGGCCACTGATTTATAACATTTTAATACCTTTTTTCTTTTTAATTATATTTTAGTTTACGTGCCATGGACATATTAAACGGAGCTTTTCGGCAAAATATCTCGTTGACCTTATATTTCTTTTTAAGGTCTCATCCTCAAACCATACCAGCTTCGCTTCGCGCCAAGCAGATAGTGTTAGAGGGCCGTCTAGTCTAGTTGTACCACAATCCGTAGTCAGAGGTTGTCATCTGTCGTCAGATGGCAACGCACAGCTAATCTTTTAAGGTTTCATCTCCCCATACCTTGCCTGCCATTTAACTCCGCGACAAGCAAATTGTACTAGAGTGCCGTCCAGTCTACTGCTTACAGTCTCTCTGGATAGACAACAGCATAATCGCAGTTATCATCAATTTTCAGTTTTGCTATTATTTTGACTGAAGGAGAAACTTTGGGTCATGGAATTAAATATCCAATCTGGTATTTACATTGGCGATTGCGGGAACCACGAAGAATACTAGACAGATTGGTCATCCCTTACGATTTGAACCCAAATGTGGATGCCTGAGATATCCCACTCGGTTGTGTTCTTTGTTTCTTTATTCCCTAAATATCTTCTTTTTGGGTCCAGAGATATTGATATAAAACGTTTCTCCTCCATGCCCAAGAGTTTCTGGTATGGCACCTCTCTTCTTGAAGATGGTACAAAGAAAGCAGGTCAAATGGCTTGCGGACGGCAGACCACCATCGTCCTTACCCAGCAGTTGGCTGGTTGCCTGCTATGAGGACATTTACATAAACTAAACTTCCCCAAGATTCAGAGTTAAAAGTTATAATTTTAAAATGTTAAGATTTACTTTTCTAATGTTCTGCAGTTTGCAGATATTTTAATTAACGAACTTTCGAATAAACTATGCATACTAGAGGTATTTTTGGACAACACTAATTGTGTGAGAAACGTTTAGGAAGAAGTGCACACATACAAGAGAGGAATATTAAAACTGCACTTGGCAGGTGGGAGTGACTGGTACAGGTGGCCGAAAGAGCTTCGTATTTATGACTACTACATCTGGTGACATTGAAATAATTCTTTCTTGTCCGCCTAGAGTGTCAGGAGCTAATGGAGCACGTTCAGGTGTTTCATGTGGTAGCACTTGCAGGGGTCTCGTAAGATACTGGCTCTTCCGAAGCTCGCATTTCTTGCAAGAAAAGCTAACATCATCCGCTCAGAGGTGCATTAAAATTGGGAGTTTTAAACTAACATCTTACTAAAAGCTGCTTAGGTAATATCCGGAAGAACTGGAAGAAATAATAACAAAAGAACTTCATTTTACCGTGGTAAATGGTCCCCACTCTATTAGAAATTCATTGTATGTACTACTTGATAAAGTAAACAAAATATGCGCAACAGCACCGATGTTTACGCCATTTATACATCGAGATAGAGTGGGTTACATAAAGTACATACATTTACTGCAGATTCAGTAGCCAATCAAATCATTCTGAAGGCAAAGTGTGCGACAGATGATGATGATGATATTAATAATAATAATAATAATAATAATAATAATAAAAGCAGTAACAGAAGTGGTCAATTAGTGGTTTGATTCTGTCACAATTAAATGTGCTCTAGCAAATACAATGTTGGACAGCACTGGTTTAGAATGTATACCTACAAAGGAAACACCTTGAGAACTGCGAAGTGAAAGAACCACAGGAGGCTCCAGGCCACTGGCAGGCAGGACACAAAAATTCCCGTAAGTTCCTAACAGGTCTTTCTACTGCGAAGTGAAAGAACCACAGGAGGCTCCAGGCCGCTGGCAGGCAGGACACAAAAATTCCCGTAAGTTCCTAACAGGTCTTTCTACTAGCTCAGAGAGAAAGAGAGAGATAAAGGACCTTTTGGACCAAACAGCTCTCTGGTGTCTCTTGGAACAAACATCCGGTCATCTGTCTAGCAGCGCCTCACAATCTGAAACATAAGAAAAATTGACACGAAAGGAAATTCCGAACAAAGATATCGTGGTAGATGAGGAATCCCACAGTATTCGCTAACAGATCACGAAAGACAATGAAGCACCCAAAATCAGAGTGGACCGTCGACGGAAATCAAATCCAAGACCTTCCGAATGTGAGCTTCGCAGTTTACCGCGGAGCCAACTCTTTTGGAGTGTCCAACTGTAAATATTTACGAAAGATGACGAATTCTCTGAACTCGACTACGGAACGATAAACATCGATTACGAACCCTGCAAATATTTATATCTTTATACAAAGATGATTATGGTAAAACACAAACTAGTTTTGCAAGTTTATGGAATATTTCGCTGTGGGCGTTCTTTTTCTTTATTAAGTGGTGGTAAAAACCACAGATAATGATTTCCTGTTTGACCGTGTATCTGAACGCCCAGGCTTGTAAGCAAGCGTTGTCTATTCTAATGACTATTCCTGTCATGTGTCGTTCCCAGACTCAATGGTTAATAGCCGCGATGCTCCTTTCTCTGTACTTCCGCCACAACTTCTTGCTACAGAATGTAAACGCTGATTCATTAACGTAACATTTGCAAGGCGGATCGCAAACTCTGGGAATCACAGTCGTAAATCATGGCTACACAAATTAAAGTACAGCCTTTGTAGCAATATGAACCCTCAGATTCTCTTTAAAGCAGTTCATCGGTGAAATTTCATTAAGAATCTGATGTGTACCATTCACATGACTTTCTCTATATCCCTGCAACAAATTATCCTTAAAAAGCTTATACTTCTATTTACTTTATGCTTATCAGAAAACATTAGGAGAAATAGTTTTATTACTTGCTTCCTTGTAAGTAGAAGCGAAATAAGGGACTAACATAGGTTAAAGTGATAGTCAAAAGCTGGTTGCTATGTCAATGAAGTTCCTTTGTTTGTATGGATAGGAGTTCACAAGTTCCTGTATGAGAAAAGAATAGGTAAGTTTTTCTTAGCAGAAACCAAAAATAAGGAATGTCTCAAAAACGAAGAACTCCACGAAAAAAAATATATATAACATAAATTGTATCTTTTAAGGTGCTCTACATTTATTGTGTAGTAAGCTTTTGTTCTTACGGTTTAGCAGTTATTCAAAATTCAGTAAAATTCATCCAGAATAAACTACTCTTCAGAAGCTATTCCCAGAAAATTCAAGATATACATTTTATTTGTCAGGTAAATATCTTTAATATGCGAAATTTTAATCAAAATTGTTAGAGCCATTTTTGAGAGAGTCAAAATTTTTTAAAAAAGTTCCATGTAAAGAGTAGTTGGGGGTGAGGAGATTTTTCTCAAATCTTCGTGTCGCATCCCTGGAAGATTCTAAACGTTTATACTAAGTTTGGTATTTTACCGACTTTTCGTTTTTGATTCATCGTGTTCACAGACACACGGACAAACGGACACACTGACACACGGACACACGGACACACACACACGGACCTTTTTGTGAAAATGCTTTTTTTGGGATATTGGGAACCCTAAAACATATATTTCCGGTGAAATCTCGGTTATCGAATTTTTGGGTGGAGTGCAATACCTTCTCTATACAGTATGTACATAGTGCGTATAGAGAAAGTAAAAAAACACCCCAAAAATCTGATGTATTCCACTCACATTTTTTCTCTGCATCTCTGCAATAAATTATTGTTAAAAAGCATATTCTTCTATTTACTTCATGCTAATCGACAAAAAATTATCAGAAGATGACTTATTACTTGCTTCCTTGTAAGTACAAGGGAAATAAGAGAGTACCATATGCCAAATCGATAGTCAAATCTTATAAAACCTTGTTGCTAATTATTGAAATTCCTTTGTTTGTATGGAAATGAGTTAACCAATTCCCGTATGAGAAAATACAAATATTTTATAGCTCAAAAACGATCAACTCTGCGAAAAAATGTACATAACATAAATTGTGTGTTTCTGGGGGATTTTCTTGAAAGCATTCCTGTTACATCATTGGAAGATACTAAACTTAAATACCAAGTTTACTGTTTAACTGATTTTTCGTTTTTGAGCTATGCTGCCCACAAACAGACAGACAGACACACACGGCGATTTTTCTAAAAATGCTTTTTGGATTCAGTGAGTCTCAAAACATATTTCCGGTGAAATGTCAGTATCCAATTTTTGGGTGCATTATAATGCCTTATCTATACACTTTGTACGTGTAGAGAAATTAAAAGAACGCACAAAAGCAACAACAAAAAACGAAGCAAAAAAACAGAACAGGTGTCTATGTGAATCCTTTGAAATTCCGTTCTCCTAATATGACCAGAATGAAAAAAAAACTTTACCACTTGAGAAAAGTATAAGTATTGGAAAATGTAAAGCAATAAAAAAAAAAGTATCGGCTGTGGTTAACCCACAAAAAATGTTTGTGGTGTCTGTTTTAATAAGATATCCAATTTTAGTGTGGTAATACTTTGTCTATCTGTTGCGATTTACCAATTATGAAAAGTCAGCCAAAGTGAAGAGAATTTCCCAGAGAATTTAAAATCGTATAAACTCATTTTCTCTTGAAAATATTTTAATATATGGTGTTTTAATCAAAATCTTTTGAGAAATGTCTAGAACATCCAAAATAATCTTCCATTAAGAGAGTATTAAGGTGGGGAATTTTGTTAAAAACATTCGTGTCACATCTTTGTAAGATACTGAACTTAAATATCAAGTTTGATTTTATCCGATATTTTGTTTTTAGTCTTTGTTCACAGATACACAAATACATACACACACGCGCGCGTGTCTGCACATACACGAATCTTTTTCTAAAATGCTCTTTTGGACTCAGACTTTGAAACGCTGTATTTCCAGTGAAATCTCGGTATTGAAACTCTAGAGTAATACAGTATTTCTTTTACTTACAGTACATAGTTTTCGATTGTATATTTTAGCAATTTTGTTATGTACTGTTTCTGCATAATTCATGGTAGGTAGAGAAGGTATTGCACTGTACCCAAAAATTCGATATCCATATTTCACTAGAAATACACGCTATAGTATCTAAAAATAGACCTTTTGGAAAAAATTCGTGTTTGTGTATGTGTTACCGTGTGCGAAATGAAGATTTTGAGGAAAATCATCCCAAACCAAACTGCCTTTATATTTATTCTTTTCGGATATTCACTTGCTTTACTTTGTATTTTCATGCTAGATATCTGTTTCTTTAATGTTAAGAATTTTTAAGGCACAAATTAATATTTATAATATCTGAATCGTTTAAGTAAAACATTGCGATGACTTCCAAACTTTAATTTACTTAATACTTTTTTGTAGCATCTTTCACTATTTGTAATGCTCCTTGTATCACAGTTTTAACTTACTAGTTGCCATTTTTAGAAGAGCTTGTTAAAAATATATATTTATTTTCATGACACAACAAAATCCCCCTTAGTCCTATTTTTGGACGCTTGGATTTTTGAAATACTTTCGGACAGCAAAGTTCTGTGTACCATATTGCAGTAACAGTTTTCCGATTTTTAAACACGATTGTTGCCAAGTAACCTCTGGTGGAGAAGAAAGAAGCAATCGTTTTCTTTCCGACACTCCTTGCTTTCTCGACTTGGATGGGTGGCTGGTCATCTGGGAACACCAAAATGGGGGACTGAGGTATCTTTCTGGGTCAAACTGGTATATGTTTCATCACTCGTAACAACAGGTGAAGCACGACAAGACTTTCCGCAGTTAAATCTTAGGACCATTCCACCCTAAGGAGTTTCTCTGCTTCAGGTACATTATGGGGCATCCAAATTGATCATTATTATTATTATTATTATTATTATTATTATTTTTTTTTTTGGTACACGAAGATATTCATGTGAATTGGTTGAAACACTCGGAAAATTAATCGCTAATTTGAGCTCAATGTCCTTCCCTATCATTGGTGATATTCTTCTCGGCCACTGCTATTATTGGTTTGCAACTCTTTTCTTCATGCTTAAGAGACTTCTGCTCCCTCTTTATTCTTCAAACCAGCGAAACACAGTAACACGTGACGAGAATAGTCCCCAAAAGCCCCCCTTAAATGTTCAAGTGACTGCGTTTTATTTAAGCTGTATTTGAAACCGTAGATGATCAATGTACGAAAATGCTCTTTCTGAATCTCCATTGTACTTACAAGTTCACACTTTTCGAGACATAAGAATGCTCTGTCTGCTACTGTTGCGTTACCAACAAGTCAGCTATTCGATACAGCAACAATACTTTCCCCAAGGATGGCCAACATTCCGTGTCTCAATACTTGTATAGTGACTTGTATAAATTTCAAGTATCTGGGGAATACAGCTCCTATTAGGCATACAGAAATTTCGACTGAATACTAGTAATATGCAGACGGCTTTTAGTAATATGGTGGCATCTTAAGCAAATAACGAAACTGAACGGCGGTTTTCAGATTATATGCTAGAACAATACCCGAACCTGAATGTGTCGTCCTCCGTGGTGTAATGGTTACCATGATGGCTTATATATCCAAGGTCGCGGGTTCAAACCCGGCGGAGGACGATGGCTTTTTCCGGGTGTAAAAATCCTTAGCATGGCTTCCTTCGGAAGGGAAGTAAAGCCGTTGATCCCGTGTCGTAGATTTACGCCACGTAAAAGAACCTTAAGAGAAGCGTCTAAGCAAAATTAAGCGGCCTTTCACGCCCAATTTAGAATGGGACGCTGAGAACTAGTAGTTAAAGAGCGTCCATACATAACACGCCATTTACTTTTTTTTTTAACCTGAATGTAAATTTCCACCATTTCCATTGGCAGAATTCTCCTCTTCGCTGAGACAATGATGAATACGTACTAAAATGCTTATTTGAACCTTAACGGTATGTTCCATCATTCACACCCGAATATATTTCAATTATTGGAAGCCACCAGTGAGGTACAAACTACTGCATTCTACTACATACTGTGGTCCGCATTCGAGAAGTCCTGAGTTCAAATCCTGTCGGCCGACCAACTTGTTTTATTTTTTCGTATTTTCCCTTAGTCACGAAGGTAAATATCGATTGCATATTTAATACCACATCTAAGTCTAAAATAAAAGTAAAACTGAAAGTCTATGGTGATAGCGATGAGACCTCGAAGGTCAGCTGTTTGGCGCGAAGAAAGTAGAATATTACGGCCATGAGAACTGCCTGTCACATATCAATTAACGAGGTATCATCAGATCAGTCGCGATGTGGCAAGGTACTTAAAGTGATTATAAAATAAAATTGCATACAATAAAAAACAAAGAAAAGAAAACATTGGTCAAAAAGTTGTGGGTAGTTGGTGAGAAGCAAAACGTGCCATCATGCGAACCCAGTTATATTAATATTCAAGGAAGTACGTAACTCGACTATCTGGTAAATAACACGGGAATGCAATTAGGATATATTTTCGCTTTTACTCCATAATTATTTTACATCGGACACCTAAGAGATTTATGTCTAGAAAACAAACGAGGCCAATCTATGGGACCGCTGCGATCGATCCAAAAAGGAACTTCTGTCGCTTGCGATGTTCTATCGGATTGATTTCATGAAAAATCTGCACCATAGATATAGGCCTATAATCGCAGTTGCTTCTGGTGTTGTACTTGGCAAACCGACTTACATAATGCATGCCTAGGGAACTTGCAGAGCTATAAGCAAAGACATTTCTTATCTTTTCTACTCATTTTCGGATGCTGCTGCTCGCTGCTGCTTTTTGAAAATGCCTTGAGCTTAAATTCTTGGGAATCACTGAGAGAATTTGCATTAGCTGAATCTTGGGGAGTACCTTGTCTTAATTTATCTTTGAGCGGAGATTACACATTTACTTTCTGCAAATCAAACAATTGCGAACATTTCTTTTGCAGTGATCTCAT
This sequence comes from Hymenopus coronatus, assembly GCA_030762935.1. Classification (NCBI taxonomy): domain Eukaryota; kingdom Metazoa; phylum Arthropoda; class Insecta; order Mantodea; family Hymenopodidae; genus Hymenopus; species Hymenopus coronatus. The sequence continues at coordinate 135,735,559 of CM060882.1, forward strand.
TCTTAAATAAATTGCCCCGGGGAGAACTTTCAGTATTAAAAAAATTAGTAGATTCTTAACTTTATCTGTATTAGAGAGACACTTTAAAAGCAAACTAAAAGCAGGGAAAAACTATAGAACTTATTCAGCAATAGAATATTTTGGTAGTTAGTCCTTTTGCTTTCTGTTTTTAGGGATAAGGTAGAGGAGTCCAAGCCCTCATTAAACGGCATTCGAACTCAACGTATTTACCTATATATACATGGGAAATATATTGCGGCTACCACCACTCAGGGATGAAATGGAGGAAACACAGGAGGCTACAGTTGCAGCCAGACAGGCTAAGAAGACGCGCCGAGGTCCCTAACAATCCCTGCCTTGAGGACCAGTCTAACAACGGCCCTCCACCAAAGATTCCTCTAATGTCCATGGTAAATACTATTTCCTTTGAGCAAGTATTCGCGATATCTCTCTGGCATAACTATACGCCAGAAAATCCAATTGCATAGCTCATATATCAGAATGAAACCGAATGCACAGGAAACATTGGAAAGGAACTTGTGGTGAATGAAATACCATCCCAGCTTTAACTACAAACCGGGGAAAACCTTCAAAAACTCAAGGTTAGAGTGGTTGGTGGTAACAGAACAGGAACCTGCCAAATGAAGGTCTTAACTTTTAGCACGGAGCAATCCAATCGGTATTGTGTAAAACGTAGCATTAATACTGGTAAAACTGGAACAAAACATTTAGATAATTACAAAAATCAATTAACGTTTACAAAGACATTACTTGTAAAATGTATTAGAATGTCCTCAAGAATTAAACAATAAACGCAAACACAGTAGTGGCTAAACTTCTATATTGTCTCTGAATCTCTTAACTTCTCACCCTCCTTGATGTAGTGATTAGCAAGTTTGCAGGTTCAGACCTGGAGGACGCAAAAACTCGTAGCATGGCTTTCTTCGAAAGGGAAGTAAAGCCGGTAGTCCCGTGTAATGTTTATTTGCAAGTAAAAGGACCCCATACCTTGAAAGAAGGTTCCTGGTCACCCATAGCGGCGAAATCACGAATTATAAATTCAAATTCGATCACAGAAACATCATAACGATGCCCCTGTGCTCCACTTAGGATCTATAGCAAATTAACTAACACACTCATATGAAAGAAACGGGACGGGATAACAAAATGTAATTTCCACGTGTAATAAAACACTTATAAGAAAGATAACAAGACTGTCTTCGTGGTCGAGTGGTCAACGAGCTAACTTCTCAGCCGGTGGTCCCGGGTTCGATTGCCAGTTATTCCCTATCCCCCACAGAGTCTGGAAATATGAATGTGGGAGTGAATATGAGTGTGTTTAATAATATAAAATGATTAACCTAATTTTCTAATTGGTTAGGACCAGTTGAAAAATATAGTTACAATATGAGTGATCTCGTAACAGGTTGGCTTGTAAGTCCAGGGTTGTGTAAGCCGCTGACGACAGGAAACGAAACATAGTGATGGGGTTTCTAGGTGATAAAGGTGATCATAATAAATATATAAATGAAAAATAGAACGCTTACCTATAGCTCGAGGTGCTCTGTTGGAAGTATCTTGAGCGTCTGAGATCACTCAACCACTAAATAAAAGTTGCCATCGGGAAAAAATCGGATTTTGTTAGTTTTAACAGAGGTGCAACTAAGAAGAAACGATGGAGTTCGAAAATCAGAGGTTTCAAAGTTCATGGAGCTGACACTAGTATCATTCACGTAATGTGAAACTACCTGTTTTGCTAACCGCATTGCATGGTTTGCCTCATTTGCGCACGGCTTGGAAACGGAAACGTTAAGTGGACGTAATAAATAATACCAATCTTCCTAAGTACCAATTATGTTGCAACTCAATTAACTGAGTCATGGCTACTAGCGTGAATGAATACTTCGACGTGGCTTTAGAACTTTGCCCACCGAATTATATAAACACCAAACAAAGGCCGAAACAGGATGGCGCAACAATAGGGGAGGGCAAGTTCGATTATTTCTAATGGCGTGGCATCTTCATCCTCACTTGGAGAGGGCTTTGATGTATAACCAGGTATTGAGGACTATTGCTCCTTGTGTTTGAAACAATAATTAGGCACTGATACAATTAAACTTTGCGTATAGGCGTATTCCGCTTAAGTATCGCATATCGGGCAGGAAGAAATAAAGCAAGGGAACGCCAAAGCGGTGAGATCACGTGGCAGCAGACACAACACAGGCGGGTCTCCAACGTTTTCAGATTGTACAGTTCTGCTAAGCCCACCTCGATACCTCTCCGCATACATTGAACATGTTTAAAATAAGATAGAATTTGTGGTTCATGAATATCCCTCTCAGCATTCGCTTAGTGGTCAGAAAAAGCCTTAGTCAGGAACTTCGAAACCTGATGAATGAGAACAAGAAACGCTAGCGACCAAATCATCACGCTCCGTAAAATGTTTATTTTTCTGTAGCTTAGAATTCTTAAATCTGATCATATTGGATGGCGAATAAAATAGATGAATGATGGTCAAATATGCTCGGGGTCCACGGAGCTTAAAATTGTTCTACATGAGTTTTAACAGTGTAAGAGAAAACTCCGAAAAAATACTTATCCTGGTAACTCACCCTAACCAGATTCAAACTCGGTACTTTTTAAGTGTAAGGTGTTGTTTTCCTATAAATATCTTATTCTTCTTTCGGCGTTAATTCTCTTCTCTAGAGGACTTACACCTTCCACGACTTACAAGTGAGCGCCTGGGGTTAGATGCCTGTGGAGGACCAGATGGACTGTAGATAAGAGGACGGGTGACTATTGAGGAGATGATATGAAATGATGATGAAACGGGTGAGAAAAGAGGTGAAAATTGAACAGGTGGTGCACTAAATGGCGGGGAAACCGGAGAACCTGGCCAGATGCTGCTTTGTCCACTGTAAATCCCTCATAGGTCCCCTGGGATTGAACTCGGTCACCTTGGTGGGAGCCGAGCCTATCGCAAATATCAAACATAAAAAAAACAAATTGAGTAAACATTTTCATAAGAGTAGAATTTTGAAGAAAAAAAAAAAAAGAAATATTAACAATTTTGTCACAGTGTAAGAAAGTATATTTTAGATTTGTATGGTGATTTATTTTGCAAACCATTGTTGTAATGTTTCATTTGTATTTCATTCAATACACGAATTATTCTACATATGTTGCTCTCATTCTAATTATTAAATTTGAGTTTCTGTTCCTGTTATAGGCACCTAAGTGATTTGAATACCATTGATCGTTAAGGCAAGGCGAAATTAACTGGCTATCCATTCAAATTTGAACGTTATGGATTCGAATCCTAGTGATTGTAGTCAAATATGCTTGTAGTAATGGATGGGGAGTATCCACATAAAATAACCGGTGTGATAGCACGCGTGGATGGTGAAAACTTTACATTTTTCTGCAGGTAAATAAATCTTACCTTCTGTTTTGAAAGGATAAATAATACTAAAATAGTATTGAAGTAAGCAAATATATTTATGATTTACGATAGCTAGCTTACTTGTTTTAATGTTTAAGTTATTTTAATGTTATACCTACATAAATATATTATAATATTATGAAATAACTTCTTAATGTATGTATGCATAAGGCTTATTGGCTATGGAAATGTGGGCTATATTTTAATTTTCTTGTTTTTATGATATAAGGTTTGTAACTCATGTATAGACAAATTTTAGAAACCTATATTAAAATTAAATTGCAGAAGTTAACCTCTTAAGTAATTTAAAACTTACTGTTTTCAGTACTTTCATTTTTGTGTTTTTACTCTGTATTATTTAATGAGTATTTTGTAAATGTTTTCATGTAAGGAAACTGAGTGTTTTTAATTCATGTTCAAAAAATTTGCTGTCGTTTTGCAAATAAAACAATGAAGACATATTGTAGAAGTATACTTTTTAATTCTGAAAGCTGCTGTTAATTAAATCCAAGAACTTTATTTTGGATAAATAAAATACTTTCAGAATTATACATAACATCTAACTCTTTAATCAAACCATTATCTTTTAAAATCAACGGGTTATTTTTCAGATAGTTGTTGATTCAAAATTAAAATTAAAGTTATTAAATTATATGCATCTTAATATGTCATTGTCCTTTTTAACCTATAGTTGTTCTGAAAAAAATATACGCATTAAATCCAAAGTTGTAAGCATGAAATCGAAAAGCAAAGATTACAAAGGACTGCATGAATAGTTATTTCAATAGAACTGTTATATAAAATATAGAAACATTTAGCTGATAAGTTTACATCAAAATTCTAATACTGCAATAATACAGGATGTTTCATAACCGATCATCTAGTATGTAGCATACAAAGCAAGTTCAGCTATCCCAAAAGTATATGCGTCACAGTAGAGAATGTGTAACCCAATATAGCTGCTCCAGAGAACCATTGCTAACGATGGGCCGCGCCGTGGCCGAGTGGTTACACTGGGGTTCGATCCCAAGCGACCGCATGTGAGATTTGTGGGGGACAAAACGGTGCTAGGGTGGGTTTTTTCCGGGTACTCCAGTTTCCCCCGCCATCGCATTCCACCGGTGCTCCATCATCATTCATGTATCATCAGTGATACCGCCTGCGGCGTTTACTGATATGGCGCCGAAGACGATGATACATGGAATGAAGATGGAGCACCGGTGGAATGCACCCGGAGAAAACCACTCCTGCGCCACTTTGTCCACCGCAAATTCCACATGTGATCACCTGGTGTCGAACCAAGGCCCCCTTGGTGGGATCGGTAAGGATTATGGCAGGAGCGTGCTACATTTAAGATTAAAATTATAGTCTATTATTAAATTATATACAGTTAAATGCTGCTATAGATTTTTATATTTCAAACATAGTTTAATTTTATTTTGAGAAAAAAATGTTTTCCATTAAGGCAAAGTTCTTAATATGGAATCATATAAAGTATTGCAGGAGGTAGCTTGAGTTTTATTCAAGATACTATTTGATTATTTCTTTTTACGGAACTTTCATGTAAAATCTGGAGACATTTCGGTAACGTTTTAATCATGGCTGTACAACAACCTCTAGTACTTCAGCATTTTTGCAACTATGATCACTACTAGGCTTCTGTTGCGATTTCGTTGCACTCTGACAGGAACATATTCACGTGCACACAGCCGGTCATTCACTCTAAGCAAGCGATCAGTCCACGTACTGGAGTTACGATGCCCAATAAAACACAATAAGAATATATATATATATATATATATATATATATATATATATATATATATATATATATTGCAATAGCTCTGCACTCTTATAAATTATATTATATTAAATTGACTACTTTATCTCCCGCAGCACAGATCCATTGCTTTCTTCATGTTATTTATAAAATTATGCTTACTACAGAAGCGTAACTTACTTCTGTAACTTCTGCTCAAACTCAGTAGCGCACGGGGCTTCTGCCTTTCCCCTCTCCGCTCGCTTGTAAACAACTAGTATGTTAGAAATGAACTTAAAGTAGTGTCCAAAACCTAATGAGCACCACATACATCGGAGTCGCCAAACGAATTAAACTGACGCAATAGAGCATGTGTATCCTAATAGTTGCTATGATAACCCTTCTAGAGGGGCGGGAAGGAAAGAAGAGAGGCAGCCCGCTTGCCACGTTAGTCCTTTGCTTATTTGTGAATTTGCTTTTTCCTTTGCCTCTCCTATCCGGAAGCCAGAAAGCAGTATTCTCCGATATTACAGAGTATTCAGTTGACTAATATGAGCATAGAACAAGTCCCTGTTTTATTGCTTATAATGTGGCAATAAAAGCCATGCCTAAAAATACTTTATTGTATTGCTAATGCTTTTGTCACCTATTCACAAACAAAGCGGCAGGACATTTAGGAACTACCTTTCATAAATGAAGAAAAGCTGTTAATACTACCGAATATGTAGGCTTTTCTTTTGAAAATAGTTTATAGGTATTAGCATTAATATTAGTGTTACCTCATTCTTTCCTTCCGAAGATTTATTCTTTCTTTATCTCTCTGTTTACCCTCTTCATATGCAGGACTTACACCATAGATTTACAAGCTAGCGCCTGGGGCTAAAATACAGTTAGGGAGTCTTGTCAGGACTCCAGCGCTGTATTCTTTTCTTTTCCCTTTTTTTTCATTTTATTTCTGTTCAGTTTCCTGCATTTCCTTTGTTGACCTATTTATTTACAAATTTCGTTTTACTTACACATACAATTACACATGTACAAAAATACAAACAGCCATACCCAAGGCGGGACTCGAACCTACGATCTCCTGCGCCACGAAGCACCAAAGATAGACCACGGGGACCAGCATAATAACAAGCAGCGCAAGATTTGAACCTAAGAACTTATAAGTGAAAGCAAGGTCTTCGTAAACTCTCGGCCAACGTAGCGATAAAATGAAACTTTCAGAGAGCGGTGCGAACTTAGAATTCTTTGGCCAGCGCTATACAGACTTAGTCACCAGTAAGTGCGTTGTTGAGGATCAGAGACTCTGGATAGAGAGTATTTTGTTTGTTTGTTTTTTGTTTTTTTTTCGGGATAGTGTTTAGTGCTCGCTTTTACTACTTTTAGCCCCGCAAGCGATAACACTGTGATAATGAATGAAGATGGAGCACAGGTGGAATGCGATGGTAGGGGAAGCCGGAGAACACGGAGAAAACCCGCCCCTGTCCACCACAAATCTGCCATGCAGTCATTTGGGATCAAACCCGGGAGGAATCATAGAGAAGCCAGGATTGGTGTTCAGCCCGGTGTTTGGTATGAAAGTGACGAGGTGGATGATATGAAATGACGACGAAATTGATGATTGCGGAGCAGTTGGTGGAACGAGTGGCGGGAGAACCAGCAGAAACCTCACCCAAACCCAGTTTCGTCTACCACAAATCCCACATGCGGTGACCTGGGACTAAGTCCGGGTCGCCGAGGTAAGCGTTCTACCGTTCGGCCAAGGCCCACATTTCTGGGTGTCAGACATGCAGTAAAATAATTCGGCGACTTCAAAGGAGAAAACTCTGTCGCTAGTGACTTTGGAGGTAATTTCAGTAATTGTTGAATGTGTCACAGACGTTACGAAATTGTAATAGAAAAACCTGAAGAAACAAATAGGCACTTCATTAAGTGCACTTACAAAAAGATTTCTTCTCAGCCATAAACCGAGCGGTGACATTGAACCCAGAGCACTTCTCATTTGTTCCTGTCATTATGTAAATATGTTGCAATATATCCTATGTAAAGAGCTAAGCCATGATATTTAAAATTCACACCCTGTTATTCCTTGACCAGCGTGACATTCACCAGCAATGATCTATCACACGTTCTTGTATAACCTCGATTGCGCCAGTCTGTCTCCAAGGTGGGTAGGTGGCCAGAGACTCACCTGTGTGCGACTCTGGGTCGTGGGCAGTCACGCTTCGGATCCCGATAACCTGTTTCTAATTTGTACATTCTTGCTCAACAAGAAACTCACCTTTAGTTTCCGGTATCATTTCTCATTTTCGCTAATTTACTATATTCCAATAGGGTTTAATGATCCTCTTTTATCTCAGACCAGCACATTTCTGTAATCAGAACGTGGGATTTATAACATCCAAGGGCGGCCGCAGGAGAGAGGGGGGATTATAGTGGGGCAATTTCCTTTCCTCTCCTCTTCAACAATCTCTGCAAACCACTTATAAGGGGCAAAAACTAGTTTTATGGTATGCATAAACGTTTCAAAGAAACGAAATCTACAATAATTTACTAACTCAATGAAACTTGGTTTTTACTTTTGCTGCTGTCACATTTATACTTTTAGTGTTACATCTTTGTCAGATATAGAAGTAAATGTATTGCACTCACATTACTTTTTCTGCTCACTCTTCTCCAATGTTCTTATATACGTTTTTTAAGCCGAAATTACCAATACAATTTTCAATAATCATCTAGGAAAAGCCTTTCTAAATTGACTTCATGAATTTAAACTTGTAATGGGAAAAATTAATAAGGGATCTACATTCACTTTTATATCTACTTCGTGTTAATTATGAGGATTTTTCGTTGCACATTTCATCCTAATAATAATAATAATAATAATAATAATAATAATAATAATAATAATAGTAATAATAATATAACCACTTATAAGGAGCAAAAATTAGTTTTATGGTATGCATAAAAGTTTTAAGGAACCGAAATATATAATAATTTAGTAACTCAATGAAACTTCGGTTTTTTACTTCTGCTGCTGTCACATTTATAATTTTAGTGTTACATCTTTGTGGATACAGAAGTAAATGTATGTTGCATTCACATTACTTTTTGTGCTCACTATTCTACCAATTATTCTTAAAAAAGCTGGCTAAGTATTTACTTCTTGTTAATTATGATAAACTTTCGTGGCAAATTTACTCATTTAATTCTAATAATAGTGGGCTAAGCGCTAATCAAATTTTTTAAAGATCATGTAGCTAAGTGATTACTTTGGTATTCCATGCTCTTTGTATAATCGCGAGATAAAACGAATAATAACTTACCACTACAAAAAGATTTAACTTTTTAAAATTCAAACCAGCAAACAAGAATGCTTCCAGAAAGCTTATGAGTACCAAACAGTTTGTTTGACATCATTGATTTAACGAGATCTACCATTTTATAGAGGAAGTGTTTGTGTATGTCTATTACGGTTTACGAATTATACAAAAGTCCTTCAAAATATCCAGCTGTTTTAGGAACATTTAAGATATGCATTTTACTATGCATTTTATTTTTATTTGAGGATTTAAAATATTTTTTGTTTAATCAAAATCGTTTGAGCCTTTTTGAGAAAATAAAAAAAATATGGAAAATATTTTCATAGTATAGGTTTGTTTGGGGTTGGGTTTTTTCTTAAAACTCTTTATATCGCACCTTTAGAAGTCGCTGAACTGATATAATAAGTTTGATATTTTTAATTGTTTCATTTTAGATATTCTGTTCACTCACAAGTACTTTTGTAGTAAGTACTTTTTTTATTCAGGAGGTTTCAAAACATGTAGTATCCCAATTCTAAAGCGTGAAATTTTAGATATAAACCTTTTAGATTCATTGTTGTTGTATAAAACGTAAAGCTCTTCAGAGTCTTGGGATTTGGATAATAAAATATCCAAAATAGTAACTAATAAGTTATTACAATTTTGTACTAAGCAACATAAGGCTAATCACATAAGTAAATAGATCCAACTCAAAACTGATTTTGAGATACGATACTTTATAATTGAGGGTGCGATTTATTTTGGAGAAATCTTGACACTAAATTTCTAGAATGCAATACTTCTGCATAATAGGTAATTGAAAATAAAACGAGATTTTATTAGTCAAAGTAGATCATTATATAGAGTTCTACCGCAACTGTAGAAACAAATTGTCATTAGAGAAATTACAGCATTTAACCACGTTAGTTACGCGCTAACCACATCCTATTCTCCAGTACTGCACCCATTCATGACGCCTGCAATGGATAGTGGTGGGGCACGCAGCGGTGGAGATGTAGGTGTTTGCCCGAATTCGGGCTGTGGCGCTGCCGATTTTAGTCAGAATAACACAGAGGGAGATAGAATTGTGACTTTTAAGAAAAATCTTATGTGTTACACTCACATGACTTTCTCTAGCTGCTCTACAAACAAAAGATTATTCTTCTTTCTACACAATGCTACTCTAGATAAACATTAGCAGAAAGTTCTTATTAGTTAGTTCCTTATAAGTAGAAGAGAACTAAAGGAATGCGCTAGCTAAAGTCAAATGTTTTAAAAACCTTCGTTATGCGATTGACATTGCAAATAAGAAAAACGGACACTTCCTGTCTGAGAAAAGTATAAGTACTTTACAACTGAAACTAATAACAAGGAATACCTCGAAAACGGCAAATGTCACGAAAAAATCTATATGACAAAAATTGTGTATTTTAACGAGATTTAAATGTTTGTGTATAGTAAGTTTTTGTCTATCTCTTATGGCTTACTAGTTATGACAAATTCAGCAAAATTCATCCATAATAAACAGGTCTTTAGAATCTACTCCCAGAAAGTTCAAGATAAACATTTCATTTATGGTAAAATGGCTTTGGTATGTGATATTTTAATCAAAATCGTTAGAGCCATGTATAAGAAAAACAAAATTTTCGACAATTTTTGCATTTAAAAAGCAGTTAGGGGTGGGGAGATTTTCTTTAAAATCTTGGTGTCGCATTCTTGGAAGATACCAAACTTAAATACCAAGTTTGGTATTTAACGGGCTATTCGTTTTTGAGCTATGCTGTCCACAGACACACACACACACACACACACACACGCGCGCGCGGGTAGACCTTTTTCTGAAAATGCTTTTTTTTTTTTTTTTTTTTTATTCAGGGGGTCCAGAGTGCAATATCTTCTCTATGCAATACGTACATTGTACGTATAGAGAAAGTAAAAATTATTAGAAAAATCCTATTTGCACACAAGGATATATATTTAATTTATGGTGTATGAGAATAATGGTCTCCTCGATATAAGTAAGGCAATAAATGGAAAATAGCTTATTGTATAGTTAACTTCGTATAGTTAGGTATAAAAAAATAGTATTTGTAACATCAGAAGGAAAAAATTAAGAATGCATAGCACAGAGAATAAAGTACTTCTGTCTTATTAGGTAATTTAAATTTAAATTAAATGTACATATAACTTTTTTAATTTTGAAAACTTCTTCATCCTGTTGATTCTTCTAATCTGCAGGAAATTATTCTTTTACTCTTTTGATTACATGAATGCATAACATTTTGCCCTTCCCAGTATCACAAAGAAAAATGTGTTTTTGCGCTTAGAAAAATCAAAACATTACAATTTGCTATATAAAACAAGGAATATCTCAGAAATGTTTAGCTAAAATCAAGAAAAAAAAGCATATACAATCAATATAAGTTGTGTGTTTTAACTACATTTACATTTTTGCGTAGCTCTACCTCTTATGGCTTACTAGAATGAGTGGTTTTCAGAGGCTATTCCCAGGAAATTCAGGCTATACATGTTTTATGTAAATATATTTAATATATAATATTTTGATCAAGTTGTTTTAGTTATTTTTGATGATATACATTTTTACTTTCTCTATACGCACTATGTGCACAGTGTATAGAGAATGTATTGCATTCCACCAAAAAATTCGATACCGAGATTTCACGGAAAATGTATGTTTTAGGGTCCTCTGTATCCAAAAAAAATATTTTCAGAAAAAGGTCCGTATGTGTGTGTGTATGTGTGTCCGTGTGTCTGTGAACACGATAACTCAAAAACGAAAAGTCGGTAAAATACCAAACTTGGTATTTAAGTTTAGTAGCTTCCAGGGATGCGACACGAAGATTTAGAGAAAAATCCCCCCACCTCAAACTACCCTTTACATGGAACTTTTTTCGAAATTTTTTATTTTGTAAAAAACGGCTCTAACGATTTGGATTAAAATATCGTATATCAAAGTTATTTACCTGACAAATAAAATGTATATTTTGAATTTTCTGGGAATAGCCTCTGAAGACTACTTTATTCTGGATGAATTTTTCATAACTAATAAACCGTAAGAGATGGACAAAAACTTAACCCACAAAAAATGTAGAGCACGTTAAAACACACAATTTATGTTATATACATCTTTTTCGTGAAGTTGATCGTTTTTGATATATTCCTTTTTCTTGGTTTCTGCTTTGAAAAACTTATACTTTTGTCATACATGAATTTGTCAACTCCTGTCCATACAAACAAAGGAACATCAGTCTCATAGCAACCAGCTTTTGGCTTTCACTTTAACCTATGGTACTCCCTTATTTCGCTTCTACTTACGAAAGTACATGTTTTCAGATCACCTGAATCCAAAAAAAGCATTTTTAGAAAAATGTCCGTGTGTGTGTCTGTCTGTGTATATATATCTGTGTCTGTGTGTCTGTGGGCAGCATAGCTCAAAAACAAAAAGACCTTAACGGCTCTAACGATGTGGATTAAAATATCGTATATTAAAGTTATTTACCTGACAAATAAAATGTACATTTTGAATTTTCTGGGTATAGCTTTTGAAGACTACCTTATTCTCCTACAATAAAGCAAGAAATAAGACTATTTCTGAAAATTTTTCTCGATTAACTTGAAATAAATAAAAGATAAGCTTATTAACAATAATAATTTACAGAGATATAGAGAAAGTCATGTGAATGGAACACATCAGGTTTTTTTGAAAATGTTCCATGTAGTTTGAGTGCGAGGAATTTCTGAAAATCTTCGTGTCACATCCTTGAATGACGCTGATGTTAAGCCAAGTTTGGCATTTAACCTATTTTTCGTTTTTGTATTATCCTATTCACCTTTTATTCCACATATGGACCTTTATATTAAAATAAAAATCTTGTTTTATTCAGGGTACCTAAAACGCGTGGTTACAGTGAAATCTCGATATCGAATTTTTAGGTGGAATGCAAAAGCTTCTCAGTGCTCTGTAGCAAGTAGAGAAAGTAAAATGTCATTCTTTCTGGTTTCCCAATGGTTACCTAATGACAAAATATACTTAACAAATAAAGAAAATATTAAAAATAAGAATTACAAATGGGAAGCTCAGTAGAATTGAAATTGCGATATAAAGAAAATTAGTTAGAACATACAAAAATATAAATATTGTGTTAATATATATTTTAGTTATTTCAATTATATAAATAACGTATTAAAAATTTTACAGAACCTTTTATACCGTGCCAACTACACTCAGAATTATTTTGTTCCCGATACCAAATTCACGGCAGAACTTGACGAACAGCCCAGAAATAATTCCCCTGTAACCAGTCACAGGACTAATAACCTTGATATTGGACAGGTTGTATTTGTTTTTTTAATATGGAATGGTGGAACGTCATTAGGCTGGCTAAGCAAGTCTCGATTCGAACAGTATGATCGATGTTAATTAATCATTTTTTCACACAAGCCGTGTGAAGGACTGGAGTTAGATTGGTAGTCAGTACCATAGCCGAGATTTGAGCCATGGATCTTCCGGTCTCTAATCCACCTAAGGCATTGCATTTTGAGCCTGACTCTACCTATCCAAGTATAATCAATAATAGTTCATTTAGAAGAATTGGTAAACCTGTCTGATGTAAGAATGCAGTTGTAAGGGGAGGTCGCTGGTGTAGCATGGTTTAGAGCGCTCAGAGAAGGCTGGAAAATACAGTCTGACCATCAAATCATCAGCACAGCGTACATAACAGGAGTAAACTAAACGATCCACAGCAGCTTAAACTTGCTGTTTTCTGTAACATTAATGAATATTAATTTTCTACTTTCTGAGCGTATGATCACACGCGGCGGTGTTTGCCTTTTGACTTGATTCGAACTGCTGCATTCCAGTATTGCCGAATTGTATAGTGCATGCACCGGGAGTGATGACGTAATACCGCTTATCTGTTTGTGTTTACGCAAGCTTCTACTCGTGGCCGTCTGTATTCATTCTTCAGATAGGTAAGTATAAATTACAATGGTATCAAAGAGCCTATTGCTGCCGTTCTCTACTGCTCCGTGAACCTCTTCATGGACTCGAGACCTTTGCTTATTGACGCATCAGCTAGTTTTTTTTCTTATTTGATGACGTTTAGTGTTTCTTAGAAGTTCTCCAGAATGACAGAAACTCAAAACGTATTCTTGTTCTGCATCTGACTTATGATCCCTTGTGCTTGAACCTATTATTTCAGATACTATATTCACAAGTTACCTATTGCATTTAAGTTGTCTCATTTTCCTAGTGGTTCTGTTACTCAATTTTGCAGGAAGTTCATGGTGTTTGAACTTTCAGCTACATCTCCACACGCATTAAGTTCTTTACAAGCAATAAACGCTGCCGTGGATTAATTGCTGGGCGGGTGTTCCGAAGCGAATCAACCGAAGTACATGTTGTACTTCCGTGGTTGCCTGACTTGTCCTGTGATTCTGCGCACAACTTCAGACACAAAAACTTAAGACACATGTACTATGCATATTCCACCCAAAAACTCAATATCAAGATTTCACCAGAAATCTCAGGCCCCCTGAATCAAAAAAGGTTTTAGAAAAAGACCTTTGTATGTCTATGAACAGAATAACTCAAAACCGAAATACCCAACTATTTAATTCTATTATCTTCCAAGGATACGAGACGAATATTTTCAAGAACCTCAAAATACCATTTAAATGAAAACATTTTCGAAAATTTTGACTGTCTCAAAACTGGCTAAAACAATTTGGATTAAAATACCGTATATTAAAGATGTTCTCATTACAAATAAAATATATGCCTTGAATTTTCTGGGAACAGCCTCTGAAGACCTCTGGACCACTTTTGCATAACTGGCAAACTGTAAGAGATAAACAAAAATTATTACAGAAAAATGTAGCTTCCCCTAAAACAGACACTTTATTTCATATACCCTTTTGTAGATTTAGCCGTTTCCGAAATATTTCTACTTAAACATTTTCTTAAACGGGAAGCCACCTTTCATTTCATCTTTCTATTGTTCTACTTCTAACTATGCAAAGCGAACCGACATAAGACATAAGACCATTTCTGTTGATGTTGATATCGATTACCATGATGTAGATAAAGAAATAATCCTTTGTAACTAAAGTTTGTAAAGACACGTTAATGGAACACATCAGAGTTTTCATACTGCAATACAGCAGTGATAAATTCAAAACACATTCAGTGGAACATTTGAACCAACATAACTGTCACATATTCCCAATTAATTACACAGATGGACTTTCTTAGAAAAGCAGTCACCTTTTCTGACTCAATTTCGGCAATCTAAGCGATAAAGAAATATAAAAATCTGATGCGTTTAATTCCAATTACTTTCCCTAACCTCTCGTTTATTGCTGGATACACAAACTATGCCCACAAATCTTAATTTTGTAACTAATTTTAAGTTGACTACAATATTTACAGAAATAGCTACATTATATAATATTTGTTATAAATACGAACGGAATCGCTGTAGCCAAACGTTTAACAACTCTACGCTATATGCGACCTGTTACTAACGGATAACTTGGAAATGTGTTATTTCATAAGAGAGTTATTTGAAAAAAAAAATGCATTTTTAAGGAGATTTTTCCTTTTTGTATAATACATTGTGATCTATAGCATAAAATGGATAAATTATAAAAGGTTATATACAGTTTCTTCTGAAAGAACGGGACTTCACAGGCTTTTCCCAGAAAATTCGGGATATAAATTTTACTTTTCACGTAAGTATATTTTATTTGTGGTATTTCAGTCAAAAATGTTGTCACCATTTGTAGAAAGTCAACAATTTTTAAAAGTTTCAGTAGTTTGGGTTGGAGGGATAATGTTGAAAAACTTCATGTCGCATCTTTGGAAGATACTGAACTTAAGTATCAAGTTTGTTTTATAACCAAGTTTTAGTTTTGAGTTAAACTATTCGCACACGCGCACACTCGGAACTTCGTTTAAAACTTTTTGTTTATAGAATAAGGGTACTCAAAATATAAAGTTCTGCTGAAATCTCGATACCAAATTTTTGGGTGAATTGCAATACATTCTCCATATACTTAATTTATGGAAGAGAAAGTAAAAAATTAGTTTCTTCAAGAATACTAGATATCAAACAATTGTAAGGTAAAACATGTGCCAATGGATGCCATCTCATATTGGCATGCATGGAATTGAGGAACCCAATCTGTTGGGAAAAAATCTGATGTGTTACACTCACATGACTTTCTCTAGCAGTTCTACAAACTTCTTGCATAAGATTATTTTTCTTTCTGCACCTTGTTAATCGAGGTACAAATTAGCACAATGTTCTTATTACTTAGTTCCTTATAAGTAGGAAGAAAATAAGGGAATACACTAGGCTAAACACATAGTCAAATGTTTTAAAAACTGTCGTTATGCGATTGTCATTACAAATCGCTTCTTTTCTTGGCCAGGTGTGGAAAAAAAGAAAAACGGACACTCCCATCTGAGAAAAGTATAAGTAGTTCACAACTGAAACTAATAACAATGAATACCTCGAAAACGGTAAGCTCCACGAAAAAAATGTATATGACGTAAGTTGTGTATTTTAACAAGGCCTACATTTTTGTATAGTAAGATTTTGTCTATCTCTTACGGTTTACTAGTTATGCCAAATTCAGCAAAATTCATCCAAAATAAACAGGTCTTTAGAAGCTATTCCCAGAAAATTCAAGATACACATTTTATTTGTCAGATATATATCTTTAATATATGATATTTTAATCAAAATCGATAGAGCCATTTATGAAAAAATCAAACTTGTCGAAAAAAGTTCCATGTAAAGGATAGTTTGGGGTGGGGGGATTTTTCTCAAAATCTTCGTGTCGCATCCCTGGAAGATACTGAACTTAAATACCAAATTTGTTATTTTAGTTACTTTTTGTTTTTGAGTTATCATGTTCACAGGCACACGGACACACACACGGACCTTTTTCTGGAAATGCTTTTTTGGATTCAGGGGGTCCTAAAACGTGTATTTCCGGTGAAATCTCAGTATCGAATTTTTGGGTGGAATACCATACTTCTCTATTTCTATCTACGTACATTGTACATTGGGGCTAGAGAAAGTAAAAAGGGAGCCACAATATAAATGGCCTAAAAGCTGAATTAACCTCCCACCCGTTAAAAATATAAGTGCTGAAACAGTAAACAAAATTAGCACTGAGAAGAAGTAGTTAGTTATGTCTGCAAACATAACAATGTTACCAGACTCCTACATGAGGGAAACTGTTGGTAATTTCGTAGAATCACAAAACATAATTGCCTTACTGAACTTATACATGTATGAAGATCATTGCTTTATCAAATTATATGTTCTATAAGACGAATGTGATAATGGATTCTATTATCTAACATGTGCAATGCACTTCACTTCTGGTTTACTTTATTGGAAAGCCAGAATGTCAATTGTTTCAAATGTCCGGAGCATTGAATTCAAAAGCAAATGACCTCGAATATGCACTTATGATAGTTTTCAGATAGCATCCGTTTAAAGAAACTGAACTGGAGAAACAAACTTTGTAAACCGTCATTATAATTTTATAATTTATAAATACAATTTAGCTAATGTGGGTCTATATTTCGTCTTATTTATATTTTTGTTTATAATGACAAATGACATGTACTTTCACCTTAAATATGGTAATTTCAATAATTAAACACAACCTAGATTATAAACACAGAAAAATAATCATGCGTTTATTTTTACTTTCTCTATACGAACTATGTACATAGGTCAAAAACGAAAAGACCGTTAAAGCCCAAACTTGGTATTTAAGTTTGGTATTTTTCAAGGATACGACACGAAGATTTTCAAGAAAATCCCCGCACCCCAAACTACCCTTTAGATGAAACATTTTTTGAAACTTTTGATTTTCTTAAAAATGGCTCTAACGGTTTTGATTAAAATATCGTATATTAAAGATATTTGCCTGGCAAATAAAATTTATATCTTGAATTTTCTGGGAATAGCCCCTGGAGACTGCTTTATTCCGGATGAATTTTACGGAAATGTGCATAACTGCTAAATCGTAAGAGATGGGGAAAACCTTACGACACAGAAAATGTAGCTCACGATATAACACACAATTTATGTTCATATACATTTTTTTCGTGGAGTCGATCATTTTTAAGATATTCCTGGTTTTTCGGTTTTGCTTTGAAAAACTTATACTTTTCTCATACAGGAATTTCTTAACTTCTGGCATACAAACAAAGCAGCTTCAACTATATAGCAACCAGCTTTTGACTATCACTTTAACCTTAGGAACTCCCTCATTTCGCTTCTACTTACAAGGAAGCAAGTAATAAGACTATTTCTGCTAATTAGCATGAAGTAAATAGAAGCTTAAGCTTTTTAACTACAATTTGTTACAGAGATGTAGCGAAAGTCATGTGAATGGAACACATCATATTTTTTTTATTGTTTCATTTATATAGCCCCCTTTAACATCTAAGGTCACATTGGGGGCTTTGCACTAGAAACACCTCGGTGTCTGTAGGTTATTTTATGTTTGGTTTAAATCATTTTTATTTTTCCTCAAACACACACACACACACACACACACACACACACACATTCACACTCACATATTCTAGACTCTGTGGGGGATAGGGAATAATTCTGATTAAAGAAAACTTCCCCGCTCCAGCCGGGAATTGAACCCGAGAGCTGGGGGTGAGAAGTCAGCCCACTGACCAATCGACCACGGAGGCAATCTATGCGTGCAGTGTTACAGATTTATTTAGCATAGCGTTGTCTACTATGGGCCTTCTCAGTTTTCAGCTGCCTAGCCCAAATTAGATATTTTTCTATCTCCTCCACGTTTTCAATGCCTGCCACTAGAGTACAACGTGCAGTTAACCCCCATTCCTCCATAATCTTACCCCTTTAGCATGCACCAATGTCTTCTCTCCTCAAATTTTAGCATGCACCAATGTCTTCTCCCCTCAAATAGGGCACATTCTCATACCATTTTCAGCGATAGCTTTCCTCATCCGCCAAGTGTAAGCTATGTGAGTCTGTCTAATTGTTAGTGTGTTGTTTATTTTTAACTGTTCTTTGTTTAATATAATAAGCATTGATAATAAATATTAATGATACTTTTACTTTCTCTAGCACGTGTGTACAATGTACATAGCATTTACACAAGGTATTGTATGCAACACAAAAATTTGTTACCATGATTTCACCGGAAATACATGTTGTAGTACACCCTAAATCCAAAAAAAAGCATTTTTGGAAACATCCGTGTGTGTGTGCGTGTGTGGAGGGGCAGCATAGCTAAAAAAAAAGGAAAGTCGATTAAATACCAAACTTAAATAATTTTTTGAAAATGTTGTTTTTCTAAAAATGGCTCTAACAATGTTGTTTGACATGCAATATATTTTAGATGTCTTCATGACAAGCAAAATGAATACCTTTAACTTTTTGGGAATAGCCTCTGCATAACGTCTTCCTTCTGAACATAGTTTTATAACTCGTAAACTGTGAGAGATACACAAAAAGTTACTACTCAAAAATGTGCATCCCATTAAAACACACAATTATTTCATATACATTTTTGTAGAGTTAACCGTTTCCAAGATATTCTTTGTTGTAATTACAATTTTGAGTCAGTTAAACTTTTATAGAACGGGAAATCAACTATGTTTCATCTCCTTTGCTTTATCCACGGAAATGCAAAACAGAAACATATTTCAATTGTTCACATAGCTAGAGCTTTTGAAACATGTGAGTAGCTAATGTTTATCTCGATTAGCATGGTGTAGATATAAGAATATCTTTTGTAAGGAACGTTTGTTTGTGGAGCGACTAAGGAAAGTCATGCGAAAGGAATACATCATATTTTAAGTTTTGTTTTGAAGGAAAGGGGTTCTCTTAAAAAACTATGTCTGAATGCCTTTTTTTTTACTTTTTCGTGCTATGGTGCTTTCTTGTATCATATCTTTTGTCATTAGAAAACGACGAGACTTCGAGGGCGCACTGAAGATGTCCACTGCAGTCCTGGACGAAACGCTTGGAACATATCTATCTCCAGCAGACCACGGCATAACTGCCCAGAAGTGACTTATAGTGATATTTTGTTTCTTTTCCTTTCATTATTTTGTCCATTCAATCTTTATTATAAAAACACTTATGGTTTGTGAGTTCGTAGTTTAATAGGTATGTATCTAATCATAGTTTTATTTAAAAAAAGTTTAGCTAGTTATAGATTTCTTTAAGAGTATTACTCTAAATTCTCAGGAAAAATCTGAAAATAAGCATTAGACATATTGCTATAAAATACAAAACTCATTCTAGTGTCTATTTTATAAAATTGAAAATAGGCTTTAGAAAAACGCTGAGTTTTCATCAGCTCATATGGCCATGCAAGCATTTTATACTCATCAAGTGTGACCACTATGGGAGTTTTGTATTATATTAAACTAATGGAACTCCTATATTAAGTGATCAAGGTGTATCTCAAGTTGATTCTCATGTTCCACATAGAAACGTACACCTTATAAGTCTACAGCTTAACTGGGTAGGCAATGTTTAATTTAAAATGTGTTTACGCTTGTGTAGGTATATGTAAGTGCTGTATTTTTTTTAAAAGTGTAAAATTCCAGAAATACCAAATTCCATGTTTAAACCACAATTCTCACCAAATCAAAAAATCTTTACATATACAAACTAATGTTATTTTCAATTAATTTTACAACCTAATCTAAAATTAAATGCATTCACATCTGATATTAGAGATACGTGATAAATAATAAATAATAATATATTTATAATATATAAATAATTTTCTGTAAACAGCTTCCAATTTCACTGAGCTTGTTATAATTACATAATGGCATAAAATTACTGCAGTAAGAATGAGATCTTATTGAAATATTCAATTAAAGTATTATCCTTGCAAATAGACGTGAGCAGTCAAGTTTCACACTACAAGGAGTGAGGGAAAGAGGTGGGGACTGGAAGCGATAGCCATGGGTATGTAAAAGCACGAAGGTTTCGGCTGCCGGCCGACAGCAGCAATCAGATCATGCCACTGCACATCATGTTTACAACACTCTTGTCTATTTGCACGGATGATAATAATAAAAAAAAAACTGCGTTAAACAGACCAAACATTTTAATACTATTCATTTCAGTTTTTCCACACTTTAGGTACGTAATATACTTAGAAATCCTAAGTAATCTTTCTTTTGTTTCTCATGAGCTTATGCAAAAAATATAAATTGTAAAAAATCCGCAAAACTTTAATTTTGTTGTTAATTTTAAAATGTATTGGGTTAAAATAATACAAAATCGTTTAATTTACATGTGTATCATTCACAAACGTTTCTTATTACTATGGAATGTTTAGCTAACTGAAATAAACGTTTTAAAGGAATGTTTAATTGCGTATTTCGTTTTTAAGTGTAAAGGGAAGGCTGAAGGAATAGAAAAATGCTTATAAAGCAGTTGCAATATGCTGTTGCATTACATCGCAGAAACAAAATAAGTATTGAAAATTGAAACCACTAGCAATGAAGATTATAAGAACAGTTAAGGTAATAAAAACACGTATTTTACATAAATTGACCGATTTAATGCGATATACGTTTTTTGTTAAGTAACATTTTGTCTGTTTTATCACTAGTTTAAAGCAAAAGTATGCAAAATTCAATCATAATAAATAGAGCTTAACAGGCAATTGAAGGAAAAATTTAATTAATACACGATGAAAATGTCTTCAGAACATGGTAGTTGAGGACACTCACTAATTATTTTTGAATAGTATAGTAGAGAAAGCAATATGTGCTCACACACGAGGTTGCAAAATCCAAGGAAGGTGTATTTAATTAACTCCATGGCACGACGGCTCACGGGGAACCTTGGCCTACCGCCCGGCCGCTACGTCCCCCATCTCGGTCCACTACAGACGTCATGGATGGGATGCAGTATTGGAGGGTGAGACGTGGTCAGCGCCTCGAGTCCCTCCCGGCCGGTTAATGCGGTCCTAATGACCTGGAGCCGCTACTTTTCCATCAAGTAGCTCCTCAATTGGCCCCCCAGGGACCTTACGAGGCTGAGTGCACCCCGGGCCAGGTCTCCCAGCGGGGGAAAAATCCCCACGCCGGTACTGGGGATCGAACCCAGGTCTCCCGCTTGGTAAGCAGCTGCGCTACCACCGCGCTAAGGAGACGACCTGTATTTAATTAGCCGTATAAATTACACATTTATTTATCAATAATTACAAATTCAGAAATTATTTGAAAAAAAAACAGATTAGAAAATATAAGGACTAAGCTGAAATGTTTGAAACAAGTGTACATATTATTGGCATTAGTATTACTCGGTACTGAATTATGAGCTAAAATTATAATAGGGTCAAATTGAAGACATAAATCCTATTATGAGGACGAAAAAGCAGATATTATCGAGAATCAAGAAATTAATAAGCGAAATGAACTGACAATAATGCAGAACGGAGTAGAGATTACTGGAAAGATAACCTTGATTAGGTGGACTGTTGCAACGCCAGAAAAATGATACGACATACCAGAACGACTGCCACAAGACTGAATGAGGTCGTAGCAGCAACGAAGAGAAACGTTAAAGTAGATATTGACTTCATGCAGCTTATCAACAGTTTTTACTTTCTGTATACGTACTATGAAGGTATTGAATTGTACCCAAAATTTCACCGGAAATACATGTTTGAGACCACATGAATCCAAAAAAACATTTTTAGAAAAATGTCCGTGTGTGTGTGTCTGTCTGTCTGTCTGTGAGTATGTGGGCAGCATAGCTCAAAAACGAAAAGACCGTTAAATACCAAACTTGGTATTTAAGTTCAATATCTTCCAAGGATACGACACGAAGATTTTCAAGAAAATCCCCCCACCCCCAACTACCCTTCTCATGGAACATTTTTCGAAAATGTTGATCTTCTAAAAAATTACTCTAACAATTTTGACTAAACTATCATATTTGAAAGATTTATACTTGACAAATAATATGCAGATCTTGAATTTTCTGGGAATAGCCTCTGAAGACTACTTTATTCTGGATGAATTTTATGGAATTTTGTGTAACTGGTAAACCCTAAGAGATAGTCAGAAACTTACGACACAAAAAATGTAGAGCACATTAAAACACACAATTTATGTTATATACATTTTTTTTTGTGGAGCTGATCATTTTTAGATATTCCTTGTTTTTTGTTTCAGCCTTAAAAATCTTATACTTTTCTCATACAGGAAAGAACTTCCATACAAAGAAATGAACTTCAGTCACATAACAACCATCTTTTGCTATCACTTTAACCTATGTTACTCTCTTATTTCGTTTCTACTTACAGGGAAGCAAATAATAATACTATTTCTGCTAATTTTTTCTCACTTAGCATGAAGTAAACAGAAGCATAAACTTTTTAACAACAATTTGATGTAGAGATATAGAGAAAGTCATGTGAATGGATTACAACAATTTTGTTGTTGTTCATATTACATTTTATGCTCTACAAAAAGACAGGAATATCGCTTAAAGTAAGTCTTGGAAATGCCTATTTTTAACCTTAGTAATGCCTGAAAAATGTTTTCTAAGAATATTTATTAAACATCACCCACCAGGTTTCCAGATGTGTAGTTGCTTTGTCCGTGTATTCATTTGTACGCATGATTTAGGATTGTGATTAGCATAAGAACGGATTGGATTCGGCACCGATTTATTGTACCTCTGCTCCAAGAAGGGCGTCCCCGGGGGGGGGGTGAGCTGAGAGGATAAACCGGGTGGCCTGAATCAGGAGCGACGACAGAACAATGACAACCGGAGGGGCAGACCAGGTACCCCGTTTCACAACGCCCCACCAGAGGCAGTCCTCAACGATCCGAATGTCCGGGGACGAAGGTTCACATTGAGTATCCTTTTTCCCTGCCACACCGCATTGAGCACTATCGCCGACACTTCCAACCCTGAAAGAAACCAAGGTATGAAGAGAATGAAATGACAATGGAAAAGATACGGAGGAACAGTAAATTCGGGGGATAAAAGATCCAGTATTTGCCTGGCGACCAGGGTAAACCCCGAAAAACCCATGGGTGAAGTAGGCCGGCCACGGGGATCGAAACCCTTAATTAAAGTTCTTTGAAAAAGCTCTATATGCGTGTGTCTATCCATCTGTATTAGTGTGTGTGTGTGGGTCTTTTTTGACTATGTCGTGAACAGCATAACTAAAAATCGGAGAATCGTTCAAGGACTTATAATAGAAGTGAAAGATTTCTGACACAATACTGTCTTAAATTGAGAAGTTTGCTGTTTTATTTTCTACCGTCATAAATATACGCTGATTGTATTACATGTACAGTGTATTATTTGTGTCATGCTTGACCGGGTCCTTGCATTTTATTACAAGAAAATTTATTTTAATTTAATCGAAGGCTTTAGCATACAGGTATGAACTGTATACATTTATTTACTTAATTATAATTACAAAACCTCATTTTAATCTTGAGTTTGGATTAGTGTTTAGTGGATTATCTCCTTATTACTTTTATCACAGCTGTTAGCTTTTATTCAATCATACTTTTAGCAGTTTTATTATATACAGTCAATTCTACTTCATTTTAAACAGAAACTATTATAAAAGTGTCAGATTATATTTTACACTTATTTTCCTATAGACAATATCACCGAATACAGATAAATATTCAAACAGCAGGTTTAAAAATGACAAAGCTTCCTGCGATTATTACACTCCTTTCAGATATTCACGTTCTGCACTTTCTCAGAAACCTTGGGTTACACCCACTTTAACAATACTCCAACAACGATGACCTTAGAAAGGATAGATGGATACGAAATATAGGTTTGCAAATGTGGGTTGGTGAAGGTTTACCTGCAATTCTTATACACACTGAAAAAGTCGTGTGATATTTATGTAAAGTATTTGCAGTGAAACACGGTCGTGATTGTCTCTTTTTTTCTGAAATATTACAATTAGTACTTCACTTACATGATCAGGCGTCCTCATCTGAGTCATGAAGGGTTAAATATATTGACAATACTGAAAAAATCTGATGTGTTCCATTCAGATGACTTTCTCTATATATCTGCAATAAATTATTTTTAAACACCTTATGCTTCTACTTACTTCATGCTAATCGAGAAAAAAATAGCAGAAATAGTCTTATTTCTTGCTTCCTTGTAAGTAGAAGCGAAATAAGGGAGTACCATAGGTTAAAGTGATAGTCAAAAGCTGGTTGCTATGTTTGTATGGACACGAGTTCATAAAGTCGTGTATGAGAAAAATATAACTTTTTATAGCTTAAACCCAAAACAAGGAATATCTCAAAAACAATCAAATCCACGAAAACAGTGTATGCAACATAGTTTGTTTTAATGTGCTCTACATTTTTTGTGTGGTAAGTTTTTGTCTCTCTCTTACGGTTAGCACTTATGCAAAATTCCGTAAAATTTACTCAGAATAAAGTAGTCGTCAGAGGCTATTCCCAGAAAATTCAAAATATACATTTTATTTGTCAGGTAAATATCTTTGATATATGATATTTTAATCAAAATCGTTAGAGCCATTTCTTTGAAAATCAAAATTTTCGAAACAAGTTCCATGTAAAGGGTAGTTTGAGGTGGGGGGATTTTTCTCAAAATCTTCGTGTCCTATCCCTGGAAGATACTTAACTTAAATACCAAGTTTGGTATTTTAACAACTTTTCGTTTTTGAGTTATCGTGTTCACAGACACACGGACACACGGATACACGGACACACACACCATATACGGACCTTTTGCTCAAAATTCCTTTTTTGGATAAGGGAACCCTAAAACATATATTTTCGGTGAAATCTCGGTATCGAATTTTTTGGTGGAGTGCAATACCTTCTCTATACACTATGTACATGGTGCGAATAGAGAGAGTAAAAAAAGCTTAAGCAAGCGCACCTCCCGAAGGACACAGCTTATTTACTACCTGCGTGTTTGCATATATCTTTGAATCTCCGAAAGATATGGAAGTTATATTACCTCATTGTTTTTGTTGTTATTGTTATTATTATTATTATTATTGAATGAATGAATTGTTTTTTCGCACTAGCCGTGTATAGGACAGGAGTTGGATAGGCAGAGTCAGACTGGAAAATTTATTGTCATAGCCGGGATTTGAACCACGGATCTCCCGGTCTCTATCCGGTTGCTCTACCAATGAGCTACCATGGCAACATACCGGCATAGCATTGAATTTCTCAATTGACTCGCACGATTTCCGGTAAATCACAAGGTGATCTCAAATTATTTTAAGATGACAGCTCCAATGGTTTTTATTATTATAATACTAATTATTATTATTATTATTATTATTATTATTATTCACTACCTGAATTAAGAGACAAATACCTCGACTTCATACATTATTCCACCTTCTCTTCTCTCGACCACTTCTTTCTTCCTCTAGAGCTTTGTAATATCATTTCTCTTTTAAGTCTTTTCTTATACATACGTCCCGTGTGTTTGTACTATTCTTGTGTATATTAATATAGACAAATATAGACATGTGTAAATACATTCATTTGTTTTACTTTTAGTTTGTTAATATCTTCCATAATGTACATACTTTAACTTTCTTGAAAAGTTATAGCTTGGATTTAGATTTCACCTTGAAAGTTGAGACCTACTTCTGACATCGATATGCTAAAACACTACTGCCATTTTGTTTTAAATGGTTGACACTGTGTCTTTCGTGTGTTATTTTTAATGTTCTTTATATAGTTCATAGCCTAGTTTATGTATTTGTTGTCAGTATGACTATATGTTTCATAGCTAGCCTGCACTATATTGACATCTACACATACTGTTGTCCTGTTGGATGTTTTTCTTCCTTCATCTCAGTTCTTTTCTATTGCAATTGATAAACATATATTTAAGATCGTTCAAGGTGGTCTTCATTTTTCTGTATTACAATATGATTATTAACAACGATTGAAGTAATTACTTATATCTCCTGTTCTGATTCCCGATTTAATTTTATTATTGAGGTCCAATTTGCTAAGACGTTTTATAGACAGAACTGGACACAAACAACTTTGAATCAAGCTTAAATAGTTAATAATGCTTGTGAATGCTCTCTTTAAACAGAAGTTTATCTTATAGCATGAGCTTCTAAAGACTGTTCCACTACTGACCGCAATACAGATCTCGCATCTTGGTCGAATATTTTTTAAAATAAAATAAATTTATGTCTTCCATTCACATGACTTTCTGTATATTTTTCTGCAACATTATTGTTAAAAAGCTTATTCTTCTATCTACTTCATCTAATCAAGATGAACATTGCTTTCTGGTAAGTAGAAGGGCCATAAGGGAATACTCTAGCCTAAAACGATAATCAAATCTTTTAAAAGCTGGTTGTCATGTGGTTGAAATCCGTTTCTATGTATTGCCAGGAGTTTGCAAATTCCCGTATGTGAAAAGTTAAAGTATTTTAAAACTGAAACCAATAACAAGGAATATCTAAACAATACTCTACTCCACGAATAACATGTTTATGACATAAATTGTGTCTTTCAACGAGACCTACAATTTTATGTAGTAAGTTTTTGTTTATCTCAAACGATTTACCAGGTTTGCTAAATCTAGCAAAATGCATCCAGAATAAAGAAGTCCTCAGAGGCTATTCCTGAAGAATCCAAAATATACATCCTATTTGGCGTGTAAATACCTTTAATATACGGTATTTTAATAAAAATTTATAGGGGCATTTTTAAGAAAATAAATATTTTCGAAATTTTTTCCATGTAAAGGGTAGTTTGGGGTGGGGGGATTTTCCTCAATATCTTTGTATCGCATCCTTGGAGGAAGCTTAACTTATATACCAAGTTTGGTATTTTATCGACTTTTGGTTTTTGAGTTATAGTGTTCATTGACACACTGACCTTTTTCTAAAAATGCTTATTTTTGGATACTGGGGACCCTAAAACTTCTATTTCCGGTGAAATACAGGTATCAAATATTTTAATGGAATGCGATACCTTTCTCTATACACTATGTACATAGTATGTGTAGAGAAAGTAAAAATACAATATAAAATTACGATTGACCGAGCGCGAGAGCTCAAGCAGTTTTGTCTGTGGCCTGCATTCGAGAGGATGGTTCAATTCTCGTGACCGGCCTACCTCACCCATTGCATTTTGGGGTTTCCTCAGGTCTCCAGGTCGGTCTGCCTGTCCGACTGTCAGAGTGCTCCCATCTAAAACTGTAGGGATCCTGCTATTGTTGAGCTATCTCTCCTGGTGTATCTTCTCACCTCATCCCTCACTCCCTCTAGGTACAATAATCTTAGGTTCGAAGCCAAGTCCTCTTCGACCGTATTTATCCTATTCTACTACGATTAAATTTGTGGTGTTTCTCAGTTATCTGTCAGAAAAAGCATAGGAAGTAAAGGGTTTCCTTTTTCTAAAACATTTAATATTTCTAATAATCAAATGCACAACCACCTGAATTAAAATTACACATAATACGGTTCCTATGGAAAGTACATAGTGAAAATGAGCTACGACATAATAGATATTATGGAGAATAATGTAAATGGAAATGGGGAAATAACTATAGGAGGATCGACGTTTTTGTAAGCTCTGCGTTCTGTATTAGATCCAGACTACACAATCCTACGAAAACAGTGTTTTAAGAAATAACTAGTGGTGGATACTGTTATACTTTTATGGGTTAAAAATGAATGAGGTTACTAAAGTTGAAAAGTCTAAGAATTTCAAATGCTTTCTAAGGTAAAATACTGAAGTTAAATTTAAAAGATAAAAACCTAAGAGTAACCATTTTATTGTTAATGTACCTCTCCAAATGTTGGTAAATCAATCAGTGATAATTATTTTTTGGTCAATTCAACTTAACTACATTAGATTTGTTTCATATATCGGTTAGGAAATGTTGGAATTGCTAATTCTACTTATGGGAGGTCATTTCTCAGACTCAAACAGTAATTCAGGATGAAATTCCCGGGGGAACTTTATTAAAGAACATTTAGAGCTCGTTGCTTTCTTCTTTATTTATGTTGGTTTAAAAAATACCAGGCACTTCGTATCTTTAAAAGGCCAATCATAGAGATACAAAAGCATGAATAAGCATATATATATACACGAGGGCTAGTTTTTATCAACTTCCAATAGGCTATAAATAAAAGACAAGTTCTCAGAAAACAATTATTTTATTACTAAACGTTTTGTACACTTATGATTACTTTTCAACATAATCACCGAAAAGATGGAGACATTTATCGTATCTGTATGCAAATTTTGCAATACCCTCTTCAAAAAATGTTCCTCAATATGATGATTACGGTGAATCGATACAAAGTAAATGTATACTGGCAAAAATAGAAATAGAAACTCGTGACCATATGTTTAGGAATACTAAATAAGGCTATTCTAAATACTTCCTAAGATTTTTACTTTCTCTATACGCACTATGTACATGTGTATAGAGAAGGATTGCCCTCCACCCAAAAATGCGATATCGAGATTTCACCGGAAATATATGTTTTAGGGTCCCCAATATCCAAAAAAAGCATTTTCACAAAAAGGTGTGTATGTGTGTGTGTCCGTGTGTCCGTGTGTCCGTGTGCCCGTGTGTCCGTGTGTCTGTGAACACGATAACTCAAAAACGAAAAGTAGCTAAAATACCAAACTTTTAATTTAAGTTCAATATCTTCCAGGGATGCGATACGAAGATTTTGAGAAAAATTCCCCCACCCCAACTACCCTTTACATGGAACTTTTTTCGAAAATTTTGATTTTCTCAAAAGTGACTCTAACGATTTTGATTAAAATTTCGTATATTAAATATATTTACCTGACAACAAAAATGTATATCTTGAATTTTCTGGGAATAGCCTATGAAAAGTAGTTTATTCTGGATGCATTTTACCGAATTTTGAATAACTCCTAAACCGTAAGAGATGGACAAAAACTTACTTAACAGAAATGTAGAGTACATTAAAACACACAATTTATGTTACATAGATTTTTTTCGTGGAGTTCGTCGTTTTTGAAACATTTCTTATTTTTGGTTTCTGCTATGAAAAACGTTTACTTTTCTCATACAGGAACTTGTCAACTCGTATCCATATAAACAAAGGAACTTCATTGACATAGCAACCAGCTTTTGACTATCACTTTAACCTATGGTTGTCCCTTATTTCGATTCTACTTACAAGGAAGCGAGTAATAGGACTATTTCTACTATTTTTTTCTGATTAGTATAAAGTAAATAGAAGTATAAGCTTTTTAAGAATAATTTGTTGCGGGGATATAGAGAAAGTCATGTGAATGGTACAGATCAGATTTTTACTTTCTCTACCTCCGTTTGTACAATGAACATAGGGATAGAGAAGTAAGTATTGTATTCCACCCACAAATTCGATAGCGAGCTTTTAACGGAAATACATGCTTTAGGACACCCTGTATCCAAAAAAAGCATTTTCAGAAAAAGGTCCGTGTGTGTCCATGTGTCCGTGTGTCTGTGAACACGGTAACTCCAAAACGGAAAGTAGCTAAAATACCAAACTCGGTATTGAAGTTTAGTATCTTCCAGGGATGCGACACGAAGATTTTGAGAAAAATCTCCCCACCCCAAACTACCCTTTATATGGAACTTTTTTCGAAAATTTTGATTTTCATAAAAATGGCTCTAACGATTTTGATTAAAATATCGTATATTAAAGATATTTACCTGAAAAATAAAATGTATATCTTGAATGTTCTGGGAATAGCTTTTAAAGACCTGTTTATTTTGGATGAATTTTGCTTAATTTGGCATAACTAGTAAGCCGTAAGAGATACACAAAAACTTACTATAAAATACACAACTTATCCAATTACATTGTGGAGCTTACTCTTTTCGAGGTATTCCTCGTTATTAGTTTCAGTTGTGAAGTACTTATACTTTTCTCAGACGGGAGTGTCCGTTTTTCTTTTGTTCTACTCCTGGCCAAGAAAAGAAGCGCTTTGTAATGACAATCGCATAACGACGGCTTTTAAAACATTTGATTATTGGTTTAGCCCAGTGTATTCCCGTATTTTCTCCCTATTTATAAGGAACTAAGTAATAAAAACATTGTGCTAATGAGTACCACAATTAGCAAGGTGCAGTAAAAAGAAGAATCTTATGTAAGATGTTTGTAGAACAGCTAGAGAAAGTCATGTGAGTGTAACACATCAGATTTTTTTCACACGTAGCCTTTTCCATTTTGCTTGCAACGAATACATGGAAGTTCAGATCATAAAAGTGTTTATTAAAACAGAAAGTTCTTCAATGTTTGGATTACTCCGAGCGCAGTGTCTTCCTCCGTGGTGTAATGGTTGCTATGCCAACTTCATATAACTAAGGTCGCGGGTTCAAACCCGGCCGAGGAAGATTGATTCTTTTTCGGGCGTAAAAATCCTTAGCATGACTTCCTTCGGTAGCAAAATAAAGCTGTGGGTCCCGTGCCGTAGATTTAAAAGAAAATAGCCTCAAGCCTGATAGAGAGGCCTCTGAGCAAAATTAAAAATCTGTCTTTCACGCCCAATATAGAATGGGACGCTGAGAACCACATCAGTTAAAGAGCGTCCATAAATAAAAAACGCCATTTCCTGACACGCAATAAATGGATGATCACACACTATTAATACATTCCCCATCATTATTCAGACATTTCATTTTTTTTTTCATGAATACCAGAAATGTTTCACTCCTTTCTTTGTGGCAGTTGAGAAGCTTTAACCGCCAGAGAGACATTATGACCTCGGGCCTCACAGTAATGATTGTTTACAATCATTGCTAAGAACAGCTTAAATATAGCTTGAATACGACTTTTTTGGATCATTTCCAGTTATGTATGACCTTGTGTGGACATCCTGGAGACATAATGACATCACAAGCAAGATATGTGTGTCCGGTACATGTTTTTGCGCGCTGCGCAATATTCTTGAAGAAACTGTTCGTCACCAATGAAGCTGAGGAAGGGACATAATGGCGAGGAGTGTTTGTGTGGTAATAACGTGCCCCAGGCAATAATTACAGTGTATTCATACCGGTCGCTCTCTCGCACACATACACATAGACGTCATCGTGAGTCTAACATGTGTATTGCTATCAGATCTGGGTCATCACGACTTCTGCCGCTTTACAGACCGTGTGAACCTCCTTGTCCAACTGGTGCTGCAGCAGCAGGAGAAAGTGAACTATGTGCCCGAGTGACAACCCTGGGCAGCACTGTGTGGGCTTCACGTGTCCTTTAATCCTCACTTTGTTTACTCGCACATATCTCACACGCCCTTGAATCTATGCTCATTTCACATTTTCAGAGTGCATGTTCTTGCTAAAGAGGAACCTTGTTGCTGCAAGGTTTTTATCAGAAACGTCAACGATTATGAGCACAATCAATTTAGATTTACTCACTATTCCATTTGAAAGCTAGGCATTTGACATTGACCAATAAAATTTAAGAACGCCTTAATTTTAAACATTCATAACGAACTGTCACTATAAAATTGTCCTGGACTCGGAAATCATTGGATCACCATTTCATTCGTCATCCGATATGACCTACTAGGTTTAGAGGACGTTACCACGAATGCACATCGTACATAATAGCTGTAGAGAAAGTATTATATTCCACCAAGGTTTTTCGAAAAGCATTCCGTGAGTATGTTTCTGGACAGCAGATCTCAAAAACAAAACACCAAACCAAACTTGCTACTTAAATTCAGTATCTTCTGAGGATGTGGTACATACATTTTTAAGAAAATGCCCACCCTTACCTAGAACATTTTTCGGAAATTTTTTGATTTGTTTCAAAATGTCCCTAACAATTGTTTTATTACAGTACCACATGTTTGTTATTATCACGTCAAACGAAATGTACATTTTGAGTTTTGTGGGAAGTGGCTCTGAATACCTCTTCTTCTGAATGACAGTTGCATAACTGGTAAACCGTTGGTAGGATACAGGCGAAGGCTTACTGTACTCGTTAAATAACACAATTTATGTCATATCAAGATTTCCGAGTCTTTTCTTAAACGGGAAATCACATTTCATTTCGTACATATTTTTTAAATACCAAACCTACTATTTCAGTTTAATATCTTCCAAAAAAGATTTTCTGTAAAAACATCATCCCAGCCCCAAACTACTGCTTACATGGAATATATTTCGAAATGTTTATTTTCTAAAAATAAATAAAATGTATATCCTGAATTTCTTAGCAATAGTCCCTGAAGTCCTTTTCATTCTGAACGACTTTTGTGTAATTGATAAACAACACTATATAGCAAATATTTACTCCACGAAAAATGCAGACCTCATTAAAACACAACATTTGTCCTCTGCATTTTAAAGACCTAAACATTTCAGGGATATTTCAATTCTAAAAAAGCTTTTCTCAATTGGCAAGTCCTCATCCGTTTTTTTATATCTTATGATTTACTCCTGACCACAGAATGAGAACCGAGTTTCAATTGCTGTTACATAATGACGAGAGCTTTTAAAAATTCCCTTCTAGTTATATGGAACTAAGTAAATAATATAATTGATGACTTTTTAAAATGCTTAAGCTTTACTAAAACGGGAATTTATCCCTTTTTCTGTTTTACGTCTGGCCACACAAAGAGAAACGACTTTCAATCACATAGCGACCAGCTTTTAGAAGATTTGACTATGAGTTTAACCTAATGTTTTCCCTTATTTCCCTTTTACGTATAAGAAACTAAGTAATCATATCATTTATGCTAATTTTTATCTTGATTGGCATAAAGTAAATAGAAGAACAAAACATTTGTAACAACATTTTGTTACAGAAAAGACTGAGGAAATAAAGCGAATGGACCACGTTAGATTTTTTTAACCTTCTCTAGCCCGTGTATTCACTGTACATAGTGGATAGAGAAGGTATTGCATTCCACCTAAGATTCGATACCGAGAGTTCACCGGAAATATATGTTTTGAGGTTCCCTGAATACGAAAAAGCATTTTTAGAAAAAAGGTCTGGTTTGTGAGTCTTTCTGTGCCTGTGGACAGCATAGCTTGAAAACGAAAAGAGGGTTAAACACCAAACTTGGCAATTTAAACTCAGTATCTTCCAAGGATGCGACACTATGATTTTTAAGAAAATCCCTCCACTACCCTGTACATGGAATACTTTGATTTTTTTCAAAAATGGCTCTAACGATTTTGATTAAATTACCATACACTAAAGATCTTCATATCATAATAAAATATATATTTTTCAATTTCTGGAAATAGCGTCTGAAGAGTTCCTTATTTTGGATGAGTTTTACAGAATGTTGCATAACGGTTAAACAGTAAGAGATAGACAGAAAATTATTACACAAAAATGTAGCTCTCATTAAAACACTACATTTATGCCATATACGTTTTTCTTCTAGAGCTCACCATTTTTTTGCTTATTCATTGTTAATTGTTTCAATTTTAAACTAATTAACTTTTCTCAAATGTTTCATACAACGAATGTTTATAAAAGATTTGACTATCGCTTAACATAATGTATTTCCTTAGTTCCCTTCTACTTATAAGAAATCAAGTAATAAGACCTATTTTGCTAGTGATTATTCTAGATCAGCATGGCGTAGATAAAACAATAATTTTTGCAAGAAAAATTGTTTGTGGAACAGCTAGAGAAAGTAATACGAATGGAACACATCAGATGTTTTTATTCAGCTCATACCAAAACCTATGGAATTTTTGGGTGAATGCAATACTTCCTCTACCTAGTATAGGTATTTAGTACAGGAAAGAATATATAAGCATAAGAATATATAAACTTATATATATATAACTATTCAACAATTTTGCTAAAAGATATTTGTGTGGTACTAGATTAAATTAAACATTTACATTTAACCTTAACCACAGGGCAGCAGAAAAATCAAAACTTTAGTTATAAATATGAAACATTTTCACTTAATTTTACAGTATGTATCTGGATGTTTTATTATTAGGCATATTTTCTTTAACAAACAAACAAAAAAAAAAAAAAAAAAAAAAAGGAAGGAAGATATTAAACTAGTTTTTCCTTATGATCAGATATTGACATATCTCATTTTACATTTACACTTTTAATGTTTTGTAAAGCAATATAAGTGTTCTTTTACAAATAACAGGAATACTCGAAAATAAATTCTTGAGGCGGTGTAGGTCCTGTCCTATTATATTTATAGTTCTCATCATTTTTCTTTAGTTTTTTGTTGGTCAGCTTCGATATCCATGTAAGTTGGGAAACATTTTATGATGATATTAAGCAATTTATTGACGATGATAATTTAAATTAAGATGATAAGAAGGGAAACTGCTTGTATTATTTTTAATAGCTTAATAACCTAATTGGAACTTACGATGCTAATTAAATTTATTTAGACCTGGATAGGTAGAGTTAGACTGAAAAACTCAATGCCATAGCCGGGATTTGAACCAGGGATCTCCCGGTCCCTAGCCGGTTGCTTTACCAGTGAGCTACTATAGTAACTGACTATATGTTTCCCGGTAAACCATAGAAGGCGATCTCAAATTATTTTGAGATGACAACCCCAATGGCGTCTTACTATGTTGTAAGTGCTTTAAGTACCAGGTTTTGTAGTTTTAGCCAACTATTATGGACAAATGAGATAATTTTAAGTATTTTCTCACAGAAACCGTGTGTAGGATAGGAGTTGGATAGGCCGTATTAATGATCAATAAACATATATATTTTGAATCAGAAAGAATAAGGTATTGTAATGCACCCAAAAATTCGACACGACGATTTCACATGTTTTGGGTCCCCTGAATCCCCCCCCCCCAAAATTGGTATTTAAGTTTGGTATCTTCCAAGGATGCGACACGAATATTTTCAAGAAAATTCCCCCACCACAAACAACCCTTTACATAGAACATTTTTCGAAAATTTTGATTTTCTTAAAATGGCTCTAATGATTTTGATTAAAATATCGTATATTAAAGATATTTACCTGACAAATAAAATGTATATCTTAATTTTTTTGGGAATTGCCTCTGAAGACTACTTTATTCTGGATGAATTTTACATAAGTTTGCATAACTGCTAAACCGTAAGAGATGGACAAAAACTTACCACATTAAAAATTAAAACATATTAAAACATTCAATTACATTTTTTTTTCGTAGATTTGATCTTTTTTTAGATATTCCTTGTTATGGTTTCAGCTTTGAAAAGTTTATACTTTTCTCATACTTTAATTTGTCAACTCCTGTCCATACTAACAAAGGAACTTCAGTCACATAGCAACCAGCTTTTGACTATCACGTTAACCTATGGCACTCCCTTATTTCACTTCTATTTAAAACGAAGCAAGTAATGAGATTCTCTCTGATGTTATTTTTTCTCGATTAGCATGAAGTTAATAGAAGAATAAGCTTTTTAAAAATAACTTGTTGCAGAGATGTAGTGAAAGTCATGTGAATGGAGCACATCAGACTTTTTTTTGTCAATTTACACTACCGACTCCCCTTAGCTTCTATTTCTTGGGGACTTGTGGACAATGTCCTGTGTGCCATCCCATTTGATACCAGGGAAGAAGCAATTGATTGGACACAAACTCTTGTCTTTGATCGCATATGTTGGAGTAAGAGCGACAGTCGTAGAACGACGTTGTCGCAGTTGCGACGAGGCTGAAGATGGATACTTTTAAGCCTTATTTGAGTTATAAATCATTTAATTTGAACGTTATGAAACCTTCGGAATATGTGGATCATGGACATGTATCAGCCAGTATCGCTTGTGTGATAAAATATATGATGTGTTCCATTCACATTACTTTCTCTAGCTGTTCCGCAAACAGTGATTGAACGGTACATATTTGTAAGTACTTCATCTCATTAGGGGTTGCAAAGATGAGTTGAATAAGTAAATGAATATTTCTTAAACTCCTTTGTCACATCTCTTTGGTGTAATATGTGTTTGGCTATCTAGTTATCTGGAGTGTACAGGTATGAAGCTCATTTTGGACAAAAAAAAAAAAATTAAAAAGAAACATCACAGACCTAAGGATAGAACATGAAAATAACCAATTACAGGAGCATGTAATACAAAATTCCAAGTCTTATGATTGATCGTAACATGAATTGGAAACACCATATTGATTATATCTTATCCAAACTGATATCTGCATGGTTTGCAATCCTATCTTTAATTCAGCTTTTAAACAAGAGCATACTAAAACAGATTATTATGCATATTTCCATTTATTGACCAATGGAATAATATTTTGGGGAAATTCAGCAAATGCTAAAATAGTATTCATTATGCAAAAAAGGTAATAAGAATAATGGCAGGGGAAAGACAACAACTCACTCCAAAACGTTTGGAATTTTATCACTAGCCTGTTTTATCATTTGTAATAAATAACACAAAACAGTTTACAAAAAATACAAATATCCATAATAAAGAGACCAGACATAGGCAGGACTTACATAGACCAACAAATAATTTGCAGTTATTCCAAAAAGGGGTTTACTACAAAGGGATAGTTTTGTTTAATTCACTTCCCTCTTCTATAAAAGAATTACAAATTAACAAAAACAAGTTTAGATCATAATTAAAAAGATACCTTATTACATCTTTTATACAGAGGAGAACTTCATTCAATCAAAACACACTGGTAATAATGCAACATTGTAAATACAATAAACATAAATATTCTAAGAATGCAAGTGTACGAGTAGGCTTAGAAACAGACATGTAATTGAAAATTATGCAAAACCGACACCTCTGAAAATTCATTGTCAGAGTTATTATTTGTAAATAAATGTATTAATAAGTATGAATAAATGTAATTCTTGATATGATCTACATCCTAGAGTTTGGCTTTGAGTCTAATCTTATAAAAGGATCTACAGATTTTTATTCAAAAGTTTCATATTTTAGCTACATCAAGCGAATCAAGATATAATACATCACTAGAATTAGTTCGTTACTTGTTTCCTTGTAATTAGAAGGAAAATAAGGGAGTGTACAAGTTAAAGTGATAGTCACTTTTCTTAAAAGCCAGTCGCTATGTGAAACAATTGAAATTTTATTCTCTTTTCTTGCCAGGAGTAAACAAACGAGAAATGAGAAGTTACCTTTCCGTTCTAGAAAAGTTTAAGTGGTTAAAAGTTGAAACCAAGAATCCGAAATATCCCTAAAAAGGTGAACTCTATAAAAAACATTGTATATAACATTAATTAATTATAATGAGATCTACATATTTTGCGTAGTAACCTTTGTCTATCTCTTAAGGTTTTCCAGTTATACGAAAGTCATCCAGAGGCTATTCCCAGAAAATTCAAGATATACATTTCATCTGTCATAAAAATATCTTAAACATAAAGTATTTTAATCAAAATAGTTTGGAGCCATTAGAGTTTTTTTTTCTAATGCTTGAAAAATGTTCCATGTAAAGGATAGTTAGGGGTGGGGGGATTTTATAAAAATCTTTCTGCCACATCCTTGGAAGATACTCAAATTAAATACCAAGTACACACATACATGTTTCTAAAAATGTATTTGTTTTTAGAACCAGGGAGTCTCAAAATATGTATTTCCAGTGAAATCTCGGTATCAAACGAAAATAAGGCAAAATACGATTTAAAATGTCTACGAAAAAATAGCCTTCCTTCCAACATACTCAGTAACATTAAAATTTCATAACATTACAGAAAAGGTTTAAAGTTCCGATTCTTTACGTCAGATATTTTATAAATGCGGAAATAATTTAAAGCAAGAGAACCACACCTTTCAAAGAATGTGGGAAACCATTAACAATTACGGCATAAATAGTAAAAATAAAGAAAATATTTAAATGCTTAAATCATGGAAGTTACTATAAACACATATAGAGCAGAAACTTTTGCCATAAACTGATCAGATATAAAGTGAAAGAAACACAATCCTTCAGATATGCCGCGGGTATACTCTTAAAATATAAAATACCAAATAACGTAATTTGACAGTATTGTAGAATATTTACTTTAAATGACAAGCTACAAACAAAACTGGTATGATTATATTTAAGAACGAACTCTTCTAGTTTAAGAGGACACAGATTTTCTATAGTTTTAAGTCTAGAGTTTTAATTTTGTTGTGCAGGCATTACCAACAATACAATTGTTCCTACCATTAATTCAAAATCTTCTCGGGCTTCTAGCCAGGTAAAAACTTGGCTTGACACCAACGTTTCGAAGAAGTGCACCCTGAAGACGAGGAAGATGCACTTCTTCGAAACGTTGGTGTCAAGCCAAGTTTTTACCTGGCTAGAAGCCCGAGAAGATTTTGAATTAACACGTAGCCAGGAAAGCTTCAGTTCTTATGTTCCTACCATGTTTCATTCTAATGTATCTTGTCATTCTATACATTAATTAATTCATTCGATGTGATTAACTAAAATCAAATATTTCTTCTCTTATAGACATTAAACTACATGTACCATTTTACTTTCTCTAGCATGTACGTACATTTAATGTAGGTACATACAATAAATATACCTTCATAGTAGCTAGATAAGTTATTGTATTCCATCCCTGAGCCCGAACAAATCATTATGTATGTGTGTGTATGTGTGTGTGTGTGTGCACAGCATAGCTGAAAAACGAAAAGATTGTCAAATATGGCATTTCGTATTTTTGTTTAGAATCTTCCAAGGATGCGATACGATGTTCAAGAAAATTCCTCCACCACAAGCTACCGTTTGTATGGGAAAAAATGTAAAATCATTATTTATCTAAAAAATGGCTCTAATAATTTTGATTAAATTGCAAATATTTAGATCGCAAATAAAGTATATATTTTGAATGTTCAGGGAATAGCCTTTGAATACCTCTTTATTCTGAAAGAGTTTTGCAGAATTTTGCAAAACAGTTTAACCGTCAGCGATAGAAAAAGCTTACTGCATAAAAAAAATAATAAAAAAAAAAGTAGATTCGTTAAAACGCAAACTTATGTCATATAGGTTTTATTTGTATGTATGCCGGTTTTGAGATACTTATTAATAGTTTCAAATTTAAACTAACTAAATTTTCTAAAATTTCATGCAAACCGAAACAGACCTTAATTGTTTCAAATGTTAAAACATCTAACTATCGCTTTAGCTCAATGTAAACCCGTTTTTCCCTCTTCTTTCAAGGAAGCAACCAATAAGATAAATTCTGCTTATGTTTTTTCGATTAGCATGATGTAGACAACAGAAGAATCTTTTGTAAGAATTGTTTGTATATAGAACAGTTAGAGGAAGTTATGTGAATGGCACACATCAGATTTTTTAAAATTACCTTCCTTAACACCTTCGTAAGAAATTGTCTAATTGAAATTTTCTATAGTGTTTATTTTTGTTTAGAAATATTTTCTATCACAAAATAAAAAGACTACAAAACAGTGTATGATTATAATACTAATTAACTTTTACTTTCTCTAGCCCCGAATGTACAATGTACATAGTGGATAGAGAAGGTATTGCATTCCACCCAAAAATTAGATACTGAGATATCACCTGAAATACCTACATGTTTTAGGACCCCCTGAATACAAAGAAAAAGCATTTTCAGAAAAAGGTCCGTGTGAGTGTGTGTGTATGTGTATGTGTGTGGGACAACATAGCTCAAAAACGAAAAGATAGTTAAAAATCAAACTTGGTATTTATGTTTGGTATCTTCCAAGGATGCAACACGAAGATTTTCAAGAAAACTCCTCCAACTCTAACTACCCTTTACATGGAAAAACTTGCGAATATTTTGTTTTTCTTAAAAATGGCTGTAACGATTTTAATTAAAATACTACATTTTAAAGTCATTTCCATCGCAGATAAGATGTATATCTTTAATTTTCTGGGAATAGCTTCTGAAGACCTGTTTATTTTGGATGAATTTTGCTGAATTTCGCCTAACTAGTAAACCGTAAGAGATAGAGTAAAATAACTGCATTACATACTACACAAAAATGTACATCTCGTCAAAACACACAATTTAAGTCATTTACGTTCCTGGTGTGGAGGTAACCGTTTCCAAAATATTCCTTGTTATTGTTTTCAATTGTAAAGTACTTATACTTTTCTCAGGCAGGAAGTGTCCGTTTTTCTTTTGTTCTACTTCTGGCCAAGCAAAGAAGCGATTTGCAATGACAATTGCATAACGATAGCTTTTAAAACATTTGACTGTCACTTTAGCATAGCGCATTCCTTTAGTTCCCTGCTACTTATAAGGAACTAAGTAATAAGAACATTCTGCTAATGTTTATCTCGATTAGCATGGTGTAGAAAGAAGATTTTTTCTAAGAAATTTGTTTGTGGAGCAGCTGGAGAAAGTCATGTGAGTGCAACACATCAGATTTTATTAAAACTAATTATTATAAATAAAAATCCAATCCGACATGATAAAGCAAACGTTCTGCACTGTTTTGGTCTCTAGCTACATTTGTGGAGAACATAGGTTTTGGATATGGGATCCTGATAAAACAGGCATTAAAATGGGACATAGTTATTAATTCAGCGATTTAAAAATGCCGTGCAAAACATATTTTATCTAGGTGAATTAAACATTGCAGATATGTACTGTAAAGTATGGTGCAGTTTTTGCATCAAAGTCCAGAACTCAACATTTTCACAAGAAAAAAGGCACCTCTTAACTAATTAATTCTGAGACTGAAACAGGCTATGAAGATGATAAATAAATTACATC
Source organism: Hymenopus coronatus (assembly GCA_030762935.1). NCBI lineage: Eukaryota > Metazoa > Arthropoda > Insecta > Mantodea > Hymenopodidae > Hymenopus > Hymenopus coronatus. The sequence continues at coordinate 135,776,821 of CM060882.1, forward strand.
AAATGCAACTATGCAACTGACTAATGTAGTAATAACTTCGGTTGACATCGGTTTGCGGACTGCAAGAAGATGGCTTCAACAACAAGATGTTCCAACCTTTATCACCTTAGGACATCAAGTCTTTCCTTTTTGTATCTGACGAGGGTCCACTCAGATAATACAACATTATGTAAGCCTGTCAGGCCAGGTTTCCTAGAACGAGCGGACATAGCCCGCAACAATTTGCTTGTTCTCTATTATCTTTCTTTCTCTTTTTTTCATTTATGAACATGATGTGGCCTGTATTGTTTTAGAAACATACTTCAAACAGGTTTCAATCGTCACGCATCGTTGCAGATATTATCAGCATGCCACATTCTCTCTTTGCTAATGCATACGTGAATTTTGCATATGAAATATGATGGGGTTTTCCAAACAGATTTTGACACCTAGATTATGGGGGTGGAAGATAAATTCACTTTAACAGATTTATTATGCACTATTTCAAAGATTCACTTTGTACAAGGCATAGGTTTTGGTAACCAGCTCCACAAATAAAGTTTACACTTTAGAGTTGCATTGTATATAGCCTAAAACATAGTTATCCAGATTCGCGAATTTATCAACTTTTACCTTCTCCAAACAGTACATGGTACGTAGGTAGAGAAAGTATTGCACTGCATCCAAAATTTTGATACGGAGGTTTCACCGTAAATATACACGTTCTGGTGTCTAAAAAGAACATTTTTAGAAAAACGTCATTGTGAGAACGTGTGTGTGTGAGTTTGTATGTGTGTCCGTGTGTCTATGAATATGATTTCAAAAACAAATGGTCCGTAAAATACCAAACTTGGTATTTAACTTTAGTATCTTCCAAGACGAAGATTTTGAAGAAAAATTCCCCCACCCCAAACTACCATTTACATGGAAAAAATGTCGAACATTTTGATTTTCTCAAAATGGCTGACGATTTTGATTAAAATGAATTTTAAAGATACTTACATGACAAATAAAATGTATATCTTGTATTTTCTGGGAATAGCCTCTGAAGATCTCTTTATTCTGGAAGAATTTTACTGAATTTTGGATAACTGGTAAACTGTGAGAGATAGACAGAAGCTTACTACACAAAATATATATATCTTTAAAACACATAATTTATCATATACATTTTTTTCATTGAGTTGTCCAATTTTTTAGATATTCGTTATTATTGGTTTATGTTTAAAAATACTTAAACTTTTCTCATAAGGGAATTTATCTCGTGGCAATGCAAAGAATTTGATTTCAACCACATATTTTTATTTATTGATTTGTTTTTTTTTAGAATTGTTAGGTAAAAGTTATAAAAACCAGATGGTATAAATGAAATTACATTATGGAAAACTTTCGTATTATTTGAAAAATAAATAAAAATGTACACCTTTAATTTGGCTTGAATGAACTCAGTTTAACTCATATGATTCACAATTACTTTTTTAATTGCATATAAAATTATTTGCCATTTCGTGGAGCTTCCATACCCAAGTTTGTATGTTCAGATCCGGTGGATGGTAATGGCTGATGAACTTAATGTAAAGACAATTGGCATGGCTTCCTTTGGATGGAAAGTGAAGCCGTTGTGTCCATGTTATGTTTATTTGCATGTAAAATAACTCCATACCTTGACGGAGAAAGTATATGGCCAAAATTCCAATACTTTCTTGTCTGCATGTTGATATCTTCTACGGTATCATCAACGGATACTGAACAGATCCCTTGTCACCATGTGCATATGGTAGCGAAATTGCGAATTTGAAACTGCACCTAATCTAGAAAACACCGTAAGGTGTCTCAAACACGCTAACATGGCATGATGGAACACACATTCAAGAAAAATAATAATTCAGTAATTGAGGGTTATTACTAATGCTACTGGTTTTCTATTTTTATTGTTTGACCTACCGTGCATTCTAGGATTTGTAAGGTGAAAACGTTTTATTTTAAATAAATCTGAACATCAATGATGTCTCTATTTTTGTTATTTTAAATGTATTTTATTAAAAACCTAATATTACAAAAAAATTTAATCAGTAACCTACATAAAATATGTTTTACTATGTCTTTAGTTTGAATTTGTTAACATAAATAATTGCGTGCACGAAAGAGTTATTATTATCACTCTCTATTTTTGGTGGTATTTTAGAAATATTTATTTATATAGGTAAATATTTAGCAAATGTTTAGCCTAAAAATGCCTTACAAGAAAACACATTATAATACATTTCACTGTAGGAGAGGATTGCTGCATTTGATGACTACATACGAACCCAAAGTTTCTCTCATGAACCATTCCTTTAATCACGTAGCATATTCTACTAAGAAAAGATTCGCTCCACAGAAGTAATCTCTCTAGAGCAAAGGTCATAGATACTAGGCACAAATATTCAGGATAGTATTCTTCCTGCGATACCTACTGAACAGATCTGCTTCATGTCATCAAAAAAAGGATTGAGTTTAATAATTATCTGATGCTTTAAACATACAACCCCCAATGCCTACATTACCAATGATATCCAGGGCCTCTTTGAAGGACGCTTACAAGCAGAGAATGTCCTCTGGTATATACAGAGCCGTCCAAAATGATGTAGTCAGTGTTTGATCATCAATAACTTTAGAATAAATTGGAATACAAGGCTCAAATTTGATGAAGCTACATCTTCAACTTATTGAAATCAATTGGGATGCTGGAATGATCCTCACCGTCACACACATTAAAACTGCCACAAACAACGTATACAGTGGACTTGGTGCACACAATAAGTCAATGTTTTCGCTAATGCATACAGTGTAAGTGGCTTAGCCCTATATAAAACATTCTTTAGGATCCCCCACAGTCTAGAAATGTTATGTCTGGGAGCTGTACTGAATTTTCAGTGACACCTTTTCAGTCATTGTCCAGAGTCTCATCAAGGTACTGGGTGGTAGTGAACAGGACAATCTTGTTACAGATGAAACTCAACGTTCCCGCTCAGCTCTCGAACCGTCGCTGCAGCGTTTTGATACAAACACATTGGATTCTTTGAATGATAGCCTTGAGTAGTCATTTGGTGTCATTGTTCAAATCCCCAAAATAAAACAAACGTTATTAAGCAAAGACCAACAAATCCTAGATATTAAGCTGAAAATTAGATTAAATACCAAACTTTCAAAGATACGATGAAGGTTTTCTGGAAAACCATCCTCCTCAAACTACTCTTGATATAGAACATTTTTTGAATATTTCGAGTTACTCAAAACTGGATTTTTATTAAAATACCATATATTAAAGATATCTACATCTAGAATAAACTGCATATCCTGAATTTTCTGGGAGAAATCTGTGAAGTCGTCAATTTTGGACGACTTTAGCACAACTAGTGAACTGTAAAAGATTAGACAACATTTTAATATTAAAAAAAAGTAAATCCGTTAAAAAAACCCAATTTATGTCCAATACACTTTTATGTGCAGTTATCCATTTCCGAGATATTCCTTATTATTTGTTTAAATATTGGAATACTTAGTTTTCTCAAATGGAAAGTCGTCAATCTCTTTCTTAGTTCTTGCTTGCTTTGCTTCCAATATTTCTATTTAATCCTAATGGGTTATTGGATCCATTTTGTTGTAGAAATAATAAATGGACTTGCTTGCTTTGTTTTGCCTTGCCCTGTTTGCTTCCTTTCTTTCGTTTTTTATATTTCTCTTTCAATTTCATTAATTTCAATTCCTGGCCATAAATAAATAAATAAATAAAACGGAATTTCAATGTCATAGCAACCATCTTTTAAAAGATTTGACTATCACTTTATTCCATTGCGTCTTATTTCCCCTGTACGTACGAGGGAATAAGCAATAATATAATTTCTGCTCAGGTTTATCTTGATTAGCATGCTGATAATAAGCTATGACATTACCAGTTATGTGAAACTCATTCAGAATAAAGAGGTCTTCAGATATATCTACATTTTATATATCATGTAAATATCTTTTATAATCAGAATCGTTATAGCCATTTTTGAGAAAATTAAAATTTTCGAAATTTTTTCCATATAAAGCGTAGCTACCCCAAGCTACGCTTTATATGGGAATTCACCCTAGGATTTCTTCTAAATCTTCGTGTCACATCCTTGACATATACTAAAATTAATATTAAGTTTGGTAGTTTACCAAATTTTCATTTTTTGAGTTATCGTGTTTTCAGATACGCGCGCGCGCGCACACACACACACACACATAGATATTTTTCTATAAATGCTTTTTATACAGAATATCTGTATCGTATTTTTGGATGGATTTTTTTTTACCTGCAGTAAATATGTATAGACAAAGTAAAAATATGATCTGCTTTGAAACTACCTTGTTCTTCTGCTTTCATATCTTTATATTCTATTTCTAAATGTGTGTAATAATAATTTAATGTAGTTCAATAATAAGTTAATCACAATTATTCCTCTATAATTCTTACATTCAATGTTTTCTCATTCTTAAGGATTGTTGATATAATTCATATTTTCTAATGTTGTTGAATAGAATCACCATTTAAGTATGTTTCAAGTAAGGTTCTCAAAATAGTGGTATTATTTTTGTTATTATAGAATAAACTCGATAAAATTAGTAATTTTTGGGCTCTCTATTTAATGAAAGTAATATTATACATGAATACACATTAGGAATATATTGTAGCATATGCCTTATTAAGGAAGGAATATATTATCCCTGCTAGACGAGTGTGTTCCACTCATTAATATGTCAAACACAAGGAAGGACTGCCCCCTTGCTAAGCGCTTATAGGAAGGAATCTGTGACGCTTGTATCCCAATATACGTCAAGACAATGTACATCAAGACATGATAATTTGAATATAATATGCTTCAAACAATCAATTAGGGCGTAGCCATTCAGTTTAGTCAAGCAGGCAGGTATTCAGAGAGAGTAAAAACATTTTAAGTAAAGATATCAATTGGCTGCGAATGGATTACGCCCCTTTTAACCTTACCGTCGAGTCGAATCTGGTTTCTTCTTGCTCAGACCACCTCCTTAGATGGAATATTAATAGTTTCGTTATCAACTACATGGCGCTTTGTCTCCCATTCTCGTGTGTGTTACGTGATCTTGTGAAAGGTACGTTCATACCGCGCATACTCAGGCCAAGGAACATTATCATTTAGATAGAGGTATTAAAGGATATCAGAATTTGAGCAACAAACTATAAATTAATTTATTTTACGGAGTAATTGTCTAGGTCATTCTGTATGTAATGGGATATTTAACGTAATCAAGTAAATACTTGCACATAAAAGCCCCCTATTATGTAGTAGATGTATTGTGTTCCACCAACATTTTCATATCAATCTAAAGATGCGACAAGAAGATTTTTAAGAAAATACCCTCTTTATATGCAACCATTTTCCGATAATCTGATTTTCTCAAAAATGGCTCTAACAATTTGTATTAAATACCTTATATTTAATATAAATATAAATATAAATACATTTCCCGAATTTTCAGGAACAGCATGTGAAGTCCTCTTCTTTCCAAAGGGGATATTTCGAAATAAACGTCATTGAATGGTTCATTACTTTGTCCTTTACTTTTAGTACTATTGCTTCTGTTTTTTGTCGCAAAGTCATGCACAGGCTGCTGTTCTGGTTCCTCGCCATGGCGTGCGCCCGGGTTTGATCTCACCCATGTGGGTGCGCATTTTAAGTCCAGGGTGCCTACTCAGCATCAAGAGGAGCTGCGATAGACAGCGGTCCTAGCAAGGAATGTCAGCTTTCCGGCTGGGAGAAGCGTGGCAGTATCGGTTGAGTGATGTTTGCCTCTTTTGCGCGTACGTGGGCGTGAGACCGGCAGTTGGGTTGGCAGGACCAGTCCCCACTTGGCTGCGGAGCCATGGGATTATTTATTTTTTATTTACCGCTTTGAAGCAGCTGAGTATTGCTTCGTTTTCTCTATTCTCCTTGTAACTACTCTATGCATATCGTTTTAATCAATTCAGGGTTTTGGAGAAATGGTTTCATTACATATTTTGTGATAAATACAAAATGGATTTAGGTGGCTGAAGTGCCAGACAAATCCTTAAATAAATGAATGGCCAAATGTTAGCAATTTGAAATGGTATACCCTCTACATGACATTACAGGTAATTCAGAAATTTACATTCATAAATTTTGTCTTTGGCAGGCTCAGGCCTTCAGTTTCCTTAAATCTCAGCTATTATTCTTTTAGACAAGAAAACTTTTAGACAAGGTAACTGAAAGAACTTGTTCTAGAACGTTATTATCCAGAATCGTTTATGTTCTGAACCTTAAAGATTATTTTCCTGCGGAATTAAAGGCTGTATTCCAGAAAATTATGTATATAATGCTTTATATATAATTTATATATATAAACTATTATGAATAATACTGCTAATAATGTCTAAGCATTAGACTTCCAGCGAAGCTAAATTTATTGGTTTACCAAGACTTCTCTCGCCCGAGAGGTAAATATTAACCATGAATTAAAGACACTAATGGACTTGGGTTCATTGCCGTTTCAGTAACCGTTGCATAAAGAGTCGAGTTGGAACAAAAAGTGGGGAAGTCAGTAACACAGTTTTTGTGGAATAAAGTCGTCATTAATTATCGTTTTCCCCTTTTCCCTTTACAGGATATTACAAGCTGTATCTGCCTCGTGGTAATTACCTGACTACCTCAAGTGGTGGGTAAACACATGCTTGAGAGTGTGGATATGAGGCAATGCACCTACTTGCCTCCTCTTTATGACTGTTTCATGCAACACATCAGTGCTTCTGATGGCCGCCGGCTAGCTCTTTGCCACCTGGAGTTCACGTATATCTAATGGCACAACTCCTAACTTCACTTGCATTAAATGTGGATTTCTTTCTGTCTCTCTTTCTCTCTCTCTCTCTCTCTCTCTCTCTCTCTCAATGCAATGTCATGTGATGTTTTGAAAATCGGTAGTAAAACTCGCTTTTTCTTAGGAGCGTTAAGATAATTAAAATATAAGTAAAAGAATAGTGCAAATGTCAGCATGTTCTTATATTTTTCTACACTAAATCATTGGGTATTTCAAAAATCACTTCAAACTTTAAACCATTATAAATATTATAACATTTGAGATAGAATAAAAAATAATCTATGTGTTCCATTCATATGACATGATCTACATCTCTGTAACAAATTCTTGTTAATAAGCTTATTATTCTATACACTTCATACTAATCGAAATAAACACAAGCAGATATTGTCTTATTACTTAGTTCCTTATAAGTAGAAGGGAAATACGGGAATACACTTGACTAAAACGACAATCACATGTTTTAAAATGTGGCTGCTATGGGATATGGTTTCTTTGCGTAGGAGTTGACAAGTCCCTGTATTTTAAAACTGAAACCAATAACTAGAAAATCTCGAAAACGGTCAACTTCAACCAAAAGGTTTATGTGACATAAATTGTGTGTTTTAAAAAGCGCTATATTTTTGTGTAGTAAGTTTTTGTCTATCTCTTTCGGCTTGCTAGCTACGCAAAAAACATCATTCAGGATTAAGAGGTCTTTAGAGGCTATGCCCAGAAAATTCAAGATATAAATTGTCATGTAAATATCTTAAATATATAACATGTTGATCAAAATCGTTAGAGCCTGTTTTGAGAATACCAAAATGTTCGAAATTTAGGATGGAAGGATTTTCTTTAAAATCTTCGTGTCACATTCATTGGTATTTAATGGACATTTTGTTTTTGAGATATACTGCCCACAGAAACATACACACGGAACTTTTTATAATTTTTTTTGTATTCAGGGGTCCCAAAACATATATTTCCGGTGAAATCTGGGAATCGAATTTTTGGGCGCAGTACTATATCTTCTCTATCTAATATACTATGTACGTGTAGAGAGAATAAAAAGAATACTGGGCAAGTAATGAAGTTTGGTTTTCTTTTGGTTTTTCAGTTCAGTGTTACCATGGATACAGTTTTGTTGAATAAAACATTAATAACTTTATTCACACTGCTATAAGAATTTTTAAATTACAAATAATGGATTTATCACTAAATGGTAGGTTATAGCTGATTAAATCCTATTATGAAAGCAAGAGGAAATTTTCTCAAGGTTGGAGATGATGTGGAACTCTCTATAATGTTCCATTTTTAATTATGGGGATTTAATCATGAAGTTTGAGGAAACTGGTTCTGTTACTGACAAGAAGAAACCTGGAAGGCCAAATGTAATCAACGATACACTATCATTGAGATAACTTCAGTTTGGATAACTTAGCTTGAATTCATGTAAACTGAAACCAAAATTTGAATTCAAAGAAATTGACAAGCGGGAAAGATATAATTTTACTTTTAATGTGCTAGATTCAAATTAATAATGACAGACGAAATCCACTTCTCTCTTGATGGTGGAGTTAACACACATGGTTGCAGAATTTTGTCAGAAAATGACCCTCAAATTTTAATTCAAAAAGGTCTTCATGATTTAAAAGCTACTCTAGTGTGGCTTCAATTCACAATTCGTTATTGGCCATTATTTGTTCGAGAAGACAATGGAATAAAACTGTTATTGTATATGTGAGCGCTGCTATGGCATGCTAAAAAAACTTCGTCATCTCTAGACTAAGCAATCACGATATGGAAAACATCTTCATGCAATTAGCCAGAGCTTTGGCAACCAAATGATTGTAAACACTTCAACAAAGTGGAAACATCCAAAACCCCAACAGCACCTGAAAGATGTTATCGCTCAAGAACTTGCTAATATTCCGAGATATCATCCTAAACTGCTGTGCAAACAGAATGGTGTAATTTGAACGAGAAAATGGAGGACATCTTCCCAATGTTTTACAAAATCCTATTGCTTACCCAATAAGAAACTGCCTTGGAAACATATTTGAAGCTGTTTTGGCCTTCCGCATGTTAATGTGGAATGGATAGCGGTACCTATGAGGTGGTTAATGAAAATCTTACTACGGCAGACAAATTATATCGTCATTGGAAGACCATTTTCAGCAACTGCCCAATTTGCCATGAAGCAGATTCACTTCTACGTCGATTGCTGGAATGTTCCGGTAAAGCAGCGATATAGATTTGGGTTTTAGGAAGATGTCACACTTGGATACCTGGCGGTTGGAAGCCTTCACCAGTCAACATTTTACATCTGAATCTACCCCCCTCCATTACACAATAGTCTTATATGGTTGTTAATAAGCAACACCGGACAGCACCATTGCAACCATGCCTTCTACAAATATAATACACATATCCGATTTTTCTTGCATGTTATCCTGCCTTACATGACCTTTTAAGATTGCATACCTAATAACGTAAAAAGTATAACCTTTTGTTAGTTATATGTAAATTAAAAACAGTAAAGAGATCTACAAAAAAAAAAAAAAAATAAATAAAAACAAAAACTAACAAGAAACAACAAAAAAGTGACATCATTTGCTTTTAATTTCTCTAAACGTACTATTGTACCCAAAAATTCGATACCGAGATTTCACCTGAATCCAAAAAAAGCATTTTTAGAAAAATGTCCGTGTGTCTATCTGTCTGCGTGTCTGTGTGACTGTGGGCAGCATAGCTCTAAAACAAAAAGACCGTTAAATACCAAACTTGGTATTTGAGTTCAGTATCTTCCAAGGATACGACATGAAGATTTTCAAGAAAATCCCCCACCCCCGACTACCCTTCACATGGAAAAATTTTCCAAAATTTTGATTTTCTAAAAAATGGTCTAACGATTTGGATAAAAATACCATATATTAAAGATATATACTTGACAAATAATAATTTTCTGGGAATAGCCTCTGAAGACTACTTTATTCTGGATGAATTTTACGGAATTTTGTGTAACTGATAAACCATAAGAGTTAGTCCAAAAGTTACCGCACAAAAATGTAGAGCACATTAAAACGCACAATTTATGTTATATATGTTTTTCGTGGAGTAGATCGTTTTTTAGATATTGGGATGGGAGACATTTGGATGGCGGGGCAGGAAAACAGGCGAAGTATTTGGAGAAAAATTAAGAAACGTCTCTGTGATATTGACAGACAGCAAATAATTGCGCAATGCACAGAGAAGGTGTCATTAGAAGTACAGTCTGGGCTGAAATCGGAGTGGGGTATGGAGCAATACATCAAAACAGGTACCAAACTCATTAGAGAGGGGCTCGCGTGGATTAGACTAGGAGCATGGAGGAGCACGAAAATTTCTGACGTGAATGGTATAAGAATCTGTCCCATTTGCGAGGAGGAAGAGTCGTGGACTCACATCTTGGCAAGATGTAGGGGTACGGAGGAATGGCGGGAAAAATATTTGCCGCGATTTTTTACCACTGCGAATGTAGGGATAGAAGCATGTTGGACGCTACTGGCAGGCACGGAAAACATGGACGGGCTAGGTAAATTTATACTTAAGGCAAGACAGCTGAGATCTGAGGAGGCTGCCAATAGAGAAGGGGGGGGGATAAGATCAACTAAACAAAAGTGACTACAATGTTCTACATACATGTATATTATATCAGACTTAGGTCACTGTTGTGCTAGGGTTGTATATATTATGTGTATATATGTCTTTTAAGTGTAATTATCTATGATAAGAGGGTGCATTTATGGAGGTGTACTCTGTGCTGTAAATTTAAATTGGTATATTTGAATATCTTTGTATCTTTATTTTCGGATTCACTCTTAATTTTTATTGTTGTTTAATATTGCTTTTGACTGTGTATTTCCTTTGTCTTTTTATTTTCGTGTTTACTCTTTTAATTCTTTGTTGTGGTTGTTGTTTTAATATTGCTTGTAATGTCTATTACAAAAGCACGTACGGTCTGTGGACCCGTGCGACTGTTGAAATTCTATGTATGATATTGCTATATTAATAAATACACTTATTCATTCATTCAAAGATATTCCTTGTTTTTTTGTTTTAGCCTTAAGGTACCTATACTTTTCTCATACAGGAATTTGTGAACTCCTGTCCATACAAACAAAGGAACTTCACTCACATAGCAACCATCTTTTGCTATCACTTTAACCTATGTCACTCCCTTATTTCGCTTCTACTTACAGGGAAGCAAGTAATAAGACTATTTCTGTTAATTTTTTCTAACTTAGCATGAAGTAAATAGAAGCATAAACTTTTTAACAAAAATTTGTTGCAGAGATATAGAGAAAGTCATGTGAATGGATTACATTTCAAATATTATAATATTTATAGTGAGTTTAGTGCAATGGAGCACTAAAAAAAAAAAAAAAAAAAAAAAAAAAAAGTGACATCGTTTATTTTTTCCTATCTCAAATACTATAATATTTATAGTGGTTTAAAATTTGAAATGACTTTCGAAAGACCTATATGTCCTAACTAAATACAAACATAATGCCAGTATGACGCATGAATCAGATTTTCCTCTCAGAGTTTCAACAATTTTATATCCTTTTTGCACTCAGGTACAGAAATCCAGAGAATTTTTCTTGTCTAAATTACCTCTACCAGTCAACATTTTAGGAATGCAGTGGAACTACTGCAGACGATTCTTGTTTGGCAATACATTTCCTGCCAAGAATATCTATTTAAAGCGATGAGAATACAAACTTAGAAGCATGATATGCAAACTTATTTCATTAAAATAATCATCAAATAGCTTTGGCTTATTCAGAGAGCACATTCGGAAGACGGAAGCAATTTATTTATGAAACAGAGATCTTAAACCGGTTCCACTAGAACGGCAATCATAAAAAAGGAAGACAAAACAAGCTGCAAACGGAAGTGATGGATGACTGAAGTGCCAAGTGCCCCCTTAATTTTCCAAACGCTTTGAGAATCCATTACTACGTCGAAAATGTGAAATGAAACTATTACTGCTTCGCGCACTGTTTAAGAAAAATTGTATCAATTATTACAGGCATGATATACATAAGGAAGCGAATATTATGATTAACACGATACACGAGAACTGAGCAATTACAAGTGTTGAAAGACTGGGCTGGTCCAACCTCCAGCAATTTGTCAGAATTTGTTGGGCATCCGAATCGTTATAAACGGCTCTTTTAATTTTGGCTTTGGTCTGTCGACGACAGTAGGCGAGCTGGAACAGCATCTGAAATCCTCTTAGATATTGAATTTTCTATTTCTGGAAAATCACAAGGGTAGAAAAAACTTAATACAGGTAAAATCTGATGTGTTCCATGCACATGACTTTCTCCACCTATTCTGCAAACAAATATTCTTAAAATATTTTGCGTTTATCTATATCATAATAATCGTGATAAACATTCAAAGAAATTGCCTTATTAATAGTTAATCCATGCAGAAAGGGATTAAGGGAGTACACGCTAGGCTAAAGCGATAGTCAGATCTTTTAAAAGCTAATCGCTATATGAAACAATTGAAGGCCTGTTCTCTTTATGTGCCCAGAAGTAAAAAGAGATATGGATCATTTCGCTTGAGAACATTTTAAAAGTGAAACCGAAGACAGGGAATAACTCACAAACGCTTAACAAATATAATGTATATGGCATACATTGTGTGTATTAACAAGGTTTAGGCCGCGCCGTGGCCGAGTGGTTAGACCACTCGCCTAGACGGCCCGGGTTTGATCCCAAGCGACCGCATGTGAGATTTGTGATGGACAAACCGGCGCAGGGGCGGGTTTTCTCCGGTTTCCCCCGCCATCTCATTCCTCCGGGGCTCCATCTTCATGTATAATCAGTGTCATCGCCTGTGGTGCCAGAGCAGTAAAAGCGGGCGTTAAACACTACCAAAAAAAAAAAGAAGAGGTTTAAGTACATATACACATGCAAATGCCTATATACACAAAAGCCAACCGGATTGCAGAGGCTACTCGCAGAAATTTGGAGATATACATTTCGTTTGTCATGAAAATTTCGTAAACATGTTGTATTTTAATAAAAATCGTTTAATGCATTTTTGAAAAAATACAATGTTCCATGAAAAGGATAGTTGGAGTCGGAGGATTTTTCTGAAAATCTTCGTTTCGCATTCTAGGAAGACACTAAACTTAAATACCAAGGTTAGTATTTAATCGACATTTCCATTTTGGGTTATGCTGTCCACAGACGCGCGCGCGCGTACCTCTCGCAGACCTACTTACTCACAACTTTTCTAGAACTCTTTTATTTATTTATTTATTTATTTATATTTTTATCCTAGAAGTATTCGGTCACGTTATCGAGCATATTTTAAGCAGTACATTTTGAAATTATAAGTATTATTCATATATCAAGACATTTTAACTTGAAATGTGATTTGATAAAATTAACAAAAGTAAACTACAGAGTATTTACTATACGAGTAAAAATGAGAGAATACACAGCACACTTCATTAAAATAATTCAAAGCCTCTATATTGAGACCATGCCTTGCTGGCCTATATCGTCGCAAGTGTGTTAGCGGTTTGGTTTGTGTTCGGTCAGCTTCCTTTATGCTGGCGCACTCATTATCGTACGTGAAGAGTGGTGGCAGGCAAAGCCTTGGCATGTGACACTTTGGCACAATAAACATGTGCTAGTATGTTAGTTTTCCTGAAAATGTGTGTCCACATCAGCGACAGGTATAAAAGAAAGAGCTGCAAGCCATGCGAGTCAGTTCTTGAGTGTTGCGCGAGAGAGATAGATACACTGTATACGCGTCCAAGCGATGAGAGAAAACTGTATTGTAGAATGCTTGTGGAAGCAACGAAATAAAGACTATTTGTAATAAAATGCTTGAAAAAAAGGTTATTTGTTACACTGGTGTCAGTAGTGGGATTTAACAATGTCTTTATGGATTAACGTCCTTTAACCTAGTTGGTCATATCGGACGATGAATGCAATCGGTGAAAACCTTATTCGTCTCAGGTTAAGGGAAAAACCCGAAAAAAAAGCTTATCCGGGTAACTCTACCTAAGCAAGATTCGAACTTGCGACCTCTTGAATGTGAGGCAGACACGCTAATCCCACATATCGAGGCGGGTTGGACATAATCAAAATTCCACTGACCAAAATGAAGAAAATAGACTTGAAACTGGAACGCGCATAGAAAAGATGCAGATAGAAATGGAGACGGGAAAGAAAACTAGAATTGAATCTGACATGAATAAGTTGATAAATAAATAGCCACCTTGAATTACGAATGGTACAAGTATCAGGCTCTGACTGCCACCACTCTTCACTCTGAGACAATGAGTGTGGCTACTTAAAGGAAGCCAACCGCACACGTGTAACAATCACCTTTTCGCGTTTCAAGGGAATTTTGGACCAAAAAAAGCGTAGTCATAATACTGACGTAGTCACTTCTATATGTAATTATAAGGCAGAAACATTAATAACTCGAAATAATAAATAAATCAAGGTGTTACTCAAGAATTTTCATTGTTTCCTATATCTTTTTATCATTTAAAGAACGACACGAAATGGCAGAATACACTAACAGTGTTTTTTAAAATTGGCAATATACTTTTAGCACTGGTTTTTTTTTAAGCCGTGCTGTCGCCGAGGGGTTAGACCACTCGCCTTCTCACCTAGACAGCCCGGGGTCGATCCTAAGTGACCGCATGTGAAATTTGTGGTGGACAAAGCGGCGCAGGGGCGGATTTTCTCCGGGTTCTCCGTTTCCCCCACCATCGCATTTCACCGGTGCTCTATCTTCATTCCATGTATCACCAGCGTCATCGCCTGAGGTGCCTTAAGTAGTAAAAGCAGGCGTTAAGCACTACCGAAAAGGTAACAAAAAAAAAAAAAAAAAAAAAAAAAAAAAAAAAAAAAAACAATTTGTGTGGTAGATGTAACTCATATGAGCCGCTTACCAATTAGATAAAATTGGGAACAGCATAACTTGAATATTTATTTCTAAACTTAAAACTATGAGATTTTGAGGACAAAAATCATCTCATATAAAATAATAGGCAATGAAGAGGTTATAGAACAAGTAATTTATATTACTACCCAAATTTTAATATGTCATATTGCCAGAAAATGTTATTAGCGTATAGTTTTAAATACCATGTGGGGCCATAAGAAGAGCCTTAAAACAAAACAGGGAACATAATTTAAATGTTGCAAAGCAATGGCAGTCCCATTAATGTCATACAGATGTGAAAATTTAGTTTTGTACAGGACAAAAGGAGGCTAATCATGGCAACCAAAATGAGATATCTTAGGCAGGTTACACTATACTGTGGGAAAGAAATGCAGAAATAACATATGAATTACGGAAATTGTATTTATTTATCTTCTAGCAGTTATATAAATAATGAAAAACTGGTGTTTTCCATTCACATGACTTTCTCTGCATCTCTGTAACAAATTCTTGTCTTCCCGACTTTTGACAGATTTAACTATCACTTTAGCCTGGTGTATTCTCTTAATTCTGTTCTATTTACAAAAAAGTAGAACAGAATTAAGAGAATACACCAGGCTAAAGTGATAGTCAAATCTTACCGAAAAATTCTTGGGTTGTATTGGCCAGCAAATGAAAAATTTCCATAAAGAAATGTATAAGTATTTTAAAGTTGAAACAAATAACAAGGAATACATTTGAAACTGCTAGCTAAAAAAAAATAAAAGCATATAGAAGCAATTATGTTAAGTTTTTGTCTATCTCTGGCAGTTTATCAGTTATACAAAAATCAGCAACATTCATCCAGAATACCGAGGCTCTTCCCAGGAAACTCAAGATATACATTTTATTTGTCATGTAAATATGGCATTTTAATCAAAATCGTAAGAAAAATTTTTGAGAAAATAAAACTTTTCGAAAATTTTTTCATGTAAAGGTGTCTTCCAAGTGGGGGGGATTTTCTTGAAAATCTTCGTGTGACATCCTTGGAAGATACTGAATTTAAACACCAAGTTTGGTATTTATCGAATTTTTCGTTTTTCAGCTATGCTGTCCACAGACACGCACAAGTACCCGCACCTACACATAATATACACTCTGACCATTTTCTAAAAATGTTTATTTTGGATTCGGGGGGTCGCAAAACATGTATTTTGGGTGAAATACTGGTATAACATTTCATGGGTGGAACACAGTACCATCTCTCTCTCATGGTTAGGGTGGATTAAAATCATGCAAGTGTACATATAATATAGCGTACTAGTGAATCAAAAACAAATTACTGCAACTATTTATCAGTAAAGAAAGAAATTAGTATGTCTAATAAAATGTAGAATAGGAAGAAGGTGTTTTTAAATTGTATAAAAATAGTTTCTTTACGAATAAAATAGATTTTATACACGATAATTTAATCAAAATCTTTAGAGTATTTCTGAGAAAAACATTTTTTTCCCAAATTTTTCCGTGTATAGTTTGGGGCAGAGATTGAAAAATTTCGTGCTGCATCATTGGACGCTACTGAACTTAAATACCAGGTTTGAGTTGGTTGTAGTTTATTTGAGGTGTTGTCCAAACACACACACATTTACCTTCGCCCCCCCCAAACACACACGGACTCTTTTCTAAAAATGTTTTTTAAGGTTTTGTGGTCCCCAAAAATGCGTTTCCGCAATCGAAATTTTGATTGGAATATAAATCCTTGAAATTTCTCACTGTACACACGTGCTAGAGAAAATAATTTTCATTGTTATATTTGCTGATAAATGCTTTTAATTTTGTTTTTGAATTTAAAGCTGCTACAGAGCTGCAAAATAGGATATTCTTTTATCAATCTGCTGCATATCCTAGTACAAAAATTGCTATTGTGGTTGGAAGCTGCTGTTGTTAAACATTTATGTTCAAATCATGTCGCATATAAATATATTTATATATATAATTATGGGAATATAAAATAAATGTATTATTGTTTTTCTATACATATTTAAATCTAATACTATAATATATTTGATGTTATTCAGTACGTTGAATTTGGAGAACACACCCGCGATCTTGGGTATATGAGGATAGCATGGAACCACTACACCACGAAGGGCGACTAACGTAATAGCTGGTCTATTATAATTCCCAAATATTTGTATGAGTCGATTTACTTATAACAGAACACATACAGCCGTGAAGACAGGAGTCATAATTGATAACTTGAAGTATGCCTCTATTTTTTATTTTATTGTTTTTATTTTTGTAAATGCAGTTCCTATGGCTTGTCAGGACGCCCGCGCTGAATTCCTATTCTTTTTTCCCTTTTTTCCTTTGTTGACCTATTTGTTTACCGCTCTTTATTTTTTCTTACACATACTCAGACACACACACGTAGCGGTTTTTCACACCCACTTTAGAAAGGGACGCTGAAAGCCACAGCAGTTAAACAGCGTCCATAAATATCACGATATTTACATTTTTTACACATAAACACCCATGCCCAAGGCGGGCCTGGAACCCACGATCCCCTGCGCCACGAAGCACTAAAGCCAGGCACTTCAGCGAGCGCGGCTACGGGGACCAGCTATTCCAATTTAATATCTTGATCGTTGATTGTTATTTTCCACCAATAGGTTGAATTAATTAAATACAAAAACTAACGGAAGAATTCCTTTGAGCTCTCAGATGCCGAATGCCATGAAGTTACTAATTATTCCACAGCAAACAAATATGAAGGTTAATTTGTCTTGCACAAACTAGCCCATACAACCGGTAATTGCGGTTAGACAGCAGGAGATCTATCCTTGCTAAACATCTTTTTTTCTTTCTTTCTGAAGTGGAGAGAACTCTTGCTCGGTAGTGTTACAGCTTGTTAAAACCAGAAACACATTAGTGGTAGCGTAAATCCGCCGGTGATCATTGGTGCCTACAGTTGCTTGGTATTCACTTTTTTGAGAGAGGGGCTGTATTACGCAAATTCCGGAACTGTAAAGCTTCACAAATCGTAGGCTTAGTTGCATCATCTTGTAAAGGTGTCGGCTGGCGCACAGATCCTGGATCAACAAAGTTACATTATACACGGAAAATTTAATGTTCACGAATATCACAAATTCTAAACTCAAGGCGAGGACGCCTTTAAAAATAACCGGAATAGGTGGAGGTCTATCACTTGTGCTAAGGTCATGAAAACCGTTTTACTTATACCGAGAAAACACAGCCTTTAAAAGCCAATACTCTTAAATATATTTTTTTTGTTACAAACTTTAAATTTAATATTAAGAATACTTTATACTAAATGTTGAACAATTTATAAAATCACTTTAAGAGTTGAATGAAACATTTCATAAAGTTATAAAAACAGTGTCCAATTTTAACTTTGTTTTTCCCACCATGCTAGAATTAAAGATCTAGGCTTTCATTAATAAAAATTATTAATTTTTGTAAAATTTGAAGTGTGAGTGCTTTGTTTTATTAGGAAAAAAATAACTAAGTCGTAGAAACAATATAGATCCAAAATAGAACTTAAATCACTCCAAATTTTTTTCAGAATTACTTTATGCACGAGATTCGGGTTTAATTGTTTGAAAATAAATTTGGAAACTTAGAGACATCTGTAATATACATTTCAGCTAAATTAGGTAAAGATTCTAGCAGGGTACTCGTGTAAATGTTAAATTATATGGTAAACAAAAACAGCACTAGCAAAGAGGATGTGAGAGAAAATGCTATAACATTGTCAGAGAAACTATATTCCTGTACCGTTTAAATATATTTCCTAATTACTTGTTAATGTGGAAAAGCTATGATCATTTGGCCTTCTCTTTCTTTTTAAAACGTGTATTTGAAGGACAATGAATTTAAGTTAATTGAAAATATCAGAAACGGTTAAAGTAGTGTTTTAAAGACACACACATATGCAACTATGTGTACAATATTAATGAGGATATTGCCTCTGAATTAGTTTCTTATTCATCCATCCAGGTGTTATGATCTCACTAAGAAATGTACCCTCCATCTCTTCTGGGCGTGTGATCTCTTTCAGATTGTTAGTGTTATAAGTGCAGATATTTGTATTCGTTATTAAGTGTAATGAACAATATTATATCAATAGCGAACTTATAATTTTGCTTGTTGAAGTAGTATGCTTTTAGGTTGGTTAGCATCTCCAAGTAAGCGCGGCACACACAAATCATACATGTCTATTTTCCCCTTAGCGGGTTTATTTTCCTCGTAGTATTAATTGCGCAGGTCTCGCGGCAACAAATGTTGTATCGGAACTGAGTTCGAATGCCTCCTGAAGGTCAAATTTCCTCAAATTACTTAGGCCAGCAGGTCACGTATTGAGATGTGAACTAGAGGGAAAAAACGGATTGTGTATACTGCCAGGCGTCGATTATTTCGCGGCGCAGTTAAGACCTGGTCAAAAAACATCAGGTGGTAAATTACATGATTGGTTTGTAAAAAACTGTTAGACGAAGAGAAAAAATAACCAAAGTTGATCCGCATTAAGGAGCCGATGTAATTTTAAATTAATAAAATTGTTTAATTATGAAATTTGTATTATATATTTAAATTAAATACATTTTATGTTTTTGTAAAATTAATTGATAAAATTGTCTTTACTATAGTAAGTTAATACTGTGAAGGAAATTATAATAGGATTATAATATAATTAATTAAAGGTAATTTTAGTTGAATGATGAATTACAACAAATCTTATTTATAATATGGATTATTAATGAAAGTATAATTTGAAGGTAGATTAAATTGTAATTTTATGAAGATTAACTATACCCTAAACATCATGTTTAACGCATTACAGCTTCAGTAATGACTTCTGGCTATTCTGTGTAGGTGTTGTCTCCATATATATATATATATATATATATAGTTCAAACCTCCTTATCATAGTACAGAACAAAGGTTTTGTATAGGCATGTGATGTACCACAGCTGGCTTGAAGACATTCCCACTGTTTTATTGAATTATAATATTTTGTTGTGTATATTAGCTTCATTAGCAAATGCAGTTTAGATCTGAATTAAAAATTGTTTTAATAACAATGTGTAATCTGCAACTAAATACTCTTGTTGTAGGTCGAGTGCCTCTGGCATCCTGTAATATGCAAAATAGAGTTTTAATCACAGATATAAGTAACCTTCACAGCGAAAGATAGCGAGCATAGAAATGTTCATTGAAATAGTGTTGGAGGTGTTACGACGATCTGCCAAATTTATGTGAATACTGTGAGAATGAAAACAAATTTTTAAAAAGAGAAGCAAGGTATACAGAGGAAGAAGTGTGGCGTTGTGATATTTAAAGAGAAGTAAAAGACAATTAAATGGAACGAAGAGAAGAATAGTAAAGTAGCTACTCTCTCATTTATGTTTCCACTCGATTTTAGCAGAAGTTGATTGCCATATCTTTTTTCGTGATCGTGGACGCGCACCAGACGTTAGGGTCCAAGACACTTTACATTTGTTGAGAAAGCATAGTCCTATTGATTATTTTCTATTGGTAATTCGGATCCTGACTATAACACTGAATGTTTTAATTAGATTCTAGCTTTCCATTATTACTTCGGTATTTAAAACTTTTATTATAGGAGGTTTACATGAAAATGAATATTAAAGGGATTGCCACTCCTTTAAAATAGTTTATATTACAAAATAACTTCTTTTATAATGTTTATTCTTCTTACGTGTTTCAATTGTTTACAACTCATTCCTTTACCATGATGTATTAATTTTCTTTGTAATACCAAACTTGTCCATTGACCCTTCGTGATATTTCTTCTACCAGTTTGATTCTGTTTTAGAATATTCCATAGAGCTCCGCAGTCCTATACTTTTGCTCCATACGAGAAATAATTTTGGCTTATTGTCAATGTCCTTTGTTCCTTTCAAGTGACGTAAAATATAGAGGACAATATTTACTATGCAATTTCAGGCCACCTCTTCAGTCAATGTTTGAACATATTTCATCCCCATTTCCTTCGCTCCTTACCCGGAACCGATCAATATTCATTGGTTAGGATATGAGTGCCACACTTTTTATATAAAACTAATAGTGACGGGCACATCTAGCGAGTGTCTTCCTTAGGTAAAGTACATGCGTTTCCCGCCCCTTTTGCTGCTCATTTTTTTCAATCCAATAAGCTGCCGAGTAACACAACTAATAAAGGTATTGTGCCAACATTAAACAAACACACTAGAGGGTAACCAGAGGTATCAGCAGTGCCAACATTAAACAAAGAAAAACAAAATAAAAACATTATTGGTTAACTAAAAGTATCAGCAGTTTTTTTTTTTTTTTTGGTACTTATTTCGAAATCATCTGAGTTATAAATGACTTAAAATGTCCTAAACTACAAATTATGAATGTTAAGGTACTAATATCGAATCCGAATTTGGAATATTGGTAGAAAACATCATTCACGTCTCCAAATCAAGAAACAGAATTCTACTATCTGAAAGGAACAGTTTGGAGTTCATTTGAATTAAGTTATAGTACCGTACTAAATCGACCACAAATAGTTGTTATAATAGAGTTCGACATTAACATTTTGAAAAATATTGAAAAAATAGTAAACCTACCCGCTCCTATCCAAATCATGTAGCACGATGCTATGGTTCAAAACATAATTATTGCTCAGTGGAGGATGGAAACTAAGGATTTTTAGCTACTTGAGCCCTACACAGGAATATAATGCTAAAGCGTTAGACGGTTAAGGATTTAGCTTGCCACAAAAACTTAAGGAATTTCTTTCTCAGCTTAGGAATGCTACTTTGAAACTTTCGGGACCTGTCCCGTTGCCGTCACAGACTTTTGGTGACATAACTGCTGCATCATCAGTGTCTTGTACTCCAATCTGCAAAACTTCCCAAAAATTCCTGAGATACTACCGACCCGTGACCTGAGAAAGCCCACAATCTTGTTCCCGAATGAAGTGCATAGCTGAACGACACGCCCCCGTCTCTATCATGTAACAGTGTTCGCACGTTCACAACTATCGGCACGACTTTTCGGTCGTCTTAGGCGACCCAATTCGCTTTCCTTGTTATGGCACATCGTGAACCATCGGGGTCGTGTATAGCTCCTTCATCTTGAACACGTTCTGGTCTGACAACAGCCTAACCTTAGGAGGAAAAAAAAATCACGAACATGGTATTGCCACAGTAGCGTTTTAAAGGCAAGGTAGTGAGGTCAGTTCATGTAATATGGCAAGTGAAGTACTTATTTTTCTGTTGGTCGATCTCACGAGGCCTGGTGTTACTCCCATCACGCCGCCTTCGTGATGGATATTTCTCTTCAAAATGTGGAATCCAGCGTAAAAAATTACGATACACAAAGCGAGAGCAGCACGAGAAATATTCTAGGTGTAATCAACACCATCACATTCCTCGGCCGTTGAATCAACAGGTCTAGAATTGCTGCTGTTATTGCTATTTGAGATTGGATTAATGTTGAAGTCACAATTTAACTCACTGAGATTAGAAAACCTGTTGGGTGGACCAAACAATGGCAACTCAGAAACCTTCATACCCGAACACATTTCAAAATAATTTTGAATGGCAATCTCAACATAAATTCTGAAGTTATATATCTGTAGAATGCACTTGTCCTTATGGTCATCATGATTCCAAATTAATATTTTATTTTCTTGTATCCAAACAATATAGTTAATAAACATCTGATGTGTACCATTCACATGACTTTCTCTACATCTTTGTAACAAATTATTGTTAAAAAGCGTGTTCTATTTACTTCATGCTAATAGAGAGAAAGTAAGTAGAAGGGAAATAATAGGCTAAAGTGATAGTCAAGTTTTTTTTAAAACCTGGTTGGCAGTTTACAAATTCTCGTATGAGAATTGAAACCAATAACAAAAAATACGCCAGAAATGGTCAACTCCACGAAAAAAGAATGTATATGACATCACTTGTATGTTTTAACGAGATCTACATTTTCTGTGCAGTTTTTCGTCTAGCTCTTACGGTTAACACTTAAGCAAAATTTATCCAAAATAGAGATAGTTTCAGAGGCTATTCCCAAAACATTCCAGATATATATTTTATTTGTCATGAAAAGGTCTTTAAAACACGATATTAATCAAAATTAATAGCCATTTTTCAGAAAATTAACATTTTCAAAATTGTTTCCATGTAATGGGTAGTTTAGAATGGGGGAATTTTTCTCAAAATTTTCGTGTCGCATCCTTGGAAAAATTTAAGCTTAAATACCCAGTTTGGTATTTTAACGACTTTTCGTTTTTGAGTTATCGTGTTCACACACACACACACTCGTGGACACTCAGATTAATAATTTAAAATCTTATTTAATTATTTGTTTAATTATATTGATTTTACTAATATTTGTAATTTATTCAACTATCTAATATTACACACACTGACCTTTTTCTAAGAATGCTTTTATTGGAAACCCTAAAAAATGTATTTCCGGTGAAATCTCGGTATCGAGTTTTTTGGGCGGAATACAATACCTTCACTACGTATGTACCATGTACTACGTAGAGAAAGTAAAATTTTAAGATGACAAAATTCTATTTACAAACCGAGACATCCTGTCTTATCGGAGGGCACATATTTTCACCCCTTCCTTATCCGCTCCACTGGTCTGCTTAATTGTGTACAGATAGCGGGCGGTCAATGGCAGAAATTATCAGTATGGAAAAACAAATGCAAGCATTTTGCAGCCCCTGTTTATAATTTATATAGATTGCTCCATGAGCAGCACTTCTCACAGGGAACACAACTTGCAACTTTACCAAATGTTATCAGCCGATCATATTCCAAACTGAGAGATTTTGCAGGTCATATTGTTGTAGTCTTGTTTCCACTTATACAGGCGAGTAATTCTTTTCTAAATTGAGTGATTTACGTTCCAGTTTAAATGGTGATACCCTTGTAACAATACTGCCTCTCAATGTACCTACAATTAATAAATTATGTCGAGAAAAAGGTATCAGTGTTTTATTATACGTTTAAAAATGCGTTTAAAGCCTCAATTGAGAAAGAAAGATTGCAAGATATAGTTAGTGCTCTACCATTCGCCGAGTTGACTCCACTACCGTTGTACATTGATTGGTAAGCTACAATCTCGAAAACAACTCCAGGGGAATGGAGTGGCGTCACACTTCCCCTCCGTTTACTAGCTTCATAGGTGTGACACAGTACGATAGTGGGGCAACCGCGCTTTGAGCAGCTGAATAAAGATGTCCATAAATCCCTGTAAAAGTCCGCATTCGATGTTGCTACGCAATTTTTCCAAAATATCAATCGAAAGGAGCTTGTCTTTTCTGTAAACAATATTTTACTTAACTTAAAATCTTAAGGTCCTTCACATTTTCCATCACAGAAAAACAAATACAACATCGAGAAAGTAGAATATTCGAATGGCATGTGAAAAAAAAAAAACACCACGGAGGTTTTAAGTCGCATTCAACCAAGGTTTACAGTTTCTTGAGATTGTCATGTGTGATTTTAATTCTTTAATGACGAAATTGCAACAAATAATAAACATTATTCAATGGTAGAATACTCGGTTGAGATATTCTATGCAGAGTGATAGAATACTCAATTCATAATCACAGCATTTGTGGAAGTATTAAACTTTAAAGAAATATTGCCTCACAAGCACGACTCAAATGTTTATTAAGGAACGAATATTGAACTTTTCAGTCTGTCTCTACCTATCCAACTGCTGTCCTACACACGGTTTCTGTAAGAAATCAATTAAAACTATCAAAATTGTCCATAATGGTTGGCTAAAACTATGAACCCTGTGACTTAAAGTACTTACAGCATTGTAAGTCGCCATTGGGGTTGCCATAATTTGAGATCACCTTGTATGGTATACCGGGAAACACGCGAGTCAGTTGAGAAATTCAATGCTATGCTGAAGGATTTTGGAGTATGTTAAATGAGTCAAATAAATTAGAATTTAGAATTATGGAGTAAATATACAAAAAGAAGAAAACTAGGATTATCGGAAGAAAACAATAAAATTCGAAACAAGAGTACGACGGCTAGTGGACGGCATCAGAAGCAATATGAGCTCTTGTCAAGGGGTCAAGCGCAGATGGAAACGGCAAGACAGCTTTAGTAGGATTGAAAGCGGGTAGAGTAGATCCTGACAATTTTATGAAATTTGGATAACTCAAGGCGAGGGAAACTAATTGGAGACTTTGAATAGCATTATGCAGACGAACGGAGCTTGTAAAGTGGATAAGCAAAGAAGGTGTTTCTCATAGAGAAAGAGAAAGGATGAAACGATGTGCAGAATATCATTTCTATAAGTACTGGAGAAAACATACACTTAGTTTATTGGAATTAAACATATTGATTCTTCCTTTACTTTACGCTCTTTCTCATTATTATTGTGATTATTAATATTATTATTATACATCCATAAAACTAATTTTAAGTATAAGGTTATTATTTTGAAGTGTTCACAAAGCAAGTAAGTTAGTTTTAATATGTTGTTGCTCTTTAAGAATATTTGTCATTCAGTTTTTTTCAATGAGGTGTTGTGTTGCGTTTGATTGTCAATGCTTTGTACTTCGTCATGGCAGTTTTGTTCTGTGCGTTTGAATTTTTCTTCTATAGTGTGTTGCATATCTTTAAATTGTTGTTCAGTCCAGGTCACCAGGGTTTCAATAGATGTGCCGGGGTCATCAATGTTCTCCTGGATTATGATGTCTTGTAGTCATGGTAGTCGATGTCTTGTCTTGTCTTCTTTGCATGCCTGTGGTTTTACTGTGGTGGTTTGTTTGGTTGTGTTGTTTCAGAATACTAATTGATTACTGAGTTTGTACTATTGACGCTGATTAGTGGATAAAATGTGCAGATTTACGGATGCATTTGGATGTAATATAACGTATTTTGTGGGTTGTGCGTCTCTGTGATGGCTAATGGTAGTTGTTCGGATTCTGCGATAGTCGTCTCTGTAGTTGTAGTGCAGTCAATGCTTGCGCAGATTGCCAAGCATGTATAGCATATCTGCCCAGTATAGTGATTATGTCCTCGGCAAGTGGCGTCTGAGTAAATCTCGTTGTGTACATTGGAAGTTAAGTTCAGCGCGCCACAATAGTAGTGAGAAGCTCTGATCTGCAGTGTGACCATAATTGTAGCTCTTTCTGCGGGATACTTCAAGATGAATTCGTCACGAGTCAACTTGTATTTAAAATAACAATTACATACCAATTTATTTGTTCTACACGCATGACTTTTAATTGCCGTTTAATCTTCGCAAATGAAAGATTATTGGCGCTTTGAAATGCATTTTCGTTTTGCGTGGTTCATTTGTCTATAAGAGCTTTACTTTTGTTTGTAATACCCCGTTTGTGGTATTTCTTCCACCATTGAGAGCGGCTATCGGATTACCCGATCAAGAAACATCAGTCCAGTTGCCAAGGCTGGTTTTTCATGGAAAACAAGTAGGAAGAGTAGTGATGATCCATTGTGGCTGTAGATTCTAACAGCCTCAGGCCAGTAAACTTGAGTTCTAGGAAGATTCCGTGGTGGCAGCTGTATATACACAACAACCGCAACAGCAATGGAGTGCCGGTAGCGATTGGACGATGCAGTAGCTGTTCATTATCGATGCGGTAGTCCTTCTGGGGTGTTGTGTCTAGTTCAGCAGAGGTAAGTGACTATCAGGGGCATAGCATAGCTGGCGGCCTGTGTGGCCGGCGAATCCGTGAGTGAAGTTCTTGATGGTGCTGTATATTAGTCTTCATTCGTTGGTATTTGTTCTGGCGCTTCATTTCTCGGAGTAGTTGTTTTGTCAGGTATGCTGTTCAAGTGGTTCTTCTTCTACTTCAAAAACGGTGGTGTGGACTTCGTAGAATTCGCTCCATCCTTATTTCTTCTCGCCATGCTCTGAGGAGCTGTGTGTTCACTTCGGCAACTTCCAGCGGAATCACTACTTTCTAGGTTGGCTTTCCACATTTTCAGCCCCCCGATTATGCAGCAGGAAAATTCCACTGTTGTGGAAAGGAACACGAGCATTTTTCCTTAGAGACCTTATTACATATGCTTATTTTCTAGTCAACTGCCTGCAATGATGCAGGGGATGCTATAAAGCGGCGTGCTTACAGCTCTTTTCAATGCGGCCGGTAAATAACACGCTTCGCGCACACATGTAACAATTCATGGCGACCCGCACTTGCTTTTTGGCATGTAGTAACGACATATAGTAGTCATTGTGATGCCGCATATATGGTCTCACCTACTCTTTTGCCTTTCAATGACATCTACTTCTATTTTCCTTATTCCATGTGTGAATGTTTGCGATGTGATATGAATATCGAACCCGGCATTTACCTGTTGGCTACGAAGAAAATAAATAAACTAACAAAGAGATAAAGAAAGAATGGATTAAAGGAAAAATAAGGGAAGAAGAAAAAATATTCGGACTGGCTCTAATGTAAATCAGGACTTCTATTGCCCAAGCCATCTCATTCAGTAATAATTACACTGTCAAATATTTGGTATTAGACAATTCTTTCTCTTAGATTATCACGAGAGTTTAATGCACTGTCTATCCTATTGATAAAATTTAACTAGGTATTGCTTTTTAGGCATTTTCAATAAAACCTGTCCAATAAAATAATAAAAATGGAGGAATAATTGTATTCCAACAGCAACTGTCAAAATGCCAAAGAGGCTGTATTTAATTTATTAGCTGTGAGGGGAATAACGTAACGTATATTAAGGAATATGTAAGAAATTTAGCTAGTATAATGTTTTGATACACACCGTATACTACTCTTATTCTCTCCCTCTGTCACTGAAACTATTTAATTTTATTACTGTAATGGATCATGACTGAATTCAGATTTACAGAAATTTCAAACAATTAAATCCTCTAGTTCATTCTATTTAATACGAAAATATCAACATTCGCTGCACATTTAGATATAATTATTATAAGTTTTATAGTACACAATAAGTAATCGAAGCAGCATTCAATGTCAGACTAAGAATAGATGATGAATTTCTGGGCGAGGCAGCGAGGACGAGATGAGTGTTATGAAGTCTCTTTAAAATCACAGTAGATTCATAAGAAAGCCACTATAGCAGCATAACAAAGGCAGATACCCACACTGGCGTACACAGAACAGGATACTGACCGGAAGGAATTCGGTATCGAACTTGAGGTTATTGTACCTACAGCCCAGGAGGGCGTGCTCCCAGCAGGGCGGAATGGGCTGAGACAATACACCGGGGAGGCCGGAACCAGGAGCTACGGCACAATGACAAGGTTTCTATAGTTTCCAGATTGAAACACCCCGACTGTCTGAAATGTTGATCGGGGCTTCCCACCTCATATAGGGTTCAACGCACCCGCCAGGAGCGGTGTTCCGGCAGGGGATGAAGATATTTACTTTGTTTTTCAAATGGAAGAGTTTTACGCTGCAGCGAATGAAATGCATTATCGTACTCTGCGGTGCCAGGCCGCTACCCCCACTCTTTTGATATTTCCCTCTCACTCGCACATTAAGCATGCATATCTGCCTGGCGAAGTAATGCTTATTCATGTGTATTATGAAAACTTTGAGCTAAAAATCTGTGGTTTTTGCGGTTGTGCTACGAATATTACTCCCTATCTTCCTCGTGAATTATTTTTAGCAAACTTTGAATGTTTTGTCATAGCGCAAGTGGTATTTATGAGAGACGGAATCATCTAGCATATTATTCCCCAGTTAAGCGCGAATGCAATATGTCACCACAGCAGCACTCCGATTGGCTGCCGGCATGGTGGCGCTCAAGGACAAACCTCATCTCATTTGAAAGTTACTTTAGTCACAGCATCGTTTTTCCCTGCCACACCGCACCGAGCGCCATCGCTGTCACTTCCAACCCTGAAAGAAGCCAATGGGATGAAGAATGAAAAAAATAACAATGGAAACGACATGGAGGAACAAATTCAAGGGATGAAAGAAACCTAACGTCCCGGTAAAACCCCGAAAAACCCCTTGGACAGGTAGGTCAAACACGCGAAGCGAACCCGGATTTCCCAAATGCGCGCCACAGACGAAATCGCCTGAGCCATCTCGCTCGATGGCGTATACAAATTAATCACAATGGTGTCATGGTAAGTAGAGCATTATTCACTACCATAGTGTTCACACTTCCACTCTCTCTTTTTAGCCCATTTGCTGATTCATCTGATTCTTGCATAAGTGATTGGATTCGGTAGCAGAGATGCCAAGAAACCTTCACGTAAAATAAAACACAATAATATTTCTGCAATTTGTGGGCGTCTAAAAACAATATTCGAAACATAGGTTTCATTGGAAGAATATAAAAACTGTATATTCAATTATATGTATTTCTTACAGCAGGAAACTGATGGGGATATGGCTAAGTCAGAAGCTAAGCAATAAATAAACCACTACGAACGAATGAACCCTGGATTATAAAGGAACACACCTATGAGGACATGGGTACTCGACAAACGCCAGGTGTATCGATAAATTATTGTGCGTTAAACTAACAACTCTGTCACTGTCGAACTTCCAAGAACGGCGAGAATAATAAACAATATAAATATCACCTTTGACACAGTGTATATGATTGAAAGTTGAAAACGTTTGCATTTACTGATACGCTTGATCCATTTGTAAAATACTGGTAGTTTTTACTTTCTCTTTCACCTACCTCGTAGATGGAGAAGGAGAGGAAGTATCGTAAAAATCTGTTGTGTTACACTCACATGACTTTCTCTAGCTGTTCTACAAACTTCGTACAAAAAATTAGTCTTCTTTCTACACCATGCTAACCGAGATAAGCATTAGCAGAATGTTCTTATTACTTAGCTGCTTATAAGTAGAAGGTTACTAAGGGAATGCACTAGGCTAAAGTGATAGTCAAATGTTTTAAAAGGTATCGCTATGTGATTGTCATTTCAAATCTTCTTTGCTTGTCCTTGAGTGGAACAAAAGATATACGGACGCTTCCTGTCTGAGAAGGAATATCTCGGAAACGGTTACCTCTACAACAAAAACGTAAGGGCCATAAAGTGTGTGTTTTGACGAGATCTACATTTTTCGTGTAGTTTTTATCAGTTAAGCAAAATTTGGCAAGACTCATCCAGAATAAAGAGATTTTCAGAGACTATTCCCAGAAAATTCGACACATACATTTTATTTCGGATATAAATAGTTTAATATACGGGATTTTAATTAAGTCAGTAGAACCATTTTTAAGAAAGTCAAAAATTTCGAAAATTTTTCCATGAAAAGGGTAGTTTGTGATAGGGGATTTTTTTTTAAATCTTCGTGTCACATCTTTGGAAGATACTAAACTTAAATACAAAATTGGGCATCTTACGGTCTTTTTGTTTTCGAGCTATGTTGTCCACAGACACACACACACACACACACGGATCTTTTTTTCGGACTCAGGGGACCCCAAAACATATATTTCCGGTGAAATCTCGACATCGAATTTTTGGGTGCATTACAATACCTTCTCTATCCTTATGTACATTGTACATATGGGGCTAGAGAAACTAAAAATTCAATATGAAGATTATAGCGGGGAAAAAAAACTCAGAAAAAGGTTTGTATATATGTACCTATGCGCGTGCATGTGTATGTCTATGAATGGGGAAAAAATATGCCGTTGGCTAAATAACTTGGGTGTTTAAGAACAGAATCTTTCAAAGATGCGACATTAAAATGTTCAAAAAATTTTCCTATCCTTATTATTTTCTTGGAAAAGCTTTCCATACTGTTCATATGGTTAAAAGAACTGTAATATTATATATTTAGGTAATGATTTAAATTATTCGGTTCTTCATTATTATATATAAATGACAATTTAGTATATTATATTTGTCCTGCATTTTCTTGCTTTTATCTCTAATTTTATGAATATTAATATTTTTTATTAAAATAGCACATTTTAAAAATATTTAGATTTGAAAATAACCTTTGAACTTCACTTCGTTCCGAAGCAATTTCTTATAACGTTGTATACGGATAAACAATATTACTCCACAATAAAAATGTAGAGCTCTTAAAACTCAAAATTTATTTCAGACACTTTTTTTGGCAAAACTCATTTCCAAGATGTGCATATGACTTTGATGGTTTGAAGATTTCAATACTTGAAGTTTTTTTAATTTCACAGGCTGGTTCCGCAGTTCGGAGCACCTAACTATTTTTCAAGGGATCCCGGGTTCGATACACAGCCGGGAGGGGGGGAAATCTTGTCTGAGATCTAAGAAATATACCCTAAAGAAAAATAGAAACCCAATTAATTATAATAATGCCTACATGTACATAGATAATTTGTTAGCAGGGTAAAAGGCCGCCGATATAGACATGCAATTAAAACCGAGGTATAAATGGAACAATAAAAATGATGACCATTCATTTGTTTATCACGATTCATGAGTACGCCATTTCAAGACCATCATATACAGTCACGGTTTTTGAACATTTAACCATCGCTTCGGTTGCCTCTATCCTCCTTGTACGTACGACACTGTATCTAGACTATTTTTGTAAAGTTTATTTCATTAATACGAAATGGAAGAATAATTATTCCTAAGGTAACTCCAAGGCATGAAGCTCACACCGCCCGGCCACTGCGTCCCCCATCGCGGTCCATGACAGCTGGAGGGTGAGACGTGGTCAGCCTCCCCGGCCGGTTAATTCGGTCCTCATGACCTGAAGCCACTATTTGTCCATCAAGTAGCTCCTCAATGAGACCTCAGGGACATTCGAAGGTAAGCTGTAAGAAATTAAACAAAAGGAAGTAGGGAAATTATTAAATGTACTATAAGATCTTTAATTTTGATTAAAATAGAAAGGGCATAAAACCTATTACAGACACTGATTTATTTGTGTCATAAAAATATTGATTATTAGCTATTCGTTATAATCTATAGCCTGAGGTGCACTTAGGAGTCTTGCAGACTCACAAAGAGTCTGAAGATTATAAAGCCGTGTGCCTTTAGGAAACGAGAAAAAGTAGAAAACAAAGCAAAGAGTAAACAAAAAGGAAAGGAAAAAGAAACAGCTTAAGGAAACTAGACCTAACGGTTTTACATCCAATCCGTGACATTTGATGGTGACAGAATAAATGAACCTAAAATCTGCCCACGCCGTAAGCCACTCGATGTTTGTCTTTGCAGGTGAAAAACCTCACCTGGCCAGTTCATTCTAACAGGACTGCACTAGGGCGTTCGAGGTGTTGCATTCGACATGTCACATTTTACATTTACATGTAAAAAAAGAAAATGTATGTTATCACCGAAAGCCGGTACACAGATGAAGCAATCCTTTCTTTTTGCAAACTAGAAAGCTTGTACATTCTTCACAGCTCTGAAAAGAGGACACCGGAAGTGTTTGTGACAGTTTAATCAATCACAAATGAAGCGAAATGTATCATGAGCAATGTACGGTTACGGTTGCGAACTTCCGGTACAAAAGAACTCACAATATTTCTCATAGGTGCTTTTTCGTTCGTAATTACAAGTTGGAGCTGCTATCTAGCAACATTCAAGGCAAATATGTTTACTTTCTCTACACGTACTATGTACATAGTGTATGGAGAAAGTTTTGCACTCCACCCAAAAATTCATACCGAGATTTCACTGGAAATATAAGTTTTAGGGTTCCCTGTATCCAAAAAAATCATGTTCCATTTACATGACTTTCTCTACATTTCTGTAACAAATTATTGTTAAAAATCTTATGCATCTACTTATTTCATGCTGGTCGAGAAAAAATTAGCACAAATAGTCCTATTGCTTCCTTGTAAGTAGAAGAAAAATAAGGGAGTACCATAGGTTAAAGTGATAGTCAAAAGCCAGTTGCTATGTGACTGATGTTCATTTGTTTGTATGGACATGAGTTGACACATTCTAAAAAACGAATATCTAAAAAACGATCAACTTCAGGAAAAAAAATTATATAACATAAATTGTGTGTTTTAACGTGCTCTACATTTTTTGTGTGTTAAGTTTTTTATGTCCATCACTTACGGTTTAGCAGTTATGCAAAGTTCCGTAAAACTAATCCAGAATAAAGTAGTCTTCAGAGGCTATCCCAGAAAATTAAAGATATAGATTTTATTTGTTAGGTAAATATTTTTAATATACGATATTTTAATCAAAATCATTAGAGCAATTTTTAAGAAAACCAAAATGTTCATATAAAAGGTTGGGGGTGGGGGAATTTTCTTGAAGATACCATCCTTGGAAGATACCAAACTGAAATACCAAGTTTTGTGTTCAACGGTCTTTT
This sequence comes from Hymenopus coronatus, assembly GCA_030762935.1. Classification (NCBI taxonomy): domain Eukaryota; kingdom Metazoa; phylum Arthropoda; class Insecta; order Mantodea; family Hymenopodidae; genus Hymenopus; species Hymenopus coronatus. The sequence goes on from CM060882.1 coordinate 135,809,933, forward strand.
CGTTTTTGAGCTATACTGTCCACAGACAGACAGACAGACAGACCACACACACGGACCTTTTCTGAAAATGCTTTTTTTTTTTTTGATTCAGGGGGACCCAAAACATGTATTTACGGTGAAATCTCGGTATCTAATTTTTGGGTGGAATGCAATATCTCTTTTATACACTATGTACATGGTACGTGTAGAGAAAATAAAAAGTATTTCAGGAAAAGGTCCAAGTGTATTGTGTGTGTGTGTCCGTGCATCTGTAAACACGATAACTCAAAAATGAAAAGTCAGTGAGATACAAAACTTGGTATTTTAGTTTACTGCCTTCCAGGGATTCAACACGAATATTTTGAGAAAACTCCCCCCACCCCAAACTACCTTTTCATGGAAAAAATTTCGAAAATTTTAATTTTCTCAAAAATAGCTCTAACGATTTTGATTAAAATACCGTATATTAAGAGTATTTACATGGCAAATAAAATGTATTTCTTGAATTTTCTGGGAATAGCCTCTAAAAACCTCTTTATTCTAAATCAATTTTGCTGAATTCTGCATAACTTATAAACCGTAATGGTTAGACAAAATCTTAATACACAAAAAGTGTAGATCACGTTAAAATACATAATTTATGTCATTTACGTTTTTTTTCCGTGGAATTGACCATTTCTGAGATATTCCTTGTTATTTGTTTCAGATTTAAAATACCTTTCTCACACGGAAAGCTGTAAACTCCTTGCCCTGCATTGAAATGAATTTCAACCACATAGCAGCCAGCTTTTAAAAGATTTGACTGTCTTTTAGCCAAGTGTATTCCCTTATTTTCCGGCCTCTATAATGTGGAAGTAGCGTGTCTGCTTGACATTCAAAAGGTCCCGGTTCGTATCTCGGGTAGGGTGAGTTAACGAATACATTTTCCCGGGATTTTTTTCCATTTCCTGAGAATAGGAATTTCGAATAACTTTAAACCCCATGGATCTGGTCTGATTTGAGTTACTTATTTCACCGATTTCATTCATTGTCCATTATGACCTACAGGTGAAAATTAAAAAAATAAAATAGGAATATCCCAGAAGTTGATGAATGGTATAAATTACATAATGGATAATGAATGAAGTTGGTTTAAAGAAATCTACATTTTTTGTGTAGTAAGTTTTTGTGTGTTTTTAGCAGTTTACCAGTTATGCAAACGTTATCCAGAATGAAGAGGGTTTTAGAGACTACTCTCAAGATATACATTTTATTTGTGATAAAATTTCTTAAATGTCAATGTTTTAATCAAATTTGCTACAGTCATTTTTGAGAAAATTAAAACTTTCGATGTAAAGATTAGTTTGGGATAGGGGTATTTTCTTAAAGACTTCGTGTCACATTCTTGAAAAATGTTGAACTTAAATACCAGGTTTTATGATTTAACGCGTCATACTCGTAGAGATTTTGTAAAGAGGACACACAGTGACCGCTGACCAACACCGCGAGACAATAAGGCAATCAGGAGGAAACGGCCAGAACTCTTCCCCGAGGGTGTCATCTTCCTTCATGACAACGCGCGATCATTTTCCTCTCTTGAAGGAACACCTAGGAGGCCGACGATTAACTTCAAATGAGGAGGTACAACATTTCACGACAACGTAGCTGAATATGCAAGGATAGGATTTTTACCAGGAGGGAATATTTAAACTCATTCCACGAAGCGACAAAATAATCTTTTGTATGCACTATCAGATGGTGGTATTGGTTTGTACGAAATAAAATATACTCGTTTCACTGCAGACTTTATAGCCTTTGTTTCTGATTACCCCTCTAAATTGTTGTTTCCGCTGAACTTGTGTGAAGTTACTTCTTTATGTATTGTCAGCTTTTGAGCGACATATTCTGACCCGAGAAGTATGTACCGCATGAATATTTTTCTTTCCTTGGTGATAAAGTTCTAGCACTTCTGCAAGCTTGTAGTGGCGTACAAAAGCATGATTGTCAAATATTTCGCACTGGCAATGAGAACCTGAAAATATGTAATAATACCTTGTAGCAATTAGATGTGGCAGCATGGATGTCTCACATACGCATTTAGTAGTAAAAAGTTTGACTGCGAGAGCACTAAGTCCCCTCTCTTACCTCAAAACCCGGTCACCTTCTCTCAGTACAATCGCGATGCGAGATCTTACGTCACCTACTACATAATCATGGTGCTCTTTTAATGCTTGTGTCACATCATTTTAAATGCTGACGCCACTAGCTAATCTATACCTTATTTTTCACTTTATCTACTATGTCTATATACACAGTAGGTAGAAATGATTATGCATTCCACCCAAAAAGTTGATGTTGAGATTTCATCGGAAATTAATATTCTGAGGTCTCCCAAATCAAATATCAAACTTGATATTTAAGTTCAACATCTCCCAAGGATGCGAGACGAAAAAATTCAGGAAATTCCTCCCATCCTCAACGACATGGAACATTTTTCGAAAATTTTGATTCTCTCAAAAAATGAAACGGCTCTAACGAGTTATAATAAGATACCATATGTATAAGATATTTTAATGGCTAATGAAATATAGGTTGATATATCTTGAATTTTCGGGGAATAGATCTGAAGATTTCTTCATTCTAGATGACTTTTGTATAACTGATAATCCGTAAGAGATAGGCAGAAACTTTCTACACAAAAGTTTAGAGCCGTTAAAACACACAACATTTGTCATATACAGTTTTTGAATTTTTACTTTCTCTATACGCACTATGTACATAGTGTACAGAGAAGGTATTGCACTCCACCAAAAAATTCGATACCGATGTTTCACCGGAAATATATGTCTTAGGGTCCCCTTTTTTATTTTGTACGAGTTTAGGAGTATATACAGCAATATTACCTGGTTGATCTTCTAATTCTAATTATGCGTATCCAAAAAAGTATTTTCAGGAAAAGGTCCGTCTGTGTGTGTGTGTGTCCGTGTGTCTGTGAACACGATAACTCAAAAACGAAAAGTCGGTAAAATACCAAACTTGGTATATAAGTTTAGTATCTTCCAGGGATGCGACACGAAGATTTTGAGTAAAATCCCCCACCCAAAACTACCCTTTATATGGATATTTTTTCGAAATTTTTGATTTTCTAAAAAATGGCTCTAACGATTTTGATTAAAGTATCGTATATTAAAGATATTTATTTACCTGACAAATAAAATGTATATCTTGAACTTTCTGGGAATAGCCCTGAAGACTACTTTATTCTGGGTAAATTTTACGGAATTTTGCATAACTGCTAAACCGTAAAGGATGGACAAAAACTTACCACACAACAAATGTAGAGCACTTTAACATACACAATTTATGTTATATACATTTTTTTCGCGGAGTTGATTGTTTTTAGATATTCCTGGTTTTTGGTTTCAGCAATAAAAAACATACTTTTCTCATACAGGACTTTGTGAACTCGTGTCCATACAAACAAAGGAACTTCAATCACATAGCACCCAGCTTTTGACCATCACTTTAACCTATGGTACTCCCTTATTTCGTTTCTACTTAAAATAAAGCAAGAAATAAGACAATTTCTGTTAATTTTTCTTGATTAGCATGAAATAAATAAAAGATAAGCTTATTAACAATAATTATAGAGAATATAGAGAAAGTCATGTGAATGGAACACATCAGATTTTTTTTTCTTTTTGATTGCGCTTATACTGTCAACGTTTCGTCTTAAAATTGAAAGAAGCGTATGTATTTAATAGAATAAAATGTTTTAAATGCTTTTTTTCATCGTGAATAGGGCATCGAATAATATTTAAAACATAGTATTTGTTTTTCTATTACTTTCTCTATACGTACTATGTACATAGTGTACAGAGAAAGTATTGTATTGCACCCAAAAATTCAATGCAGGGATTTCACCACGAAATATATGCTTTGTGACTTCTTGAATTAAGAATAAACATTTTTAGAAAAATGTCCGTGTGTGTGTGTGTCTGTGTGTGTGTGTCTGTGGGTAGCATAGCTCAAAAACAAAACGTCCGTTAAATTCAAAACTTGGTTTTTAAGTTCAGTATTTTCCATGGATGCGACACGAACATTTTCAAGAAAATCCCCCTATATCCAACTGCCCTTTACATGGAACATTTTTACAAAAAATTAAATTTCTCAAAAATAACTAACGATTTTGATTGAAATATCGTATATTAAATATATTTACTTTATTCTGGTTGATTTTTAGAGAATCTTGCCCCACAGTTAAACCGTAAGATATGGACAACTTACCACACAAAAAATGTACATCTTGTTAAAACACAAAATTTATGTTACACACATTTTTTTCGTAGAGTTAATCATTTTTGAGAAGTTCCTTGTTATTGGTTTTAGCTTTAAAATACTTATATCTTTTTCGGACGAGAATTTGACAACTCCTTTCCATACAAAGGAAATTTTATCACATAGCAACGAGCTTTAACCTATGGTACTCCCTTAATTCCCTTCTACTTAAATGGACACAAGTAATAACACTATTTCTGTTATTTTTCTCTCGATTAGCCTGAAGTAAATAGAAGAAGAATTTTTTTAACAATAATCATTTGTTGTAGAGATATAGAGAAGGTCATGTGAATGGAAGACATCAGATTTTTTTTTGTATTCAAATTTCTTGTGGTGTATGTACAGTACGATTTTTGAAGGATGTTGGTAATACATATGGATGGAAACATTTATTATTTCTTTCTTTCGTTCATCGAAAAGAAGAAATGTTATGTAACATAAATGCAAATTATGGTTATGGAAAGTAGGCTGGCAAGGAATGTCAAGATGTTGGTTGTTCTTGTTTTATTTCGCCAGCCGATAAAAACAGGCACTGAAGTGAGTGTCTTTCTCGCTTAAGGACAACAAGACGGAATCACAGGAGAAGGGCAGAGTGCTCACCTGCCATGGTTATTGTGGGAGCCTCGAGCGGACGAACGGGTCGCCTGCCCTCGGGGCTTCTCGCGGTGGGGAGCCCAACAAGGAAAGTGGCCGGCGCGAGTTGTCGCACGACTGTTTCTCTTTTATACTCACTTTTATTGCTAAATGGTTACGAATGTTACTTTCGCAGAAACTTCTACTTCCGGCTCTAATTATTATTATTATTATTGTTATTGTTATTGATTCTGTATCCATCTCTTCCGTGGACGTACCTGGTCCCTTTTCCCGCTTCTTGGTCGACAATTCAATAGTTTCCAAGGCATTCTATTGGTATCCATTTTGCAGACATGCTCACACAATTTTATCTTATATTCTCCTATTTTAATCCGTGACACTAAACATTTGTAATTTGTTGTGAACATTTTCATTTCATAGCATTGAATTAATTGTTTTTTCGCACAAGCCTTGTGTAGGGCAGAGGTTGGATAGGTAGAGTCAGACTGAAAAATCCAATGCCATAACCGGATTTGAACCGCGGATCTCCCGGTCTCTAACCAGTTGCTTTACCAATGAGCTAACATGGCAACTTGTCAGCTTAGCATTGAATTTCTCAACTGATTCGCACGTTATTTTGAGATGACCAACTACAATGGCGACCTATAGTACTGTAAGTTCTGTAAGTCCCAGGATTCATAATATGGCCAACTATTTTGGCTAATTGGTATTGAAAGTTAGTTGAGAAATTCATTGCTATTCTGGCATGTTGCCATGGTAGCTCAGTGGTAGAGCAACTGGTTCGGTGGTTCAAATCACGTCTATGGCATTGAATTTTTCAGTCTAACCCTGCCTATTCATCTTCACTTCATTTTTGCTTTCTCTACACGTACTATGTACATAGTGCATAGAGAAGGATATTGTATTGCATCCCAAAAATGTGATAACGAGATTTCACCCGAAATATATGCTTTGAGACCTACTGAATAAAAAAAAAATTAGAATTCTGATCCGCATATGCATATGTGTCTGTTAGTCTTTCTGTCTCTCAGCGTGTGTGTGTGTGTGTGTGTGTGTGTGTGTGTGTGTCTTTGGGCAGCATAGCTCAAAAACGAAAAGTTCGTTAGATACCAAACTTGGTATTTACGTTCAGTATGTTCCAAGGATGGGACACGAAGATTTTCTAGAAAATCTCCCATCCCCAACTACCCTTTGTATGGTAAAATTTTCGAAAATTTGAATTTTCTAAAAATAGCCCTAACGATTTTGATTAAGATTTACCCAACAAATAAAATGTATATCTTAATTTTTCTGGAAAAAGCCTCTGAAGTCAACTTTATTCTCAATGAATTTTGCGGAATTTTGAATAACTGGCAAACCGGAAGAGATAGACAAAAACTTAGTTAGCAGAAAATGTAGAACTTATTAAAACACACAAATAATGTTATATACATGTTTTTTCGTGGAGTGGATCGTTTTTTTAGATATTCCTAGTTATTGGTTTCAGATTTAGAAAAATACTTTTCTCATACGGGAATTCGTCAACTCATGTCCATAGAAACAAAGGAACTTCAGTCACATAGTAACCAACTTTTAACTAATACTTTAGCCTATTCTACTTCTTTATTTCCCTTCTACTTGCATGGAAGCAAGCAATAAGACTATTTCTGTTAATTTTGTCTTGATTAAGTAAAAAAGAAGCATAAGCTATTTAACAAAAATTTGTTTCAGATATGTAGAGAAAGACATATGAATGGAACACATCAGATTTTTTATCTGTTATTCTATATTCTGCCACAAATCTTAGATATTTCATTTCTGCAGCTTCTATTCTTTTAATTGCTTGTTTGATTAGAGTCCATTTTGTTTCATACAACAATGCAGGTACAGTCAATGCTTTATAACATTTTAGATGTGTTTCTTTCCCAATAGGGTGCCAGGTAGATATGTCTTTTTCTATATTACTCCTTAAAGAAATACCTAGATAGTTAAAATATTTTACCTGTTCTAATAAGTTTTCATTCAACAATACTTTTACTTTCTATATACGTGCTATTTACATAGTGTATAGAGAAGGTATTGCACTCCACCAAAAAATTCGATACCGAGATTTCATCGGAAATATATGTTTTACGGTCCCCTGTATCCAAAAAAAAGTATTTTCAGAAAAAGGTCCGTGTGTGTGGGTGCGTGTGTCCGTGCGTCCGTGTGTCTGTGAACACGATAACTCAAAAACGAAAAGTCGGTAAAATACCAAACTTGGTATTTAAGTTCAGTATCTTCCAGGGATGCGACACGAAACTTTTGAGAAAAAACCCTCACCCCCAACTAACCTTTAAATAGAACTTTTTTCGAAAATTTTGATTTTATAAAAAATAGCACTAACGATTTTGATTAAAATATCGTATATTAAATAATTTACCTGACAAATAAAATGTATATTTTGAATTTTCTGGCAATAGCCTCTGCAGACTACTTTATTCTAGGTCAATTGTACGGAATTTTGCATAACTGCTAAACCGCAAGAAATGGACAAAAACTTACCACACAACAAAGTAGAACACCTTAAAACACACAATTTATGTTATTTATATTTTTTCGTGGAGTTCATTGTTTTTGAGATATTCCTTGTTTTTGATTTCAGCTATAAAAACTTATATTTTTCTCATACAGGACTTTGTGAACTCGTGTCCATACAAACAAAGGAACTTCAGTCGCCGAGCAACCAGCTTTTGACTGTCACTTTAACCTATGGTACCCCCTTATTTCGCTTCTACTAACAAGGAAGCAAGTAATAAGACTATTTCTGCTAATTTTTGCCCCATTAGATGAAGTAAATAGAATAATTTGTTGCAGTGATATAGAGAAAGTCATGTGAATGGACCACATTAGATTATTTATCTTTGTACTTCTTTACCACTCAGCATTAAACTTTTGTATTTGTTGAGAAAATTTCTAGGCTGTAGTTTTATACAACTGTGATTAATTTGAAAATGACTCTTTGCAAATCATTCTCAGCAAATATGTGTCGCCAGCAAATATGTGTGTCTGTCAGAGATTTTATTAATAAATTTATTTAGATTCAATGGACATTTCCTCACAACATTGTCAATGACAAACTTAAATTTAAACATCTTAAGTTACGCAAGTACATCTATAGTACGTTTATGTGCTGAAAATTATAAATAATATAACAACTAGGACTCGGAGTTTTAGATGGCATAAATTTTCATTTTGTTTCTTGTGTGCTTAAAATAGTGTTTACTTTCTCTACCGCGGATGTATAATGTACGTAGTAGATAGAGAAGTATTGTATTCTACCCAACCGAGATATCACCGGAAACATATTTTAACACCCCCTGAATCCAAAAAAGCATTTTTAGAAAAGTGTCCTTGCGTGAGTCTGTCTGCGAACAGCAATAGCGCAAATTCGGATAAATATCAAACTTGGTGTTAATTGCAGTATCATCCAAGGATGCGACATAACATTTTCAAAAATTCTCCCACTCCAACTACCCTTTATATGGAACATTTTTCAAAACCTTGGTTTTCTCAAAAATGACCAACTATTTTGATTAAAACACCATATGTTAAGGCATTTTCATGACGAACGAAATGAATATCTTGAATTTTCTGGGAATATCCTCGGAAGAGCTCTTCTTCTAGATGGTTTTTGTATAACTGGTAAAGAGATAGACAAAAAATTACTTACTACACAAAAATACTGATTTCGTTAAAACAGACAATTTATGCCCTATACATTTTTTTTGTACAGTTAACGGTTTCCAAGACATTTTTTGTTATTGGTTTCAATTTTAAACTATTGCAACTTTTTTCAAAAGGAAGCTATCTTTTGTTTAATACCGCTTTTGGTTTATCCCTAGCATAAAAAGGGAACAACATTTTAATTGCCTAAATAGTGATAACTCAAAGGATTGGATTATCGTGTTAGCCTAGTGTGTTGTCTGATTTTCCATCTGCTTACAAGGAATCAAGTAAAGTGAAAAATTTTTGATCATGTTTATCTCGAATAACATGATGCAATAATATTTTGTAAGAATTTAACTGCAGAGAAACTGATTTGAATGGAACGTATTCTTTTTTTAGGTTCAAATTCGTAGATCGGCACAGTAAACAATATCTTCCCTTTTTCTTAATTGCTTATTTCTTAATTACCAGCAACATGTATAAAAATCGGATGTGTTCCATTCACCTGTTCTGTAACAAGTATTTCATACAAAATATTATTCTTTTATTTACATCAAGCTAATTGAGATAAAGAGCAGAAAGTTTTACATTGTAAGTAGAAAGCGCGGCGGTAGCGTTGCTACTTATCAAGCGGGAGACCTGGGTTCGGTTTCCAGTACTGGGAGATCTGGATCGGGGTGCAATCAGCCTCGTGAGGTCCCTGGGGGGGGGCCAAATGAGGAGCTACTTAATGGAGAAGTAGCGGCTCCAGGTCGTTAGGACCGCATTAACCGGCCGGGGGGTTCGAGACGCTGACCACGTCTCACTCTCCAATACTGCATCCCATCCATGACGTCTGTCATGGACCTAGATGGGGGACGCAGCGGCCGGGCGGTGGGCCAAAGTTCCTTGTGAGCTGTCGTGCCATGTTATAAGTAGAACGGAGATACGGGAATACACTAGGCTAAAGTTAAAGTAATAGTAAAAGCTTTTAACAGTTTATCACTATATAACACAATTATAATACGGGAATACACTAGGCTAAAGTTAAAGTAATAGTAAAAGCTTCTAACAGTTTATCACTATATAACACAATTATAATACGGGAATACACTAGGCTAAAGTTAAAGTAATAGTAAAATCTTTTAACAGTTTATCACTATGTAACACAATTATAATACGGGAATACACTAGGCTAAAGTAATAATCAAATCTTTTAACAGTTTATCACTATGTAACATAGTTATAATACGGGAATACGGGAATACACTAGGCTAAAGTAATAGTCAAATCTTTTAACAGTTTATCACTATGTAACACAGTTATAATACGGGAATACGGGAATACACTAGGCTAAAGATAAAGTAATAGTCAAATCTTTTAACAGTTTATCACTATGTAACACAATTAAAATACGGGAATACACTAGGCTAAAGTTAAAGTAATAGTCAAATCTTTTAACAGTTTATCACTATGTAACACAATTATAATTCGGGAATACACTAGGCTTAAGTTAAAGTAATAGTCAAATCTTTTAACAGTTTATCACTATGTAACACAATTATAATACGGGAATACACTAGGCTAAAGTTAAAGTAATAGTCAAATCTTTTAACAGTTTATCACTATGTAACACAATTATAATACGGAAATACACTAGGCTAAAGTTAAAGTAATAGTAAAAGCTTTTAACAGTTTATCACTATGTAACTCAATTATAATACGGGAATACACTAGGCTAAAGTTAAAGTAATAGTCAAATCTTTTAACAGTTTATCACTATGTAACACAATTATAATACGGGAATACACTAGGCTAAAGTTAAAGTAATAGTAAAAGCTTTTAACAGTTTATCACTATGTAACTCAATTATAATACGGGAATACACTAGGCTAAAGTTAAAGTAATAGTAAAAGCTTTTAACAGTTTATCACTATGTAACACAATTATAATACGGGAACACACTAGGCTAAAGTTAAGGTAATAGTCAAATCTTTTAACAGTTTATCACTATGTAACACAATTATAATTCGGTTCAAGTATCCTATCAGACAACATTTCTAGAATTTGTGTACCGATTATGTTGTTTTCAGACCGACTTAATAACAAAAGCAGGCAGACTTGGAAGGGAAGTAATGATTGATCAATAGCTTAAAACTTTTCTCGAATATAAACGATGAAAAGTTTATGAAAGTCTTGCAAAGTTCAATCACATTTGAAAAACCCACGCATGGCCGGAACATACATAAACCATGGATCTTAATCTTTTCGTGTCCAGACTTTAGTACTCTACTAAAGAAAAGTTTAACTAATTCATATTGCTCATGTTTGCAAATGGTTGAAACGAATGCTCAAATATGTTCATGATCCCGAGAGATGAGTGTTTCCTGGCAACTACCTTTGTAGGAGAAGCAAAACCCACGAGTAGAAATGTTATTCACCCAACTCACCGCGACGTGATTGAAGGCCCTCCGGAAGAGAACGCAAAAAGGGAATCCCCAATAGCATAGAGATGGGATAATATATTTTGTTATATCTACTCTATGCTTGAATTCTATACTATCAACGTCCACTCTTTCGAAATAAACCCCCCCCCAACCCCCGTCTGACTCTATAAGGCACAAACTAAACGTTACTAGAAATAACACTTATCTGAAATTTAGGTTTTATTATTGTTACTCTTTTGTTCTTATTGCTATTTAGTTTATAGCAGCTACTGTTATTCACCTCAAAGTGGCTACCATTTTCTTTAATTATTCTTTATTAGCATGAGCATCGTCTAATATCACTTTCCTCTCGATTATAATCATATGTGCGGATGCTGCAACGAGTCCCTGTTTCTGAGTATCAATACTCATATTTGTAAATTTATTGCAATTATAATAACAGTGATACATTTAAAGAAAATCATTCTTTCCTAGCAGTGCCAAAACAAATTAACTTCTATCGCTTCATGGAATCACTGATGAAGGGATTAATTGCAACGACTGCCTGCTCTCTCTTCCTCTCCATCTTCCCCTTTCTCTGCCCCCCCTTCTCTCTCTCTCTGGATTAAAAATCGTTGCTGGCAGCAATTTCCAAGAACATCTTGAAAACCTGACCAAGATACTGCAACCAGCAGGGTGATCTGGTGTGGCTATATCGTCCTATCTAGACCAAAGGGCGCTGCTTCAAACTTCAACAAACATGGCATCCAGAGATTACCCGGGAAGAACCTAGTACATCGTATAGCCCGCTACGACAGTGCTGGTCGGGACAACTAATCAGTGTGACAGTGCCATGTGCAGCCGCTTTCACGTTCGCCTTGGTTTATGAGTTGGCGGGAATGGAGGCCTTGGAATGCAGTAAACACAGGAAGCAATACTTCTGTAACGGAAATCTTAGAAAGTGAGACATCAATATAATTTCAGTTAGATTTTAGAGATTTTGTTATATCATTCACAGCCATATAAAAAAGAGTTGCAATCCCATCTGGTGAGTCTTGAGTATTTGCGCCAGCGGCGGAGAGAGTCAGCTCTACACGTCGAAGCTTCAACTACATTATTGTGCAGCAATGAATTAAATATTTTGAAAACAATTTTGAGTCCATAAGGCCATTAGTTAGAATATGGTTATTATTAAGCAATGCTAATATATTTTAATCAAAATATGGTATACTTAAGCAAATAAACTTATTTTCCTTACTAAACCTATATGGTATGTTAAATAACTATTGTATAACAGTAGATTGGTTGTGTTTATGAGCTAACTCCTTCCCTCATTCCACCACTTTCAGTGGTAATTGATTTCATGGACAGCGTTGTCACGCATTTATTTTGGTAGCTCAATATATAAGTTATTCGGCTAATAGAATGTTAAATACAGTTTATACTTATCTTAACCAATTATCATTATTATTGAAGTATGAAATTCTAACATGTTACATCTATTTTCGCCTTCCTCATTAATACATCTGCGAGTTGTATTTTTAGTTTCTCTACACGTGCGATGTACATAGTGTACAGAGAACGTATTGTACAGCACCCAAAATATTCGATATCAAGATTGCACCGAAAATACATGTTTTGGGTTCCTCTGAATCCAAAAAAAAAAAAATAATTTTCAGTAAAACGTCCATGTATGTGTGTGGACAGTATAGCTCAAAGACGCAAAGATCATTAAATACAAAAATTGGTATTTAAGTTCCTTTAAGCCAGGTTATAAAAAAATTAATCACACAAACACAGAGAAATGTCATTACTTACGCTACGTTATTGGAGAGATTTATTTTAACTACTCCCAATTAATTAAATAACATAATCAATTTTTTTTTAATGAAATGAACTGAAGCTATGGCGCACTGAAAAAGTAACATTTGCTAACCAAATGTATAAGAGAATGCGTGAGCTAAAGCAGATGCCAGTTTGATATACCCATTAAATTCATTGACTCAGAAAAATGCCCCAAACCACATTCCACTAGCTGGAATGCGAAACGATTAATGTACATCAGATACAGAATGGAGTTCATTGGGTTTTATTAATAACGTTAGCCAGGGATTTATAACAGATCACAAATTGCATAATGTCTTGTTCGGGTGGCGCTATGCACGACATAGTGACCAAACATGAATATCCAGTAGCTCACGATATCTTGATGTTACATTTGGAAGCGTTCTTAACGATGAACACACGAAATACCTTGCACTCGGGACTGTTATGGGTTTTTAAGTTTTTATTGAATGCAAGTATAAATGAAGTTCATATTTACTTTGTCTAGCACGTATGTACAATGTACTCCAAAACTTGATACGGATATGGAAATACATGTTTTAAGAAAAATGTCTGAGTGTGTCTGTCTTTCTCTCTGTTTGTGGACAGTAGGTATAAATCAAAAGCGAAACATATTTTAAATATCAAAACTGGTGTTTATGTTCTCGTCATAGATCAGGTCGTTACAAAACATAACAACAACTCTTGTACTATAAAGATATAGGAATAAGCTTCATCAAATTAATTGATAATTGTCTCTTCGATGTTTAATTTTATCTTCTACAAAACTAAAGAAGAATTTTCATTTGCTGATTTCATAATTATTATCTTGAATTTTTATTATCTTTGATTATTACTTTCTCTAACACGTATGCACAATGTATCCAGTAGGCTAGGAAGGTACTTCATTCCATCCAAAAATCCAATTAATTACTTAAAAGTGCATTCCAGCATTTAGCCCAGTGCATTCTCTTATTTCTGTTCTATTTATAAAGAATCAATCAAGTAATAAGATCAATTCTGCTAATGTTTGTCTCAATTAGCATGATTTAGTTAAAAGAATAATCTTTTGCAAGAAACGTTTGTTTGCGGAACCGCTAGAGAAAGTCATGAGAATGGAATATATCATATTTTTTGGATTCAGTCATCCTGAAAGCATTTATTTCCGATGAAATCTCGATATCGGATTGTTGGTTGGAATGGAAGAATATCTTCCCAACCTACTTTGCATATTGTAAATACGTGGTAGAAAAGGTAATAATTAAATACAATAAAAATTAAAGGTAATAATTATGAAATCAGCAAATAAAGGCTCTTGGCGTTCAAAGTACTCAAAGGTGAAGCAATCGCTTAAGGGGAGTCGAAATGGGATTCTGATAATTTGTTTCATTTTTATGTTTTAATTGTAAATGAGTATTTCGTATCTCCTGCTTATTTTGGTATAACTGTCATAGAGGTACGCTGATTCCAAATAATTTAAAAATATTATAGAAAAATAAACCTAATAGTTTTTAGAACATTCTAGGACACTCCCTTGGTACATCAATAACTTTGTAAATATTAGTGTTGGAAAACAGCTCTATTTTTTATTTTGATTGGAAAGTTTCATTTTAGCTATTGGCATCCCGCTCATATTTCCTTCATGTGGGAGTTTCGAAGTACTGCGAAGTTGTGTTTGGAAAGATAGCTTACTTTTTTACTTTCTTTACACGTACTATGTACATAGTGTATAGAGCAGGTATTGTAATGCACCCAAAATTTTGACACCAAGATTTCATCGGAAATACATATTGAATCAAAAAAAGAAGAATTTTTGGAAAGAGGTCCGTGTGTGTATGTGTGTGTCTGTGGATAGCATAGCTCAAAAATTAAAAGACCGTTATGTACCACACTTGGTATTTAAATTTGGTATCTTCCAAGAATACGACACGAAGATTTTAAGAAAATCCCCCCACTCCCAAGTACCCTTTACATGGAACTTTTTTTCGAAAATTATGATTTTCTCAAAAATGGCTCTAACAATTTTGATTAAAATATCTAATATTAAAATCTGACAAAAAATCTTGAATTATCTAAAAATACCCCCTGAAGACTACTTTATGTTGGATGACTTTTACGGAATTTTGCATAACTGCTAAACCTCAAGAGATAAAAAAACTTACCACACAGAAAATGTAGAGCACATTAGAACACACAATTTATGTTATATGCATTTTTTTCGATGAGTTGATCGTTTTTGACATATTTCTTGTTTCTGGCTTGAGCTTTAAAAACTTATGCATTTCTCATACAGGAATTTGTCAACTTCTCTCCATACAAACAAAGTAAATTCAGTTGCAGAGCAACCAGCTTTTGACTTTCACTTTAACGTATGGTACTCCCTTCTACTTTCAAGGAAGCAAGTAATAAGACTATTTCTGCTAATTTTTTCTTGATTAGAATGAAGCATAGAAGCATAACCTTTTTAGCAATAATATTTTGCAGAGATGTAGAGAAAGTCATGTGAAATGTGTCAAATTTTTTAATGTTATGTTTGAATGCAATTTCTGAAGAAGTAAATTTTCTATACAAATCCCCCATTATCTCAGAAACTAATGGGCACTAAGAGCTGAAATTTTTACCACATATTTGCATCTAAATATACTTTATTTTAACTAAAAAGTTTTATATATGTGGATTATTTTTTTAATTTAAAAATCATAATTTTTCAATAAATTTTAAGAGTTTTATTTATAAAATCATATCTTTCCTTGTAATCAACAGAATTATTCTATCTTTCATCAAGCAACTCTAAAGGTATTGCTGAATATACCTTGAAATATTTAACTCATTATGTTAAATAGTTATTGAGATAATGGGTCAAACTTTAACATTAGCAAGATAGGTCATTTCGACTCCCCAGTTAACCCAACTATTTTACATTCCAGACCTTTACATTTGTAGAAGATGTAATTAAACTTCGAAGAGCAAATATGAAATCAGCGGTTACCAATTAATTTGATGAAGTTTATTCTTATATCTTTATAGCACAAGTCTTGTTATACTTTGTAAGGACCTGATTTATGACCAGCTTATGAATTATGGAGGATGCTCAATGAAAGACATTAGATAGCAGGTAATCTGGGTTCCTGGTTGTCCTTTTGTCACTGCGCAACTTGATGGTTGTTCCTAATGGACAGCGTAATTACCTTGGCTTGAGTAACGAGTTGAGAAACCCATTAAAGAAGATAAGAAACTGTAATGTCCTTCTAGATTGGCAGCTCTGAAGGAACTAATTTACTATTTATATAGTGCAATTCTGGCACAGACGTGATAAGCATATTCGACCTGGTATTTCAAACAATGTTGTGTAATTTGACAAAATGTGATTTTCTAATGATTTCTCGAGTTTTCTAAAGATATTATATTCACTGTTACACAGACCCATGAAATGTTCACTCTGAATACAAATATTTTTTTTCGTGCCTTCAAAATGTATTGGAATACGTTATCACTCAAGTTAAAAAACTCTAACCACAAGATTTTCTCCTATTTTCTGCAAACTATTCTTACAAGAGCTTATGTGTGTGTTTCATGCTATTCGAGATGAAAAATTGCAGAAATCATTTTTTTACTTTTTCTGCACTGCGTACATAGTTTATAGAGAAAGTATGGCAATCATTCCAAAATTTCGATACCCAGATTTCTCCAGAAATAGACGTTTTAGGGTCTCCTGTATCCACAAAAAGGATTTTCAGAAAAAGATCGGAGTGATTGTGAGAGTGTGTGAGTGTGTGTGTGTGTGTGTGTGTGTGTGTCTGTGTGTTTGTGAACACGACAATTCAAAAACGAAAAGTTGGTAAAATATGAAACTTGGTATTTAAGTTTAGTATCTTCCAGGGATGCAACTCGAAGATTTCGAGGAATACCTTACACTTTACATGGAAAAAAATTTAGAACATTTTGATTTTCTCAAAAATGGCTCTAATGATTTTGATTAAAATACCGTATATTAAAAGATATTTATATGGCAAATAAAATATATATCTTAGTTTTCTGGCTTTTCTGGCCTCTAAAGACCTCTTTTTTCTGAACAGATTTTGCTGAATTTTGTGTAATTGTTAAACCGTAAGAGATAGGCAAAAACATGTACATCATGTTATCACTATATATTTTATAGACATTTTTTAATTGAATTGAAAATTCCTGAGATATTCCTTGTTGTTTATTTTAGATTTAAAATACTTAATTTTTTTAGCGAAAAGCTGTAAACTCCTGGTTCTGCATAGAAATGGATTTCATCCACATAGCAACCAGCTTTTTAAAGATTTGTCTATCGTTTTAGCCTAGTGTATTCCCTTATTTTCGTTCTATTTAGAAGGAAGCAAGTAGTTAAGACAATTTCTGCTACTGTTTAGTAATTATCATAAGGTAAATAGAAGAATATACTTTTTAATAATAATTTGTTACAACGATGTAGAGAAAGTCATATGAATAGAACACATAAGATTTTTACGTTGTGTAGCATTCTAGAGACCTTTATTTAATTGCTCCTGTGGCTTAACGCTAAAACCAGTCATTGATTTAACTTTCTTCTGTTAAGTCCACATGAAGAAATGCTGATTGTGTAGAGATTCGAACTCGAAAATAAATACTGCCTATTTTGCGAAGTTAATGTCATAACCATTACACCAGAAAGGTACACACTCAAACGGCCCTTCCGTGTTTGTTATTATGTTCTCTAATGGTATTTTCATCAGCCTGAGGCAAATTTGTATTTTATAAACTTATATTCGAAATTTGAACAGCAGACAAGAGATCTGCAATCCTAAATAACGTATTTAAGACATTATTTGCTGAAAATATTTCGCTGAGGTTTATTAACATTCTTTATAAAATACAATACGTCCATTAATGTTATATATGTGAGTAATAAAGAAAGTAAAATGCATTTAATTGTGTGCTTTTAGGTTTATATGCTGATAAAGTGATTGTGTGACGTAACTCGGCATCTGTATCACAGTCTGGGAATGTTGTAGCGCATGTCTGTATAGTTTTATTCTATCAGATTGTCGCTGATATAACGGTGAGATATCCACATTCTGAAGTCTCAGAGTAGAGTGCAGGTGTGGTCAGGTCAGTCAGCTTGTCTTCATGGGTTGAGTAGTTTTGGTTTGGAAGGCTTCTTTTGACACTTGTCTCGGCTTAGAAGTGAATTAAAAAGGCATGATGAAGGTTTTGTGAAGTCTATGTTCTAGCTAACGTACTAAATGGGAAACCAGTGAGTTAGGTTTAATATACCTATCTTAGAAGCAAATTATTGAAATTTGCTCCACTAATTTTGATGCTGGGGGCCTGGATGTGTTTCGACAATTTGCTTTGTCATCCTCTAGCAGATTTGCAGATATCTGAGGTAGCTCCCAGGGCAAATGGCAGGCTGAGGGCAGCCCGAGGTGTGTTAGACGTGTCCCTGTACTCGGAGAGAACTTAACCACGTACTGATGGGATTGTGGGTTTTTGCAGGATGGCGGGGGAGTGCTGGGGTTGTGGAGTGACAGGAGGGGGCAAATATTGCTCCTCGACGGTTGCCTATTATGGTGCAACGGCCCTTGTGCACCGCTGGTATGAAGATTATTCAAAAAGTATATTTTGGGTTTTTAATTTTGATATCCAAGGAACACTTGAAGGATTGTAAGGAACTTAGCCGTGGCAACTGTTGGAGGTGCTCCTCCGTTACCGGGGATGCCCGCAAGCCATGGGGGGAAGCCGGTATCGCCTGAAGCGGCGGTTTGTGGGATCGTTATCCCCAAGAGACCTAACGAGGGCGCTCCGATGGAATGGTAACCCTTCGTTGAATTTTGTTGCCCGACGCCTAATCTCGTCCTCCAGGTATGGTAGACCAGAGGCTTCGTGCAGGAGTCTCGTAGGAAATACTCGAGGCACAGAATAGATGTTCCGAAGTCATCTATTCTGTGCCCGCTGAAGCAACAGCAGACTGGAATCTGCCGCCATGCCCCAGATCTCACAGGCGTAGATTAATAAGGGGTCTATGAGGGCCCTCAAAAGGCGCAACTTAAGGGGAACCGGCATCGTGGACTTCAGCATCGGGTACAGTGAGGCCGCAGCCCCGTTGCCTCGACACCTCAGTTCCCTGATGTGCTCCCCAAAAGTGACACCCTTGTTAAGCTTCACCCCCAAATAGGTAATGGTGTTCGTCCATTGTATCCTTCGTCTGAGGTACGTGAATGTAGGGAAGTTTGCGGGAAAGCGGCGCTTGGTGAAGAGAATAGCGTGGCTTTTCTCCGGATTGATGGACAACCGCCAACGCTCGCACCACTCTTGGATGAGGTGGAGGTGTCTCTGAATGGGGTCGAAGGCTCTGCGTGTGTGTATGTTTATACAGAATAACAGCACGTCATCAGCATACTGGGCTATGTTGACTTGCTGCACTGTTGGTAGGTCGGTCATGTAGATGCTAAAGAGCGTGAGGGATCGTTCAGAGCCTTCGGGCACTCCGCCTCTTATTGGCCTAAGTGTTGATTTGTGTCCCGCAACTGAAACTACAAAATATCTGTGTTTAATGTAATAAGTGTATGATGTGTGTCGGGAGCTCCAGTCGGATGAGTTTGAGGAGCAGACCCGCGTGCCAGGTCGTAGAGAAGGCCTTCTCCACGTCCAGCGACACCTATCTGAGGTAGCTAAAAATCTTCAGCGTCTAATATAGGTGCCCTTCTGATTACAGCGACATCGGGTGGTATGGTTGGACTTCAGTAACATCTGCCTTCTTCCTACGTTACCTTAGCCACCTGTGGTGGTGATAATCAGAAGTGTTTGCTCAAGCTAAATACCTAAAATTAGCAAATGCTTCCGAGTAGCTCCATCAGAGAATAAAAACTTCTTTTCTGATGATAAAAACTGTGTTTAATTTTTGTAACTTCAAGATTATGAAGATTTGTGCAATCGTCACAGTGTTTGACATACGGACGAAGTGGCACCGAAATTGAGTTTATTGTATCAACACCACATGAGGGACATTCCCGGGAGAGAGATGAGGTGAGAGGATACACCGGGCGGCAGGCACCAGGAGCGGCGGCACAGCAAGACAGGGTCTCTTTAATATCCAGATTGAAACACCCCGAGTCAGAAAGGCAGGCCAGCATTCCCGCGCCACTTAGAGTCCAACATAGACCGGGCAAGGAAAAACCTAAGCGGTGTGAACTTACCTTCTATTTCGTCTACTACTTTCTTTCAACAGTCACTTAGAATAAAAAAAAAAATAAAAAGTAACTGGTTCATTCAGTGCAGTGATGGCTTATGTGTACAATATGAGTGAACGGTGAATGTATAATCGGGACTGGGAGAACAATTAATTTTTGTTTTTCAAGAACAACCGCCACTGTTGCACACGCAACCTCTCCGCTTCTCTGCCAGGTGGAATGAAAAAGAAAGGGGTGATTTTAGAAAGAGCATTTTACCCCCTCGGATGCTTATCTTACCGGCCCTGGTGCAACGCCCCCCTCACAGAAGCGGTTATCCACCCGGTAACCAGCCGAAGTTGAGAAGAGAGACAGACATTTGGAAGATTGATTGCTTGAATTTTATTTGTAGCATGCCAATTGTACATGGATTTACATGTGAGTATAAAAAGAAAAAACACAGTAAAATACATAGCTGATAATATTTTAAAACTTGCAACATAAAAATCCTTTAAACGAAACGAAAAGATACACCGCCAGAATATGCAGGTGATTTTTCACATTTTGTGGTTTCAATAGATAACAAATGTGCATTTCGTGTATTATAATTATGATAATCTGAATTTTTATAAAATAATTTCTCGTTTGATTTAAAAAAGACTAAACTCTTAAAAATATAAATGGAAGGAATCGTTAAAATTTTATATTGCATAAAATAAGGTGTGTAGGAGTCCTTGATCTTTAACTTAAAGGTTGTTCGTAGAATTCTTTTCAGTGTGATAAATATCCTATATGCGTTAGCAGAGTTGCCCCAGAGAAACACAGATAACTAAAATGTGTGAAAACATGCCAAACATAGTTTCTTGGCAATATATTCAGAATGTTCATTCCACGGTAATAAATTATCCTTTCCCCATGGCATGCCGCACCGAGCACAATACCGACACTTCTAGTCCTGAAAGAAATCAGTGGGATGGAGGAGGTACAGGAATACTCGGGGGATGAAAGAAAGCTACTCAGCTTTCGCCCAGGGAAACCCCAGAAAAAACTATGGGTCAGGTAGGCTGGCCACGGGAAACGAACCCGCAATCTGTTGAAACCACCTAAACCGCCCCGCTCAGTGTGCTTGATGAGGTTTGTGATGGTGTTATATGAAAATCGTCCAGAAAGAAAAGAGCCATTAGGCATAGCTAATAATAATGGAAGATATCAATACTAAAGCTCATTACAACATTAGGGTACCTTACTCTGTCTTTGAATGCAATCTCCAATCTGTCAAGACATTTATTGTGATGTGGTAGCAATTTTTCAATGCCGATGTTATACCACCGCCAAAGACCTGAGCCAAGAGGTCACTACAACTCATCAGTTGAAGATCCTTTTCACCCAAAAAGTCATGTAAGGTGTCCACAGTGAAACATTTTTCTGCATTCTTTCATCAAAATTTGCTTTCAACTCTTCTCAAAGGACTAATGACCTCTCACTGCTGTTTTCTAGTACTTCCTTTATTACATTTCGAGTAAGAAGACTCCTTCATTATATTATTACCCTAAAATTGTGTTATTGTCCTTTAAAAACATTCAAAACATCAATAAGTCCTTTGGGGGCAGGAAAAAG
The DNA here is from genome assembly GCA_030762935.1 of Hymenopus coronatus. Classification (NCBI taxonomy): domain Eukaryota; kingdom Metazoa; phylum Arthropoda; class Insecta; order Mantodea; family Hymenopodidae; genus Hymenopus; species Hymenopus coronatus. The sequence continues at coordinate 135,831,531 of CM060882.1, forward strand.
TATAAATTCGGCATGGAACAATTACCGCCACGTTACATAAATGCCCATACAGAATGGCGACTTAGTGACTAATAGACTAAGATACTGTAACGTTTAAGGTTTTGTTGATATCTTTCGTTGTTATTTAGTTTTTACAAATCGTTCTTCACTTTCTGAATGACCTTCGAATTAATGTGTTTTGTGCTTTTTCCTTTCATCTGATTTATAGCTTACAGTGTCCAAGGTAACTATTACCTGATATTATTTATTTTCACGTTAGGAGATACAAAATGCACCTAGCTGCCTGATCGATACCAAAATTTCACCACAAATACAGGTTTTGAGGACCCCTGAACCCCCAAAAAAGTCTGCTGAGTGTCTCTGTGGGCAGCATAACTTAATTATGCCAATTTGTATTCGTTTTTAATCTTAGTATCTTCTAAGGGTGCAACTCGAATATTTTAAGGAAAATCACCCCAGCCCACATTACCCTTTCAAAGATTTGAAAAATTTAAAAATTCTTTAATTTTTTAAAACATCGCTATAACCATTTTGTTTAAAATACTGTAAAAATCACTTTATTGACTTAAAATTGGTTAAACAAGTCCTGAATTCACTGCTACAAATAATTCACGACACACACTGGCTTGCAATTCTTCCTCCTTATATAGCTAGAAAATTACGTCACAGAACTTTCTGGAAGCTAGTCGAAGATACTGGACGCTACTGGAAGAAGCGAGACGTCTCGCTTTCCAAAGTTTCTGGTTACCAGCGCCACACTTCTTGTGTTGTTACGCTATCTAAGGTTCCAACTTGATGGCTCACATACCAAGGCGAACGTGAGAACCACTGTAGAAGGCGCACTGTTACAATTCTTACTTGACAAATAAAATGTATGTGTTGAATTTGTTGGGAATAACCTCTGAAGCCCTCTTCATTCTGAATGACTTTTGCAATACTGGTAAACGTAAGAGACCGTTAAATGTAGCTCTCGTTAAAACATTTATTTAGTCTTCTTTGTAGTCTTCTAGACATTCCTTATTATTGGTTTTAAAATTCCTAATACTCAGATTGTTTTACTTCCTGCTGCCGCCCGTATGTACAATGTACCTAGTGGACAGAGAAGGTATTGTAATCCACCCAAAAATTCGATACCGGGTTTTCACCGGAAATATATGTTTTAGCACCCCCTGAATAAAAAAAAACATTTTCAGAAAAGTTCCGTGTGTGTCAGTGACAATATAGCTCAAAAAAGAATAGACGATTAAATAATAAAACCTGAAGGATGCGGCACGCAGATTTTCAACAAAAATCCCTCAACCTTAACTATTCTCTACAAGGAAAATTGTTCGAATTTTTTTTTCTTAAAAATGGCTCGGACGATTTTGATTAAAATGCCACATTTTAAAGCAATTTCCATTACAAATAAAATGTATATCTTGAATGTTTGAGGAATAGCTTCTGAAGTAATGTTCATACTTGATGAATTTTTTGGGAATAGCTTCTGAGGTACTGTTCATACTTGATGAATTTTGTTGAATTTTGCGTAACTATAAACCGTAAAACTTACCACACAAAAAATGTAGATCTCGTTAAAATACAGAATTTATGTCATGCATATAATTTCTTTTCGTGGATTTTATCATTTTCGAGATATTCCTTGTTATTAGTTTCAAATGTAAAGTACGTATACTTTTCTCAGAGAGAAAGTGTTCGTTTTTCTTTTTTCTACTCCTGACCAAGCAAAGAAGTGATTTGCAATGACAATCGCATAACGACAGTTTTTAAAACATTCGTTTAGTTCCCTTCTACGTATAAGGAACTAAGTAAGTTTATCTCGATTAGCATTGTGTAGAAAGAAGAAGAATATTTTGTAACACATTTGTAGAGCAGCTAGAGAAAATCATGCGAGTGTAAAACATCAGATTTTTTCAAATAGGAAGTTATCAATTTTTTTCATCCTCGTCAAGCAAAGAGAAGGGAATTTCAATTGCGTCACATAGCGACCGGCTGTACAAAGATGTGACTTCGTTTTAGCGTAATGTAATTTCTTATTTCCGTTCTACTTAGAAGCTAACACATGTTATTCTAATGTTTATCTTGATTAGCATGAAGTAGTGGAAAGAATAAGCTTATGTAAGAGTAGTTTGTTGGTATAGGTAGAGAAAGTCATATGAATAGCACACATCAGATTTTTTTTTACTTTCCCTACACGTACTATCTACATAGTGTATAGAGAAGGTCTTGTATTCCACCCAAAAATTCGATACCAATATTTCACCGCAAATAGACGTTCTAGGGTCCCCTGTGTGCAAAAAAGTATTTTCAGAAAAAGATCCCTGTGTGTGTGTGTGTCGGTGTGTCAGTGTGTCTGCGAACACGATTAAATTTAGTCTTTCAGGGATGCGACATGAAGATTTTGGGAAAGATCCTCCCACCCCAAACTACCCTTTACATGGAAAAAAATACCTACATTAACGATATTTATAAGGTAACTAAAATATATATCTTGAATTTTCTGAAAATAGCCTCTAAAGGCCTCCTTATTTGAATGAATTTTGCGTAACTGGTAAACCGTAGGAGATAGACAAAAACCTACTACACCAAAAATGTAGATCACATTAAAACTCACAGTTTATGTCGTTGCATTTTTTCGTGGAGTTGACCGTTTTTGAAATATTCCTTGTTATTAGTTTCATCTTTAAAATACTTACACTTTTCTCTTACGGAAATGCGCCATCTCCTTTCCGTACAAACAAAGGTATTTCAAACACATAGCAACTAGCTTTTAAAAGATTTGACTATCGATTTAGCCTCGTACACTCTCTTATTTCGCTTCTATTTACAGGGAAGCAAGTAATAAGACACTTTCTGCTAATTTTTATTAACATTAAGTAAATAGAGGAATAAGCTTTTTAACAATGATTTATTGTAAAGATGTAGAGAAGGTCATATGAATGGAATACATCAGATTTTCTTTCTGATGGGACTTTCTACTTTAGATTGCCATTACCTTGGCTTTGGACCCGTCTACTCGTGGTTTATCTTAATGTGTTTCCTTCTCCTAGATATAATGAGAATATCCATGTATTATGCATAAAACAATTAGGTATTTAAATACTGCAATATAGGCATATTTAGGAGCTTAATAAAGATACTTTTCTTTTGTAGTGTTTAATGCCTGCTTTTACTACTATGGCATCGCAGGCGGTGACACTGATGATACATGATGAAGATGGAGCCCCGATGGAATGAGATGGTGGGGGAAAACCCGGAGAAAACCCGCCCCTGCGCCGCTTTGTCCAGCACAAATCTCACATGCGGTCTAATAAAGCTACGTTATGAACGAAGCAAAGTCGGAAGCTAATAGAAACATTTTCCGCATATAAATATGTATTTGTGTCAACACAAACTGCAATAAAATACCTGAAATACAAGAATATTAAATATATTCATGAAACTGCTACGGTTATAGTTGACAGAACAGCACATTTCGCGTCCATTATTAACTTGTTTTCCTTAACATGAGACGGTTAATTTTCATAACAAGTTGTGTTTTCTTGGCAGGGAAATAACTCTGCGTTTCTAACTCACTATGTTTGTTTAAGAGGTAGAATTACCGCTAGTGTCGCCCATACAAGTGAGAAAAGGGAAGCTAATACTTTATTGGCGTTGGAATGTTGTCATGAACGTGAAAACCTGGAAGAATTAATGTACAGACCAAGAGCATGCGATAACTATAAAAAGGAAGCAAGAACGCTGAAGCAATCGTTATGTTATTGCCTTGTACTGTTTTCTGAAGGAATGAAAAGAAAGAAAAACTTGTTCTCGGGTCAGGGCACTCTGCGACGGCTGAAAAGTTGCGCTGCTTGAAAGCGATGCTGAGTTTGCGCTATTCCGCAGAGTAGATAGCAGCTAGGCAACTCACATATACTTTTCTTCAAAGTATGAAGCTTTAGAGGTTATTTATAATGTTCATTACACTGCAGATGATTCAACGCACAAAAATAAGCAGAAAATATAAACTTAAAAATCTTATGTGTTACATTCACACAACTTTCTGTTAAACAGCCTATTCTTTTATCTAGTTCATGCTAATTGAGATAAACATTAACAGATATGATATCTTGTAACTAGAAGGAAATGATGGAACACACTAGGATAAAATGGTAGTCCAATATATTAAAAGCTGAACTGAAACCAATAACAAGAAATATCTAAAAAAAATCTGATGTGTACCATTCACATGACTTTCTCCATATCCCAAGCAACAAATAATTCTTAAAAAGCTTATACTTCTATTTACTTTATGCTAATCAGAAAAAATTAGCAGAAATAGTCTAATTACTCGCTTCCTTGTAAGTAGAAGCGAAATAAGGGACAACCGTAGGTTAAAGTGATAGTCAAAAGCTGGTTGCTATGTCAATGAAGTTCTTATATTTATATGGATAGGAGTTGACAAGTTCCTGTATGAGAAAAGTATACGTTTTTCATAGCAGAAAACAAAAAAAAAAAAAAAAAAAGGAATGCCACAAAAACGACGAACTCTACGAAAAAAAAATATATATAACAAATTGTGTTTCAATGTGCTCTACATTTTTTGTGTAGTAAGTTTTTGTCCATCTCTTACGGTTTAGCAGTTATTCAAAATTTAGTAAAATTCATCCAGAATAAACTACTCTTCAGAGGCTATTCCCAGAAAATTCAGGATATATATTTTATTTGTTAGGTAAATATGTTTAATATACGAAATTTTAATCAAAATCGTTAGAGCCATTTTTGTGAAAATCAAAATGTTCGGAAAAAGTTCCATGTAAAGGGTAGTTGGGGGTGGGGGGATTTTTCTCAAAATCTTCGTGTCGCATCCCTGGAAGATACTAAACTTAAATACCAAGTTTGGTATTTTACCGACTTTTCGTTTTTGAGTTATCGTGTTCACAGACACACGGACACACGGACACACATACACACACACACATGGACCTTTTTGTGAAAATGCTTTTTATGGATATTGGGGACCCTAAAACATATATTTCCGGTGAAATCTCGGTATCGAATTTTTGGGTGTAGTGCAATACTTTCTCTATACACTATGTACATAGTGCGTATGGAGAAAGTAAAAATGGTTAACTCCACGAAAAAAGGACATATGACATAAACTGGGTGTTTCTACGAGATCTAGATATTTTCTGTGGTAAGTTTTTGTCTATCTCTTACGGTTAGTCGCGCAAAATCCAACAAATTCCAAGCAGAATAAAGAGGTTCTCCGAGGCTATTCCTAGAAAAGACAATATATACCTTTTATTTGGCGTGTACATATCTGTAATATACGGTATTTTAATCAAAATTGTTAGAGCCATTTTGAGAAAATAAAAATTTTCGAAAAATTTCCCATGTAAAAGGTAGTTTGGAGTGGAGAGATTTTGCTCAAAAAATTCGAGTTGCATCCTTGGAGGATACTAAACTTAAATACCAAATTTGGTATTTTACCGGCATTTTGTTTTTGAGCTATCGTGTTCACAAACATACGAACACCTTCACAGACCTTATTTTGGAAATGTCTCTTTTTCTGGATACAGGGAGCCCTAAAATGTCTATTTCCTGTTAAATCTCGGTCTCGAATTTTTGGGTTAAGTGAAATACCTCCTTTACACACTATATACACAGTACGTGTAGAGAAAGTAAAAATTACTTGTTTGTTTTTTTTCTAATTATATATCCCCCTTTAACATCGATAGTCATAACTCGTTGACTGTAGGTTTTTAATGCTGGAAATTTCATTATTTTCTTTTCTTTAAACACACGCACATTAACTCTCACATACATATTTCCAAAATATGTGGGAGACAGTGAATACTTCCGGTTAAAGAAAATTTCCCCGCCCCAGCCGTGAATGGAACCTGGGATATCAGGGTGATAAAGCAGCTCGCTGACCACTCGACCAGTCTTTTGTTTTATCTATGTGGTATCATGACAAAGTTTTGTAATTTTTACAATAAATGTACGAGTACTATTTTTTCAAGGTCCAATCTGTCGCGAAATTAAAACCACAGTGAAAATCAGATGAAGCTGTGTGTAGATGTATTGCGCAGTCTCTAGTATGACCGTTGTCGGTTGGAGGCGCGCAGTGAGCAAGTAAACATGCCTAGAACAATAGTGCTGCCTGCCAATTGTAATGTGAAAGTAGACCTTGACATTTCGGGAAACGACTCATCAGCACAGAAAAGTGAACCGACGATTTTCTCGATTCTCCTGATCCACTTGCTGAACGAGATCATCTTCGGTTGACATTCGCTTCCATCCTTGATCGCCTGCATCAAGAACGTCTGTACACACTGCTTCAAAGTTCCTCCACACTTTGCTATCTCTAATGAATGTTTCACCGTACACATTACTCAGTCGTCGGAGAATTTCAGCTGCGTTGCACCCGTCCGCATGAAGAAATCGAATTAACGCACTTCACATTTGACGCTATTGTTCTAGGCATTTTTACTTGCTCACTGCGCGCTTACAACTGACATGTATAACGTGACGCGATCAACAGTCATACTAAAGACACTGCGCAATACATCTGCGCAAAGCTTCATCTGATTTTCACTGTGGTTATAATTTTGTGACCGATCGGATCTTGAATAAAAAAATATCCAACGTAGGTGTACTGTTTTAGCATAGTTTCTTATAAGCTTTCCCCACTGATATTTAAACTTCCGCGTACAAATCTCTTTCTCTTTCCCCCTGATTGGCTAAATACACGTACAATGTCAAAATAAACTCAAGGTAAGGCGATAAAAACTATATAAACACACTGTGTATGTGCTTTTGTCATCTGAAAGTCAGGTCTAAAACGAGGGATTCTCCGTTTGTGTTTGTTAAAAAATACTAGGTTTATTTTAGATGCATTACTCTTTTTACATAAACTATTTGATTTATGCGGTTATGAAAATGTAAATCTGCTGATTATCTGTGATTCTAGATATATAATCATACCAATTAAAGAAATAATTTATATAGTCTATTCCCATTCTTCTCGGCCAGAAGTTGGGAGACAGGAGGAAATATAGGTTCCTGCATCAAGTGGCACCCTTTCCATCCTAAAAGTGTCAGCCGAAAAAATACGAATGGACTATACCGCACAGCTGCTTATTCCACCACAGCAGTCAAAGGGAGGTGACTAGTCACGTGACAGTTCAGAGATAAGAAAGTCATGTGGAACAAACCTTTGTGCTCTGACCTTACTGTTCTTCTTCTTTCTTTGTTTACCCTTCTCATATGTAGGACTTAAATAAATATAGGATCAGGGAGGACCGTAGAGGAGCAGAGGCTCCGAATCAGAGGGAGCAGCCGAGATAGATGATCAGCCCATGTCGGTATGAAAATAAGAAATGGACGTTATGAAATGACGAGGAAATGTATGATTATGGAGGAATTTGTGGATGAATGGAGGGGAAAACCTGAGAACCCGGAGAAAACCCCTCAGGCATCGCTTGGGATGATCTGGGATCGAGCCCTGGCCGCCTAAGTGAGAGGCGAACAAACTAACCACTAGACCATGGCGTCGCTTTTCTTGCTCTTGCGGGTGCTTCTTTTATAGAGTGTAACACCCGCTTTTACTACACAGTACCGCAGGCGATGACACTGATTATACATAAAATGAAGATGGAGCACCGTTGGAATGCGATGGCGTGAAGTGAATAGTTGCGAATGGAAGGTAATTCGACGTGGGCATCAAAATTAAAGAAAGGGTTGGAAACCATTGGGATGGGAGACATTTGGATGGCGGGGCAGGAAAACAGGCGAAGTATTTGGAGAAAAATTAAGAACCGCCTCTGTGATATTGACAGACAGCAAATAATTGCGCAATGCACAGAGAAGGTGTCATTAGAAGTACAGTCTGGGCTGAAATCGGAGTGGGGTATGGAGCAATACATCAAAACAGGTACCAAACTCATTAGAGAGGGGCTCGCGTGGATTAGACTAGGAGCATGGAGGAGCACGAAAATTTCTGATGAGAATGGTACGAGAATCTGTCCCTTTTGCGAGGAGGAAGAGTCGTGGGCTCACATCTTGGCAAGATGTAGGGGTACGGAGGAATGGCGGGAAAAATATTTGCCGCGATTTTTTACCACTGCGAATGTAGGGCTAGAAGCATGTTGGGCGCTACTGGCAGGTACGGAAAACATGGACGGGCTAGGTAAATTTATACTTAAGGCAAGACAGCTGAGATCTGAGGAGGCTGCCAATAGAGAAGGGGGGGGGGAGGAATAAGATCAACTAAACAAAAGTGACTACATTGTTCTACATACATATATATTATGTCATACTTAGGTCACTGTTGTGCTATGGTTTTATATATGTTGTATATATTATGTGTATATATGTATTTTAAGTGTAATTTTCTATTATAAGAGGGTGCATTTATGAAGGTGTACTCTGTGCTGTAAATTTAAATTGCTATATTTGAATATCTTTGTATTTTTTTATTTTCGGGTTCACTCTTAATTCTTTATTGTTGTTTAATATTGCTTTGGACTGTGTATTTCCTTTGTCTTTTTATTTTCGTGTATACTCTTTTAATTCTTTGTTGTTGTTGTTTTAATATTGCTTGTAATGTGTATTACAAAAGCACGTACGGTCTGAGCGACTTTTGAAATTCTATGTATGATATTGCTATGTCAATAAATACACTTATTCATTCATTTATTTAACAGAGAAAACTCCCTCTGCGCCGCTTTGTCCACTACAAATCTCACATGCATCGATCTCACTACCTTGGTGAGATGCGAGTGGTCTAACCTCTCCGACCACGGCGCATCCGCTGATACGTGTGGAATCTAACATAATTATATAGGTAGCAGGTGGTTTAAATAATTTGTCTTGCAATGCAAATTATTCCTAGACGCAAATATTTGTTTAAAAAAGTACAGTTTCCTTATTTTAATGCTTATACCTTAAAATACACAATTATCCTCGTTATCACGTTTGAGTTTATAAACGCGCTTTTAACTGTATATAAAAATAAATACTAGTTCACCGAAAATTCGGTTTAAAGGGAATTTCTCGGGGTCTATTTTTGGCACACACCTTCTCATTTTTGAACAGTTTTCTTAGGAACTCTTTCCCAGAATATAAATTTCGTGTCTTGCACAATAAGTCTAAAATAAATAGTTTTAACGGATATAAGAAGTTAAGATTATTTAATTTTTAGCTTTTCTGAAAGAGTTTGTAAGTTCTTCCTTAATGCGCTTTGCACCTTTGTTCGTGATCTGAAATCCTTACCGACATGCATACAAATTTCTGACCAATTGATGGTTTAGAAATATATTACAGATGCACCATAAATAATAGCTATCATTTTGTTTTGTGAAGTTTTATACGGATATTAGAAATTAGTTCTGAAGATTATTTTAAGAACACAACCATACATAAATAATATCTATGACCTGATATTATGATTATTTTTGTGTTTCTTTATTTGGCTGTTGTTAATTTGTTAGCCTTTTATGTAGTTTTGTATACAGCACACATTTTGTATGTGAGTAAACCTTTTATCCAATTTTCGCATCAAAAGTTTAAAGTGATATTCTTTCAAATAAAGATGACTTAGGCTGCACAACTCTGTATGAGATATCTTTGAGAGATAGGCAGGTGCCTATAAAAGACCCAGATATCGCACTGACATCTTTCCTAGAATTCTTTATCTATAAAAAAAACCGATATAGAGAGAGCAGAGAGATAGCGAGATCAAAGTAGAAGTGACAAAAGAGATAAATAGCATAGGAAGTTCAGGATTATTCAGTAAGTTGGTGCTTATTTCAGATTTTTATTTTCAGCAAACCGTGAACCTCAGATATTTATTTTATACAAAAATGCAAGAATTTCAAAGATTTTGAAAGTAGGTATAGAGCTTCCAATCAGCGCATATAGGAGTGCTTGTTCCTTATCAAAAAATGATGAGGAAAATAAAATAATTTACTGTAGTTTGCTCTGAATCCATTATTTAAATGCCACAAGTGCAATAGATTCCAAATACAGCTCTCTTTATTACAAACGCGCATGCAGTATAAAAGGTGTGATAGCTAGGATGCAATTGGTTGGGTTGTGGCAAGCAATGAATTATGTTATAATGTTGCGAGTAAGAAAGCATGTTCTTGATAAATGCATCTCATCTCAATGATGGTAAACTTAAAACTTCCTCATAAGTATGTAGAACTCGTATATAATGACATGCAGAAAGTGTTTCATCACCTCAAAATCTCTATGAAGTTTAAAACTGCCTTAATTTTAAACAACTCTGTGTTCAGCCATGTAGTGAACCCAAAAATACAAAATTCACAGAGATGTTTTGTTACATATAAAGGTCGAGAATCCTTAAAATTTATATCACAATATGATTTATTATAAGCTCTGATTATAAGGAATACGTCAAAGGTTGTGAACTTGTCAAGGACGTAATACATATTTGCTGTGGCAAAACATATCTGAAATTATTATAACAGTATTCTACCTCCCAAGATGTATGTACGTTCTAATATATTTTAATTTGATTTGAATTGAAAATCACTTGTATTTTGTGCTGAATACGAGGGCTGTAGCAGAAGTACGCGACCTACAAAGAAAGCACAAACATTTGGGGGAAAAACATGTTTATTTCTTACATAGTCTTCTTTTAGCCTCATACACTTTTGACAGCGATGTTCAATATCTTCAATATCTGTTTATAGTAGAACTATCGAGGTCTGCAAAATGGCTATCAACTGCAGACTCCACCTCTTCATTGTTGACAAATCTTCTACCACCAAGCCATTTCTTCAGGTTTGGAAATAGAAAATAATGAGAAGGAGCTAAATCTGGCGAATAGGATGCATGAGGAAGCAATTCGAACTCTAACTCATTGATTTTGGCCATGGCGATAATGGACATGTGAACTGGTGCATTGTCTTAATGAAACAAAACTTTCTTTTTCGCTAAATGAGGCCGTATTTGCTCGATTTCATCACTCAAACGCTTTAACAAGTTTGCATAATATTCGCCATGAATAACCTTTCCTTTTTTGAGATAACCAATGAAAATTATCTCGCGTGCGTCCCAGAAAACTGACGCCATGACCTTGTCTGCATATGAAATTGTCTTTACCTACTTTGGAGCCGATTCTCCCCTTCCAGTCCGCTAATTTGATTGTATCTTCGTCTCAAGTGTGAAGTGATGAACCTAGGTTTCATTCGTTGTTATGAATCGACGCAAAAACTCAGCCTTATTGCAGCGAAACATTGACAAACACTCGACTGAAACGTCCTCACGACGCTGTTTTTGTTCTATTATGAGCAAACACGACACCCACCTTGCACACAACTTTCTCATATCCAAATTTTTAGTCAGAATGTGATGTACACAACTTTTTGAAATACCTGCAATGTCTGCTAGCTCGCGCACTTTCAGTCGACGGTCATCCAATACCATGTTGTGGATTTTCTTTACAATTTCTGGACTAGTAACCTCATTTGGTCGACCACTGCGATTTTCGTCTTAGCAGCTTGTACGGCCGCGCTTAAACTCTGCCATCCAATATATTTCACTGTTGTAAAAGAAGGAGCAGACTCTTCCAAAGTAGAATCTAGCTCAGCTTTAATATAAGTTAGACTAAAACCTTTCAAATGAAAGTATTGTATCACATAACGATGGCCGGTTTTGTCCATGTTTACAAATTCGTTGAGAGCATTCACTAATGATGGCTGCCTACAACAACCGCTACTGTACGTCAGATCGGGTATTTCTGGGACAGTCAATATATTAACTCTCTTACAAAGGCAATAAAATAATTCCCAGCCAGTGAGTGTCTGAATTTCATCACATACTATACATGACATAATGCCCTGTGGGTTTACGCTTGTAATGATTAGAGGGAACTCGGGCGGGTCAGAAGTGGAGTCATGTCCTTTACTCCACGGATTCTAGGACGGATGCAGGAGTGTGGTAATTGGCAAGCAAGGTGGCCACTTGATCCGAACCCTTTTAACCACTTTTTGTCATCTCTCCTCCGCTGTAGCCGAGAACTTCCTTTCTCCACGAGTTACCAGGATGACATACAGGCGTCTTTAACTTGTGAAACGAGTCTGCAAAGTGCTACGTTTGAACTAAACCTCAATCTCAATATAGAATATTCACTAACTTCATTTGGTTAAGGCCAGGATGGCCGATGGTCAAAACTTTCAGTATAAACTGTGCATCTCTTATGTATTAAAATATTAAAAAAAAAACAAAAAAAAAACATAATAAATCTGATGAATTTCATACACATGACTTTCTCTACATCTCTATAACAAATTATTTTAATGGGCTTATCCTCCTATCTATTTCATGCTAATCTAGATAAAGCTTAGCAGAAACGGTCTAAATTACCTAGTTCTTTTATAAGTAGGAGGGAAATAAGGGAATAAAACAGGCTAAACCGACATTCAAATTTTTTTTTAAAATATGGTTGCTATGGGGTTGAAATATATTTCTTTCCGTGGCCAAGCGTTGACAGGTTCTCGTATGAGAAAAGTGTAAGAACTTTAAAACTGAAGTCAATAACAAGGAATATCTCGAAAACGGCTAACTCCACGAAAAAAATGTATGCGACATAAATGTATGTTTTATTGTGATCTACATGTTTTGTGTAGTAAGTTTTGTCTATATCTTACTGATTACCAGTTATGCAATATTCAATAAAAATCAGTCAGAATAAAGGCGTCTTAAGAGGATATTTCCAGAAAATTTAAGATATGCATTTTATTGGCATAAATATAAGAGATTTTAATCAAAATCGTTAGAGCTATTTTTGAGAAAATAAAAATGTTTGAAACTTTTTTCCATGTAAAGAGTAGTTCGGGATGGAGGATTTTCTTGAAAATCTTCGTGTCGCATCCGTGGAAGATACTGAACTTAAATACCAACTTTGGTATTCAACGAACTTGAGCTATGCTGCCACAGACACACACACACGCACACGCACACACACACACTGACAGACAGACATACACACGAACATTTTTCTAAAAGTGCTTGTTTTGGATTCAGGGGGTTTCAAGACATATATTTTCGGTAAAATCTCGGTATCGATTTTTGGGTGTACTTATGTACCTTACATGTGGCGAAAGTAATAAAATAACAATAATTAGTGTTACATATTTTACTTTCTCTAGCACGTATGTACAATATACAGTGTAAACCCTCCTAATAAATAATCCTCACTATATAAAATAATTATTGATGAAATTAGGTAGAGAAGGTATTGTATTCCATCCAAAAATTCCTTACCGAGATTTCACCTACAATACATGTTTTGAGTATCTTGAATTTAAAAATAAATTTTTAGAAAAAGGTCTCAGTGTCTGTCTTGTGTATAGGTATGTATATGTGTTTGTGTGTGTATTTGGACAGCATAACTAAACATTTTAATGTGTTCCATTCACATGACTTTCTCTACCTCTCTGCAACAAATTATTGTTAAACACCTTATGCTTCTGTTTACTTCATGCTAATAAAGAAACAATTAGCCGAAATAGCCTTATTACTTGCTTCCTTGTAAGTAGTAGAGAAATATGGGAATACCATAGGTTAAAGTGATAGTCAAAAGCTGTTTACTATGTGATTGAAGTACATTTGTTTGTATGGACAGGAGTTGACAAATTCCTGTATGAGAAGAGTGTGTTTTTTAAAGCTGAAACCAAAAACAAGGAATATCTCAAAAATGATCAATTCCACAAAAAATGTATATAACATAAATTGTGTGTTTTAACCTGCTCTACATGTTTTGTGTGATAAGTTTTTGTCCATCTCTTACGGTTTGGCATTTAGGCAAAATTCCGTAAAATTCATTCAGAATAGTCTTCAGAGGCTATTTCCAGAAAATTCAGGATATACATTTTATTTGTTAGGTAAATATCTTTAATATACAATATTTTAATCAAAATCGTATCAAAATTTTCGAAAAAAGTTTCATGTAAAGGGTAATTTGGGGTGGGGGGATTTTTCTCAAAATCTTCGTGTCGCATCCCTGGAAAATACTAAACTTAAATTCCAAGTTTGGTATTTTACCAGCTTTTCGTTTTTGAGTTATCGTGTTTACAGACACACGGGCACACACACATGCACCTTTTTCTGATAATGCTTTTCTTGGATATAGGGGAGAACATATGTTTCCCGTGAAATCTCGGTATCGAATTTTTGGGTGGAGTGCAATACCTTCTCTATACACTATGTACATAGTACGAGTAGAGAAAATAAAAACGGAAAGTCGGTTAAACAACAAATTTGGTATTAAAGTTATCCTCTTCCAAAGATGTGACACAAACATTTTCAGAAAAATCTCACCACCCCAATCTACACTTTTGATGCAACATTTTTCGAAATTTTCGATTTTCTTAGAAATGGCTGACGATTTCATTAAAATGCTGTGCATTAAAGCTGTTGGCGTGGTAAATAAACATCATATCGTGAATATCTTGGAAGCAGACACTGAAATCTTCATTCTGAAACTTATTGCAAAAAAACAAAAAAACAAAAAAACACGTAGATCTCGTTAGGACACACAATTTATGTCATATACATTTCTTTAATAACGTTAAACATTTCAGAGATACTCCCTGTATTGAGTTTAACTTTGAAATACTTAAAACTTCTTTCAAACCGGAAGCCTTTTTAAGCTCTCTTTTGTTTTATTCCTCGTCACGATTTAAATAACAATTACATAGCACAGATTTTAAAAAATTTGACTGTCGGTTTAGCTTAGTGTCTTCCCTTATTTCCGTTCTGCTTATAAGAAACTACCCAAATAGATAATTTCTGTTAATGTTAATTAACATTATATACAGAAAGGAATGTTTTGTAAGAATAGTTTGCTTCATAACAGATAGAGAAAGCCATGTGAATGGAACACTTCAAAAATTTAAAGTTATTAGACAAACATTTCCACATGGTCAGTTACCATATATGCATATTTAAGATACAAGTTAAAGTTAACAGATGAAGGAAAAGATAGATAAACTGTCTGTGACTAACTCAAAATATCGATGCGGTTTTGTCAGTTTCTGTGGTCCCAACATACAATCTCCTTCTAGCTGAACTTAAGAATTTTGTGTGAACTTAATTTTTCGCCGGTACTTCCTGTGTACATACCGCCAAAATATGTACCTAATCTTCTTCCACGCCACAGTCTGTGCAGAATCTCTTACCGGAAATTCAGACACCATTTACTGAATTCTCCAGCCTCTCAATTTCAGTCAGGCCAAATGCACCTACTTAGCAGCCAGGAAAGTAGAGAAACTGTGAGACATTTTGCAAAATTATATATAACCGATTAAGTCTTGGACCAAAGGGTTTACATAACTTTCACGTTTTAGGCTGGTTTCTCTACTGCAGAAAACACTGTCGTAGTAAAACATTAATTTGAATAGAAAGAGGAGGAAACTATATTACACTTCTGTTGATAGCATACAAAAATATGTTTTATGGACTACATTTCATAACAAAGGACTTAGTAATATTGATATACAACAAGATTTCGTAATCTGCATCTCAACAAAGATACCAGTATATGGAAAGAGTTAAATATGTTTCCTTGGCAGGAATAATCCAGTAGCATGGCATAATTTTCTGTGCTTTCCAGTCTGAAATTCTGGCAAGTGGTGTCTAGCTTGGTATTAATCTGTCGTCAGTGAATAGGTTCGTAAGACAGGGACGCGTCCTAGTGCACTGGACTGACTGTAAAGTTAAGATGATTGAGTATCGTGAATGTCTTAAAGGATTAGGAGTGCACAGCATAGACGACTTCGATGCCAGAGGAAGGGCAAAGACCAACAAAATTAAATACGGTAAATGCGCATAGTTATTATATCTTTGAACTGTTAAAATTAAAACTTTACATTATTCTGTGGATCTAAGAACATCTGCATAGCTGATGGAAGTTGTATCTTCTTTTTCTTCTCTCTCTCCCCTTGAAAGTGTTGTATATTATTACAGCCTTCTGCGAGTTCAAATATGTTTGGATAAGCAGTTAAATTTCACTTTCCTTAAGTGAAAGCATTTTATTTAAAAATCCACTTGCAGCGATTAAGCTTTTACTGGCAATGAGATGCTAATTATATTGTTCTGTTCACTTTTTCAAAATTCTTGTCCCTTTCGTTTCCTTTTATTTTTTTAATAAACAGACAAAATGGAATATAATGGAACCCATGTTAAGTTTACAATCCTAAGAATTTTTTAAATATCAGGATTGAGAAGTAAAAATGAAGAGAAACAAATATATTCCACTAAACATGATCCCGGAACATAACCGGATTCGTAACTAATAAACGCATTAAAATGTCTTTACAGACTCCCACAGCAACAACTTTGTAACCGATTAATTTTCAGACCCATGTTTTCTGGCACTTTGTTACGTCTCTTGATCCTTTCTTCTCTTCTCGACAGTTTTAAATATCACTTTTGTAACATTGTGTACGTTTTTAAGTGGGGAATAGTCTTAATATACTAAAACATTAATATATCGATAATTGGAGTCGTTTGTGAGGCAGATATTGAGTAAAGAAACAAAGATATATTTTTCCAGCAAATCAAACAGATATAATAAAGTAATAGTTTTATATGAATATTAATAAATATGCTTAATTCCACTTTTACTCGACTGTGCATCACTTTCTGAAGAATACTTTCAGGATAATCCCCCCTCAAAATACCCTTTACAAGAAACATTTTTCAAAATTTTCAATCTTCTCAAAAGGCTGTTACAATTTACATTAAAATGACATATATTAAAAGATATTTACATGGAAAATCAAATCTTTAATTTTCTGGGAATATCCTCTGGAGACACCTTTATTTAGGATAACTTTTGCAAACCAGTTAAAAATATTATTGCAAATTTCTTACCGGACAAAATATTACTATTCATTATGGCTTCACGGGTGATCAGCCGTGTCAGGTATATAAAATCCAAGCTTTCGACCATTGCACACTCCATGGTCTTCATCAGGGACTGCAGTGTGCAATAGTCAAAAGCTTGGATTTTATATACCTGACACGGCTGATCACCCGTGAAGCCATAATGAATAACATTCGCCGTGAAAGCTTCAAGTCTTACAAAATATTACTATACAAAATTATACATCATATTAAAAAACACAATTTGTATAAAATACATTTTGGTATATAAAGTAAATCATTTCCGAGATATTTCCTTTTATTGGTTTCAATTTCAAAAAAGTAAAGCAAAGTAAAGTCTTCATTCGTTTTATTTCTCTTTTCTTTCACTCCTGGATATGCAAAGAGAACCGAATTTATTTGTCATGCGTTTAAAGATTTGACTATCGCTCTAACCTAGCGTACTCCCTTTTCTTTCAAGGAAGCTAGTAATAAGACCATTTCTGCTAATGTTTATCTCGATTAGCATAACGTAAATAGAAAAATTATCTTTTATAAAAATAGTTTATTGTGCAGAACAGGAAGAGAAAATCATGTGAATGGAACACATCAGGTATTGATCTCTTAGATGATCCACAACCAATGAAATGGTTGCGGCCTATATTTGGTAGGTCACGGGTTTAAATCCCGAGTCTACCAATCTTTCTGAAAATTTGGTCGCGGTTGCTAGGCGCCTGCTGGGTTGTTAATTTGTTCCGCGAATATTTCTATTATCCTTTTCATCATTTCATTTATTTCCTTCTTCTTTACAACCATACCAGGAATCTTGTTGATCATACATCCTGAAAATGCTATCATCGAAAGTTTGCTTGCTCCTCTACTTGTAAATCTTAGGGGTATAAACATTACAAGGAAGAGAGTATCCGAGAGTGAAAAAGGCAATGACCCATATCTTTGACGGATTTAGATACCCTGAAATTATTGAAATCCTCAGTCTCTATGGACACTATCTCCTGTCGAAAAAGCGTTTCACTGTAAATCACATGCAAGAAAGCGCATCAACCTCAATAGATTATTCAGATGAACGGTAATGTGGTCAATGAAGCTGCAATATGTCTGGAAGGCCACTTTCTATACACACAATCGTGTCCAACATATTAATTCAGTATGCTAATGTCTTTATTACTTGATCTTAGAACGTGCTCAGCAAACAGCATTGTTCATTACGCTTTCTCCACTCAAAAGTATGACATGAATTCCTGAATGTGCGGTTACGGTTACATAGAGATAATTGTCTTAAATGAAGAAAGCAAAATAAGCTCCGGTAACCGTATAAGGAAATATCATTAAAACCCCAAAAAAGGACCAAACTTCAAGCGCGGTCGTTCTACAAAATGACTCTCAATTAGACCGAACAAATTATGATCAGATAGATGAACCTTTACGCTCTCTACTAGTTACCTTAGTACACTTTGGTCGGAGTCTATTAAGACACTGGGAAGGAGAGATAAGGACGTCACGTGACTACACAGCAGCTACCATAAACAGCCGATACCTAGACACGAGCAATTATTCCCTACATTTGCCCCTTTGAACTTCAAAAAAAATTCTGACCAAAGAATATACAGAAATATTGCATTTCACTCATCATTTTTATCGAGACTTCGCCGGAAATAATGCTTTGGCACTCCCTGAATTTCCCCCGAAAACTTTGTTAGAAAAAGGTGTTTGGCAATGTGTTTATGCTTTTATTTGTTTTGATAGTGTTTAACGTCCACTTTTACTACATGTAGCACCGCAGACGATGACACTGATGATTTAACATGTATTTAGTCTTTTACGGCCGGCGTTAATCCGATAAAAAGTAGACTTCGAGCTTAAATGCCGTGGTCTCGTCCCATCTGACGTATGTGCATCTTCAGAGAATATGACTCCTAGCTAGTTATAACTGATGATTCATGGAATGAAGATGGAGCATGGCGGGGGAAATCGACGAACCCGGAGAAGAAGAGTTGGAGTCTTCAGTTCATGGCTATTTTACAGACCTCGACAGTTCTCACTATAAACAGGGTATTGAAGCCATTGAACATCGCTGGGGAAAATGTATCGAGCTGAAAGCAGACTGTGTAGAGAAATAAAACATTTTTTCCCCAAAATGTTGTGCTTTCTTTGTTAGGTCGGGTACTCCTGGGACAGCCCTCGTATATGTTTGAAAATCCCTAAAGCTGGTGCAAAGTTCGTCCAATTTTGCGTTATAGTTTTCCCCATGCCAGGTGTTTCGCCCAGTTTCACCGTTCCGATGTTATTTTATGGAAAATAACCATTCCTTCCCGGATAATGTGCAGATTTTTCGCATTTACAGCCACTAACATTTTTTCGTGTACTCCTTTCCAAGGCTGTTCTAATCTGAATTTCGCTATTTAAATATTTTATAGTAATTATTAATATAAAATGAGATTAAAAATCTTCTGCAGACTAAAAAGCTAAACGCTTTAAGCAAAGATTCCTGACAGTGGTAAAAATTTCCTGAGTACTTATGAAACAAGAAACTTCAGGAGTAACTACAAAAAGCCAAAAAGAAGGAAAAAAGTAAAAAGAAAAAAGAAAGGAAACGTAATAAGCAATAAAAAAAATCCGCACAGTAGAAGAATGATTAGATACAGAGCTCAGGAGTCTGAAACAATTACATGAAATCTGAAATGAGAGAGAGAGAGAGTGGATAGGGTTAGGGCGTTTTCGGAGGGGACTCGGTACCGATCCCGTGAGAATATTGTACCTACGACCTTCGAAGGGATGTCCCTGCGAAAGAAGAATGAGATGATAAGAGACACTAGGCGGTCGGAGCCAGAACAATGGAACAGAAATGACAGGATCTCTAAAATTTCCAGGATGAGACATCCCGGCAGACCAGATACCCGAGCCCCACCTAGAGGCTCCAATCGTATATACCGGAGCCAGGCGAAGGCCGAAGGGCAAATTTTTCCCTGACACGCTGCACGAAACATCATTGCCGTTACCTCCAAACCTAAAACAGACTAAACGAGACGAATGAAAGGGTTGCGTGATTTATGTGGAGGTACAGAAAATTCGGGGTATGAGAAAAACCACTCCGGAATTCAACCTGACTGCTGGGGAAACTCCCAAAAACGCCCAGGGTGAAAGTGGGTAACGGGATTCAAACTTGGTACCTTCCGAATGTGAGTTGCACACGTTATACATACAAACACCCTTCGCTGTTTGTCATAATGTGAAAAGTGAACTCTTCCCTGTGTTTTGAAACAGATACTATTTGTTATGAACAGTTATTCTAGATTTCTTGTTATGTATTTAAGAAATCCTGTGTATACTAAACACGTATTTCTACATAAAAAATTTAAAAGGTGCGGTATATCTCTCTCCCTCTCTTTCTCTCTGTCCCTTGAGTATTCAGAGAATTGAAAAACGAATAACGGGTTTGTCTTGTCATTGGTGATCGCATCAAATTTGTCATAAAATAGATATTGGCATAATTCTGACTGTTACTATTTGTCATATTAAGGGATGATAATAATGCTAATTATTTTAACAACATTCTTAAGCCCGGCTGGGAAGTGTGGTGGTAACGTGTCTACCTCACATTTACCAGGTCGCGAGTTCGAATCTCCGTTAGAGCGAGTTACGCGGATAAGGTTTTTTTCGGGGTTTTCCCTCATCCTGAGAAGATGAATGTCGAGTAACTTTAAGCTCTATAGACCCACCATTTCACCTATTTCATTCATCGTCCGACCAATCAGGTTAAAGTATGTTAAGATGAAAGGAATCGAATTCTTAAATTCCAGAGATTGATTTTACATAGCTTATTGTTCTCATTCTGACTCATAGTGTCCTGTACGTCCTGGATTGTGTCCTGAAGATATAGATTTATATTTTTTTCATGCTTGTATTGTTGTTTAATTATTTCTATTAATGTATTATTTTTAATTTATTTTTCTCCTGGAGTTCTCTTTATACTCATTTCAATCTATATTGTTTGTTTTCGTAATTTATCAATTGTTGTCCTCTGTGTGGGAGGGGGATGTAATCTCATCTGATTTCGTTACTTTTTCCTTCCTCTACACGGACTACATAGTGTATATGGAAGGTATTGCGCTCCACCCAAAATTAAATACAGAGATTACACCAGAAATATATATTTTAGGTTCCCCTGTATAAAAGAAAACATTTTTAGAAAAAGGTCCTGTGTCAGTGTGTCCGTGGGTCTGTGAATACGATAACTCAAAAACGAAAAATCGACAAAATACCACAGTTTATATTTAAATTTAGTATCTTCCAGGGATGTGACTCGAAGATTTAGAGAAAAATCCTCCATCCCAAACTACGTTTTACTTGGAAAAGAATTCGAAAATTTAGTTTTCTGAAAAATGGATCTAAAATTTTGATTAAAATACCGCATATTAAAGGTACTTATATGCCCAATTGAATAGTCTCTAAAGATCTCTTTATTCTGAATGAATTTTGCTCAATTTTGCGTAACTGGTAAACGTTAGAGATAGACAAAAATAGACAATAATGACTACATAAACAATCACGTTAAAGTACACAATTTATATCATATACTTTTTTTTTTTTGTGGAATTGCCCATCTGTAAGATATTTCTTGTTATTTATTTCAGATTTAAAATACCTAAATTTTTCTCACGCGGAATGTTGTTAACTCCTGGCCCTGCATAGAAACGGATTTCAACCATAAAATATCCAGCTTTTAATAGATTTAACTATTATTTCAGGCCAGTGTATTCCATATTTTCTTTCTATTTACAAGGAAGCAAGTAATTAAGACAGGTTCTGCTAATGCTTATCTAAGTTATCTTAATGTAGATAAAAGAATATTTTTAATAATAATTTCTTACAGCGATGTGGAGAAGGTCATGTGAATGGAGCACATGATTTTTACTATTGAAATGCAATGTTCGGGTGCTAATCCTTTATTTATTTATTTACATATAAGCTTAAACTCGGGCGAATGGCAGATTTTCAACGCTTTCAGTCCTAAGGGGAAAGTATGCATGTGACAAATTTATCGGATCCGATACACTCCTGCACCACCAGATCAGGTTTGGACAGTACTCAACGGAGCTCTTAACTTTCTTTAGAAATGTAACCGGTTCATAGAAATTGTTACATTAATCTCAACATAAAGATACCTACTGCTATGACAATACAATTTCAGTTTTCTTTTTTCAAACTATACAGGATCTCTTTTGAAGCACGAAATGCATGTCTAATTCTTTATTTTAATGCTAACATTACCAATGCTCTTCTACAGCTTTATATTTCTTCCTTTTTATCGCAGTTATAGCGCATTATAAAGGCTTTTTACAGCATTTGGTTGCTGTAACGTTGAAAATCTTGCTACAGTTTATTTTGTTTTTTTGCTGCAGGTTCCAGAAAATACTTGCGTTTTGTTTCTTTTCAACGGTTACTGTGCTGATAAAGAACAGGTATTTATTTCTAGTCATCGGTAGGCTCCACATTGCTTATAGATTGCGAAACTGAGTCGCATTTTCACCTTAATAGTGCTATTTACGTTCTCTAAAGTTAAATATTCTTGAAGTATCTAATGTGATTATAGGATATCTTACTTTGTAACCTACAGATTGTCTAAAGCTTCGGAATGGTTTGAAGCTAATAGTTTATTTTTAAATAAACACAAGACTATCTCTGTTTTATTCACTTTAAAAAGGACATCAGACAACTTAGCATTACAGTATCAGACAAGTAGTAAATTCTTAGGTAGACATATTGATAACCAATTATTGTGGACCACCCATATTGAATATTTAAAAAAGAGACTGTCTAGCATCACATTTTTAATTCGTAATTTGAGAGATTCTATCCCAATTGAATACGTGAGAAGTATGTATTTTGCTTTCTTTGAATCAGATATGCCCTAATTCTTTGGGGTGATGCTAACAAAGTAAATGACATTTTTTTGTCTTCAAAAGAAAATTATTAGAATAATTAAAAAAAGTTCCTATATAACCCCATGTAGACCCCTATTTATTGAGTTAGGCATTTTAACTATTTATAATCTTTATATTTTAGATAATTTAGTATATATACATGCCTCTTGTCATAGACATATTTTGAGGATGGATATTCATTGTTATAGTACTAGATACAGGTCCAATGTAAACATTCCATATTATCGACTAACAAAATCTCAGAATAGTTATCAGTACTTAGGTATTAAATTGTATAATAACTTGCCTGATAGTGTTAAATGTTTAAACATGCAGACTTTTAAGTCCAGGATATATACATGGTTAGTCAAACATCCTTTTTATTCTATACATGAATAAGTTAATGATAAATTTTGTGATCTTGTTTTGTAATTTATTATGACAAGGTTATTGTACTGTTTTCAACAGACGTTGTCAACGCCTGTATAGTGCTTTTAGACAAAATAAAAATGAAATTAAAAAACCATGAAATTATTTTATGATAAATAAATTGTAAATAAACAAAAATAAGGCATGATAAATAAGACAGTAAACGTTCTGATCCTTTAATGGCTTTCTATCCAACTTTTTCCAAACAGGTTTAGAAATTCTGAGATAAAGGTTATAGAACTACATCACATAATGGGTGAGTAAAAAGTATCTGAAATGACATTATTTTCCTTTAAATTATAGTTTGTTTAGCAGTTGTGATTGCACTGGTTTATAATCTAATTTTGCTTAGTTTTATATTATTTTTAAACACTTTGTTAAACATTTTCATACAGTCTAAAATATGTTCTCCAACATTAGAGAACTGTTGTTGTTTTAAGCAGTTAAATAAAGTACCTATCCTGAGAAAGCTAACTCCATTAATTGTTCTTAATTTCTGAATGACTGATTGTGATACCAGGATGATACTAAAATTGTTTCATATTTTTTTATTTATATTCGTACTTAAAATAAATAAAAATACAATGTATAACTATAATATACAACTAATATTGAATTTGTTGCTACAATGTTTTAATAATTCTTCACATAATCATATTTCTGTCTATGTTCTTTACAATACACTTTATGTGACTGAGCCATTACTCCTGCTAAAATTGAAGTTAATAATTTAAGTTTTTATTAATAACCAAATTAATATAACCTCACTACTTATTTATTTACTTTATCTTTTAAATTTTTATTTTCTCAATTAATATATTGTTATTTTTACTTGTAATATTAAGGACCACGTAATCACCAAACAGACAAACATCCTGACACTCATCCTGAATAGGAATGGGAGGATCTTAAAATATATAAAAACGTGATGAATTTCATTCAAATGTCTTTTCCACTTATTCTATAATACATAATAATCCTTACGAAGGTCTGGTCTTCTATCTGTTTCGAGTTAATCGAGATAAACATTAGTAGAAATTGTGTTAATTCTTAGTTTCTTGTGTGTAAAACGAAAATAAAGGAATGCACTAATCTAAAGGAGTTGTCACGTCTTTTAAAGCTGGTTGTTTTGGTTGTTGTAATGAAATTCAGTTCTATTTGCATGGTCGTAAGTGAAAACAAAGGAATAACGATATCAGCAAAATAAGTGTTGGAAAATTTAAACAGATAACAAAAAACCTCTCGGATATGATTAACGCCACAAAAATTAAAAAAGGAATTTATATATGTTAATGTAATACCTATATGACATAAATTATGTGTTTTGAGGATATATAGGTACATTTTTGTAAAGCAAGCTTTTGTTTATCTCTAACGGTTACTTGTTATGCAAAAATCATCCAGAATGAGTAGGACTTCAGAGGCTATTCCCAATAAAATCTAGATACCCATCTCATTCTTCATAAAAATATATTAAACACATGGTATTTTAATCAAAATCGTTCGAGACATTTTTGAGTAAATGAAACAAATCGAAAAATATTTCATTTAGAGAAGCTTGAGGAGCGGGAATTTTGTTGAAAATGTTCGAGTCATCCTAGGAAGATGAACTTAGGTAAATACTAAGTTTGGATGTTAATATACCTTACGTTTTTGGACACATCCGCACATGAACACACAGCGATTTTTCAAAAAAAATATTTTTTTGCAATTTAGGGGACCACAAAACATGTATTACAAGTGAAATCTTACTATCGAATTTTTGATGCGGTGCAGTACCTCCCCCTTGTACATGCTAGAGAAAGTAAAAGCAATATAGAACCAAGGACGGACTCTTGGGACACTCGTACATCAGTAATTTAAATTTGGAAAATGTAGGTATATTTCGGGTTTTCTCTGAAGTTAATATAAAATGCACTTATCTTCTTATTCTATTTGAATTTTAAGTAACAACAAAATTTTGGTGTTAATTAAAACACGAAATGTATACGAAATTGTTTATTTACTTTACGGAATCAGCCATATCCGAAATATTTGTTGTTCGTTAGTTTCCACACAGTTCATAATGAGGTAGATTTGTGAAATAGATACTTAAATGCTTTTCTCCCGCATTTACATGTGAGCATAACATCATTGCGAAATTTACAGATTATTATTGCATAATTGGGAATTACATTTTGACTACAATCGGTCAAAAAGTCGAATATTGTATTTTTAATATCAATTGTTGTTGAAACATTTCAGAATCCATAGGGAATCAACAAATGCGCCTCATTTCTTACTTCGGAATCTACAGTCACTTAAAACTTTTACAAAACATCTTCTTCCTGGCATACCAGGTTATAAAACGGAGCTGTACTCTAAATCACAGATTCACGCCACCAAAATTTCCCAGAAATATTTGAAATATGTACTTTAATATTTCAGGTGAAAATCATCTTAACACTGCCAGTAATATTTCAAAAAACATAATTGTAGAGATTAAAATATTTAGCTTTTAGAAATATTTTCCTAATTTGGCGATCAAAGTTATGGAAATATAACCACGTGTAGTCTTTAAGCTTGCTTATATTCCAAATTCAAAAAAATTCCAACCAACTTTTTTCATATTTTGAGTTACGCTGAATATTCTGATTATGCAATATATTTACATAGTATTACAGTTATAATTTAATATATATATATATTATATATAGGTATCTTACACATTAATTAATCAATTAGAATGACATTTGGTAATCGTTTTAAAATAACACCATTTCATTCAGAGTGAATTTTTTAGGAAAAACATACAGGGATATAGATATTTGAAATTTCATTCCCAGCTTAGAGTTGTCAGATGGTAGCGGATAGAAAAATGTTGTTGTTTTCTAAATTACCGTCTACCAATTATTTATTTGAGGGGCGTTCAATAAGTCCTTAAAAAAGATAGAAAAAAACAAATTATTTTGGTATTTTTTTATTTTTCAATATCATTTTCTTTTAGTGTTTCTCCATTTGTTTTAAGCTGAAAAGTAGGATTTCGGAACGTCCTCAAAATAGGCATCTGTCTTCGTTACACGTGAATCATTTTTGCCAAGCCATTTTTTAAATAAAAAAAAAATAAATTTGCTGAATATTGTGGATATTGTAGTAATTCGAACTTTAATTCTACAATTTTCACCATCAAAACTGCGCAGGTGATCACCCTTGCATTGTCTTGATGGAAGAGAATCTATTTCTTTGCCAGATGAGGGGGTTTTCTCTTGATTTCTCCGTTTAACCGGTGCAATAACGATGCATAATACTCTCCATTTATGTTCTTCGTTTCTGTAAATAATCAATATAGACGATTCCGCGTGCATCCCAGAAATCCGAGGTCATCACTTGTCTGCAGATTTTACCACTTTTAGATTCTTTGGAGCCGGTTTGCCTTTAAAAATCCACTGTTTGGACTGTAATTTTGTCTCTGGAGTGTAGCAGTGTAACAGTGTTACATATCGACACAGAAGCTTGTCAGGATTGAGACGGAAAAGTGCCAAACCTTTTCACACGATTGCATTTATTCTCCATTGAGAGCAAAGGCGGCACCCATTTTGCAGAACTTTTGTCAGATCTAATTTTGGTGAAAAATTGAGTACACTGCTTTTGTGATATTCCTGGTGGTTCTACTATTTCACGAATTCGTCGATCACTCAAAACCATATACTGGACTTTTTCAACCATTTTGGAGGAAGTCCGACACATGTTCATCATTTGTGGATGTACTGCTACGTTTAAATTCATTTATCCAATTGTAAATTGTTGCAAACACAGGAGCAGATATACCATGAACTACATCCAACTCGCCTTAAGCCTTTTAAATAGAAGTGTAAAGACCAACCTCAACAAGTTCATCTGGAAAAACAGAAAGTATATGAGCCCACCATACCATATTTTAAAGAAAAGTACAATCTCAGAAAAATAACAATAGTAGGCCTATTTTTTTGGATCACGAGGAACAATTACAAGTATGTTTGTGAAATGGAGGGCAAAATATAAACTTAACAGAAGTGTGGAACAAACAATCACGGAAAACATCATAAAACATTCCATAGCCATTTTTAGAAATCATTTATATGGTTTGAATAGAACGTATGGTTTATAAATCACTTTATTTTTGTAGCTTTTTCTCTCTTTTATTATTATAACTTTTATTGTTGCACACCTTTTATAATCTGCTACAATTTGTTCTCATAGCTTAATTTTATATAGCTATTATAACGTATGATAAAATATTTTTTGTAATACTCACTTATAACATTTTTTGTTAAAAACCTCTAAATGTATATTGTTCTGTGTCACTTGGCAAACTCATTTATGAGTCAGACTAATAAATAAAAAATCACCACACAAAACTAATTTTTTCCTATCTTTGTAAAGAAGCATAAGATTGTTGATCCAATAGTTTTGGAAACTAAACCACGTGATGGATATAGCTGAAACTTTAACTGCCATCTAGTAAGAGACGAGGTTATTAAATACAAACCTTTTTCAAATGCTACGAGTGTAATTCTTGAATTTTCGAAGGAGTTCTGGAACCCCCTCGTACTTTATAGGCTGAAGTTTTCTTAGAATTACATTTCTGAAGCGTTAAGTCCAAAAACATTCTGGTAAATTTTATTTTGGGAAGGATTGCCAAGACACCTGTCTCATTATTTTTATGGGCAATATCTTAAAAATGTGAGATGTGATAATGAACATCGTTGTGACACCGTCTCCTTGTCAAATGCAAGGCTCATTAAACTTATCAATTAGCTCCGGGATCTAAAAACAGTTGAGATAAATGTCTCCGAGTGTAGGCTTGCACCACATCTCTCTCACCTGTTACCTTGACAAGTTGCGCCAACACTGCAACCTGTCAGATCTGTTGAAACTCGGGCCACCAGCTATTACAAAGATACCTCCCCCTTATCTGCCATCTGCACCGTTAGGGACACTCTCTCTCGCGCAGTGACAAAACGGGTTCCTTTGCCTTCATTGCAACCTCAATTAATTATACAAACAAGTTATCCTTTGGACATATCCGCTCAAAAATCTTCCATGTGCTTGCAAAACAAATGCTAAGCAATTAACGTTGGATTTCCTGGAAGCTAAGTGACAACAAAGAAGTATAAGTTATGCCCAACTTCCGTCACAAAACCGAATGTTTGTACGACTCCATTTACATCTTCATGTAACCGAACGGATGTCTCAAAGCTAATTGCTAGTTATGCAGGTTTAATGAAAAATCGGTGAACAAGAACTGCAAGTTAACAACCTTAAAGTTAATTAAGTTTTTCATAGCATAAAAGCGACTTAGGGGACAAGATAGTCTAAACATACAGAACCTACACCTTAAGAGAGTTGCATTATCACCGATCTTAAAGTATTCAATTGTTTTTCAAGAAATTTATATGAATTTTCTACAAATCATGAAATTATTTGAACTGAATAGCTTATGTGGTTGAGCTTATAAAAAGTATTTCATTCAGCAAAAAAGTAACAACATTTAATCTTAAAACATGTGAATTCATGCACATTTTTCTCTGACACTGCTTGCAATACATAATCACACTTTTGCATGCTTGTTCTTTGTATAATAAGCTATCATCTGAAACTCAATTATTTAGCTGTAATAAAATTTAAGTAGAAATTAAAAAAATTGCAAATTCAAAAAAGTGAAAATGTGGAAAATTGACAATGTTGTTGCTTTCTTAATATGATCAATATATACTATAGCATCACAATTGTGATTCAGCTATGTGCTGAAATTTTCAGCTTTCCAGCTCTCACACTTCTGATAAAAAGGTACACAAGTATCCGAAATGCTGTTTTGACCAAAACTGAATTTAAAGGTACTAATGTTCTAAAAATAGGCATTGCATAACAACTTTAAGAACTGCAGATCAGCATTTAAATTATATTTAAATTTATTAAAAGCCTCTTAACCCCCCAAAAGTATACATTTTCTAAAACTAGAAATAGCAGACATTTTATTAGTGTCTAAAACAAAACCATGTTCTTTTTTGCCATTTCAGAGTACCTTGTCCCCTTAAGGCAATGCAATTGTGAAATACCAAAATTCCTACAGTCTTATTCTGATTACCTTCACGTTTTAGGAAGTTAAATGAGAACATACAAAACGCCTTTCGTTTTTTCGAGCCACAATAAACCGTTTTCAAGATATTACTTCTTTTGTTCATAACAAATTTATTTATCACTTTTGCATTTGATACTAGTAGTACAAAATGCTTCTTGAACACTACGCTTCTATATTTTTAGGTTGAGAATAATATATTGTAATACTAAATAAAACTGAAATTGTAGTGCAGGCATTTCAAAATTTCAATTATTTTAAGAGAAAAAACGTTTTGTGTACATATTAGATGTTTAAACCTTTTTAGTGTAGTGAATAATAAACTAGACTAATATCTTTAACTAATACAAACACATTTTAAGTTCGTAATTCGTTTTCTATAACAACAGTTTTAAAGTCCCAATGACTATTTACTAAACAAAATGAAATGAAATGAAATTATGTTTTAGTTATACATGCTCTTTTAACTGTTATGGTTCTCAGCGTCCCATTGGGTGTGAAATACCGTTTGATTCTACTCAGAGACCTCTTTAACAGTCTTGAGCTTCGTTTACATGCCCCACCGGCAACTTCCCAGATGAAAGCTAAGGATTTTTACACCCCAAAAAATCCGTGGTCCTCCGCCGGGTTTGAGCCCTTGGGAACCAGAGGCTAGTATATTACCCCTAGACATCAAAGGAGGACTTTTACTAACCGGGTAAATCAGTTCCTTGAACTATAAACTCAATTTTTCGCAAATACATTTTTAGTATTTTCACTATTCATAATGGTTTTGGACCACAGTTGCGTTTGAGAAAAGTTAAAGTATTGTAAAGTTGAACTCAATAAAAAGGCATAACTCAAATGGTTAACTCCACAAATAATGAATATGATATAAATTGTGTGCTTTGACAAAATGTAATTTTTTGTGTAGTAAGTTTCTATCTCTTACGGTTTATCAGTTAGGTAAAAGTAATACAGAATAAAGAGATATTCGGAGGCTATTCCCAGAAAATCCAAGGTATACATTTCGTATTTCTTAAAAATATCTTAAACGTAAGATATTTTAATCAAAATCGTTAGAGCCATTTTTGAGAAAATAAAAATTTTCGAAAAATCTTCCATGTAAAGGGTAATTGGGGGTGGAGGAATTTTCTTGAGAACCTTCGTGAAGCATCCTTGGAAAATACCAAACTTAAACTCCAAGATTGGTATTTAACGCTGTTTTCGTTTTCGATCTATGCTGCCAAGAGACACCCATGAACATTTTTCTCTATACACTATGTACATAATAGATGTAGAGAAAGTAAAACTGCTTTGTTTTTGGGACTCGAGAGACTGAGATCCTATATCTCTGGTGAAATCTTAATATAACATTTTTGTGGTGTTGTGCAAAACTTTCTCTGTATGACACAATTAGGTGGTGGAGAGAATGAAAGTGGTCAAAATGTACTAATATTACATTTAACTAAACTAAACTTAAGTTCCTGAAGTACATATTTGAAAGTGCGAAAGAAATGTGGAGTAATCCATGTTCAGTTTTATTGCTTAATGGCACCAAAATATCTTATAAACACATAACTTATTGTTAGTGGTGTTTTTGTTGCATGCGGTGGTGACATTGATATGAGAAATGAAAATTGATAAAGAACATTCAGAAGAAAACGATTAGGGTACCTCCAAACCCAGGGAAGAACTTGACAGTATTTAATAGAAGTACCATTCGCGAATCTGAGTCTGAACTACTTCAGTTACCAGCGTCGGTCACTTGAAGCTTGTTTACTAGTAACAATCGTATAAATTAAGATCCTTCGAAAAGATAGCTGGTGCCTTTTATCTCTTGTTGTTCTGTGTATTACTAAGTCTGTGCTTTAGCAACTCTGCCTGTCGTTTACCGCACTTAGTTTTCTCTAACACATATTTCTTTATAATATTCGCTTTAGGAGCACTATACATATTATATTCTAAACCTGCATTGAACTCACTGAAACGTAATATTTTACACTTATCTAACTAGGACCAATTGTCATAGAAATGCTCCTAATTGTCTGCAATATTTGCTTTCTCTACACGTACAATGTACATAGTGTATAGAGCAGGTATTGTATTGCATCAAAAATTTTATACCGAGATTTCACCGAAAATACAAGTTTTGGGTACCCTGAATCCAAAAAAAAAGCATTTTTAGAAAAAGATCCGTATATGCGTGTACGCCTGTGGACAGCATAGCTCAAAAATTAAAAGTCGGTTAAATACCAAACTTGGTACTTAAGTTGAGTATCTTCCAAGGGCGTGACACGAAGATTTTCAAGAAAATACCCCCACACCAACTACCCTTTCCATGAAGAATTTTTTTTAAAATTTTTATCTTTTCAAAAATGTCTCAAACGATTTTGATTAAAATACCTCATGTTTAAGATACTTTTATGAAATGTATATAGATATTTCTGGGAATAGCCTCTAAAGACCTCTTCATTCTGGATGACGTAAGAGATATACAAAAAAAACTAGATTTCACTAAAAACACAATTTATTTCGTGTACATTTTTTATACAGTTAACCGTTTTCAAGATAATCTGGATTATTGGTTTCAATTTTAAACCACTTAAACTTCTCAAACGGAAGATATCTTTCCTCTCATTTCTCATATGTTTATTCCTGGCAAGCAAAGAGATTAGAATTTGACTTGCATCATATAGCGACCGGCTTTTAAATGACCAGACTATCACTTTAGTCTGTGTATTTTCTTATTTCCCTTCTACTTACAAGGAAGCTAGTACAAAGACTAATTCTGCTAATGTTTATCTTAATTAGGATGATATAGATAACATTTTTCAATAAAAAGTTTGTTTGCCGAACAGATAGAGGACAAAATGCGAATTGAAGACATTATATTGTTTCCCTTCTACTTACAAGGAAGCAAGTAATAAGACTAATTCTATAGTGATAATCTTGATTAGCATGATGTAAATAAAAGAATAATTTTTGAATAAAAGGATTTTTTACCGAATGGCTAGAGGACATAATATGAATGGAACACATTTGATTTTTCCCTTCTACATACATGGAACCAAGTATTAAGGACAATTTCTGCAATGTTTATCTCGATTAGCATTGTGTAGATAGAAGAATAAGCTTTTTAACAATAATTTGTTACGGAGATGTGGCGAAAGTCATGTGAATAGATCACGTCAGATTTTTATAGTTAGAACACATCGAAAACAAACATCCATGTATCTTGGCTTCCTCTCGCCGGGGGAGAAAAAATGTCTTAAGTCGTATCGTCTGAATTTAGATCCGACTTCCGCTCAACGATCAGGTGTGCGGTACTATGCCAGATACTGCAGTAAATATATAATTATTGCCACAAGGGAAATTAAAATAATGATTTTCAAGAATCAGAGTATTGAATCCGGAATTGACAAGTGAAATGCGAGTAAAATTAATTAAAAGTGTAGTATTATGCTTCCATATGGCAACGTGGGTATAATTTGAGCACAAGAGGCTTAGTTACAAATAATTTTCGTATACACCACACTTTAGACAATTGCTATTTCAAATGTAGTTTATGAAAACTGAAGTCTAGATACATCTATATAATATGTCTTTATAAAGAAACAGAGAATTATTGTATACACATAACATACGCATTCAAACATCCCAGCAGTTTATCTAATTTCAGGAATAATTAACATACATCACATTGTATGGAGACAAAAGTATTGGAAAGACAATACTGCATTCTTTTGTTAATATTTATACGCAACCTAGGATGGTACTTAGCCCGCACGAGGCTATAAGTGTCCGTCCAAGACCAGACTAAATATATAGGGATTAATTAACTATACGAAAATAATATCAGAGATTATAGACGTGTCTGTTACAAGCAATTTGAGATAGGCAATGCATGGTCTATGACTAAACTAAACTCAGTTATGTTGTTAAACATATTGATTGGTATTATAAACAGATAAGTCGGTGTAAAAGCCATATGAAAAACTAGTTTACAATGTCTTTAAAACTGCAGCAGAGTAGCAATATTGATTTTCAGCAACTTCTTATTGACGCTCTCAAGATTAATTGCCATAAAAATCTCTGAAATCTACTACTAAAGTTAATAAAAAGCCAACTTATAGTCTGTGGGAGAAAGAAACAAATACGAATATTTTCATTTTCGGTCTACTTCACTATAAAAAAGATCTCAGCTAGAGCTCTAATATCAATGTGGCAGGTCACTTGTAAGTGTTGTTCATATCCTTTAAAATCTAACCATGCTACCATTCATATCTGATCCTAACAATTTTCTCTTAAAAAGTTTGATTGAGGAAGGCTTAATGCTCTGTTCCTCATTGCAAATCTCGCAAGCTGAGTTTTCTTTAAGGTGCTCAACTACTACTCTTGTTTGGTCTCAGATGGTAATACGTAACCGAAATTAATATTATTTTACTTTACTTCGTACGTAACACAAGATAGAGAAAGAATGTGCTCCACTCTAGAATTCGACGCCGAGATTTCCCTTTTAATACACTGTTTAGGGTCCCCTGAATGAAAAAAAAAATCTGATGTGTTCCATTCACATAACTTTCTCTACATCGCAGCAACAAATTATTCTTAAAAAAACTATTTTTCTATTTACTTCATGCTAATTGAGAAAACAATCTGATGCGTTTTAATCACATGACTTTCTCTACATCTCTGTAACAAATTGTTGCTAAAAAGCTTATTCTTCTATCTACATCATGTTACTCGAGATAAATAATAGCAGAAGTTGTCTTTGTTACTTGGTCCCTTATAAATACAAGGGAAAAATCTAATTGTTCCACTCACATTATGCCCTCTAGCTGTTCAGCAAATAAACCTTTTATTCAAAAGATTAATCTGTTATCTACATCATACCAATTAAGCTAAACATAAGCATATTTAGTCTTATTACAAGCTCCTTGCAAGTAAGGCGAATAAGAAAATGCACAGACTAAAGTGAAGGTCTCGTCCTGTAAAAGTCGCTATATGAAATAATTGAATTTCCATTCTCTTAGTTTTCTAGGAGTAAACAAACGAGAAACGAGAGGAAAGACATATTCCCGTTTGAAAAAAGATTAAGAGGCTAAAATTGGAACATTAATTGTTTTAATAAGATCAACCAACATTTTTTGTTCTTTAAGTTTTTGCATATCTCTTACGGTTTGCCAGTTATACAAAAGTCATTCAGGTTGAAGAGGTCTTCAGAGGATACTCCCAGAAAATTGAAGATATTCATTTCGTTTGTCATAAAAATATCTTATACATGGGCATTTTAATCAAAAGCTTAGCCATTTCAAAAATTTCGAAAAATGTTCCATTAAAGGGTAGTTGGGGGTGGGTAGAGTTTCTTGAACATCTTCGTGTCGCATCCTTGGAAGATAATAAACTTATGTACCAAGTTTAGTATGTAATGGTTTTTTCGTTTTTGAGCTATGCTCCCCACAGACACATACATGAATATTTTTCTTAAAATGCTTTTTTCTGGAATCAGGGGTCTCAAAACATGTATTACGGTGAAATTTCGGTATAGAATCTTTGGGTGCAATACAATACCTTCTCATACGCTGTGTATATAGTACGTGCAGAGATAGTAAAAAGAGCGTTTATAGAAATAGGTCGGGATGTGTGGGTGCACGTGTATGTGTATATGTGTGGATATGTGTATGTGTATGTCTGTGAACACGATAACCCATAAACTAAGAGTCGGTTAAATAGGAAACTTGATATTTAATTTCAGCGTCTACAAAGGTCCTCAGGAAAATTCCCTCACCCCAAATTACCTTCTTCATAGGACATTTTTGGTTTTCTCAAAAATAGCTATAATAATTTTGGTTAACCTACTAATTATTAATATTAAGAATATATATTAATAATACGTATAAATAAAAAAATAAAATGCATATCTTGAATTCTCTGGGAAAAGCCTCTGAAGCTCTTCAATTTTGATGACTTTTGCAAAGCTAATAATCCATAAGAGGCAGATAAATCCTTAATTCACAAAAGATATAGATATCGTAAAACACACAACATGTATTATACACATTGTTTGTAGAGTTAACCATATTCGAGATAAGTATTCCTGTTAAAACACTTTAACTTTTCTGCAACGAGAATTTGTCATTCATATTCTTTTGTTTCACCCTTGGCCATGCAAAGAAAACCAAATTTCAATCACATAGCAACCAACTTTTAAAATGTTTGACTTTTCTCTTATTCCCCATGTACTTATAAACACTAAGTAATAATGTTCTTCTGTCTTACAGAAAGAACAAATTAATTCAAATAAATGCTGGTTTACAATAAAAGCCCGGGAGTTAAGTAGTTACTAAGTTTGTTAATCGCCATTGAGGTATGACATCTCAAAATTAATTCGGGATCTCCTTGTAGTTTACTAGGAAATACGTGCACCATTTGGTGAATTTAGTGCTCTGCCAGCATGTTGCCATGGTAGCGCATTGCTCAGAGCAACTGGACGGAAACCTGGAGAGCCGTGGTTCAAATTCCGGCTTTGGCATTGAATTTTTTTCTGTCTGACTCTACCTCCCTAAGTAAAATTTCAATTTTGCTAATGTTTATATCTTTATGATGTCGGTAAAAGAATAAGCTTTTGTAAGAATAGTTTGCAGAGCAGGTGGAGAACGTCATGGAATGCATCGGATTTTTGTCTTAAACGTACATGGTTTTGTGTAATAAATTGTTATTTCCCAAACACAATCAAGGCCATTCTGAAAACTCCTTCGTGTCCAATGGTTAGGTAGCAGACAAATCCTTTTCCATTGGCTCCAATAGCTTTGTTATATCTTAGCATCCAATGTACTGTGTTTAGTCATTGACGTACTGCTTTGGTGTGTGTGTGTGTGTGTGTGTGTGTGTGTGTGTGTGTGTGTTCTTTTTGATAATGTTTAACGCCCACTTTTACAACCATGTCACTGAGGGTGATGACACTGGTGATACAATGAAGATGGAGCACCGGTAGAATGCAATGGCGAGGGAAATCGGAGAAAACCCGCCCTTGTGCCGCTTTGTCCACCACAACTCTCACTTGCGGTCGCTTAGAGTCGAACCCGGGCCGTCTAGGTGAGAGAATGTTCTAACCCAAGTGTGTGTGTGTTTTAAGAGAATCTGTCTCAGAATATCATGGCTCCTATAGATTTTTTTTCCATACTTAAAATTCCACATATTTAGCCTGATTGTCTTAAATGAACATAAACCATTTTAGTGCCTTTCAATGAATATCTGCACGTAACCTTGGTAAACTAAGAAAATTGCGATTAGGATTAAGTATTTTATAACTAGGTTTTGCTGATTTAGATTTTGTTATTCTGAAAAAACAACTAAAAAACAAACAAATTCTAAGTCATCTCAATACACTAAAGCGACTTTAACTATTGGGCCAAATGTTTAATACCTTACACGGGTTTAAACACGAACTTAATTGCCAAGAGGGGATATTTATCTGTTTTATTAACCATTTCCAAGCTTATAAATTGCAACTTCGGGTTTTTAGTTTTGATGTGGAGTTTGTTTTATAAATTGGCCACTTAGAGCAGGCATAATAGTTGTTACGAAGAAAATGCATCATGAAATAAGAAGAATTAAAATTGTACACAGTAGTTTAAGGTACATTATTTAATGTTTAATTAATTACATTATTTTAAAATGTTGTGCAGTTTATATTTAATAAACATTCTATCGGATATTTAAAACCTCAAGCCTCATTACCTGAATCTTTACGACATATCTCTTGGGAATGTTGGTATGTAATTACCGAATGAAAACTTTCTCCATATATTACACATTTCTTACCAAGAACTTACTTATCCGTCTGTATACAATGAGCAGTATGCAATTTTCCATTACTACATGGAATTAACAGAGCAGAGAAAGCTTAGACATGATTTCTTATGACCTAAAAACTGTCACAGCATTAAAATTCAAGTAACGCTTCCGGCAATCCAGAAATTGCACAAACCTAAGATATACATATACCTTGCAAAACAAGAGCCAAAACGAGAGGATAAAACTCTTCTTCTACAAAAAGTATTTCATTTCCTTAAAATCTCGCTGAAACATATCTTCCCTTATAACTAAAGATGAGTTTGTGCACGACACGAAATATACGTTGACTCGACAGCGAACAAAGATGGCAGGCTAAGGACAGTTCACCCAAACGAAATGCAACTAGAAACGAACAGGCTACACATCCAAGTCCTCCGTGCTGCCCTAACATAACATTACAAACAAACACAGGCTTTCATATTCATTTTTTTTTTTTTTTGCTAGTGTTTAACGCCCGCTTTTACTATGGGCCTCGACGCGGCCCCGTACTCAAATGAACTGCAACAGAGAACATTCGTGTAGTGACCCGTATTGACCTCAATTATGGAAACTAAGCAAACAAGATTTGGATTTAAATACTTTATTATGGAAATAACGGAGTCATTTTCAAATGTACGCCTTGCGTGGGTTGTTTACGTCGGAAGTCTACACAGACACTGTGCACACAGCTGTACAACGTCTATACCAGGCATGCTATTCATCACACTCTCGGTTATACCCTATTTTCATCCCTTCCAAGTAACGTGACGTAAATAAGGGCAGCTCGGCAATCTTTGAATTACATTTTTCTTCAGCTAGGTTATCAGGACACATTCAATAATAAACATTCAGCAGTATTTCATAAACATACCCAGTGCTAAATTTAGAATTGAATGGAAGGATTAATTCTTTTCTTTGCTCCATGAAGGTAAGCCATATTGTTTAATGCGAGGTGTGATAAAAAAAATAACGGGAAGTTTGGTTTTTTCTTAAACAATATTTATATATGCATCTACATAAACTTTGTGTCTTTCAAAATAAAATCCTCGAATAAAATACACTTGTGCTTCCATTCTTGGAAGCAACGCTGGAACTCACTTTTCCTTATTTTGTTCAGCTACATCAGCGATTCTGTTTTAGCTCACCAATAGTGGTTAAACGACGTCTTTTCGTGCTCTCTTCGCCTTGGGAATAGAATGAAGTAGAAGGGGGCTGAGGAAACATAACGTGGCTGGTTTTTGCCAAAAAATCACGAACAAGCGTTGAGGAGTGAGCAGGAGTTCTCCATGAGTGGTTTTGCAAAAATTCTGGTAGTTTTCTTCGAATTACT
The DNA here is from genome assembly GCA_030762935.1 of Hymenopus coronatus. Classification (NCBI taxonomy): domain Eukaryota; kingdom Metazoa; phylum Arthropoda; class Insecta; order Mantodea; family Hymenopodidae; genus Hymenopus; species Hymenopus coronatus. The sequence continues at coordinate 135,870,025 of CM060882.1, forward strand.
TCATGCAAATGGCGCATAACTTCTAAATAGTATTCCTTATTGACTGTATAACCATATGGAAGAATCATTTCTTTACATCTGTCACATTGTCGTCAGTGATTGATGTGTTAGGGGATCGTCGTCTTCAGAGTTCTTTCGACCTGTTTGACACGTCGTTACCACTCGAAACCCCTTGTCTTACTCTTAGTGGATTTGCCAAAAGCCTCAGCCAATATTCCAAGCAATTTACTCCATTTTTCAAGCAAAATTTAATGCAAATTTGCTGAGCCTTCGAAAACGCGTATGGCCCTTTTAACTATCAACAATAACCTAAGTGTTTAAAACAACTGAAAATGCAAACATACGTCAGAAAAAAAAAAAATTGAAAATCGATTGTATAAAGCCGCGAAATTAAAAAAATCCTGTTATTACTTTCTCTAGCCCCGTATGGGAGAGGGATAGAGAAGTATTGTATTCCACCCAAAAATTTGATACCGAGATTTCACCGGAAATATATGTTTTAGGGTCCCTTGTATCAAAAAAAAAAAAACATTTTCACAAAAAGGTCCGTGTGTGTGTGTGTGTCCGTGTGTCCGTGTGTATATGAACACGATAACTCAAAAACGAAAAGTCGGTAACATACCAAACTTGATATTTAAGTTTAGTATCTTCCAGGGAAGCGACACGAAGATTTTGATAAAAATCTCCCCACCCCCAACCACCCTTTACATGGAAATTTTTTCGACAATTTCGATTTTCTCAAAAAAGGCTCTAACGATTTTGATTAAAATATCATATATTAAAGACATTTACCTGACAAATAAAATGTATATCTTGATTTTTTTGGAATAGCCTCTGAAGTAGTTTATTCCGGATGAATTTTACGGAATTTTGAATAACTGCTAAACCGTAAGAGATGGACAAAAACTTACTACACAAAAAATGTAGAGCACGTTAGAACACACAATTTATGTTATATACATTTTTTTCGTGGAGTTCATCGTTTTTGAGACGTTCCTTGTTTCTGGTTTCTGCTATGAAAAACATACTTTTCTCATACGGGAATTTGTTAACTGCTGTCCATACAAACAAAGGAACTTCAGTGACATGACAACCAGTTTTTGACTATCACTTTAATCTATGGTGCTCCCTGATTTGGCTTCTACTTACAAGGAAGCAAGTAATAAGACTATTTCTGCTAATTTTTTTTTTTCTGATTAGCATGAAGTAAATAGAAGTATAAGCTTTTTAAGAATAATTTGTTGCAGGGATGTAGAGAAAGTCATGTGAATGGAACACATCAGATTTCATTTGATCACAGCTCGTATGTTTTAAGAGCACCGAATACAATATCAACAGACATGACAGAAAAAGCCATTCTGAGCAATATGGAATTAGTTATTTTCCATGAGCTAAAAGAAACATTCTGTAGTAGCAACTGACGTGGCCAACATGAAATGCCACCCACCAAGTCTGCGTGCTAGCTACATCGTTGCTAAAGAAGCAAGCCTGTTTCGATGGAAAATTTGCAAAGGCTTACTTGAAACCGTGCACTGAGGATTTGCCCCAGTATAAATTAATCACAAACACTTTGCTTAGGAAGAATCCAAATAGTTTTCAGAATAGGATAAATGAACTCCGACACATATGATTAATAATTGACCTCTTGCGTGTACTCATTAACCTTAGACAAGCTTTGAGCATAATTAACTGTATTTATTGGATGAGTAGACCTGACCTAAATGAAGCTAAAGAGTTCCTGGATCTAGTACCCATCAAGAGACACACTGAGGCACTAGGCATTGTTCAATATTGCTTGTAAAGATGTGTTCTCGTGGGAGAAATTACTATTCATAACAACAGACAGATCATCTTCTATGATGGGTTACATCCATGGCTTAATGAGTTGATGAGTAAATTAAACATTTTCTAAATGAAAAGCAATATCAAGAAATTAAATGGGAATGGTACACTGTATTATTCATTGAGAAGCACGATGCGCAAAATCAGCAACTATAGAAAAATGAATGTTACTTGTTAAAGCCGTTAACTTAATTAAGGCATTGGGGTATCAAGAATATTTACAAGAATAATGATGATTTAACTTACTACTCCCAAGTTTGCTGACTAACTTAAAGAATATTTACAATAATATAAGTATGCCATCCCCGAAATGTCCATACCGAGTGGAATATGAATCTTGAGTCTTAACAGATTTGTGTGAACATTCAAATCATTAAAATACTTTCTACAAGGGAAAATTCTTTGTTATTTATAAATTTAATAGAAAGTTTTTCTTCACAAACTTACCGGGTTTCGTTACTAGGCTTTTAGCCCACAGAATACCCTCCGGAACGTGATTTATGTGCTGAAATTTCCGTATTGCATTACAGATACACCAGAAAAATAAACACCTGTTTATCAATATTATTACGATTCGTACACACTATCCAGTGTCCACCATGACACCATTTGTAGTGGCATGGCTATTATGTCTGAGAGGCTGGGGTATAATGGTGAAGGAAGTCTGCATACGAGTATTTCCCCTTCGACGACACCCCTGGTCCATACACACAATCTAACGACAAACATCAGAACCATTCAGAAATCATAGTTAAACTTATAACTATAGGCAGGAGATTTTGTTTTTAACGAAAGCTGAAAATATTGTTGAATTTTATTGAAAAGAACTGGACTGCACAAGAGGGATCGATAAGTGCAGTTGCAGGCTGTAGAATCGCGTGCTGTCAAAGATTCTTGAAGGTACCTGAAGAAGTTTACTCTTTCCACTACTTCCCGAGCTATCGATTAGTCCTGAAACAGGGTCATTCGAAAGATCAAAAAACATAATTTTATAAGTTTAATTCGTCTAATGAGATAGCATAGTTTTCGTTGATTCTTTCCGACTTATCTTCCTTTTTATATTATTATTATTATTATTATTATTATTATTATTATTATTGCTATTATTATTATTGCTATTGTAATTGTTATTATTATTATTATTATTATTATTATTATTATTATTATTATTATTATTTTCCTCTAGCAGCTGCATTGGTTACGCTAATGCTGCTAAGAAAAATATTACAGAATATGTGCAATACATTTCGCCTAACCTTATATTTTTATGTTGTTATTATTATTATTATTATTATCATCATCATCATCATCATCATCATCATCATCATTTTCCTTTAGCAGCTGCATTAATTACACTTATATTGCTAAGAAAAATATTACACAATATGTGCAGTACATTTCGCCGAACCGAGCCAGGTGGCTCAGGCGTTTCGTATGGGACTAGCATTCGGGAGGTCCTAGAGTCAGTTCCCCGTGGCCGACCTCTCTGACCCATAAATATTTTGGGGATTTTTCCGGGTCACTAGGCGAAAACTGCAGAGGATTCTTCATTCCCCGAACTTGCTGTCCCTTCCTTATATCTTCGTTGCATCCCAACCGGTTGGAATTGTCGACGAGACTGCGGCAGAGGTACCATTTCGTGAAGGTGTCCGCTCTCTGAAAATATTGCTCTCGGCCTCGGGATGGCCGTAGTGGTTGTCTGCGGACTCAGGTGGTCTAGCGGGACTGACCCTAAGGCTCCTGGCGAGATGAAATGCTTGTGAACTGTTAGGGATCCTCCACGACGGCTCTCTCCCCGTTTTGATGTCGGCCACCCTCTGAAATTGCACTCATCTCATCGTTCCTCCATGGTTTGACGTACAATAAGGCCATGGCTGCAGGGTGAAACACAAACACACGCGAACACACCATTTCGTCTCGCTTAACTAATACCAGTTATGGAAAACAACACAAATTTCCTTCCGAATGAAGAGGACCACTAGACAATTCGGAAAAATTTCAGGTTATATACTTTATTTTTCATGTGAATACATTAATACAAACAATTTAATAAAAATCATGAGAACCATTTTTGAGTACATGACAAATTTAGGAAAATGTTTCATAAAGCATAAAGCTATTTCTAAGAATGTTTTTTTTTTATTAAGGTCATCGGAACAAGTATTTCCGGTAATATGTCGATTCGAATTTGTGGGTGGAATGCAGTAGCTTATCTGCGTACTAATTCTGTGCGTCATTGAATAAAGAAGCAAAAAGTCGAAATGCTTGACTTAAGTTTTTTAAAAGCCCACACCATGTTAAAGTGTGTGTACCAATTTTTATTTACCAACTTTAGATAACAGAATATTTAAACGCGGTTCGATCCCAGGCGACCGCATGGATTTGTGTTGGGCAAAGTGGGCAGGGATGGGTTTTCTCCCGGGTTTCACGGTTTCCCCCGCCAACGCGTCTATCGGTGCTCCATCTTCATTCCATGTATCATCGTGTCATCGCCTGCGGTGTCTCATGTAGTAAAAGCAGGAGTTAACACTATATTATTCCGATGTTTTCCATTCATATGACTTTCTCTACATCTCTGTAACAAATTATTATTAACAAATGTATTCTTCTAACTAATTCATGATACTCTAAAAAACATTAGCAGAAACGGTACTTACTTCCTTGTAAGTAGAAAGGAAATAAGGGAATACACTAGGCTAAACTGGCAATCAATTGTTATAAAACATAGTTGCTATGGGATTAAAATCCGTTCCTTTGCGTGGCCAGGAGCTGGCAAGTTCTGTAGAGAAAAGTAAGTGTTTTAAAACTGAAACCAATAATAAAGAATATCTCGAAAACGATCAACTGCATGAAATGTATATGACTTAGGTTGTATGTGTTTTTGTGTGATATACACATTTTTGTCTGTCTCTTACGGTTTACCAGTTAGGAAGCGTTCATCCAGAATAAAGAGGTCTTCAGAGACTATCCCCAGAAAATTCAAGATAAATATTTTTTGGCCATGAAAATGTCTAAAATATAAGATATTTTAATCAAAATCACTAGAGGCAGTTTTGAGAAATCCAAAATGTTCGAAATTTTGTCCATGTAAAGGTTAGTTGGGTGCGGGAGATTTTCTTGAAAATCTGCATGTCGTATCCTTGGAAGATACTGAATTTATATATCAAGTTTGGTATTTAACGGACCTTTCGTCTTTGAGCTATGCTGCCACGAGAATTTTTCTACAAATGCGTTTTTTTTTGTTTTTGTTTTTTTTTTATTCAAGTGCTCCCAAAACATGTATTTCCGGTGAAATCTCGCTATTTATTGAATCTTGGGACTCTATGTGCGTAGTACGTGTAGAGAAAGTAAAAAATGGCTGTTTAAGGGGTTATAATAATGTCCTTATTGGAGATAGCGCCAAATCTCAGCATATGGCAGTAGCCAATAAGAGCGCGGTACACGTAGCCATATCGTACGCGTGAGCGCGAGAGAGATACAGTTGCACGCAGCGCAGCGTGTTACCCAGTGTTAGTGCAACTGTAGATTAAATCCTAAGTAAAACTGTAGATTAAAACCTAAGGAAAAATGTAGCTTAAAACCTAAGTAAAACTGTAGCTTAAAACCTAAGTACAACTGTAGCTTCACACCTAAGTAAAACTGTAGCTTCACACCTAAGTAAAACTGTAGCTTAAAACCTAAGTAAAACTGTAGCTTAAAACCTAAGTAAAACTGTAGCTTAAAACCTAAGTAAAACTGTAGCTTAAATCCTAAGTAAAACTGTAGCTTCACACCTAAGTAAAACTGTAGCTTAAAACCTAAGTAAAACTGTAGCTTAAAACCTAAGTAAAACTGTAGCTTCACACCTAAGTAAAACTGTAGCTTAAAACCTAAGTAAAACTGTAGATTAAAACCTAATTAAAACTGTAGCTTCACACCTAAGTAAAACTGTAGCTTAAAACCTAAGTAAAACTGTAGATTAAAACCTAAGTAAAACTGTAGATTAAAACATAAGTAAAACTGTAGCTTAAAATCTATGTACAACTGTAGCTTAAAACCTAAGTAAAACTGTAGATTAAAACCTAAGTAAAACTGTACATTAAAACCTAAGTAAAACTGTAGATTGAAACCTAAGTAAAACTGTAGATTAAAACCTAAGTAAAACTGTAGATTAAAACCTAAGTAAAACTGTAGATTAAAACCTAAGTAAAAGCTGTAGATTGAAACCTAAGTAAAAGTGTAGATTAAAACCTAAGTAAAACTGTAGATTGAAACCTAAGTAAAACTATAGATTAAAACCTAAGTAAAACTGTAGATTAAAACCTAAGTAAAGCTGTAGATTAAAACCTAAGTAAAACTGTAGATTAAAACCTTAGTAAAGCTGTAGATTAAAACCTAAGTAAAACTGTAGATTAAAACCTAAGTAAAACTGTAGATTAAGATCTAAGTAAAATGTAGATTGAAACCTAAGTAAAACTGTAGATTGAAACCTAAGTAAAACTACAGATTTAAACCTAAGTAAAACTGTAGATTAAGATCTAAGTAAAACTATAAATTAAGATCTAAGTAAAATGTAAATCAAAACCTAAGTAAAACTGTAGATTGAAACCTAAGTAAAACTGTAGATTGAAACCTAAGTAAAACTGTAGATTAAGATCTAAGTAAAATGTAAATCAAAACCTAAGTAAAATGTAGATTAAGACCTAAGTAAAACTGTAGATTAAGATCTAAGTAAAATGTAAATCAAAACCTAAGTAAAACTGTAGATTAAGATCTAAGTAAAATGTAAATCAAAACCTAAGTAAAACTGTAGATTAAGACCTATGTAAAACTGTAGATTAAGACCTAAGTAAAACTGTAGATTAAGACCTAAGTAAAACTGTAGATTAAGATCTAAGTAAAAATGTAGATTAAAACCTAAGTAAAACTGTGGATTAAAACCTAAGTAAAACTGTAGATTAAAACCTAAGTAATACTGTAGATTAAAACCTAAGTAAAACTGTAGATTAAAATCTAAGTAAAACTGTAGATTAAAACCTAAGGAAAACTGTGGATTAAACCTAAGTAAAACGAGATTAAAATCTAAGTAAAACTGTGGATTAAAACCTAAGTAAAACTGTAGATTAAAACCTAAGTAGAACTTAGATTAAAATCTAAGTAAAAATGTAGATTAAGACCTAAGTAGAACTGTAGATTAAAACCTAAGTAGAACTTAGATTAAAATCTAAGTAAAACTGTAGATTAAAACCTATGGAAAACTGTGGATTAAACCTAAGTAAAACGAGATTAAAATCTAAGTAAAACTGTAGATTAAAATCTAAATAAAACTAAATAAATGGCAATAGAAACTAATATACTTACTTATTCCAGAGTGATAACCAAAGGCTTGTCGTCACTGCTTGACTATGTAAAACACTATATTTTGGTTGTCTTCCTGCACTTGCTTTACTTAACAATATGTTGTAAGCTCAATTTCACAAAACTACACATTAACTATTTATTTTGTCCTCTGGTCAGAGTGTTTAGGGGTGTATTAAGTGGAAAGCGAAAAATAATGGTTAATGACATCACTATTAACATCTCAATGTCATTTTTATTTCTGACAAAATACACGTAAAACATAATTGCGTATATGTATCGAACGGATGAAAGTAAGATTACTTTATTTTTCGTACGTGCTTGCTAAATCATTCTCTTTATATCTGATATAAGTTTTAAGGTTGTAATAAAGTATTATCATCCGAGCTTTAATCTAGTAAATACTAATCGAAACGCAAGTAGTTCTGATTTGGCAACATTGACGACTGTGATTCGCTACAGCTGTGCAGCCTCTGAAGGTCATATGCAAGAGGTTTAATGCTAATTATAATATTCCTGTTCACAAGTGCCTCGAGAAACAATAAATTCCGAAGACAGCCAGTCCACATAGCCGCGCTCGCAAAGCGCCTCGCTTTGGTGATTCGTGGCGAAGGGGATCGTGGGTTTGGGTCCCGCCTTGGGCAAGGGTTTTTCTGAATGTGTACACGTATGTGTCTTTGTCGTAAAGCAGAAAACCGTAATGCAAGGACATTTAGGGGAAAGGCAAACAAAAGAGGAACAAGAAAAAGGAATACAGCGGGGGGGGGGGGGGGAGCCACTAAGCATAGGGGAGAGACCCAAATTTGTAGCTGTGTTACTAGCCCTCAAAACATCATGTAATATAAGTTGCACAAAAAGGAAAGAAAGCGAAATGTGAGAGAAAGAGAGAGAGGTAGAGGAAGAGAGGTGAGAAATGGAGGAACAGTGAGTGTAAGAGAGACTGAAATAATGAAACACACTATAGCTACTGAAACTGTGTTACGATACGTTTGCCTCAAGATGGTCGTAAAGCTCTGGATCTAGTGACATCGTTTCGGTGTGGACAAGACCTGGATGTGTTCGTGTTCGTGAGAGAAGCGAGGGAGGTGAAAGTTAACCTCTGTTGGCCTCTGCCACTACAGTATAACGTACCAGCTCCTTCATCCTCTTTATGGAAAAACATGCTTGTCATATACCAAATATGTTCATCGTAATCGCTTCTCTTATACCTTTGATAGCAAACATTAATTTGTCTTTCAGCTTCCGTGTCACTAACTGAGGAACAAAATAGTTCTACTTCTATTACACCTATTTAAAGTTTATTCTGAAAACTACTGTTCACTTAAGACTTTTATATAAAAATCTGATGTGTTCTATTCATATTATTTTCTCTACCTATTCTGCAACAAACATTTTTATAAAAGGTTATCCTTCAGCTAGTCGAGATAAACATTAGCAGAAATGGTCTCATTACTTAACATTCTACATTTCTTAGTCATTACCATCATTATCAATAGCATAGCAACTCGTCTGGGTAGTATGGTGGTACCGTGTCACCTCATATTCAACAGGTCGTGAGTTTAAATCTCGTTTATGGCAAGTTGCCTAGATAAGGTTTTTTTCGGGGCTTCCCCCTTATCGTGAGAAGACGAATGTCCAGTAACTTTAAGCTCCATGGACCCCGATGTCATTTGAGCATCATTTCACCAATTTCATTCATCGTCCGATGTGACCATCCAGGTTAAAGGACGCTAAGCTACAAAAAAAAAAAACAAAAAAAAAACATAGATTTTATTACCTGTTCGCCGATGTATCAACTGGCATCCATCTCTTTCATTCATCTTCCTCTTGATTTAAATAGACACGCCTTGTAAGCAGAAAAGGGAAATAACAAAATACACTAAGCTAAAGTGGTAGTCAAATCTTCTAAATCCAGGAATAAACAAAAGAATAAAACTTAATGAACTTCCCGTTTGAGCATTACACAGCATCAATAGCCAGGAATATCCCATAAATCGTTAACTAAAGAAGAAATGTATGTGGTAAATTGTATTTTTAACAACATTTTCAATTTTTGTATAATAAGACTTTGTCCACTATCTCACATGGTTTAGCAGCTATGCAAAAGTCATACAGAAAGAAAATGTCTTTAGAGACTATTCCCAGAAAATTACATACAAGCAACAATCAAGAGAGTACAAGATTAATTAATATGAAAATGGCAAAGGTATTCCGTACTACATCTCATGAAGTACTGTGCCGCCGCATAAAAACTACTCCCGTTTTAATAGAGATTGAGAATTCAGTAAAGTGGTTTGAAGCGAAATTTATGGTGCCTTGGTGAGAGACCAGCAGTCTAACCGCTCGGCCCCGGCGCGACCTGATTTTAAATTCCAAATACTAATTTTTTAGTACTTTTTACGTTCATATTCTCATGTTCATGCAAGGAGAATGGCATTTTAAAATCATCACACAGCAACACAGAGTAACAATAAGGTGCAATTTTATCTCGATTAACAAGAGATAGAAGAATAAACTTTTATTAAGATTAGTTTGTAGAAGTAAAGTAGAGAGAGACATGTGAATGCAATACCCTTTTATTTTGCTTACTTTTTTAATTAGTTTAAATTTTATACTTATACAAGTAGGCTTTCATCCGTTGATTTTCTATCTTTAATGTCGGTTATGGGGAGATAGTGCCTTGAAAGACTGCATCAGTTTTGGAGAATTAATAATTTATTAATGGTTAGCAGAATTAGAAGAGGAAGGATTCTCTTGAAGATGAAGGCTGCACAGGACAGCTGGTTGCGGCAACAATGAATAAAAATGTGATGAAAGAAGTGTAGGTACATAAGTCAATTCACCGTAAGTCCTCTGTAACATTTTCAGCGATTTGGTACACGAAATACTATTTGTATTGCAAAATTTGAGACAGATTCTTTGTTCAATATTTGTATCCATCATAAAATCGCAAACCACCTTGAGATGAACTAACAAAATGGCATGCTGTAAACAAACTAGATCACTGAAGACGATCATACTCCGCGTGGGTATAGAGGAAAGTGGTACCAACCGACAACAATAATTTTGGATCCCCTTTTAAACAGGATTTTTAAATGATCAATTCCCGGTACTTTCTTGACAGAACAACCACCGTATTCACCTGATCTGATGATTTCTTTCTCTTTCCAAAACTCAAGTTACCACTTCGAGGCACCCGTTTTCAGTCGGTAGAAGACACAAAGGAAAATTCGCGGCGACAATTGACATCGATTCCTAAAAGTGCCTACAAAAATGTTTTGATGATTGGATTATTCATTGGCATAAATGTATAATTTCAGAAGGGGCCTAATTTGAAGTCGATAAAATAAAATTAGATGAATAATTCATTTTTTGTTTTATTCGCAAATTCCCGGAACTTTCTTGACACAGTAGTATGTTGCCAGAAGATCGTCGTTGCATATTTGTCAAATTCAAATAGCCCTATATATTGGATCACAGAAGTTGACACCGTCCCCGCCCCCCCTCCAAAAATCACCAATGAGCAGAAGCAGGCATATATATTTTGAGGCCAGGAAATGAGAGAAAAATTTGATGGGGAAACTTCTGAAAGTATATTTAACATCGCCCAGCAAAAATATTGACAAGAAAATGATTTGTTCGTTCTTCTCGGCTATCATAGGTATACACTACCAAATGTCGCAAGTCTTCAATGAACTGAGAATAAAACGTCATAAGTAGGGCCTGGATGTTAGGCAAAATGCCTTTTTTAATAAATGAATGTAAAGCAACAGTTCTTAGATATAAATGTGACTCAGAATAAGTAGAGGCGATAGGTTTAAATTCTAGTTAGCATATTTTCTGTTTTATTTAGCTCATTCAATAATAAAATCCTTTTTTGCGTAATTTTAAATAATGTTTTTTGTTCATTTGCAAATTTGCATTTTAAAATTTTTCCCCTCCCCTCAAGATACTTTCTGTGTTTTAGATAAGAAAATATTTGTTACTTCAGGGATAGTCTTCAGGTAGAATCATCTGAGCAAGAGAGGAGCAGGGTGAGTGCGGTTCAAAATACGAACATCTGACACTTTTATGCCTGTCTTGTATTTCACAAGTGGCAGCTTAATTCTCAAACAGCAGCAATATTAAATCTTTGTCCATTCTCACACATGTTATAATTTTGGGGATCTATATTGTGGGCTTACTATTCACTATTAGTTTTGTAAAAATCTGATGTGCATCATTCACATGACTTCTCTACATCTCTGCAACGAATTATTCTTAAAAAGCTTATGCTTCTATCTACTTCATGCTGATCAGAAAAAATTAGCAGAGATAGTCTTATTACTTGCTTCCTTGTAGGTAGAAGCGAAATAAGGGAGTTAAAGTAATTGTCAAAAGCTGGTTGCTATGTCACTGAAGTTCCTTTGTTTGTATGGACAAGAGTTGACAAATTCGTGCATGAGAGAAGTATAAGTTTTCATAGCAGAAACCAAAAACAAGGAATGTCTCAAAAACGATGAACTCCACTAAAAAAATGTATACAACATAAATTGTGTGTTTTAACGTGCTCTACATATATTGTGTAGTGAATTTTTGTCCATCTCTTACGGTTTAGCAGTTATCCAAAATTCCGTAAAATTCACCCATAATAAAGTACTCTTTAGAGGCTATTCCTAGAAAAGTCAATACCATTAATGTACGATATTTTAATCAAAATCATTAGAGCTATTTTTAGAGAATCAAAATTTTCGAAAAAAGTTCCATGTAAAGGGTAGTTGATGGTGGGGGGATTTTTCTCAAAATCTTTGTATCGCATCCCTGGAAGATATTAAACTTTAAATATTAAGTTTGGTATTTTACCGACTTTTCGTTTTTGAGTTATCGTGTTCACAGACACACGGACATACATACACACACACACACGGACCTTTTTCCGAAAATGCTTTTTTTAGATAAAGGGGACTCTAAAACATATATTTCCGGTGAAATCTTGGTATCGAATTTTTGGGTGGAGTGCAATACCTTCTCTATACACTATGTACATAGTTCATATAGAGAAATTAAAAATACAAGAAGTAGCTAATAGAATAATTCAATTATTCTTCTGACAAAATGCCTCGCAATTCTCATAGAAATCGTCACATAGCATTCTGACCAGTTCGCTTTCGCCTCGGTCAATAAAATATTGTATTTTCAAATATTATTGTTACAATTGTGTGTTGCATTTATGTATTTTTGTAGGAGGAAGAAAGTTCTGCTGGGAGTGGTCAGTACTCAGTTATTGTCGGGTGAAGGTCGATATTTTTCTGTAAAGAAAAATATTTTGTCGGATAGAAAATTAAATATGACACAAAAATATTTACAACAATATCTTGTGGTAATGTGCAACCAGTAAAAATGTAAGTTATATTGATTGATACATTGCAGTTTGTTCGTAAAATACATTAGGTGTGTCTTTTTAAATTTATAATGCGTTTTAGAGCGTTTATTGTGTCTTTTTTTTACAGTTTCTTCAAATCATGAGTCAAATATTTGTCTCATCTTCCCTACACTCTTTTACCAAAATAAAATAACAGCATTTGAGGTCAACAATTTGAACCATTTGAATTTTAAATAGTTGCTTACGAAGAATGCATTTAGCTCTCTCCAAAGAAGTAAGACGTTTGACATTTGAAAAGTGGTTTAAATGAGGATACGTTGTATAAGGTGCAATGGAGAATACTTTCCAATTGCTTTAATTTTGTGTTCATTCTCAAAACTTTTAAGAGTGTCTCACATTCGCTCGATACTTGAGAACACTCCTACAGCCTATGACGAAAGAAAACAAGCTAAGATCTGGCGCGCAAAGATGCCAGTATAATTCGACCGCGGAATGAAACGGGACTTAGACACATTTACTCTTCTTTTGCTTCTTTATTCAAAGGTTGTACAATTCAGTGCAAAACCGCAATACCTCATATACAGAGAGCACAATGATTTCTGCTATCATCCATTCACAATGTAATAATTTACAATGATGGCGGGATAATGAGGTCCAACCCAAAGCGCCGCAGATTGAAGTGACTCATTGTGTTACGTCATTGTGTCGTTTTAGGCATAATTGTATTTCGAAAGCGCAAAGAGTGCAGATGTATTGTGCAACTGAATAGCTCTCTTCGGCATTCGGAGATTATTTATCATTTAGTTTGGTTACTTCCTTAGTTATTAGCGAGAGGACAGACCTGACGCAAGCACGTTTCTTGTGCTCATGGATGACATATCTCAGGTAGATAAATGTTCTTTGGCTACGCCCACTTTTTACGCCCAATGCTAGTAACCCTACGTTCCCTTCGATTTTTACCAATCCCGTTTAAAGCTATCTGTAGATACTTGCAAACGAGTAACATACGTGGACTTTTTATTAAACCATGACTCATTTGTACAGTACATTGACCTACCTAGAGAAACATATCAATAGAAGCTAAAGTCCCTGTGAACAATCTGCTGTTACAGAAATTTGATGAAAATTTAAAGTTCTTGTGCACTATAATGCATTTATGGCCTCCTAATAAACACACGTGTAGCGGTAGCCATGCTAGCTTCTAATACTCAAGGTTGTGGGTTCCAACCTGGTGGAGAGTGATTCATTTTTTCGGGGGTAATAGTAATGGTGGTAGTAGTAGTAGTAGTAGTAGTAGTAGTAGTAGTAGTAGTAGTAGTAGTAGTACTAGTAGTAGGAGTAGTAAGTAGTAGTAGTTGTAGTAATATATGTAGTAGTAGTTGTAGTAGTAGTTGTAGTAGTAATAGTTGTAGTAGTAGTTGTAGTAATAGGTGTAGTAGTAATAGTTGTAGTAGTAGTAGTTGTAGTAATAGTTGTAGTAGTAATAGTTGTAGTAGTAGTTGTAGTAATAGTTGTAGTAGTAATAGTTGTAGTAGTAGTTGTAGTAATAGTTGTAGTAGTAGTTGTAGTAATAGTTGTAGTAGTGATAGTTGTAGTAGTAGTTGTAGTAATAGTTGTAGTAGTAATAGTTGTAGTAGTAGTTGTAGTAGTAACAGTAGTAATAATTGTAGTAGTAATAGTTGTAGTAGTAGTTGTAGTAATAGGTGTAGTAGTAATAGTTGTAGTAGTAGTTGTAGTAATAGTTGTAGTAGTAATAGTTGTAGTAGTAACAGTAGTAATAGTTGTAGTAGTAATAGTTGTAGTAGAAGTAGTTGTAGTAAAAGTTGTAGTAGTAATAGTTGTAGTAGTAGTTGTAGTAATAGTTGTAGTAGTAGTTGTAGTAATAGTTGTAGTAGTAATAGTTGTAGTAGTAGTTGTAGTAATAATAGTTGTAGTAGTAATAGTTGTAGTAGTTGTAGTTGTAGTAGTAATATTTGTAGTAGTAGTAGTAGTAGTAGTTGTAGTTTTAGTTGTAGTAGTAATAGTTGTAGTAGTTGTAGTAGTAATAGTTGTAGTAGTAGTTGTTGTAGTAGTAATAGTTGTAGTAGTAATAATTGTAGTAGTAGCTGTACTAGTAGTTGTAGTAGTAGTTGTAGTAGTAATAGTTGTAGTAGTAGTTGTAGTAGTAATAGTTGTAGTAGTAGTAGTTGTAGTAATAGTTGTAGTAGTAATAGTTGTAGGAGTAATAGTTGTAGTAGTAATAGTTGTAGTAGTAGTTGTAGTAGTAATAGTTGTAGTAGTAATAGTTGTAGTAGTTGTAGTTGTAGTAGTAATATTTGTAGTAGTAGTAGTAGTTGTAGTAGTTGTAGTTTTAGTTGTAGTAGTAATAGTTGTAGTAGTTGTAGTAGTAATAGTTGTAGTAGTAGTTGTTGTAGTAGTAATAGTTGTAGTAGTAATAATTGTAGTAGTAGCTGTACTAGTAGTTGTAGTAGTAGTTGTAGTAGTAATAGTTGTAGTAGTAGTAGTTGTAGTAATAGTTGTAGGAGTAATAGTTGTAGGAGTAATAGTTGTAGTAGTAATAGTTGTAGTAATAATTGTAGCAGTAGCTGTACTAGTAGTTGTAGTAGTTGTAGTAATAGTTGTAGGAGTAATAGTTGTAGTAGTAATAATTGTAGCAGTAGCTGTACTAGTAGTTGTAGTAGTAGTTGTAGTAGTAGTTGTAGTAATAGTTGTAGGAGTAATAGTTGTAGTAGTAATAGTTGTAGTAGTGATAGTTGTAGTAATAGTCGTAGTAGTAATAGTTGTAGTACTAGTAATTGTAGTAGTAATAGTTGTAGTAGTTGGAGTAATAGTTGTAGTAGTAATAGTTGTAGTAGTAGTAATAGTTGTAGTAGTAGTTGTAGTAGTAGTAATAGTTGTAGTAGTTGTAGTAGTAGTAGTTGTAGTAGTAATAGTTGTTGTACTAGTAGTTGTAGTAGTAATAGTTGTAGTAGTTGTAGTAGTAATAGTTGTTGTACTAGTAGTTGTAGTAGTAGTAATAGTTGTAGTAGTAATAGTTGTAGTAGTAATAGTTGTAGTAGTAATAGTTGTAGTAGTAGTAATAGTTGTAGTAGTAGTTGTAGTAGTAGTAATAGTTGTAGTAGTTGTAGTAGTAGTTGTAGTAGTAATAGTTGTTGTACTAGTAGTTGTAGTAGTAATAGTTGTAGTAGTTGTAGTAGTAATAGTTGTTGTACTAGTAGTTGTAGTACTAGTAGCTGTAGTAGTAATAGTAGTTGTAGTAGAAGTAGCAGACCCCTGGAGGAAGGATGAGATCAATGTATTTCAGAGGGCGGCCGACAGCCGGACACGGAGAGAGCCATAGTGAAGGGTCCTTAACAGTTCACTATAAGTTCTTCATAACCACGCGGGGAGTGCCAGGAGCCCACCTCTCAATCCCGTATTTTAGGACGTAAAAACCCTTAGCATGACTTCCGTCGGAAAGGAAGTGATGGCGTTATCTTCCAATGTTTATTTGCACATAATACCATATCTATCCTGAAAGAAAAGTTCCCTGGGCTAAATTCACAATGTTTTACGTCCGCAAGTTCGGATTTCGTCATTGAGTGCCATCTATGGACGACGAGTCGATCCCTCGTCACCCTGTGCACATACGAGAACTCGTGAACTGGAAATTGCCTGATCAAGAAAGCAGTGTATTGTGCTTGAATATATGTCGACATGGCGTGATAGGTCTTAATTAATTAAACAGATGGATTATTTTGTTTGTGATTATGGTAATTTTACCAAATATGGTAGTATTCTGAAATCACCTGTCTCAAATAAACTAGATCTATTTTAATGTAATATGTATTTATATTGAGAAAATTATAATATGTATAACATTTGAGTTTTAATGTTATTACAAATTTGTATATTGAGTGGTTGAAACATTAGTTCGAAAGTTTAAAATATAGAATGAGATTTTCAAATTATGAATGAATGGGTAGTTATTGTATACAGTAGCTGAAGTTGTAGAATGTAGTTGGTACTTACTGAAAGATAGTAGTTTAGCAGTATTTATTTTGTTAGTTTATGTTCTGATGTTGTTTAAGCGTATGTGGTGTTGGGAATAAAATAATTTGGCAACTGTGTCCTGACTAGATATCAGGATGAAGGTGCCAGATATTCAGATCTCACATTTTATGTATAACATTTCTAAATGTGGAAACGACTGTTATTTGTCACCATCCACACACACAGGATCGACATAAATTTAAAGAGAAACTTTTAAGGTAAAAAAAAAAAGTTTCAGTCTTTTTTATGTTTTATTTTTACTTTCAATTTAAATCACAGTTTGGAATTTCAGGTATTTCGTGAATCCACATTTTTAAAGACTCTACTTATAATTAAAAGGCTCCGATTGGGCTTTCATACTGTTCTTTTTCCAAATAGTTTTTGTTTCAAAATAAACATTTTGTCTTTGAAAAATCCCTAGATCTCAGCTTTGACAGAAACGCTTGAAATGTTATAAACAGACAACTAAGTATGTATTCATTAAACATTACAGAAATATTTTTAGGGATGCTTTTAAATGTGAATTATTAAAAGTTCGCAACTTATTGAAAAACTGGCATAAGCAAAATTGATTTTGTGACTATTTGATTGTCGCTTAAGTATAGATCTATACTTTTGAGACAGTAGAAAAGGTTGGGTAGAAAATAGGTTGTGAGTAGTTAGGTTTGTTAGGTGTGACGCTACATTACGATAGACTCCGTGCGGCCATGTGGCGTCATTTTCTTCCCTTTCCAATGTTTCAAAATGTTCTGGACAATTTGTCATGCAGGGGTTAATGTGACTGCCTTACATTGAAGGCGTTTTACCCAGATCGACTCTCTTCCAGAGTTTTCTAAGGGGTATTTCCATGCTCTATAGACTCCGCCCTCAGAGCAACTTTTATTCACCATCTCTTATGAGTTCACCGGTAAAATGGCGTCAAATTCTAAAAGCTCTGAATAGTTACTTTTATTGCAGGATTACGTCATAGAACATCAAAACTAATTTTCAAAACTATACTGTCAGACATTTTTATAACAATGTTTTATAAATTAATTATCATATGAGTATGAAGGAACTATTTTAAGCTCAGAGAACTTGTTAATAATTAGATTATCATTTAAAACTATTCTCCGCTTTTATCCGATTTTGAGAATGACCTTTTTGTGGATGGCTTCAGTTCTAAGAGGAGATGAGATTCAATGAAGATAATTAATCTAAAACTGATATTATTACAGTGGTTTCTTCCTCTCCTCCAGAGGTCTGACGTACAATAAGCTAAAATCTGCAGTGTGGAATACAAGATGAAATATTTGCACACACACACACGCACTTGCATTCGGAGATCTCTTATCAGTTTTGAGAATCTTCCACACTTTTGCACTTTCTGATTGGTTAATTTATAAGCGTCACTTATGCTTCAATAACGATTACAATATAAATTTCATAGGCTGCAAAATTTAACCACGTGAAATTTTGAGTACAGCGACTTTTCATGCTTTTAAGGGGCTACACTCAAATTTTTCTTAAAGTCCGTTGTTTGCTCCTGTGATTCCTCCTTAAGAACAAAAGAATTTGAATGACTTGCTGTCACTTCTCTAGTTAAACCTACTTCTTACAGTTTTTTGCAAACTCACATCAGCATTGCCTTATAACTACAAATATATATTAAAATGCTCCTCCAACCTCTATATAGAATAAATAGATCAAAGTAGTCTTCACGTGTGTAAAATGTGGTCCATAATAGAACGGTCTATTTATGTTGGTAGTGGTCGTATCAACTTTTTCCCAAGCATAATTTTAGCCACTGGATTGGCAAGGTACATTACTGTCACTAAAATATTACCAAACTGCCGAAGCATAACATTGCAACGTAAACTTTATATTTTTATGCCACACTATTGTTTTGTTAATATCGATTTGGTTATTCCCATCTAATAACGGCAATAATTTTGAACTTTCGTGTCTATGTTCAGATGAAAACTCTCATATAAGGAATGTTGTGGCTGCTGTCCAATTTAACTACACATGCAAACTGTATTTCATCCCTTCCCCTAGAATGTCGAATAATGTTGTATTGTTTTAGCGTTTCCTTCGTAGCTAAGTTCCATCATAGATCCGGTATGCGCCTAAACTTATTTCAACGACATTAATATCGTTCAATGGTCTGTTCTTAAATCCATGTTTATTTTTCAGCTCATAGAGAAATGATACCTGCTGGAAGGAATCAAAATTTAGTCACATGCAGTCGAAACCCTTATACAGAGAAAAACACGGTTACACTCTAGATAAATGGGCCAGTTTTTATACAGGGTTTTAATGAACTGTACCGAAATATTTTCACAGAATATGTAGATTACTTAAAGAAGTAATTTGAGATGGGAGGGTTATGTCCTGTTTATTGAAATTTATAAGTAACGGCCATAAGTTTCTGAAGTACCGGTACGCTACGTATTGCGGCACTTCGTCTGGAATGATAAAAAGAATAATAAAACACATTTACCTCATGACAGGAATCGAACTCATGACAGCAGCTTCCCGCGTTAAGTATTAAACTACCAGAGCAGTTGAAAGCTCCCTCAGAATAGGGTACATAACTCAAGAACGTAGTTAATGAATGCTCAGTGTCGCACTGTCAAGTGCTTAGTTCGAGATTTTACAGATTTAAAGACATTCTAAGCCAATTTTTTAACCTGCTTTGCTTTAACACCGACTTATCAGCACCTAATACCTACAGGTTTAACGCTATGTAGTTGCGTTATGTTTATCTGGGGACCATGAATCACCGATCTCAAATTGCTTATATCAGTCACGTGCACAATCCCACAAATTATTTAGGTGTAGTTTATTAACACCTGTATATGCGAGAGTGTATAACTTCCCTTCACTTAGTTTATGAATAAGTAGTATCTGTGAGTATAGGATTATATTGTAATTGACGGTACTTACGCAAGTGTTTACTGATTGAGCTTCAGCTTCGTCTTCCATTACCAGCAAACGCCAAACTACATATTTAATCCTGCCAGAGTATGACTAGCTTCAAAGTTAAGCCTATTCTAAATTTAAAACCATATTCACCAGAGATGAAAAAGGTCATTGCACCCTAATAGACAATCGTCGAGGAGCTACATGCTTCCCCTAACATCACTCCGTCCGGCACTCAATTCAAGCTCCATCACGCTATATTGGTATTCTTGGGAAAATAACAGTGTTTTCTTAGATTGAGTGAAATTTATAGATCAAGATTTCTCCGCTTTGCATTTATAGTGACGTCAATTTACCGCTCATAGATCAAAATGATTAAATATGGGCTTGAAAATAGTGGAATTTTGTAAGTGACCTGTTTCAAGCTTTGGGGGTTGTTTTACTTCAGATAAACAATTGCACGAAGTATAGACCCTACTTGCATCAAACTACAAATCACTTACTATTCGACTACTGCATGAAAACCAAAGGAAAATATTAAGCACACAACTAAGAAATAATGGAGAAAAATGGCTAAAAAAGAAAGCAGTACTAGTAGGAGAGTTTCTAAAATATTTCTGTGAAAATGTGAATACCATTAACCTAGAAGGTGTGCAATATCTAAATCAAAACATAACTTAACCATACATGAACACAGGAAGTCAGACATGTAATAACAATGTAAAGCTAGTGCTTTAGTTTTAAGAATATTCACTTCCATGCCCAATTGGCTACAAAATCGTTGCAGTGCGTTTAACCTAGATTTCAAACCATTTATTATTTTAGGAAGAATAACAATGTCATCTGCTACATGAGACTTGGCATACTTTCACCTACAACTGTCGGCGCATCTTCTTCTTCTTTTTTTTTTAATTATTTATTTTGATCGACTAGCTATACAGGCCATTTATAATAATTTAAGAGAAAACAACAAGTTAATAACATTTATATGGATCATAAGATACCACTAACATATGTACATTACTGAAAAGTATACAAGTTAAAAGAAATTACAATGACTGCGATGAAGTTTATAACAGCTTATAAATACAAATCTCAGGTAAATTCCAAATTAAAAAAAATCTGAGGTGCTACACTCACATGACTTCCTCTAGCTGTTCCAAAAACTTCATACATAAGAAAATTGTTCTTTCTGCACCTTGTTAATCGAGCTACTCATTAGTACAACGCTCTTATTACTTAATTCCTTATAAGTAGGAAGAAAATAAGGGAATACATTAGGCTAAACCAATAGTCAAATGTTTTAAGAGCTGTCGTTACACGATTGTCATTACAAATCGCTTCTTTTCTGGGCCAGGAGTAGAACAAAAGAAAAACGGACACTCCCGTCTGAGAAAAGTATAAGTACTTCACAACTGAAACTAATAACAATCAGTACCTCGAAAACGGTATATGACATAACTTATGTATTTTAAAAACTCCTACATTTTTTGTATATTAAGTTTTTGTCAATCTCTTACGGTTTACTACATATGCAAAATTAAGCAAAATTCATCAAAAATAAACAGGTCTTCAGAAGCTATTCTCAGAAAATTCAAGATATACATTTTATTTTTCAGGTAAATATATTTAATATACGATATTTTAATCAAAATCGTTAGAGCCATTTTTAAGAAAATCAAATTTTTCGAAAAAAGTTCCATGCAAAGGGTAGTTTGGGGTGGGGGGATATTTCTTAAAATCTTCGCGTCGCATCCCCTGAAGATACTAAACTTAAATACCAAGTTTGGTATTTTAGCTACTATTCGTTTTTGAGTTATCGTGTTCACAGACACACGGACACACACACACGCGGACCTTTTTGTGAAAATGCTTTTTATGGATACAGGAGGTCCTAAAACATGTATTTCGGGTGAAATCTCGGTATCGAATTTTTGGGTGGAATGCAATACTTCTCTATCCCTATCCCTATGTACATTGTACATACGGGGCTAGAGAAAGTAAAAATTAATATTAACAAGTTAGTAAACTAGGAGTTGAAATATGAATCTGTATTATGAACAATATTGACATAAAGAAAGAAGGTATAATTATTACAAATTAGGTTTAATCAGTATTGTTCTTCAATGTCGGCGCATCTAGTTGCAAGTGCAAGTGCAAGTGCAAGTGTGTGTGTGTGTGTGTTTCCGATCTTGTGAAGATATATAAAATAGTTATGTAGATAATAGTTTAAATCCAAGTATGTTTAGACAGCATGTAAGGTCACCCGACCCATGCAACCGTGTGACACAAATATTGTATTATTGAAAACTAAATAAATACCACCACTACCACTACCACTACTGCAACTTTGGGTAGTACAGTTTAACATGATAAGTATTACACAACATAGGATGACTTCTACCAATAACCCTGCGGCAAAACCCGATCTACTAAGGCTGAACACCCAGAAAATCACTACCTGACTGAACCTCAGCCTGCTAGTAATATTTGCGCGAGTGTGTGTATGTGCACTTATATGATAAATCTTGGAAGATGGAATATTTCGAAACACTAAAGGCAATGTATTTGATCTAGTTTTGTATTTTGACCGCTCTAAACTGTTTCTGAAATAAGTTTCTAGTTACATCAAATTAAACGAATTTCAATAGGATAAATGGAATTGCAAAGTAATTTAAAAGAAATCAAAAAGTTTATTTCATCCGTTTTGAAAACAAATAAAATAAGGAAAGGTTTCCACATAGCAGCAGTTATTTAAACTCTCTTTATAAAATAGTTAACTTAAATACAAGTTTGATATAGGATGAGCTATGCTCCTCACATTAATATGCACACATACACGAATACGAGAAGAGACATTTTAATTCATACCTTTTTTAAACAGAAAGAAAGAAAATATTCTGATGTGTTCCATTTACATGACTTTCTTTACATCTCTGTAACAAATTATTGATGAAAAGTTTATTCTTCTATCTACCTCATACTAACCGCGATAAAAACTAACAGATTATTGCTTCCTAGTAAGTAGAAGCGGTATTGAACATTTTTAAAGTTAATTCCCATGTGATTGAAGTTCATTTCTATACATTTCCAGGAGTTGACAAATTCCAGTATGAGAAACGTTTAAGTACTTTAAAACTAAAAACCTATAACAACGAATATCTCTAAAATGTTCAACTCCACAAAAAAAAAATGTATGTAACATATATTGTGTGTTTTAATCTTATACACATGTTTGCAAGTAAGTTTTTGTCTATTTCTTACGGTTTACCAGTTTCAGCAAATTCCATCCAGAATAAAGAGGTCTTCAGAGGCAATTCCCAGAAAATACAAGATATATATTTTATTTGTCATGTAATATCTTTAATGTACTGTATTTTAATCAAAATCGTTTTGGTCATTTTTGAGAAAATAAAACTTCTTGAAAATTTTCTTATATGAAGGATAATTTGGAGGAGGAGGACTTTTTTTAAAAGTGTGTTGCATCCTTGAAAGATACGAAACTTAAATACCAAGTTTGGCATTTAATAGATTTTCGTTTTTGCACTATCGTGTTCACGGACGCAATGACACACGGGCACATACACGAACCTTTTTCTAATTTTTTATACAGGAAACCCTAAAATGTCTGTATCCTGTGAAATCACAGTACCAATTTTTATTTGGAGTGCAATACTTTCTCTACTTACGTACAACGTACTATGTAGAGAAAGTAAACAGGCACCTTCAGGCACATATTTCCAGTAAAAATTTTACTTCAAAATTTAGGGTGGAATGAAATACGTACTCTACCTACTATACATATGGCAAACAAAGTTCAGTTAAATTGAATGTGAGCACAATAAGATTGTGTTATAAAGTTTGCTAACTCAGTCAATAATTTATATCAAGGCGTTGAGGATTTTCTAGCTCAGTGCTGAAATCTTTTTCGCAGAAAATTAATTTTCCTAGTGCAGTTTTTTCTCTCGAAGCATGTATCAGATAAGAGCAACAGAAGGCAATTATGACGTCATCGTGCTAACGAAACAGACCGGGTCGTGTTTTTAATATGACATCCCAACTTGCGTCATTTGTCTTCGCTACAAGTAGGACAAACTAACTTACTGCTGGCTATTAGCTCGGTGACGTGTAGTTTTTATATTCGCTTTCCAGCGCCAAATGTCACACTGGTTCTCTTCCAGATTTTTGTTGAAGGTTGCACTTGCGGACGGTCACAATCCCAGAGAATTCCCCTTCACTCACTCAAGGCTTAGTTGTCATGCCGAAACAAATGACTGATCATGAACTTGATTTCAAAACAAATGTCGCTATATTTTTACTATTTATGGTAGGATATTACTGAGGGCAAGGCCAAGACCTCACTGTGGCATTATAGCGCAGCTTCAAACAATTGCTATGGATAAGATCACAAGGAGATTGTCTTCGTGGTTGTATGATCAGCGAGCGGACTTCTCATCCGCGGGTCGCAGGTGCGATTCCCGGCTGGGGCGTTGAATTTTTCTTTAACCAGAATTATTCCTTATCCCCCACGGAGTCTGGAAGAGTTAATGTGCGTGTGTTTAATGATACAAAACGATTAACTTAAGGTTCTAAAAATCTAAACCTACAGTAATATGAGAGTTGTTTCACAAGTCCAAGCACCCGATATGAATATTAAAGTTGAAGGGGGTATACAAATGAACCCCCTCCCAAAACCATAAGACAAGAAAAGAAGGTCTTTACAAGAGTGGTGTTTGGTAAGTTGAATTTTACCTGAGTATGGATTTCTGTAAACTAATCCATTTTCTTTTAAGTTTGCCCTGCTGATATGTAACCTTTTGCGCAAAATTCACTTCCCCTTTCCCCTGATTGGCTAAATGCACTTTTCAATAAGATAGCAAACTCTATGTACAGCAATTGTAGTAGATAGAATCGATATAGACACTCATACTTTTGTCATTTGAGAGGCAGATTTGAAACGAAATATATTTCTATACGTACATATAACTTTCTCTCGCTGTTCCATATAGGTACAAATTAATCTTACAAAACATTATTGATATATCAACGTCATACTAATCGAAATAAACATTAGCAGCATTGATCTTATTACTTGCTTCTTTGTAAGTAGAAGGGAAATAAGGGAACACATTACTCTAAAGCGATAGTCGATTCTTTTAAAAGCTGGTCGCTATGTGAAACAATTGCGGTTCGGTTTGCTATGTATCTTCCCGTTTGAGAAATGTTAGCCAGTTTAAAATTAAAACCAAACACAAGGTTTTCTCCACAAGAGAAACGTATATAACCTTCTATATTTGTTTTAACGAGATCTATATATTTTGTGTATCTAATAAGCTTTTGTCTATATCTTACGGTTTTACTGTTTCGCAAAATTCTTCAAAATCATTCAGAATAAAGAGGTCTTCGAACACTATTCCCAGAACATTCAAAATATATATTTTATTTATGATATAAATGTCTTTTATATATGGTACTTTAATCAAAATCTTTGAAGTCATTTTTGAGAAAAACAACACTTTTAAAAAAAAAAATGTGATGTAAATGGTAGTTTGTGGTGGGTAGATTTTTTTTAAATCTTCGTATCGCATTCTTGAAAGATACTAAACTTAAATACCAAGTTTGGTTTTTAACGGTCTTTTCGTTTTTGAGTTATGCTGCAAACAGACACAGAAACCGAAGCACACAAGGACCTTTTTCTAAAAATGCTTTTTTCGGATTCAGGGGACCTCAAAGCATATATTTCCTTTGGAATCTCGACATCGAATTTTTGGATGGAATGCAATACCTTCTTTGCGTATTATTTACATTTAATGTGTACACACGTGCTATAGAAAATAAAAAATACGTGTATTTTAGATGCCTTTACTCTATAATATTTTTGATCATGTGCTATGAAAGTATAAAATTGAAAATTCTCTTGGGAGATTTAAAAGAAAAATATTAATGTTAAATAAGACAGTTTTTTATATGCACAACCATCTATTCCACCACAGTGACCAAGGTGTGATTAGTCACGTGGCAGTTAAGAGATATCAAAATCGTTTTACCAAATAGAACTTAGGCCCCGGATTCTGTTGACATTTACCATTTAATATTATGAGAATGCATATTCACGGCATCAATTGGTCATTTTATGGTATTTTATATTTAGGATATTTATACTCTGTGTTTTTTTAAATTTTTTTAATTGTTTCATAGGTATTTATACTCCAGGTTCGTAGTGCATGACAGTGCGGGCAGATGGCGCCGATGCATGCCTAGAATTGAATTGTAGGTGACTACCCAGAAGGTGAATCTCACAAACAATCCAACACACCCTTCGTAACTTGTTGCATCTTATGGTCACTTCACCTCATACCATCCTCCTGGAATATATTAGACAATAGATCCTACAAGTTGCACTGCTCGAAGTGTCTCCATCCGTTGTTTACGCTTTCCCTTAGTATCTGCGACACGAAGATTTTCATAGAATCTTCCCCTTCGCCATATAATCCTTTACATGTGAGGTTATTCGAAATTTTCTATTTTCTCAAAAATGCTCTAACGACTTTGATTAAAATACCATAAAGACACCTGACACATAAAATGTACATGTTGAATTTTCTGCGAAGTCAACTTCACCCGAAAGGAATTTTGTATAATCTTGCATAACTGTAACGTAATCTTACGACACAAAATATAGATCTCTTGGAAACATATAATTTATTCCAAATAACTCATTTTGTCACTAGCCATTTCCAAGATATCCGCTATTAATTATTGGAATTATGCAATTATTTTTTTATTAATTATTATTATAATATTAATCTGATTATGACTCTCACAAAGAAACAGCATGGGCTGTTAATGTCAGCATATAGCGTTTTTATAATTTAACTATCGTCTATTTTTTTCAATACGGAAATTGATCAACTCCTGGCAATGCAAAGAAATGGACCTCATCCATAAGGCAACCAACTTTTAAAAGATTTTAATTTCGTTTTAGCCTAGTGTATTTCATTATTTCCCTTCTACTTACAAGAAAGCATTAATTCTGTTAATGTTTATTTCGATTAATATTAAGTACACAGAAGCATAAGCTTGTTAACAATAATTTGTTAGAGTTGTAGATAAATTCATTTGTTATCAGATTCTTTATACAGGAACATGGAAAAAATATATATTTAATTATTGTTTTAAATGATCTCATCATTCTCTCATAGGTACCCGCTTTTTCTACTTTTATATCAGTTAGACATAATATTTTTCTGAACAACAATTTAACAACTTTAATAAAACCTAGACTTAAGCATTATTTGTGATCATTATGTCTTTTTACTTTCTCTA
Source organism: Hymenopus coronatus (assembly GCA_030762935.1). NCBI lineage: Eukaryota > Metazoa > Arthropoda > Insecta > Mantodea > Hymenopodidae > Hymenopus > Hymenopus coronatus. The sequence goes on from CM060882.1 coordinate 135,896,828, forward strand.
AAATACTACTATATATATTCTATACACACATTTATAACAGGTGGAGAAGGTATTGCAATCCACCCAACAATTCTATACTGGGGTTCTGTACTGTGTGCATGAGTATGTGTGTGTGTGTGTGTGTGTGTGTGTGTGTGTGTGTGTGTCGACAGGATAACTGGAAAACGAAAAATCCGTTAAATACCAAAACTGTTTAAGTATTTAAGTTAAGTGTCTTCCAAGGGTCCAACACAACGATACATCCTCTCAAACCAAACTACTTTTATGGAAGATTTTTCTAAATGTTCGATTTTACCAAAACTGGCTCCTAACCATTTTTATTAAAATAACCTATATTAAAGATATTTACATTAAAATGTATGTATTGATATTTTTTGGAAATAGCCCGTGAAGTCTTCTTCCTTTTCAATAACTTTTACTAATTGGTAAGCCGTAAGAAGTAGTAAAATTTTATAACATCGTTAAAACACACCAATTATATCATATTTGTTTACTTGGAACTAGCCATACATACTTCCTTTTATTGATTTTAAAATTTCCAATACCTAGATTTTTCTCAAATGGGAACTTTTAATTTACTTTTTCATCCTGTTCATTCAAAAAGAAAGAAATTTCAATTGTATCAAATAGCGAACAACTTTAAAATATTTGACTAGCCTAGTGTATTCCCCTATTTTCCTCCTTCCCGTTGTTCATCTAGTTTAGCACAAAGTTGAGAGAAAAATAATCTTTTGTAAGGATAATTTGTTGTAGAATAGCTAGAAAACGTCATGTGATTGCAGCAAATCAGATTTTTTTTTTAATTTTAGAATAATTGTATATACTTTTTCAAACATTTGTAGTCTTCAAAATCAGAGACTGATTATTCATATTGTAGCACCAATAAAACATTTTAGCCCACTTCTACTATATGTGGGGTAGCGTGTCTGCCTCACGTTCAAGAGGCTTCGAGTTAGAATTTTAGATAATGTGAGAATTTCGAGAAGGTTTTCTTTTTTTACCGGAGATTTCTTTTATCCTGAGAAGACTAATGTTGAATAAGTTGGTATGGACTCCGGCTTATTCGAGCATCGTTTCATCCATTTCATTCATTCATCTTCTGGTATTACCTATCAGGTTAAAGGACGTTAAACTTATAAAAAAGCTGATGTGTTCCATTCACATGACTTTTTTTTTACATCTCTGCATACATATTATTGTTAGAAAACTTATTCTTCTATTTACTTACTTCGTGGTAATAGAGAAAAAAATGAGCAGAAATGGTGTTATTACTTGCTTTCTTTTAAGTAGAAGGTAAATAAGGGGAGTACCATAGGTTAAAGTGATAGTCATGTCTTTTAAAATCTGGTTGCTATATGATTGAAATTCCTTTGTTTGTGTGGCCAGGAGCTAACAAATGCCCGTATGAGAAAAGTATAAGTATTTTAAAACTGAAGGCAATAACAAGGAATATCTCAAAAACAGGTCAGCTCCACAAAAAATATTATATAACATAAATAGTGTATTGTCTTTCTCTTACAGTTTACCAGTTATGCAAAATTCAGCAAATTTTGCCCAGAATAAAGATGTTTTCAGAGGCTATTTCCAGAAAATTTGTCATGTCAGTCAATATACTTAATAAACGATATTTTAATAAAAATCATTAGAGGCATTTTTGATAAAATCAAAAGTAATAGACTTTTTATTTTTGAGCTATGCTGCCCACAGACACACAAACACACACGCACATTTGTCTAAAAATGCTCTTTTTGGATTCAGGGTGTCTCAAAACATATATTTCCGGTGAAATCTAGTACCGAATTTTTGAGGCAATACGATACCTTCTCTATACACTATGTACATAGTATGTGCTGAGAAAGTAAAACGAATTTTAGACGCTCTCAGGGATTTTTACAATGAGATTGACATATTTTAGGATACATGCATATCAGTTCTGCTATTTTGTTCATTTCTTCAGTAAGAAGTCATGTTTTCTCTTGGTTATCTTGCAGTTGAACGCCCTTAATGATCATCTTCTGGGTTATCTGATACTATATATCCGCTCGACCTAGTTGTCTGGAACTGTTTCAGTTTTATTCTTCAATATAAATCTTGGAAATCAGAGCGATGCTCATTAGCTGTATCTGAGTAAGCAGAAAGGTAATTCGCTTGGCCAAGGCAGGTGGATGACCATCTGCGCGGAGCTAGCAGAGGATTTGGGACAAGCACTGTCTCCTTGGACGGATGACCTCGGACATGCTGGTGGCGCGCAGGTGGTCGGTCGCTCCTGGAAAATTAGGAATTTCATAACCCGAGGTAATGCCATGGTGTCACTTGTTCAGATGCAATCAAATGCCGCAACGCCTTCTCATCATGCGCAAATAACGGCGTATTCCTCGCTCCATTGCCTTCCTTATTTACATGTTACCGTGAAAGTGGAATGTGGTCACTGCATGGTAACCTCTCGTAAATTACATTCAATGATATACTGCACAGAGTTTTCTATTTTATACACACTTTTACTTGGTTACAGTGCGTAAAAATAATTGATGGATAAAAACAGTGTGTTAAAGTGGAGCAGCTTTCATGAAATAGAGCAAAAAACGCAGTTCCAACAGACATGGTCTTTAATTATTCCTGGTCCGAGGTCCGCTTGTTTGTTTTGTCGCAATACTCAGCCTTGAGGTGAATTATTACAGGTCACATTTTATCCGAGCCTACCTCAAAGCTAACTGTTCTAACTTATCACCAGCTTATAACGAGATTAAAGATAATATTGTATCCGCGTCATTTAATATCTGGGTAATAACTTGATATTTTAATGATAAACCACAAGCAAAGATCCTTCCAAAGCCTAAGTGGAAATAGGAAACAATTTCAGTCATTAACGGAAAATGTTTACTTCTTTAGCACATACCTATAGAAATTAGAAGAGATTATTGTATTATACCCATAACTAGATATCGAGATTTCACAAGAAATAGACGTTTCTTTTAGAGAAAGCTGAATTAAAATGTATTCTTACAACAAAGATTCGCACGCGCCCGTGTGTGAACAACATAACTAAACACGAATGCTGGATAAATACCAAACTTTCAGAACCGATTAGTAACCCCTGAGGCTCTGATTTGGGAGGGCCCAGGAACGATTCACATGGACTGCCCACTCTACCCTTGGATGTTTCGTCGTCTTCCCTAGTTAGCTCCAGTGTTTTTCATTTACCACGATTTCCTTCTACTCATTTCCCTTTCATTTACTTTTCTTCTTTTATTTCAGGTACACTTCTAGATACCGGCATACATATTCCCCGTGGATACCAGAGGAGTATGGACAGATCGCCAAATCTGGGAGCTCTAGTAGCGGGACGAGTTTTCGAGCTAGAACTGTTAGAGACCTCCGCGCCTCTCTGACCGCCTGCAGTCTGTGGTTCTCGAACTTTATCTCTCCTCATGGGGAGAGCTTTTAAACACCGGCTTTTACTGCATATGGCACCGCAGGCGATGACACTGATGATGACACATGGAATGTATATGGAACATCGGTGGCGACACTTTGTCCACCAAAAAATCACATGCGGTCGCTTGGGATCGAATCCGGGCTGCCTGGATGAGAGAAGAGAGGTCTTAACTCTTACCCCTCGGCCATGGTGCGGCCCTCATGGAGGGGGGGAGGTGATAACCGCAATACCGTAGTTCGCGAGATGTTGTTTCCTTCCTTATGCCCTGAATAACAAAATTGATATATAAGCTCAGTGTATTCAGGATGCGACAAACATTTTCAAGCGTATTCCACAACTTCAAGATTCCTTAATTTAGAACTTAGAAATAATTATGATATTTAAAAAAAAAAAAAGAAGTAAACATTAGCAGCAGCTAAGGAAGTGAAAAGTTCATTGCTGTTGGTACCTGCGTTGCTATAGAAATGGCAATGCTCTTGTATCTAAATAAACACATGCAAAACAATGAAATGAAAGGATACATTCTTGAGCAGTTGTTATTTTTTTACAGGTACTATGTGCGTACCTAGTAGGTAAAGTAGGCACTGTATTCAACTAAAAAAATCAGATGTGTTCCATTCCTATGACTTTCTCTACATCTCAGTAACAAATTATTGTTTAAAAAAATAGAAATCTACTTCATGGTAATCGAGATAAACATTAGTAGAAATGATTTATTGCAAACAGAAGGGAAATAATGGAATGCACTAGGCTAAAACCATAGCCTAGTCTTATAAAAGATGGTTGCCAGTAGATGAATTCGTGTCCTTGCATTGCCAGGAGTTGAAAAATTCCCGTTGAAGAGTTCTAAGTACTTTATAACGAAAACAATAATAAGGAATAACTCAAAAATGATTAACTCTGCATAAAAATATATGACATAAATTCTCTGTTTTAACGAGCTCTAAATTTTTTAACTAGTTATGCAAAATCCAGAAAAATTCATCCAGAATGAAAAGGTCTTCAGAGGCTATTCACAGGAATTTAAAAATAAACATTTTATTTGTCATGTAAATATCTTTAATACACTGTATTTTAATCATATTCTTTAAAACCATTTTTTGCGAAAGTCATAATTTTCCAAAAACAATTCCAAGTAAAGGGTAATTTGGATGCTGAACCTGAATACCTAGTTTGGTATTTAACTGATTTTTTTGTTTTTGGGTTATACTGTTCACACACACACACACACACACACACACACACGCAGACGGAATAACACATACACCGAACTTTTTCTGATTCAGGAGTCCTCAATATTTTATTTCTTGCAAAATCTCGATATTGAAATGTTGGCTGGAATGTAATATGTTCTCTACCTACTAGTAATCACATAATACTGGTAGAGAAAACAGAAATAGAATTGCATGCGATAAAACATATTTTGGTTTGTAGCGATGAATCTGCTCTTATCTACAAGGCATGCTTATTGGAAGGTTTCTTGGGTGTTAAATAAAAACTCAGATATAATTATTCTTGTTAATATTTATGAATTTCTCTACACGTACTATGTACATGATAAGAAGGTATTGCACCCAAAAATTCGATACCGAGATTTCACTCGAAATATATGCTTTGATACTCATGAATAAAAAACCAAAAACAAAAAAAAACCACATTTTTAGAAAAATGTCCGTGTCAGCGTGTGTATGTCACTGTGTGTATGCGTATGTATGTGTGTGTTTGTATGTAGTATGGTTCAAAAATGAAAAGTCCGATAAATACCAAACTTAGTATTTAAGTTCCTTCTTCCAAGGAAGCGACACGAAAAATTTTAACATAATCTCCCACCTCCAACTACCCTTTACATAGAAAACAATTGGAAGATTTTGATTTTCTCAAAATGGTTCTAACGATTTTGATTTAAATACCGTATATTAAAGATATTTACATACCAAATAAAATTTATATCTTATATTTTCTGTTAGTAGCCTTTGAAGATCTCTTTATTCAAGATGAATATTGCATAACTGGTAAAGTGAAAGAGATAGACAAAAACTTACTATACTAAACTTAGATCTCATTAAGACACACAATTTATGTCATACACATTTTTTTTCGTGAAGTTGGCTACTTTTGAAATACTTTTGTTATTAGTTTAAAATACTTAAACAACTTTTCTCAAGCTGGAATTTGTAAACTCCTGGCCATGCAAAGAAACGGATTTCAACTACACGGCAAAAGATTAGATTATTCCCTTAGTTCCCTTTTAAAAGTAGTAAAGATAATTTCTGTTAATGTTTATTTCAATTAGCATGAAGTAGATAGAAGAATACACTTTTTAAGAATAGTTTGTTACAGAGATGTAGAGGAAGTTATGTGAAAGGAACACATCAGTTTTGTTTTTTTTTCAATTATGCTGTTGTTTAAGAATGACAGTGGAATGTTGGGTTGTTTACTAAATATCCAATCCGGTATTTACCTTGGCGAGTGAGAGAAACCGCGATAAAAATTCAGCCAGATTGGTTCACGGGATTTGAATCGGGGACTTCACGAACGCGGACCATTCCCTTTGGGAAGTTAGATTTTGTTTCTCACCTTTTTAGATGCCCTAGTAATGGCGTCTTTCTCCAATGCTGTAAAGAAATTTTGCATGCTTTCCAAAACCTGTTTCGTGATGTATATGGTAGTTTATGCTGGGCACAACAATAAAACTGTAGTTGTCCTTTTCTGACCAAATTGTAGGAGCCTAATTGGTGACATTAATTTTGTGTTAGATTACACCTTACTCAACAACATTTAACATTTTCTTATAACTGAATAGCATGTATAACTACTATGAATAAAGAGAGACTATAAATTAAATTAAATGTGATTAAAAGTAAAGAATGAACCATGAGCAATACTATCGCCCTGAAAAAAAAATCATTCCTTTATCAGCTAATGAATGAATAAATTCAAAACTGATTTTATAAATCCACATCACATTCATGAATTGTTTTATGGCACTCAATTTGAGGAAGATCCTACAATCTATAATTAAATGATTTTAATTGCATTAAAATCATTCGAATGTAATTAAAATAAATTACTGTTTTCTTTATTTCCTAAAACGCCTCTTGTTTAGTTTAAAAGCTGTTCGTAATGTGTGTTGAACACATTGTGCACATCAGTAAGAGAACTGTATTAATTGCCTTGATGTTAATGGAGCCAGTATGTTAATTTTGTGACTACTCTTAGGCTCTATTTCACAATGTTACAACTTACATATTAATAAATTCAATGGTTACAAAAGTGTTTCAGAATAATGTTTTTTTAACTTGTAAAGTTTGATGGATTTTAAAAATGAGATATCATCCGCAGTCCTATTTCGGAGCGTCACCAACCATATATTATAAAATCCATTACAGATCCGTTCTAGTGTATCTGATAAGTCTGCAATATACGTTTCTTTAATCTGAAATAATGATACAAAGCTATTCCGTTGTGATCAAGGATTAAAAGATAAAACATATTGAGAACAAGCAATCACAAATTCTCAAATTGTATAATGGCTATGCTGGTGCTCTGTGATTTGACCAGGTCTTTTACATTGTGTTGATAGGTTCAAGGTGCGAACGAAGACGTCATTTATGGAAATAAAATCCTAATTTGAGACAATGAGGTAATAATCATGTTGTCACATGCCTGTAATGGCCAATTCCCATCCAAGGCAAAGCAACACAGGGTTGTTTTGAGGTTGTGCCCCTTGCTTGCTGAATGTGATATGCTATATAATGCAACATCAATTTTAAGTATTGCTAAAGAACTCGAAACTCCTCATTGTATTCATAAATAAATGTGAAGTCATTATGAATAGAACTACAACAGATGTGATAACAGCAATTAGACAACAATCAAACCATGTAAAAACCTACATATATGCCGATGACTTGGTCATAGGATCATTAAGTAAGAAGGATCTATAAAACGCTTTCTCCCCACTGGTAGACTGGGCAGACGAGGATGGCCACAAAATAATCAAAACAAAAGCACTGCAGATGGTACTCAGGAAAATTGGCTGCCTAGCAACAGACGACAACTTACTATATGAGAATAACAAGGTTGAAATAGTAAACTCATTCAAATATTTAGGAATAACCCTCCAAACAAGAAGATCTTTTAAGAGGAAGGACAGTGGCGGCTCTCTAAGCAATGTACGACACTCAACGTATTCAAAAGTTATCATAAACAACAATGCTGCTGTTCAGTACAAAAATTCTACCTATACTAGCTTATGGATTAAACCTAGTATGGTCAAATAGCCAGGATTAAAGTAAGAATACATTTATATTTAAATGTTTGCATATTCACATATTGTCTTTGTTCTTTTTGTGCACAGCTCAATGTGATATCGGTCAGATGCCTTTTCACTTTGCATACATTTACAATCTATATTTGCTTCATGGAATGTTGTGTTCTTGCATATCAGGTGTGGAATCGTGCACTGCCAATCTAGTGATGACGTGTCACATTTCAAAATTTTCCTTTGTCCCCACACAGTCCACCATGACCCCTGTGCTGTAGAATTCTGGGTGTATTTATTCTCTTTACCTATTCAGTGTTGCTAGCAGCTTCTGTGATGCGCTGGTGCCTAATATACGAACTGGCAAGGGAACCCTTTCTCATCGAGGACCATCTACAAGAAATGCGGAGATCCATCTAACAGAGAGGGTGAAGAGAGAACAAATCTCAACAGACTTCTATGTCACAGACGCTATGACGTACCGGAAATGGACTAACGCGAACCAGAAGCTAAAACACGCAATGGTAAAATTGGCAATACACAGCTATCATGACAAGATATGAAGAACACAGCATACCACGATCCCAGTGAGAGTTGCGTGTGCTCGTTGTGTGGAAAACACTGTGAAGGATACAGCTACAGGTATAAAAAGAACACAAAAATATCTATGCGATTATAGCAAAGACTAAATCAAATTAACTATTATGCTTCTTAGTGTGCTTTTATCAAATTATTATTATTATTATTATTATTATTATTATTATTATTATTATTATTATTATTGGATTTGAAGCAGCTCTCACTTTCATTAAATATTCAGCAAAACTATAGCAGGATACTTCAACTGTATATTAATTTCAATTGTTTTGTATCAGTTAGTGCACACAGAAGGGAAATGAAAGCCATGGAAAGCTCCGAAATAAAGAAGCTGACTGCTACATAACTACCACCATAATAGAGTTAATTTTCATAGACGTATATACTTTAAAACTTGATCAGTGATGATCAGGCAGAGGGGTTCAAATGAGGCAAAAAGCAATCATGTTACCGCACGGAGTATAGGTGACGTCTCCTTTCTTTCCCTTCACAGCAGTCGGTTTCCTTGAGACGGTTCCGTTTATTCGCCGCATAAAACCAGTGAAACTCTGTGGCAATATGTCTGAAGCAATTATACTCATATCATAATCACAATTAGCATCGTATGTGACGGAACTATCTAGGGAAAACTTTAGCGCAATGGCGAAACCACTATTACTACAGCCTGAAGGTTAGAGTAAACTAAGTTCGAGATTGGGACATAATTGTTAACATAATTAATGCAGCGAAGTAAATCTTTTCATTATTTTTCTTTAAGCTAGTTCATATATTCAGAATAGTTTCAGGAATACTGCAATTACAATAATATGTAATTTACAAACAGAATCTGCACTAAACATACTCAAAGCTCCTGAGGCAATATCAGAGGCTTTAGAAATGCCGAGTAAAGAATAAACTGTAATTGCTAAAGAAAGGGCGACAAAGACTAAAATACATTCTAGAGAAGAATTAATTTGTAAAACCAGTGACACATTACTGAGACAGGGGATTTCAAACAAGTCTGACATTTCGTTTTTTATTTGATCCTGCTATCTCGGGTAACATGCAAAATATAAAATCTGTCTCCCCAGTAATCACATGCGACTTGCATTTCGGAAATACCTTTGTACATCGTAAAACTTGCGATTGAAAAGAAAATCCAAAATAACTTAGATATGTGTACATTAACTTAGGGATAACAACATAATTTCGTCAGCTGAAGTAGATACAATTACAATAAAGTTGTTCGATTGCAGTTGCACATTGTAAATGATGAGGAAACGTCATTGCACGCTAACATTTTCCAACAATTTTTAATCCCGATCCACCTGGTTGGAGGGTGTAGTGCCTGCAATTGTTCATCACATTTGTTTACAGATATCGCAGTTGCTCCACCTTCCCTCGCCTCCAACATGGTGCTAATTTGATGGTTTACTTATTAAACCCACCCTCTAACTGGTCAGTTATGCTTCTAGGGCTATTTATTGTGCTGTGATGTAGAGACAAGACTTCCAACATTATATGAGCAAAAAGCTAGTAAAATGACATCTTGAGACAAAAACAAGTCTTGCTGTATGACCAGCAGAACAAAGAAATTAATTAATAGAAAACAATACCTTCATATGACTAGAATTACTTTCTCCACTATTCACTTACAGGACATAGAAGTACTCCATCCAAAAAGTTGATGCCAACAGTTCACTGGAAATATATGTTCCGGGGTAGCTGAAAAAAAAAGAAAAGAAAAAAAGAAAAACGCTTATGTGAGCATCTCTCCCTCTCTCTCTCTCTCTCTCTCTCTCTCTCTCTCTCTCTTTCTTTCTCTCTTTCTGTATGTTCAGCAGACTGTGTGAAGAAGTTCCAAACTTGGGTTTTAACTTCAGTATATTCCAAAGATGGGGTACAAAGATTTTCAAGATTTTCACCCTACCCAAACCACCCTCTACATGGAAAAAGGTTCAATATGTTTCATATTTGAAAGTTCCTCCAATTATTTTGAATAAAATACCACATATTTAAGATGTTTATATGAATATGTCTTGAACTTTCTAGTAATAGTCAATGAAGTCTTTCTCATTTGGGGAGAATGTTGTAATTATATAACCGGTAAATGACAAGCATACAAACCTATGCAAAAACTTGCCACACAGACAATGTGGAACATTTTTATTTCAAATAAATTACTTTGTACTGTCGCAATTTCAGATGTGTCCATTATTTTTCGTTGAATTTTTTAATACTTTGACATTTTTGAACTAATGCCACCACTCAAATTTTATTGCAGAATCTTGGAAAATGTATCAAACACAAGGCCAGCATAGAGTATTCACTATTCTTCTTCTATAGGGTCATTCATAGAGCACATCATTATGAAGTTTAGTTTTTTAAAACACATTAACATTATCACACCTTCCCATTTTAGGTATGGAAAAAGATGTCGGTTGTCCTCTGCTGCACTGACATGCAAGAACTCTGTCCTTAAAATTTGATATGACTGCCTGACACGTTTCCACTTAGATTTAGCGACAGTTCATAGAATTTTCTTCTTTAAGTGAATGATGTTTCGGGGTTTATGGCATACACCAATTATTTAAGAGTACCTAAAAGAAAAAGGCGTAGAAGTTAAGTCACGAATGAAGAATGGTCAGCATGGTCAGCATTACGCGAGTAGAGACGACCCAGGAACAGTTGTTACCCGGGAAGCATAACAGATGGCACCATTTTGCTGAAGCCACAGCTCTTAAATATACATTCCATTGAAACAGCGCCGGTTCTGACCATCCTGGATGAAAATAAATATAGATCTTGTTAATGCACAAAATGTATGTCATATCTTATTGTAGATTTGATCGTTTTCCAGATATTACTTCTTATTGGTTTCAATTTTAAACGGGATAACCTTTCGTTTCATCTTTCTTTTGTTTGACTAACAGTGTAAAACGAACCGAACTTCAATTCTTCACATATTGACCAGCTTTTAAAGTATTTGATTATCGGTTTAGCGTATTGCATTCTCTTATTGCCCTTCTGTTTGGAAGGAAACAAGTAATACGAAACTTTATGCTAATGTTTATTTTCATTAGCTTGTAGATAAAAGAATAATCGTTTTTAAGAAAGGTTTGTTTGCAGAACAGCTAGAGAAAACCATGTGAATGGAGCACACCTAATTTTTGTTCTTTTTTAGATGAAATCATTTATAAATCTTCCTTTTAAATCCTTGAATCATTTACAGATAAACGTTATAGTTTACAAATACAATTTACAAATTATTCTGTAAAATTTGTCTTTGATTTTCATACAAAACGCATATTTCATTTATAAGTATTTAAGTTATTTGTAAGTTGTTTTACAAACTTTCATTGTGAAACAGCTTTCCATAAATTACAAACAAAATTTACAGATAGAAAAATTGTAAATATTTTAGAAAAGTTTTAGTGCTATAATGAATCTGTATGACACTAATATTCATGCTCACTCTGGTACGTTTTGTCAAGAGATAGCTGAAAGGGTTTAAAATGGCTACTAATTTCTAATTTAATTCTTTCTGTTCCTTTTTATTCAAATTGTTTTTAAAAATATTCTGAAAATTTAATGGAAATGAAAATAAATAATAAACGTAATAATAATAATAGTAATAATAGTAATAATAATGATAGTGATAATGATAATAATACAGATAATAATACTAATAATACTAATAATAATATTAATAATGATAGTGATTACAGTAATAATAATAATAATAATAATAATAATTATTATATTTATGTGGGTGACTGATCCCAGCTCAGACCGGTGGTTTTTAGTGTGTTTAAAAACGACATCTCTGTTTATAATTTACTTACATATAAAAAAGTTCCTGCTGGACGATATTTCGGCCCCAAAAACTCTCTTATCGGTTTCTATTAACTTTCACAGCTTGTTCTGTCTCATATTAGAAAAAAAAATGCCGATGACGCCGCCCGTCCAAGATTACATTACTCATGGATCCATTCCCTTTCTTGAATCATGCCTTCACTGATTTTCTGACTCCCAGATACTGCGGTTCTGGTTATCCATATATACATTTAAGTGGAAGTGCGCCTCCTCCTGAAGATGATTTTGCTCGCAAAGCCATCTTCCTCGTGTCCTCTTCTCAGAAACCAGTCAACAAAACTTTCCTCTACTCGTAATCGGTCATTCTGAATTTTATAAGGGAAGTAATTGATGCCCATTCCTAATTAGGCATAGACCAATTGCATTGGTTTAATAGCCACATTATCACGAACCGCCACAGAGCTTTTCTTAGATTGGCCAGAACAATGACACCCGGAACTTTTAATGTTCACTGTTGAAGCTGTTTCATTTAACATTTTGACCATAAGTCTGCAAACTGTTGATTCATTCAGTGCTTCATTACGCCCTGGAATGGCGCGAAAGAGCCTGACAGTTTCTGCGCATAACTTTCTCCATTCTGATAAAAGGTTTTCATAATTAGCACACGTTGCACAATACTAATCTACAAAACAAAGTTGAAAACTGAGAAAAAATTACCAAGCGATTCTACTCTTTTGAATTACAACGAAACTATTTCTGAAAAAGTTTATATGAATTACATAAAATAGAAAAATAAGTTGTAGAAACTATAAAAATAAATGATAGTGTAGAGAAAGTCAGGTGAACTTAACACAGAAGCTGTTACTTTTTAGAAGTGTTTACAACGCGCCGTTGATACTGCATACGACTATGACTATACCTACAATAAATGAAATAATTGGAAATAGATTTGGTATGGCATTTGGCAGATATAAGAACTAAAGACCAGCTGGAGAAAAATGTCATTCGTCGAGGACAGTCTTGCAAAACTCAAACCCCATTCACGAATTTGTGTCAGAATGACTTCGGCCTCAATGATTGCATGTGTATATTTCTTTTCATATTCTTTCTCTATTCGCGTATCGTATAGTTCAAGTTTTCTACTGATCAGAAGCCTTCTGCTTTGCTCTACATTATTCACAAACTTATGCACCAGCGATATAGGGGGGCATGCAAATCGTAGAATTTATGGTAGAAACTTCATCGAAATTAGGTGGCATAATTAATTAATTAGAAGAAAATATTCCCCGGTATGGTAATGCCATTCGCTATACTGGCGAAACCCGCAACAATGTATAGCTGAAGGGAGCCGGTCACCATGGCCGCGCTCGTCAAAGCGTCTCGCTTTGGTGTTTCGCAGCGCAGGGGATCGTGGGTTCGAGTCCCGCCTTGGGCATGGGTGTTATATGTTGGTGTATGCGTGTGCAAAAAGTAAAACAGAAATTCAGTAATCATATAGTAATCAAAGTCAACAAATTAGGTAAATAAAAAGTAGGGTATACAGCGCCAGAGTCCCGATCAGACTAGGACACTACGTAGAACTTACCGTAAAATGCAGCTTATAGCAATATATGCGATTCCCAAGACGAGATGTCCAGACAGTAATATGATCCTTGTACTTAATGAGTAAGCTGAATAAATAACAAATTAATTAATATGTTTAATACATTTACTTTCGATCACATCTTCCAATAATGAATATAATGGACGATATTAGGCATCAGCATAAAGGAAATTGCGTTATTTATGGACTCTTGATTAAATTAATACACACGCATATTGCAATGAGAGCTTAGAGCATTTATCATTAAAAACCAACCGAATTCGTTATAATAAATGTCTTTGATACGATATAAATATTTTTACAAATACAAAATGTTTGCGGTATGAATAAAATGCTTCTTCTTTCATAAATATTTGCTTATGTTAATCGAAAAATATGAAATTGAAACTACCAACAAGCAAAAAAGTCCAGAAAGTTAAAAGCATATAAAATAAAACCTTCCATATTCTGAGAGACAGTGACTCAAAATGAACGTTAATTTTATTGGACCTTTCTCCGAACATATTTTTTTCTCAACTGAGAAGCTTTGCTAAAGTAATGTGAACATTTTAATGAGAAAGTATCTCCTATTGAATAATTTTTATTAAAATATATTATCAACTTATTAATATAACTATAACTTTAATTGCATTATATTTATTCTTAAATTTAATTGCAGCTGTTAAAGTTATTAATATTTATAAAGGACCTCTACGAGAAATAAATTAATGTATAAACCCTTCGTAGAATTCATCCCTTAATTAAAATTTGTAATAACGCTTTAGTAGATTTACCAACACCATCAAATATTTCAACATTTATGTCCTCCAAATAACATTTGTAGATGGTAAGTCTGAAAATTATTACAGGATAAAAACACACGAAATGCACACCATAACAGAGCGTGGACTGGAACAAAAAAGGGAAAGGAAAAGTCACGAAGAGCAGCGACCTACTGTTGATAATAAATTGGCTTTAAAACGTTAGATGCTGGCGCCAATGCTACGGCTTCTGGAAATTTTATGCACCATTTCTTAATATGTTCCACTTACTTTAGGTTTTCACCACAGATACATTAACAAACCGAGTGCTAAAGTTCAATACGTAGGTGGCAGGGTGTTTCGTGCATAAATAAAAGGATAACACACATGTTTCGTGAGAGATCAGGTTTCATGTCACGCTAACATTTGGCGAGAGATTTAACAAGCAAATGTTCATGTCAACTACTCAGAATTTACTCCAACCTTAACATTTGCTTCAGTAGAAAGTAATTTGCAAAAGGCACCTTAGTTTCTATTTATTCTCCTGCTCTGTTATAAAAAGCATACAGGGTGTTTAATTATGATAAAGACATAAAGATTAATTTATTAATATTAATTAACATTATTATCAACTGACATCTAACTACGAGTTATCCACTACACCTGCTGAAAAGAAAATTAGTTGTATTGTTCCTTTTATACGACGCCTTTAACTGCATCGTCCTACCGGCGGTATTTTCCTGTGGTACATATTGCCTTGCCAATTGTGTTTACTCGACTGTTTGTTGTCGTTAGTTTCTATTTACTTTATTGTTCTTAGTTAAATATCGCAGACATTCATATTCATATTTACACACTCTGGTGAGATTAAGGTATAATCTGGGTTAGCGAAAAATTCCACACCCTCGTCGGGAATCAAACCCGCGACCTCTGTCACAGCAGCAGGAACTCTACCGATTGTAATACAGAACCAGTCTATAAGTAAAAGTTGTGGCAGGTTCGGTTCGACCGACTTTTGCCTTCCCTTTGCAGCCCTAACGTCAATCTGCTTCAATTTGCTGTGTTGCCACTTGAATATTGTGATAACTTGAATTAATTAAATTCATATCCCCATAATTTATGAGCTTATGAAGCTCATCTGCATCTGTGAAATTTGACCAAAAATTGTGGAAAGTTAAAAAATGATTTTGTTTGATTGTAACATTCGCCCCACTTGGCGTACTCTAAGCACAAATTAAGTGAAGTTATAGATGGTGAGGCGCATGCTAATTAATAGGTACTTCCAACTTTAAACCTTATTTTCTCACAAACTTTTTCCCAGCACATTTTCATACTCAAAATATGTCAGACAATGCAATTTTACTAATATGCTTTAAACATTATATACTAAATCTGAAAAGGACATTAAAGAAATTGGTCATATTACTTTTCAAAATAATGCTCCAAATTTTATAAACAAATTATCTCATTTTTATAAATGTTGAGTTTTGGAAAGTACGAAAAGTCATAATTTTTCTCCACTAATTAGGCTAGTATTAAACATATATAATTCGACAGATCAATTTGTAAACTCATTTTCCGTAAAACTGGATGTTTGTATGTGAATATTTTTAAAAAAGCATCACGTGGCTCATTTTTATTAGAAAAATCAATTTAGACAGTCAATAATTATTATTTAAATAATCAAGCAGGCTGTAATTTTGATATGTCAAAAATTTCATTACTATTGTGAAAAATAATCGACATAAATGTCAATAAGATATCTTACGTACTATGGATTTTCTAAATTCCACAGATACATCACCTTAATTATAGAATCCATAGAAACACATCAGTTAAGCATGCAACTGAATGAAAAGGAACTTTATCAAAGTTTATATTAACTCCTGATGGATTGTTAGATCCAGTTTGACGAAGAAAAATTAAACGAACCTTACTGCAGCTGCAAAAATGAAAAGAGGAACAAAATGGAATATGAAAGTTTGATTTAAGGTTACAATATGAACAACAAATCAACTCAAACTCATTGTATTAAGTGGACATGTATCAAAGTTCTACGGATAATATGTACTCTCCTAAATAAATACATGACGCTCATCGTATTTCCAATCTTTTAGACAGCAAGCAAAATCCTGTCTTGGGTTTATAATCTGCTTCTTTAATGTCAACATTTGGAATTCAACCTTGAAAAAAACTCTCGAACTGCAGGAAGCCAAATTGGACACACCCATTCGATGCGACATTTTCTCTCTTACTCTGTCTCTCTGTGTGGGAAAAAAAGGCAAATGAAAGAAACTGTGCAAGAAGTGAGAAATGGGCAGCAATACTATCATGATGAAGCTGCCAGTCACCGCTTGCCCACAGTTGTGAGTTGTTTTTCTTTCTTTTCTTACTGCAAATGTAGTACTGGTTATTTATTATTTAGCCTAGAGGGATTTTCTCGTAGTGGACAACACCTTATGATCTAAAAAATGTTAACATAGCCTTCAACTCGCTCTGCCTTTGGTCATGCATAGAGCCTGACAGAGCATTGTTAGGTCTTTCTTGATAGTGTCGCCCTCTACTGCTTCTGGCAGCTCGGCAAATACGATCCTAAATCTAATGGAATGCCATATTCGCGCATATATTTCATGTTCTTATTGTAATACGGCCACATTTTAATGCGATTTGTATGGTATGAATTTCACAAACTTATATGAAGACCTTTACTGTCTCCAGACCTGATATGGTTGCTTCACATGGGCATCACCCCGCTTATGACGTCACGTCAATCTCTCCAGCCCTGTATACGACAATGGGACAGGCACTCACCAACAACACGTACAGAAATCTGTAATTCGCTTTTAAGAAAGTTCAGGGTTGGATTTAATTGTGTGTAGGACAGGAGTTGGATAGGTAGAGTCAGACTGAAAAATTCAACGTCATAGCCGAGATTTGAACCACATATCTCTCAATCTCTAGCCAGTTGCTCTGCCACTGAGCTACCCATACCGACATAGCTTTGAATTTCTCAACTGACTCGCATGTTTCTCGGTAAACCACAAGGTGATCTCAAATTATTTTGAGATGGAAACCCCAATGGCGATTTACAATGCTACAAGTACTTTAAGTCCCAGGATTCATAGTATAGCCAACTATTGAGACCACTTTGTAGTTTACCGGGAAACATGCGATTGAGTTGAGAAATGCAATGCTATGCTGGTATGTTGCCATGGTAGCTCAGTGGCAGTGCAACTGACTAGAGATCAGATCTGTGGTTCAAATCCCGGCTATGGTGTTGAATTTTGGAGTCTGACTCTACCTATCCAAGTGCAGGGTTGTTAGAGGGCGAGCATGACAGAAGTAAGCGTACACAAGTTGCTTGAATATGTAGACGATTTCGAAAAATAGGTGGTTGGCAGGTGATGGTTAGGGAGCGCAATTTTGAGTAAGTAAAGAATGAAAATCACTACATTTTTACATATAGACGCAAGCAGCACGTGCTCTTCAAACCGGTTTTTAACATGTAACACAAAACACAAGAGGCGGGACAGTGAGTGAAGTGACGTTGTCTGAAGTCAACAATCCCCGTGGCGCTGTTAGCTTGCAATCTTTCAAAAGCTATCCGTCTGCGCTCTCTAGCGATGACGAAATCTCCTCTTTGCTTGACCAGAAGCAAAAATGAAAAATGACTTCTCATTTAAGACTAGCATAATTGTTTTATAGTTTGAAGCTAATAAAACCTTGGAAATTATTAACTTAAACATGTATTTGACAAAAATTAATGTTTTAACCATATCCACAATTTTTGTGTTCTAAACTTTTGCCTCCCTCATACAATTTACAAGGGTATGCATCTCGTTAAGATTGAATGGGCTTTAGAGTCTATTCCCTAAAATTCAAGATATATACTTAAACATGAACCATTCTTAAATACGAGATAAGTGGCGGGTCTCATATAGATATGGCATCTCTAAGCCAGTTAGACGGTAGCATTGTATAGTTTAATTCTAGACTAGCTTGTATGCATAGTTACAGGTCAATAGCTTGTTTAGTTTTAGAATGACAGCATTTTAAACAAGACAACTTTAGAATTTTCACGAAAATAGAGGGTTTGGAAAAAGAGCAGTAACTAAATACTTCCATTTGAAAGGCTTATCGCATAAAGAAATCAAGGAGAAAATGAACATTACATTGAAATATTCTGCCCCTTATATTCAATAATTAAAAGGTTGTAGAGTTTAAAATGGGACGTACGAACAGTAGTGTTGAGCCTCGCTTTGGACTTTCTGTAGAAGTGGCAACTCCAGAGATCATTGAAACAATTCATCGTTAAGAATTGGAAAAACACAGATTAAAGTTGTTTGAGATAGCAGAGGCTGTGAACATATCTAAAGAAAGTGCAGGTAATATTTTAAGTAATGCTTTGGGCTTTCACAAGGTCTGTGCAAGATGGGAACCGCGTTTGTTGACACCTGCTCAAAAGTTGCAAAGAAAAACTGTTTCTGTTAAGAGTGCGGAACTTTACCGTAAAAATTCCAGTGACTTTTTGAGGCGGTTTATTACCATGGATGAAACTTGGATACATCACTACACTCCAGAAAGTAAATCACAGTCAAAACAGTGGATTGCGCCAGTTGAACCAACTCCAAAATAGGCAAAGTCAATTTGTCATCTAACAAGGTTATGGCGAGTGTTTTGTGGGATGCACAGGGAATTATTTTTATTGGTTACTTGGAAAAGGGAAAAGTTATCACTGGTGACTATTACGCAAGCTTACTGCAACGTTTGAGTGATGAGGTGAAAAGAAAAACACCTCATTTGGCAAAAAAAAAAAAAAATCTTGCTTCATCACGACAATTCTCCGGCTCATCGTTCAGTCATTGCAATGGGAAAAATGTGCAAATTAAAGTTGGAATTGCTAAAACATCCACACCCATTCGCCAGATCTAGCCACCAGTGACTACCACCTGCTCCAAAACCTCAAAAAATGTCTTGGAGGACGAAGATTTCACAGCAACGAGGTCATTGATGCGGTAAACAGCCATTTTAAGGACCTTGATAAATCGCACTGAAGAGATGGTTTATTAAATTAGAACATCGGTATGACAAATGTATTAGCCTTACTGGAGATTATATTGAGAAATAAAGCACAATTTTTTAAATGCTGTTTTCATTGATAGGCCCGGGACTTATCAGCCGACCCCAGTATATGAAATTTTATCCAATCGTTTAGAGCAATTTTTAGAAATGTTTCCACAGTGTTTCAAAATCTTTGTATCGTATCTTTGCAAGTTGAACATAAATACTAATTTTGGTGTTTCAGGGATTTTTCGTTTTTGAGCTATGCTGTTCAAACGGAGACTTTGTTGAGGTGCCTTTTAGATTTAGGGGATCTCAAAACACAAATTTGGAGTGAAATATTTATATAGAAATTTTAGAGATAATGCAATACCTTTTCTATCTACTAAGTAGGTAATAGAGAAAGTAAAATTAATACAGATAAATGCTGATGAAAGTATACACATTAGAAAAAATAAACTATTTTGCAATCAACACAGATTAGCAGACATGTTTTCTTGTAAGCAGAAGGGAAATCATGGAATACACTAGGCTAAAATGCTGGTTGCCACGTGGATGGAATCCAATTCTTGGCATTGCCAGGAGTTTACAAATTTTCGTGTGAAAAAGATTTAAATATTTTAATACTAAAACTAATAATAAGGAATATCTAAAAATTGGTCAACTTCACGAAAAAAATGTACATCCCATAAATTGTGTGTTTCAGCCAGATCTACATACTTGTCTAGTACATTTTTGTTTATCTCTTATGGTTTACCAGCTGTGCAGGAAAAAAAAAAAAAAAAAAAAAAGCTATATTTATCCAGAATAAAGTGGTTTTCAGAGGCTTTTTTCAGAAGATTCAAAAAATATGTTTTATCTGTCTTGTAAATATCTTTTATATACGGCATTTTAATCAAAACCGTTAGAACCATTTTTGAGAACATGAAAATTTTCGAAAAGTTGTCCATCTAAAAGGTAATTTGGTATTTGCGGATTTTCTTCAAAATCTTCGTGTCGCATCCTTGAAAGATACTATACTTATATACCAACTTTTGTATTTTATCGATTTTACTTTTTTGAGTTATCGTGTTCACAGACACATGGGCACACGGATACACACACACATACACATGCACTCGGACCTTTTTTTAAAAAAAATCCTTTTTTTGGACACAGGGGACCCTAAAACGTCCTTTTCCGGTGAAATCTTGGTATCGAATTTCGTGGGTGGAGTGCAATATCTTCTCTGTACACTATGCACATAGTAGGTGTTGAGAGAGTAAAAATAGATCAATAAGCTTAGAAGGCAAATATCGTATAAATTTAAACTTATATTTAAATTATATGTAACATTTAAATACAATTTTTAAGAATCCGCCTGGGTAGTGTGGTGGTAGCGTGTCTGCCTCACATTCAAAAGGTCGTGAGTTCGAATCTCGCTTAGGGTGAGTTACCCTGATAAGGCTTTTTTCGGGGTTTTCCCTTATCTTGAGAAGACGAAAGTCGAGTAACTTTAAGCTCCATGGACGCCGAGATCTTTTGAGCATCATTTCACCAATTTAATTCATCGTCCGATATGACCAAACCAGGTTAAAGAATGTTAAAAAAACTACAAAAAAATTAAGTTCAGAGTTTATGGGGGATTAATTTTGCAAATTTAAAATTGGTAGCCCTTAATAGGAACACAATTTGGTATATTAAAAATCAATTTAGTAGTCCTAGTTTTCCCTTAGAACTGCTAATCCTACGATGTTAAATACAACGCTTTGAAGAGTAGGTATTTGCTGCTATATAGTGTTATACAGGTTGCCTATTCTACTTTTGGATTCAGGAGTCCATAAAACATGCATTTTCAGTGAAATCTCGGTACCGATTCATTACTATATAGGTTGTTGTGGAGAAAGTAGAGTTATGGATTCAATTATTTTTTCACACAAGCCGTGTGTAGGACACGAATTGGATAAGTAGAGTCAGACTGAAAAATTTATTGCCATAGCCGGGATATAAACCACGGATCTCCTTGGCTCTGGCAGGTTGCTCTACCATTGAGCTACAATGGAAACATACCGGAACAGCACTAAATTTCTCAACTGACTCAAATGTTCCCGGTAAACCACAAGGTGATCTCAAATTATTTTGAGATGCCATACCCCAATGGCGACTTATAATGTCATAAGTACTTTAAGACTCGTGATTCATAGTATAGCCAATTATTATGATCAATTAATATTATTATAATTGTTATAGTTTCTTTACATGTACTACGTACATACTGCATAGAGAAGGTATTGCATTCCACCCAAAAAATAGATACCGAGATTTCACCGGAAATACAAGTTTTGGGCACCCCTGAATCCAAAAAAAAATTAGAAAACGGTCCGTGTGTGCGTGTGTGTGTCTATGTCTGTGGACAGCATAGCTCAAAAACGAAAATACCGTTGAATACCATACGTGGTATTTAGGTTTGGTATCTTCCAAGATACCAAGATTTTTAATAAAATTCCCCCACCCTAAACTACCCTTTACATGGAAACAATTTCGAAAATTTTTATTTTCTTAAAAATGGCTCTAAGGATTTTGATTGAAATTTCTCATATTTCAGATATTTACATGCCAAATAAAATGTATAGCTTGAATTTTCTGGGAATAGCCTCTAAAGACCTTTATTCTGGATGATTTTTATTGAATTTTGCATAACTAGTAAACCGTAAGAGATAGACAAAAACTTACTACACAAACAATTTAAATCACAATAAAACACACAATTTATGCCATAGACATTTTTTACTTGGATTGAAGGTTTTTGAAATATTCCTTGTTATTGGTTTCAGCTTTAAGAAACTTATAGTTTTCTGATACAGGAAACTCCTATCCATAAGACTAACAAGGCTATTTCTGCAAATGTTTTCTTGATTATCATGAAGTAAATAGAAGTATTAGTCATGTGAATGGAACACATCATATTTTGTCATACAATCCGTGTGTAGGACAGGGGTTGGGTAGGAATTTGTAAAATTACATTTGCATACTTTTTCAAGTCGGCTGAGGCGAAGATAGTAGCTTAGTGTGTGGAGAAGCATGAGTCCTGCTTAACAACGGCGGTAACTAACTTTCTCTCGAATTATGATGAAGTTGTAGCCACACGAGCAAAGTAAACAATGCACACACCGTATTTCTTGTCGGTAAACTTAAGAGGACTGCCTGTGGAGTAACTTTGACTTTATATGTTTAATTAGAAGAAGCCGATGGATGGCAAGTAGCGGAGACATGCTTTATTATCACGTACAGCCAGCTTCAGGTCACACACATAAATTACAACTTAGGATGACAGAGAAGGTAATGAGAATCTAACCTTGAATGTTGTCTGCCGCTATACACAGTGATTCATTATCTGTGTTGAAAGACGGGTCGAATAGTTGTACCGAAAACTAACATCTCTGTGCTTGCATTATGCATCTTCGTCTAACCCAGGCATGGGTGAACCCGGGCCACTTCCTAGGAGGGAGGGAATGTGACGTAAGGTAGCTAGCTCCCCCTCAATTGGAGCAGTGGCGTAATGTGATTCTTAGTTTTGAAAACTTAAAAATTACAATCTATTAAATGCAAGATATACATGAAATGACAAAATGCAATGTTTTATGCATTATTATTCATAATATAATAAATGAATGAAATTAAAAAGAATCCTAATTGAAGAGATAAATATATTATCGGTTATAAACTTACAGGAAGTACTCAATACCTAAGGATTTTACATTAAATAAATATCAGTTGATATTATTGGCATATTAACTGCAGCCGGGGGAACGTTCCATAAGTTTACAGTAAATATAAATTTAAAAACATCTTATGTGTTGCATTCCCATGACTTTCTCTACTGAAGAAAAAACTATTCTTATGGAAGATTATTCTTTTGTCTACATCATGCTAATGGAGATAAACATTAGCAGAATTGTGTTATTGCCTACTTCCTTCTAAGCTGCAGGGAAATAAGAAATACACTTGTCAGATATTTTAAAAGCCACCTCTATGTTAAATAATTGATATTTGGCTTTTTTTGAGTGGATAGGACTAAAACAAAAGAGTTAGGAAATGACTTCCCGTTTGAGAAAAGCTTAAGTAGTTTAAAAATTGAAATAAATTACAAAGAATACTTTGGAAAGGTTTACTGTACAAAAAATGTGTGTGATATAAATTGTATGTTTATATTCCAGTTACACAAAAGTCATCCAGAAGGAAGAGGTCTCCGGAGGCTATGCCCACAGCACAACACACACACACATACTCGGACAATTTTTTTAAAAATGGATCTGGGGATTCACATGAATTTTCCGGTACAATCTCGGTATTTAATTTTTAGGTGCAATATAATGCTATCTCTATTTTCTATGTACATTGTGTATGCGTACTAGACAAAGAAAACTAATGTATTAAAGAACTGGCCCTCAATGTTACTAAAGCGTCAATAGCATATATAAACTAATATGGAAACTAATGTATTTCATATAAAATATTTTAGTAATTTTGATAGGAACTTGTAGGCTTTATTTTATTTAATAATTAACTAGGTTAATAAATATGTTTTGGTTATAATAAAATTACTCTGCACCTTAATTATATTAATATATTAATCTTTTAATGTATTAAGAGATAAAATTAATTACAAAAATTAATTAAAGTTTTCTCGTAAAACCTCTAAAATAAACAAATAGAATAGAGTACTGTGGCTATTTCCATATATGTATATTTGTTTATAATTATTTTACTAATTATATATAATTTGTATTTTATATTGTTCTCACTTTGTTAGCTTATTCGTAGTGATCATAATTATATAATTATATACTTTTTATTGAGTATGTTTTATTTATGGAAGCCTCTATTATTGGGGTAAGCTGAATTGGTAATATACAGACAGTCCATTGCAGCAACTTTGTGTGCTACAAAATATGGAAAAGCTAATTCTTCCTTAAAGGTTTGGCCAACGATTGTAGGAATTGTACAACAATATTCCCTCACTGAGTGGAACGCTACCTTGTGTGTGGAAACACCTAATCAGAAAGACTGGCTGGAAGTCACTCGGCACGCGGTGATACGCGGGGTTGAAGAGTTTCCATGTCTGATGTAACCTATTTAGTTGCTAATCCCATATCAAATCTGTCTAAGTAGTATATATTGTGTACCAGGAAAGTATGATTTTAAAAGAATAAGATAATGTATATTGTAAGATTAATAGTAAACTGTTTAACAGGACTAATTCTGATGATATATCCTTTAATCATTTATTGCATTTATAGACATTGTTAACATTTACATAAATCCTGGACATAGGTCCCAGATTAAGAAAAGACATATTTATTAGAGCATTTTTATCTATTAAATTTTATGTTATTATTTTCCCAATTTCTTCCATTTGCACTTTTACTCATTGTTTGGACTTAGCATTTAGTCAGTGTATAAGAAGTTTTTATGTTATTGAAATTTTACACTTTTCACATATCACAGAAACAAGAACTAATTAGATCTGGGGCCCTGATTGGATTTTCTCGTGGTTTTCCTCAGTCATCAAGGGGAATGCCGGTTAGATTATTTAATACCTTTGACACAAAGTTTCATCTGAAGTCTAAAACAGTATTTTAATCTGAGTGTTTCATGCTCTACATCTCCGTAACAAACTATTATTAAAAAGTTCATTATTCTGTCTCCTTCATGCCAATCGAGATATACACTAGCAGAAATGGTCTTATTGCTTGCTTCATTGTAAGAAGAAGGGAAATAAGAGAATACACTAGAATAAAGCAATAGTCAAATGTTTTAAAAGCTGGTTCCATGCGGTTGAAATCTTTGCATTGCCAGGAATTGACAAATTCCCGTATGAGAAAAAGTTTATTTCAAAACTGAAAATAATAACAAGGAATATCTAAAAATTGGTCAACTCCACGAAAAAATTGTATGTGACTTAAATTATGTGTTTTAACAAGATCAACAATTTTTGTGTGGTAAGTTTTTGTCTATCTCTTACTGTTTGTCAGTTACAACATTCAGCCAAATTCATTCAGAATGAAAAGGTCTTCAGAGGCTATTCCCAGGAAATTCAAGATATACATTTTATTTGTTATGTAAATATCTTTAATATACAGTACTTTGGTCAAAATTATCACAGCCTTTTTGATAAAATCAAAATTTTCAAGATTTTTTCTATGTAAAGAATGAGAGGATTTTTCTCAAAATCTTCTTGTCGCATCCTTGGAAGATATTAAACTTAAATACCAAGTTTGGCATTTTACCGACTTTTCGTTTTCGAGTTATCGTTTTCACAGATACACGGATACACGACCTTTTCCTAAAAATGCTTTTTTGGATACAAGGGACACTATTAATGTGTATTTCCGGTGAAATATCGGTGTCAATTTTTTGGTGGAGTGCAATACCTTCTCTATGTATGTACCATGTATTATTTGGAGAAACTAAAAAATGAAATAGTATTCTATTTACAGATAGTATAGGCATGGAAAATGAGCGGCACCCTAATGCCTTATATTCGGCGGTATACAAGTAGAGACACAGTTGCTATGCACATGCCTCTATGAACACGTGGCGAAGTAAGATGGTATAGTACAGAGATGGTACCTAAAAGGCTATTTGCCCGCCACACACCCAACTACGCGATGTAACCGAATAGTTATAACGACGTAGAATTAAAATAGAGAAAAATGGAAAGAGATAGAGAAAGAGAGGTAGAGAGGGGGGTTAGCTTAGTACATTCTTGCTTTCTCATTTATGCTTATCTAACGGTGATTCTGGAAATCCTTACTTCTGGTTTTGAAATGGTTGTGTCAAAAGGAGCAGGTAAAATATTGTTAGGAATTCATTTTCCAAACTAGGAATTAGACTGGAGTTTTCTCTTTATCGCGTTAATAAGCACATGCAGTCAAATTGCTCTTGTATCCTGCCATAGGCTGTGAAGTCATTTTCAATCCTAATGAACAGTGTATAATCAGCGAACTTAAAAGGGTTACTGAAGTTTTGTAAGACCACCTTAAAAATCACAATTGGCTTTCAAATGCTTTAAACAAGATCTACTTTTTCTAATTCCTGACACTAATGCGTAGGATAATTCAATCCATTATTTTCTGAAATGAGATAAATCCTAATGAAAGGTATTTTTGGTATTTTTTTGTGCATTGCAGTTTTCTGTGCACCCATTTCTCAAGTGCAATAAGCCTATTCTGCTGTATACTGAACAATAATCATTTTGGCGTGAGTAAATTTACATATACATACCATTAAAAGTTTGATAGTAAGAACCATTCAATTCTTGTAGCCAGAAATGGACTTCAGTAATGCGTACTTCTCAGACTCCTAAAAATAGTCAATTGTACGACACTTCCCTAGAGTACAATAAGAAAATCTTATGTGTGTCACGGAATGATTCCATTTGCATGAAGACTTCAAGACCGATTGTCTCAGAAAGTAGAACACCCTAATTAAATTTTTTTTGAATCTTGGAAAACTCTATGAGTGATTAAAAAACTTATTTTGTTGTTAACGATTTTGTTAATTTCCAGGATCATATCAGCAGGGTCAGTTCCGTAGGATTTCTCTTAAATCCCAGTATATCTACCTACGTGGGGATATCACTTTTAAGCACACTTAAGGGCAGTCGATATGTCCTATCTTACCAGAGTTAAAGTTTGACCCATTATCTCAACAATGAACTAAATATCATGAACTAAATATTTCAGGATATATTCAGCAACACCTTCACTGTTGGTTAATGAAAAACAGAATACTTCTGTGCATTAGAAGGAAAGGTATGATTTTTTTTAAATAAATTTCTAAAAAGTATATAGAATAATAATTATTTTTACATTTTTAAAAAATAACTAATCCATATACTTAAAAACATTTTCGTTAAAACAAAGCTTATTTAAGTGAAAATATATGTTAAAAATCTGATGTGATCCATTCACATGACTTTCTCTACATATCTGCAACAAATTATTGTTAACAAGCCTATGCTTCTATTTACTTCATGCTAATCGAGAAAAAGTATTAGAAATAGTCTTATTACTGGCTCCCTTGTAAGTAGTAGCGAAATAAGGGAGTACCATAGGTTAAAGTTATAGTCAAAAGCTGGTTGCTAAGTGACTGAACTTTCTTTGTTTGTATGGACAGCAGTAGACATATTCCTGTATGAGAAAAGCATAAGTTTTACATAGCAGAAACCAAAATCAGGAAATGGCTCGAAAACTATGTACTTCATGAAAACATGTATGTAACATAAAGTGTGTGTTTTAACGTGCCTTACAATTGCTGTGTAGTAAGTTTTAGTCCATCTCTTACGGTCTAGCAGTTATTAATGATTTCGTAAAATTCATCCAGAATAAATTACACTTCAGAGGTTATTCCCAGAAAATTCAAGAAATATGTTATTTTACAGAAATATATTTTTATTTTAAATACCTTTAATATACGATATTTAAATCAAAATCGTTAGTCATTTTTGAGAAAATCAAAATTTTTGAAAAAAATTGTCATATAAAGGGTAGTTGGGGTTGGGGGAATTCTATTCGAAATCTTCGTGTCGCATCCCTGGAAGATTGCATATTACCGACTTTTCGTTTTTGAGTTATCGTATTCACAGACACACGGACGGACCTTTTTCCGAAAATTCTTTTTTTAGATTAAAGGGGACCCTAACACATATATTTCCGGTGTAATCTCGATATGGAATTTTTGGGTGGAGTGCAATACCTTCTCTATACACTAGGTACATAGTAGGTATAGAGAAAGTAAAAAAGTGTATAAGCCAGATGATTATAGTATAGCCTAATTAAAGAAATTGTAGGTTAGATATTTATAGTATAGGCTGAATAAAAACATTTTATGGGTTACATGGATATAGTATAGGCTAATTAAAAAAGTGTACAGGCTAGATGATTATAGTATGGGCTAAATAAAGAAATTGTATAGGTTATATATTTATAGTATAGGCTGAATAAAAAAAAAATGTTTATGGGTTACACGAGTAAATTTAGATTTCCTAAAGGGCCTGTAAATTTTCAAAGGGCCCCAATTATACCTCTCACAGGGTAACCAATAGCTCAACATTAATTAATAAATCTGAATTGAGCCTGTTCTATTGGAATGTGCAAAAGTGTTACCAATAAACTTGACCATGTGAAAATTCTGATGAGTGAACTAAATATATATGTATTGTATTCTTGAGCATTGGCTCTGTAGTGAAAAACATTCTCTGCTGAGCATCTCTGGTTATGAACTGATTGACTCTTACTGTAGGAAAAGTGGTCAGCATGGCGGGTCTGCAGTTTTTGTTTGACATGAACTTTGTGCCAAAAAACTTACCTATGTGTCTAATCTAGCCCTGCAATCTATTTTTGAAGTTTGTTCTGCTTTTATTAATTCATTGAGTATTTTTTATCACAATTTATAGGGCACCCTCTAGTAATACACAGCATTATCAAACATTTTTAACCAATCTCCATTACATTTTAAATTTTGTTTTTAATAAATTTGTGAATGTTAAAATTATTCTCACTGCTGATCTTAATATTGACTTCCTTGTGAATAGCAATGAACTTAGAGACCTTTTTAATGTATTCAGCAGCTTTGGATTACATCACACAATTAATGAAATAACTCGTCCTGGTAGAAATGGTTCAGTTGGAACATGTATTGATAACATTGTAGCTAATACTCATGTCGACAAACATATATCTAAAGTCGTCCCTACCATTGTTTCTGACCATGACGCTTTACATTTCAAAACCAATGCATGTAACACATCACCAGTTAGTGTAACTAAACTTAATTTTAATATTATCCAACCTCTCAATACTTTCAGTATGTTCTTTTATTAACTTTTTAATTAGCATAAACTGGTTATGTGTGTATAGTTTAAAGAATATTAATGACAAAGTCAATTGTTTTTTGTCTATTATACTTGAGGCTGTTGACAATGCTTTCCCGCTTACTTGTATATATAACTTGTAAATCTATAAAGAAGGATGACCATAAGAGGTGGTATACTGGTGAACTCCATAATTTGAAACAAAAATGCCTACTTTATTATGACTTAAGTAAACATCTTAGAACAACTGAATATAAAAGTAAGTACTATGAACTTAAAAAAAATGTATAAACACTTAGTCATTACCATTAAAGCCAATTTTTTTCCAACTTAATTAATAATTCTACAAATAAAACAAAAGCTAGTTGGTCAGCTATAAGTAGAATCACAAACAGTTGCAAATCTAATGAAATTCCAGATGAATTAAACGCTGAAGGCTTTAATAACCTTTTCATGAACAAAGTAAATGAAATTGTAGATTCAATACCAGACGAAGATGTCAATGCAATGTCTTTTATGAATAACATTCTTGAATCCACTAGATTATAGTATAGGCTATATAAAACAAATGCAACAAATTATTTTTAAAAAGTTTATATTTCTATTTACTTTATGCTAATCAAAAAAAATAGCAGAAATAGTCTTTTTACTTGCTTCCTTGTAAGTAGAAGCGAAATAAGGGACTACCTTAGGTTAAAGTGACAGTCAAAAACTGGTTGCTATGTCAATGAAGTTCCTTTGTTTATATGGATCGGAGTTGACAAGTTCCTGTATGAAAAAATAATGTTTTTCATAGCAGAAACCAAAAATAAAGAATGTCTCAAAAACGACGAACTCCACGAAAAAAAGGTATATACCACAAACTGTGTGTTTTAACGTTCTCTACATTTTTGGTGTAATAAGTGTTTGTCCATCTCTTATGGTTTAGCAGTTATTCAAAATTCCGTAAAATTCATCCAGAATAAACTACACTTCAGAGGCTATTCCTAGAAAATTCAAGATATACATTTTATTTGTGAGATAAATATGTTTAATATACGAAATTTTAATCAAAATCGTTACAGCCATTTTTGAGAAAATCAAAATGTTCGAAAAAAGTTCCATGTAAAGGGTAGTTGGGAGTGGGGGTCACATCCCTGGAAGATACTAAACTTAAATACCAAGTTTGGTATTTTACCGATTTTTCGTTTTTGAGTTATCGTGTTCACAGACACACGGACACACTGACACACGGATACACGGACACACACACGGACCTTTTTGTGAAAGGGCTTTTTTTGGATATTGGGGACCCTAAAACATATATTGCTGCTGAAATCTCGATATCGAATTTTTGGCTATACACTACGTACATCATTAATTTCTGAAATAATGGGGCATTTTATACATAAGTTTCCTTCTTCAGAAATTGCTTTCAAACATATCAGTTTAAAAAAAATATAACCTAACTTCGCTTCACAGGACTTTAAAACTCTCAATGCTATCAATAGGTAAACTAAAACTTTCCGATTAAAATAAAAAAAAATCTCTTCCCTAACACTAATATTTACAAAACTGTTGATGTTTTACCAATTGATTGCATTAGTTTGCTCAAAACAACTACTACGCAATATTATTTTCAACTATATTTTTAAACTATTTACAATTAGTGTACCTCTAAGAAAGCTATACCAAAATGAGCCGGAGTTTCGAAATATTCATATGCAATTAAAAATGAAAATGGAACAAATTAGGAACATCCCATTTCGATTCCCCTTAAAAACCTCAACCAGGACCAAGCTTGTGCCCGCGACATAAACCAGAGCCTAATTCTAGCCCCATGACATAAATAGATCAAACAAGCGAATTAGCATTAACGATTAGCTACTGTGCGAGCCATCGGATTAAATAACCCCGAAGCTAGACAGTAAAACGGAAATAACTATGGAAGGCGAAAAAACAAGACCTTTATTACAACATATTTGTACTATGATAAATCTGATGTGTACCATTCACATGACTTTCTCTGTATCCCTGCAACAAATTATTCTTAAAAAGCTTATACTTCTATTTGCTTTATGCTAATCAGAAAACATTAGCAGAAATAGTTTTATTACTTGCTTCCTTGTAAGTAGAAGCGAAATAAAGGAGTACCATAGGTTAAAGTGACAGAGAAAAGCTGGTTGTTATGTGACTGATGTTCCTTTGTTTGTATGGACAGGAGTTCCTGTATGAGGAAAGTATAAGTTTTTCAAAGCTGAAACCAAGAAAAAGGAATATCTCAAAAACGATCAACTCCACGAAAAAAACGTATATAACATAAACTGTGTGTTTTAACGTGCTCTACATTTTTTGTGGGTTAAATTTTTGTCCATCTCTTACGGTTTAGTAGTTATGAAAAATTCATCAAGTATAAAGTAGTCTTCAGAGGCTATCCCCAGAAAATTCAAGATATACATTTAATTTGTCAGATAAATATCTTTAATATACGAAAGTTTAATCAAAATCGTTAGAGCCATTTTTGAGAAAATCAAAATTTTCGAAAAAAGTTCCATGTAAAGGGTAGTTGGGGGTGGGGGGATTTTTCTCAAAATCTTCGTGTCGCATCCCTGGAAGATACTTAACTTAAATACCAAGTTTGGTATTTTACCGACTTTTCGTTTTTGAGTTATCGTGTTCACAGACACACGGACACACGGGCACACACACACACCCGGACCTTTTTGTGAAAATGACTTTTTTGGTTACAGGGGACCCTAAAACATACATTTCCGGTGAAATCTCGGTATCGAATTTTTTGGAGGAGTGCAATACCTTCTCTACACATTATGTACATAGTGAGTATAGAGAAAGTAAAAAGCTACACGTTTTTCGAACAATTACAGACATTTACTAAATTGCAGTTTTATTGAATTTATTTTATTTCATTTATCAGATGAGTGCTTGGAGAAAAAAATAATACTTCTAATACAATTGTTTCACAAACGAGATGGCGCGGCGGTAACTGGAGATTAAGGGCTCATTTCGACCCATGGGTTCTTCGTGGTATCCTTGGGTCAGAAGGCGAATGCTTGTGTACTTTCCCATTTACCATAATTTACCC
This sequence comes from Hymenopus coronatus, assembly GCA_030762935.1. NCBI lineage: Eukaryota > Metazoa > Arthropoda > Insecta > Mantodea > Hymenopodidae > Hymenopus > Hymenopus coronatus. Next base: position 135,929,262 of record CM060882.1, read on the forward strand.
ATTATTCCTTTTTTTTCTCCCCATTATTGAGGTTCATAGTGTGCGGCGTGTTGGACAGATGGCGCGGAACCAAGCTCACAGAAACAATATTTTCCATGGATACTAGAGTGCTGCCATTACAACGATCCTAGAGGGACGGGTCTTCAGGCTTGGAAACATTAGGTACTTCCGCGCGTCTCTGTGGCCTATCAGCCTGCGACCGCCTCCATTAATCCCTCACTTTCTCCTCGAGGTGCCCTTCATCGTTGTCAAACCTTTAGTCTTTACCTTTTAATAATTGCCTTTCAGAGTCATGAATGATAGTACATACTGCAAATATACATTCCTTCAGCTTGTAAAAATGCTTAGATTAAAAATGAGAATATCTCCATCAACAAAAAATGTGTGTATTCTATGAACTTGTAAAAAATTAAGATACCGATAAATAAAGAAATAAATAATATACATATTAGTTGTAAAATATTATTTGGGCTCCAAATACTACAAATAGCATTTAAGACTTTTTTTGAAAAGAAACTGAAAGAAGATCGAGACATTTTTACTTTCTGTATTTAGTATATAGTACTAGGTAGAGCACGTATTGCATTTCTCCCAAACATTCGATCCCGAGATTTCACTGGAAATACACATATTAGGATAACCTGAATTCATATGAAATATTTTAGAAAACAAGTTCATGTGAGTATGTGTCATCGAATAACATAACTCAAAAAAGAAAATTTGATTAAATACCAAATTTCATAATTAAGTTCAGCATCTTCCAAGGACACGAATACTTTTAGGAAAATCTCCACCCCGAATCTACCCTTTACATAAAAACATTTTCGAAAATTTGTAATATTTAAGATAATTTTTTATATTTAAGTTTAATATCTTCCAAAAAATCGACAAGAAGATATTCAAGAAAATCCTCCCAACCCAAACTACACTTTACATGGAAAAAATTTCAAAAATGTTGATTTTCTCAAAAATAGCTGTCACGATTTTGATTTAAATCCCTAACATTTAAGATATTTACATATCAAATAAAATATATATATGTTGAATTTTCAGAGAATAGCCTCTGAAAATCTCTTTATTCTGGATGCATTTTGTTGAATTTTGCATAACTCGTAAACCGTTAGAGATAGGCAATACTTACACAAAAATGTACATCTCAATAAAACACACAATTTATGTCAAGTAAATTTTTTCGTGAAATTGGCCGTTTTAGAGATATCCCTTATTATTAGTTTGAGCTTTAAAGAACTTATAATTTTCTCATACGCGAAGTTTTGAATTCCTGTCCATACAAACAAAGGAACTTCAGTCACATAGCAACCAGCTTGTGACTATCACTTTAACCTAAGCTACTCCTTATTTCACTTCTACTTGCATGGAAGCAAGTAATAATGCTAATTTTTTCTCTATTATCATGAAGTAAAAAGAAGCATAAGCTTTTTAACAATAATTTGTTGCAGAGATGTAGACAAAGTCAGGTGAAAGTGATTATAAAAACAAAAATTAATTTCTACAAATATATTCAAAGATAAAATTTAATATAAAAATAAAGAAAATACAGGACAAATATAATATAATAAATAATTAGATACAAAGGATATAAATGATCAAAAATTTCCTCCATGCCAAATATACCAATATATCATATTATTATCAAGGAAATGCTCTTCGTACTCGATCTTTGCAAAATAAATTGCATTTCAATGTATAGTTCAAAATTATGTAATTTTTAAAATAAGAATGAAAAGGGATTTTATTAAAGTTTCCGTTTAAGCGAGGCGTTTTTGTAATTTGGTTTCTCAAACAGAAAGACATCCGTTTTTCCTTTGTTTTACTCTTGGACATAGTATGCCGAGTTTTAATGTCAATTGCACTGAGATTTTTAAAAGATATCCCTGCCAAGTGTATTCCTTTATTTCCTTCTACTTATAAGGAACTAAGGAATACGATCATTTTTGCCAAGGTTTATCTCGATTAGTATTTGGAAGGAATCTTTAGGAAGAATAGTTTCTCCGCTGAGCAGATAGAGAAATTCATGTGAATGGAACACCTCAACATTTTAACTATATATTCCGAAGAGAACTTTCATTGTGGCTTGCACATTGGCATACAAGTGAATTAATTCGAATATCGTAAACGTACTCATGATATTAATGTTAGCTGCTAGAGCGGGTATGTAAACAGCTGTAATAAAATGCTAACTCATTATTTTAAACAAGGTATACTGCTACAGCGCTTTGCATACATGTTATTGGTGCTAAATCAGCCTTATCTTTGGAAAAGAGAAGCAGTACTCTTAAACAAACCAGCTTGATTACAAAGAAGGAAATTTACATATTTAAACCACAGACTTATACGACACAGGAAAGAATGTTTGTAATTTGGTATTCAAACTGAATGTCACCCCAAATAACAGTCGCAATAAAGTTTACAAAATAGTAAACTTGGATCACTTATATTACTACATTAAGGATTCACACAATTCTTTTGGGCAATCGCCATGCATTTTCGTAACGACCACCTAATATTAATAAATACTGTCTGTAAAACAAATAAAGCATAGGAAATACTGCCTTTAAACGCAAGCAAATAGTCTCCTTTATTTACAACAGTTTTGTCCACAGGAGTGGTTAACCTTCATTTCAGAATTAGCATGTTAACAAATCGTATATGTTGAAAAGTAAGAGCGCATAAAATAAAGAAAATAGAAACAAGCAGATAAAAAGTAATCTAAGTATTACATGCCCATGACTTTCTTTATCCATTGTTCAAGTAACTATTATTGCCAAAGTCTATTCTTATACATACTTCCTATTAATCAAGATAAACTTTTGGAGAAGTTGTTCTGTTGAATATTTCCTTATATGCTTTATATGTGGAATGCAGAAAGCTTTAATGATAGTCAAATATTTTAAGAACGAGTCATTATGTGATTGCTTAGAAATGTCTCGTATGACCACAAGAGAGAGAGAGAGAGAGAGAGAGTGAGGGACAGAAATTTCCTAAGTTGAGAAAAGCGTGTTTCAAAATGCAAATCTATCTGTCTCTCTCCACCACCCTCTCTCTCTCTCACACACACACACACATACACACACGTATTTAAATAAATTATGAGTTTTAACGATATCTGCAGTTTTGCAGTAATATTTTTACTCTATCACATACCATGTACACAGTAGGTAGAGAAGGTATTGCATTCAACCCAAAAATTTGATACCGAAATTTCAGCGGAAGTATATATTTGTTGACCCATTAATACAAAAGAAGCTTATTTTAATTTCTCTAGTACGTATGCACAATGTACTTACTAGTTAGAAAAGGCATTTTAATTCAATAAAAACTTCGATATCGAAATTTCTCCGGAAATACGTGTTTTGAGAATTCCTGCTCCAATGCGAAAGGTCCGCGTGTACATGTGTATCGGTGTATGTGTGTGTGTATGATAAACGAAAAGTCGCGTAAATAAAATTACAATTAAATCCACCTTCAAATTGTATTTCAGTACAAATCTATTAATAAATAAAATGCATTGTTAAGAAGCTCATTCTAGAGATTCTAGATGTCATTCATGGTAAAGCCCAACTATTAAGATTAATAAATATAATATACTTGTAATAACGCTTAGCATTTAAATTTAACATCTTTCAAAGATGCGAAATGAAGATTTTCAGTAAAATCCTTCCAGTCCAAACCACCTTTTATACTAAACATTTGTCAACATTTTCGAGGTTTAAAAAATGCTTCTAATGAATTTCATTAAATGGCTTATGTATATTAAAGATATTTCCATGGCAAGTAAAATATATATTCTGGATGACTTTTGCATAACTGGGAAATCATCAGAGATAGAAAAAAACCTTACTATTGAGACGATATTTACTGAGCATATAGTTTAACTGCCTCTCCAAATATTTAGTAAAAATACTGTTTATTCATACTATCTTAAACTCACCAACCTATATAATTATTTTAAAGTTTTTAAACTTTCTTTTGCATTTATATTTCTGCATACTGCTAGTTAAACGAAAAACCAGGTCAAAGACACATTTTATATGGAGAAAGTAAAGATCCTGGAAAGATCCGGCTCAACAAAGAGCTATTGGGCGATTACGCGCAAAATATGGTAAGCAACGCTTGGTAACTTCCCTTTCAACTTCAGAGTTAGGGAATGTTTTCTTAAATCCTGTACAGATGGGGACATTTCTTGTACAAGAGATGGCGGCATATAGAAAATAACTCCGTGTGTATGATCTTCTCAGCAATTTCCTGGCATGCTATATGACTTTGCTTTGAAATAACATTTTTTTTTTATAAATATTGTTCCGGGGCCTCATTGGAACTCCGGCGCTGAATTCCTTTACCTGTATTTGCTTTTGTTTTCCGTTTTCTTTTTACTCACAAATACTCATTTACAAACACACAAACCCATGCCCAAGGTGGGACTCGATCCCCTGCGACACGAAGCACCAAAGCAAGACATGGCCATGGGGACCGGCTGTTCATTTGACGCGATATTCCTTTCCACCTGTAGCCATTCTGATGAGCATTCTCCCACTGCAGTCTGGATTTTATATGTATGCTGACTGCATAATAAGTTTGCCTATACCATAACTGTCATGTGTAGCTTCGTAACAGTTTTGTTTTGCTGTCGGCTTAAGCTCCTCGGAATTGTAGGACTGATACACCCCTAAGACTTACAAACATGCCTAGGAGAAGCCTGTAAAGGAACCTACGGCACGAAATCACAGAATGGAGGGGCGGCCCGTAGCCAGGCATGCACCTGAGGAAGTGGATGATATGAAAAGTAAGCGAAATTGATGGAAAAGTGATGATGGAGCAATTGGTGGGTGAAACTGAAGGACCCGGATGCCACTTCGTCCACCACGAATCCCAGCCGGTCCCCATGGCCGCGCTCACTAAGGCGTCTCGCTTTGGTGCTTCGTGGGTAGGGGATCGTGGGTTCGAGTCCCGTCTTGGACATGGGTGTTATATGTTTGTGCAATGTGTATATGCTTGTGAAAAGGAACAGTAAAACCAGTAATCACACAGGGGGGGGGGAATGTAAATAGGGGATACAGCGCCGGAGTCCGGTACTGTTAAAAAAAAAAAAAAAAAAAAAAAAAAAAAAAAAAAAAAAAAAAAAAAAAAAAAAAAAAAATTCCACATGCGGGCGCTTGGGATCGAACCTGGGCCGCCTAAATGGGAGGCGAACGGTCTAACCACTCACCCACGACTTGTCAGGTTCCTAGTAATTCCCCCATTAATAAGCACAAATATGATTAAAGCTGTACTTCAGGACCAATAGCAATGCGCACAGGACACAATATTTTGAATCTATTTTAACTGATTTAAGATTATGGAAGATCGAACATGAGTATACAGGGAAAGTGAATAATCAGTGCAACATATCCTGTGGGAATGTGGATGGTTAAAAGTGAAAGAGAAGATCTCAGGAAAAATTTAAGGAGAACGAAAAGGCAATTGCTGGTACAAAGCCCCGAACCTGTGAAAACTCTTTAAAAAAGGAAGTCTAAACCTTGTGAACAATATAAATATAAATAAATATAAATTTTGATGGACTACATGACTCAACAAAACAGGGAGAATGTAACACAGTCAAATATTTAAATGCAACTTTGAACTATAGTAATACAACTGCATGTAGATTTGCAATGGAGAATGCAACAATAAAGATAAAGCTTAAAATACGAGGGCCTTTTTTTTTTCAACCTCCGATAGGCTATAAATAAAAGACAAGTTCATAGAAAACAAGTACTTTATTACTAAAAGTTTTGTACACTTATGGTTTTTTCAACATAATCACCGAAAAGGTTTATGGTACCTGTGCACAAGCCTAGAAATACCCGCTTCAAAAAAAGGTTGCCGCCAATGATTTCAAATGATCATTGACGTTCTTTTGAACATCTTCATTGGTTTGAAAGTGCTGCCCTCCTAGCCGCGTCTTCAATTCAGGGAAAAGGTGAAAGTGCCAGGTCAGGACTGTACGGCGGATGTTCGAAAATGTCCCATTGAAATTGTTCAAGGTGCCGAAGGGTTGTGCCAGCAGTGTGTGGACTAGCACTGTCATGGGTCAACACAATTCCTGAAGTCAGCATTCCTCTTCGTTTGTTTTGAATGGCTTTCCGCAAACGTCGTAAAGTACGAAGATCTTCAAAACAACGACAATGCTCATTTGAAATCATTAGCGGCAACATTTTTTGAAGCGAATTTTGCAAAGCTTGTGCACAGGTACGATAAATGTCTCAATCTTTTTGGTGATTATGTTGAAAAGTAATTATAAAGGTATAAAACTTTTAGTAATAAAAGAATTGTTTTCTATGAACCTGTATTTTATTTATAGCCTATCGGAGGTTGAAAAAAAAGACCCCCGTATATCTTCAGACCTTGGTGAGGATAGGAGAAAAACATGCTATTGATAGCCGAGGATCAAATCCGAGACTCTTTGCCAAGAACTCTACCATAACAAATTGGTAGAAAGACTCAGGTGAATACAACACAATAGGTTTTTTGTCTATGTCTTACTTTACCAGTTGGGGGAAAGTTATAGAATGAGCTGAACCTCATAGGCTATGCTAAAAGTAATTCCAGATATAGATTTTCAATTCTCTGAAAACATATAAAAGATGTGGTATTTTAATTAAAAGCGTTTGGGCCAGTTTGGAGAAAAAGACAATTTTCCAAAGATTTTCCGAGTTTGGGGTGTGGGATTATATTGAAAAATCTTCGCAATGTATGAAGATATGTACCTAAATACCAAGTTTGGTTTTTAACCGATTTTTACTCTCTCTACACGTACTATGCACATTGCATTCCTCAAAATTTTGATATCGAGATTTCGGCGGAAATACATGTTGGTATTTAAGTTTAGTATCTACCAGGGATATGACAACGAACATTTTGAGAAATCTCCCCACCCCAAACTAACCTTTACATGGAAAAATTTAGAAAATTTTGATTTTCTCATAAAAGGCTTTAACGATTTTGATTAAAATAGCGTATATTGAAGATATTTACATGGCAACTAAAATGTACATGTTGAATTTTCTGGAAATAGCCTCTTTATCCTGGATGAACTTTGCTGAATTTTGGGTAAATGGTAAACCGTATGAGATAGACCGAAACTTACTAAACAAAAATGTAGATCTCGCTAAAACACACAGTTTATGTATTATACGTTTATTTGTTTTCTTGTAGTTGATCACTTCGGAGATATTCCTTGTTATTTGTTTCAGATCTAATATACTTTACTTTTCTCACACGGGAATTTTTAAAGTCCTGGTCATACATAGAAACGGATTTCAACCATATGTCAAGCAGCTTAAAAATGATATGACTATCGATTTGGTCTAGTGTATTCCCTTATATCCTTTTAACTTACAAGGAAGCAGGTAATTAAGACAATTTATGTTACAGCGATGTAGAGAAAGTCATGTGAATGGAATACATCAGATTTTTCATTTTTGAACAATGGTTTCAGAAACAACACACGGGGTTCGGGGGGCCTGAAAATATATATATTTCCGGCAAAATCATCACCATGAGTTTTTGGATGGAACACAAAACCTGTCCCTTCTTACTTTACGCGGAAAAGAAAACAAAAAAACGACTAAGTTGAATATTAGATCTCAATATATTCCAATTATGCTCGATATGAATTGAAGGTGAAAATATATTGGTCCGAATAGTGAATACTTTGGCTTTCCGTACCGACGAAATGTACGTCACAGAATCTCAAGATCACAAGAGTAATATGTCGGCATGGATAGCTGAAGACATTCAGGTAATTAAAATTTTTACTTTATCTACCTATAGTGGGTAGAAGATATGTAGTACACCAACAAATTTTATATTGAAATTCGAAAATGTAGCTTTTTATACCCAATTCCAAACATTTCAAACGAATTTAATAACTTTATTTATGTACTCATTCATAAAAGGCTTTGACCCATTTTACTCTGCAGGGTTGGCCTTGTGTTGCCATGCCTACTTGTTAACTTTATCAGATATGTAATACATTACCCCAGCACGCCTTACAAGTGCGGCCTATAGGGACTTCATACAAAACACTCTTATTAGAAAATGTGCCTCTGCAATTAAGAAGAAACACATGGTTTATGTATGATGCTCTAGCACATTTTAGTCTCATTGTTCGAGATGCACTGACTGGGATCTAACATGACAAATGGATAGGTAGAGGAGAACCAGCTCCTGGCCTGCACGTTTGCCCCGACTTCAGTCCTTTGGATTATTATCTTTTGGGGGCACCTTAAATCATAGATTTATGCAACTGAGATTCAAGATGAAGAAACTCTTAATCTTCGTGTCATGTAAGCCTGCAAAACCATACGATACCGATTGGGAGTGTTTGACATACCATACTTCCCCCTGTACAGGCGTGTCTAGACCCAAAGGAGGACATCTGCATAATTTTCTATAAGTGATGTTTGTATGGAAAACCTCTATACAAGTTGACAAGGTCAAAAATAGAATAAAGTGTCACATTGAAATGTTTTGATTAATAACATTTTTGACCTCAAAAAATCGAGAACGAAGGGTTTTGGAATATGTGTTTATATGAAATTTTTTTCTTGCTCTTATGTAAGGAACCTGTTATTAAACTTTGTTAAAGTGCTTTTGAATCATTCTGTGTGTATTATCAAGTTGTGGATGTTCAATACGTCGTTTGAAAATTAAGTGTAATTGTAATATTATAGTATTCATAATTTAAACATTCAGTTTTATTTAAGGTAAGTTCGAGTTGATCGTTTTAGATGTTATAATGTATTGGGAAATTGTTAAATCAACGGCAGGTCCTGCGTGTACAATTTTTACTGAAATAGGGGGATAAACTGGCCATCCTAAACCCGAAGCTGTTTATAAAGAACAGAAAAGTGTTTTAAATGCCGAAAACACAATTATAAGTTTTAGTTTATACTATTAGGTAAAATAAGAAAGTAACTAGGAGGGTCATCTAGAAAGTGACAGACGATTTGGCATAACTAAATGTTAACGAAATGTTAACTTTATTTACGAAGTTACAGTACCTTACTCTATTTTTCAACGTAATCGAAATTATTATCAAGGTATTTATTGTCACGTGGTACCGGTTTTTCAACTCATTCATCGCCGAAGATCTGAGCCAAGTCACGGTCACTTTGAGGTCTTCATGGCTAGGAAATCTTTTCCACCCAAAAAGTCATGTACGGTGTACAAAGTGAACATTAATTTTTCTGAATTCTTTTATCAACCTTTGCTTTCAACTCCTCCGTAACGATTGATGAATTTCCACTTCGGTCTTTATCGTTCACACTGGTTCATCCTTGTTTACTCGTTAATAATGCGGCATTACCTCACTGAAGACTCGTTCATTGCATTAGCACTATACGCTTGCATAATTTGCCTATAAAATTCGATTGGCCGAACATTTTGTACATTCAAAAATAAAAAAAAAAAAAAAATAAAAAAAAGAAACAACGAATAAGTCTTTTGACGGTAGACAATAAATACCTTGATAGCAATGACGGTTACGTTGAAAAATAGAGTAAGATACTGTACTTTGTTAATAAAGTTTTGTGTTGATAGCTTTCGTTATTATTTAGTTATGCCAATTCGTCTGTCATTTTCTAGATGACCCTGGTAAATAAATATGATGAGGGAATTTTTAGGTACCTATAAGAAAATGAATTAACTGGAAGAAATTATTTTTAATAATAATAATGATATTATTATTATTGGTAGTATTATTAGTTGTTGTTGTGGTAATATGAATAAGTATTTTGTGCTGTAGGATGTTACGGTGGATATCATGTACATCCTGGAAAATCTCAATGAAATGTAAACACAAACTGAAATACACTTTTCGAAGTGTGAAAATGTAGTTTTGAGAAAAACGTTGTGTTATAGAATAGTAAGGTAGGAAACAGGTGCATTGTACTATATTTAAATATTTGTAGAGCCCAAAGTAAGGGGTCATGTAAATGTTGAGTTTCTATGGATGCCCATAGATTCCTTTACTACAAAGAAAATCCTATTAATGCCTTTATGGAATCATTCCCAGTATACCATAATATGATATTATAGGTAGCCAAAGAACGACTACACAGGTGTAGTGATCGAAAGAAGTCTCTTGGTTTCACCCTGAACTATACCTCATTAAAAACAGCTTTAAGCTACACGGCTGTTCCTTTACACAGCTTTATAGCCGTCATTTTTAAAACTTTGTCTTTATTATTCTAGTACCTTTTGTTCTTTAATTGTTATCTTTTGCTACTTTACTTTTTGAACAGCCGCTATGTCTTTAGGGTATATAAATAGCTTGCACAATTGTATCGGTGGAAGCAGTTGGTATAACTATGTTTGTCCAGACTCTGTTGTTTGTCACTGTGCCAAGTGGCTGGATTTCTATAATTGGTTAGTCGGGCTGACGCGGCAGTATATGATTAATGTCTCTAAACCTAGGAGAAAATCACAGCCATTTAATGGACGCAATACAAGTTTTGTTTGTTAACCTTTGCACCGCCTTTTTAACTACCGTCATCAGACGCCTTTGGTATGTATTGTCTACAAAGGAAGGACATATCTATAGGTTTACATAATGCCTTTAGTTTAAAAACCGGACTTTCTCTAATCTCTATCACATATTTCTGGGAATTCAAATTATCCTTACAAAGGTTTAGCCACGAAGACCATCCAAAAAGTAACCATCGATTTGGCATAACTAAAAAATAACGAAACATATCCACACAAAACTTTATTTACAAAGTTTCAGTACATTACATTTCTCAACATAATCACCATTGTTATCAAGGTATTTACTGTCACGTAGTACTGGATTTTCAATTCAGATGTCATTATACTCTTCTATCATTAAAGATATGAGCCAAGATGTCACCATATTGAGATCTTTTTGTGCTGGGAAATCTTTTCCAAACAAAAAGTTATGTACGCTGTCCAAAACGAAATACCGATATTTCTGTATTCTTTTATAAACACTTGCTGTCTTTGTCATGCACATTGGTTCTTCCTTGATTACTCGTAAATTATTTCATTCAATAAAGATTTATTATTTCATTTCCTCAATAAAGACCAGTTCATTGTATCATCATCATGCACTAACTAGCTCTATTTTCCTATACAATTCGATTGTCCGAATGATCTCGGGATCCTTGGAGCTTAAGGCTACATTCATCTTCTCAGGATAAGGAAACGGTGGTAGAAAAGTATAACACCGGCATTATAAGGATAGTACCACGTGACAATAAATGTCTTGACAGAATGGAGATTATCTTGAGAAATAGATTACGGTACTGTAACTTTGGAAATATAGTATTGTATTGATACCTTTCGTTGTTATTTAGGTTTCAGTGGTTACTTTCTCGTTGACCCTTGCATTTAAATTTCGAGATAAAACTATTCTGAAAATGGTTAGATTGCACATTTTGTTATAAATACAAAGGAAAGAGCAATATTCATACGTTTTATAACAACTATCATGAAAAACAACTGAAAATTCATGGGACTTAAAAAGAATGACAACTAATACAATTGGAACCGTTAATAACGGATATTTCGGAAATAGCTTATGACAATAAATTTTGTTGAAATCAATGTTAAAGAGAAATGCCTTTTTGTGTCTATTGGATTACGTTTACCAAATTCCTTCCGAATGAAGAGATGACTTTACAAGGTAGTTCCAAAAATGTTAAAATAAAAATTTAAATTCTCATGTAAATATCTTTAATTTATTCTATTTTAATCAATCAAAATCCTTGTTGTTATTTTCAATAAAAAATTTAAAAATCTTTAATTTAAAGGGTATCTTTAAATGGGGAGGTTTTCTTGAACACTTACGCTCCATCTTTGGAAAACACAGAACTTAAAACACCAAGTTTGATATTTATGCGACATTTCATTTTTGAGTTACGCTGTTCACAGTGACATATAGACATAAGATTTTTGTAAAAATGCTATTTTGGATTTAGGAGATCTTAAAACAAATATTACAGTTAAAATTTCACATAGAATTTTTAGGTGGAATGAGAAGTTTTCGCCTAATATATTTAGATATTAGAGAGAGAGAGAGAGAGAGAGTAAAAACCATATTACCTTTATTAACTACCAGCTTATTGTTGGAGACCTAAATGGTGTTTACAGAGCTATCGTATGTAAGGTTTACATATTACTTCTCTTTTATATAGGTGCATATACCTGTATCGGTACTTTCATAACTAACTTCGTATTAGGAAAACGAGCGAAGTGGCACCGCGGTTACGTGTGCGAGTGGCATTTGGGAAGTTCGAGGTTAGACTCCACGGACGACCAACCTTTATCCATGAGCTTCCGTGGTTTCCCCGGTGGCAGGCGAATGCTGAAGTGTTTCTCTTCTGCCATGGCTTTCATGGTCATCTGCTTCAGAGTTGTGGGACCAGGTGACGGTATTCGACGTAATGCGTGATTTGCGCTTTGTAGTAGAAGTTTTCTCTGGCCTAAGTCGAAATTATTCACATGGGATTTGCCTCTGAAATTGGCCCCATCCCGAGGAAATTTGTGGGGGATGGGCTGCGACATCTAATGCATTCGAGTGGGAAGCGTTAGGGACCTCGTCCATTCCTGAGTACGTCAATATCCGAATCTGGTGGCCCTTCAGGTCTCCTCCCTCCCAGGGCCTACGTTAGAAGCACAGAGTGCCATATGGCCGCGGATGCTTCGCTCGGTTTCAGGACTCCTTCAGGACTCTTTACTTTTGGGAGAACGTATCACTGTGCTTTTATTTCATGAGCATTTGCACGGTCTTTAAGCAATGCCAGTAGTTTGTCACTTATATCATCCGTCCTTTGTGGGCCTCCACAAGCAATCTTTTCATTTGGTAGTTTTTGACTATGTTCTGAAACCATCTTAGAGGGAATTGTACTCCTTGCATAACTTTTCCCAAAAACCTTGTTTTGCCTTATCAGTGATCCATTAGTTTTCTTTCTTATATACTATTTCCTTAAACTTCGACGTCCTTAAATTTTGTAGATATTATCGGGCGAAGAATGAATAAAATTATGCCCAAAGAGCTTAGGATCCAAAGAGGACATAATTAAATACTTCTCAGGATAAGGGAAAATCCCGGAAATTAAACCTTATTCGAGTAACTCACCCTAGAAATTTCAAATTGAGATTACTTAAATGTGACCCACAGAGAAGTGCATCAGTTTTGTCCTCAATGGCATTGAAATATTTAGGAACCATATGTACAAATATTTCTTTCTCCACTTTGGGAAATCAGTGCTTCCGGTTCGTTTTAATTTCGATTTTATATAGCATTTTTCACTGAAAACCCAAAATAAATATTACATCTTCTATATTTGTATTTTTTCCTTCAGTTTGTTACTTTATAAATTGTTGCTTTACATCAAGTAGACACTGATTATGAGTGTATGATTTGCGATTTTGCAGTTTGTAGTTTGTATGAAACATTCATTAACCAAATTATTTGATTACCAATAAATCATCACTAACTGTTTATTTAATATATCATGTTGATGATGAACGGTACATGTTTTAATGAATTAGTAAATATTTTATTGACCAGTTACTGGGGTTTCATCTGGTCTGATTTAATGAAAGTTAGTACTTACAGCTGGCAGAGGAAGTATTATATACCTCTCAAGATTGAATGAAAATACATGTTTTGAGATCCCTTAAGCCTAGAAAAACATATGAAATGTTTAATATTTGTATTCGTGCGCATGTGTAGCTGTCCATAAAGGTAAGTATATCTCAAAACTGAAATGACGATTTTGATTTTATTGCTTCTTCAAAAGACGAAAAATAGCAATCGAGGCAAGATTGTGGAAATGCGTATGTAAGCGAATTTCTGATCAAATATTAATAAGAAGAATCAACAATTTGCGCCTGACAAACTACAAATGTTTTAAGCGTTTATTTTAACGCAAAGGGATATCGGCACACGTCAAATGCGTGGCAGTAGTGCCACCTGGTATAGTAATCTACCTCTGAATTTCACTAAGATGGTTATAGAAAGTATAATACCCGTTGATTCGTGTCAAAAGACACATAAAATTGGAGGTTATATTTGACGAAAAACATTTTATACAGCATATGTTGCTAATGAAGAACTATCCAGGATGAACGCTGCGGTGTCGTTGGCAAACAGAGATAAACTCGCTCCATTCATATGTCCACTGAGTTCGGTACTGCGAGCCGTTAGCGAAGCTGTCAAACGTAAATAAATAAATTTAAACAATTTTAGCTTTTACTATCCAGAAGGCAGTGCTTGTGCGGTATAGTCGTAAAGGTTTTAATGCCAATAGAAAATGTCGCAGCTGTAGCATCCAGGTGGCGGGTTCATTGCCTTCAGGGGAATGTCGCGGTCTTTGTGACACAAGAAGCGGCAGTCGGATAACATCTGAGGATACTTTCTGACTGCGTTCTCATTTAGTTATAAATGTCATCTGCCCTGGGTATTATGTCGATACTGGCTGCGTGACATGACTGGAAGAGAATTCAGTCCTCATAAGAAAGACGTTTACTAACAAAATTCTCTCTGAATTTGTCACTCTGAGTGACGTTATGTGACATTTAGGACATTATCATCATCATCATCCATAACTTCAAGAACTTGCAATGGGCTTTACTTTTTTCATTCTACCGTATATATTGTTATTAATCATAAAGTTTTTCTTCTACATTCGTTTAAAGTATATATATATATTTTTTTTTTTTTACTTTCTCTACACATACTATGTGGATATCGTATAAAGAAGGTAGTGAATTGTACCCAAAAACTTGATACAGATATTTCCCTGCAAAAATATGTTTTGAGGTCCCCTGAGTACAAAAAATGGAAAAAGGTCCGTATGTGTGTGACTGTGGACATAGCTCAAAAACTAAAAAAAAAACAACTGGCATTTAAGTTTCGCTTCTTCCAAGGATGTGACAAAAAGATTTTCAAGAAAATTCCCCCACCTCAATCTACGCTTTACATGGAAAAATTTGAAAATAATTTTCTCAAAAGTAGCTCTAACGATTTTGATTAATAATAAAGATATAAACATGAGAAAAAAAGTCTTGTATTTTCTGGGAAGAGCCTCTAAAGACCTCTTTATTTTGCATGACTGTTAAACCATAAGAGACAAACAAAAACTTACAACACAAAAAATGTAGATCACGATAAAACAACAATTTATGTCGTATACATTTTCTTTTTGTGGAGCTGGCCGTTTTAGAGATATTCCTTGTTATTTATTTCAGTTTTAAAATACTTAAACGTTTCCCATTCGGGAACTTGTCAACGCTTGGCCACGCAAAGAAGTGGATTTCAATCCCATAGCAACCACATTTTAAAACATCTAACTGTCGGTTTAACCTAGTGTATTCCCTTATTTCCCTACTACTTATAAGGGACTAATAAGAAGTAATGAGACCGTTTCTGCTAATGTTTTAGCATTAAGTAAATAGGAGAATAAGCTTATTAACAATAATTTGTTACCGAGATGTAGAGAAAGTCATGTGAATGGCACATCAGATTTTTATCATTCTATCGTTTATATATCATTATTAATTGATAAGGTTTTTCTTATACATTCGTTTAAAATATGATCTTTTTGTTTCTTTTTTTTTATTTTGCTTTCTCTGCACCTACTATATACATAGCGTATATAGAGAAGGTATTGTATTGCAACCAAAAATTCGACACCACGATTTCACCAGAAATATATGTATTGAGGACCCCTGAGTCCAAAAAAAGCATTTCTAGAAAAATGGCATTTAAGTTTGGTTTCTTCCAAAGATGCGATACAAAGTTTTAAAGAAAATGCCTCCACTCCAATCTACCCTCTTCAAAAATGGATCTAACGATTTTGATTAATGTTAAAATTATATACATGACAAACAAAATGTATATACTGCATTTTCTGGGAATAGCCTCTGAAGAGATCTTTATTCCGGATGAATTTTGAGAAATTTTGCATAACTAGTAAATCGTAAGAGTTAGATAAAAACTTGCTTAACAAAAATGTAAATCTCGTTAAAAACAATTTAGATTTTATACATTTTTTCGTGGAATTGGACTTTTTTTTTTTTTTTTTTTTTTATATCCCTTGGTTTCAGTTGTAAAATACACTTTTCTCATACAGAAATGTTTCATAAAACAAAGAAACTTCAATCATATAGCAAGCAGTTTTTAAAAGCTTTGACTATCGCTTTAGCCTATGGTACTCCCTTACTTCCTTTCTACTTACAAGGAAGCAAGGGACGGCCGGGGTTCGATCCCAAGTGACCGCATGTGAGATTTGATTATCATTCATGTATCATCAGTGTCACCGCCTGCGGTGCCATTGGTAGTTAAAGCGGGCGTTAAACACTAGAAAAAAAAAACTTATAAGGAAGCAAGTAGTAATACCATTTCTGCTAATTTTTCTCGATTAGCATGGAATAAAAAGAAGAATAAGCTTTTTAATGATAATTTATTGCAGAGATGCAGAGAAAGTTATGTGAATGGGAACACATCAAATTATTTTGTTTCTTTCGTGAAGATGTTCGTCGTGAAATATTCCTGTAGAGCTGCATTTGAATTAAAATTTAATAATATCCGCCCAATTTAGAACGGGATGGTGAGAAACATAGCAGTTAAAGAGTGTCCATAAATAAACACGCCACTTATATTCTTTTTTCCATCTTTATCTACAATTTACATTAGTGTATTCAATATCGAAATTTCATTGAAAATAGGCATTTGGGATTTACATCAACAACGAAGTGTTTAAATAAAGTTTATCTAATTGCAGCGTGCATATCTCACATTCAAGAGGTCCCGAGTTTGTATCTCGGTTAGAGTGTGCTACTCAGACAAGGGTTTATCCTGAGAAGACAAATTTCAGATAGCTTTAAGCTCTACGAACTTATTTGAACATTATCTCAACCATTTCATTCAGTCTTCGTCCGATATGACCTATCCCATCTAAAGAATCTTAAGAACTCGTTCTTTGTCTTCTTTAGCTGTTTAATCCTTCTTGTATGGATGACCTACAAGCCCCCAGATCTTAAAAGCTTAGCACCTGGGGTCAAATGCCTGCTGAGGAGCACAAAAATATTAATCAGAGAGATCTGCCAGGATGGGTGATCACCCCATACTTGGTCTGGCTGTGGGAAAGATACAAGATTACGGTGAAATGGTTGAAAGGAAAGTTGATTATGGAGCAGATGGTAGAATCAATGGCGGGGGAAACTGGAGAATCCGAAGAAAATCCGTCCACTCTATTGAACCGGGGCCACCGTCCTGTTAAGAGCCACTCGGCGCTGCCCAGATGTTAACACTAGGAAGTGATAAAAATACTAACAATAAAAAGTTTATCTCGATTAGTAACATGTAGATATAAGAACAGAATAGTTTGATGCTATTGAAGGATTCATGTGAACTCAAGAATAAGATTTATTTATGCGCTGCACAAAGAAACAGATTATCTTAGAAGCACACTTATATTGTTTAATAAGCCTGCTATTTTTTATTTACCTTTCAGAGATAACAAAATCTTTCTTTTAGTGAATTCTCGATTTCCCATTTTTGATTAAAAATACTTTCATTAGCTTAGAACATAACTAAGGTACGTTTATTGGTGTAAATTTGTTAAAGTTATTACATAAATAAATTACCGAAAGTTCACTGAACGTGTTAACATAATCAAAATACAAATTAAAGATGTAAAAGGAAAGAAAACAAGAGATTCTCACTGAACAAATCTGTTTCGCGCATTTCAAATTAGAAATTGACAAAGTTTCTGCAGTTCACTGCAATATACAGAGTGGTCCAAAAAATGTATACACTGTTTAACAGTCCATAACTTGCCTTCTAATGGGCGGAAATATCTCATTTTTGGTAGCGTAATAGTTTGTAGTTCCGGCAATCGCCACACAAGCGGTGTCTGCTGACAATCGCCAAATACGTAAGCATTCTTTTGTTGTTAGTTACTTGAGTAAACATGGCTGGCGCAAGGCTTGCATTCGATGAACGGAAGTCAGTTTTGAAGTGGTACATCAGTTACGAAAACTTTAGTGAGGTTCAACGCCAGTGGTGAAATGAGTGTCAAACAGAACCACCGACACGTTTAACAATAGCGCGAATTTGAGACAAGTTTGAAGTCGACGCCTGTGTTACAGATGTGCAGAAAAAACGATCTGGACGACCTGTACAGCAACAAGTCCAGCGAAAGATTTTTATTTCCAACAAGATGGTGCACCAGCCCACTATCATAACCGAGTCAGGGAGTATCTCAACGAAAATCTACCTGCACGATGGATAGGCCGAAGAGGTGCTGTAGAGTATCCACCATGTACCCCAAACTTAACGCCTCTGGATTTTTACCTATGGGGAACACTAAAGGATGTCGTTTATGGACAAAAGCCAGGCACATTGCATAATCTACGACAGTGTATCGTACATTCGTGTGCTGATATCCAACTGAACACGTTGCTGTCGTTAGTTCGTGCTTCAGTTTGGCAGCATCGTCTGTGTATGGATGTTAATGGTGACCAATTCTAACACCTACAGTGATATGTGTAAGCTACACTTTCTCAAAAAATGAGACATATCCGCCAATTAGCTTGCAAGTTATAGACCATTAAACTGTGTATACATTTTTGGACCACTCTGTATAGTGTTATTTCAATCTGCTTGCCGAACTGAATCATTTTTCTGTAAATTAAATGTTTCAATGCACTTTAATTTGTGATAAAATAGTTGTTTATGAGTTATTAGCTTTGGATTAGCTATTTCTATCTTCAAACACAACACAATCATATATTCACTTTCAGAGGTATAAGCACAGAATGTTGAGAAATAAAAAAGAGCAGTAAAACCAGTTTGACAACAACACAGAAAGCTGATTGAACATGCACAACTGACTGTAACTTAGCTTTAGATTATATGCTAGAATAGTCTACACCAAATGTTAGAAAGGAAAATGATATAGTAAGATAAGATTTGAAGATTGTTGCTGTACCTAAAAATTGACAAATTTCTCACCCCAGTAGGGATATTTAGTGCTACCCAAAACTTAACACATTGGAGCACAAGCCCGAGTATAGCTCGAGCCATGCTAAATGTTCATGAGGCCCAAGGCCGAACATGGCTTGGGCAGGTATTTCTATTGCTTTTAATGCAATTCCACGACCCTAACTTGGAATTGGGCTATGCGGTAAAGAACATACATCAGTTATCGTGTAGTTGTCTGATTTGTTTTTCCATCTGTCCTTGCTTTAGTCAACTATTAGAAAATTTAGGAGATTTAGTAATTTTGGCTGCTCTCGGGTAGTCGAGCCATTTTCTTTGAAGGTGGGTGATCTATTTGTTACGTTTGTGCTCTTAAGTGTTAAAATGCTGCATTTTCCTCGATTTTTGTGCACTGAAGCTGAAATTCAGGATACAAATGAAGCCGTGGAAAATTCCAATTCGAGGGAGGGTTTTTCGAACTTTTAATAAATGAAGTGTAAGCAGTTTTACGCAGTTTTTTAAAGTAAAATATTAATACGGAAGTTTTGACTATTTTCTTACTTGTTGAGAAATCCTTGAATGCCATACTTTTAGATTGGCCCAATACGTTTTGGCAGATTTGATTGATGTACTGTAAATA
This sequence comes from Hymenopus coronatus, assembly GCA_030762935.1. Taxonomy (NCBI): domain Eukaryota; kingdom Metazoa; phylum Arthropoda; class Insecta; order Mantodea; family Hymenopodidae; genus Hymenopus; species Hymenopus coronatus. Next base: position 135,948,917 of record CM060882.1, read on the forward strand.
ATAACTAACTCGAAGTAGGCGTAAAAACCCTGGGTTTCTTGGCACTTCAACTACTGAAACGCCCGGGCTTCAATGAGTTAATCCCAAGAAAACTCCAGGAGAGGATGGATTTACAATGAAATTCTTCTGTATATCTTCAGTTTAACTCCAGAAGATCTCAAATATGTGATAGAGTGATCAACTAGAGTGATAAATGTAGCGGGCAAAGTTCCTGAAAAGCTTGTTAATGAAAAAATTCTGCATCATCATAATTCTAAAGGGAATTTACTCCCCAAAAGGGAACTGTGGATGCGACTATGGTTGTTAAACAATTCACTGAACACATTCTGCTTGGTGGGCAAAAAGTCTTAATAACGTGCAGAAATTTGAGATCCCAAACGCTACACAAGTTAACACAAAGTTACTTTAATAACAGATAACGCTGCAATAAAATTCTGGAACATTTCATAAATTAGTGGATAAGAGCTGTTCTCGAGGGTGGTGAAAAACAGATCAGGATTCAGAAGCATCATGTATAACTATTCAGTATTACTTTAGATTTTACAGGCGCTCGCCTTTGCAGATGATGTAAATGTGCTCTCCAAGGCATTTAATAAAACTGAAGTGGAAAAATACGCAAATTTAGACTTAAAGAAATGTAAAACTGGGAACGAAACATTAAATGTGTATTTAATGAATATGTATCCAAAGTCATGCTAATATAAAGGGGAAATATTAACATGATGCAATTAAATATATCTGAACAAAAAAAAAAAAAAAAAGAAAGAACAAAGGAAAAGACCGAAACAAATCATGGAACTAAAATATTTGGGCATGCTTTTTGATGAGAAATTAATATTTGAAAAGCATGTTGAGAATATCTTACATGAGATTTTCCATCTAGTGAACATGCTAAACAGAGCAGAAAAATTAAAATGCGGCTTACGTGACGAACCTTTAATAGAGCAATAAGTAGTCTGCTTATCACAACGAAAGAATGGTTTAGGAGAGTTCAACGGCTAATAAATATATAACAACATTTTAATGAAGTGTTATTTGAAACGCCTGGTTAGTTGCTGGGGTTAAGCCAATTGAAATTACTATCTCTCAGAAGTCACAGGTTTATAAAAAGGTACATTATTGGAATTTAAACTGATTTGGACGAACAGTTACCAGTTGACAACTGCTGACAGATTAATAATTGACACTGATAACTCGTACCCAATTAATATCTTTGGTGATGACAGTAAACTTAATGGAAGAGTAGGTGCACCAACAATAGTGTTTAATAAAGATAAGACAATTCAACAAATTAAAACTAAATTACATGATCAGTTTCAATACTCAAGTTGACCAGCTCGCCATTTTGAAAGCCCTTGAAACACAGGAAGATCTCATAGTAAAAGAAGAAAGTATAGAATAATATTTAAAGACTGACAAGAAAGTTTTGGTTTTCTGGGTAATAGCAACAAGCACAGTTATATTATAGAACAAAGACGCACGATAACCAGGAGGCCCAAACAGCAATGTTGAATTCTCCATTTTGATTGGATCAAACTGAGAGTATTGTAATGTTATACCACAGAAGCAGCATTTTATGTTAACGCAGAACTGGTTTACTACATGAAACCCAAAAATCAGGGAAATATAAGAAAAGGGAACAACTAAATGGCAGAATGATTGAAGCAATACAGGTAGAGCAGCTAAAAGTAAATTGTTTTTTCCTTCAATAAGAGACAGATTAAAACTGAAAATTGGCGTCAATTCCGAATTTCCATATCTATATTATACATAGAGATATAAATTCTTATTAAATTCGAGAAAAGACACAGTTTAATCACGGATCTATTCAATGGGAGCCATGTTTAAGACGACTAATACCACTCCCACCTCTTCCCTCACCACCACCCCTATGACCACCACCACCATCACCACCACTACTGCGTAACGTTGATTCGCGTCACAGCTTGTCTATCTCGTTCTTGCAGAATTGTTTTATGTTTCTGCGTGTATCAGAGATATAAATGTGAACTCGGGAAAAGTAACAAATATTCTGTAAAGAAGGTATCTTTCATTGTATCAGTTTATCACATGATATCAGTACAATAGAATCGTGTGATCTGATGAGGTAAGGTGTAACTTTTAGCGCCAAGTGTGTATAGGAAGATATCTTCCTTAAATACCAATTTAAGCTGCTACAAACCGAAAATCTACACATTGGTTTGTGTCCTTCAGAGGCAAAATCTGCGTCACTCGTCATAATGTAATCGCGCCAAAGACTTTAAGTGGATGACATGCATTTATTGCCAGATCGTGTGAAATGTAACAGCATAAAACAGTGGACTCTTTGACATTTTAACATGTGTTATTAAGGTTTCTCAGAGATTTAACGTGCTTATATTTAATGTGTATACTAACTGTTTTGTTGAGGTGAATTTGCTAAGAGTACTTGCTGTTCAACAGTACCAGAGTGAATAAGGATCCTGTTTTCCGTTATTTGTACTTATCCAGTAGAACGACCTTTGTACTTTTCCTGTCATCACCCTTAGGTTAAGGGATCTACAGAACCCATTACAGCAAAGCCGAAGCATATAAACCTCATCTTCTACCAGGTACGTGCCTACTTAAACAGATCCTGCATCAAGTATTAGTAATAGAGGACTTCGACTCTTAAAGATGGATCCAGCGACAAGGGCAGCTTTCGACGCAGGCATGGCCTACTACCGCACCGCTAGCAAAGAAGAGCTCGCACTGCGACGGAAGAACAACCATGCCAGTAGTCAGTGGGCGCTGGCGCGCCGTGCCGCCTTGCTGCGGACCAAGGAGACGCCTTCCGCCCCACTTACTAAGCCGCCTCCTGCCACGCCACCTACCGTTATGGAGCAGACAGCACACATCGCCGCCGCACCCAACCGGGAACCGGCCCGGCCCAAACCGCCGACTGCCTCCGCCGCCGTGCCGGAACCCAACCGGGAACCGTCCCGGCCCCAACCGCCGACCGCCTCCACCGCCGTACCGGAACCCACCCGGGAATCGGTCTGGCCTTCGCCGCCTTCAACACACCATGATGGCCACCTTACAGTGGTCGTCATAGGGGTCCCGAGGGACCTTCCATCCCGCTTTGTGCTGGATGCCGCACGTCGGCTTTGGCCCTCTGCAGTAAAGGCCAACCGCATCACATCACCTCGGGGAACCACATCGCTGGTCCGCCTCCACCTGGGGTCAGCGCCTGAAGCCGAAGCTGCCTTGACATCACGCCTGCCCTTGTTAGGGCAACAGCTACGTGTCGAGGCTAGCAGAAGCGAACGTCCGGTCCCCTGCCGACGCTGCTGCACCTACGGACATCGTTCGGAGGATTGCCACGCCGCACCTAAGTGCCACTTCTGTGGGGCAAGCTCGCTTACAGCCGCTTGCTCCAACCATGATCTGCGCCGTCGACGCCGCTACTGCGCTACCTGCTCCGGGAACTCGCACTACACAGGGCAAGCCACGTGCCCCCTGTATCCCCGGAGTAGGCCTTCACCTCCACTAAAGTCACAGCAGCACCACCAACCATCACCATCACCAGACTCTACACCGAACACTTCACCAGTCAACTCTTCATCGACGGACACCTTTCTAAAGGATGCCGTGGACTCCATACAGCAGAACATCGCCGCCATCCAGGTGGCTACACACCAACTCGGCCTCCGTCTCGAGGAACTTCAGAGGGAAACCAACGAACGACTCGCAGCATTGGAGGCCAAGCACCATGACTCTGATCGTGTTGCAAGTGATAATCACGCGGTGCTTGCGTCTATCCAGCGCCAGCTGGACCGCATAGAGAGCCACCTCGTCCATCCACCTGCCGAGGACAGCGACGACCAGTGCCCGCGACTGGGGTCTCTTGAGGCTTCGGTCGTGGGTGTCCGAGAGCTGCAGCACCAACTTCATCAATCCATATCCAAACAACTACACGACCTTCAGACAGGACTTACCACTGACATTCTCGCCTACATCGCTACCGGTCCAGCCCCCAGGGGAAGGAAGAACCGGTAGTACCGACATCATCACCACAGGGAGAGAGTGGCAGCTCTCCCTGCACTCCCAATCCCATGTTTTCACCAACAATTCCCAACCACCCACAATTTCCTCAACTCCTTGCCTATATTTCGCTACGGGGGCCGGCTGGGCCTCGGTCAAGCCGGTCTACTAGCACAACCCTCTCCCCTGGCGGCCGCACAGCGGGCCAGTTCACCTTTACCTTTTACTATGCGGGTGCAACAGCGGTACCGCAGCATCCTTACCTTCTAATACCGGTGGAGGGGTTTTTTAGTCGGTAGGCCCATTCTGGGAGACCCTGACACTCCGGGCATGCCAGCCCGGGTTAGTCCTTAAGGTGGATTTTTCCCCTCCACTTGAAACTAAAAAAAAAAAAAAAAAAGTAATAGATAATAGCAATATTACTCACATGAAGCCAAAATGAAGCCGCTAGGCGGATACTTACACAAATACTCCTCAACTTATTAGAGATAAGCAAACTTATATTAATTAAGCATAGATACTAAGAAACTTCAAACGAAGCCTCCGGCGGGTATTATATACACTGTAAATATTTGTAAATAAATACACATATGTAATCGTTAGGCTAACATAGTACGACTGCAAGATGCAACTTTGGATGCATGGTAGTGGTAGTGGTGATGGCGGTGGCGGTGGCGGTGGTAGTGGTAGTGGTGGTGGTGGTGTTGGTTATGGCGGTGGTAGTGGCAGTGGTGGTGTGATGATGGCGGTGGTGGTGGCGGCGGTGGTGGTGACGGTGGTGGTGGCGGTGGTGGTGGTGGTGGTGGTGGTGGTGGCTGTGGTGGTGGCGGTGGCGGTGGCATAGGCTGTGGTGGTGGTGGTGGCGGCGGTGGCTGTGGCGGTGGTGGTGGTGGCGGTGGTGGTGGTGGTACTGGTGGTGTTGGTGGTGGTGCTGTTGGTGGTGGCGGTGGTGGTGGTGTTGGTGGTGGTGGTGGTAGCGGCAGTGACGATGGCGGTGGCAGTGATGGCAGCAGCAGCAGCAGCAGCAGCAGCAGCAGCAGCAGTAGTAGTAGTAGTAGTAGTAGTAGTAGTAGTAGTAGTAGTAGTAGTAGGTTATTTTACGTGCCGTAAATCTACGACACGGGCCAATGGTTTTACTTCCCTTCCGAAGGTAGCCGTACTAATGATTTTTACACCCGAAAAAAATCCATCGTCCTCCGCCGAGTTTGAGCCTGCGACCTTGGGTTTATGACGTAGCATGTAACCATTAAATCATGGAGGGCGACTGTTAGTAGTATCTCGATTTCGTGAACTAGATAGAATAATACTATTCTTAACATTAATTTATTGAAGAATGGGTAAAGGAAACCGTGTGAATGTAACTTATAATATTTTTAGAGAAAGCTAAAAAAAGCTAATTATATTGCTGAGGCGAGTTGCTGCTCAACTGAATATCTTCTTCCCAGCAGGAACTGGGTAAGAATGCCCTTTCCGGTTTCAAAATGTGTCTGACCATCGTTACCTTGGTCTTCCTGGTCGCCTAAAGTAAAATACTTTACCCCATGATGAGAATCTTTCGGCACGCTGTCTCAATTCATTTCTGTAATTCGTATCTGTTTCTAAGAATTTCTTTCTAACATTTATACAATTTTGTAGTTTTGAGATTTAATCTAAATATTTAATTCTTTAACTATCTTAAGAATTTTGTTTTAGCAGCCTGTATTTTCTGTTTATCAGTTGGAGTTAATTCCCATATATCAGACCATACAAGAAGATAAACACGAACATTACCTTATAAACATACGACTATAAACCTTATAATCTTTATGCTTTGAGTCTACTTCATATTATATCACATATCTTCATAAACATGGCATTAAAATAATTTTCAAAGTAATAGCCGACATATGCTCCTAAAAATGTTAAACTTTTGACTTCCTCTAATTATAATATCATTTGCAACAATTTTGGTTTTAATAGTATACTTATCTTTCTAAAATGTTAATATTTTATCTATTATTTTTGTTATTTATTGGGTTTTCTTAAATTAATTAAATAAACTCTTCTTTAAATTTAGCATTATAAATATTTATATTGATTACTCTTGGTTACTAAAAGGAAGTTCCCTTTTTCGTTATTTCGTGGAAGAGAAATTTCAAATAAAATAGCCTGTAATAACAATTAATTACAAATATAGTTTCAAAATCTTGATAAAGTATATAGGTATAAAGATTAATCATTGTTGTTACAGAGATAAGAGAAATATTACACATAAGAAGAAATAAAATTAGATTTAAATAAAACACAAAAAATTTAAATCACTCTGGAAGTTAATATGTGTTGAATAATTTATGTCAAACAATAATCGTATTATGTTTATGCAAAAACATACACCTAAAAGGACGCAAACATTCCTCAAGCTTGTGCAACAATATACAAATTCTTACAGTTCTTCAGTTAGAATATTTCATCATCTGTAAATAGCATTTCTTATATATTAAAATTTGATGCAATACAAATATCGCCATTAATTTTAACTATACATTCTGTGCATACCCCTATACTTTAATAACCAACGGAGGATGGCCAATCAATTTTATTAAATGCTATGCTGTTGGTTGTGCAGCGGGAGACTCCGGTTCGAACCGCAGTTTCTGCATTGGGCGTTCCTCCTACTGTAAGGTCTTCGTGAGGTCCTAGGGGGCCAACTGAGGAGCTGCAGAAGTAGTGACTCCTGTATACAGAAACCACAAATACATGACCGTACAGGGGAAGGATTGGAATGCCGACCGATGACTACCATTCTGACTTCTGTGATCCTGCATTTCTGCAGAGACGAATGCTGTAGTAGTCTGGCACCAATTGGAAGGCTATGGAGTCAAGTGTAGTGTTTACTTTTAGATAATTTATTTATAAAGTACTTCTATGCTGAGATAAACTAAAATCCATGTCTTTTTTTTTTTTTACGTTCTCTACAGGTATAATGTACATAAGTATAGATAAGGTATTATAATGTACCCAAAAATCCGGTACTGAGATTTCACCGGAAATACGTATTTTGGGACTTCTGAATCCAAAAAAGTATTTTTAGCAAAAAGATCCGCATGTGTGTATCATTGGATAGCATAACTCAAAAACGAAAAGAGCGTTAAATACTAAACATGGTGTTTTAGTTTAGCATCTTCCAAGGATGCGACACGAAGATTTCCATGTAAATACCCCCACCCCAAACTACCCCTTACATGGAACTTTTTTCGAAACTTTTGATTTTCTCAAAACGATTTTGATTAAAATACCTTACATATAAGATATGTTTATGACAAATGAAATATAAATCGTGAATTTTCTGGGAATAGCCTCTGAAGAGCTCTTATTCTGGATGATTTTTATACAACTGGCAAACCGTAAGAGATATACAAAAACGTACTACACAAAAAATGTAGATCTCATTAAAACACACAAATTATTCATATACATTTTTTTTAGAGTTAACCGTTTTCTAGATATTCCGGAATTTTTGTTTCAATTTTAAGCCAATTAAATTTTTCTCAAACGGGAAGACATCTTTATCCTCGTTTTTCGTTTGTTTATTCATGACAAGCAAAGATATCGGAATTTCAATTGTTTCACATAGTGACCGGCCTTTAAAGTACGAGACTATTACTTCAGCTTATGTTTATCTTAATGAACTTGATGTAGATGATAGTTTAATATTTTTGAATAAAAGGTTTGAACAGTTAGAGGACATCATGTGGATGGAAATCATTAGATTTTCCCTCCTACTTACAAAAGACCAATTAGTAAAGACAATTTCTGCTAATACTTATCTAGATTATCTTGAAGTAGATAGAAAAATAGGCTTTTAAACAATAATTTGTTACAAAGATGCAGAGAAAGTCATGTGAATTTCTCGGATTTTTTTAAATAAAGTGACACTCAAAAGCTATACTTTTGTTGTGCTGAAAACTTTCTTCTAAAGGGTTTCTATCTATACAAATATACATATATATTATTTTTTTTCAATATTACATAATAAACAATTATTAGTATTATTTTTGTGCAGGGTACAAACTTAAATAGCAAAAAATAACACCCATTCTACCACTACTCACAACTATCTATAATATATGAATTTTTTATCCAATGATAAGCCATATAACACCAGGAAATGTAGCTGTACTATAATAAAATAGAATATTTACAGAAATTAGTTGTGCAATATATACCTACAAGCTACACTTGTGACCCGAATTCTACTGGCGTAAGAACAAACTAAGAGATGGAAAGCAAGAACAAATATGTCCATGCGCCATAGTAGTTCACTTTTTAATTTCTCATTTGTTTCTGCTGGATTCAGTTTTTGGTCACCGGAGTAGGTGTAAATAATATGTGAGAGTAAGTCACCAAGCCAGGCTATTGCTAACTAAATATACCAGCTTCGTTCACAGCTCAGTTAACGCCGAATTTACATGAATATTTATACTTTCCCCCCATTGTTTTGTATATTTTCATGTAGACAGAAAGGTCAATGGAATGCTGTATTCTTTCATCCACAGAAAACACAGTCAATTTCTATTAAGAGCAATAGTTCAGGAACTCTTTGGGAATACGTACGAGACAATAATGTGTAGTCTTGATTCCTTGTATTCCTTATTTAAAGTCAACAACTTTCAATTACGAAAAACTCAAAAATTTAAAGCACTGAATTTATCGTGGGTTTAATTCTAAGTATCAAACATACTATGATAACACCAAGTGTCAAGAATATCGAGCTATCGAGGTCCTATCTCTACATTATGTGTTATCTGTTCTTACGTCAACCTCCGACCACCACTCTTTCTCCTTCTTTTCTTTTTTCAATGCATATTTTAGCTTTTAGCCTCTGCTGAAATGCGACTGAGGACTTATTAGGATCTTTTGGCAGTACATGGTCTTCGTAAAGAGCGCCTTGGAACTTGAATTTTTATTTTCTCTACACATACTATGTACATAGTGCATAGAGAAGGTCTTGGTTTCCGCCCAAAAATTCGATACACATTTTAGGGTCCCCAGTATCCAAAAAAAAAGCAATTTCAGAAAAATTTCGGAGCGTATCCGTGTGTCTGTGAACACGACAACTCAAAAACGAAAAGTCGGTAAAATACCAAACTTAGTGTTTTCCAGGGATGCGACACGAATATTTTGAGAAAAATCCTCCACCCCCAACTAGCCTTTACACGGAAAAAATTGCGAAAATTTTCATTTCCTCAAAAATGGCTCAAACGATTTTGATTAAAAACCGAATATTAAAGATATTTATATGGGAAATAAATGTCTATCTTGAATTTTCTGGGAATAGTCTCTAAAGATTGGGTGAATTTTGCTGAATTTTCCGTAACTGGTAAACCGTAAGAGATAGACAGAAACTTACTACACAAAAACATAGAACACATTAAAACATACTGTTTATGTTATATAATTTTTTCATGGAGTTTAGCGTTTTTGAGATATTCCTTGTTATTGGATTCAGCTATAAAATACGTACTTTTCTCCAATATGAGTTTGTCAACTCCGTCCATAAAAACAAAAGCACTTAAATCACATAGCAATCAACTTTTGACTATCATTTTAGCCTATGGTACTCCCTTATTCCCTTTCTACTTAGAAGGAAGCAAGTAATAAGACTATTTCTGCTAATTTTTTCTCGATTAATATGAAGTAAATAGAAGAATAAGCGCTACATCAGAAATTTGCAATTACTCATAAACTGAAATCCAACATTTGGAGTAGATTAAATGCCCAAAACTGCCTAAAATCATATTTTAAAATTTTCCACTGCTGAATTATACTAAGTAGAAAAACATTATTCCATACATAAATTCAGATTTCACCGGTATACATGATTTGAAGATCCCCAAAGCCAAGAAAAATTACACAATTTATATGCGTGTAATTGTGTGTCTATGGGCAGCATGACTTAAAGAAGTAAAGTTGGTTAAACACCAAACATTGACACTTAAGATCGGTATCTTCTGGGGATACGACACGAATTTTCTTGGCACATGGGTCAGTGCTGAATTAGACAGTTAAGATGCATCCAGGTTATAGGTAATGGTGGAGAAGGACATTACCAAGAATAATGACCTGAAATATATAATATGACAATAGCCCACAATACTAGTAGAAGTCTGAAATATACTCGTAGTAGTCATATAATAAAAATAAAAATAAGACAATTATCCTACGCTCCAGAATAAAATGTTTAGCTTCTATCAGTAATTCACCTATCCTGTAAACATTTCTTATGGTAGAAAATGAGTTTAGCATATTTAAACTGGCGGTATTCATTCTCGCCGTAACATCTCTTTTATTCATATTAGGCGACTCCAGCTTATTTCGATTTGACTTTTTGGTGAAAGGTATATTGATGCTTTTCTATTGCACATATTATGTTGCATAATAAATATTTTAGTTGTTTAAAATGACAAAATAATTTTCCCAAAAATGGTTATTTGTTCCAAGTTGTACACATGCAAATAGTTTGTGAAAAGGAACATTTTAAAAATATTAAACTTAATTTCATTCATATCAATTTTAGCCTATCAACAGTATTTTGTGATATCAATAAGTAGCAACTGTAGATTAAGTACGACGGTTTTCGGTGATTATTGTCGGAACTTTTACGCAAGAACGTTTAATTTATAGAACCAAAGAATATACAAGCAACAATAGTTGTAAATAAGAGTGATGAAGTCTCTGCATCCTTTTCTTGAACAGATGTTTATAAGTATAAACAAGTGCTTATGAATTTGTAATGACGATCGAGAACACTTTTAAGATACAACGAAAACAAGAATACTCGTTAACGCTCATCAAAGGTGTCCGAATCTTAAAGTGGTACAAATATTGATAATACTTATAATTCATCACGACCAAAATGCCACTAGGAGACATTCATTAGATAAGCGTGTAAAGGGGTAGAGACAATGTGTAGTAGCAACAAAATCAATTAAAATTTCTAAGCAAATTATTAGAATTATTACATTATTAAGACACATAATTGATATAATATCAGTTTTATTAAATTCATATTCTTTTAGTAGCTAACATAATTTACTTTAAACTATATAGAAGCTGTCTACATTGAAGATTTGCTAAAAAGAACACTGGAACACAAGAAACAATGCACAATTAAAGAGTTATACTTAGACGGTATCGTTTGAGGGATTCCAAGTTAACAGCGTTACAGAGATGTATGATATCAGAGTCACATGGCGGGATCTGTCGGATTCTGCCTTTCTTTTTGTCTTTTCTGCTCAAAATTTGGCTCATCGAGCACATGTTGCCTGCGTCTACAGGCAAATGCACAGTGAACTTCAGTCTTTATGTACTCTAAATGTGCTCCATATTTATGATGTTTATCATTTTAATGAAATGTATTAGCGCGGAATCTGGTGTATCTGGAAAAAAAAATGTATGCTCGACCAAATGAATAAGACACCAAGGAAACATCATGGAAGCGTATGTCATATTTGGAGACACTGATAACTGGATCAGTAAGGATGGTCTAAATGCATATATATTTAACAAGCACGAAAAACAGATGTATGGATTTGAGGACAAAACAGACCGGAATGTGTAAATGTTAGCAGGAAGAATAAGAACAGGAAATAGATAAAGCACCATGTAGGCCACAGCAGTAGTTAGAGAACTCTCTCCAAGGTCCAAGCGACCGCATTTATGGTGGACGAAGCGGCGTAGGAGTGGGATTTCTCCGGGTTCTACGGTTTCCCCCGCCATCACATTCCACCGGAGCTCCATCTTCATTACATGTGTCATCAGTATCATGTGCAGTAATAAAAGCGAGCGCTAAAGACTACTAAGTAGAATGTAGTGTCACAAATAGTGACTCAGTTCCACACATTTTCATCAAATTAAATAACGAACAAAGAGTATAGGCGCTACGCAAGAAAAGTAATTATTTTTTCTTTAACAGAAGGGACAGGAACGGAATTAAGTATTCATATGTGGAAGTTAAGAAGCGGCAGTGAAAGTGTTGAAGCAGTGGCTAAGTTACACCCTTTTCGGTAGAGACCGTTGACTCCCACTAGCAGGCGATCATTGCGGCACACCCATCACCTGCTGGCATCCATAAGTTAAAGTAACTGGGCAACATACAGTCACCCTGAATTAACAAACACCTAACATTCCACATTCTTTTAGGTTACTTAACTAGAAAATAACTTCAGAACGGGGCGTTGCATTGTAACATATTTTACATCTTACAACTAGGTGCCATGCATTTGAAATACTTTATGAAATTCTAGCATTATAAACAGGTAGTTATAGTATTCAATATCGTGCATAATTAGCACACTTTGATTTTAGTCTGTAGACAAAACATTTTAGAAGAATTGGATGAAAACTCCATCCATTTTGTAGCAGCAAAACTTATGAGAAAAACATTCAAATACAAGCTATAACGTATATGAAAAAGTAATAAGTAATGCCACTGTTCCATTTTGCCGTGGCATTTTAAAAGAAGAACAGCGATGAAGCAATTATCTCGGTACATTAATAAATATATGTAGAACAATTGTGGTCTTAGTTTGTAAAAACTTACAATCATTGCTAATAATAGGATACATAACAGTCCGTTTACACCTGTCCATTCTCTCCCAGGTAGGAAATGCATGAAAATTGTTATCAGTTCAACATAATAGGTAGTAGCAAATAAACTGGAGAGAGAGAACTAATGACTGTTGTTTATGTCAGCCAAGTATGCCGAATTATTTCATGATTTCCTAGCATTTATAGTGCTAAGATATCATAAAATACTGTACACAGCTCGTGGATAATCCTATTTTTTGGTAATCGTAAAACCTGTCATAATCATTGTTGCTTTGCTGAAACGACGCGAGCGTAAACGTGAGTTCCTGACAATTATCTCCTGTAATACAAAGTAGATGATTATATTTATCAAATAAAACACTGAAAATAGTTTTTGGTTGTTCTAAAGATCCTGAAGAGAAGATTATTCTTGCATTCAACAGAAATTTCACGCTTCGAAAATATACGAGTACCAGATACTTTTAGGGTTCCACCAACAATTGGCAAATTAAGTTTGAGAGACATCATTCTAACTCTTCATCAATGTTTGCTATATCGTCAACGACGGTCACATGAAAATGAAGGTTCGTTAACTAATAAAATGAAGGTTCGTTAACTAATGCGAATCGTGTAGATAAGTTTGTGAATGTTGACGATATTAATGTTTACTATGTCATTTGAATCAACTGTTGTCAGATATTATAAATTTCTTATGAACATAATCTGATCAGCATGCCACGCTATTGTAATTTGTAAACTTCCATTGCAAATTACTTTCCAAATATTAAGGAAGATATATGATTTCTTGTTTTGATGGGAAACTATGGTTTGTTTCACTAGCCCACCGGATGCAAAAATGGACACGTGAGTGCAACGAGGGATAAAATTTATACTGTGCTGTAAAACAGGATAAGGTCGTCTCCTTAGCGCGGTGGTAGCGCAGCTGCCTACCAAGCGGGAGACCTGGGTGCGATCCCCAGTACCGGCGTGGGGATTTTTCCCCCGCTGGGGGACCTGGACCGGGGTGCACTCAGCCTCGTGAGGTCCCTGGGGGGCCAATTGAGGAGCTACTTGATGGAGAAGTAGCGGCTCCAGGTCGTGAGGACCGCATTAACCGGCCGGGAGGGGCTCGAGGCGCTGACCACGTCTCACCCTCCAATACTGCACCCCATCCATGACGTCTGTAGTGGACCGAGATGGGGGACGCAGCGGCCGGGCGGTAGGCCAAGGTTCCCCGTGAGCCGTCGTGCCATGGAGTTATTAAAAAACAGGATAACTTCCGATATTTTCTTCACGTATCTGCATATCGTAGATTTCGAAGCTCCGTTGTAACTATTAACAATATAGAATGGCCTCCGTGACGAAATATTGTTGTTACCAATACTATTGTAAGAAAGATAGATTTCAGATTTTAGTGTACTCCACAGTCCTTGCAATAATTTGAATGCCTACTTTGATAATCTATAGTCACGAACGTTATGCCATTCATTTTGCGGAAATTGTCATTTTTGTCACAGACAGATCAGAACACCCTAAACTGAAATTTGCAATAAATTCCTTGAACAACATTTCAATATACAAAATTGTCATTGTTCATTTACTGGAATGGACGTGAATACGATGAACTTCTCAAGAGCTGGAGTACCTAAATAAACTTAAACTAGAACTTACGAATCAATTAATGATTTTGAGGAAATAAAATGGGGACTCTAAAGTTTTTAGCGGTTAAAAGGTTGATTTATATTGGAGAAATGGAACTTCAGCTCTTGGCGAGCCTCAAAATGTGACGACCTTCAAACGTCTTGATGACGGTTGGTGAAAATTAGTTTAACAATCTCAGGCGTCGTTGATAACTTTTCTTCCCCCTCACTGCAAAAGCCTTGTATTATATGCAGAACTAGTAATGTATGGCTGAACTCGATAATGGTGTGTTCCGCGTAAGAGGTACTAAACGGTTAAGGAATAAGTGAGCAGGGCATTGAAAGTTCAGTTGGGTAAAGAAACCATCAACAGGTTGGTAAAGCTTTTATTGCGTAAATATATATTCTCACTATAGGTTTGTTTCTAACTTCCCTGAAATCCCAAATCTTGACTATTCAACAAAACGGTGGCACTCTCCTCTGAGGAAATCATATTGTTCTAGTAGAATGCAGTATATCACCGACAAAAATAGCTTTAATTTGGAATAATCCAATTATAGCAGTCATGCAGATGAAACCCAATCTCTCAGATTTTTGCTTTAAAGAAACAACATTAATCCGCCCACCTATAAATTAAGTTATAATTGGGCATTTGCTAAGATTTCGCCAGAAGTTGATCTAACAGGTTTTAAAGATTAGCTATTAATTTATATTATAATAAGTTGGCCTATTCCACAATCATCACAAAAGAATATTAATTACAACTACGAGTACTTGCAAGCAAATATATTTATACATCGTGTAGTTTACAAATAGTGAAAACAGAATTTACATAAATCTGCGCTTCAGCATTAGCATAATTAAAAACCTGTTACAGACACGAGGTATATCAGAAAGTAGGTACAGGTTTGAAAAAGAAGGCATAAAATAATTGTTTTCACAAGAACATTTATTTATACATTAAAGGACATCCTTAACTTATTTTTGTGCCACCATTGTTCAGGTATTTATAGCGGGGAAATATTTTTGTATGTTCTCTTTAAAGTATGCTGCCACCGAGCTCAACAATGAGTTTTGGATCGTCATCGCTATCAAAGCACCTTCCTCTGAACTCACCCTTTAGGTTAAAGAAAAATCTGATGTGTTCCATTCACATGACTTTTTCTACATCTCTGCAACAAAGCATTGTTAAAAAGCTTATGCTTCTATTTACTTCATGCTAATCGAGAAAAAATTAGCAGAACTATTCTTATTACTTGCTTCCTTGTAAGTAGAAGCGAAATAAGGGAGTACCATAGGTTAAAATGATAGTCAAAAGCTGGTTGCTAAGTTACTGAAGTTCCTTTGTTTGTATGGGCTGGACAAAGTATAGTTTTTCACAGCTGAAACCAAAAACAAGAAATATCTCAAAGAGGATGAACTCCACGAAAAAAATGAATGCAATGCAAATTGTGTGTTTTAAGATGCTCTATTTTTTGTGTTGTAAGTTTTTGTCCATCTCTTATAGTTTAGCAGTTATGCAAAATTTCATAAAATAAAGTAGCCTCCAGAGGCTACTCTCAGATAATTCAAGATATGCATTTTATTTTTCAGGTCAATATCTTTAATATACGAAATTTTAATCAAAATCGTTACAGCCATTTTTAAGAAAATCAACATTTTCGTAAAAAAGTTCCATGTTAAGGGTAGTTTGGGGTGGGGGATTGTTATCAGAATCTTCGTGTCGTGTCCCTGGAAGATACTAAACTTAAATACCAAGTTTGGTATTTTACTGACTTTTCGTTTTTGAGTTATCGGTTCACAGACACACGGACACACGACACACACAAACACACACACACTCACACACACACACACACACACACACACACACACGGACATTTTGTCGAAAATGCTTTTTTTGGATATAGGGGACACTAAAATATATCGAATTTTTGGGTGGAGTGCAATACCGTCTCTATACACTACATAGTACGTGTAGAGAAAGAAAACAACATTAGTCACAAGGATGGTGATTGAACTGCTCCCAACTGAATTTGTTAAATAAAGTTTTGTGCAACACCATCGGCATGGGGACGTGCGTTGCCATGACACAGCATAATGCCTTGACTGAGCATTGCACGTCTTTAAATTTCCTGAAGATTTCCCAACGTTTCACATTATCCTACAGCACTGATAGTTGTTTCTCCGGGAAGGACTCCACAAGCAGAACACCCCGTTGGTCCCAGAAAACAGTGCACACGATTTTGGGGCTGATAAGGTTGTTTTACATTTTCGTCTTCCTGTGTGCCTGCAATCCAATGTTTCTTTTTTTTTCTTCTTTCTTTTTCATTCTGGAGTGACATGACACACTAAAGCGGTCACTATCCTGCTCAAGAATGCATCTTCGTCATCACTGTACAGGTAAGAAATGTCCAGTCACTTCGTTTAGTGGACTCCGTTAAGATCTTCGGAATCCAACAGCAACAGAGTTTGCGATAATTTAAGAAATTTGTGACCTCATATAAAGCAGTTTTTGAAATTTGTGGAAACACATCGCAAAGAATTATTATTATGAAACGTCTGTTTTCGTGAATTGCCTCATTCGCTTGTCCCGGCAAAATGTCAGAGACAACAGAAGGCCAACCATTCCGTATTTTGTTGTGAACATTGGATCATCCATCATTGAACTGTCTAACCCACTTTCTCACCATTCCACTTACTATATCATTATATTTTCATCATAAATCTGTGCAACTTGACGATGAATTTCAGCTGGCTTAAATTCCATGCAACCAAACACCGTATTAGTGATGCAATTCACAGTCTGCAGGATTCGAAATTGTCTTCAACATATTGAACGGTGATTCATAACGTGCTCCGGCTGTAATGACATCAATAGACGGACAATGGACCAGAGAGACGAAAATGAATTGGGTTTTATTTAAGGACGCTCTTTAACTGTTTGGTTTTCAGCGTCCCATTTTATATTGAGCGTGAAAGACCGCTTACTTTTTCTCAGAGGTTTTTTATCATGCGTGAAGATATTTTGTGTGCAGAGTTCTCTGTCTGCGACAGAGGACCACCGCCTTTACTTCGCTTCCAAAGGAAGTCATGCTAAGGACTTTTACACACGAAATATTCCATCGCCCTCCGCGACCTTGGGTACCAGAGCCTAGCATGCTACTCCTAGATCGCGGAGGACAACCCAGAGGGATGAGTGCGCATGTGTGGAACTGCAATACTAGCGTTGTAGTGGCGGTAGAACGAAATGCTTTTTCTCCAGACATGCCTTATATATGCAAGGGATGTGACAATTATTTTTCGGCAACGGTTATATTTGCCGCAGTTACAGTGGGATAGCTGTTACATTTAACGTTTACCGATAACCTTAAGTTATCATGATTATCACATTCGCAGTTACCCTACATAAACTGTTATATAAGTAACGATCAGCTGTTCTCGATGCAGACCTACTTTGTAGCTTTCTCTACACGTACTATGTATATAGTGTATAGCGGAGGTATTGTATTCCACCCAAAAATTCGATACCGAGATTTCACCGGAAATACATGATTTGGGACCCCCTGAATCCAAAAAAAAAAGCATTTTCAGAAGAAGGTCCATGTGTGTGTGTGTGTGTGTGTGTGTGTCTGTGGCCAACATAGCTCAAAAACGAAGAGACCGTTAAATAAAAAACTTGGTATATAGTTTTGGTATCTAAGGATGGGACATGAAGATTTTCAAGGAAATCCCCCACCCCAACTACCCTTTTCATGGAAAAACTTTAAAAAATTTGATTTTCTAAAAGATGACTAACGATTTTGATTAAAATTCCGTATATTATTTCCATCCCAAATAAAATGCATATCTTGAATTTTCTGGGAAGAGTTCCTGAAGACCTCTTTATTCTAGATGAATTTTGTCGAAGTTTGGTTAACTGCTAAACCGTAACAGGTAGACAAAAAGTTAATTCACAGAAATGTATATCTCGTCAAAATACGCAATTTATGTCATTTACATGTTTGTTTTGGAGGTAACCGTTTCCGAGATATTCCTTGTTATTGGTTTCAGTTGTGAAGTGCTTATATTTTTCTCACATATTAAGTGTCCGTTTTTCTTTTGTTCTATTTCTGGTCAAGCAAAGAAACAATTTGCAATTGCAATCACATAACGACAGCGTTTAAAACATTTGACTATCGAACTACGTAATAAGAACATTCAGCTAATGATATCTCGATTAGCAAGATGCAGAAAGAAGAATAATCTTATGTAAGAAAATTATAGAACAGCTAGAGAAAATCATGTGAGTGTAACACATCATATTTTTTTAATGCAATCTACACAGAAATTTCTCTAGCTATGTCAACACTTTGATTACTAAGGCGGTTCATATGCACAATATGCAACTGCACTTGCTTCAAAATTCCTACACACATACGCAGTTTTTACACGTGAAATGAGTTGTATATGATCAAAATATCCCTATTGCCAACATCAACATGATTAAATGAAGCATATAATAACTTTACTATTCTTGCAGAACATTAGAAAAATCTGATGTGTTCTATTCACATGACTTTCTCTACAACTCTGCAATAAATTATTGTTAAAAAGCTTATGCTTCTATTTACTTACTGCTAATCGAGAAAAAATTAGCAGAAATAGTCTTATTACTTGCTTCCTTGTAAGTAGAAGCAAAATAACGGAGTACCATAGGTTAAAGTAGTGGTCAAAAGCTGGTTTCTATGTGACTGAAGTTCCTTTGTTTGTCTGGATACGAGCTCATAATATCCTGTATGAGAAAAGTATGTTCTTTTATAGCTGAAACCAAAGACAAAGAATATCTAAAACACAATCAACCCCACGAAAAATATGTATATAACATAAATTGTGTGTTTTAAAGTGCGCTACATTTTTTGTATGGTAAATTTTTGTCCATTTCTTACGGTTTAGCAAAATTCCGTAAAGTTGACCCAGAATAAAGTAGTCTTCAGAGGCTATTCCCAGAAAATTCAAAATATACATTTTATTTGTCAGATAAATATCTTTAATATACGATATTTTAATAAAAATCGCTGGAGCCATTTTTTAAAAATCAAAATTTTCGAATAAAGTTCCATGTAAAGGGTAGTTTGGGGTGGGGGATGTTTCTCAAAATCTTCGTGTCGCATCCCTGGAAGATACTAAACTTAAATACCAAGTTTGGTACTTTACCGCCTTTTAATTTTTGAGTTATCGTGTTCACAGACACACGGACCTTTTTCTGAAATTACTTTTTTTGGATACAGGGGACCCTAAAACATATATTTCCGGTGTAATCTCGGTATCGAATTTTTTGGTGGAGTGCAATACCTTCTCTATACACTATGGACATAGTGCATATAGATAAAGTAAAAATTGCAATGGCATTTTGAAAGGCGAGTTGCCATAGAAAAGAAACATGAATGCTCAAATACTCATTATTGTGTAACATTATACAATATGAAACTGAACTCAGTTATTTGCATATAATATGAAGTAAAGAGGATAATTATTAAGTATTTTTTTCCTCAGATGCTAACCAAACTGCAATCATAAAATGTCAAAATTGTTTGTATACCTTACACCAAATGTAGAAAAGTATGTCAAATATAAGCTAACGGGTTCATACGATGCACAACAATTTTTTATATTTTAGGATTACAGTTTCTTTCTGTTAAATGTATATATTAGGTGGATAATGCCACTCACGATGTCCTAAAGGCCGCGCCGTGGCCGAGTGATTAGACCACTCGCCTCTCACCTAGACGTTCCGGGTTCGATCCGAAGCGACTGCATGTGAGATTTGTGGTGGACAAAGCGGCACCGGGGCGGGTTTTCTCCGGGTTCTCCGGTCTCCCGCGCCATCGCATTCCACCGGTGCTCCATCTTCATTCATGTATCATCTGTGTCATCGCCTGCGTTTCCATAAGAGTTAAAGTGGGCGTTAAACACTACCAAAAAAAAAAAAAAAAAATCCTGAAGAGGAGATTAATTTGTTGCATAACTAGTAGTAATCAGTCCTGGTTAAGCAATACTACGAGGTGAATGAACTCTAAGACGCGGCAACCGTCATCGTTATTTAAAAAAAAGTAATAAAGTGGAGGTGAAATTACAATAAACTTATGATACGTGAGATCGTAAGGCTAATTCTATAAAAGTAATATTGAATCGGAAACCAATTCTCTCTTCGGAAACTATGGGGTATTGAAAGGGAAATAATTTAATTTCGAATAAGTTTATTTCTTAGGTCTTATTGTAAAGAATATTATATGGAGTTTACAATGTCTGCCATTGGCACTTTATGCCCATAGTGCACCTATCTCTCTCTCTCTCACACACACACACACACACACATTCAAATAAGTTATTTACTCTTATATTCCAATAATTTGCATTGATAACATAACAGCTAACTTCTTAAAAATTATCGGTAGGACGCTAGCCTGTTCATCTCAAGGTTGCAGGTTAACACCCGGTCCAACCGTCACTTTTTAAGTATTCTTAAAAGCGACGACCCTATGTCAGTAATATATATATATATATATATATATATATATATATGTATGCACACATTTTTGTGAGCTCAACGTCTTCCAATTTATGTATTGCTACTAAGTTTTAATTTTTAACAATGACCTGTTTTATTCGACATTGCCGTTTTTTATGTAATTATTGTATAATATCTAGAGTATTATCCTGAGGTTTATTACTTCTAATTTCGTATAGCCCCGGATATCCCTACTAACGGATGAAAAATCCGTTTATATTCAAGTAAAAGAATGTGAAACATGCACCAAAGGTATGACTTCTTTAACTTCTCCTGATGGTTTTTCAAATTATGGAATATCTGCATAGGCCATAAGTATCATTTATTGGTGGAAGGATATTGATTCAGAATGGTAGAGTAATTGTTTAGATAACTGTAATAGGTTAGATTTTAAGCCTTTTTACCTCCTCGTTGGTCCAAACATACATGTAGTAACATACAAACTGTAGTTTTATATGATTCAAACTAGGGCGAGACCAGGAGATAAAAACTTGATAGGCAGAAACGTGGTAAAGGTGTAAAAAAATGTACAATTAGCAAGGAAGTTAACTCAGATTTCCATTATATTATATTGTTATCACACAAAGAAATATAAAGATCAAAATTTGGCGACGAAAATGGAAAAAATTGGGAAATCCTGATCAGGAGAATTTTGTCTGCAAAGGAGAGTAAAATACAAAAGTTAACTTCTTGGATTAAGGCCAGAGAGAGGTGTATAAGAATGTTGAACAGGAAGAGGAATTGGAAAGAGTTTAGAAAATAAGAAAAAGGGGATAAATAGTAGCTTGAAGGTACATTGTACATATACAAATATGGCTTTGAGGTATATAATGGACTAAGAGATAAATACAAATAGCAACTCTAAGTAAGATATAAAAAACTGTAAGAATATATGAACACTATTATGGTTACTAAATATACATGTCGCTTTGAAGATTTCTCACTCCTGGGCCATCAATTTAACGCTTTTGAAAATACAGATTATTTGTGACTACCAAGAAAAATAATATTCTGAATTATTAAAATAAAATATTGGTTAATGTTGTAAAGTTATAAATTTGCTCTCTTTATGCAATTATTTAGTATATCCTGCTATTGAATTTGATTAAAATTAAGAATATAGGAAATAGACCATAACTTTCTTGCACACGGTTATTACAAGAGTTTAAACTTCACTGTAGAGATAATAGTTATTCCGAGGTTTAGATACTTGTTTCATTATACACATTAGTTTATTGTATTTGATAAATGTTTGTAATTAAATCAATATTATGGCATCTTCGTGTTCCTTTTAAAGCTCTGGTGCATCATGGTCGTTTATGATATTGCTTAGAATAAAATGTAACAGACTTTGGTTTTTATACGCTTCTATGTAATAGACAAACTATTTTCTATACCACGGTACCCTCAACGATAATTTTTAAAATTATATGTGTTTTAGTGATTTATGAATTGTGATTAGAAGATGTTTTAGAGTCCATGCCGGTCAGAAAGATATGGGTTTTGAATGGTGAAACAATTATAAAAATAGGTTCACTCGTATTTACGATTTCTCTATACACACATACACAGTCATCTTTCTTTATAATATCGTTATGAAATTGGGGTTGTTATTGTACAACTTCAGAATTTCTGCTATTAGTCCCAAATATTACAACACATATGATGCTGTGTCGCTGGACATTCTCAGATTTTGTCACAGTACGAGGGTCGGCTGATCAGTCCCGGGCCTCTCAATGAAAACAGCATTTAAATTTTTTTTTTTTGCTTTGTTTCTCAACATAATCTCCAGAAAAGCTAATACATTTGTCATATCGGTGTTCTAATTTAACTAAACCATCTCTGTAGTGCGATTTATCAAGACCTTCAAAATAGCTGTTTACCGCATTAATGACCTCCTCGTTACTGTGAAATCTTCGACCTCCAAGAATTTTGTTGATATCTGGGAACAGATGGTAGTCACTGGGTGCTAGATCTGGCCAATAGGGTGTATGTTCAAGGAATTACATCTTTAATTCGCACATGTTTCCCATTGCAATGACTGAACGATGGGTCGAAGCATTGTGGTGATGAAACAAGATTTGTTTTTGCCAACTGAGGTTTTTTCTTTCCAAATCATCACGTAAACGTTGCAGTAAGTTTGCGTAGTAGTCACCAGTGATAAATTCACCCTTTTCTAAGTAATAAATACAAATAATTCCCTGTGCATCCTAGAAAACACTCGCCATAACCTTGTTAGCTGGTAAAATTGACAATACCTTTTTTGGAGTTGGTTCACCTGGCGCAATCCATTGTTTTGGCTGTCATTTACTTTCTGGAGTGTAGTGGTGTATTCAAGTTTCATCTACGGTAATAAGCCGTCTCAAAAATTCACTGGTTTTTTTACGTAGAGCTCCACATTTCCAACAGAAACAAATTTTCTTTGCAACTTTTGATCAGGTGTCAACAAACGCGGCACCCATCTTGCACAGACCTTGTGAAAGCTCAAAACATTACTTAAAATATTACCGGCATGTTTACAGCCTCTGTTATCTCAAAAAACTTTAATTTGGGGTCTTTCAGTACTAAACGATGAATGTTTTCAATGATCTCTGGAGTCGTCACTTCTAGAGCGAGGCTCATCACAAGTGCTCGTTCGTTCCATTTTAAACTCTGCAACCCACCTTTTAATCATTGAATATGACAGAACATTTCCTCCTTGATTTCTTTAGACTTAAGCCTTTCAAATGGAAGTATTTAATCACTGCTCGTTTTTCCAAATCCTCCATTTTCATAAAAACTCTAACGCTGTCTTGTTTAAAATGCTGTTATTCGAAAACTAAAAAATCTATTGACATGTAACTATGGACACAAGCCAGTCACGATGCTACCGTCTTACTGGCCTAGTGGCGTCATATCTGTGTGAGGCCTGGGACTTATCAGACGTCCCTCGTATACTTCGAGTTATGTTGATACTAGGTTTCAGTCACTTGTCCAGGTCAAACATGGAAATTTAATGTATTCGAGCTCTGCCTACCACAGCTTCAGCTGACGTCGTCTGAGTCATCCATTTCTTGGCTGGGGAGGAAGCGTAGTATTAACATGTCGACGCTAAATACGCTGAACTCTACTGCATTCAATACTTTTCATTAGCAAATACATCTTATGTTTTTGCTTTGTAAAATCGTACCATTTCAAACTTCTCTGTATTTGATTTCCAAAAATCCCAAAATTTACACACTTATAGCTAGAGCGCTTAAAGTCCTAACTGTTACTAATAAGATCGTCGATTTGAATTCCGCCTTGGGCATGGATACGAGGGTTGAGGTAAAAGTCATGGCAACTAGTTACTTTCTCAATGTATATAGGGAGAGAGAAGTATTGCATTCCACCCAAAAATTCGATGTCGAGATTTCACCGGAAATACATGTTTTAGGACCCCCTGTATCCATAAAAAGCATTTTCAGGAAATGGTCCGTGTGTGTGTGTGTGTGTGTGTGTGTCCGTGTGTCCGTGTGTCTGTGATCACGATAACTCAAAAACGAATAGTAGCTAAGATACCAAACCTGGTATTTAAGTTAAGTATCTTCCAGGGATGCGACACGAAGATTTTAAGAAAAATTCCCCACCCCAAACTACCCTTTACATGGAACTTTTTTCGAAAAATTTGATTTTCTTAAAAATGGCTCTAACGATTTTGATTAAAATATCGTATATTAAAGATATTTACCTGACAAATAAAATGTATATCTTGAATCTTCTGGGAATAGCTTCTGAAGACCTGTTTATTCTGGATGAATTTTGCTTAATTTGGCATAACTAGTAAACCGTAAGAGATAGACAAAAACTTACTACACAAAAAATGTAGTTTTTTTTTTAAATACACAACTTATGTCATATACATTTTTCTCGTGGAGCTTACCGTTTTCGAGGTACTCATTGTTATTAGTTTCAGTTGTGAAGTACTTATACTTTTCTCAGATAGGAGTGTCCGTTTTTCTTTTGTTCTACTCCTGGCCAAGAAAAGAAGCAATTTGTAATGACAATCGCCTAACGACAGCTTTTAAAACATTTGACTATTGATTTAGCGTAGTGTATTCCCTTATTTTCTTCCTACTTCTACAGAACTAAGTAATAAGAACATTGTGCTAATGAGTATCTCGATTAGCAAGGTGCAGAAAGAAGAAGAATCTTATGTAAGAAGTTTGTAGAAGAGCTAGAGAAAGTCATGTGAGTGTAACACATCAGATTTTTTTTTTCTCGTAGATATGTGAATGGATCACAAACGTATATGTGTCGTGTGGAAGTTTTGCAGGCATAGTGTGTATGCAGATCCACAGATGGCGCTGTGATAGCTGGTAGTAGCACAGCGAGGGCTGTGAAATTAGTCAGTTAATGAATGTCGTGCGAGATGGAAGTAACCCGTGTTGACCAGAGCACTTACATTAAAATAGCCATTCTTCGAGGGAGGAATACGATGGAAAGTCACAGTAAATTTGTGGAAGCCCTTGGGTATAATGCCCTACTTAACCGTACAGCAGCACGGTGGGTAGGAAAGTTTCAGCAAGGACGTGTGTCAACCATTGACGACTTGTCAGTGCAGATCGACGTGGAATGTGCCATCATCGAGTAGCTCCTGGATGAAGGCAGATGATGGACGCTACTGGAGTTAGAGAGGGCAAGTGGCATCGAGAAACGCACCGTCCACAATATATTGCGTAATGAGCTACAACTACGCAAACTCGCATCGGAGTGGGTACCGCATGCACTGACGGAACTTCAAAGGTGGGTGTGCTATGCAAAATGCTCCGAACACTTTGCACGCTGGCAACAGTGCGGCGATCAATTTTTGTCACGAATAATCGCCATCGATGAATTTTGGGCCAGGGTATACGAACCAGAACTGAAACGTCAGTCCACGGAGTGGCGACATGCTGGATCACCAAGGAGGCAGAAGTGCCGTCAGATTCTTCCCAAGTCAAATTGATGGTGATCGTCGCTTATGACGTCAGGGGTATCATTGTTTGCCACTTTATTCCACATAGCAGAACAGTGACCGCACAGTACTACAGGGACTTCCTGGTGCGACAGGTACGACTCTGCATTTGGGATAAACGTCCGGATCTTGTGGACAATGCAATAATCCTGCACGACAATGCAAAACCACATAAAGCAGACGTTGTAGGGCAGCTACTGCGACGTTGGAAGAATTGGAGCACCCACTATACTCTCCCGACATTTCGCCCGGTGACTTTGATCTCATTCGAAAGATTAAGGAACTACTACGTGGTAGGTGGTTCGCTACACGAAAGGACATTGCTAATGCTATACGCGAACAGATGACCCGATTCACACATGGTGCGACAAATGCTGTGGCAGATGGTATTCAGTTGTCAGCGTGTAGTTACAGTAGTGGGGGACTACTACTTTGAGGGTCTTTAGGCCCAGGTTTGTCATGACAACTGTATGTGTACTGTGTTGTCATTCTTTTGCACGTGAAGGCCATATTGCCCAGATACTACCGTAATGAATTAGTGTGTTATGATATTCAGTGATATTAACTGTCCAATCATGTATTTTACACCTTGTCCTTTCGTCTGTATATGTCACATTTTCTAACCGGACTGGTATCTTCAAGAAAATAAATAGTTGCCATTACTTTTGCCCCAACCCTCGTATTTGTGTGTTTGTTAATGTGTTTATGTATGTGTATTTGGAATCAAAAAGCAAAAGTTATATCAAATAGGTCAACAAAAGAGATGTAGGAAAACTGGAAAAAATGAGTATAAAAGAATACAGCGTCAGAGTTCCAACAATCATCCGGAAATGCATTTATTAAAAAAAATGTAGGCACTGTCAGTAATGATAAACATTGATGTAGACGTAATAATTTACCACTTAACCGTAGAATACATTCGGAGTGCGCACACACCTTCCCCTATGTTTATGTAACTGTTACTTTTTAATATGTGATTCATTAGATTTTGTTCATTGCTGTACTTTCCTATTGCTTCTAAAAATTGCGCTGTTCTTTAGTAACTGACTTTCCTATTATCCTCTGACTTTAGTGAAGACACTGAGGTGTCCTGTTACCACACATGGAGTTGTGACTTTCAGGTAGCTAGAGTTCTGCGTTCCAGTGATCCTTAGATACCTTTCAGTTTTATTTCTTTCAGTGATAGGTGTATGACTCAAAATTATTTTTACAGTGATGAACTGAAATCAATTATTCAAAAGAAGCAAGAGCAGCATTAAAGATGAAGTCCGAACACCACTAGAACCATCACTCTCCAAGTCTTCACTTGGAAGCAGGGAAGAAGCACATTGTGCCCTCAACCCCGTGACCGGAAAGTAAAAATAATTTGTTTCAACCGCGAGACCTGTATTCCAGAACACAGCATTGAGGTGTTGGTAATGTATGAATGAATGAATAAGTGTATTTATTAACATAGCAATATCATACATAGAATTTCAACAGTCGCACGAATCCACAGACCGTACCTGCTTTTGTAATACACATTACAAGCAATATTAAAACAACAACCACAACAAAGAATTAAAAGAGTAAACACGAAAATAAAAAGACAAAGGAAATACACAGTCAAAAGCAATATTAAACAACAATAAAAATTAAGAGTGAATCCGAAAATAAAGATACAAAGATATTCAAATATAGCAATTTAAATTTACAGCACAGAGTACACCTTCATAAATGCACCCTCTTATAATAGATAATTACATTAAAAGACATATATACACATAATATATACAACCCTAGCACAACAGTGACCTAAGTATGACATAATATATATGTATGTAGAACATTGTAGTCACTTTTGTTTAGTTGATCTTATCCCCCCCTTCTCTATTGGCAGCCTCCTCAGATCTCAGCTGTCTTGCCTTAAGTATACATTTACCTATTCCGTCCGTTTTCCGTGCCTGCCAGTAGCGTCCAACATGCTTCTATCCCTACATTCGCAGTGGTAAAAAATCGCGGCAAATATTTTCCCCGCCATTCCTCCGAACCCCTACATCTTGCCAAGATGTGAGTCCACGACTCTTCCTCCTCGCAAATGGGACAGATTCTCGTACCATTCTCGTCAGAAATTTTCGTGCTCCTCCATGCTCCTAGTCTAATCCACGCGAGCCCCTCTCTAATGAGTTTGGTACCTGTTTTGATGTATTGCTCCATACCCCACTCCGATTTCAGCCCAGACTGTACTTCTAATGACACCTTCTCTGTGCATTGCGCAATTATTTGCTGTCTGTCAATATCACAGAGACGTTTCTTAATTTTTCTCCAAATACTTCGCCTGTTTTCCTGCCCCGCCAATGGTTTCCAACTCTTTCTTTAATTTTGATGCCCACGTCAAATTACCTTCCATTCGCAACTGTTCACGATAACAGACTGCCCTAATTAGAGATTGGTTTCCGTGAACGATTCTCATCCAATATTTAACTGCTCTGATTTTGCACTCTATCGTTTCACTATGTACCCCGAATACCCTCATTATTCCGCAGTTTGCCGTACCCCTCCCTACACCCAGAATTCCTTTCAAAAATTGTATCCTCACTTGAACAAGATTCCCTGTTTGTTCCCACCCCCATGTTTTTCCTCCGTATGTCATCGTGGATCTAACTGTCGCTCCGTATACAGTTTCCATTAAGGTTATGGAGATATTCGGAATTCTGCAACGTATCCGGAGAGCTTCCGCCGCTTTCACCCTTGCCTTATGTTTCGTAATGTCAATGTGTTTTGTCCATTTTCCGTTCATTGTAAAAGTGAGTCCTAAGTACACAAAAGATTTAACATTGTGCAGTATCTGTCCTGTATATGTCATAGTCTCCTCCCTGTTATAAACACAACCCTTATTGAAAGTCATTGCCTTAGTCTTATTCACATTAACTGTAAGTAGCCATTCATCGCAATAGTTCTTAAGTTTGTCCAGTCCTCGTTGCAATCCGTTTACTGTCGTAGAGCACAATACTAAATCGTGTGCGTATAAAAGTGTTGAGATCTACAAATCCGCTACTACTGGTGCTTGAATATTCTCTGCTTTCATTGTATCAGTAATATCATCCACAAAAAGATTAAATAGCAAGGGAGATAAATAACAGCCCTGCCTCACTCCCCTATAGCTTCGGCAGCTCTCGGACACTCTGTTTCTGTCGTACTTCACACAGAATTCGACATTTTGATACATTGCCTGCAATGCTCTAATCATTTTACTTGATAACCACTTTCTGCCTAGTTTGTATCATAATGCATTTCGATTGATAGAGTCAAATGCCTTCTTAAGGTCCACAAAAGCACAATGAAGCTTTCCCCGCTTAACTAACTGTTGCTTCGTCCTTAAAGTGTCTAATATAAAAGCGGCATCTATGGTATTGAGTCCTTCTCTGAAACCCATTTGAAATTTAGAAAGTTTGCCAAATTTAGATTCCCAGTCCTTTATCCGGTTATATAAAACTCTACAGTAAATTTTCTCCATAATTGGCAAAAGAGTAACCCCCCAATAGTTATCCGGATTTCCAATAGTTCCCTTCCCTTTATAAATGGGATGAATAATGCCTTTTCCCCAACAGGTAGGGTAATTCCCCTCAATAAACAATCTGTTACATATCTGGAGCATACTCCTACCAAACTCATGAACATTGGCTGCGGCATTTTCATTGAGTGTGGGTAATGTAACTAAATAAGATGTAAACTAATGGATATGTGTCATACTTATTTTGATCATGTTCTATTTAAATGTTTATTTCTCTGCTGTAGATAAATTAAAGATTGTCTTTGCGATTATAAAAGGATTAAAAACACAGGTATTCACACATTTTACCAAAGCTATGGGATTTTTACTTGCAGCAGCAGCAGCAGCAGCAGCAGCAGCAGCAGTAGTAGTAGTAGTAGTAGTAGTAGTAGTAGTAGTAGTAGTAGTAGTAGTAGTAGTAGTAGTAGTAGTAGAAGCACTAGTATTTTGTTATTAAGTTTACAACAATATAATATTTGCGTCACACAGTTGCATGGGTCTGGTGACCATACATGCCGCCTAAAATTACTTGAATTTGAAATATTACACACACACATATATATATATATATATATATATATATATATATAATATTTATCTTAACAATATTGGAAATACACACACACACACACATGCACATCCTCGTGCGTTTCGAAAACAGAACCACAGAGCAATAAAAGTAAGAACGCTTTCATATTACACTCACATACACTGGCACTCACAACTACACGTATTCATACATATACAGTACTCAAACACCAAATAAGTCTATACAATATTTACATAAATATTTTATCCCTTAGTACTCGTACTTCCATTAAGTATTTGCCTGGGCTTGGCCATATTTGGATGTTTAGAATAAAATCCCAGAATGCTGTCCTTCGTCTATTTGAAGCTAAAAATACTTCTGACAATAATTTTTTCCTAATATCCTCCATCTGCACGCAATCTGCCAAAATATGCGTCCAGTCTTCCTGATACCCGCATGATGGGAAATCCGCTACCAGCTTCATCCACTAACTACCTTAGGAGTTTTCCACCCTCCAAACCTGAGCCACGCTATTCCCGACGTTTGTTTCATACCCAATTTCAAAATATTCGTATGTTTCTTTAACTCGCCCAACTTTTATTTCGTTTTGTAACTGCAATGGCGATTTTTTCTACGAATGTTTTATAAGTATTAAGCCACTTTTGCACGCAAAATACATGATAGGTTTGCTATATTGTCAATTATGTTATGTATAGTAATGCCAGATCTTCGTATACTTAAATTCCCTATTACCTATGTAGTATGTTAATAAATTCACTTAATAGCAGCAAATGTCTGTTTCTTTGCGGGGTGCGCGCGCAAGGGTTAGAAACACAACAAAAAGGTATAGAAATATCAGATAATATATATATATATATATATATATATATATATATATACCCACACTAAATTCCATTATTCTCTTACTGTAGTGCAAATTGTAAACGTCATTAATTATTTAAATTTGTACTTTTCAGTTACTTTGTATTTTTACTGGTTTACTATGTATTAACTTTTTTTCTCTTGAAAAAGTTTTACACCTTGTGTGTAATTATTATTGCGGGTGGTATTTAAAATTTAAATAGACTGTTGCTGCGTTTACAGTTAAATATGTATAGACGTTTTAGTTCAACCCTGGGTTCTTGCTCGCGTGTGAATAGAAAACAGTAAAGTACTTTATCATTGGATAATTGATAATTGACAATATTAATTAACTTCTCTAGAATACAATGATCTTAAGACTGCAAAAATATACAATTGAGTAGTTACTGCAGATTGTTAAATTGAAAGAAGAATTTGTGTTGGACCGGAATGGCCATATTAAAAACGCTCTTAAGTTTGTAGTCAATAATATCTCACTGGTTCACAGAGTAAAATATTAACTGCAATATTAAGAATAGTATTACCTTAATAAATAACCAACATAAAATAAAGGTATTACAATAAGTAAAACCTTTGATAATAGTTGTCATTACAAACAGAACAAACAAAACCATAATAGACTAATACTCCTCAAACGGCACACTAAGAAAATAGCCATCGTATGCACTATAAACATTATAAAATTAGTATAATGTACTCCAAATGCACGAAACATATTTATAGGAGTCTAAACTTTTTTCTTTTCATCTTCCTCCATTTACTCTCCTCCTATGGAGGAATTACGCAACTTATAACTTACAAGCCAACGCCTAGGGTCAGATTTCAGTTTAGGTGCAGATGGATTCAAAATAAGGGCAGAGTGATCAGTATGGGTGATCATGCCGATTCCTGGTTTGAGAGTGAGGAAGATGGTATGAAATAAAGTGAGATGAAAGCAAAGAAAGGTTGATCACGGAGCAAGTGGTGACAGAATGGTGGGGGAAGCTGAAAAATCCGGAGACAGCACTTTGTCCACTAAAATACAATATGAGGTCCTCTGGGATCGAACCCGGGTGAGTACAAAATGAATAGGCAAATGCCGAAACGCTTTAAGGGTTGAACTGAATTTTGAAAGATGTTATAAAAGCTTCTTGTACATTACAAGCAAAGAACTAAAAATAAAACCTATTTTCCGGAGTGTTAGGTGGTATTGTTAACACTAAAGAAGCAATTTAAAATCACGGATATTCTAAGTTACAAAGACCTTGTGTTGATAATTTATGCGTGTATTTCTTAACTCATTTGACAGCATATTATCCTTAAGTTTATTGCGCATTAAATTATGCACTTAACAGTTGTTAATTTGATTCTTTACAACATACACACGCGACCCAGAGCTTTACAATTTCTCCTTCATCAAAATTGTAAGCAAAACCCTCACAGCAACAACAGAATTTTATAGAACGATGTAAACGTTGCTGCCAGATTTTTATATTTCACGAACACGCTATGATCGCGTGTCTAATGGAGAACATAAACTAACTCACTTCACAAGAATCCTACTCTCGCCGCGGAATTAAATCTCATGTTAATAAGATAAACACCAACATGTTTCTCGCTAATATCATTCCGGCTTGTATATGGCAAACCTCAATCTTCTCTGCTTGATTCTGTTGCTTCTTTTTTATTTTAATAATGGGACATTATTTGGACAACACCGCCCATTTCTTGTAATTTTTTCAGGTTAAATCTGAACTACCAGTCTTTTTTGTAATATAATGGTCGTGCTGTTCTGTTTTTCAGAGTTGTCGCAGTTCATATGGTGAAGGAGGACAATAAAAGTAAGAATTAAGTAACGGCTTCTCGAATGCTGGAACCAGTTTGTGTGTCGCCGCTGTATGAATAATAAAAACGAGAGCCCCAAGTGTGTTGAGGCTAGTCGTTGTTTTAGTAATGAGTCCGTGGACCGAGATAGGAAGGTGTGATCGTGGTCACCAATTTGTTGGATGCAGGACCACGCAATCACGGCAGTCATTACGATAATCAGTTGTGTGTATGTTCCATCTCCTTTCTTGTGGTCCCAATAAAAAACATGACCACTTCTATCATCCACCGGTTTAGTCCCGCCCAACCAGGATGTGAACGTTGCCGCGGGAGTACGAGACATATCTACAACTCGAGAGGGATCAGGGGTTCAAGGCATCTCTTTCCTCAGTCCCTGGCACCTGCATTTTGTGTCATTGGGTTACTTATGTAACAGTTGCAGGTCAGAAAGCTTCCATCCAGTAAAGGGCTCCAAATTTTAGAAAGATGCTGCATAACTCAGGAATTTCTCGAGATCTTCTGTTACAGTTTGGGATGGGAACAGAAAATAACTGCGGTTGGAATTCTTCAAGAGACATCACTGACAAGACAAGTATGAAAAGCGCTACTTCCAGCCTTAACGTTGCTTATTTCAATCCAATACCTGACTCTGGAGAGTATTCTTGTTTACTTTAAAAATTCTAGTTGTCAAATTAATTTTACTTTTTCTCCTACTTACCCATAGGAAATAAAGGAAGTATTGGATTTCACCCAGATACTGAGATATCACAGGAAATACAGGAGCTGTGATTTCCTGAATCCAAACACATCTATGTTACTTTTTGCCATGCACAAACAAAGTACGAAGTAGGTAGAGAAGGACTTGTATTCCACCAACAAATTCGATGCCGAAAAAGCATGTTTTTTAGGTACTTGGGATATATATATATAAATTAGAAAAACGTTCGTGTGTGTTTGTATGTGTGTATGTCTATAAGCAGCATCTCTCAAAAACGAAAATAACATTTTGATATTTAAGTTCAGGATATTTCACAGTTGCAACACGAAGATTTTTAAATAAAACTACTCTTTACATGAAAAATTGTTCAGAATGTTTGATTTTCTCAAAAATGGCCAACGATTTCAAATAAAATAGCATATATTAAAATATTTTTATGCTAAATGAATGTATATCTTGAATTTTCTGAAAATAGTTTCTCAAGTCCTCTTTATTCTGGATGACTTTTGTATAACTGTTAAACCATAAGGGATGCAGGACATCTTACTTCACAAGAAATGTAGACTTCATTAAAATATAGAATTTATGTCCATTGCATTTTTTGAAGTTAACTGTTTCTGAGATATACCAGTTATTGGTTTTAATTTTAAAGTACTTATATACTTCTCAAATGGAACATTGTTATTTATTTTCCTTTCTCCTGCTCAAGCAAATAGAACGAAAGGTCAATTCAACACATAGAAAACAGCTCTTGAAAAATTATTTATGCAAATATTTATATCGATATACGGAAGTAAACAGACAAATAACAATTTATAAGAATAGTTGTAATAGGTAGAGAAACGCATGAAAATGTAACATTTCAGGGTTTTAAAAGATGATCCATCCGTGTGTACGTGTCTGTACTTGTGTGTGAGTGTGTGTGTGTGAGTATGTACGTTATCTGATAATTTTTATATGTTTCCTTCTCTATTTTTAAACCAATTATCAGCCTAATTTCAGCTAATGTAAAAAGAAAATGTACATCAAACAATCCAAAACAAAATTGTTACATTCACACGGATTTCTCTATTATGTATCAAATTATTCTTATTAAAGCTTATTTTTCTCGTAATCAATTCTCTATGGCAATCAATATAAAGCTTAACAAAAATACCATGTAGGTATAAGAGAAATAAGGAAATACACTAGACTAAAGTGATAGTCAAATCTTTTAAAAGCCGATTGTTATCGGATAATTTTTTAAATTCCGTTCTCTGGCTAATTTGAAATATAGAAAAAATCAACGTAAATTGTGTGTTTTACTGAGATCTTACTTCTCTAGCACGCATGTGTAATGTACAGAGTACACAGAAATTCCACCTAAATA
This sequence comes from Hymenopus coronatus, assembly GCA_030762935.1. NCBI lineage: Eukaryota > Metazoa > Arthropoda > Insecta > Mantodea > Hymenopodidae > Hymenopus > Hymenopus coronatus. Next base: position 135,983,485 of record CM060882.1, read on the forward strand.
TTCAATACTGAGATTTTACCAGAAATACATATTTTGATACCCCCTGAATAAAAGAACAAATTTAGAAAAAGGTCTGTCTGTGCGCGCCTGTATGTGTGTGACTCTATACAACCTAGCTCAAAAACGAAAAGATCGTGAATAATAAAATCGACAAGAATATTTTCAAGCAAACCCGCCAAATTTACCCCACTAACTACCCATTACATGAAAAATTTTTCGAAAACTTTGTTTTTCTTAAAAATAGCTCTAAGGAAGGTATTTTATTTAAATGCAGTATATTAAAGATATTTACATCACAAAACAGATGCGTATCTTGAATTTTTTGTAATAGCCTCTGAAGACCTCTTCATTGTGAATGAATTTTGCATACCTGGCAAAGCCTAAGAGATAGACAAACATTCACTGCATAAAAATGTATATATAGCTAAAATGTACAATTATGTTACATTCTTTTTGTAGATTAACCATTTCCGAGATATTCCTTGTTATTGGTTTCAATTTGATACCATTTAAAGTTTTCTCAAACAGGAAGTAATTTTTCATTTCGTCTCTCTTTGGTTTTACTCCTGAAATGCAAAGAGAACCGAACTTCAATTGTTCTCCTAGCTTCTAGGTTTAAAAGATTTGACTACTGCTTTAGCTAGTCAATATCTACCTTTACTAAGACAATTTCTCTTTGTGTTTATATAGATTTAGCATTATGTTAATAAAAGAACACTCTTTTGTAAGAAAAGCTTGTTTGCAGAACAGGTATGTGAATGGAATATGTCATATTTTTGTGGTACTTTTGTGCATCTCTTACATTTTAACAGTTATGCAAAAGTCATCCAAAAGGAACAGTATATCAGAGGCTATCTCAATAAAATTCAAGATGCACATTTTGTTTGTAATAAAAAGGTCTTAAACATACTGTATTTAACTCAAAATCCTTAAAGCCACTTTTGATAAAAGCAAAATGTTCGAACGTTATTCTAAGTAAAGAGTAGTTTGCGATGAGGGAAAGTTTCTCAAAAACTTGGAAGGTGCTAAATTAAATATCAAGTTTGGTAATTAATTCAGCTTCCATTAAAGAGTTATGATGTTCTCTCTCTCTCCCCACACACCACACACAACATCTTTTTCTAAAATGTTTTTTTTTTTATTCAGTCAGGATACCTCCAAACTTGTATTTTCAGTGAAAACTCAGTATCAAATTTTTGCGTGGGGTGCAATACCCTATCTACTATGTACATTATACGTGGTAGAGATATTAAAAATCTATTAAAAATATAAAACTCAAGAACACTACTTAATAAGTAATAGCTATTTTCGTTTCCACATATTAAAATTAAAATGTTCTCTTATTTAAATTGTTCTCTAAAATTAAAGCGGGGATAAATAGTTTCCATAATCACATTATTCACCAAGGAAACTGTAAGACAACTTGAGGGGGAAATTCTCATCTTTCGTAAGCACTATACAATAAGGCAAATTTCAATAAACGCTATTCTTCAAGCTATGAGGAATAGGAATTCTATGTACAGATATTATGTACGAAGGCCATCCAAAAATGACAAGACGATTTGGCATAATTAAACAATAACGAAAGTTATCAACACAAAACTCTATTTACAAAGTTACAGTACCTAACTTTATTTTGCAACATAATCGTCATTGCTATCCAGGTATTTACTGTCACATGGTACCGCTTTCAATGCAGATGTTGAGCTCTCTACCGCTAAAGATACGATCCAAGATGTCACCGTCACTTTGAGATCTTCATCGGTTGGGAAATCTTTTCCATCCAAAAAGTCATATACGATGTCCAAAGTGAAATAGCGGTTTTTCTTAATGCTTTTATCAACAATTGCTTTCAACTTCTCCAAAACGATTGATGAACTTCCATTCCGGTCTTTGTCGTACTCACTGGTTCTTCCTTGATTGCTCGTAAATTAAGCGCCATTTCCTCACTGAAGATTCGTTCATTACATTATCACCATACACTTGCGCTATTTGCCTATAAAATTCGATTGACAGAACATTTTGTGCATTAAAAAAGAAAAGAGCACGTTCTTTGCCGGTAGAATAGTATAACATCGGGATTGAAAAACTAGTACCACGTGACAAAAAATGTCTTCACAGAATGGATATTACATTGAGAAATAGAGCATGATACTGTAATTTTGTAATTAAAATTTTGTGTTGTTTTGGTATCCTTCGTTATCATTTAGATATGCCAAATAGTCTGTCACTTTCTAGATGGCTCTCCTATATAAGGTATAATACAGTTTAAATCGTTTACAAGTCTTTTCACGGTAACTTAGCTGAAATAGATGGCTCTCCTATATAAGGTATAATACAGTTTAAATCGTTTACAAGTCTTTTCACGGTAACTTAGCTGAAATACGGAACTCTTCAGTTAAATGTGTTTAAAACGTATTTTGTAAAATTTATCTTTGCTATATTTGTTCTCTTCCTTGATTCTTGTTTCGGGCAATTAGCGGTGTTTGTTTTACACAAATTCTTAATTTTCAATAGAACTTATACGTTGCAAGCAAGTATCAAGGCTCATGCTGCCTGGCCTTGCACGCTCTAACATAGATGTAGGAATAAACAGAGTCAACTCTGTGTGCGCTTTTATTTCCTTTTCGTTTAATGTTTAAACGTACTTAAGATATGCAAGTTTCTTGATGCATTTATTAAGCTTAAGTGCCATTTATTTTTATCTTTAGGATTGTTTTGTTTTAATTTAATTGTTACATTAACATCTAAAATGTTAATTCTCTATCTGACATTTACACACTACTGCAATACTTGTTTTGCTTAAAGTATAAAGAGTTAACATTGTTTTCTTTCGTTTATTCATGAAGTTTAAATAGCCTACTTTAATATTATTCCCTGAGAGGTATTTCTCCACGTCACAGCTCCTTAATAACTACCAGTTAATATTAAAGAATCTATAAAGGTTAATTACTAATGGTTAAAGCCTTGAGAATTTATACTTTCTTTTATAGTTTATGCATGCATTAAGATAAATTGGATCGGTAAGGAAGGGATGAATTGGATCGGTAAGGAAGGGATGAATTGAGTAAAAATAAACGAAGGCCCTTCCTCCCTAAAAAAGAGAGTAAAAATCCTTAAAATTTCATAAGGACAGTATCTGTCACTGTATTCAGGGGTTAACTGACCAGTACACAATGAAACCATGTGACATTACGAGTCAGTTTTGAATGGAAAATTCCGCGAATATAAATTCAGAAAGCTAAAGCAGCCATCTTGCCCCTTTTACTATATAAGTAAACGAAAATTCAGAAAATACAGTTTGTGCTCTCTGTCCAACGACGACTCCACAAAACTTTGTGGAAGGATTTTGCGTCAAAGTACCAAGTATTATGTAAGTATCAAAATGTGATGCGAGTATAATATTTATAAGTGTTAACTGTAAAACCCCTATTTAAGTGTAAAATGTAAATATTTAAAGTGTGTACGCAAGTTTACTCAAGTGTACATAAAAACGTTCAAGAGTTTTGTCAAGGTGACTTCACTAAAAGTGTTGGATGTGTATTCAAATAAATAGTTGAGTGAAATAGGATCGTAATGCTGTTATTAATTTAAAATAAGAATCCTCACCAGGATCTTTTCTGTAGCCACCCCGAGAACTTCACATGTTCTACTGAGACAATGAACCCTGAAGTAGCGACGCTGAAGCTGAGATAAGATGTTCATCTACAGAAAAATATAGGTCCTATCATCGAACACGTGATCTGCATGCTGCCTGGAAACCACTCAACTGACACACCTAAGTTAGCATATAGAAAGTGCCTTCCCACACCATAATTAATCACAGGCTAGTAAATAATAATAATAATAATTATATATAAGAAAAGAGGCACAACGACAACGACGACATCCAATAATACAATAAAACAGAACATGTTTTTGTGGTGGAGCACTTGTCTTACATCCCCATCACCTTCTTCTCATCCTTGTTTTATAAAGCGCTATTTTAGTGGCAAAAAAAAAAAAGGCTTTTCTAGAGCTATCTAAGAAAAATTACTAAGTGCCACCTGTTTTCGAATCCTCTCTCCTGTCAATGTCAGTAAAATCGATAAATATTATAAAAAATCTGATGTGTTCCATTCACATGACTTTCTCTACATCTCTGCAACAAATTATTTTATTTACTTCATCTAATCGAGAAAAAAATAGCAGAAATACTCTTATTGCTTGCTTCCTTGTTAGTAGAAGTGAAATAAAGGAGGTTAAAGTGATAGTTGCTTGGCGACTGAAGTTCCGTTGTTTGTATGGACAGGAGTTGACAAATTCCTGTATGAGAAAAGTATGTTTTTCAAAGTTGAAACAAAAAATAAGGCGTATCTCAAAAACTATCAACTCCAAGAAATAAATGTATATAGCATAAATTGTGTGTTTTAACGTGTTCTATATTTTTTGTGTTTCAAGTTTTCATCCATCTCTTACGGTTTAGCAGTTATGCAAAATTCCGCAAAATTCATCCAGCATAAAGTAGTCTTCAGAGGCTATTCCCAGAAAATTCAAGATATATATTTTATTTGTCAGGTAAATATCTTTAATGTATGATATTTTAATCAAAATTGTTAGAGATATTTTTGAGAAAATGCATAATTTTCGAAACTTTTTGCATCTAAAGGGTAGCTCGGGGTGGAGGATTCTTATGAAAATCTTCGTGTCGCATCCTTGGACGATACCAAACTTAAATACCAAGTTTGGTATTTAACGGTCTTCTCGTCTTTTGAGATATGCTGCCCAAACACACACACACACACACACATACACACAGACAGACAGGCAGACATACACACGGGAAATTTTTCTAAAGATTCAGGAAGTTTCAAAATATATATTTCTGATGAAATCTCGGTATCGAATTTTTGGGTGCAATAGAATACCTTCTCTATACACTATATATATATATATATATATATATATATATAGTACGTATAGAGACAGTAAAAAGAAGTTATGTGTGTAATTCTAAAACAATATCTCTTTTAAGATAATTTCTGTAGTACACGCACTGCAAATATCAAACGTAATTTTGCGTGGTAATGTAGTTTTAATAGTTACTAGCAGTGATTACATCCATTGGTGACCAACACATTAAGTGTAGCTTTGTAATGTAGTCACATTTTCTGTAAATAAACATCAATAAAAATCATCAAGTAGAAATTCTCAGCTCTGTGCGTCACATATCTCTCTTTTAGGATATTGTCATACAGTTAAATTATGGCTAAAGTTCTTGTCAAAATGACCGAAAAGTTCTAAGATGACCGCACTTTCTCTGAATTTATCGCCTCTGTTGACATAGGGACGGATTTTGGCCACCAAGCTGAGTCCATCGACATTTTATCAAGCTATTTCTCAATGAGATAGCATACCAGTTCATTCCCAAGGTTGAGGAAATGTCGGGATGAATAGAATCCCAAGTGGTAGCAGGAATTGAACCTATTGGCTATTGCCATGGATAGTCCCTAACAAGCAGTTAATCGCCACTACTAATGGTTTCATGTATCCTTTTATTTTCCAAAAATAACAAACTTAATTAGAATTATAGTTTACAATCATTCTGTCACTATTTTCCTTCAGTATAATTATGATTATTTGGTTATATTATTTCCCATAAATAACAGACTTAATTAGAATTATAGTTTACAATCATTCTATCAACATTATCCTTCAATTTCATTCTTTTTTCTTATATTTTATCATTAACTAAAAACTGTTTTAATCTAATCTTTTTGTTTAATTTCTTATTTCACACTTTTACGTGCATTTTCTTACATTACTCATGAACTTCCTGTCAGCTGCCTGTATGTGATAAATTTCCCTTTTTATTGTTATCGTCCATGATTCTTGCTCTTCTTGCCAAAGTTTTTCCAATTATTCCACAGATAGCTTGAGTTTATTAACCTTCTTCTTAATGACTTTGTCGTACTGAAAACTAATATCACAGCCAATATAAGTGAAGTGGGATACTTCAAACATTTTATTCAAGAATCAGAACTATCAATAAACAATATAAATAATAAAATAATATACATTATAACAGGTTGCTTTTAGTTCACACAACCATGAAACGCATAGCTCATATGCATTCATCTGTTTAAAAAAGGAGCTGTGATCGTGATTAACAGTGTTCCCGGAAGAGACCTCAGGAGTGATGAAATTTCTCATAAAGGAGGAGATGATGGACGGTATTGCTTTATTTTTCATGGTCGTTCATTAAACGGGATTTGCTTCCATCTGCCTTGGAACACACCAATATCTGAGAAAGACACCATCTGTGAAGACGAAAAGTGTGCAAGAATGATCCAGTTTTAGGCACAATTGAATCATATTAAAAGCAAATATGAAAATGCTTTGGAGGGAGCGGGCTGAAAGACAAATGAAGATGCATTTCAAATGAACATACACCTCTCAAAATTAAATTTGGTTGCCAAGGATAAATATGCGGTAAACCTTACATGCTTGTTCTCAGGATCCAACTTCATCTGAGGAACATTGCTTATTGTTTTCTAAAGTTAAAATGGCACTATTGGTTATTGCTTTATTCTTCTGGATTCACTGAAAAACTGTCAGGTACTCTATATTTGCGAAACAATTTCCAAGTTTCTCTTTAAGCAACGCTGCATTCTGAACACACTAACCTAAATCGCGAGCAGACACAATGAAACAATGTTTCTCAATTATACCTTAAAGGTATCGGCGCTACATATTGCTGCGTTGTAGTTACATCAGAAGAAAGAAAGGATTATAATAATAATTGACTTTATGATATTTCACTAAGAAGTTTCGCCCATATGATGCTTCTCAGCTAGTGCTTGCTTTTTACTTTCTCGAGGGCCGTATGTACAATGTACATAGTGAATAGAGAAGGTATTGTATTCCACCCAAAATTCGATACCCAGATTTCATAGGAAATACATGTTTTAGGATCCCCTGAATCCAAAAAAATCATTTTCAGAAAAAGGTCCGTGTCTATCTGTGTGTGTCTTTGAATAGCATAGCTCAAAAACGAAAAGAAAACTAAATATCAAACTTTAATACTAAGTTTGGTATCTTCCAAGGATACGACACGAAGATTTTCAAGAACCCTCCCACCCTAATTTACCCTTTACTTGGAAAAATTTTCGAAAATTTTGTTTTTCTTAAAAATGGCTCTAACGATTTATATTAAAATACCATATATTAAAATCATTTCCCTGACAAATAAAATGTGTATCTTGAATTTTCTGGGAATAGCTTCTGAAGACTTGTTTATTCTGGATGAATTTTGCTGAAATTTTCATAACTAGAAAACCGTAAGAGAGAAAAATGTAGATCTCGTTAAAATACACACTTTATGTCATATACATGTTTCTTAGTTTTAGAGATATTCCTTGTTATTGGTATCAACTGTCTCTTAAACAGGAAGTGTCCATTTTTCTTTTGTTCTACTCCTGGCCAAGCAAATAAGCGATCTGCAATGACAATCGCAGAACGACAGCTTTTAAAACATTTGACTATCGCTTTAGCTAGCGCATTCCTTTAGTTCCCTTCTACTTATAAGGAAATAAGTAATAAGAACATTCTGCTAATGTTTATCTCGATTATCATTGTGTAGAAGAAATAATAATGTTTTGTAAGAGGTTTGTTTGAAGAGCAGCTACAGAAAGTCATGTGAGTGTAATACATCAGATTATTTTCTGTCCCAAGAACAAATTATAAGATATTGCTTTTGATGAAGTAATAGAGGCAACTGTGTATTACAGCACATTTGCATACAGAGAGCGGTGCATATTTTTATGGCAGTGGATAATTGTAAGGCAGGTCTTTCACGTTATCTTTATAAATAATGTTTTTGCCATTGTTCACTGGGTATCATTAAAACACAATTTCTGAAGGAGCAATAAAGATTATCTCAGTATTGACAGTGAGTGTTCAGTTGCTTGCTATGTACACAGCTAGCTGAGAACAAAATAAACCAGTTTTGTATGCTGATGATCCTGGGAGACAGGCGATAGTATAGGAGGTGACATTTCTCAGAGACGCTCTCAGCTTAGTCATGGTCGGGCCAGGTGGGGTCATCTTCCGCTGGTCGCTTGTCGTACTCGTGTCAACCTGCCCGGATGATATGTTGTCGGCGTGCCTACGCCCTTGCCCCCGGGCGCTCCGTGGTCTTCTTCCTCTTAAAGAGTTACTAGCATTGCGAAATGTATTCACGAGGTGGAGGTGAACAAGTACAGTCACGACATTGCAAACTTGAAGATTAAGTGGCGGCGAGCAGGGGGTGTGGTCCCGCATTAGGGAAGAGCCGTTACTGCCATTGAAAGCAATTTACCGTAAATGTAGCTCATGGTTATGAGGTAGTAGGTGCCTTTTTTGTCGTTGTACGGTATTCTCCTTTCTTTTCAAGTGGTCTCCCTTCACCTGGCAAAAATCTGTGACCTCTCTAACCTCAAAATAAACTATTGTGTGGAATTTATGACTCTTGTCTTTAAAACTAACAAGATGGCAAGGAATTTTGAAGCAGTGGTTTAAGAACTATTTTTATAAAAGAGGTAAATGCTGTAGCTGAGAGTAGACAACATTATAAATGTAATTAACATTTTTTCTTCAAAATGAGCTTCATCTGGAACATAACACAAGTTTCAACACAGCGACTGTCACAGTAACATTTTGAAGGTGTATGAAAAATAAGGAAGTTTTTCTTCCATGCTTAAGCTTTTTGATACATAGCAGATGTATTTATTCATTTTTACTTACTCCACACGTACTATGTACATAATGTATAGAGGAAATATTATATTCCATCCAAAAACTTGAAACCGAGATTTCATGTTTTCAGACACCCTGAATCGAAAAAAAGTACTTTTATAAGAAGGTTCGTATGTGTGTCTCAGTGTGAGTATGTGGGGGGGGGGGTGTCTATGGACAGCATAGCTCAAAAAAGAAAATACCGTTAAATACCAAAATAGGTATTTAAGTTTGGTGTCTTCTAAGGATACGACACAAAGCTTTTCAAGAAAATCCCCCCACACCCATCTACGCTTTATATGTAAAATTTTTCGAAAATTTTGATTTTCTCAAAAATGGCTCTAACGATTTTGATTAAAACTTTCAATATGAAATATATTTACCTGACAAATTAAATGTATACCTTGAATGTTCTGTGAGTAGCCTCTGAAGACTACATTATTCTGGATGGATTTTACGGAATTTTGCATAACTGGTAAACCGTAAGAGATAGACAAAAACTTACATAACAGAAAATGTAGAGCTCGTTAAAACACAACATTTATGTTATATACATTTTTTTCGTGGAGTGGATTGTTTTTGAGATATTCCTTGTTAATGGTTTCAGCTTTAAAAAACTTACATTTTCTCAGACAGGAATTTGTCAATTCCTATCCATACAAACAAAAGAAACTTCAGTCACCAGCTTTTGACTATCGCTTTAACCTATGGTACTCCCATATTTCCCTTCTACTTGCAAGGAAGCAAGTAATAAGACTATTCCTGCTATTTTTTTTTTTTTTCTGGATTGGTATGAAGTAAAAAAAAAATCTTAAACTTTTTAACAATAATTATTGCAGAGATGTACAGAAAGCCATGTGACTTATATAACACGTTAATATTTGAGCGGGGAAATAATGCGGTAAACCACCATTAAAACTACACTCTCTACCTATTCAGCAACAGTTTTTCTAACAAAAGAGTATTCTTCTATCTACTGCATGATAATTGGGATAAACATTAACAGAAATAGTGTTATTATTTAAAACCAGTACACTGAGGTTAAGTGGTAGTCAATCTTTTAAGCGAGTCTCGAGACGAGATTGAAATTCAGTTCTTTTTGCATGAAAAAACTAAAACAAAAGGAAAAAGAATGACAGTTTGAGTAAAGTTTAAGTATTACACAATTTACACCAATAACCAGGAATATATCGTAATGGTTAACTTAAAAAAGTGTATCTGACGAGCTCCATATTTTGTATATTAAGATTTAGTCTAGCTCTTCAAAGTTAACCGGTTATTCAAAAATCATCCAGAATGAAAAGGGTTTCAGATACTATTTCCAGAAAATTCAAGATACATATTTTATTTTTCATGTAAATATATTTTTAATATGCAGTATTTTAATCAAAATCATTGGTCACTTCTGAGACAGTCGAACATTGCAAAAAATCTTTCATCTAAAGGGAAATTTGGGGGGCTAGGATTCTTCTGAATATTTACGTGTTACATTCTTGGAAGATTCTGAAGTAAAACACTAAGTTTAGTACGTAACCGACTTTTGGTTTTTGACATACACAGACACTCAGGCATACCATTATGTAAAACCGCGTTTTATGAAATTCAGGGGTGGATAATCTGGTGAAAACGCTGTAATCTATCTTTAGGTGGAATCGAATACCTTCTGTACCACTAATCACTAAGTCAGTTGGGAATGTAATGCTATGAAGGAACATTGCTATGATGGCTCAGATGGTTAGAGTACCCGAGGGAAACCGGAAGATCCGTGGTTAAGATCCCGGATACGGTATTGAATTTTTCAATCTGATTCTATCGTTAGAACCTATTTATTTATTTCACCTAGGTGTATGATGCGTATGAAAAATACATGTAATATGCATTTGTGCGCCAAATCATAACAAAATATTTATTTAATCTTGGAACAGTAAAAGGGGACGAATTACCTGATAGGTAAATAACGTGCGGTGCAACACATGTTTTTAATTGTGCACCATTTCACTGGACATTATGTTTGCGAAAAATTGCAGGATTCCACCCACATTCTCCCAAAAGACGTCCTAAGGGTTTTTTTTCCCCTTGGATATCTTCGCTACATCGTCTATGGATGATAGCGAAGCTATAATTTGTTTGATATATAATTAAGTGTAATGCTGGAAATTGTGTAGTTGCGTTCCTGTGACATCTGCTCCAGTATCCTCCTGTCCGCTTCCTATGCTTGGTCACCTCTCTTTATGCAATTGAGTCAGCGGAAAGACGTCTTTTATGAAGGTGTGATTAATGTTCTGTCATTGTATAAATGTAGTCAACAAGACACTAAAACAGTGACCTAAGTTACGTAGTCGCCTTTCAGAAGTTCTAAACATTGATTTTGAGTCCACAGCCACAGCTATGCCCCCAACTATCTCATTTGTCTCCTTTCAGAGAGGAATTTTCGAGCATTGTGCTAAGCTAAAGTTAATTTTGTTTCCTCTTCAATCTTACAAATGAATTCTAATTAATAACTTCAGATCGTTCTCCTAAATAAGTACATAGATTCTAAAATTATTTACATAAAATTTATGATTATAGGGTTTCAAAACTAACTTTAAGTTTTTATTAAGTCATTTATTCATTTATTAGGTTTGTAAAGCAATCAACTATGCAACTGAAAAAAAAAACGTGAATGAATTTAAATTATCGTTTTAGTATCTGTAAAAATTCATTGTTAGACATCTCTAGGAATCGTTAGTTTACTAGCTGTACCTGGAAGACGAGTAAGACAAACCACAGTTAAAATTTTGTTTAGAAGTGATCAGATAATTTTCAGATTTTCAGAGTTACTTTTTTGGCTTGTTTCTAGTTTCCTGTTCACTTAGAGCATTGAAATAGTATTTATGAAGTTCATCATTGAGACATTTTAAGTTGGTGCTCATATATTTTGCTTGATACACCAGTTTTAAAATGTCTTTGTCTTCAATAACTTTTTACGACATTCAAATTATTCCACATAATGCAAATCTTAAACTAATTTCCTGAAAAAAAAATGTTAAACAAACAAGCTAAAACCAATGTTCCTTTTTTATTTATATTGATTGCGTAATTAAAATATTTTGTATAATACTTTGTGCATTAAATAAACTAATATATTACTTCAATATGGTCGTCTCCTTAGCGCGGTGGTAGCGCAGCTGCTTACCAAACGGGAGACCTGGGTTCTATCCCCAGTACCGGCGTGGGGATTTTTTTCCCCGCTGGGAGACCTGGCCCGGGGTGCACTCAGCCTCGTAAGGTCCCTGGGGGCCAATTGAGGAGCTACTTGATGGAGAAGTAGCGGCTCCAGGTCATGAGGACCGCATTAACCGGCCGGGGGGACTCGAGGCGCTGACCACGTCTCACCCTCCAATACGCAGCGGCCGGGTGGTTGGCCAAGGTTACCCGTGAGTTGTCGTGCCCAAAAAGCTCAACTCTTATTTTATTTTCTCTACTGCGTGTTTACACAGAGAAAGTATGTATTCCACCCCAACAAATTATGTCGAGAATTCACTGCAGATATATAGCCGGATTGGTAACTGAACAACCCGTCATTTTACAGACGATGCCAAATGCAGGTGCTGAAACTGTGTTCATCAGCTCGCTGATTTGAGCTACGGTGATGCTCTTTGTGAACGTGCTCCAGTAGCGCAATAGTTAACATGTTGAACAGTGCTTAAATTCAAGCCATACCTGCGAATAAATGAGTTATTTATTTATTTTTATTCATATATAGAGAACAATCTAGCAAACCATTATTTCTTTCCGATTGCTCTAGAAATTGGATTTGCCTATAAATACGAAGTTCCAACCACTCGTGATCACTGTGGAACCATGTTTTCGACATGCTGTTAGCAAACGGGTGAAGCGCAGCAGAAATGCAGGCACGTCGTCCATACCAACAGAGGTTTTGCAGAGAATACTTCCTACTCGTCACACGCTTTTGGCTTCTGGAATCAGGTACAAGGCACAAGAAGAGATCACCCTGTCTGTTACCAAGCAACGACGGATCATTCAGTATCCGCTTTGTAGCACGAGAGACATTCATAAGCATTTCGCGAGGAGAATACTACATCATGCAAAGTTTCACGCTTATTGTCTTCAACTACACCAGGAGCTTCAGCAGCCGGACAATGGACGGAAAGTGGCATTTGCTAAGTGGATCATACGAGAAACTCAACAAATCCACATTTTTTGGCAACTGTGTTATTTACAGACGAAGTAGATTTACCCAACACAGGCCATGTAATTCGCCACAACATGCATTACTGGAGCGCTGTACACCCACTGGATGCGAGAGGCGCCTTTACAATTCCGATGGGATTTCAACGTTTGGGCTGGTATATTCGGAGATTATCTAATACACCATATTTTTACTTTCTCTCTCCCAGCGGGGAAAAAATCCACCCAAAAATTCGATATCGAGATTTCACCGGAAATATATGTTTTAGGGTCCCCTGTATCCAAAAATGTGTTTTCAGAAAAAGGTCCATGTGTGTCCGTGTGTCTGTGAACACGATAACTCAAAAACGAAAAGTCGGTAAAATACCAAACTTGTTATTTAAGTTTAGTATCTTCCAGGGATGCGACACGAAGATTTTGAGAAAAATCCCCCCATTTTTTTCGAAAAATTTTATTTTCTAAAAAATGACTAACGATTTTGATTAAAAAATCGTATATTAAAGATATTTACCTGACAAATAAAATGTATATTTTGAATTCTCTGGGAATAGCTTCTGAAGACTACTTTATTCTGGGTCAATTTTACGGAATTTTGCATAACTGATAAACCGTAAGAGATGGACAAAAACTTACCACACAACAAATGTAGAGCACATTAAAACACACACTTTATGTTATATACATATTTTTTGTGGAGTTGGTTGTTTTTGAGATATTCCTTGTTTTTTGTTTCAGCTATAAAAACTTATATTTTTCTCATACAGGACTTTGTGAACTTGTGTCCATACAAACAAAGGAACTTCAGTCGCAGAGCAACCAGCTTTAGACTATCACTTTAACCTATGGTACCCCCTTATTTCGCTTTTACTAACAAGGAAGCAAGTAATAAGACTATTTATGCTAATTTTTGCTACATTAGATGAAGTAAATAGAATAATTTGTTGCAGTGATATAGAGAAAGTCATTCTCCAGCTGACTATTCTACTGGATCAAGTGCCTTTGCAGAACCGACCCTGTGGTATTAACACGTTGGGCCGCCAGCTCTTTCGGCCCGTCGTGTAACGGCTTATCTCGATAATACCCAACCTCTACGATGGATCAGATGGCATGGACCAGTAGGGTGGCCAGCTCGCTCACAGAACTAACACCATTAGATTTCTATTTATGGGTTATCTTAAGGCTGTCGAGGAATGCATCATCTTAGCTTGCCGTGACATCATACCGGCCAGTTACGCCGGGTTAGACTGGGAATGACAGACCCTGCAACCGCTGGTGGCCAGTTTGAACACCTTTTACAATCCTATGGTGAAAACGGGTAAATTGTAAATGTTATCAGTGTGATGGTACGGCATGGTGCCATAGTCACTACTTTGGAAACCAGAGAGGTTCACAATGATCGTAAAACGGACTTGCAAATGTTATCTAGTTTGTATGTACTGCTGCATTTTGTGAACTCTCAGGAAAATTTATTGGACTAATAGTTATTTATATAATAAGTGGCTTAAATAGACTATTATTTATGAGTGGAAAATTTTGTACACAAGCGCGTAAGCGCTTAAATATTCTTATATCTATTAATATTAACATTATTAGAGTTGTCATTACAAATAATTGAATTTTAGTTGTGCCGTAGATAGTTCTTTGTTTGTTCATTGGTGCGTAATCCCGCCGGAATAATTGTGGTTATTTAAACTGCACCAAATAAATCAATAAATGAATGAAAATGGGTATTCACGAAGAAGTTTGAAATTATGATCAAAAAGCTATACTTAGTTTGTTACCCCGCTAGTCGGAGGATATATGACAAAGAATTCACATTGTTTAAAGAATGGGGAGCTCCCAAAGGAGTTAAAATAATTTCACGATGAAATAAAGAATCATTTTTGTTGTTTTTTAGGATGCACGAAAAGTTATATAAGACAGGATAACAATATAAAAGAAAACTAAACTCCATTGCTACTCAGTATATTACTTCTTTTGTTTTTATATTATCTCAAATATTATAATATTTATAAGGGCTTAAAGGTTGAAGCAACCTCTGAAATACCATATATTTTAAAATATAATTTAACAACACTACAATTCTACCTGCTATGTGAGGAGTCCCGGGTTTGATTCCGTGTGGAGGGTTACAATTTTTCCCAGCCAAGTGTACCTCTAATTCTTCCTAGAGTCTGGACGTATGAATGAGAGTGAGAATGTGTGTGTGTTTTATCTAATGAATACAATCTTAATACAGAAATCCATTGACAACAGTACAAGAGTTAAAACCACTGCCTATAGGCAAATGTTCCAATGTTGAATGCCGCCAAAATGACCATGTAGTTAAAGGTGGATAAAAGGAACAATTTAAAGAAATCAGATGTTTTCCAATCCATGACTTTCTCTAGCTGTTTACAAACAAACTTTCCTTACTAAATGTTATTCTTTTATCTACGTTATGCTAATCAAGGTAAACATTGAGAGAATTGGACTCATTATTTACTTCTTTGTAACTAAAACAGATATAAGGGAATATACAAGGTTAAATCATGGTCAGATATTTTAAAAACCGGTCGGTAATCTAGAACAACTTAAATTCGGTTCTCTTTGCTTGATGGGAATAAACAAAAGACAGACAAAATTAAAGATGTCTCCCGTTTAAAGATAATGTTATCTGTTATTTCGAACACAGTTAACTCCACAAAAAAAAAAACTATAGGTATATGACATAAATTGTGTGCCTTAATGACATCAACATTTTTTGTGTAGTAAGTGTTTGTCTATCTCTTACGGTTTACCAGTTATACAAAAGTCAACCAGAATGAAGTGATCTTCAGAGGCTATTCCCAAAAAATTCAAGATATAAATTTCATTATGAAAATATCTTAAACATATGACACTTTAATAAAAATCGTTACAGCTATTTTTGAGAAAATCAAAATTTTCGAAAAAGTTTTCAAGCAAAGGGTAGTTGATGTGCGAGATCTAGATCTTCGAGTCGCATCCTTGGAGGATACTAAACGTAAATACCAAATTTGGTATTTAATGATCTTTTCGTTTTTGATCTATGCTGCCCAGAAACACATAGGTAGACTGATAGACACAAACAAGTTTTTAAAAATGCTTTTCTTGAATTCAGGAGGTCTTAATATATGTATTTCCTAACATATCTCTATATCAAATTTTTGGTGGTATATAATACCTTATCTATCCACTATATACATTTTTATATGGGCTAGAGAAAGTAAAAAGCTATGATGAAAAAGTAGGAAATACAAATGTGGCTAAAGTAAAAAGCTTAACCTCGAAAAAGATACAGAATAAGATGAGCTGTCGATCTAGCAGATAAAACAGTATATACGACGCAATTTTATTCTGTATCTAGGAAACCGTATTGAGTGAATTCCTTAGTCATTTAACAGATGGCGGGTTGATGGTATCTACCTTCAGGTAATGCACGACATAGCTAAGGCTGGTATAAGAGACAAGAAGTTATTCCAATATCGATTAATTACGGATAACAGAATCAGCCTATATCACTAAATCTTAACCGCACTAAGATTTTCTTGCACATTATCTGCAAAAGAACTATTTGCATAGGAGAGGACTGTAACCTGTCTTCATTATAGACATCATATTATCTATAGGACTGACATGTCCCCTTACAAGCCCATGTCTAGGGGTCAGAGGCCTGTCGGAGAGCCAACGGCACGGAACCATAAATTGGAGAACCTGTTACAAGGGGTGGGTCCATAGCCAGGCATGAACACGAATAACATGAAATGAAATGTAAGCGAAATTGATGACTGAAAGATAATAATAGAGCAATTGGTGAAATGAGTGACGGGGGAAACCGGAGGAACCAGGAAAACAGGTCCAGACGCCGCTTCGTCCTCCACGAATCCACACGCGGGCGCTTGGGATCGAACCCGTGCCGCCTAGATGGGAGGCGAGCGGCATATTTGGGTAATATGTGACATTTTGAAAATCCAGAGTAATGCCAGATTCTTGTTCAAATTTTTGCAAGCTATTTTAGAGAAACGTGATATTTTTGTCTTGTTCTAAATTTCTAACTTGCATGGTAATTTAAAAAAAAATCTGACGTGTTACACTCACATGAGTTTCCCTAGCTGCTCTATAAACACACATCATAAAAAAGATTACTCTTATTTCTACACCATGCTTATCGAGATAAACATTAGCAGAATGTTCTTATTATTTAGTTCCTTAAAGTGATAGTCAAATGTTTTATAACCGTCGTTATGCGATTGTCATTGTAAATCGTTTCTTTACTTGGTCTGGAGGGGAACAAAAGAAAAACGGTATTTCCTGTCTGAGAAAAGTATAAGTACTTTACAATTGAAACCAATAACAAGGAATATCTCGGAAATGGTTTCCTCCACAACAAAAATGTAAAGGAATGAATTGTGTGTTTTTTTACGAGATCTACATTTTTTGTGCAGTAAATTTTTGTCTTTCTCTCGCGGTTTAGCAGTTTAGCAAAATTCATTCAGAATCAAGAGATCTTCAAATGCTATTCCCAGAAAATTCAAGATATACATTTTATTTGGGATGTAAATTGCGCTAAATAACGGGATTTATATAATAATTGTTAGAACCATTTTTGAGAAAATCAAAATCTTCAAAATTAGCTTGTGGTTGGGGGTTTTTCTTGAATATCTTCGTGTCGCATATTTGTAACATATTAAACTTATATTTCAAGTTTGGTATTTTGCCGACTTTTCGTTTTTGAGTTATAGTGTTCAGACACGGACACACTGACACACAGACACACACACATGGAACTTTTTCTAAAAATGCTTTTTTTTATACAGGGGACCTTAAAGTGTCTATTTTCGGTGAAATCTCGGTATCGAATTTTTGAGTGGAATGCAATACCTTCTCAATACACTGTGCACATACTACGTATAGTAAAAAACATCGAGACACGGTTCAGATACGTACATGTAATATCCTATTGTTTACACGCGGCGCGTGAGGTCAAATGTCTCCACTTGGTAGATATGTAACGTGTGTTTGCAATAGGTCCTTCTTTCGGAAATACTGTTTTGCAATCGTTATTGCCCGACATTGAGTTACTAGAGAGAGAGAGAGAGAGAGAGAGAGAGAGAGAGAGAGAGAGAGAGAGAGAGAGAGAGAGAGAGATGACGACCACAATGGTCATCAGCTGTAGTCGAAGCTAACCATCATGGGTTTTATAACCAGACAAAGCGTTGTTCCCATATATTACCAAATTCAGAAGCGTAATTAAAATTATAATTGGTATCTCTCGATGAGCTGCTTCTTTTGGTATTTTAACGACAACATTACTATATGTGATAATTTAATTGTTTCTCACAGAAACCGTGTGTAGGAAAGGAGTTGGATAGGTAGAATCAGACTGAAACATGCAGTGCCATAGCCGGGATTTGAACCATGGAACTCCGGATCTCTAGCAGGTTGCTCTGCCACTGATCTACCATGAGAACATGCCAACATAGAATTGAATTTCTCAACTAACCCGCATGTTTCTCTGTAAACCACAAACCATTAGTTTGATATGATAAACCCCAATGGGGCCGCGCCGTGGCCGAGTGGTCAGACCACTCCCCTCTCACCTAGACGGCCCAAGTTCGATCCCAAGATCCCATGTAAGATTTGTGATGTACAAAGTGGCGCAGGAGCGGGTTTTCTCCGTTTTCCCCCCGCCATCACATTCCACGAGGTTCCATCTTCATGTATCATCAGTGTCATCGCCTGCGGTGCCAAAGCAGTAAAAGCGGGCGTTAAACACTACCAAAAAAAACAAAACAATGGCGACTTACAATGTCATAAGCACTTTAAGAACAGGGATTCATAGTATAGCCAACTATTATGGACAATTGTGATAATTTAAAATTAAATTAAGTCGCCATTGCGGTTTGTCATCTCAAAATAATTTGAGGTCAGTTGAGAAATTCAATGCTATACCGGCATGTTGCCATGGTAGCTCAGTGGCAGAGCAGCAGGCTAGAAACCGGGAGATCCGTGGTTCAAATCCTGGCTATGGCGTTGAGCTTTTCAGTCTGACACTACCCATCCAATATTACTGTATATTTATCTTTATTTGGAAATAACTAATATGGCAGGTATGTTCCAAATTATTTATTAAACAGTGGAAGCATTTGTAATATTCTCAGCATGGTAGAAAACGCCATTGCACAAATGTTTATTATCCGTGTTGACTGTAAAATGTTCGTGTTAGGCTTCAGAATAGCCCATTTTTGGGATCATCCATTCAGCTGTGCTGAAACCATACTATATCTGCACCGCTCTCCAAAGTGGAATAGCGTTAAAAGGATGGTGCATTAAACTTACACTAACTACATGAACAACCATAGTATCTCATCTTTCAGATCAAAAACATGGGCTTGGCAATGCATTATAAATGGTTGTGCAGTGCAGCTTTTTCTCGCAGACTTGACTGGGTTTTTATGCAACTGCTTGTATCTCACATGCACTTTCTCACTCCTGCCTTAATTACACTAATGCAATCATTCGTATAATGGGACTCTGCCATTTATCTTAATCACCTAGAACAATTCCTTTAATTAACATAAAATAAAGATAATGCAAGTAAAGGCTGGTTTACAATATGCACTGCGTGTTCTGCTCTACAAGATGTCTTTGTCTTCTGCTCTCGTAGACCGTTGATTAATGGCTGGTTTTATGAGTTATTCTGTTTGATCTTTTTATTTAAAGTAGAACAGCACTCTAACGCAAATTGGATTACCTTTTAAAGTATTTTCAGTTGTTATGAAGACGATTTTATGTAAAATAATTTGGAGTAAGTAACGTTTATTTAAGAAATGTGCATTTAATTTTCAGGCTATTACAGTAATCTGAGTTATCACCCTTTATGAAGGAAGCCTATTCTTAAGAAATTTAGTCTCCTATCTATTTCATTTTAACAATGATAAAGCTTTTTGGAAATGACTGTATTATAGTTTCATTATAATGTAAAAGGAATAGCAATTATCAATTGTTTTAAAACTTGGAGGAAGTTACCCCTCATCAACCAAACTAGCTATTGTATTCTAGCCTAACCTTAAAATTGTATACTGTTTCCAACAGATTGCGAAGAACAACTGAAAGTCCATAGGCATTTAAAAGTATGCCTATTGAACATTCGAAGCATGAATTACGGGTATATCGGACATGGTTATACAACAAAATTATTCGTATTTTTTTAAAAATATTTAAAATTGTATGTAGTTTTTAGGGAAACTAAGTTCATCATCGTAGCGTGCTGACTTTTCTCCATCCACTTTTTTCCATTTCTTTGAACACATTTCCCCCATCGTTCTGCAAGTTTGAAATACCCTTACAATAGAACTCCTTTTCAGCTGCACGAAGACACTGACAAATTGATTTCTGAATATCAACGGCCTCGTAGTGTTGGACTCGCCTTTTTTCCTTAACGGGACCAAAAAGGTAGTAATCAGAGGATGCCAAGGGAGGATGTGGAGATTTCCCACAGAAAATGTTCTCATCTTCTCCATTGTAACTTGGGCAATGAGAGGACACGCATTATCCTGTTGCAGAATGATGTCCTTTCCAGGGCGCTTATCCCGCAATACACAACGGAAATTTCAAAGTATCTAAATACAGAGAGCAGCATTTATGGTTTGTAAGATTCAAAAATATGAACCAGAATGCAATTCGTATAAAACTTTCCAGCAAATCGCACTGCATTAACTTTCTTCGTCCATGGCGCATCCAAATGATGGTTTTTTCTGGCTCGTAATGATGGGACCAGCTATCATTTACCTGTCACATACTCGTCAAAAAATCATCATTTTGTAATCGCCTGAAGAAGGTCTCTTCTCTGAAGTTTGTGGTTTTCGGTCAGTAATCACGGGACCCAATGGGCACAAACTTTTCGATAATCTAAGTTTTGTATCATTTCTTGCATTGGTCTATGCTCTACTGCGAGTTCTGCAGCGATTTCATCCACAGTGAAACATCTATCTGCTTTAATTATCTCTTCATCTCTTTCCTTGTTGCATTCCGTGCAGGCGACCGCTACAATGCTCCTCTTAAATAATCATTTTTATGTCTTTGAAATACTTCACTACTGCTGACACCCATGCAGATGCCTCGTAAGCATGTGAAGCTTTGATGTGAACTGCACCAGCAGATTTTCCGTCTTTAACAAGGAATTCTATTTCAGCGTTCAGTCGAAACAAAACATTCGATGTCCACCATTTTGGAAATATTGACTTTGGTCACGTGATAAAAGCTAGCTACGACACAGATATATTGTAATCTTTCCATTTTGGAAGATGCAACTGTTTTGTTTTTCCATTGTTTTTGCTGCACCTTACTATATACCGTAGAATATGACGATTATGTAACTGGTCAAGCTGTTAGCTACTGGTGCTATGAAGACCACTCGACATTGTCGCCATTGTATATGTCTGAATGTATACTACACAGATTCCATTAATACCCAGGGATGTCTAAAAATAGTACAAAATCTATTTTTTTTTCAATTACCATTGCGTTGCACGTTTATCGGTTGTGTCTATTATTTTTTAACGTAAGCCTTCGGGTTTCTCGATGGTTGTTCTGCAGAATGAATTGACGGGAGATTAGAGAAAAGCTCGGATTAATCCCCGCCTGCGGTGCCATTAGTAGTTAAAGCGGGCGTTAAACACTACCAAAAAAAAAATCGGATTAATCCATTACCTTCAGTCTGCTCATCTCTGAGAAGTCATCCTTCAACTCTTCATGAATTACAAATCGAAACTTCAGAGGATATAATTAGACGTTAATAATAATGATAATAATAACAGTAACTATTATTAATTGTTATTATAATATACAGAGGCACGTAATATATATTCTAACTACACTTTGCGACTGTGATAGCCGAACATGTGTGTACGACTTGCTTCATGCCATAGCTGATTGCTGGCATCCGTTGTTACACTGCGTTAGTGGACGCATGTATAATGGGAAAGTTCTTTGATGTCGAAACTCGCATTGTTACACTGAGTGAGTTTGTGCCACCTGCGGTGGTTGGCATGTGCGACTATTTGTAGAACTTTCCAGCCACGGGACAGAGAGGTATAAAAAGGGCAACAAGGTCCTGCCCACCGATCAGTTTCAACTGGGAATGTGTAGCGAGCAGTGGTTGACTGAGTTTCAACGTATGGCAGAGTTATTACGAAGGACGACATTCATTTGTAACGAGATTCTGATTGTAATCATTTTGTGGAAGAAATAAAGATTGGCTCATTGAAGTAAAAGGAGAGTTTTAGTTGAAAACTAGAACTACTAATAACTCCATGGCACGAGAGCTCACAAGGAACCTTGATCTACTGTCCGGCCACTGCGTCCCCCATCACGGTCCATGACAAACGGTCCATGCAGTATTGGAGGGTGAGCCGTGATCAACGCCTCGAATCCCTCCCGGCCGGTTAATGCGGTCCTCATGACCTGGAGCCGCTACTTCTCCATCAAGTAGCTCCTCAATTGGCCCCCCAGGGACCTCACAAGGCTGAGGGCACCGCGGTCCAGGTCTCCCAGCACCGGTACTGGGAATCGAGCCCAGGTCTCCTGCTTGGTAAGCAGCTGCGCTACCACCCCACTAAGGAGAACTCCAAACTAGAACTACCTTTTTGTGAAAAAATGAAAGATATACATATACTTTATGGATATACTGAAACATTTAATAACAACTTGCGTTAACACTGTTTGAACATGGACCCCATCTGAATTTATGCAATCCTAAAGACGGCGTGGAAAACGTTTATCTGATTATCTATTGCCGAATGTTATTGATTTCATGCCTGAAGTCATCACTTAGCTACTTAATGGAGTGCAAATAGAGCAAAAATACAATTTTATCAAAGTATCCCCAGAAAGTAGTATACCAGAGCTGAGTGCGGGACGGACAAGTCAAATCCTCAAAGCGAGAAATCTGGTGATTGGGAAACACTCGTTCGAGAAAAGCCCTGCTTTGAAGTGGAGTATGTGGTATAGCATTATTCTGCTGAAACCAAATATTGTCCAGCTTTGACGCTTCTGGCATAATGAAAATTTATACAATTATAACTTAGCGTTCGGAATTTGCAGATCTTTCGCTAGTGGCACAATGCTAAAAACACTTGCGCCAGTTCCACACATTCCAATGGCACATCACGTCAAACTTTTTGGCTGCTTTGGGTTTTTTTATACACAATGTGTGGATTTTGGCCTGCCCGATTATTCACAAATCCATTAAGGAAAAAGGTTTCAATCATTCGACATGTATAGTTAAGCAATAAAGGTTCCTAGGCCATTTTTGTCAGAATGCTGACACAGGTGGAGCTTCTGTTATTCCTGTAAATGTATCTGAAATCCTGAGCTATTGGATCTTTTAGTTAGATCTGTTCCTTTGTTTAACGCTCCACGGACACATTTTGCATTCGCAGATGTTCCTACTCTTTTACTGTGACCAGGTGGTTTATGATTATCAACACTGCCAATTCTTTTCCATTGCCTAGTCAAAATGGTGTGTAGCTCTGGAACATTGATGCTGATGTTGATTGTTTCATTGTGTGTACGATACGTTCCAGTTATGGAACCCTAACAAAGAAGGCTTCCACAGTTGTAATTCTTGTTTGCATGGACTCATAATCAACGGCGAACTGATAGCTGATATTTTAGCCGTATAATTATATCTAATTCATATGCATGCGAACCTGGAGTTTATCAGGTATGTACAATCTCTGTACATAATGTTACAATATATCCTTTTATATACAAATAATTTATTTAAAAATTACAAGATTTGTATTATAAACTGATTCTTACAGAAATCAAAATTTTAAGGTCGAGAAAAAATTAAGTTTGATGTAGTATTAAAATAATGTTTACAAACTCTGACAAGGCAATACCTTTTCGGAATAAGCCCGTCATTTATTTTGACCTACTTTGGCTACAGGTTTAACGTCCTTAACTGTCAGGTCATATTGGAAAATTAATAAATCAAACGATGGAAACGGGGTTTAAACGAATCCGGGGTCCTCAGAGCCTCCTCTATTTAAATTGTTATTACACTGAAATTCCTACATTAGAAATGGCTTGCTGGGATGAGCAAAGCTAAGAATTCGACATTCCAGGAAATCAAATCCGAAGCCGAAGTGAATAAGGCATAAGTGGCAAATGTTAGGTTGGAAGCCAAAATTAGGCCTGAATCATTTCTTTGTGAAACTTCACTTTCACATTATCATTTAATGCAGGGCCGCGCGGTTAGACCACTCGACTCTCACCTAGACTGACGGCCGGGGTTCGATCCCAAGCGACCGCATGTGAGATTTGTGGTGGACAAAGCGGCGCTGGGGCGGGTTTTCTCCGGGTACTCCGGTTTCTCCCGCCATCGCATTCCACCGCTGCTCCATCATCATTCATGTATCATCAGTGTCACCGCCTGCGGTGCCATAAGTAGTTAAAGCGGCCGTTAAATACTACCAAAAAAAAATTAATGCAGTTGTGTCAACTGTGGTAACGTATGAAATAAGACCAGATATTACACAAGTTCAAAACAAAAAATCTTATATGTTCCATTCATGTGACTTTCTCTATATCTCTTTAACAAATTATTGTTAAAAGGCTTATTCTTCTATCTACTTCATGCTAATCGAGATAAACGTTAGCAGAAATTGTCCTTATTGATGGGTCCCTTGTGAGTAGAAGGGAGTGTTCCATTCACATGATGCCCTCTAGCTGTTTGTAAGCAAAGCTTTTAATGAAAACATTAATCTGTTATCTACATCTTACTAAACAAGAAAAACATAAGCAGAATCAATCATATTACTAGCTTCCTTGTAAGTAGAAAATAAATAAGAAAATGCCCAGGCTATAGCGATAGTCTCGTCCTTTAAAAGCCAGTTGCTATGTGAAACAATTGAAGTTCCAAACTTTTTGCTTGCCAGGAGTAAACAAACAGAAACGAAAATAAAGATATCTTCCCGTTTGAGATAAGTTTAAGTTGCTAAAATTGAAAACAATTATCCAGAATATCTCGAAAACGGTTACTCTACAAAAAATGCATATAACATAAATTGTGCGTCGTAACAAGATCTACAGTTTTTGTGTTGTAAGTGTTTGTATATCTCTTGCGGTTTGTCAGTTATACAAAAGTCACCCAGAATGAAGGCTTTTCGAAGGCTAATTCCAGAAAATTCAAGATATACATTTCGTCTATCATAAAAGTATCTTAAACATAAAGTATTTTAATCAAAATCGTTAGAGCCATTTTTGAGATGATCAAAAGTTTCAAAAAATGTTCCATGTAAAGGGCAGTAGGTGAGGGGATTTTCTTGGAAATCTCGTGTCGCATCCTTGGAAGATACCAAACTTAAATACCAAGTTTGGTATTCAGTGGTCTTTTCGTTTTGAGCTATTTTGCCCACAGACACACAAAGACACACACACATGGACACTTTTCTAAAAAAGCTTTTTTTTGTATTCAGGGGGTCTCAAAACATGTATTACGGTGAAATCTCCGTGTTAAATTTTTGGGTGGAATACAATACCTTCTCTGTACACTATGTAGTTGGTACGTGTAGAAAAAGTAATATAGAAAACAAATCTGAAGCTCTGCATTAACATTTACTTTCTCTACCTAAGTTTTAGCCAACTATTCAAAAAAAAAAAAAAAAAAAAAAAAAAAAAGCCTATCCTTCATACTACGTCATTCTTATTAGGGTAAACATAAACAGAAATTATCTCATTAGGATATTATTTCCTTATACAAAGCGTAATAAGGAAATTCAATTACCTGCTAAAGCGATGGTCAACATTTTAAAACGCCGGTCGCTATGTGATGTTATTGAAATACCCTTCTCCTTGCTGACTAGGATGAAAAATATTGGAAAGTTTAAATATATCACAAGCAGTCGTGCTCCATAATCTAGGGGGTAGCATGCTAGCATTTGTTTCCCAAAGTCGCAGATTCAACTCGGCGGAGGGCAATAGATTTATCGGTTGTAAAATTTCTTAGCATGGCTTCCTTCAAAAGCTCAGTAAATTCTTTGGTTCTGTGTCGCAGATTTACTGCACTTAAAAGAACCTCAAGCCTTATAAAAATCTCTGAGAAAAATGAAGAGGTTTTTCGCTCCCAATATTGAATAGGACGCTGAGAACCATGGTATATAAACAGCGTCAGTAAATAAAGTACTTTATCTATAACAAGGAATTATTGAAATGGATAGCTCTAAACCAAAAAACATTTATGAACTAAATTGTGTGTTTTAACGAGATCTACATTGTCTGTAACAACCTTTGTCTCTTACGGTGTACTAGTTCTGCAAAGGTTATTCAGAACGAAGAGGACTTCAGAGGCTATTCCTAGAGAATCCAAGATAGACATTTTATTTATTATGTAAATATATTTAACACTTTCACTGCTAACATATTTTAGGTGAGAAACACCTTCTTAACACTATGGTGAAAAAAAGCTAAAATTCCGAAATGTGATTTTCACCAATAATTATGGCATATGTGCATAAAAAGTGAGTATGGTAATATATTTCAACATTTACAAAATAGGTCTCACACTGGGTGCTTCTATGCCCCGTCATCATTCAGTCATGCATACCTCCGATTACTAAACCTTAGCCCTCCCCGTCCTAAACCACAGGCAGATGAAGCACCCGGCAGGCCTCCCCACACCCCACCAACAGCACATTTTCGGCCGTGAGGACTGCGTAGCGGCGCCCTTCAGTGGTGGTGACTGCGCTCAGGAAATACATATCTTGGCTACGGAAACGTCGTTGAGATCGTCTGTAGATCCAAGAGATGCGGGCTTCCAGCACTCACTGCACCGACATAAATGAAGAATTGATTGGACTATGTCAGGGACCTCTACGGTGGCTCCTTCCCCTCCGACCAGTTTCAGCGGTCCATTATAATTACTCTCATCTCATCCTATCCTTCCGGGGTTTGACACACAGTAAGTTAATGGCTACAGTGTGGAATCCCCTCCGGAATCACACTCGCACAAACGCCCACATATTTTGCCGACTTACTCTATGTAGTGGAGAAAGTAAACAATGAAACACCTTTGTTTTATGAATAGGAATTTCAGCATTATTACATGATTTATTGTAATACATATGCCGTTCTTCCTCTAATTTGCAAACCGGATCCACAACTGAAACGACCTAAATAGCCGTGACGAAATGGACTAACCATGCATTCAAAGCTGAACGTCACGAGTTCGACTGTAGTGGTGCCTGTGGTATAGGATGGGAGGGATCCAAGTAAAATAATCGGTGTGAGGCACCCTTGTATGCTGAAGGAATTATATTTGACTGCAGATGTTGCTCTTTTTATTAAAAAATCACATGTGTTCCATTCACAAGACTTTCTCTACATCTCTGTAACAAATTATTGAAAGTAGAAGTGAAATAAGGGAGTACCATAGCTTAAAGTGCTGGTCAAAACCTGGTTGCTATGTGACTGAAGTTCCCTTGCTTGTATGGACAGGAGTTGATACATTTCTGTATGAGAAAAGCATAACTTTTTTAAAGATGAAACCAAAACCAAGGAATATCTCAAAAACAATCAACTCCACGATAAAAAAGTTTTACATAAATTGTGTATTTTAACGAGCTCTACATTTTTGTGTGGTAGGTTTTTGTCTTATCTCTTACGGTTTACCAGTTATACAAAATTCCGTAAAATTCATCCAGAATAAAGTAGTCTTCAGAGGCTATTCTCAGAAAATTCAAGATATACATATTATTTATTAAGTATATATCTCTAATATACGACATTTTAATCAAAATCGTTAGAGCCATTTTTTTAGAAATTTAAAATTTTCGAACATTTTCCATGTGAAGGGTAGTTGGCAGCAGGGGGATTTTCTTGAAAATCTTCGTGTTGCATGCTTCGAAGACACCAAACTTAAATACCAAGTTTGGTATCCAACGGGCTCTTCGTTTTTGAGGTATGCTGTCCAGAAAAACACACAAACCTTTTTCCAAAACATGTATTTCTGGTAAAATCTCGGTATTGAATTTCTGAGTGGAATGCAATAACTACATTATACATTATGTACATAGTACGTGTAGAGAAAGTAAAAAAAACCACTACAGTTTAATTGCAAAACTATTAACAACTTTACAATATAAAACAGCCATAAGTAGCCTAATTTTATTGTTGAAGGTTACTGTAATAAAAATTAGAAAAAATTCTACTAAAAATACTTAAAGTTTTGATTAACCATCTTTGCTGCATAAGCGTAATTAAGTGCTAACTGTGCTGGAAAGCGTCTGGTTAACAATCCTTATTTTCCGTGCAGTCGACGAGGAAAGCCGGACCAGGAAATGCGTTATGAAGCTCACGTAGCTAGCGGCTGCTAGTGACAAATCTCTCTCGTTAAACCAGAAACGCATGACCAAGAAAGGAGCGGCATCGAGATTACAACTGGATTTGAATCGTTCAAATTACGCGAGTGTCGCATTGCTGGAGTTTCTCTGCTAATTAAATTAGCTGTGGGATGACAGCACGCTGTCTCGAGATGACACTAGACTAAGATTTATCTCACTCGGAAAACTGAGATACCGCTACCCAAGTTTAATCTACATGTACTGCGTCAAATATATCCTGGCTTGTACGAGACTGTATAATACATAAATATAAGGGAGTTAAACTTTTTGACTTCCCATTCTGTTGTTCTGTCACAAATAAAGAAGTTTAGTTATCCTAATAATATTCTCGTTTTACATTCTCTACACGTACTATGTACTTAGAAGGTATTACATTTCGCCCAATATTTCACCAGAAATACGGGTTTTAGTGTCCTCGGTATCCAAAAAAAAATCTGATGTGTTCCACTCACATAACTTTCTCTACATCTCTGCAACAAATTAAACCGAGGAAAAATTAGCAGAAATAGTCTTATTACTTGCTTCCTTGTAAGTAGAAGCGAAATAAAGGAATACCATAGGTTAAAGTGATAGTCAAAACCTGATTGCTATGTGACTGAGGTTTCTATTTTTGTATAGACAGGAGTTGACAAATTCTTGTATGAGAAAAGTATACGTTTTTCAAAGCTGAAACCAAAAGCATGGAATATCTAAAAAACGATCAACTCCAGGAAAAAAATGCATATTACATAAATTGTGTGTTTTAACATGCTCTACATTTTGTGTACGGTAAGTTTTTGTCCACCTCTTAAGGTATAGCATTTATGCAAAATTCCGTAAATTTCATTAAGAATATAGTAGTATTCAGAGGCTATTTCCAGAAAATTCAAGCTATACATGTTATTTGTGAGTTAAATATATTTAATATATGATATTTTAATCAAAATTGTTAGGGCCATTTTTGAGAAAATCAAAATTTTTAAGAAACGTTCCATGTAAAGGGTAGTTAGGGGTGGGGGAATTTTCTTGAAAATCTTCGTGTCGCCTGCTTGGAAGATACCAAACTTAAATATCAAGTTTGGTATTTAGCGGTCTTTACGTTTTTGAGCTATGCTGCCCACAGACACACACACACACACACACACACACATTTACAGACACACACACGGACATTTTTTCTAAAATGCTTTTTTAGATTTAGAAGTTATTAAAACATGCGTTTCCGGTGAAATCTCGGTATCGAATTTTTGGGTGCATTACAATACCTTCTCTATACACTAAGCAGATAGTACGTGTAGAGAAAGTAAAAAATTTACTTTATGCTAATCAGAAAAAAATAGCAGAAATAGTCTAATTACTCGCTTCCTTGTAAGTAGAAGAGAAATAAGGGACAACTGTAGGTTAAAGTGATAGTGAAAATCTGGTTGCTATGTCAATGAGGTTCCTTTGTCTATATGGATAGTTGACAAGTTCCTGTATGAGAAAAGTATAAGTTTTTCATAGCAGAAACCAAAAATAAGGAATGTCACAAAAAGACGAACTCCACGAAAAAAAAGTGTATAACATAAATTATGTGTTTTGTTGTGCTCTATATTGTTTGTGTAGTAAGTTTTTGTCTATCTCTTACGGTTTAGCAATTATTCGAAATTTAGTAAAATTCATCCAGAATAAACTACTCTTCAGAGGCTATTCCCAGAAAATTCAAGATATACATTTTATTTTCCATTTTATTTTCTTTGACATACGAAATTTTAATCAAAATCGTAAGAGCCATTTTTGAGAAAATCAAAATTTTCGAAAAATGTTCCATGTAAAGGGTAGTTGGGGGTGGGGGGGATTTTTCTCAAAATCTTCGTGTCGCATCCCTGGAAGATACTAAACTTAAACACCAAGTTTGGTGTTTTACCGACTTCTCGTTTTTGAGTTATCGTGTTCTCAGACACACGGACTCACGGACACACACACACCGACCTTTTTCTGAAAATGCTCTTTTTGGATATTGGGGACCCTAAATCATATATTTCCGGTGAAATCTCGGTATCGAAATGTTTGGTGGAGTGCAATACTTTCCCTATACACTATGTACATAGTGCGTATACAGAATACATCCATATAAACAAAGGAACTTCATTGACATGGCAACCAGCGTTTGACTATCACTTTAACCTATGTTAGTCCCTTATTTCGCTTCTACTTACAAGGAAGCAAGTAATAAGACTATTTCTATAATTTTTTTTCTGATTAGCATAAAGTAAAGAGAAGTATAAGCTTTTTAAGAATAATTTGTTGCAGGGATATAGAGAAAGTCATGTGAATGATACACATCAGATTTTTGAAACATTGCAACTACCGCTATATTTCTACCTATTTTAAACCATATCGTATTAGTATACTCTTTCTTCCAAACTTCAGTCCCTTTATATTTAAATAAAATGTGTTCCATATCTTCATTTCCGCCACATATAGGACATTAGTTTCGTGGAATACTCTTCCTTAAACCCTTTAACCTCCATACTCCGACTTTCAGTCATACTATACCTTCTCGCTCCTCTTTATTTGTCGTATCTATATACCTTTCCTTTCCCAATCAGTTTTTCATTAATACATAAAAAACTAGAGATACTTTTTCAGCTATCTTACTAAATAATTTTTGTAAACTTGGTATTTAGATTTGGTATCTTCCAGCGATGCGACACGAAGATTTTGAACAAAAATCCCCCTATCACAAACCACCCTTTATATGGAAAAAATTTCGAAAATCTTGATTTTCTCAAAAAAGACTTTAACGATTTTGATTAAAATACGGTAGATTTAATATATTTACAAGACAAACAAACTGTATATCTTGAATTTTCGTGGAATAGCCTCTAAAGACCTGTTTATTCTGGATGAATTTTTTATAGTTGTTAAACCGTAATAGATAGACAAGAACCTGCCATATAAAAATGTAGATCTCGTTAAAACACACAGCTTGTGTCATATACGTGTTTTTCGTGGAATTGTTCATTTCTGAGATATTTCAAGTTATTTGTTTCAGATTTGAAATACTTTAACTTTTCTCATACGGAAAGCTGTATATTCCTGGCCATGCATAGAAATGGCATCCAGATTTTAAAACATTTGAGTATTGGTTTAGCCTAATATACTCCCTTATTACGCTTCTACTTAAGGAAGGCAGTAATTAAGCCAATTTCAGGTAATGTTTATATCGAATATCATAAAGTAATTAGAAGAATAGACTGTTTAACAACAATTTGTTACAGCGATGTAGAGAACTGCTAATGTTTATCTCGATTATTATAAAATAGAAGATTAAGTTGTTTAACCATAATTTGTTATACCAATGTAGAGAAATCATGTGAATGGAACACACCCGATTTTCTATTCATAGATAAGAAATTAAGACCTTATTTGGTGGCTCAATATATTTTTCTTGATATTTTTGTCAAAAGTTAAAATGTAAGAGTTTTCTCTGCAAACAGGTTTTAAAGTAAGTCTACAATCAGAACAAGGATAAAGTCAAAGAATTGCCTTATTCTGATATTACATTATGATATTATAAGGGATGGAAAATTTTTTAAAACATGTAGCTTATACACATTTTTACTTTCTCTATACGTACTATGTACATAGTGTATAGAAGAAGTATTGTATTTCACCCAAAACTTCCATACCGAGATTTCACCGGAAATACATGTTTTGCGACCCCCTGAATCCAAAAAATGCATTTTCAGAAAAAGGTCCGTGTGTATGTGTGTCTATGTGTGTGTGTGTGTGTCTGTGGACAGCCTAGCTCAAAAACAAAAGACCGTTAAATACTAAACTTGGTATTTAGGTTTGGTATCTTCCAAGGATGCAACACGAAGATTTTCAAGAAAATCCCCCACCCCCAACTACCCTTTACATGGAAAAATTTTCGAAAATTTTGATTTTATAAAAAATGGCTCTAACGATTTTGATTAAAATCCCATATATTAAAGATATTTACATACCAAATAAACTGTATATCTTGAATTTTCTGGGAATAGCCTCTGAAGATCCCTTTATTCTGGATGAATTTTGCTATATTTTGCTTAACTTCTAAACGGTAAGAGATAGACAAAAGCTTACTACACATAAAATGTAGATCTGATCAAAACACACAATTTATGTCCTTTACATTTTTGCTGTGGAGGTAATCATTTCCGAGATATTCCTTGTTTTTGGTTTCATTTGTGAGTACTTATACTTTTCTATGACAGAAGCAGTCCGTTTTTCTGTTGTTCTACTCCTGGACAAGCAAAGAAGCGATTTGCAGTGACAATCGAATAATGACAGCTTTTAAAACATTTGACTATCGGTTTAGCATAGTGTATTCCCTTATTTTCTTTCTACTTCAAAGGAACTAAGCAACAAGATTCTGCTAATGTTTATCTCGATTAGCATGGTGTTGAAAGAAGAATTATCTTTTGTAAGATGTTTGTTTGTAGAGTAGCTACAGAAAATTATGTGAGTGTAACACATCAGATTTTTAAACAACGATCAACTTTGTGAAATATCAATAACCATATACTGATTCCTTAAGCTAAGAGAAATTACTTTTAGAACCCTAAAATATTTCAGTATGATGAATTTTTGGTCATCTATTAGGTTTATGTTAAGGAATTCAAATTATAATAGGACTATTTTTAGCAATACATTAAAGTCACCACAGATTATTAGAAAATAATCCGAGTCAAGCCCTGCAAGGATTAATTTTTAGCTATCTTATCAGTCTACACCTTAATTTTATTAATATATTAATATTCAATATATTAATACTTTAAGTTAAATAAACTAATATTCTTTACAGCTACAAAAATAATTTTCAATTCTGTGATATAGCTAAAATGAAATGTTACAAGCTTATAATACTGATTAATATATGGATTATTCTTGACATGATACAAACTTTTAATCGGTGAATAGTTGCCCAAAGTTTATGAAAATTTACGCTGTTTATTTTTCTCTTCGGAGTAAACTAAACAGTAGATTTTCAGTGAATTACTTTGAATATATTTTGTTTTACTTCAGGTAATGAGGCTATTAAATGATGTTTCATTATTGCTTTCTAGAATTTATGGTTGTAGTTCTTAATTATACCATTGCATTTTCTTCTAAATACATATTTGTCGGCTTCTCATCTTTAGGTAGGTTATGCTAGATAAAGAAATATTGTTGTTAGATCGAAGAAAACAGAAGGCTGTCAATGTAGCTCTACGACTTGCGATAAGTTGAAGTATGTAACAAAAAAGCTTTATTTTTCCGCAAAGTAATTGCAATCTGCTCACAAATAACTATAGTGATTTTGTCGTATAGTTTCTTTTCAACGTTCGCTGCGGCGAATACATAGCTCACTACGAAATTTCTGCCAAATTCACTCAACTGTTGCATACGATGCTTTCCCGTGAAAACAGCGCACAATTTCGTTGCCCCTTTTTATATCTGTTGGTAACGCCACTGGAAATTTCCTGAAACCGCCTTACGTACACCGTTAGTTTTCATACATATTCGGCGATTACGGCTGGAGAGCGTAGTCACAGCATTATTAACACATACTTGAGAAAATAATCATGTAAACAGACATAATCAAAAGCAAAATCTAATGAAACCGGGTCGAATAATTAAACATATACTAATACAAAACGTAATTGCCATGTGATTGGATTGATCATAATAAAGTGATATAAAATGTTCATCACACTAGGGTGACAGTCTAAAGCTTTTAGTTCTTGTGTATTATGTTGAAAGTTCCGCTTTTAAACCAATTATAAATGCATCAGTTAAACTCGTAACGTCGACTTTATTAAAACTATTCCATGAATAAAGTATAACAAATCACATAAATAATACTTTATTACTTGTATTGCATAAAATCCAATCACCGTTGTTACAGCCATCACTTACTAAATGAGCGCCAATTAATTAACGAATAATAACCAATGCTACCAAAAAGGTGAATGAGAAAGTAGTTTAACCTCAAAAAATTATAAAATAGGAACACAATAACTACATAGTTTTTCAACATAGTTAATTTTTAAATCACATTATTTAATTGTACTAAACATTAAAACCATTATTGGGTGACAGTCTATTAATCACTGCATACTGATACGTTTACGGTTCAGAACCAAACTGAGTTCTTTTCCCGGATAGGGAGTAAAATTAAACGCATGTAATCTGAGATGCAGAGGCTCCGTACAAGGTGCATGGGTCCGGCTGGGCTCGGCTCGAACTTTTCTAATTGAGGAAGAGACAGCGGCGAAGAAGGAAATGAGCGAGGGAAAGGTAAATAAAGAGGCAGCCAAGGGGGTTCACACTGTGTTCAACCTAGCGCAGTCGTCTTTTCTACCTTGCACAGTGTATTACACCGGCTCATTCACCCTGAGAGGCCGTATTATAATATGTTGGAATAGTCCTACTAATTTCCATTAAGCTTGTGAAATGTCAAGAATTTTAGAAAGTAAAATGGCAATTGTTGCTTCATAACCGAAGAACAGCTAGGCTTATTGAGGATTTAATCCTAATTTCTGGCATAAAACCTTTTCTTTGTACCATGAAAGGCGCTATTGTATTATTTATCTTATGATAACCCCTTTAAGTTTTTACTTTGCTATGGCTTTTATTATTACTGACATCACAAATCTAAATACTTGTAAGCATTACAAAATTTCGGCTACTAAATTTGTAGCAATAACGAGCTGGTGCTTAGTAATTATGGTGCCAAACTAAGCCCGCTACTGCGCATAACATCATAGTCAGTTGGTATTGAGCACAGTGAATCGCCCGACCACATAGGCAGCCACCACCACCACCACCACTACTGCGATATAATTCATGTGGCGACTGATATCGTCTTATTCGCGGGCTGCCAGTAGCGCTTCTACCTATTGGTTTAAATTCTTACTGTTCGATCTTCATTTTGTTTACATGATCCTCCACTTTCGTCTGTGTGCAATTATTATTTCATTTGTACTCTGGATTCCCAATTCTCCTCTAATATCAGTTTTACCTTCTCTGCTTCGTACATAGTACATACGCAGGTTGCACACCACCCAAACATTCGATACCAAAATTTCATTGGAAATGCAAGATTTAGGGTTCCGTGAATCCAAGAATTTTCAGAAAAAGTAATTGTTTGTGTGTGTGTGTGTGTCCATGTATCTGCAAAATTCAAAAACGAAAAGTCCGTTAAATATCAAACTTGATTCAACACGAACATTTTTCAAGAAATTTCCCCACCTCAAGCTACCCCTTACATGGAAAGCTTTTCGAATATTTTGATTTTCTCAAAAATGGCTCCAACAAGTTTGATTAAAGATATTTAGATTAAAATAAAATTCATAGATTGAATTTCTTAGCAATAGCCTCTGAAATACTCTTCATTCATCCTGTTTATCTTTTGCATAACTGATAAACCGTAGGAGATAGACAAAAACTTTCTGCACAGAAATGTATATCTCTTTACGTTTTTGTTGTGGAGGTAACCCTTTCCAAGATATTGCTGGTTATTGGTTTCAATTGTATACTGCTTATACTTTTCTTAGACAGGAAGTGTCAGTTTTTCTTTTGTTTTACTCCTGGCCAAGCAAAGAAGCGATTTGAAATGACAATCGCATAACGGTAGCTTTTAAAACATTTGACTATGCACTTAAGCATAGCGTTTCGTTTAGTTCCCTTCTACTTATAAGGAACCAAGTAATAAGGATATCCTGCTAATGTTTATCGCGATTAGCATGTGAAGAAAGAAGAATAATGTTTTGTAAAAGGTTTTTCTGTAGAGCAGCTAGAGAAGGTCATGTGAATGTAACACATTAGATTTTTTACTTTCTCTATACGCACTATGTACATAGTGTATAGAGAAGGTATTGCACTCCACCCAAAAATTCGATGCCGAGATTTCACCAGAAAAATATATTTTAGGGTCCCCAATATCCAAAAAATGTACTGTGTACCATTCACATGACCTTCTCCATATTCCTGCAACAAATAATTCTTAAAAAGCTTATATTTCTATTTACTTTATGCTAATCAGAAAAAAATAGCAGAAATAGTCTAATTACTCGCTTCCTTGTAAGTAGAAGCGAAATAAAGGACAACCGTAGGTTAAAGTGATAGTCAAAAGCTGGTTGCTAAGTCAATGAAGTTCCTTTGTTTATATGGATAGGAGTTTACAAGTTCCTGTATGAGAAAAGTATGTTTTTCATAGCAGAAACCAAAAATAAGGAATGTCTAAAAAACGACGAACTCCACGAAAAAAAAAAAATAATATATATATATATATATATATATATATATATATATATATATATATATATAACATAAATTGTGTGTTTTAATGTGCTCTACATTTTTTGTGTAGTAAGTTTTTGCCCATCTCTTACGGTTTAGCAGTTATTCAAAATTTAGTAAAATTCATCCAGAATAAACTACTCTTCAGAGGCTATTCCCAGAAAATTCAAGATATACATTTTATTTGTCAGGTAAATATGTTTAATATACGCAATTTTAATCAAAATCATTAGCCATTTTTTAGAAAATCAAAATTTTCGAAAAAATTCCATGTAAAGGGTAATTGGGAGTGGGGGGGGGGATTTTTCTCAAAATCTTCGTGTCGCATCCCTGGAAGATACTAAACTTAAATACCAAGTTTGGTATTTTACCGACTTTTCGTTTTTGAGTTATCGTGTTCACAGACACACGGACATACGGACACACACACACACACGGACCTTTTTGTGAAAATCCTTTTTTTGGATATTGGGGACCCTAAAACATATATTTCCGGTGAAATATCGGTATTGAATTTTTTGGTGGAGTGCAATACTTTCTCTATACACTATGTAAATAGTGCGTGTGGAGAAAGTAAAAAATCTGATGTGTACCATTCACATGACTTTCTCCATATCCCTGCAACAAATAATTCTTAAAAAGCTTATACTTCTATTTACTTCATGCTAATAAGAAAAAATTAGCAGAAATAGTCTTATTACTCGCTTCCTTGTAAGAAGAAGCGAAATAAGGGACAACCGTAGTTTTTGAGTTATCGTGTTCACAGACACACGGACACACACACACGGACACACGGACACACACACACACACACGGACCTTTTTGTGGAAATGCTTTTTTTTTATATTGAGGACCCTAAAACATATATTTCTGGTGAAATCTCGGTATCGAATTTTTGATGAAGTGCAATACTTTCTCTATACACTATGTACATAGTGCGTATGGAGAAAGTAAAAAGCATTTTCACAAAAAGGTCCGTGTGATTGTGAACACGATAACTCAAAGACGAAAAGTCGGTAAAATTACAAACTTGGTATTTAAGTTTAGTATCTTCCAGGGATGCGACACGAACATTTTGAGAAAAATCCCCCCACCCCCAACGAGCCTTTATATGGAACTTTTTTCAAACATTTTGATTTTTTCGAAAATGGCTCTAACGATTTTGATTAAAATGTCGTATATTACAGATATTTACCTGAAAAATAAAAGGTATATCTTGAATTTTCTGGAAATAGCCTCTGAAGAGTAGTTTATTCGGATGAATTTTACCGAATTTTGAATAACTGCTAAACCGTAAGAGATGGACAAAAACTTGCTACACAAAAAATGCAGAGCACGTTAAAACACACAATTTATGTTATACAATTTTTTTTCGTGAGTTCGTCGTTTTTGAAGCATTCCTCATTTTTGGTTTCTGCTATGAAAAACTTATATTTTTCTCATACAGGAACTTGTCAGCTCCGATCCATATACAGAAAGGAACTTCATTGACATAGAAACCAGCTTTTGACTATCATTTTAACCTATGGTAGTCCCTTATTTCGCTCCTACTTACAGGGAAGCAAGTAATAAGACTATTTCTGCTCATTTTTTCTGATTAGCATAAAGTAAATAGAAATTAGATTTCTTTCAGTTAATGATGGTTAATTGAGATGTTTTATGACAAGCTCGAAGCAAGAACAGCCTACGTGAAGTCCAGCTTGAGGTGGGACTGCGTCTTCACGAGAAGCATATATTTTCTTGACTTAGACGTGACTGTATAACTTTGCATGCGTGGCGAGCAGAGGACGGAAATTCTCCGTAACGGCCTGCATGTCATGTATATCGGAGTTATTAGCTGAGACTTTATATGGTCAGTGTCCAGGTGGAGGCGAGGCTCGCTCAGGATGACAGCGGGATTCCTGTCCTGTCACACACACACACCAGATGATGTGACGGTCGGATTTGGACAACGAGCAAAAGGCTCATGCAACTCCTACTTCAAGTTTTCAACTCAGCAGGAGACCCATAACGAGTAAGCTCTGTCTCTGTGACAACACATTGTCGTACGAGGTCATCCCCTTCAAGGGTATTTCGTCATTGCTCTCTTCTTTTGTTCCCGCCCACGCAATGGCTTGAAAAGCATCAATATTATTTAATTAAGATAACATTAGACCCTATTAGGTTTCCACGCTTCTTATAGCACACCAATGAATCAAGGTTTCAATAACTATGAACTAATTATTGCTTCCACACTAGCGGTGTGTAGGACAGGAAAGTAAATGTCATAGCCGGCAATTGAACCCCGGATCATCTGGTTTCCGTCCGGTACCTCTAATCACTGAGCTGAAAATATGCAATTCTTTTGAGATTACACACTCCAATGGTGACTTACAATGTCGAGGTACTTTACTGTAATGAATTGTAATGTACCGGAGGGGATTTTGCACTTCAGCCAGTAATTAGGCTTTTTGTACGTCAGACTCCGGAAGGGAGGATGAGATGAGAGCAATTACAGAGGTGGTCGGAACCGGAGAACGGCAGGGAGCCATCGTGAACGGTTCCCAAGAAATTCTTTATTTCGAAGAGGTGAGCGCTAGGAGCCGATCCCGCGCCTTCCTGCCGCTGAGTTAACAAAGAAAAATCATGTCCACGAGAGGGCGCCACTACACAATCCTCGCCGACACAACTCTGAAACAATGACCATATGGGGGAAATAAAATAGAGGAACAAGAACTGATCCCATGACTTCCTGAATACCTGGTTCGTTAGTACTTTTAAATCCCGGGCATTCAATGAATCCTTTCAAAGCCATTAATAGAAGTGCTTAAAATGACGAAATAAAACGTGTGCTACATGATAAAAGTTCATTTAACTTATATAGTTCAAAA
This sequence comes from Hymenopus coronatus, assembly GCA_030762935.1. NCBI lineage: Eukaryota > Metazoa > Arthropoda > Insecta > Mantodea > Hymenopodidae > Hymenopus > Hymenopus coronatus. The sequence goes on from CM060882.1 coordinate 136,022,996, forward strand.
ATCTAAATGCATACTTCAAGATCTAATTAGAAGTAGTTTTCTAGGACTGAAACTGACAAAGATCAGTATATCCCCGAGGCTACATAAGGTATTAAAAATTTAAGTACTTGTTTGCTTAAGCACGCGATAAAATAACAAGTTACTTATTAAAACTAAATAGAATATTCAATATTGATCTTGCCAAAAACATATTTCATTTACAACACAAAAGGAAAACTTGCAAAATTGACAGAAATTGGATAATGAAGGGATTGGACATTTACAAAAGTGCAGAGTCCGTTTCAATGATGATATTCTACATCAGGTTCGTGACATAATGGGTTATGTTAATTGCTATTTCTGTTATTTATTCTCTGTTGAATATTCAACAATAAAATGGCTATTTTCTCAGTTATCAAAAATAAATTATGAAAGCAAGAAAACTGAAAACCAGTTGCAACTTGAAGATATTATATTGGAGCTCACTGAGGAGGTTTAGCATACCACAAAATATTTTTCAATGTCAACCTATATGACCCAGGCGAAGCCGCGTATGAAAGCTGGTTTTGCAACAAACACAAAAGGTATGAGAGGTAGTGGTCGGCCTAATACATGTATGACAAATAAAAAGATCTGATGCGCTCCATTCACGTGACTTTCTGTATATCTCTGCAACAAATTATTGTTAGAAAGCTTATGCTTTTATTTATTTCATGCTAATTGAGAAAAAAAGTAGCAGGATTCTTTTATTACTTGCTTGCTTATAAGTAGATGCTAAATAAGGGAGTGCCATAGATTAAAGTGACAGTCAAAAGCTGGTTGCTATATAACCGAAGTTCCTTTGTTTGTATGGACAGGAGTTCATACATTCCTGTATGAGAAAAGCATAAGTTTTTCAAAGTTGAAACCAATAACAAGAAATGTCTAAAAGAAAGATCAAATCCACGAAAAAAATATATTTAACTTAAAATTTGTGTTTTATGTGGTAAGTTTTTGTCATCTCTTACGGTTTAGCAGATATGCAAAATTCCGTAAAATTCATCAACAACAAAATAGTCTTCAGAGGCTATTCCTGGAAAATTCAAGATATACATTTTATTTATCAGGTAAATATCTTTTATATATGATATTTTGATCAAAACTGTTAGGGCCATTTTTAAGAAAATCAAAATTTTCGAAAAACTTTCGGCGTTGCATCCTTGGAAAATACCAAACTTAAATACCAAGTTTGGTATTTAACAGTCTTTTCGTTTTTAAGCTATGCTGTACACAAACAAACACACACGCGCACACGGATCTTTCTCTAAAAATGTTTTTTTTTAATTCTGATATACCCAAAACATGTATTTCCAGTGAAATCTTGGGACCGAATTTTTGGGTGAAATGCAGTACCGTCTCTATACACTATGTACATAGAACGTGTAGAGAAAATAAAAATCTGATGGTTACATTCACATGGCTTTCTCTACCTGTTCTGCAAACTATTCTTATCAAAGATTATTCTTCTATTTACATCATGCTAAACGAGATAAATATTAACACAATTGGTCTTATTACTTAGTTTCTTATAAGCAAAAGGGAAATAAGGGAATATACCAGGCTAAAGCGATAGTCAAATCCTTTAAAAGCCGGTAGATAAGTGAACAATAGAAGTTCGGTTCGCTTTGCATTTCCAGAAAAACAAAGGATAGATGAAAAGAAAGGTGGCTCCGTTTGAGAAGAAACCTATCAGAAGGAATGTTTCGAAAACGGTCAAATCTATATTAAAAATGTATACGAACTAAATTGTGTGTTTTAACGATATCTACATTTTTAAGTAGTAAGTTTTTGTTTATGCCTTATGCTTTATCAGTTATGCAAAATTCGTCATTTTTTTCCAGAATGAACAGGTCCTCAGAAGCTATTCGTAGAAAATTCAATATACAAATTTCAATTGTGATGTAAATATATGACATTTTAATCAAAATAGTTAGAGCCATATTTGAGAAAAACATCATTTTCACAATTTTTTTCCATCTAAAAGTTAGTTAAATTTCGTGTCGCATCCTTAGTGTTTAAGGTCTTGTAGGTTTCTAACTATGATGTCTACAGACATACGGACCTTTTTCTAAAATGCTTTTTACATATATTTCCGGTGAAATCTCAGTATCGAATTTTCGGGTGGAGTTCAACGCTTCTTCTATACACATTTGCATATTACGTGTAGAGAGAGTAATAAAGCGGAATATACTCCGTGAGTGTAGGTTTTATATCATCATCATCATCATCATCATAACTATCATCATCCAAGCGAAGCGCTACTAAAGAGTTTTTAACATGTTTATGCCTTCGGTGGCTGTGTCACTCGGCTGACTGACTGTCCATCTGTTTTCTGTATGAACTAAGAGGTATCATACATGTTGCAGTTTTGGTGATCTGGTGATCCAAAGCATTCTCGTCATTCTTTCTTTCGTAATCGGCTTAGCCTCCCCGCATTTGTAGGAATGACACCTCCCTAGGACTTACAAGCCAATGCCTAGGGGGCAGAAGCCTATCGGAGAGCTAATGGCACAAAACTACAGAATGGAGAGGCTGTTACGAGCCAGGCATTAACATGAGGAAGTGGATGACACGGAATGTAAGCGAAGTTGATGGGGCCCGAACCCGGGCCGCCTAAATGGGAGGCGAGCGGTCTAACCACTCACTAACGCCATTCTTGAAGTGTGATATTTTCGTGTATGCGTATTTTTCAACTGATAAACTAATTCATTGGGGCATTTATGTTAAGCATATCATGAAATAATGCTTCTAGATTCTGCAACAAGTTATAATGAAAGGAACCCAACTGCATAACTGTAAATGCCATGAAAAGGTAAATGAAGTTACAAAACTAATACAACAAAGTTACCACGAAAATATTAGTAGGCAGGTCATTTATTTTCTGCTGTCCAACAGATTGTTTTATATTTTAGTATACATTTCAGCTACAGAATTAAAGTTAACAAAACCACATTATCTCTATCTTGCTCTTTTCCAGAGGAATGTTTCACTTTGCAGCTCTTCTTGCCCATTTTATAGGAACGTTCCATTGACCATGACAATATCTTTTAAAATATCTGACGAGTTCCATTCACGTGACTGTCTCTCTACATCTCTGTAACAAATTATTGTTAGTAAGTTTATTTATGTACTTCATGCTAATCGAGATAAAAATTAGCAGAAACGGTCTTATTATAAGTAGATGGGCCAAACCTACAGTCAAATGCTTTAAAATATGGCTGAATGGGATGGAAATCCGTTTCGTTGACAAGTTTCCATATGAGGAAAGCTTTAAGTATTTTAAAACTGAAACCGATAAGAAGGAATATCTTGAAAGCGGCCAACTCCACGAAAAAATGTATATAACAATCTGTGTTTAAACAAGATCTATATTTTGAGTAGTACGTTTTTGTCCATCTCTTACGGTTTAGCAGTTGTGCAAAATTCAGAAAACTTCAAGAGAGTCCCCCGACCACAAAAAGCCCTTTACATGCAACCTTGTTTAAAATCATTTTTTTCTCAAAAATGATTGTAATGATTTTGATTAAAATTCCGTATATCAAAGGTGTACACAAGACATATAAAATGTATATTTTAAATTTTCTGGAAATAGACTCTAAGATCTACTTTATTCTGGATGAGTTTTGCACCGATAAACCGTAAGAGATAGACACAGAAAGATGCATATCTCGTTAAAAATTATAATTTACGTAATATACATGTTTGTAAAGGCCATCGTTTTTGAGGTACTTGTTGTTATTGGTTTCAATTGCAAAATATTTAAACTTTTCACATACGGGAATCCTGGTCGTGAAAAAGAGCGAATTTCAACCGCAGAGCAACCAGCTTTTAGAAGATTTAACTATGGTTTTAGCCCAGTATATTCTCGTACTCCCTTTCTACATATAAGGAAGAAAGTAGTAAGACCATTTCTACCAAGTTTAATATCAATTAGCTTGAAATAGAAGAATAACCTTTTTCAACAGCAATTTATTACAGGGATGTAGAAAAAGTCATGTGAATGGAACACATCAGATAAAGTTTTGGTTACAGCTACACTGGCTCAACCAGTTTTGTTTCGTGGCTATTTCTGTTAAATGAAGTTCAGCTAAACGAAAGTAGAGGATTATATATTCGTTAACTAACCACCGAAAAACTATTTACATGACAATTTTCTTTCAAACCAGCACTGGACAGTTATTTCTAGTTGGAAAAAAATGCCTGTCCGTTTTGAAGCAATTGGAAAGTTTCTGTGTTCGGCAGCTTTAAGTCATGTCCCCTTGCAGAAAATATTTAGTTTTGAAAAATCTGATGTGTTACATTCACATGACTTCCTCTAGCTGTTCTACAAACTTCATACATAAGATTCTTCTTACTGCACCTTGCTAATCGTGGTACTCATTAGCACAATGCTCTTATTATTTAGTTCCATATAAGTAGGAAGAAAATAAGGGAATACACTAGGCTAAACCAATAGTCAAATGTTTTAAAAGATGTCGTTATGCGATTGTCATTACAAATCGCTTCTTTTCTTGGCAAGGAGTGGAACAAAAGAAAAACGGACACCTCCCGTCTGAGAAAAGTATGAGTACTTCACAACTGAAGCTAATAACAATGAATACCGCGAAAACGGCAAGCTTTACGAGAAAAATGTATATAACATAACTTGTGTATTTTAACAAGACCTACAGTTTTTGTATAGTAAGTTTTTGTCTATCTCTTACTGTTTACTAGTTATGCCAAATTAAGCAAAATTCATCCAGAATAAACAGGTCTTCAGAAGCTATTCCCAGAAAATTCAAGATATACATTTTATTTGCTAGATAAATATCTGTAATATATGGTATTTTAATCAAAATCGTTAGAGCCATTTTTAAGAAAATCAAAATTTTCGAAAAAGGTTCCATGTAAAAGGTAGTTTGGGGTGGGGGGATTTTTCTCAAAATCTTCGTGTCACATCCCTGGAAGATACTAAACTTAAATACCAAGTTTGGTAATTTAGCTAGTTTTCGTTTTTGAGTTATCGTGTTCACAGGCACACGGACACACGGACACACACACACGGACCTTTTTCTGAAAATGCTTTTTTTGGATACAGGGGGTCCTAAAACATGTATTTCCAGTGAAATCTCGGTATCGAATTTTTGGGTGGAATACAATACTTCTCTATTGCTATGTACATTGTACATATGGGGCTAGAGAAAGTAAAAATTCAATGCCATAGACGGGATTTAAACTACGGGTCTTCCGATATGTAGCCGGTTGCCCCCATTGAGTTACCAGGGAAACATCACGACACGATATTAAATTCCTCAACAGACTCGCATATTTCCGGGTAAACCACAAGGTGATCTAGAATTGTTTTGAGATGGCATACCCCAATGGTGACTTAAGTACATCCTTCGTAGTTTTTGTTCTCACACAAGCAATGTGTAGGACAGTAGTTGGATAAGTAGAGTCAGGCTGAAATACCGTATCCGCATGTTGCCATGGTAGCTCAGAGACTAGAGCAAGCGACTAGAGATCAGGAAATCCGTAGTTCAAATACCGGCAGAGGTATTGAATTTTTCAAAACAGATATTTCCGCTGAAATCTCGGTTTCCAATTTTGGGCTGGAATACAACACCTTCTCGATGCACTGTGTAGATAGTTCGTGTAGAGAAATATCAGTACCACATATATGGAAGATCTGTAGCTATTGTTTTATTAATGAAATTATCAATGAGAATAAGCATGAGTAGAGGATAATTAATTCATATTTAAGCAAAATCACAATGATTTATGAGAACTTATAATTAAGAGATGAAATAAATAAAAACATTATTAATGTATCAATAGAGATTTAATGCAAGAGTTTAAAATAATACTGTTCTGAATGTACTGGGGACTCATAGAGAAATACTCCTTGATTTAATGAGATTATATCTTTAAATTAATTTTATTAAGATATATACGCACTCAATTAAAATGCCAGATGCAAATGAGGATCACGATCAATATTAGATAATGTATAGTTAATAGAAAAGGAGTAGCACTAGACAAGACGTAGGAGCATGGAGAGGAAGTAATATAGATTCAGAAAATTTCCAAGTTGTTGCAAAATTGACATGGTCCATGACACGGAAACAATTATATCAAAAACAAACATAAAAGAAAAAGTTAGAAAGAGGGAATTAAAGCATTCATGTAATCCATACATGAAAGAACTACCAATAATACTAGTATCAATATTGAATGGACAAATATAAGTGAAATATTAAAAATGTCTCGGAATTCAACAATAGGAAAATGTAAAATTAAATAAAGGAAAAGTAGACAGTGTGTGGATAAACGATTTGAAAAAAATCGTTGAAGGGACGAAATAGTGCTTTTGCAGCATTGGTACTAAAAATACATTGAGCAGTCTAATATTCAGAATAATTTTACTATAGTAATTCTAAATCGCATATTAAGAAATGTAATTTTAAAATTAAAAATCCCTTTGAATGTGTAGCATTAAGTTTAACTATATAGGTAACTGAAGAAATTGGGCTGCAGAAATTACTTCCTTTAAATCTCATTATCTGAAGGCTAAATCTGTTTATAGTGTTATGAAGTTTTTATTTGCATTTTCAGAGGTTTTTTTTTTTTGTTGTTTTTTTTTGGTAGTGTTTAATGCCCGCTTTAACTACTTATGGCACCGCAGGCGGTGACAATGATGATTCATGAATGATGATGGAGCACCGATGGAATGTGATGGCGGGGGAAACCGAAGTACCCGGAGAAAACCCGCCCCAGCGCCGCTTTGTGCACCACAAATCTCACATGCGGTCACCTGCAGTGTGTGGATAATGTTTCTATATATTTGTTGTAAATCTCTTGTGTAATAAAGGATGTCATCCTTTTATATTATTTTGTTATACACAACTTTGTACATCTACTTTCTCGCTTAAAAATAATAGTTATGTATATACCCACAAACATCATCTACAGAGGCAACAGAAGTGAATCCCGATTATGTACATAATCTCTGGTGCGAACGTGAGCAAATGCTTCTCATAATAAATCAAAGTAACGAGCTATTCCCTGACACATTTTATTAAGTACAGTAATGTTTATGGGTTTGGATATATTTTTATTTATATTTTAGATTATAATTTTTGATTGCTTTATTAACTTAGCCAATTATCGTGTTGACTTTGTTAGCTATCTCTTCTAGTCTAGGTTTTTGACATTTTGAAAGATATGCTTTTTAAGATAGACCGATACTATAAATCAAGTTTAGTCCTTTCGAAACATGCTGAGGTATTTTACGTGTTCTCTTCCTCTTTCTTCAATCTCTCCCCCTCACCTCTGCAATGAGAAAATGTTTAACGTTCACTATTTTGCACACTCGCTTTTATGAATACTCTTTATGTATCACTAGATATTATTGAAGGGTATTAACTATATATTAGAATTTTTAATTTTTTGCCCTTGTTATCCATAATTTTTTGTCAATTCTTATTGAATCAAAAATAATGGTTTTATATGTGGTGAGCAATTGCACCAGCTCTATCAATATTTGCTAGTTTAGAGGGCTTTCGTTTTTAAGGGAGCCATGGATGACATTCTTTCACGAAAACGCTCATTGTTATTTCTAGCAATACTTCGTAATCTAACATCTATAGGACGGCCAAGTTAAAATATAACATCGATATGTCATATTAAAATTATTAATAAATTAATTCTTCTTTATTACTTCACACTGTACTATATTTTTATCTATTATATTCTCAATCCTTCAATTATTAAAAAAGTTAGAAAATGCAGTTTACCAACAAATTTATAAACTTGATGAATAGGTATATGTCTGGAAATTATAATGGAAATATTAAAATTCCTATTATTTGTTTCATGAAAACTTGGATGTATATTAATTTATTTATATTTAAGTGTTTATGTGCAATTTTTCTTGGATTATTTCTCTGCTCTTCTGTTTTTGCTAGGTATATTCAGATTCAAATGCTCTAGAGTGTTACAAATGTCATGATAAATTGCACAATGAAATATATGGGTTTAAAATCTTTGCTACTAAGTTGTAGTTTTATTTTTAGAATTTAAAAATAAGATTTGGCGTTTAGATACTACAAATAGTTCCTTTTTAAATCAATTAGATTAATGTCTTTTCTTGCAGACGTTTAATAAATTTAACGCACTAATGATAAATTTTGCATTAAATTACATATATACACGTGAAAGATATTACTCAGTTTTTCTACTGACCTGTAGGTTATATTTTATAATAATGGATACATTTTGAGGACAGTAGTACATTTATATAAAAATGCATTACCTAAATAACTTAAAAGCGATACTAATGAAACTTTAAAACAACAAACATTTAAGTTACTGGCCTAATAACATGGAAAAAAGATAATTTTCAATAAATAAATACTTATTTTCTCTCAAAGTATGATCCAGCTCCTCCGTCTTTCTCTTGTTTCTGATATTAATTATATTAATATCCAGTTTCACATAGATCTTCTTGAGTCCTAAACTTGGTTTTGCTCAGTATCTCTTCTGTGTATTCCTTAGTAAGATCCTAAGACCTGCCTATATTTTTCCCCCTCTGCATAAACACTTTTAGGCTGTCCTTGTTTCATCTACTCTTTTCTTCGACAGCTTCGTTACTGCTTAATTCTGTCGGTTTTATCCATCTTCTCCAACCGCATTTCAAATAGTTTTCCTCATGTCATCGCTACGTAAAATACAAAACTATATAATGGCATGCTCCATATAAATAACATCACTTATTTATTCCATCAGCTTCTTTACATGATGCGAAAAGGCTGACTCTATAGCTCAATCAGTAGAGCCTTGCCTGCTCTACGAGGAGTTCTGGGTTCATTTCTGGCTGGGGTGGTGGAAATGTTTCTCTTACCAAGATTATTTCCCAACCTACCCAGAGGCTGGAAGTATAAATTTGTGTGTATGGTCTATCGTACAAAACTCCCCAAAATTAGAAATTCAATGTAGTTGTAGAGTTAACATCATTGTCAATAGGCAATGTGTTCCAAAGGTAGACATGACCACTAAGTTAAAGGTGAGGGATTAATGGAATTATAAAAACATGTTCTGAAGTTTATTTAAAGCCTTCTCTTACGTTTGCTACCTTATGATTCCATCAGAACTTCAAGACTTCTGAAACAACTCAATGATTTAAACTTATCCGCTTCCTCCAGGTGGAGTCATGAATGTGGGAGGAGCTGCTCAAATCCTTATGAACTTAACACTGATCATTATATCGTCACTTTTTTTCTTACTCTTACTTTTTACTTTCGACTGCACTCTTTGATGAGATTAAGAAAAACAGATACCCACTTAAAATGTAAGAGTTAATATTTTAAGAAGTTCCAACCATATAGAATAATGTCGGGAATGGGTTTTGCTACATAGTTTTATTTGGTAACTTGATTATTTCAACGAGAGGTTATTGTTCTGTGTCTGAATATTGTTGTATCAGAATAAGAGGGTTTTATGTATGTTTACAAAAAAAATTAACGCATAACACCGATTCTCCCAAGTCGGTATCGCAAACATAAGATGTTTGAACCAAAATAGTGTGAGCAACGTTTCAGGAAATAAAAATTGCGAACATTTCTTCGTGCCCTACGTCTTACTTGTGGAGGGGCAGATTCTAAAAACATTAATTTTTCACTGTCGTAAAAAGTGCTAGATTTATACATCTTTTACGACTGATGCTACTTTCTAAACAGGCTACTAGAGTCCAGTGAACTTAAAGCATAAACTTTCTCTTTTTATCCAATATTTGAGTGAAATACAGTATAAAATATCTAAATGGTAGAAAGAAGAAAACACATTTTAAAAATCCTAGCTAATAAGCTTTTAAAGAGCTACGAATAATTGAAACAAATGACTGTCTATTGTGTTATCCTCGTTAATATAAAATGTCGCAAGAATGAGATATCTTTTACACGCTGCTAACACAAAACTTCGGGATATGCATTTTCTTTTTCCTAAAGGGATTGCTCTCCTAATTGGAGGACTTGCACCTCCCCTGCCGAAGAGCAAACAAACTTTTAACATAGCATATCCAGGAAAGATTGTAAACCTCATGCCATGTTGGGTGGTAAATATGAAGGAAAAGAAATGTAAGGAAGAAAGGAATGATAGGAAAATATATGGATCAAATTAATCAATGCAGCATACGCCTAGCTATAGAAATATTCAACCAAGTTGGCCGATCCAAGTGTTTGAATCAAGGACCTCTCGAATTGGGTCTTACAGATCCTGAGGCGATACCTAGCTCGCTTGTGTTTTATTCGACATGCAGTAACTGAAATAGATATATACTAATAGAAAAATATAAGCATTTTGACAAGATAAGAGTATTTTTCCATCTAAAGGGTGGAGTATAGCTTGAAAACCTTTATATAGAGTCTTAAATGGTGCTTATCTTGCATAAACATTTGATATTGACCCAGCTTTTCATTTTACTCTCTTTCTCTCTCTCTCTCTGTCTTTCTCTCATATGTTTACTTTCTCTATACGTACCATGTACATAGTGTATAGAGAAGGTATTGCACTCCACCCAAAGATTTCACGGGAATGTATGTTTTAGGGTCCCCTGTATCCAAAAAAAAGCATTTTCAGCAAAATGTCCGTGTGTTCTGTGAGCACGATAACTCAAAAACGAAAAGTCGGTAAAATACCAAACTTGGTATTTAAGTTACGACAGGGATACGAAAACGAAAAAAAATTGAGAAAAATCCCCCCACCCCTAACTACCCTTTACATTGAATTTTTTTTCGAAAATTTTAATTTTCTTAAAAATGACTAGCGATTTTGATTAAAATATCGTATATTACAGATATTTACCTGACAAATAAAATGTATATCTTGAATTTTCTGGGAATAGCCTCTGAAGACTACTTTATTCTGGATGAATTTTACGGAATTTTGCATAACTGCTAAACCGTAAGAGATGGAATAAAACTTACCACAGAAAAAATGTAGAGCACGTCAACACAAGCAATTTATGTTATATACATTTTCGTGGATTTGATCGTTTTTTCGATAGTCTTTGATTTTGGTTTCAGCTTTGAAAAAACATACTTTTCTCAAACAGGAATTTATCAACTCCTGTCCATACAAACAAAGGAACTTCAGTCACATAGCAACCAGTTTTTGACTATCGCTTTAACCTATGGTACTCACTTATTTCCCTTCTACTTACAAGGAAATAATTAATAATAAGACTATTTCTGCTTATTTTTTCTCGATTAGCATGAAGTAAATAGAAGCATTAGCTTTTTAAGAACAATTTGTTTCAAAGATGTAGAGAAAGTCATGTGAATGGAACACATCAGATTTTTTATAGTGTTTAACGCCCGCTTTAACTACCAAGGCACAGCAGGCGATCTTTATTTCATACACATCAGCTTAGGCGAAGAGATTAAAATATATAATTTTAGTAACCCATCTAATTCATTGTTCTGTCATATGGCGTTAAGTTTATGCATTTCTAAATAAGGTGTTAAAAGGCATTATTCTTAAATTTATTTAAAGTATTGAAGGTTTTTACCTATACTTCCAATTTGGAAAATATTACCGAAATGGCACTATAAAATTTAATTGCTCGACACATTCTAGTCTTACATAGTAAGAAATGAAATGAATTGGAGTTATATTTACTATCGCTCTTTAACTGCTGTGGTTCTGAACGTCCCATTCTATACTGGGCGTGAAAGACAGATTAATTTTGCTCAGAGATCTCTTTATCATGCTTGAGGTTCTTTTACGAGTCGTAAATCTATGACACGGCAACCAGCTTTCCTTGCGAAGGAAGCCATGCTAAGGATTTTACACCCACAAAAATCTATTGTCCTGCGGCGGTTTGAATCCGCGATCTTGGGTATATTAATTACATCACGGTAACCATTACATCACGGAGGGTGTCTCTTACATACCAGGTGCCCTATATTTGACATGAGTAGATATCCCTTCATACGTTAAAGGAGTTGCAGAACTCAACGGAGTTATGAATTCAAACCGGTTCGTGGGGAACTGAGTGACCATCGCTTTACCCCTCTAGCTTATCACTAGAGACGTTAAGCAGGTCGCACTCAGAGTCTGTGCCTCACTGAAGGTTTAAACTTGAAATAGCCCCGTTAAGTTCTGCATCTCTTTTAATGCACAAAGGGATATTTGCACTCGTCAAACACAGGCAGTTGGATCATCTGGTAAATATGTAAAAATTCCGCAGGATGTTCACTAACATATAATCTCTGATTATAGAATCGAAATACCGCTGCGTACTTTATAGCAGCTGGTGAACAAAATGCCACTTCCTTTGTAATTTCCTCCCTTTGGTAATAAATCAGTACGGTAAACTTTTATTTTTATATTGATTTAATTGTTTTTTCACACTAGCTGTGTGTAGGACAACAGTTGGGTAGGTAGATTCAGACTGAAAAATCCAATGCCATAGCTGGGATTTGATCCACGAATCTCCCGGTCTCTAGCCGGTTGCTCTACCACTTATCTACCATGGCAACATGCCGGCAAAGCACTAAATTTCTCAACTGACTCGTATGTTTCCCGGTAAACTTCAAGGTTATCTCAAATTACTTAGAAATGACAACCCCAACGGTGACTTACAAAGTAAGTAAGTACTTAAGTCCCAGAATTCATAGTATAGCCAACTATTATGACCAATTAGTATTGATTTAATTGTTTTTTCACACAAGCCGTGTGTACGATAGGATAGCCGGGATCTGAACCACGGATCGTGTGGTCTCTAGCCGGTTGATCTACCACTGTGCTACCATGACAATATGCCGGCAGAGCACTAAATTTCTCAACTGACTCGTATATTTCCCGGTAAACCACAAGGTGATTTCAAATTATTTACAGATTGCATACTTAATGGCGACGCACAATGTCGGAAGTACTTTAAGTCCCAGGTTTCATAATATAGCCAACTATTATAGTCAATTAGTATTGATTTAATTGTTTTCTCACACAAGTTGTGTGTAGGACAGGAGTTGGATATTACATTTTATATTATTTTTATATTTCCTACAAGTATAATAGAAGCTTAAAAGTTATAAGTATACAAAAGATGAACTCTGAATAACTGACCAGAAAAATTATACATGGAAAAGTCGTGTTCAAAGCATGAAGAATAAATGGCCTTCCAATTAAATTTGCATGGATGAACAGTTGAGTGTGATATTTGGTAAAAAGCAATGCAGCATTCTGCATTTTGGTCTCAGAGAAAAGGCCCCAATTAAATAATTTTCCATAAAGTGTATATTTACCGGTTATTATGGGGCAGGTCACGCATCAGAACTTGTCAGGCCGCTTTCGTTTCCCACCAGCTGAGTACAGTTGAAGCATGACATGCTCCAGTCCTTAACAGAACAAGCAAACTTAATTTTATATTACATGAATCATGCTCTCATGCTCGGGGCTCAATAATTGCTGACAACGGTGCAAATAAGGTCCTCTTTCTCTTACATTTCAGAAAACCCAAGTTCCGCATTCAAAATACGGCCTTCGGAAATCCACTTCGATGTCTAAATGCCATCCTCCGAGTTCTGGAGGTAACATGGAGTCTCTGGTTCCCAAGATTTCGGGTTCAAACTCGAGAAGGGCGATGGATGTTTTCGGGCGTAAAACTCCTTAGCATGGCTTCCTTTGGAACAGAAGTAAAATCGTTGGTCCCATGTCGAAAAGAACGTCAAGCTTGAGCAAAATTAAGCGGTCTTTTATGCTCAATACAGAATGTGACGTTGAGAACTATAGTAGTTAAAGAGCGTCCATAAATAACAATCAATTTAAAATGTAATTTCCATGTACGTTTAATTCAGGTGGGCGTGATGAACCCGTTTGTAACATCGTTTTAATTTAAATAGGTACAGGTAGTAAGTACACGGTGCATAGAGAAGGTATTATATTGCACCCAAAAATTCGATACTGAGAAAGGCCCATATGTGTGTCTATGTCTGTGCCTGTGGACAGCATAACTCAAAAATTAATAAGCCGTCAAATATCAAATTTGGTATACTAGTTTGGCGTCTTCCAAAGAAGCGACACGAAGATGTCTCTAACGATTTTGTTTAAAATAACGTTTATTTATAGAATTTTACATCATAAAATAAAATGCTTATCCTGAATTCTTTAGGAATACCATCTTAAGAACTGTTAATTCTGGATGCATAACTAGTAACCCATAAGAAATAGACAAAAACGTACTCCTCAAAATACGTAGATCTTGTTAAACCACACAATTTATGTAATATGCATTTTTGTTGTAGAGATAGCCGTTTTCAAGATATTCCTTATTGTTTTCAGTTTAAACTATGTAGCTTTTCTCAAACAGGATTCACTTCCTTTTCATCTCGCTTTTGTTTACTGCTGGCCTTGAAAAGCGAACTGAATTTCAATTGTGCATACAGCGATCAGCTTTTAAAAGATATGACTATCGCGTTTACTTACATGGAATTAATTAGGAAAGCCATTTCCGATAAAATATTATCTTTCTTAAGAATAGTTTATTTGCAGAACGGGTAGGGAAAGTCGTGTGAATGGAAAACATAAGATGTTTTATTCTTTAGATAGCTTGTAAATTTTGATACCTTCATTGCATGTCCCACTAAAGCCGCTATTTTTATTCATCAGGCAATTCAGCTGTAAGGCTAAGCTTAAGAGAATTACTTTTACATGGCTGCATCTGCTAAAGGAAATAAAAATCCTAATTCTTTTACTTCAATATTATTCCTTGACTTATCAGAATTGTCTTAAGTGAGTGAAGTAGTGAATTTGGAATTGCCTATTAATAACGACATTTTCAGAGTGATGCATAGCTTATGCAGAATTTCAGTATTATAAGAGTTCAGATTAGAGCCGGTCGGAAACAAGAGGTCTTTTATATGATAAATGAAAACTTCTCAATCTCACACACACCCACGCGCATATTGTTTATAGAATAGTTAATATCTAATCGCGAGGAAGAAGCCGCGAGATTGTTGCAATGCCGTTATAATTTTGATATAATAATGTACATTTCTTATTCTATTTCAATGTTTAGGCCACAATCACCTCTTCCGAATGTTATATATAAGTTAATCACTGCATCTTCTTCGAATTCTGCTTTATTTTCTTCATAAATAAGATCGAGTACTGATTTCACTCTGTCCCTTCTTGTCTCACCGACCACATAAAGTGCATTTTTGTTGCTTTTAAGCGTCGTTTATCTTAGTTCCTTAAAGTCTATGTTTCGCTACCATATTTGAAAGCAGGTTTTGTTCATAACACTATAAAGTTTTTGGACATTAATTCTTCTTTCCCATGAGTGATGTATAGGACAAAATTGTAAAGGTAGAATAAAACTGAAAAAAATCTGATGTATTACATTCACGTGACTTTCTCTACATATCTCTTACAAATTATTGTTAAAAACATTATTCCTTTATCTTCTTCATGCCAATCAAGTAAAACCTTAGCAAAAATTGTCTTAATCTTACTTCCTTAAGTAGAAGGAAAGTAAGGGAATACACTAGGCTAGAACGAGAGCCAAATCTTTTGAAGCTGGTTGAAATCCATTTCTATGCATGACCAGGAGTTTTCAACTTTCCGTGTGAGAAAAGTTTAAGTATTTTGAATCTGAAACAAATAATAAGGAATATCTCAGTTACGCAAAATTCAGCAAAGTTCATTCTTTAAAAGCTATTCCCAGAAAATTCAAGATATACATTTATTTTTTGTTTAAATATCTTAGTATACCGTATTTTAATTAAAATTGTTGGAGCCATTTTTGAGAAAATCAAAATTTTCAAAAGGTTTTGCATGTAAAGGGTAGTTGGGATGATTTTCCTCAAAATCTTCGTGTCTCAACCCTGGAAGAAACTAAACTTAAATACCAACTTTGGTATTTTACCGACATTTGGTTTTTGATTTATCGTGGTCAGAGGCAGACGGGACACGGAACTTTATCTAAAAATGCTTTATTTTGGATACATGGGAACCTAAAACTTTTATTTCCAGTGAAATCTCGGTATCGAATTGTTGGGTGGAATGCAATACCTTCTCTATACATTATGTAGGTACGTGTGAGAAAGTAAAAAGTAATGCCTCAGTCCGGATTTGAACCGTGATCCTTCCGGTTTCCGCGGTTGCTAAGCTACAATGGAAACATGTCGACATGATATTAAATTCTCCTACTGACTTGCAATAGTCAATCAATGAAAATTAATTGTTCTTTTTCACGAGCCGTGTGAAAAACAAAGTCGGACTGTAACATTAAATGCCATAATCGGAATTTAAACCACGGATATTCCGGTTTCCTTCCGGTCGCTCTAACGAAGTGTGCTAAATAGTCCTTGCTTTATTTCTGTACTCATGCTTCTATCAACATATTTTAATAAAACCATTTAACTGGCTATTTTTAGCTACATTGTTTCTAAGTCGCCGTTCACCTGTTCGGTACAAATATTTCACCCCAACTTTAATGATAGCATCTGCTTATTCATAACGGGTGTCCCAAATGAGTCTCTGCTGTGAGGTAATGCGCTAGCAGGCTCACGCGTACAGTTCTGTTGGCAACGTACCGCGCTAATTATCATTAGGAATAAAGATGAACTGAACAAAAATTGAAATTAAGCTATTGTCAAAGAAGATATTGCAAATGCTGTCCTCATTCCTTTTAGGATACGTATAGAAATGCGCTTGTTCCGGACACTTATTTTGATACTTCCCGCGTAACGTGATTTTGCATTTTCTTCCTTTAGTTCATTATTTTGTTTTCGGGACAACTTTACATTACTATAAACGCAATTTCATTTCCTTACTAACGGCTGTATTTGCTGATGAACGAAACAGTTGTTCTAATTTCCGTATTTATTTAGTGTATTTGCGTAACCTTACATTGGAAATTTCGACCAGTTAAAAATTTATGACTACCTCATTTCGGAGCATCATGTGCATATCCAGCTTCACAAAACTTAGCTATTGAATCTCCCACAGTATCAAACTGAGGATATGCTAAATGTGCAAATCGTGGAAAAAATTTACGCTTTACGTTTTCTGAATTCCTATTGTTTTCAAGGAACACGTCCTCAAATATAATTCTCTCTTCAATGTTGATATTTTGGCAAGCACAACCAGATAGTATTGTCTTCAAGGCAAAGTTCTCACGGATTATTCAATCAGGAGCTCGATATCAGCTCAAAGTAATGTTCTTCCTCCATATTTCCATTGCCAACTTAGCCATAGTTTTTTTTTTGTTTTTTTTTTTTAGTGTTTAGCGCCCGCTTTTACTGCTCTGGCACGCAGGCGATGACACTGATGATACATGAAGATGGAGCTCCGGTGGAATGTGATGGCGGGCGAACCGGAGGACCCGGAGAAACCCGCCCACACAAATCTCACATACGGTTGCTTGGGATCAAACCCGGGCCGTCTATTAGCCATAGTGACGAAGTTACGAGCTTATTGTGAGACTCTTTTAAGACACCCTTTATCATCTATCACTGATTTTATTCATCTCTGATACCTTCAGCTGATGACCATAGCTTTAGTTTTTCTATTTAATAATTGCATATCAAATTCTTTCCTATTTTATCACGTATAGTTTCTGATCTTTTTTACCCGATAGCTACTTGACCCCTTTTAGTCCATTGTTTTGACTGTGCTTATAATAAAAAATATTTTAATATGAAGAGTTATTAAAGAAATAGAAGTATAATTAAAGAAAATGAAGGTGCTATAACACCAATAATAAAATTAAGTTTTAACTCACATAAATAGAACAAAGTATAAACAAATATATATCTAAATATAATATATATATATATATATATATATATATATAAGAATAAAATTTATATAGTAGAATAACTTATAATTTTATTATAATTAATATATGGTTTAGTTAGTGATGAGGCCGCGCCGTGGCAGAGTGGTCAGACCACTCACCTAGAAGGCCCGGGTTCGATCCCAAGCGACCGTATATTAGATTTGTGGTGGACAAAGCGGCGCAGGGGCAGGTTTTCTCCGGGTTCTTCGGTTTCCCCTGCCAGCTCATTCCACCGGGGCTCCATCTTCATGTCATCGCTTGCGGTGCCAGAGCAGTAGAAACGTACATTAAACACTACAAAAAAAAGTTAGTGATGGATACCAAGTTGCAAAGTTGCCGGCATTCCAGTAATTATTTTGTTTAGAATAATCTATTTCAATTACACTTTTACTCTTTTTATATTCTAAATCTTTACTTACTGGTTTAAGTTCAATTTGTAGTGTAGTTAACTATCTGAAAAAAATCTGATGTGTTCCATTCACATGACTTTCTCTATTTCTCTGCAACAACTTAATGTTAGAAAGCTTATGCTTATATTTACTTCATGCTAATCGAGAAACAATTAGCAAACAGTCTTATAACTTGCTTCCTTGTAAGTAGATGCGAAATAAGGGAGTACCATAGATTACAGTGATAGTTAAAAGCTGGTTGCAATGAGACTGAAGTTCCTTTGCTTGTGTGGACAGCAGTTGAAAATTCCTGTATGAGAAAAGTATAAGGCTAAAACCAAAAACAAAGAATATCTAAAAAACGATCAACTCAACGAAAAAAATGTATATAACATAAATTGTGTGTTTTAATGTGTTCTACATTTTTTGTTTGGTAACTGTTTGTCTATCTCTTACGGTTTACCGTTACACAAAATTCCATAAAATTCATCCAGAATAAAGTAGTCTTCAGAGGCTATTCCGGAAAAATTCAAGATATACATATTATTTATTAGGTATATCGCTTTAATATACGATATTTTAATCCAATTCGTTAGAGCTATTTTTTAGAAAACCAAAATTTTCACAAATATTTCCATGTGACGGGAAGTTGTGGGTTAGGGTATTTTCTTGAAAATCTTCGTGTCGCATCCTTGGAAGATACTGAACTTAAATACCAAGTTTGGTATTTAATGGTCTTTTCGTTTTTGAGCTGTGCTGCCCACAAACACACACACACATACACACACAGACAGACAGACACACCGGAAAGTTTTCTAAAAATGCTCTTTTTGAATTCAGGTGTTCTCAAAACATGCATTTCCGGTGAAATCTCGGTATCGAATTTTTGGGTGCAATGCAACACCTTCTCTATACACTATGTGCATAGTACGTATAGAGAAAGTAAAAAAATCTGAGATAATCCATTCACATGACTTTCTCTATATCTCTGCAACAAATTTTTGTTAAAAAGTTTATGCATCTATTTACTTCATGCTAAGTGAGGAAAAATTAGCAGAAATAGTCTCATTACTTGCTTCCCTGTAAGTATAAGCAAAATAAGGGAGTACCATAGGTTAAAGTGAAAGCCAAAAGCTGGTTGCTATGTGACTGAAGTTCCTTTGTTTCTATGGACAGGAGTTCCTGTATACGTTTTTTAAAGCTGAAACCAATAACAAGGAATAATTCTAAAACAATTAACTTCAGGAAAAAAAAAAAGTATATAACATAAATTGTCTGTTTTAGCGTGCTCTAAATTTTTGTGTGTTAAATTTTTGTCCATCTATTACGGTTTAGCAGTTATGCAAATTTCCGTAAAATTTATCCAGAATAATGTAGTCTTCATAGGCTATCCCCGGCAATTTCGCGATGTACATTTTATTTGTCATTGTAAATATGTTTAATATACGACATTTTAATCAAAATCGTTAGAGCCATTTGTTAAAAAAATCAAAATTTTCGAAAATTTTTCCATATATAGGGTAGTTGGGGAAGGGGAGATATTCTTGAAAATCTTCGTGTCGCATCCTTGGAAGATACTGAACTTAAATACCAAGTTTGGTATTTAACGGTGTTTTTGTTTTTGAGCTATGCTCCCCACAGACACACACACATACACACAGACAGAAACACAGGCAGTCAGACAGACATACACCGGACATTTCTCTATAAACGCTTTTTTGGATTCAGGTGGTCACAAAACATGTATTTCCAGTGAAATCTCGGTATTGAATTTTTGGGTACAATACAATACCTTCTCTATACACTATGAACATAGTACGTATAGAGAAATCAATAAATAATACATATATATTTTGTAATGTTTGTTCTGGAAATAGAATTTAAAGTTTTGATATAATATGCCCAGATATACTCACCTATGTGACGGTGTAGTATCTTTTGATTTTAGTTATTTATTTGTGATAAGAATATTTGTATGACGGCAAAAATTTTTGTTTAAATGGAATTTCGTTTTGTAGGTGTCTATTACCTTATTTCTATAAAGGCTTAAAAGCGAAGATGACAATCCCTGTAGAAGACTGGAATACGCTTGCAATTCTTCATATTATAAACTTTAATAGGTATTTTATTATAATTTTAATTTCTGTAGTGGTATACTTTGAAGCTAGCAATTAGTTATAATTTAATTGGAGTCGAGTATGTACACATGTGCTTCACAAAAACATACTTATGCGGAACTAGTTTCGAATGCGTGTTGCATGCATTGTCTACTGCTTTCGATTGTAGGATCCTTGATGCACGACTGAACTTCATTAGCGGGTTCTCTTCAAAAGGACGGTCAAAATTCATGAGGTGCGTTTCATGTTTTTTACTTTCTCTACACGTACAGTGTATAGAAAAGTTGGTAATGCACCCAAAAATTCGATGCGGAGATTTCACCGGAAATACATGTTTTAGGTCCCCCTGAATAAAAAAAAAAAATCTGTAAAAAGGTCCGTGTGTGTGTGGGGTCTCTGCGGACAGCATAGCTCAAAAACGAAAAGACCGTTAAATACCAAACTTGATATTTAAGTTTGGTATTTTGCAAGGGTGCGACACGAAGATTTTAAAAAAATTCGAAAATTATAATTTTCTCAAAAAAGACTAACGGTTTTGATTAAAATAGCGTATATTAAAGATATTCACCTGACAAATAGTATGTATACCTTGAATTTTCTGGGAATAGCCTCTGAGGACTACTTTATTCTGAATGAATTTTACGGAATTTTGTGTAACTGGTAAACCGTAAGAGATAGACAAAATCTTACCAGAGAAAAAATGTAGAACACATTAAAACACACAATTTATGTTATATACATTTTTTTCCTTGAGCTGATCGTTTTTTAGATATTTTTTGTTTCTTTGTTTTGGTTTTAGCCTTAAAAACTTATACTTTTCTCATACAGGAATTTTCAACTGCTGTCCAAACAAGCAAAGGAATTTCAGTCTCATAGCAACCAGCTTTTAACTATCACTTTAATCTATGGTATCTATCCCTTATTTTGCTTCTACTTACAAGGAAGCAAGCTAAAAGACTGTTTCTGCTAATTTTTTCTCGATTAGCATGATGTAAATAGAAGCATAAGCTTTCTAACAATAAATTTTTGCAGAGATATAAAGTCATGTAAATGGAACACATCAGATATTTTTTACTCTTACTTTACTTCAGATTTTTTCATGTTTATTTTCTCCAATGTGTCGAATTCTACTGTGTATTGTACGTTTTTCAAAAGATGGACCGTTTTGTTTAATTTCATGTCGATCGTTCCAAAAATGAACCGATACTGTGGACTTTTCATTTTATCTAACTTTCCTCATGTTGGATCCGACAGTCAAAGGCAGCACGCGTGTGAAACTAGTTTTGCAAAGGTAAATGTTTGTGAAGCACATGTGTGTATATTCGACTTAATTAAATTAAAACTAATGTTTTATTGTTCATTTATATTGAGGTGTTGTGTGAAACCACAGAAAGATTTTAGTAAATGTGACAAGCCAATGTCTCACGGTCAAATATTTTGGTCCAATACTCTTCAAACTACAAATTGGATTGTGGGACATCGAATAATTTCATTGTATACACTTTCCGTCCTATTTTTTGGTCCAATACCATATTGCTACAACAGGAGACAGCGTTTTTTAATGTTTAGTCCAAACGTATAAAATCAACCAATGAGCGACCTGGTGGTAATGGCATAATTACATGGTAGCTAGCCCTGGGTCTTCCTTCCCGCCAACGTGATTGTTTGTGTGAAACTTGGGCTGTATCTTGTAGAGTTTGTCCTAAATAATAGGGTTATAGTAGCTGAGCAATGGTTGAAATGCGCCTTTTTTGTGCAATAGAGATTTATGAAATAATGACTCGAGTATTTATAACCCCTGCAAATATATTTTATCGGATCCATTTGTACCTAACCTTGTTTTCTCAAAAAAATATAAAAACACTACCTTTGATTTGCTGGTATGGAGTGCTTTATATTTGTGTCTTGGCGAGTGATTTTTGCCTCAAATATGGACAGCAACTTTCCAAACAAATTTTCGTCCAATCTAAGGAAGTTAAAATAATTTACAGGGTCAGAAACGAGTTCATTTTGCAGCATATGTAGTAAACCTCTTCCTTGGCCTGCATTCCTACGTTCCAGCCATGGTCTACTCTTTATTTTTTCTTTCCGTTATAATATGTTCTTGAAATGGATACATAAACTAAGCTTGTGACAGCAAATGTAAATAATTGTGGATCAGTAACCTCCACCATTTACTATCAGCAGTGCATGTGCATGCGAGAAATATTTGAACCAATACACACTCCCATGGGAATGATACGGAGAAATTGTACACAAGGTTCACGTTGTATAAAAAAAATTGGACCAAATTTTGACCGTGGGACATCGGCTTTAAACAAATTTTTCGAAAGAGGTGTTTACTTGTATGTTGAAAAGGCAGCGCGTGAGAATGAAACAGCCAGCAATGTTGTTTCGAAAGTGATCCAAAAGCAGCAGTTAGGTGTGGGTTGCTATTGCCACATAAGCGCCACTCAACGTGGCGAAGTTGCGCTCACGTCTTGAGACGGTAGGTGAATCTCAATGAGGAGGAGGTATCAGGACCACGGCAGCAGACTTCTCACCTATACGTAATTTGTCCAAGTTGTGCCTCAGCTGGAAGCCCTTCCCCAAAAGGTCAGTTCGCTCCACGGTAACTCGGACGTGTAATTTCATTCTATTCGCATTGCAGCAGACAGGTTATTTAGTTAACGCAAAGCCAAGTAAAAAGCGACAAAATTAATGGCAAAGGAATAATTGAAAATCCCCTCAGGGAGTGAAAAAAGTGGTACGAAAAGCAAATTAGCATTCCCACGTGTTCGATGAACACGGTTTGGAAAATCGAGTGTTACGTAGCGGATACTGTATCGGTTTAGAACCTCCAATAATGTCAGTGATATTCCTGCGGAATTCCTAGGTATAATTTCAATCTTCCGTGAAACTGTGCATTCCGAAATAGTGTTAAAGAACTGAAAGTGGCATTAATTCCGTTCCGTCTGAAAGCATGGAAAATTGAACATCTGCATTAATCCAACGCACGCTAAGCTCTTAACTCATATTACTTTCTACACATCCACCTATAGTAGATAGAAGAATTGTTGTATTCCATTCAATAATCCATTTTGCAGATAAACACAGGCTCTAAGACAATTCACTTTAAATGTTATAAATAGTAATTTGATAACGTATTTTGCAGACTGGCATATTAATGTGTCAAAAATAGAATCCGGTTGAAGTATTCATAATATAATTTTACGTAAATAAATTGACCTCATATATTTGTTAATTATCATTAAAATACAAGGTATAATTTCAGTAATACTTTTTCAAATGGAGACGGTTAAAATATGTATTAATAAGAAAACGTAAAACTGGATTTTCTTATGAGACAAATTGGTATATTTTATTACTTAATTCCTTAGGAAGCAAATAAGAGAATACACCTTTTAAGTCACACATTTTAAAAGCTGATTGCTATGTGATTGATATTGCCAGTCCCCATAGCCTCGCTCGCTAAGGCGTCTCGCGGGCAGGGGATCGTGGGTTCGAGTCATACCTTGGGCATGGGTGTTATATGTTTGTGTAAAGGAACAGTAAAACCAGTAATCATACAGGAGGGAATGTAAATAGGGGATAGAAAAAAAAAAGAAGAAAAAAAAAAAGAACAGGTCGTAAGTTCGAATCTCACTTAGGATGAGTTAATCGGATAGGTTTAAAAGGCGGTCCCCGTATCCGCGCTCGCTAAACTGTCTCGCTTTGATGATTCGCGGCAGACGGGATCGTGGGTTCGAGTCCCACCTTGGGCATGGGTGTTTCTGTGTTTGTGTATGTATACCAAAAAAGGAAAATGAATAGGTCAACTAAGGAAATTTAGAAACTAGAAACAAGAGGTAAAAAGGAATACAGCGCCGGAGTCCTGACAAGCCTCCGGAACTGTATTTCTAATTTAAAAAAAAATTTAAAAAATTCGGTTCCCTGTGCAGCCAGTAGCAAAAGAAAAAGAAGCATGAACAACAAATTCCCGTTTGCGTTATGTTTAACTATTTTAAAATTGAAACAGTAGTAATAAATATCTCGGAAACCACACCTACACAAAATGTATGCTATACATTGGTAGTAAGATGTCTAACCTCTTACGGTTTATTAGTAATGCACAAGTCATCCAAAATGAAAAAATCTTCGAGACTATTCCCAGAACATTCAAAATAAAGCTTTTATTTATCATATAAGAATCTTTAATTTCTGATATTTTAATCAAAATTATCAAAACCTATTTTGATGAAATAAAAAACTTCGTAACTGTTTTATGTAAAAGGTAGTTTGTGGTGGGGGAATTTTCTGAAAATTGCCTGTGGTTTAGGATGGGGAGGGCTGAGGTTGAATATTCGGTGGAACGGTATGCCTAGATGATGACGGGGCAGGTAGAAGCATCCGGTGTGAGACGTGTTTTGTAAATTCTGAAAAATATTACTATACTCACTTTTTTTAGTTATTAGTGCCTTTTATTGCAGTTTCAACTTCAAATACACAAAATTATGGCCAAATGTTATTGGTCAAAACCAAATTTTGGATTTTTGTTCAGTTTTTCACCCTAGTGTCCCCTTAACTCAGCCAGTAGGTGTTTCTCGCCTAAAATATGTTAGCAGTGAATAGGTTAAATGTTCAGTAAACCATACATATTTTGAATCAGAAAGAATCACATAATTTTTTCCGTTACAGTAAATGTTAGCTTTTTGTCATTTTACACTACCTACTACCTTTAAAATAAACATTTATTATGTGGTATAAGAAAGCAATAAATACATAATATAATAAAGCAAGAATGAATAATTATAACCAACAATTGTGGTGGGTTCAAACAAAGGGATGCAAACACAGTATGAGAATAATGAACAACGTACCTAACCTCTTCACTCAGTGAAGACCTACTGAAGACCTCAATAGATCTGATAAGCAGGTTCTTGATAGGACATTCTAGATCGCGGAAACACCAATATATACAATGGAAATCTTTAAACAGGAAGCAGGGTACAAGCTCTTAACAAAGAAGATGAGTCTTCAAATTTGAAGCACTAAGTAGGGAAATATATTAACTTTTCAGTTTGATAAACCCAAATGATTACTTCGCTTAACAAAACGCAGTCTTAATCAAAAAGGACAAGATCACTTAACTAAAATACAGTGATAGTAGATGACATAATAAACCCTTCAGTATCACTTCAATCTTGCAGATTAATGGGTTTCTAACTAAAGATATACAAATTAAGCTTTCTATTCGTCAAAGTTGTCCAGCTTGATGATTCTGTGTTCTTTAGCCATAAATCCTTTAATGTATCAGTTATATGATAAATTCATGGAATAAATTTAAGAGGATATAAATTTTCGTTTCAGCTTAAGTAGATCATGTTAGTGTTATACTATCCACTGATTCAGATGTTACTATTATGGCAAATGTTAATAAAAAAGTTGGAAAGGTATCTGGATTAAAAAACATCTTATGTGATTCATTAACATGGCTTTATCTACATCTCTACAATATTTTATTGTTAAAAAGCTTATTATTCTATTTAATTAATGCTAATCGAGAAAAAGTTTTTTTTTTAAATCTGAAACAAAAACAAACAAAAAAAAAAAAAAAAGGAATATCTCAAAACGATCAACTCCACGAAAAAACACATATAACATAAATTGTGTTTATTTAAACGTGCTCTATATTTTTATGTGGTTTAATAAAGTAGTTTTCGGAGGCTACTCCCAGAAAGTTCAAGATATACATTTTATTTGCCAGGTAAATATCTTTAATATATGATATTTTCATCAAATTTAAAACTTACAATTTTTAAGAACTAAGATTTCATACGTTTATTTAAACTCCTCAATTTTCTTAATAAATTATGGAAGTTTAAACAAACGAAAGATAAAGTCTTGACAATGAAGAGGAGGAAGATTTAAGAGATATACATGGAAACTTTTCGATGGTGCAATTAGTATAGAATGCCGATTATCGTTCTGTCTCTTTCTCTCTCTTAGACACAATGATAATTACTTTCTTATCTGTAGAATGTAAAAATGTGATTTAAGGACTGCTCGTTTGATACATGTTTCGATGTTTATGAAATATACGTAGCAGTTTGACAAAGAAAATTTATTGTTCATAGCTAAGCTGTGTGCCCTGGCGGCTGCCTTCACAAAGACAAGAGGTTGCATGTGGAAATGTGTGACAGGTGACCATTATTTTATCGTCCTTTTCAATCGCATATCCCGCCCTCGCCACGACCAAGTACATGAATTATGGCATGTATATCTTCAGTTGCCATTGTGTGGAGTTCCGTGCAAGAAAACGCCACATTGCAGCTCTATAGCAACCGTACCTAGGTCCGCAACAGGAAATATCCACAAAATTCTTAGTTCATACAAGAAAATTACGAAGATACGTAACCTGCATATGTAATGCTGTTAGCCATAACTGAAAGAATTTCTTCAGATACTAATACGTTGAATAAAATTAACATTCTTACTTCTTACTTTTGTACACTTTCCATCAAAATGTTCCATTCACGTGACTTTCTATAGCTGTTCCACAAACAATATATCCTTACAAAATATTAATTTTATTTTCTCACATGTACTATGTAGATAGTGTATAGAGAAGGTATTGTGTTCACCCAAAATTTTTGATACCGCAACTTCACCGAAAATACGAAGATCGTTTTTTTCAACCTTTGATAGGTTATACATAAAAGCACGTTTATAGAAAACGATTATTTTATTACTAAAGTTTTGTACACTTATGGTTACTTTTCAACATAATCCCGAAAAGATTGAGACATTTATCGTACCTGTGCACGAGCTTTATAATACCCGCTTCAAAAAGTATTGCTGCCAATGATTTCAAAAGAGCATTAACGTTCTTTTGAAGATCTTAGTACTTTACGGCGCTTGCGGAGAACCATTCAAAATAAACGAGGAGGAATGCTGACTTTAGGAAATGTGTTGATCCACGACAACGCTCGTCCACACACTGCTGGCAAAACCCATCGGCTCTTTGAACAATCACAATGGGACATTTTCGATCATCCGCTGTACAGTCCTGGCCTGGCACCCAGCGACTTTCACATTTTCCCTGAACTGAAGACGTTGCTAGGAGGGCAGCACTTTCAAACTAACCCGCCCCCCCCCCACACACACACACATACACACACAAAGCTTTTTTGATAATGCTATTTTTGGAATCTAGGGGCCCGAAAACATGTATTCCATATAAATCTAGATTTAGAAATGTTGGTGGAATTGATGTAATACCTATTTACCTACCTACTGTGTGTAATGTATATAGGTGATAGAGAAGGTAAGAATTTAATGTGTTGACTTTCTTTACAAACTATTGTCACAAAAGGTTATTCTTTTAGCTACATCATACTAATCGAGATAATCATTGTCAGAAATGATTGTAATATTTGTTTTTAAGAGGAAGGGAAATTAAGTATTACACTACACTACAGCGATAGTCAAATCTTTTAAAAAGCGGGTCACCATGTGAAACAGTTGAAATCCCCTTCTCTTTAGATGGTCAGAAGTAAAACATGATTGAATTGAAATGAAAGATGACTTCTCGTTTAAGAAAAGTTTAAGTACCTAAACTTGAAACCAATAACAAGGAATTTCTCTGAAACAGTTAACCCCACAAACAAAAAGGTACATGACATAAATGATGTGTTCTATGAGATCGATAGTTTTCATGGAGTAAGTTTTTGTCTATCTGTTACGGTTTACTATTATACAAAGTCATCCAGATAGGCTATTCAAATAAAATTCAAGTTATACATTTCGATTGTCATGAAAATATCTTAAACATATGGTATCTTAATAAACATCGTTACAGACAATTCTGATAAAATCAAAATTTCCGAAAAATACTCCACGTAAATGGTAGTTAAAGGTGAGGGATTATTCTGAAAATCTTCTTGCCGCAACCTTAGTAGATACTAAACTTAAATACCAAGTTTGGTATTCTACGAAATTTTCGTTTTTGAGTTATCGTGTTCACAGACTCACGGATACACACGCGCACATGCACACACAGGGACCTTTTTCTACAAATACTTTTTTTGGATACAGGGGACCCTAAACATATATTTCCGGTAATATCTGCGTATCGAATTTTTGGGTGAGTGCAATATTTTCTCTATACACTATGTACATAGTACGTGTAGAGAAAATAAGAACGTATACGACATATATTATGTGATTTAATGAGATCTACATTTTTTATTTTCTAGATTTTTGACTAACTCTTACGGTTAGCCAGTTTGCAAAAATCATCCAGGGTGAAGCTGTACTCAGAAGCTATTCCTGAAAAATTCAAGACGTACATTTTATTTGTGATTTACATAAATTTAATACACGATATCTTAATCAAAATTGTTAGACCAATTTTTGAGAAAATCAAAAGTTTCGAATTTTTTCTACGCGACCTTGAGAGTATTTGCGTGCAAGAAGGACATATAGCGCGCAGATGGAGTTTTTAGAAAAGCATTATGCTGCTACTCACCGGATGGCACCTACTATTTATGTATTTAGGTTTTGCTGCTCGCTTTGAATTTCAATTACGAGGTATAGGTATTCGTTTGCTTGCACACGGGCTTTTCTTTTGCTATACCATCTACATGGATTTAGATTAAATGTTAAATTGGCTTTTTGAGCAACCGCAGACATTTGATGCATTCCAATTATTGTATCTTGAAAACCTTGAAGGTGATCAAGCTCATCCTCTCTTAAATCTCGCCGAGAATGAATAATATATATAGTGCCAATAATGGCTCCCATCATCGTTGTTGATCTGAAGTGTAGATGGAGTTTCCAACCAAGCAATGTGCCGGAATCGGGAACTGTCCAAAGCTTAATACAGTGGTATCGATCAGTTTGCTAATTATATTCTATTGCATGTGTTATTGTTAGGCGTGGGGGGATTTTCAGCAAAATTTGTCGTGTCGCATCGTTGAAGGATACTAAACTTATTTTAGAAATAATATTGATGGGAAAATTAGAAAATATATTAATCGTAAATGTTATGCCATAGCTTTAGTAATTATGAGTATTTTCTGCTAAACATAAACATTTATTAACAACTTTATTAAAATGAAAGTTTATTGTTTTAATTTTATTTTTCTTCTTACTTACTTTTCAATCGTGTTCACAAATACACTTACATGCGGACACACACACACACACATATATATATATATATATATATATATATATATATATATATATACACTCACAAACACAGTAAGAGGACCTTTTTATAAAAATGCGCATGCGTATGTGTATGTATCATGTATGTGGATTAGGGGGATTCCTGTGAAATCTCGGAATCGAATTTTACACTTAAATTCAATACCTTTTTCTGCCTACTGTGTACTTGCACTTGCGTACTGGAGAAAGTAATAATAGGGAAAGCATAGTATTGCATTTTTTCTCAAACTGAAAAAATCCTTTGGATTTCAATCAAATGTATCCAGGCATTTAAGGGCATTTCAACATTTTACATACCTTTAAGGTATTCTAATTAAAATAATTATTTTTGGTGATTTAAAATAATGTAATATAAACTTTATACTCTAATTAAAGTAATAAAATGTCTATATTAGAAACAGGACTGAAATCTCATCAGTCACGTAACACAATTAAGACTTTGTGGTCTTTTTTTTCATAATCTTATTTTGACATTACTTTGAAATCAGCCATAAAGCGTTGCGTTCCCAACTCAGTTTTCTTTCTCGAACCAAGGATATTCGGACAGCATTCCGTTCTCTTGTTGCACGCAACAGACCTTTATTGGAAATTGCAAGAAGAAGCACTTTATTGTTTTATTGTCTTTGTATTGTACTTCTTAATACCTTAGTGCTGCCAGTATTCAAGGTTGAAGATTATTGCTCCTCGTTACGATACATGAAGGTCTTGAACTCTTTTCTTTCTTGTTTCATCCTCCCCCCTAAAACCAGAAGGATACATCTGGTACTGTCCAATCCCCGAGCTTCTTTCCAATAATACTGATACGATCCGTGAGAATAGCAGAGTACAATGCTGGTGGAACACTGTTATTACTGTCCTTATCTTGATGGGAGTAGGAACATGAGGTCAGGTCCTCAGCTGTGACCAGGGGAATGCTCACCAGGGATACGCCGCTACTCTGTAATTAATTGACTTTACGGCGATTACCTCCGTATTGGGTGAAGATTATGTGCCTCAGGAACGTGGGTAGTTCAGCAAACAGCAATTCACCCAGCCATTTCGGCCAATTTAATAGTGCCTCGATAACCAAACTTAATGAAGTATTGCATCTACAAGTAAAAGATAAATCTTCTATTTTACTATGGAAAACAGAGCTACTAAGTGGGTTCGACGACTGTGATGTTGAAATTCCACTACGTTCAAAACGTTCCTTGACAAATTCAATGTGAACGGTAATAGCTGTAACAGAAACACTTTGATGAAAATTCTAGAACTATATTACGTTCATTAAACCGCTAAAACCTCAAATATGTCATACTATTACACTATGGAGTATTTAAATTGAAAAAATATAATGTACTCCATTCCCACGTCTCTCTCCTCATCTGTGCAACAAATACTGTTAAACAGTTTATGCTTCTATTTACTTCATGCTAATCGAGAAAACATCAGCTGAAATAGTCTTAATACTTGTTTCATTGTAAGTAGAAAGGAAATAGGGAAATACGATAGCTTATAGTGACACTTAAAAGCTGTCTGCTAAGTGATTGAAGTTCCTTTGTTTGTATATTCAGTTGATGAAAAGTATAACTATTTTAAATCTGAAAACAATAACAAGTAATATCTAAAAAACGATCACCTACACGAAAAAAACTGTATGTAATAAACTGTATGTTTTGTCTATCTCTTATGGTTTACCAATTACCCAAAATTCCGTAAAGCTCATCCAGAATTAAGTATTCTTCAGAAACCTCCCAGAAAATTCAAGTAATCCATTTCGTTTGTCATAAAAATATCTTTAATATACGATATTTTAATCAAAACCGTTAGAGTCATTTTTGAGAAAATCAAAATATTGGAAAAAGTTTTCCATCTAAGGGGCAGTTGGGAGAGGGGAGATTTTCTTGAAAATCTTCGTGTCACATCCTTGGAAGATACAAAACTTAAATACTAAGTGTGGTATTTAACGGTCTTTCTTTTTGAGCTATGCTGTCCACTGCCACACACACACACACACATACATTCACACATACACGGACTATTTTCTAAAAATGTTTTTTTTTTTTTTTTGATTCATGTATTTCCGGTGAAATCTCGGTATAGAATTTTATGGGTGCAGTAAAAGACCTTCTCTATTCACTATATACATTGTACATATGGGGTTAGAGAAAGAAAAATATGAAGTGTTACACTCATATGACTTTCTCTAACTTTCTCTACAAACACACTTCTTAAAAAAGATTAATGTTCTTTCCACACAATGCAAATCGAGATAAACATTAGCAGAATGTTATTATTTAGTCCCTTATAAGCAGAGGACAACTAAAGGAATGTGCTTTGCTAAAGTGATAGTCAATTGTTTTAAAAGTTGTCGTTCTCTGATGGTCATTGCAAATCGCTTCTTTGCATGGCCAGGAATAGAAAGAAGAAGAAGAAAAAAGGACACTTCCTGTCTGAGAAAAGTATAAGTACTTTACATTTGAAACTAAAAACGGGGAATATCTCAAAAACGGTTACCTCCACAAAAAAAAATATATGACATAAAATGTGTGTTTTGACGAGATCTGCATTTTTTGTCTATCTCTTACGGTTTAGAAGCTAAGCAAAATTCGGCGAAATGCATCCAGAATGAAGAGGCCTTAAGAGGCTATGCCCGGAAAATTCAAGATATACATTTTATTTGGGGTGTAAATATCTTAAAAGTACTGAATTTTAATCAAAATCGTTAGAGCCATTTCTGAGAAAATCAATATTTTCGAAAATGTTTTGTTATGGTGAGGGGATTTTCGTGAACATCCTTGTGTCGCATTCTCGAAAGATACCAAACCTAAATACCAAGTTTGGTATTTAACGGTCTTTTCGTTTTTGAGCTATGCTGTCCACAGGCACACAGACACAGATACACACACGGACCCTTTTTCCAGAAATGCCTTTTTTTGGATTCAGGGGGACCCAAAACACGTATTTCCAGTGAAATCTCGCTATCGAATTTTTGGGTGCATTACATTACATTGTACATATGGGACTAGAGAAAGTAAAAAGTATATGTTTAAAACACATTACAGACCTTTTTTTTTTAGAATTTGCAATTTCTGAGAAACTAATTATTATTATTATTATTATTATTATTATTGTTGTTGTTGTTATTACTATTATTATTATTACTATTATTATTACTATTATTATTATTATTATTATTATTATTATTATTATTATTATTATTATTATTATTATTATTATTATTATTATTATTTGGGGGGCAGCTTAAGGTCCTGTGATCTGGTTGGTCATATCAGACGATGAATGAAACTGGAGAAATGACGCTCAAGTGATCTCGGGGTCCATGGGGCTTAAAGTTCCTCGATATTCGTCTTCTCAGGAGAAGGGAGAACCCCGGAACCTTATCCGCAAATTCGAACTCGTGACCAGTTGAATGTGAAGCACTCTACACCACACTACCCAGGTGGGCTATTAGTTATTATATTGTTGGTTTGAATTGCTCAGTAATTTGTCTATTTCACAGTCGCTGTTGAGACCTCCACCAGGACACTTCGATCGCACTGCCACTGAAGATGTCTGCCGCAGCCGCAGACGAAACGTCTGGGAAGATGAAGAAGGAGGAGCCCAGTAGACCACGGCCTACAAGCCCGGATAATAGTTTTTCTTGTATTTCTAAAGTGTTTTTTGTACTAATTAGTTGATTTTCCCGGTGTCATAAACGGAGCACGAAATTTCACGACCAACATTATCGATACATTTTTAAACACCTATTATCGATTAGGCTTGCTCTGCCTTTCTACTAACTACAAAAAATAAATATAACGAAACTATTTCTGCCAACTTTTAGCTCAATCAACATGAAGTGATCTGGTATTTCATTAACAAGGCCCTCGTCAACCCTTATCGTTTATTTTTACTATAAAATTAATTACGCGTTTGGAGAAGGTAATAATTGCACCTAAATTTCGATACCGAGATTTCACCTTATATACATGTTTTGAGACACCTGTATCCAAAAAGAAAACATTTTGAGTAAAATTGTCCAAGTGTGTGTGTGTGTGTATAGCTCAAAACCGACAATACCGTTAAATACCAACTTGGTATTTAAGTTTGGTATCTTCCAAGGATTGAACACGAAGATTTTCAAGACCCCCAACCCAAACTATCCTTTACATGGAATATTTTTCGACAATTTTTATTTCTTAAAAATGATTCTAACGATTTTGATTAAAATACCGTATGCCTAAGATATTTTTATGAAAAACGAAATGTACATCTTGAATTTTCTGAGAATAGCCTCTGAAGCCCCCTTCATTCTGAATGACTTTTGTATAACTGGCAAACCGTAAGAGACAGCTATACAAAACTTACTATATAAAAATCTGATGTGTTCCATTCACATGATTTTCTCTACATCTCTGCAACAAATTATTATTAAAAAACTTATGCTTCTATTTACTTCATTCTAATTGAGAATAAATTAACAGAAATAGTCTTATTACTTGCTTCTTTGTAAGTAGAAGCGGAATAATGAGTACCATAGGTTAAACTAATAGCCAAAGGCTGATTGCTATGTGACTGAAGTTCCTTTGTTTGTATGTACAGGAGTTGTATGAGAAAAGTTTATCAAAGCTGAAACAAAAAGCAATGAATATCTTTGAAACGATTAATCCCACGAACAAAATGAATATAATATAAATTGTGTGTTTTAATGTGCTCTAATTTTTTTGTGTGTGAAGTTTTTGTCCACCTCTTATGGTTTAGAGGTTATGCAAAATTCCGTAAAATTCATCCAGAATAAAGTAGTCTTCAGAGGCTATTCACAGAAAGTTCAAAATATACATTTGTAAGGTAAATATTTTTAATATACGACATTTTATTCAAAATCGTTATAGCCATTTTTGCAAAAATCAAAAATTGTTCCATGTAAAGGGTAGTTTGGGGTGAGGGGTTTGTCAAAATCTTCGTGTCGCATCCCTGGAAGATACTAAACTTAAATACCAAGTTTAGTATTTTACCGACTTTTCGTTTTTGAGTTATCGTGTTCACAATCACACGGACACACGCACACACACACATGGACCTTTTTCCGAAAATGCTTTTTTTAGTTAATGGGGACCCTAAAACGTATATTTCTGGTGAAATCTCGGAATCGAATTTTTGGGTGGAGTACAATACCTTCTCTATACACTATGTACATAGTACGTATAGAGATAGTAAAAATTTGGTAATATAGTATATCCTAATATCACTGCTCGTTTTAACCAGTTTTAACCATTGTATAAATAACTACATTATGTATTTTATTATAATACAAAGGAAATAATAGCAGTAAATGTTGAAGAACTGGACACTATATACTGACTTTATGTTTCCATACTTACTCTTCACAAGTAATCGCAAGAAATATCTAAAAATCTGACGTGTTACATTCACATGACTTTTTCTACATCTCAGTAACAAATTATTATTAAAAATCTTATGCTTCTATTTACTGTAGGCTAATCGAGAAAAAGTAGCAGAAATAGTCCTATTACTTGCTTCCTTTTAAGTAGAAATGAAATAAGGGTGTAGCATAAGTTAAAGTGATATTCAAAAGCTGGTTGCTATGTCAATGAAGCTCCTTTATATGGACAGCAGTTGACAAATTCCTGTATGAGAAAAGTATAAGTTTTTCAAAGCGGAAACCAAAAACAACGAATGTCTCAAAAACAATGAACTCCACGAAAAAAATGTATATAACACAAATTGTGCGTTTTAACGTGATATAGTTTTTCGTTTAGTAAGCTTTTATCCATCTCTTATGGTTTAGCAGTTATTCAAAATTCCGTAAAATTCATCCACAACAAAGTACTCTTCAGAGGCTATTCCCAGAATATTCAAGACATATATTTTATTTGTCAGTTAAATATCTTTAATATACGACATTTTAACAAAATCGTTAGAACTATTTTTGAGAAAATCAAAATTTTTTAAAAAAGTTCCATCCATGTAAAAGGTTGTCTAAAAACGTATTTTTTCGATGAAAATTGTTATCGAACCTTTGGCCGGAAAGTTTCTACTACTTACTAGGCAATAGAGAAATTAGTGACTGGTATTGGTAGTGAAAATTATGTGATTAGAAAATCAGATGTTTAGAGAATGTAGTATAATTATCGAACTGAACGAAATTTAAATTTGAAGAACCCTTTAATAGCTTGATATTGTTATAATGAGCAAACAAAGCCTTCCTAGGTGTGGTTTGTTACATTCCATACATGCACTTGTTTTGCTACGTACATCCAGCAGGAGGCGTCTAGCTATCGACCAGGAGGCGTGGAATAGCTAAAGAAACATGTCGCACACAGGAAAATATACGCACGGGGTTATGAGGGCCGAAGGAGGAGATTGAAGGAATGATTGCGAAAGATTTTCATAAATTACATGGTTGGCACTGAAGCTCCCGCTGGGAACATGCTTCTCTTGCTCCATCTTCCTCACCTTCCTACTTCCCCGAGCTGAGGTTAACCTCTGCTTGTTCTAAGTTCGACACAATCGATTATCTCTACGATATATTACACTCGTATTGTCACGCGACCAGCTGATATCGTCGAGACGAAAATAAAATGCATTGCGTACGTTTTTGTGATTATTTGAACACTACAAATTACTTGGAAAAGGAGGAGATATTTATCTAGATGTATCACTGCTTCTTCCCATCTGTAGAACGGTAGCTCTCAAAAAAACTATTCAGCATGGCTGCTATTCTCTCCCTCTCACTTCCGTCTTCTCATGGTTTAGGACTTTAGAAGATTCTCTCTCTCTTGTTATGGCCCCATGTCTTATTCCATCTTACCTGCATGGTTGGTATTATGTGTGTTTTTAGTGTATAGAGAAGGGATTGCATTCCAATCCATGCAAAAATTCGATACCGAGATTTCACCGGAAATACACGTTTTAGGGTTCCCTGTATCCAAAAAAAGCATTTTTAGGAAAACGTCTGTGTGTGCGTCCGTGTGTTCGGTAAAATACCAAACTGGGTATATAAGTTTAGTATCTTTCAGGAAAGTGACACGAAGATTTTGAGAAAAAAAATCCCCACTCCAAACTACTCTTTACCAGGAAAAATTTTCGAAAAATTTGATTTTCTCAAAAATGGCTGTAATGGTTTTGATTAAAATATCGTATATTAAAGACATTTATCCTGAATGAACTTTGCTGTATTTTTCATAACTAATTGGTAAAATATAGACAAAAATTTACTACACAAAAAAAATGTAGATCTCGTTAAAAAACACAATTTACATTATATAGTTTTTTTCTTAGAGTTGACCATTTTTGAGATATTGCTTGTTATTTGTTTCAGTTTTAAAATACTTAAAACTTTTCAATTACGGGAGTTTGTGAACTTCTGGCTGGCAATGCATAGATGTAGATGTCATCCATATGGCATACAGCTTTTAGCCTAGTGTATTCCTTTATTTCCTTTCTGCTTATTAGAAAGTATTTCTGCTAATTTATCTCGCTTAGCATGAAGATGTAGAGAAAGTCATGTGAATAAAACACGGGCTTTTTATCTATATTGCTTTAGTTTGCTCTTTATAGGACTAAAACCTAATTTATCTTTTGCTGTACACATTTTATATTTCTGATTTATCTCATCTCTGCTGTCTTCAGTTTATTATATGTTTTTGTTTGTTCAAGTTTCATAACGATAAATTAAGGTTGAAGTCGACAATATTCTGCGAAATATCCTACAAAAAAACGGAAGATTTTGCAAACGAAATATTTCGGTTGATGGAGCGGAACACTGCAAGAACAATCCCCTAGATCTAAAGGAATTTTGGTATCATTGCTGGGATCACCGCCAATCGCAGCTCCTCACTTTCCTCACGATGCTGAGTAGACACCGGTCCTACACCCGGGGCATAGAATCCGCACTCCCATGAGTGGGAATGAACCTCCTCCATAGAGCAGGACATTAACTCAGACAATGTTACAAATACAGGATGTTTCAAACTACACCAAACGAAGATGTGTACCTTGTTGTTCATACCGTACGTGATACGTGAGTATAATTTTCAGCTCTAAATTCGGTACATATAAAAACTGCCATAAAATCACCATAGATTAGGCAGTGCTACATAACCAAATGGCACGTACATGGCCTACTCCAAGAGAGATGCCGATTGGTAGCGTAGGTCCCAGTCGCGTGGTGTTGGCGTGGTTTGACACGCTGGCGCGGCACGGGTCACCTTAGTAATGGAAAACGTAGCATGTGGGTGTGGCGTATGCCAACCGTTGTTCCTTCGCTGCCTAATCCCAAATGTGTGCGATTTTTAAACACACATAGAATTTTAAATAGAAGAGTTTGAAAGTTACTACATCAAGTTTTGGACAAGTCAAAGTGTAAGCTAATCGACTGACATCTTCGTTCTGAAACGGCCTGTATAAGCAGAATGGACGCCCTGTATATGCAGCATATGAAGTTAGAGGATGATGCACTACCCACACAAGGCAGCTGTAGAGCAAGAGAATCTGGTTACTAGGGTAGTCGGACAAGGATCGATATGGCACAGTGATCTAATGTGCAGCGCGACCCTCTTCTTTCACATATATGTTTCAAGAGTGGCATGTCAGATGGTAGGGGCAGAAACAACCACGGGGCCATACCACCCTCCTGTAGTAAAAATCAATACGTGTGCAGCAATTCCGTAGCTTTCTATGACAGATTCCAGGGCTTCTCGTCAAATAATAAGATAAAAATCTGATGTGTTCCATTCACACGATTTTCTCTAGGTGTTCCGCAGATCATGCTAATCAAGAAAACAGAAACAGAATTAGTCTTATCACTAGCTTCCTCGTAAATAAAACGGAAATAAGCAAATACACAGGCTAAAGTGATAGTTTCGTCCGTTAAAAGTCGGTCGCTGTGGGAAACAAGCGAAATTCAAATCTCTTTGCTTGTCAGGAAAAGTTTATGTGGCTTAAAATTGAAACCAATAATCCGGAATATCTCAAAAACGGTTAAAAAAAAAAATGTGTATGACATACATTGTGTGTTTTAATGAAATCTAATTTTTTGTGCAGTAAGTTTTAATCTATCTCTTATGATTTGTCCGTTATATAAAACTCATCCAGAATGAAGAGGTCTTCAGTGGGTTTTCCCAGAAAATTCAAGATATACGTTTCATTTGTCATAAAAATTATCTTAAACATAAGCTACTTTAATCAAAATAGTGAGTGTCGTTTTTGAGAAAATCAAAATTTTCTAAAAATATTCCGTATAAATGGTAGTTGGAGCTAGGGAATTTCTTGAATATCTTTGTGTCGCATCCTTGGAAGATACTAAACTTAAATACCAAGTTTGATATTTAACTGACTGAAAAGTTGGTATTTCAGCCCACAAACACACACACAAACACAAACACACACACACACTCTCTCTCTCACACATACATGGACACACACATGGATATGATTCTAAAAATGCCCTTTCTTTTTTGGAAGTCAGGGAATCTCGAAATGTATCTCCAGTGAAATCTCGATAACGAATTTTTAGGTGCATTAAAATACTTATTCCACTATGTATGTAGTAGGTAGTACGTGTAGAGGAAGTAATAAAAATGGAGATGATATTTTTGTAACAAAGAAATACAGTAATGTTTGAACTTTAGAATGAAGCTCTTCCAAGCCAGATTAATTCCTTAACTTGCTGTAATTATGCCATTGTTAGGCCGCACACCATGTTCGCTATATCTGCTACTTAAGCTAAATAAGTTCCAGTACATAGACAATTCATTTTCACCGAAAGTACAAATTATGAGGCCTTCTGCAGCGTAAAAAAAATTTAAAAAAAAAATACCTGCATATGTGTGTATCTGTGAACAGCATAATTCAACTCAGAAACAAAATATGGGTTAAATACTAATTTGGAGCATGGAGGATGGTAGGGTTTTTAATGTCGGAAAGTTTGTTTACCTGATAAAATGTTAAGTGGTTTTCTTACAATATTCCTTTTAAAATTATATGTCTTTTCAGTAGCTTCAGTTTTGATTAATAAATTTATCTTTCGTATCTGCCTGGCTAACTAGCTGTTTATATTCTCGCAAGGCGCTTTTCTCAAGGTGATTTGTGTAAGGAAGGACTTTCTACTGAATAAACACACTTCATTTTATAATTTCAAAAAATGTTTTAATTTCACTACTACTATTTGAAATAAATCTTCAATTAATCTAACAACTGTATCTTAAACGAATGTTTGTATAAGATATTAGTTATTTTCTCTATTTACAATATGTACCGTCGAAGTATTCGAATATATCACACAGATGTACATTCCTTCTTTTTCGTTCTTCGTCCCTAAGTACACTTTTTCAAATAGGAGAGAATCTATTACTAATTCATTTTTCCATCAAGAAAACAAGACTATCGATATTCACAAACATTTGATCATCGTTCATTGCTCATACGCAGAATACTCCCTTTTAACCAATAATAACACTAATTAAAGATAATGAAACAAAATTGCACGGTTATACAATAATATTCCGTTGCAAGGTTCAGCATCGCTCAAGGATGCGACACGAAGATGTTAAAGAAAATCCCCCTACTCTAAAATAATATTTGCATTAAAATACTAAACACCAAGAAAAAGGTGCTAATGTTTACTGACAAAGTAAAATGCTACAAAAGATTTGTCAGTTGTTAGTTTTTGTAGAGCATCAATGTAAATGACAGAAGAGCACCAATAATTTATAGCCAAAGATTTCAAGATGTCCTATTTTTATTGAGCAACATTTGGAGAACTTATTAAATCATATGATACCATACATGCTCTTTGAAAAGATGGCCATTCTGCAGAGACACGGAAGATATTTCATACCAAATATTTCGGTTAATGAAACGGTTTGCTTAACCCGCTGCAAGAGCAACCCCCAACATTCCAGAATTTTACTCTTCTAGGCTATTTTCTCTGGAAGAGAATAACAAGAATTACCTCTACGAAATTGCCGCATGCACAAAATTCCTGCAGAAAATGCAACTATAGGAATATAATATTGTGTACGGTACGGTAAGGGATAATGAGGAGTGTCGTATTGTATAAAATAAAATAAAATAAAATCTGTATTAGATCTTCTGGTATCTGGTTCCCTAAACCAGTGCTGAATTGAAACATTTTGAATTCTTTCAAAACAACTCATACGTTTATTATTTTAAGACTTATTATAACTACGTAACTAAAATACATAAAATGGAAAATAATAACAGCAATAACAGTAGTAACAACATTAAAATAATATTTAAATAAATACAATCAGATAAAATTACTGTCTACACTGTCACTTATTTGACAACTTGGTGCTGGCTAACAAACACTCAAGGGGTAAACAGCTATTACAATATTGTTCAAAATGATTAAAAGAGTTCTTATTGAAAACTTTTTTTCCAGTAATATACATGAGCTGTATTCATTACATATGATTAATTTATATCGTATATAATATTTTTTCTGAAGATACTTGCATTTATTATGCCCATTCCACTGTTTTTTCTCTAACTTCATTAACTACTCATAACAATTTCAATATATTTTATATTTTACTTTAACTCGATTGTTCCTCCATAATTTGAAAAATAAATTGTTCTATTAAAACTTATTACATCACTTCATTTAATCTTCATTTCATATAACTGTATCCACAATTTAAGCTTAAGCATATCATATATTTCACTCTTAACTTTGCAGCACCTTCTAATTCTTTAATCACATTTTTATTGTAATCACTAATACATTTTCATTGTTTGTTCACTTAGTAGACCACCAAATCTTCGTATCAAATTTCTCTCTATACTTCTCTGGCTGCTGCATTACTTTAGTCCTACACTCCAAGGCTCATTTCCCATAGTTTCCTGGTATCTTGCACAACTCATCCTCTCTCCTTTCCAGAAATGTTATATCTCCACTCTTACTGCTCTACTCCTCCATCCTCTAGTTAATTTCCATGTCCTCTCCTGCCTCTTTCTCCGTTATCTTTCTTCCGGACGCATTGTATAGGACGGCATACTTTTGAAAATCATTTCGAGTTTCCACTATTTCACAGTAGAAGTTCGTGTGGCGATCAGAGAGTAGGCCACCCAACCTACTGCTGAGTATCTATCTCAGGCGACTCCATGCATCATACCGATATAATATGTAAACCCTCCCTCAGTTTTCCTTCGCTTTTGGATTCAAAAAACATTGTTCTCACGAGAGTCACAAACAATTAAACCTAACTGCATATAATATTTTATGCAATTCTACCATCATAAATAGAAGTAGATTCACTTATAATAGCAGATAGCGATAGTAATATAATAATAAATAAAGCTATTATATGCAGTGAAGCTATCATATTGAACAAGCTTGGGCGTCCATTACTGACACTTGCTCCACTAATTTTGATGCCAGTGGCCTGGAACCGTTTCGACAATTTCCATTGTCAACTTCTAGCAGATAGACGTCTGCAAACCTGCTAGAGGATTACGATGGATATCGTCGAAACCGTTCCATGCCACCAGCATCAAAAGTAGTGGAGCAAGTGTCAGTAAAGGACGTCCAAGCTTGTACAGCACATAGCGAGTTTGAATGTTTCCAGGATTGTATTCCATCAGCCACACAAGGTATGGGGATTCGTGACCACGTGTTTCACCGCAGGTGAGGTGGCATCTCTATCATTCCCTTAGAGTTTGCTGACTACGACACGCTAGCCCATTGGAACACTACTGCGCCCGCCTCGGTGGTGTGGGGGCAACGCACATCATTCAAGAGTTCGAATCTCGGTTACGGGATTTACAAGGATAAGGCTCTTTGCAGGGTTTTCCCTTATCGCTCCATAGGACCCGAATTTATTTGAGAATCATTTCACTAATTTCACCGAAGCAAGGTTAAAAGACGTTGAGCTAAAAATAAAAATGTTGCTTTTACGATATTCATGTATTTGGAAACTCGCCATTTATAAAAGAACAGATTATTTTATAAATTATAGCATACAAATATATATATATAATTTATAACCAAATTCAACTTCCCTCAATAGAGGACTGTATTAAATAAAGCGTTATGAACAAAAAAATAATATAAATACATAACTGAAATTTTAAGAACACACATTATTTAGATATGTTACAAATACTGAAAATAATTATAATCTGTAATTATGAACCGAAGAAACATTATTTAAGGGTATTATTTGTGGGATAAAGAGGTATTAAATTATTAATAATTTTAATATGATGTAATGTTAGTATGTCTGCTTCACATTCAAAAGGTCCCGAGTTCGAATCTTGAGTTTTCTAGATAAGGGTTTTTCGAGGTTTTCCTTGCCCTAAGATTGTCGAGTAACTAAGCTTCATGGACCCCGGTTCATTTGAGCATCATTTCACCGATTTCATTCACCGTCCTCCGTTACCTATTGGGTTAAAAGTCATTTAACTGTAAAGAAAGAATAAAATAGTTTACGCACGTTAGCAATTATTTGTGATCTTTTAATAGCTAGATTAATAAGCCAACAACACCTTGGTAGTGGGGGTAGCGATTCTGCCTCACATTGAAGAGATCGCGAGTTAACCGCAGAAGGGTTTTCTTCAGGGTTTTCCTTTATCATGAGAAAAAATAAATAAACTATTGAGTACTGTTTGCTCATTTTTCTTGCAAGCTTATAAGTGACATTATATTTCAATTTAATAAGAAGTATAAGGATATGTTAATTTCAAACTTTATGGTATGAATAGAAATAAATAAAGCACTAGATTTCGTTCTGTCACGGCCCTTCCTCCAGAATGTATCACGCGGCTGCCCCATACCTGCCAAAACCACCCTAATTCAGTTTTTTCCCTCTTTTTTTAAAAAGCAATTGTAAACAGCAAGTATTAATTAATGCCTTATATTCTTTAATTATTTGATTCCACAAATGCTATATATCATGTATCAAATTAGGCTTCGTACTGGTTTTTATCTTGATACATGTTGGATATAATAGGCAGGGACTTGCATATTTTAAAGTTTATGTAAATGTTAAGCTAAATGCTTTTACATGGGTCTTAAATAAAGCAAAATTAATTTATCTAATTTCTTAATGTGAGTATATGCGAAATCTGTGTAAAATAAAATACTTTCTTTTCATAATGAAATTAAATGAACGCTAATCTTCAAGAAAATATATTGTTTTTCTCCTTTGCGAACTTAAGATTAGTTAGCTGAAGCTAATTATGGGTAGGCGCATGCTTACGATACACTTATTATCTTTGAATATATATATTGTTTTTACAATGAAATGTAACGTTTTATTTAAACTATATAAATGGGATTTATAGCCACTCCCAACTTTAAGCTCTATTTTCTCACAACAATTTTTTCAACACTTTTCAATACCCAAAATGTTCCGCATGATACACTTTATCATGAATTTGTTTGTACAATGGCATACTACCTCTCAAAAGCACTTTAAATAAAACGATCATATATATTTTACTTTCTCTATACGTACTATGTACATAGAATATAGAGAAGGTATTGCTTTTTACCAAAAAATTCGATTGCGAGACTTCACCGGAAATACATGTTTTGAGACCACCTGAATCCAAAAAAAGCATTTTTAGAAAAATATCCGTGTGTGTGTCTATCTGTGTGTGAGTATGTGTGTGTGTGTGTGTCTGGGGGCAGCATAGCTCAAAAACGAAAACAACATTAAATACCAAACTTGGTATTTAACTTCACTATCTTCTAAGGATGCGACACGAAAATCCTCAAGAAAATCCCCCCACCCCAACCACACTTCACACCCTTTGATTTTCTAAAAAATGGCTCTAACGATTTTGATTAAAATAACTTATATTAAAGATATTTACCTGACGAATAATATATATATATATATATATTGAATTTTCGGAATAGCCTCTGAAGAATACTTTATTCTGGATGAATTTTACGAAATTTTGTGTAACTGATAAACCCTAAGACATAGACAAAAACTTACCAAAGAAAACAT
This sequence comes from Hymenopus coronatus, assembly GCA_030762935.1. Taxonomy (NCBI): domain Eukaryota; kingdom Metazoa; phylum Arthropoda; class Insecta; order Mantodea; family Hymenopodidae; genus Hymenopus; species Hymenopus coronatus. Next base: position 136,067,541 of record CM060882.1, read on the forward strand.
ATAGAGCACATTAAAACACACAATTTATGTTATATACAGTTTTTTCGTGGAGTTAATGGTCTTTTTTTAGATATTCCTTGTTTTTGTTTTCAGCCTTGAAAAAACTTACACTTTTCTCATACAGGAATTTGTCAACTCCTATCCATACAAAGGACTTCAGTCACATAGCAACCAGCTATTGATCCCCTTATTTCGCTTCTACCTACAAGGAAGCAATTCTGTTAAATTTTTCTCAATTGGCATGAAGTAAATAGAAGCTTAAGCTTTTTAACAGTAATTTGTTGCAGATATGTAGAGAAAGTCATGTGAATGGATCACATCAGATTTTTTTAAATTAAAGCTTCAAATTTATTTATAAGTTATTAAACTTTGAAAAATCAAGAGCTTTGGAAAGTACGAAGAGTAATATTTTTTCTTCACTAATTGAGCTAACATTAAAAAATATAATATGAACAACTCTATAAGTAAACTCAATAGCTAAAACTGGATTTTTAAGTGAATATCTTTAAAGTGATAACAATGCATTTTAATATAACAATGAATTTAGACATTGCAAATTATTATTTAAATAACCATGTAAGCTAGAATTGTGATAATTGAGAGAAATATGACTACTATTGTGTTTTTAAATAAGATAAGATATTTTATATGCTTTTTATTTTCCAAATTTCACAAATGCATAATCTTAAATACAGTTATATAAAATGCGTCAGTATGACATCTAGGTTTGGAATTTTACCTGAACATTTTCAGCTGCTCAGGAGATGGTAATGACGTAATTTTCTTAGCAAATTTTATGGCATGCATGCTTTAAATAGTCGCTTGCGCAATGACAGTGTTAAAACTAACTGCCTAATATTAGTAACAATTTTAGGATTGCATAAAATGATTTTACAAACTGGACAGTTTGTTTAGGTAACTTTACATTTAAATATAGGGTTTAATTTTTAAAAGGTTAAAAATGTGCGTAACAGGAATGGCGAAATTCCGGGGTTACCAAATCTGTAACATGTGTTACAACTTGCAGCATCGCGTGCAATACAAATGCACTAGTCTTGAGAATTTAACGTTCCATCGAGCTCAAATGCTTCGTGGATCTCGTTTTCAGCAGCCCCACAAAGTTCACAGAAATTATATTAATTGTTTGTTCACACATGTCGTGTGTAGGACAGGAGTTGGATAGGTAGAATCAGACTGAAAAATTCAATGCCATAGCCCGGATCTGAACCACGGATCTCCCGATCTCTAGCCAGTTGTTCTGCCGGTTGTTGTAATTAAATTTCATGGTAGAAGACACCTTTATTGTAAAAATTCTGATGTGTACCATTCACATGCCTTTCTCTACATCCCTGCAACAAATTATTCTTAAAAACCTCATACTTCTATTTGCTTCATGCTAATCAGAAAAAGTAAAAGAAATAAGTCTTATTACTTGCTCCCTTGTAAGTAGAAGCGAAATAAGAGAGTACCATAGGTTGAAGTGATAGTCAAATACTGGTTGCTATGTCACTGAAGTTCCTCTGTGTGTATGGACAGCAGTTGGCAAATTCCTGTATGAGAAAAGTATAAGTTTTTCATAGCAGAAACCACAAACTAGGAATGTCTAAAAACGATGAACTCCTCGAAAAAAATGTATGTAACATAAAGTGTGTGTTTTAATGTGCTCTATATTTTTTGTGTAGTAAGCTTTTGTCTATCTCTTACAGTTTAGTAGTTATTTAAAAGTCCATAAAATTTATCCAGAATAAAATAGTCTTCAGAGGCTATTCTCAGAAAATTCAAGACATACATTTTATTTGTCAGGTAAATGTCTTTAATATACGATTTTATAATAAAAATCGTTAGAGCAATTTTTGAGAAATTCAAAATTTTCGAAAAAGGTTCCATGTAAAGGTTAGTTTGGGGTGGGGGGATTTTTCTCAAAATCTTCGTGTCGCATCCCTTGAAGATACTAAACTTAAATACCAAGTTTGGTATTTTACCGACTTTTAATTTTTGAGTTATCGTGTTCACAGACACACACACATACACACACACGTGGAACTTTTTTGTGAAAATGCTTTTTTTTTAGATAAGGGGTACCCTAAAACATATATTTCCAGTGAAATCTCCACCACATATTATACATTTAATTACAGATACATAGGCAATAGCGATAGTCAGATGCTTCAGAACTGGATAAAATTCATAACATTATAAATGTAACAATAAATCCTAACATATCTTTAAATGTAAAATAATAGTTATATGCTGAACTAAAATATCATAACATCGCGAGAAACAATTAAAAGCATTACTAGTATTGAACAGCTCGAACCGTTAATAATCGATGTATGGACAATGGCTGATTGCACAAAAAATTATTTGAAATAAATTGTGTCTTAAAAATGTGTACATATTTTTTGTGTTGCATGTTTTCGTCTACCCTAAACGTTCACCAGTTATGCAAACTTCATCCAAATTATAGAATATGATATTTTTAGTGCACGAGTAGGTATGAGGAACTAGGTGAGCCAATAAATACTTAGTGTTATTAATTCATCCAAAAAGTGTAAGTATTAATCATATTGGTAACACCCAACAGGAAGATTCTACAATGTATTCGCAGAAAATTAATTATATTCATTTTATTTCTCATGTTAATATCCTTATTTTTTGGTTATTTTAATAAAAATTCTAGGACCCATATTTCAGAAAATAAAGAAATGAACCACATACTAACTGTGATATTTTCCCAACATATTGTTTTTACTTTCTCTAGCCCAATGGACATAGTAGACTGAGAAGGTATTGTATTCCACCCAAAACTTCGGTGTCGAGATTTCACCAAAAATACATATTTTGTGGTACCAAGCCGAGGAAAGCATTTTTAGAAAAAGGTCCTTGTGTGTCTGTGGACAGCATAGCTCAAAACCGAAAAGACCTTTAAATACCAAACTTGGTAGTAAGGTTTAGTATCTTCCAAGAATGAGACACGAATATTTTCAAGTAAATCGCCCCACCTGAAACCACACTTTACATGAAACATTTTCTAAAACTTTGTTTTTCTCAAAAATGGCTCCTTAAGATATAGATAAAAGGTTACACATAAAGATCTGATTAGAACAATTAATTTATGTCATATACGTTTTTTATGTATAGCTGATCGTTTCTGAGATATTCTTTGTTATTGGTTTGAACTTTGAACTACTTTAACTTTTCTCAGTCAGGAAGTGACGTTCTGATTCATCTCTCTTATTTTAATGCAGGCCATGCAAAGCGATGTTGTTTCATATAAAACCAGTTTTTAAAAGATTTGACTATTGATTTAGACTAGCGTATTCCCTTATGTCCCTTCTACTTATAAGAAAGCAAGTAATAAGACAATTTCTGCTAATGTTTACCTTGATTAGCAGGTTGTAGATGAATGAACAGACTTTTGTAAGGAGGGTTGATTGTATAACATCTAGAGAAAATCAAGTGAATGCAACACATCAGATTTTTACGTTATATATTGACAGGAAAATACAATAACTTACACACACACATAACCTTTTCTAAAACAATTTTTATGGCTTCAGGGGGCCCAATATTTTTATTTGCCGTAAAATCCCGGCATCCAGTGTTTGTGTTGAATTTAGTAAAATGTCGTGTTATTTATGGACGCTCTTTAACTACTGTGGTTCTCAGCGTCCCATTCTAAATTGGGCGTGAAAGACCGCTTAATTTTGCTCAGAGGCCTCTCTATCAGGCTTGAGGTGCCATAAATCTACGGCATGGGACCAACGGCTTTACTTCCCTTCAGAAGGATGCCATGCTAAAGATTTTTATACCCGAAAAAATCCATCGTCCTCCGCCGGGTCTGAACCCGCGAGGGCGACAGCGTTGAATTTAGCACTTTCTTTATACGTGGTAGAGAAAATAAAAAATAATGAAAAATTGAGCAATAAAGCTGGGATTTTAACACTTAATAACAAAAGTGCTATAATTTGTGAGTGCAGATATTGGTAATGAAAAAGTTTGCTCTAGAGTAACGTGAATACAGAATTTTAAAGTCTGAGCGTCCATTGGTTGTAAATTTGCAAATTGTTGCCCTAAAAACCATGTATAAAAGTATACGTTGAGAAAAGCTTAACTGTAAGCTTCTTCTACTAAGGAAATGTTTTGTGTTTCAGGACCAAACGTTGGAAAGGTCTGCCCAGGCCAAGAAGAACGAAGTTTTGTGAGAAAGGTCTGCGTGAAAGCCAATGTGTTTATCCATGTGGTGGTGCTTTTACATCTCTATCAACATTTTGTTATACAGTGCGGTACAAGACCCTTCGAAAGAAGGAGTGAGGAGTAACTGTGGCTTGTAGCAGAAATTATTTTGAAGTTGTAGTACACAGCTCTAAAAACTTGCAAAGCATGTGAACTCTTAGGGACATGATGACCTCTCTGCAGCACCAAATTCCAGATTAACTCTTGGTGGAACGAGATATCGGCTTGTGGTCGCGAACATTCCTCTCTTAGAGACCAACTTAATGCATTCAGCCGGCTATATACGCGTGCAACCTTAAACATTTGCAATTACATTTTGGATTCCAAGAAATTAATCAAACACGTTTAGAAAAATATTGTTAATTGACTTAACAAGGTTTCTTTGACTGAAGCCTCACATCGTTTCATACATATATCATGTGATTGTATATGTGATTGTTATTTTTTCTATTTTCTGTCACATACAATGTACATAGATAGATTACGTATTTCATTCCACCCAAAAATTCGATTCCAAATTTCATCACTCGTTCTAAGGTCACCTAATTTCAAAACAATCATCTTAAAAAAAAAAGACTTGATGTATTACACTCACATGACTTTCTCTAGCTGCTCTACAAGCCTCCTACAAAAGATTATTCTTCTTTGTATACAATGATAATTGAGATAAATATTAGCAGAATGTTCTCATAACTCAGTTCCTTATAATTAGAAGGGAATAAGGGAATGCGCAAGGCTCAAGTGATTGTCAAATGTTTTAAAAGCTATCGTGATGCGATTGTCACTTCTTTGCTTGGACAGGAGTAGAACAAAAGGAAAACGAACACTTCCTGTCTGAGAAAAGTATAAGTATTTCACAACTGAAACCAATAACTAGGAATATCTCGGATACGGTTACCTCTACAACAAAACGTAAAGGACATAAATTGTGTGTTTTGTCGTGATGTACATTTTTTGTGTAGTGAGTGTGTTTCTATCTCTTAAAGTTTAACAGTTAAGCAAAATTGGGCGAAATTCATCCAGAATAAAGAGGTCTTCAGAGGCTATTCCCAAAAAATTCGAGATATACATTTTATTTTGGACATAAATAGCTGTAATATACGGGATTTTAATCAAAATCGTTACAGCCATTTTTAAGAAAATCAAAATTTTCGAAAATTTTCCATGTAAACGGTAGTTTGTGGTGGGGTGATTTTTTTGAAAATCTTCGTGTCGCATTCTTGGAAGAAACTAAACCTAAATACCAAATTTGGCATTTAACTGTCCACAGACACACACACAGACAGATAGACACACAAACACATGGACCTTTTTTTTAATGCTTTTTTCGGACTCAGAGGACCCGAAAACATATATTTCCGGTGAAATCTCGGTATCGAATTTTTGGGTGCATTACAACACCTTTTCTATCCCTATGTACATTGCATATATGGGGCTAGATAAAGTAACTCGAAAACGGAAACTCGGTTAAATATAAAACTTCAGCATTTTTCAAGGATATGACACGAAAATTCTCCCTCAAATTACTCTTTGCTTGGAAAAGTTTTCATAAATTCTGATTTTCTCAAAATTTCTTCAAGGATTTTGTTTACAATACCACATATTTAAGACATTGTAAATGAAACATATATCTTGAACTTTTTGGGAATAGCCTTTAAAGTACTCTTATTCTGGATAACTTTAGCATAATTGGTAAATGTAAGAGCTGGACAAAATCTTACTACAAAAAATGAACAAATTTAAAAACAAATTAGCACATTAAAACATATAAAGTATGTCAATTTAATTTCTTTGGAGTTAACAATTTCGGAGGTATTCCCTGTCATTGTTTAAATTTTCCAAATTTAATTTTCTTATGTGTTTCTCAAATGTAATATCGTCATTCGTATTTCCTTTTTATCCCTGACCATGCAAAAATAACAGAAGTGACAAGCTTTTAGGGGGATTGGTTAACTCTTAGAGTGCATTCTCTTATTTCTCTTGTGACTACAAGAAGTAAGCTGTAAGAACTTTCTGCTCAGATTTAACTCGATTGGAAGGAAGCAGATAAAAGAATAAAATTTGTAAGAATGGCCTGTTGCAGAACAGGTAGGGAAAAGCATGTGAATGGAACAAATCACATTTTTATCTGCTTGAATAAAAAGGTGTAAGAGATTTAAAAAAGTAAACCAAAAAACAAACAAATACAAAACCATACAAAACTTCTGATATACTCCATTCGCATGACTTCTTGTAAACAAACAACTGCTACAAAATATTACACTTTCATCTATATCATGCTAATCAGTGGTCTTATTCCTTGGTTCCTTGTAAGTAGAAGGGAGATAAGGAACTAAACTGGGCTAAAGAAATCTTTTAACAGCTGTAGCTATGGGATTGTCATTGAAATTCGATTCTCTTTCCATGGCAAGCAGAAAAACAAAGCAAAGGTGAAATTTGAGATATGTTTAAAGTTTTTAAAAATTTAAACGAATAACAGGGAATATCTCTCAGCTAGTTAGCTCTACAAAAAAACTCCATATTACATAAATTGTGTGTAAGTTTTTGTGTTTCTTTTGCATTTTCCAACTATGCAAATTTCTTTCAGAATTAAGAGGAATTCAACGACTATTCCCGAGAAATTCAACATTTTATTTGTCATATTAACATGTTTAATATATAGCATTTTAATTAAAAATCGTTAGACTCGTTTTTTAAAAAATCGAAAATTTCGAAAAATGTTCAATGTATAGGGCAGCTTGGAGAGGGAGATTCTTCTGAAAATTTTCGTCCACATCCTTGGAGAGTAGTGAGTTAGAATACCAAACTTGTATTTAAGTAGTTTTTCGTTTTTGAGTTATGCTGTCCCCCCCCCCCCACACACACACACACACACGTAGGTACGCCCACACATACACTCACAGTTTTTATAAAACATAGGTTCTAGAGAAAGTAAAATCATTCCTTTCCTATTAAAATTTATATTCATTTGTAAAAATACAGCTGGCGTGTGAAATCAAAATTAAAAGCATTTTAATAAACTACAGAGCAAACTTTTGCCGCCGTTTTTGGTATTAACAATGGATAATTTTTTTCTTTGTTTCTACAAAACGTGTTGAAGGAAGGAAAATGTTGAGCATGAGAATGATAAACTGAATAAAGCAAAATATGAGAATATATTTGGTGCCAATGTGATGTATATACTTAATGCTAGTTAAAGTGTGTGTATCCAAATAGACGTTTCTACGAGCATTTATGCTTCTTGTCTCAATCCAATACGAGTTAATTTTGTGCCAAACTTTCTTCCCCTTTCCCCCCTTTAATTTGATGGGTATCGAGCAACTTGTCACCGTGGAGCATATGCTATCGACATTTCGGAATTTGTGTTAAAACCCCTGGGACCGAATAACCTGACCGCATGTTTTTTGTTGGTTTTTTTTTTTTCGCGTGGTCGTTGATCCGCAAACTTTCCTATCGTCCCTTTAATAACAACAATGCATTTCCTTCTTTTTCACCGCCAACTGACAGTGGGATATAATGTTATAATGTAGAGTTTATTTGTTCCTTAACAGGCTGCTAACTTAAGGCATTGGCTTATAGGTCCTTGAGGTCCTAGGTCCTGCAAATAGGAGAGCAAATCAATGAAGAAAGATCTGATGTGTTCCATCCATATGACTTTCTCTAGCTGTAACACATACAACTTCCCCTAGAAGATTATTCTTGTATCTACGGCATGCTAATCAAGGTAAACAAAAGCACAAATTGCCTTATTGCTTGCTTCCTTGTAGGAGAAGGAACATAAAGGAATACACTAGGCTAAATCGATAGTCAGATTTTTAAAAGCTGGTCCTACAATTGAAGTTCGATTCCCTTTGCATGACCTGCAGTAAAACATGAGAGATGAAACAAAACGTCTCTTCCCGTTTGAGAAAAGCTTAACTAGTTTAAAATTGAAACCAATAACAAGGAATATATAAAAAAAACAGTCGGCTCTACATCGAAAACGTATATAGCATAAATTATATGTTTTAATAAGATCTATATTTTTTTATTTATCTCTTACGGTTTAACAGTTACAAAAAATATGCAAAACTAATCCCTAGATCTTCAGAGGTTATTCCCAGAAAATTCCATATATATTATTTGTATTCTAAATATCTTTAAAATACGGTATTTTAATTAAGTTAATGAGAGTTATTTTGAGAAAAACAAAAATTTTAAAAAAAAATTCATGTAAAGCGTAATTTGTGGTGGGGGATTTTCTTGGAAAATCTTCGTGTCGCATCCTTGGAAGGTACTAGAGATAAATGCCAAGTTTGGTATTTTACGGTCTTTTCGTTTTTGAGCGATGCTGACCACAGCCACACACAGACATACACACACGGACCTTTTTCTAAAAATGCTTTTTTCGGACTCAGGGGACCTCAAAGCATATTTTCGGTGAAATCTATACATAAAATTTTGATTGGAATACAATACCTTATCTACCCACTCTGTACGCTCTACATAGGCGCTAGAGAAAGTAAAAATAATAACTAACTTGCGGGTTAAGTTGTTATACGTGTGAGAGACTTCTTTTTTGACTAAATAATATGAATAGTAAAACAAAAGAGTGTAGTCGCTTTTTGATTCCGTTTACTGTCGTTCACCCCTCTTCATGCTGCTTCTAGAATGTGGCGAGTGGATAAAGGGAAACAGTGAGGAAATCCGATAAAAGCGGCGAGTAACCAATTATGCTGAATGTTTTTAGCAAAGTAATGTAAAAGAATCCAACTGCAATTAGAACAATACTGTTGTCCCTTAGCTATGCTGGTGTTTTCAATTCAACTAATGCTGATGGGCTGTTATATACAGTACCCAAATAAAACTATAAAATACAATAAATGATGTATGTAAAACAGATTATTAAAGATCTGAAGGGTTCCATTCACATGACTTTATCTAGCTATTCTGCAATAGATAATTTTTACAAAAGCTGATCCTTTTTGCTACTTCGTGCTAATCAAAATTAACAGAAGATTGCAGAAATGACCACATTAATTATTTCCTTATAAATAGAAAGGAAGTAAGGGAATACGCTAGGCTAAAGTGATGGCGCAATCTTTGGAAAGCTGGATGCTATGTGATTAAAATTCGTTTCTTTGCATGACCAGGAGTTGATTAATATCCGTATGAGAAAAATGTAAGTATTTTAAAATGAAACAAATGTTAAGGAATACCTCGGAACAATATACAGTGTTGCAAAACGACACCAAACGAAGATGTGGACCTTGTTGGTCATACCGTACGTGATATGCGAATATCATTCTCGGCTTAAATTCGGCATAAACAAAACAATTAAAAGACTAATGATTATGCTACCTTCGCACAGTCAATAAATAGTGTATATAGTGAGAATATAATTGTTTTTGGGCAAAAATTCTTTTGTTGAATTGAAGTGGTTCAAATGATTTCTGTATTATTGCATAAAAACACCATGGATTAGGCAGATGGCACGTGCCTGAGCCATTCCAAGAGAGACGCCGGTTGGTAGCGAAGGTTTAATAGACACGCCGGCGCGGCACAGGCCACCTTAGTAATGGAAAACGTAGCATGTGGGTGTGGCGTATGACAACCGTTATTCCTTAGCTGCCTAATCCCAAATGTGTGCGATTTTTAAACACAATAAAACTTTAAATAGAAGAGTTTGAAAGTTGCGACATCAAGTATCGGACAAGTCAAAGTGTAAGCTAATTATTTTGAAACGGCCTGTATATAAGACCTAAGTAGGTTGAGCGTCCAAACGTGGGCCCAACAGCAGTTCGGATTCATGAAAGTCATGATATCAATAACCTAATAGAAAACACAAAAGATGGTATTAGATTGCCAAAGCAAGATTCTATATCATTTTTTTCTTTTTTTTACTTTAAGAAGATTTTCGATTTAATGAACACAAATTTTTATTTCGAATTTAGGAACTAGGATTAGATTGCAAACTGTAATTGCAAACAAAATCTGGCCTACAACGAAAAATGACTCCAAGGCGTTAAGATAACGTCAGAATCTATTAAACTAAACATTAGAGTACCTCAACCCGCTTATGTACAATATTGCCGCAGCAGACCTGCAAGTAACCATTGATAATCGAGAAAAGTACATGAAGACAACCTTGAAATTAACATGAGCACAACTGAAAAAATCTGATGGTTCCATTCACATGACTTTCTCTGCATCTTTGCAGCTAACTGTTGTTAAATAACTTATGCCTCTATTTACTTTACGCTAATCGAGATAAAATTAGCATACGTAGCCTTATTACTTCCTTCCTCGTACATAGAAGTGAAATAAGGGGGTACCATACGTTAAATTGATAGTCAAAAGCTAGTTGCTATGTGACAGAAGTCCCTTTTTTGTATGGACAGTAGTTAAAAATTTCTGTATGAGAGAAGTTTTTCATGGCTGAAACCAAAAACACGGAATATCTAAAAAACAATAACCTCCAAGAACAAAATGCATATAACATAAATGTTGTGTTTTAACGTGCTCTACATTTTTTGTAATAAGTTTTTGTCTAAGTCTTACGATTTAGCAGTTATTCAAAAATTAGTAAATTTGATCCAGAGTAAAATACTGTTCAGAGGCTATTCCCAGAAAATTCAACATATACATTTTATTTGTCAAGTAAATATCTTTAATATACGATATTTTAATCAAAAACGTTAGAGCTATTTTTTAGAAACTCCAAATTTTCGAAAAAAAGTTCCATGTATGGGGTAGTTTGGGGTGGGGGGATTTTTCTCCAAATCTTCGTGTCGCATCCCTGGAAGACACGTAATTTAAATACCAAGTTTGGTATTTTACTGACTTTTCCTTTTTCGTGTAGAGAAAGTAAACACGTTCTTCATAAAAGGAGGAAGAATATTAACAGGCGACAAAATAAAATATAAAGTAAACGATCAACAGCAGCTCATTCATGAGTCACATAAGGGAAAACAACCAGTAGCCATAAGGAGTGTAATATATGATGTAAACGAGCTTACGAATCTGTCTCTAGATATGGTAATGCTCATTTTCCAAGCAAACGTCGCCAGGTTATCAGTTATGTGCTGGAGCTAATTTGGGACCATCTCTTTAAACTGCAAAGCAGAGAACGTAAAAACCAGATTTCTCAAAAGAACATTAGGCATATCAAAACTGTCGTCAACAGAATGGAACCTTTCCTCACAGAAAAACTCAACAGCTGCCCTCTACCAAACCAGAAACAGAATTTCCACCGATGAGAGTGAGAAAAATCTGATCTGTTCCATTCACATGGCTTTCTCTACATTTCTGTAACAAATTACTGTTAAAAAGTTTACTCTTTTATCCATTTTACGATAATTGAGAGAAACATTAGCAAAAATGGTGTTAATTACTTGCTTCCTTGTAAGTAGGAGTTAAGTAAGGAAATGTCCCAGGATAAAACGACAATCAAATATTTTAAAAGCTGGTTGCCATGTGATTAAAATCCGTTTCTATGCATGGCCAGGAGTTTACAAATTTCTGTGTAGCAAAAGTTTAGAATTTTAAATCTGAAACAAATATGAGAGAATTGCTCAAAGCTACGAAAAAAAAATTATGACATAAAGTGCGTGTTTTAACGTAATCTACATTTTTATGTAGTAAGTTTATGTCTATATGTTATGGTTTACCAGTTACGCAATAATTAGCAACATTCATCCAAAATAAAGAGGTCTTTAGAGGGTATTCCCAGAAAAGTCAAGATATACATCTTATTTGCCATGTAAATATATTTAATATATGTCATTATAATCAAAATAATTAGTTATTTTTCAGAAAATTAAAAATTTCAAGGTTTTTTTCCATGTAAACGTAATTTGGTGAGGGGGCATTTTTCTTTGTGTCACATTCTGGAAGATACTAAACTTAAATACCAAGTTTGGTATATTATCGACTTTTCGTTTTTGAGTTATGGTGTTCACAGACACACACATATACACGGACCTTTTTATAAAACTACTTTTTTATTACAGGGGATTCTAAAACGTGATTTTCCGGTGAAATCTCGGTATCGAATTTTTGTGCGGAATGCAATACCTTCTCTATACACTATGTACATAGTACTTGTAGAAAAAGTCAAAAGAGAAGAAATTGATCTTTATTATACTCAACCGAGGCCATAGCCAACAGGGAGCTGGACCAAACAATGACATGAGAAGCCCTCTAAACAGATTGGCAATCAACGGATTTCATCTCATTCGAGAGAGTTCCCATAAACCTTCTATAAACTTTGTTTGCACTATATGCAGCAAACTTTGCGACTGGTTTCCCCTTAATAAGTGTTCTAAAAAGAGGTTAACTGAATACTATAATGAGTAGTTATGCACATTTGTGAGATATTCTGTTATTATTAGAATAGGGCAATAGTCATTAATACTACTCACTTCTGAGCATATATACAGCCGTCATGGTGCTTGGGCTGCTCTCGGTAACTTTCTCCATTACTGTTTGGGTAAATTTACGTCATTGGAAGAACGATAATAATAAATCAAGTCATAGTTTAACAAAATTATTTTTTTTCCAATTTATTTTCATTATTTATTTAGTTTGTTTACTCATTTAAAATAAAATTGGTATTAAACTAAAGTACACTTACCAACTTTGGCTATTTTATTTTTAGACAAATGGTCGTATCTCCTTCTGTATATTTCAAAAACATTTTATTCTACTTTCTAAAATGAATTTAATGAAGCAGAAGTCCTAAGAACGAAACTCTAAAACAAAAACTTCCCACTACGCTTCATTTGTGTGATAGAAAGTTTGGATAACCTTAACATATATGAGAGAATCAACTCAAAAGTTTGTGTTGACAGTATCGCCTTTAAATCTGCCTCCTGAATCTGGCATATACAACTTTTCTACTTAGTAGGGTGCTTACATGCCACCTGTTTTTAGCCAGATAGCTAAAATGTGTGGTGTTTCTTTAAAAATGCTGAATAGTGTTACTCTCGCTACACACTAGGATCGGTTGATATGTCCTGGGTCTCTCAATGAAAACAGCATTTGCTTTATTTCTCAACATATCTCCGGTGTTCTAATTTAATTAAACCCTCTCTGTAATGCAATTTATCAAGGTCCTCAAAATAGCTGTTTATTGCATCAATGACCTCCTCGTTGCCATGAAATCTTCAACAACCAAGAAAGTTTTTGAGATTTGGAAACAGGTGGTAATCACTGGGTGCTATATCTGGCGAATAGGGTGGATGCTTAAGCAATTCCAACTTTAATTCGCACACTTTTCCCATTGCAAGAACTGAACAATGGGCCGGAGCATTGTCGTTATGAAACATTTTTTGTTGTTGTTGCAAAATGACGTGAAAAGAAAAAGACCTTTACCCTTTTACCCTTTTCCTAGTAATCCATAAAAATACTTCCCTGTGCATCCCAGAAAACACTCGCCATAACCTTGTTAGCTAACAGAATTTACTTTGCCTTTTTTGGAATTGTTTCACCTGGCGAAATCCACTGGTTTGACTGTGATTTACTTTCTGGAGTGTAGTGATGTATCCAAGTTCCATCCATGGTAATAAGCTGTCTCAAAAATTCACTGCGGTTTTTACGGTAGAGCCCCACATTCTTAACAGAAACAGTGTCAACAAACGCAGCACCCATCTTGTACAGACCTTGTGAAAGCCCAAAACATTACTTAAAAATTTACCCGCACGTTCTTTTGATACGTGTATAGCCTCTGCCTTCTCAAATAACTTTAATCTGCGGTCTTCCAGTACTAAACGCTGAATTTTTTCAATGATCTCTGGAGTTGTCACTTCTACAGGGCGTGGCTCATCACTAGTGCTCGTACGTCCTATTTTAAACTCCGCAACCCACCTTCTAATCATTGAATATGAAGCGGCAGAATCTTTCAATGAATTGTCCATTTCCTCCTTGATTTCTTTAGGCGTTAAGCCTTTCAAATGGAAGTATTTAATCACTGCACGTTTTTTCAAATCCTCCATTTTGATGGACACTCCAAAGTTGTCTTGTTTAAAATGCTGTCATTCGAAAACTAAACAGTTATTGACCTGTAACTATGGATACAAGTTAGTCTAGAGTTACGGTATACAATGCTACCGTCTAACTGGCCTAGTGGCGCCATAACTCTGTTATGCCTAGGATTCCTCAGCTGACCCTCGTAGTACATAGTACTTAATGCAGAAATTCAATATCGAGATTTCACTGGAAATATACCTTTTAGGGTCCTCTATATTTAAAACAAATTGTAAAAAGCTCCGTATGTGCGTGATAACTCAAAAACGAAAAGTCTGTAAAATCCTTAAGTTGGTATCTAAGCACGACATGAAGATTTTGATCAAAATCTGCCCTCCCCAAACCATATTTTACAGGAACATATTTCGAAAATTTTGCTCTTTTCAGAAATGACTCTAACGATTTTGTTTAAAATGCCTCATATTAAAGAATTTATGTTTTAATTTTCTGGGAATAGCCCATGAAGAGTTCTTTATTCTGGATGAATTTTGCATAACTGATAAGCCGTAAGAGATAGATAATGTATATCTCGTTAAAACACATAATTTATGTAGTATAGTAAATTGTTATCGTAGAGAAGATCATTTCTGACTTCCTTGTTATTGGTTTCAGTTTAAACTCTTGAAAGTTTTCTCATATTGGAGTTTGTCAACTGGTTGCAATACAAAGAAACGGAATTCAGTCACATGGCCACCAGCTTTTATCAGATTTGACTGTCGCTTTAGCATAGTGTGTTTTCTTATTTCCTTTCTACTTCCATAAAAGCAAGTAATAAGACCATTTCTGCTAATGTTTATACCAATTAGCATGAAGTAGATGTTACAAAAAATGTAGAGAAATCCGTGTGAATGGAACACATCATATTTTTTTAACATATCAACAACTAGCTTTTTCTCTCAAAATTCTGATGAGAATTTTACCCTCCAGCTGGTTTCTATACTAAAATTTTCAGACAACCTAAATATCAGGTAACTAATTCAAAAGTTTGTTGCAGCAGTAGTAGTAGCATTTTATTATTAAGTTTACAATAATACAATATTTGCGTCACACAGTCGCATGAGTCGGATGACCGTACATGCTATCTAAAAATACTTGAATTTAAAATATTACCTGCATATTTATTTCATGTGTCTTAACATTGGAAATACACACACACTCACACACACACATACACACGCTCGCGCACTACAAGAGAACCGCAGAACAATAAAAGAAAGAATGCTTTGATATCACACAAACACACACACACACACACACACACTTGCACTCAGAATTACACGTATGTATACATATTGATTACTCAAACATGAAATAAGTCAATACAATATTTACATAAATATTTTATCTCTTAGTGCACATACTTCCATTAAATATGTACCCAGGTTTGGCCAGTTTTGGCTGTTTATAATCAAATCTCAGAATGCTGTCCTTCGTCTGTTTGAAGCTAAAAATACTTCCGGCAGTAATTATTCCTAACATCCTCCATCTGCACGCAATCTGCCAAAATATGCGTCCAGTCTTGCTGATACCCGCATAATGGGCAAATTTACCTACCAGCTCCATCAACTATCTTATGGGTTTCAAAAGTTTGTATTAACAGAAACCACCATTAATTTCTATACTTAATATATAAGACTCTTACTTTCTGCAATACTGAACTCTTTAAGATTTTCTCTAGTACCTGGCATTAGTTTGGTATTCGCGAATAGTGTAAATAAATAAAAACAGCCAGGGGAACAGAGGGGAGAGGAGTAAGCACTGCCTTGGAGTTGTCATGTAGTGACTACTTGTATTTCCCTTACTTGCAGAGACCACCACCACGTGTCGCCTATACTAACCATTTATACGCCTATTTATCTTTTTATGCGTAATTACGAGCTTCATAAATGACTAATTGCTCTTTTCCTTCCCTTCTTTCTTCTCCCTCCTCAGCACCAGTATTCCGTTGTTTTCGCCCCAAGTCTTCTTAATGCTTCCTCATCAGAAAAGTTGCCCGTGATCTGATTCCCTCCCCCTCCCCATCATTCTTAATCTTGCTTGCACACAGCTGAAGGAGAAGACAGGGGTAAGTTTTTTCTGTGTTATAAAGAAACTTTACGTATTAAGTGGGATGCTAACACGCTTGCCAACAAAAATCTAACAAGACTTAAAAACTCGGTACCCTATATAGAACATTGACGAACTTTTAGTTTAGTAAGGAAAAACACGTCTTCTTGAGGTTGAATCCCAGAGAGAAAAATCTGATGTGTTCCATTCACATGACTTTCTCTACAACTCTGTAATAAATTATTATCAAAATGCTTATGCTTCTATTTACTTCCTGCTAATCGAGAAAAGTAATTATCAGAAATAGTCTTATTACTTGCTTCCTTCTAAGTAGAAGCGAAATAAGGGAGTACCATAGGTTAAAGTGATGGTCAAAAACTGGTTGCTATGTGACTGAAGTTCCTTTGTTTGTATGGACACGAGTTCACAAAGTCCTGTATGAGAAAAGTATGTTTTTTTTATAGCTGAAACCAAAAACAAGGAATATCTCAAAAACAATCAACTCCATAATAATATAGCATAAATTGTGTGTTTTAAAGTGCTCTACATTTGCTGTGTGGTAAGTTTTTGTCACCCTCTTACGGTTTAGCAGTTATGCAAAATTCCGTAAAATTGACCCAGATTAAAGTAGTCTTCAGAGGCTATTCCCAGAAAATTCAAAATACATATTTTATTTGACAGGTAAATATCTTTAATATACGATATTTTAATCAAAATCATTAGAGCCATTTTTTAGAAAATAAAAATGTTCGAAAAAAGTTCCATGTAAAGGGTAGTTTGGGGAGGGGAATTTTTCTCAAAATCTTCGTGTCCCATCCCTGGAAGATACTAAACTTAAATACCAAGTTTGGTATTTTACCGACTTTTCATTTTTGAGTTATCGTGTACAAACGGACACACGGACACACACACGGACCTTTTTCTCAAAATACTGTTTTTGGATACAGGGGACCCTAAAACATATATTTCCGGTGAAATCTCGGTATGGAATTATTTGGTGGAGTGCAATACCTTCTCTATACACTATGTACATAGTTCGTATAGAAAAAGTAAAAAAGTAGTAAAAAGAATATTATTTAACTATTAGTTTCAGCCTAAAATCATTGTTAGCCTAATCAACTATCCGAGGGCAGAATCCCAAAGAATTTAAAACTGAGACTAAATAACGCTAGGCAGATTTTTGTTTGCATTCTAAGTACGAATATTTCCTTAGGCTCTTCATATTCAAATTACAAGTTTCATTGTATTTTTATTTCTCTACACGTACTATGTACATAGTGTATACAGAGGGTATTGTAATGCACCCAAAAATTGGATACCGAGATTTCAATAGAAATACATGATTTGGGATTCCCTGGATCCAAAAAGGCATTTTTAGAAAAATGTCCATGCGTGTGGTTATGTGTCTGAGGCTGAAAAACGAAAAGTCTGTTAAATACCAAACTGGATATTTAGTTCAGTAACTTCCAAGGATGTGGCATGAAAAATTTTAAGAAAACTCCCCCACCAACAGCTACCGTTTGTATGGAAAATAAATCGAAAATTTTTACCCTCTCAAAAATGTCTCAAACAATTTTGATTAAAATCTCTTATATTTAATATATTTAAATGACAAATAAAATGTATATCTTCAATTTTCTGGGAATAGCTTCTGAAGATACGTTTATTCTGCATTAATTTTGCGGAATTTTGCATAACTGGGTAAACCGTAAGAGATAGACTAAAACTTACACGATAGAAAATGTAGAGTTCGTTAAAACACACAATTTATGTTATACACATTTTTTCATGTAGTTGACCGTTTTTGAGATATTCCTTGTTATTAGCCACAGCTTTAAAATGGTACTCCATTCTTTTAATTCTACTTACAAGGAAGAAAATAATAACACTACTGATTTTTTTTTTCTTGATTACCGTTAAGTAAATGAAAGAATAAAGTTTTAACGATAATTTACTGCAGAGATGTAGAGAAAGCCATGTGAATGACCACATCAGATTTTTGTACATCTAATTAAAGAGCTGTAACCTTTCGTTCAATACATTTTTCTATACAAGAAGACTTTGCATTGTAAGGTCACAAGTCATTTCCCTACTGCTATTTATAAAATCCAGATAAATAATATCTGGATTGATTAACATTTACCTAAACTGTGTCCGATGAATACCTTTTGTAGTTGTTAAAATATTTTAAGTTATGTATATCTATGCATTGCATTGACATATTGCTTCAAAGTAAACTTTTTAATATTAAATTACCTTATTTTTGTCAATGTAGGTGTTTTACGCTTCTCTTTACTTCACTCTGTAAGCTGACTTCATTTTCTATTTGATTTTCTATTTTTCTCTTCTTTTATTTCTACGTAAAAATGATTTGATATACATAGGCAAGGTTTTTTTTTTTTTTTACTTTATCGACCATGTATGTACAATGTATATAGTAGGTAGAGAAACATTCTATCCCAGCCAAAAATTCTATATCGAGAATTCACCGAAACTATGTTGTGTGGTCCCTGAATTCAAAACAAGCACTTTTAGAAACGGTCATTTGTGTGTACAACTGTGTGTATGTGTGTGTCTGTCTATGAGCAAAACAATTTCATCAACGAAAAGTCGTTTAAATAAAAAACAAAATAACTAAGTTTTGCATATAAGGATGTGACACGAATGTTTTCAAGAAAATCCCGCATCCCAAGCTACCCTTTAGTTGGAAATATCTTCGAATATTTTTACTTTCTCAAAAACGAGTAACAACTATAACTAAATACGTTATATCAAAGATATTTACATGACAAATAAAATGTATATCTTGAATACCTCTGAAAAGCAGCCTCTGAAGATCTCTTCATTCTACATGACTTTTACATAACGATAGAGATAAAAACTTACCACACAAAGAATATAGATCTCGTGAAGATAAACGTGCTATGTGATTTGCATTTTCGTTTTTCTAAGTTTACCATTTCGGAGCCATTACTTGCTTTTGGTTCTGATTTAAAGTACTTTATCAGTCCTATTTCTTTTGTTTTACTCCTGGGCATGTAAAGAGCGCCGAATTTCAATCACAGAACGACATATTTTAAAAGATTTTGCTGTCGATTTTTTTATATTCTCTTGGTTCCCTATTACTTACTAGGAACTAAGTAATACTGCCATTTCTGGTAACTTTTATCTAGATTAGCATGAAGTAGATAGAAGAGTAAGTTTTTTAACAATAATTTGTTGCAGAATAGATAAAGTCGTGTTAATGGAAAACACCACCTATTTAATTTTAACTTTCTCTACACGTACTATGTACATGGTGTATAGAGGAAGTATTGCATTTCACAAAAAAATTCGATACCGAGATTTCACCGGAAATTCATGTTTTAGGACCCCCAGAATCCAAGAAAAAGCATTTTTACTTTCTCTATAAGCACTATATACATAGTGTGTAGAGAAGATCATATTGCACTCCACCCAAAATTCGATACCGAGATTTCACCGGAAATATATGTTTTAGGGTCCCCTGTAGCCAAAAAAAAAAAGCATTTTCAGAAAAAGGTCCATGTGTGTGTCAGTGTGTCCGTGTGTCTGTGAACACGATAACTCAAAAACGAAAAGTCGGTAAAATACCAAACTTGATATTTAAGTTTAATATCTTTCAGGGATGCGACACGAAGATTTTGAGACAATCCCCCACCCCCAACTACCCTTTCCATGGTACTTTTTTCAAAAGTTTTGATTTTTTCAAAAATGGCTCTAACGATTTTGATTAAAATGTCGTTTATTAAAACTATTTAATAGAAAAATAAAATGTATATTTCGAATTTTCTGGGAATAGCCTCTGAAGATTACTTTATTCTGGATGAATTTTACGGAATTTTGAATAATTGCTAAACCGTAAGAGATGGCCAAAATAACATTAAAACACTCAATTTATGTTATACACATTTTTTTTCTGGAGTTCATCGTTTTTGAGACATTCCTTGTTTTTAGTTACTGCTTTGAAAAACGTATACTTTTGTCATGCAGGAATTTGTATACAAAGGAAGCATACAAGCAAAGGAACTTCAGTCAAATAGTAACCAGCTTTTGACTATCACTTTAATCTATGGTAGTCCCTTATTTCGCTTGTACTTACAAAGAAGCAAGTAATAAGATTATTTCTGCTAATTTTTTTCTGCTAAGCATGAAGTAAATAGAAGTATAAGCTTTTTAAGAATAATTTGTTGCAGGGATATAGAGAAAGTCATGTGGATTGTACACATCAGATTTTTACTAAAAGTTCCCTGTGTGTGTGCGTGTGTGTGTGCGTGTATGTGTGCGTGTGTGTGTGTCTGTGGACAGCATAGCTCAGAAACGAAAAGACCGTTGAATACCAAACTTGGTATTTAAGTTTCGTATCTTCCAAGGATGGGACACGAAGACTTTAAAACAAAAAATTCCCCCACCCGCAACTGCCCTTTGCATAGAATGTTTTTCTAAACTTTTCATTTTATAAAAAATGGCTCTAGCGATTTGTATTAAAATATTGCATATTAAATTTTTTACATCACAAATTAAATGTATATTTTGAATTTTCTTGGAATTGCCTCTAAACACCTCTTTATTCTGGATGAATTTTGCCGCATTTTGCTTAACTGCTAAACCGTAAGAAATAGACAAAAACTTATTATACAGAAAATGAAGATCACGATAAGAAACCCATGTTATGTTATACACATTTTTCTCATGGAGTTGATCGCTTTTGAGATATTCATTGTTATTGGTCTTAGCTTTAACAAACTTATGCTTTACTCATACAGGAATTTGTAAACTCCTGGTCATACAAACAAAGGAACTTCAGTCACTTAGCAACCACTTTTGACTATTACTTTAGTTCATGGTACTCCCTTATTTCGCTTCTATTTACAAGGAAGCAAGTAAAAAGACTATTTATGCTATTTTTTCTCAATTAGCATGAATTAAATACAAGTATAAACTTTGTAACAATAATTTGTTGCAGAAATGTAGAGAAAGTAATGTGAATGGAACACAGATTTTTCTGAATTAAAATAAAGTAAATAGAAGAATAAGGTTTTCAACAATAATTTGTTTCTGAGATAAGTGCATTTTTTACCTAAGGCTACCTACCTAAACAAATTAGTTATAAAAAATACAATTTATTCCAATGAATTTAAACTTTCCTAAAAAGAAAATCGTGTAAATGGAACACATCAGATTTTTCTTTCTTTATTGTACTTTAACGTATTTAACGATGAATGGAATCCATGAAATGCTGTCCAAATTACCTTGAGAGTCCAAGGAGTTTAAAGTTACTAGACAATCGTCTTCCCAGTATAAGGGAGAACCACGAAAAA
The DNA here is from genome assembly GCA_030762935.1 of Hymenopus coronatus. NCBI lineage: Eukaryota > Metazoa > Arthropoda > Insecta > Mantodea > Hymenopodidae > Hymenopus > Hymenopus coronatus. The sequence continues at coordinate 136,089,167 of CM060882.1, forward strand.
ATCTTATACGAGTAACCCACACTAACCAAGACTCGAACTGAGAACTCTTGAATATGAGGCAGACACGCTACACTCACACTTCAGAGGCGGGTAAATGAGTTTTGTTTTGGATGTTTCCCAGCGGAAGGTCTACTTTAGTAAGTCATACATATCAAGTCTCTAAAAAATGACTTGTAAATAAAATTAAAAATTTGTCTCAAAAATATTCGAAATTGAATGTTAATTTTTGCACTTAGTACGAAATATTTGGTTGTCAATTGGACCCAAATTTCATACTTAGTGGTGAATTAACATAATGCAAATTTTACTCTAAAGTTTTGAGCATTCTGGATTTGAGTATAATGCTTATGGAAGTGTACCATAATAAGAACTGCAGCCGTAAGAAGGGTGCCTAGGATCATCGCTTTCAACATATAGCTGAGGTATTATTAACACACATTATATATACAGGGTTGCTACAAAAGAAAGACAACTTCAACTGCCTGTAAAACAAAAACTATTAGAGACAGCGACCTAATTATTTTGGAGGTATGTTGAGAAACTCTCAAGGTTTCGTTTGTTACTATTGGTAACGCTGTAGTGTTTTGTTTGTTGTTGCAGAAGCTGAAATGGCGGAAAATCCTATGGAAAAGGCATATTGCGTGTTGGAATTTGCTAGAACGCAATCAGCAACTATTGTCCAACGACATTTTAGAACACGTTACCACAAAAATGAAATGATGTGCTCACAAAAACCAGCATCGTCTTCATCATGTCGCAACATGTCGATGCATAAGTCACGCCGTATGACCTTATCTTCTTCACTCAGAAACTGCAACATCTGTAATCTGTAAGGCATCATGTGCAGTCGCTTCCACAAGATTTTCCATACAGTTAGCTGTGGAATTTGTAATTGCATGCTTGCCCTGGATGTCCATTTCTGTGGGCTTCTTATGTAGGCAGCACGAACACGTTCAACGTTTTCTTCCGAAACTCTTGGTCTTCCCGAGCTCTTCCCTTTGCACAAACATCCCGTTGTCTCGAATTTTCTATACCAGTCGTAGATTGACTGTCCAGTCGGTGGCGTTTTGTAGTAACGTGTTCTAAAATGTCGTTGAACAACAGTTGCTGATTGCGTTCTAGCAAATTCCAACACGCAATATGCCTTTTCCACAGGATTTTCCGCCATTTCAGCTTCTGCAACAACAAACAAAAAACTACAGCGTTACCAATAGTAACAAACAAAAGTTTGAGAGTTTCTCAACATACCTCCAAAATAATTAGGTTGCTATCTCTAATAGTTTTTGTTTTATAGGCAGTTGAAGTTGTCTATTTCTTTTGTAGTAACCCTGTATTTTATATAGTATAGCAATCTTTTTATAATTAATTAAAATAGATGTATTTGATCCAAAAGGTATAGTTGTAATATAAGTATAGGTATAGGTTATATGATAATGTTAGCCTTAAGTCCTAATAATTTATTAATCAAAATATACAGACTGACTAGAGAATATTTTTAAAAAGTTTGAGGACATGTATCTTACATCAAAACAAGAAAATTTTTTCGTATAAACAGATGTCCCGAAAGCCTTCGTTCACGACTTATTGAGGTTCAAAATACTATTAAATAAAACAATTTAAAGTGACATTTTATTCTATTTGTGACGTCAGCTTGTTAGGACGTGTCCCACACAAACACTGCTTATAGAAAACGATCCAAATGTCATTACGCAAGCACTCTTCGAAGCATGGAATGTCAAATACTCCCAGTCGGAATCATACGGTTTCGCAGGCTTAAATGTCACGTAGATTAAGAGGTTCTTCATCCGGGATGGCTGCTGCATAAACCAATGGTTTAAGGTGCCCCCAAAATATAGAAATCCGAAGGATTTATAGAGCTCGGGGGAACGTGGAGTTCATGAAACTGGTCCTCCTCTACCTATCCATTTGTCATGCTAGATACACCCAGTGCATCTAGAATAAGGAGACTAAAATGTGCTAGAGCAACATGTATAAACCATATGTTTGTTCTTATTTGCAGAGGTACATTTTTTAAATCTGGGAGAGTGTTCTGAATGAAGTCCAAGTAGACAGAACATATAAGGGTGTATGTATTAAAAACCTGATGTGTTCCATTCACATGACTTTCTCCACATCTCTGCAACAAATTATTGCTAAAAAGCTTATGCTTCTATTTATTTCATGCTAATCTACAAAAAATTAGCAGAAATAGTCTTATTACTTGCTTCCTTGTAAGTAGAAGAGAAATAAGGGAATACCATAGGTTAAAGTGACAGCGAAAAGCTGGTTGCTATGCGACTGAAGTTCCTTTATTTGTATGGGCAGGGGTTGGCAAATTCCAGTGTGAGAAAAGTTAAGTTTTTTAAAGCTGAAACCAAAAACAAGGAATATCTCATAAACGATCAACTCCACTAAAAAAAATTATACAACATAAATTGTGTGTTTTAATGTGGTCTATATATTTTTTGTGGTAAGTTTTTGTCCATCTCTTATAGTTTAGCACTTATGCAAAATTTCGTAAAATTCACCCAGAATAAGTAGTCTTCAGAGGCTATTCCCAGAAAATTCAAAATATGCATTAAATTTGTCAGGTAAATATCTTTAATATACGATATTTTAATCAAAATCGCTAGAGCAATTTTTGAGAAAATCAAAATTTTCGAAAAAAGTTCTATGTAAAGGGTAGTTTGAGGTGGGGGGATTTTTCTCAAAATCTTCGTGTCGCATCCCTGGAAGATACTGAACTTAAATATCAAGTTTGGTATATTAGCTACTTTTCATTTTTGAGTTATCGTGTTCACAGGCACACGGACACACGTAAACACACACAGACCTTTTTCTGAAAATATATTTTTGGATACAGGGGATCCTAAAACATATACGAATATTTCCGGTGTAATCTCGGTATCGATTTTTTTGGTGGAGTGCAACACCTTCTCTATACACTATGTATATAGTACGTGTAGAGAAAGTAAAAAATCTAATAAATAAAACATTAAGAAGTACCTATGGCAACACAGGGCAGGGTAAAATGGGTCAATAAAAGAAGTTATTAGGTTGGCCCCGGAAAGCCGTTGAAGGTGACTTTCATTAATAAATTGATAATGCGAAAAAGAAGGTTTTAGAACATATGTTTATATGAATTTCTTTTCTTGTTTCGATGTCAGGCATCCATCCACAAAAGTTGTAAAAGTATTTTTGAACCATCTTGTATAAACAGCAACGAAGTAGGACACAAAGCGTATTGCGATCTACATAGATATGTTGTGTCCACAACCTCCACCCCTCAATACAAAGGGATGAAGGGAACGAAGTACAAGAGCACATGTCGCAGGCAAACAGGCCGCATATACCCTGTCAGTTCCAGACTCTTAATGCCCATCCCAGTATTATACCTAGAGTGGGCAATGAACGTTCTCAATGCGGCTCTCTAGTGTTGACGGGCAGTATTGGTTTTCCTTTGAGAAAGCATCTGTGCTCTCTGTCCGGCACCGGCACACACACGAACCCAAAATCACACCTGAGCATGAGAAGGAAAGGAATGGAATGGAGATAATTGAAAGAAAACATGTTAGATGAGAAACCACCCCATCATTCCCTTTTAAACAGGGTAAACCGCGAAACGCCCAAGGTCAGGGAGGGTGGTTGCAGGGAATCAAACTCGAGACTTCGAAATGCGCGTTAAACACGTCACTGCGGTACCATTTCGCTGGCTATAGCTACGTAAAAGTTGCAGAAGGGATGTAAAAATTGCCTCTTACAAGGAAGAAGCCCATTCTTTGTTGCTGCCTTAATTTTAAAACTGGTGGTGTTTATGGATTCTCTGTCACAGTATAATTTTGTCTTCTTTTTTCCTTCTTCACGTTATTCGGAATACAAATTGCAGTTTACGACGTTTACAAGTATCATTAAATTAAATTTTTGTCATTATAATCCCATTCTGCATGGTAATTTAATAGCCTTAATTAAAACAAGGCCCAGTATGAGTCTCGAGGGATGACTGAATGAGGTGAAATTAAAACTCGCTCCTGTATCCGCCCTTCTGAGTCTCCCTGAGTTATGAAGAACTGCATCTGTTGACAGCTGTTCCGCGAACATGTTAATCTGCCTTAAATGACAGGCAAGCCCGGTAATTGAACCTGGATCTATGTGCCTGTGTCACACACATACATATATATCACCTCGCATCGGTTGACGAATAAATTATGTAATTAATTAAAGTACTCATTAAAAAGTACATCGGTTGGATACGCCCTTTAGCCTACTTGTCTAATTGGGTCATCAGCTGCAGAATATCACCGTGACTTTGGCGGACAGTCGAAACGTCAGTTGGTTGATTAGCCAGCAAACGGCAACATACGTTTGACCAAAGTTAACAGCGCTGAGCTTGTGAAAAGAAGGCAGTTACTTATCACACGATTGTATGATTATAATGATAATAATATAATAATGTAAATAATAATAATTTAAATAATAATAATAATAATAATAATAATAAGTACAACATACGGAGCGCGTCTGGATTACGGCGTTCCAGGTTGGATTCAAAGAAACCAAATTTTCTTCCTGATCGCTCCTTATTCCATCAGGTATCTTCATATTTGTGACCTCGTCTGTCACAGTTTACCTCTAGTCAACTTTATGATCAATTCTTACCCGTTTATGCCTTAGGGGCTTCCCAACTTGAGAAGCCACCTGAAATTCTGTTTGTAAAGTATTCATTAACTTAAAATTATCTCCAAAGAAAGTTTTTCAGCCATGAAAGCATCGTTTTTATACTGTCTTTATCCTAGGCGAAATAATTAATGTACAAGAACCCAGAGGGAATCCTTAAGGATTTTTTAAAAGGCAAAGGAGAGAGATTTTAGGAAACTGCAAAGAAACACTAACACAGTTTCACAAGTTGTTAGCTTTATGTATTTTAATAAGTAGATATTAAAGATATAACTGGTTTTACTGTTAATGCATGTTTCTTATAGTAAGTTTTACATTCGTTACATTTTTAAGTTACAGGCGTTGAATTAACAATTTGAAACATATGCGTTGTGATCAAAGAAACATCTGGTTATCTCGATTCACAATAATAATAAACACAGAATTTTGCCAAAGCCGGAAGAAAACGTACCCTTGGCGGCTACGCAGTGAAACTTTGCTGCGTTCTGGGTTAAAAACCAAGACTTAAAAAACGAGTTTTCTTTCTAATCCCAACATACGGTATATGGTCTCTTCATGTTGATGACCTCCTTGGCAAATCATTCCTGAAGAAGCGCTGTCTTAGGGGCTACCGAAATTAAGAAGCCAAGACCGTGTCTTAGAAAATCCCATAATGATCAGGATCAAGGGTGATTTGAACCTCAGGAAGTCCATTTTTGAGCTTTTGAAGGAGAAGTAAAGCTTACATCTTAAAAAAATCCATCCAAATGGCCTGGGGAGGCAGCAAGCTGACCACTGGTATATTCGTGCTACTGAAAGGATTAACATGTCGGCATCAAAGGCTGCAATAAGATTGCCGGTCATGTGGACAAGTGAATAATAACATTACCAAGGTTCTTACTACGTGAAACGGAGTACTGCATTGATAATAATAATATTTACCGACATTTTCTACTTACATTACGCTGTGTCTTCTCCTTCCTCGCTGTAACTGTCATTTTCACTCACATGTATCACAAACAAAGTATTGTGATGTGAAACATTCCACAGTTGAAATTTCACTCTTGTTGCATAGTGCGCTGAATACTCTTTCCCATACACTTGAATCTATATTCGGTAGATGCTCTCTCAACACTTTACACACACTCACTTATAGAAGGAATCACATTCCGATTTCTTACGACATGTTTAGTGCGTGCCCATATCAGTTCAATCAGATTGAGATAACAGTAATACGGTGGTCTTCATGACCATGGTGTTTTGCCATTTCGTCTACTACATACCTATACTTTCTGCGTATTGGCTTCACGAATTTTCTCCAAAAGCACGGTTTTACAGAAACTGAACTTGGTAGATCTAAATTATATGAACCTGATCATTTCGTCTTTTCTGCAACACATGGTGGGAATTTAGATCTTTAGTCGGGAATGATAGCTCGTATTTTCTAACACAATAACACTCTTAGGAGCAATGTTTTTCCAAAGTGTGTTCTTGAACCAAGCTTAAAATATTTCAGCAATCATATCATGATGTCAATCAGCCAAGGATTCACCAATATTTTACAAGACAAAATAAGCGGCCCTCAATTCAACTCTTGCTATTGTCTGCATGCAAGATCATAATTCTTTTTCCATGTGACACAGGGGCTGGAAGGCAGCAAGAACAAATCCGCCATCCGAAGTTTTGCTTACCACATCATGAGTAAGGTTCATCAAATAAAGTGTATGATACCCTTCCTGCCTGAAGTAGTTTAGTCTAGTCAAGTACAAATATCAAGTGCGAAAAGGGAACCCTAACTTCAGTGACAAAAGTCTAACCTTATCCCTTTTATAAGGAAAACTAGATGTATTATTGTCCATTACTATTATTTCTAGAATCCAAGTTAGATTGTCCCAAGGGCTTCACATACTTAAGAATACACAGTGAAAACCATTTGCACCTGTGAAGTTTACAAGAAAACTACATGAATAAGAGAGAAGACAGAGAAGATATTCCAACGTTGCGTTTTACTCCACGTGTAGTTAACGTCTTACTGTCATTTGTGATTTCTACTCATTCATTGGCTGAAGTGTTGTGCTCATTGGTGCACTGCAAAACGTGGACAACTTCCCAGAATAATCAGTGCGTTTTCCGAGAGGTTTCGATTAACAAAGATAAAGCGCATAAACTTTTCATTAACACGATACTCCCTCCATTGCTACAGTCGGTCTGGGACCTCAGCTGGTTAGCTGCTGGCCTCTGATTTCAAGGTCGTGGATTCAAATTCGGCCAGAGACCGATAATACAGGGTTACTACAAAAGAAATAGACAACTTCAACTGCCTGTAAAACAAAAACTATTAGAGATAATAATCTAATTATTTTGGAGGTATGTTGAGAAACTCTCAAAGTTTTGTTTGTTACTATTGGTAACGCTGTAGTGCTTTGTTTGTTGTTGCAGAAGCTGAAATGGCGGAAAATCCTGTGGAAAAGGCATATTGCGTGTTGGAATTTGCTAGAACGCAATCAGCAACTATTGTCCAACGACATTTTAGAACACGTTACCACAAAAATGAAATGATGCGCTCACAAGAACCAGCATCGTCTTCATCATGTCGCAACATGTCGATGCAAAAGTCACGCCGCATGACCTTATCTTCTTCACTCAGAAACTGCAACATCTGTAATCTGTAAGGCATCATGTGCAGTCGCTTCCGCAAGATTTTCCATACAGTTTGCTGTGGAATTTGTAATTGCATGCTTGCCCTAGATGTCCATTTCTGTGGGCTTCTTATGTAGGCAGCAACGAACACGTTCAACGTTTTCTTCCGAAACTCTTGGTCTTCCCGAGCTCTTCCCTTTGCACAAACATCCCGTTGTCTCGAATTTTCTATACCAGTCGTAGATTGACTGTCTAGTCGATGGCGTTTTGTGGTAACGTGTTCTAAAATGTCGTTGGACAATAGTTGCTGATTGCGTTCTAGCAAATTCCAGCACGCAGTATGCCTTTTCCACAGGATTTTCCGCCATTTCAGCTTCTGCAACAACAAACAAAACACTACAGCGTTACCAATAGAAACAAACAAAACTTTGAGAGTTTCTCAACATACCTCCAAAATAATTAGGTTGCTATCTCTAATAGTTTTTGTTTTACAGGCAGTTGAAGTTGTCTATTTCTTTTGTAGTAACCCTGTATTTAAGTGAACTTAAAAAGAGTATGCTGGAATGTTAAGAACTCCTGTGTGAATAAATTCCAGATCACCGGCGACACTGATACGGTCCTGGAAATTGACAGCGTCGTACGCAAACAACTAATCTTTTAATAATACATTTTTATACTCTGGCTTATGCACTATGTGGGTAGAGGATGTACCGGCATTCAATAAGCTTTGTCTCAGCGGATTAATTTTTACCTTCTCTACAACATATACCTGTAGTAAGTAGAAGTATTGCATTCTTACCAAATATTCAATATAGGGATTTCATCGGAAATATGTTTTCAAGTCCCTTTAATAAGAAAAAAACAAAAACACATTTTCAGAAAACGCTATGCGTATGTGTGTGGCTGGATAGCATAATAAAAAACGAAATTACCTTTAAATATAAAATTTCAAACTTAACTTCAGCATTTTCAAAGGATGCGACACAATGATTTGTAAGAAAATACCTCACTCCTAACTACGCTTTACATAAAGCAGTTTTGAAATTTTTGTATTTCCTAAAAATGGTTCTAAAGATTTTGTTTAAAATAAAACTTTTAAGATATCTTCATGACAAATGAACCGCACGAAATGCATATCTTGAATTTCCTGGAATAATCCCTGAAGTACTCTTTTTTTAAATGAGTTTTGCATTACTAAACTATAAGAGATAGACAAAATGTTACTGCACAAAATTGTATATCTCGTTAAAGTACACAGAATATATCAGATTGTCTTTTTTGTGGAGTTAACCATTTCCAAGATATTTCGTATTATTGGTTTAAATTTTTTCAATACTTCTTCTTTTCCTTTCAAATGGAAAGACCTCATCCATGCTTTTTTTTTTTTTTTTTACATAGGACCCCTGGGACCTCAGTTCATCGTCGGTTTGAAATCGTTGTCCACCAAGCCACCGTTTCAAATGCAGGAAGAAGAAATAGTCGCTTGGTGCAAGATCGGGACTGTACGGAGGGTGGTCAAGGAGTTCCCAACGAAACTGTTGAATCTTTTCTTTGGTTTGGGCAGCGTTATCGTGCAGGAGGATGATGCCAGGCGACAGTTTCCCGCGGCGTCGATTTTGGATCGCATGTCTCAGTTTGATGAGCGCTGCACAACACGGTAGAAATCATTTTGCAAATCGTGTGCGGCGATTGTTTAGACACTTTTGGTTTGAGTGAACCGGAATGGCACCACTTCATTGACTGTTGTTTTGATTTTGTGTTGGTCTACGCTATCCACGTCTCGTCTCCTGTAACACTGTGGGAAAACAAAGCATCCCCATCTTGTCGTCTAAAGTGCTCCAAAAACTGTCGTGCACTATGCATTCGTTGCTCATTGTGCTGACCGGTGAGCAGTTTTGGCAGCCACCTCGCACAAAGTTTTCGAATCCAAGCTCTTCAGTGACAAGCCTATAAAGTGTGGTTCAAGCAATATTTGGGAATTCCATATCCCGACCACTAATCGTCAAACGCCGATCACTTCGAATTTTTTTGGTTCAACGATGTCCTCGGCGCGAATACTGGGCCTGCCACTCCGCTGTTCATAGCGCACATTTGTGCGGCCATTTCAAAATTCTCGACACCAGTGTCGAACTTGTTTGTCATTTATTATGTCCTATCATTACACTAGACATAATTCACGATGATGTCCACAGCTGACGATCCTGTTGCCTGTAAAAATGAAATACGCCGGGAACTTCACAACTGGCAGGAGTTACGACTGTCTTGGTCATTTCAATCTGCTCTCATTGACAGGCAAGCGCCTACTGCGGCACATCAACACTGCTATGTGTTCCTCAGAAGTTGGTGGACAGCGCTGCAGTCGTGAAACTTCATTCAAACCTGTCATCTGTGACATATTGTTCACCGGACCGTAGTTTTGGAATATGCCTACCAAAGTAATTTTAGTGTCCAAATAACAAATAAAATAGTTTGAGAACAAATATATAATTTTTACTTTCATCCATTCATTAGCTACATTAAAATAAAACAGTGGAATTTCGGGTACAATGAAAGTGCTGCTTTATTTTGTGAAAGAGCAAATTTTAAAATTTTGATTACAGAAGATATACAATTTGAAAAAAATGGCAATGTTCTATTTTATTTCTTTAACTTTCCTACGGACCCCACTTTGAGAACTCCTGGCCTATATGTTTCCTTACTTCTCTTGTAACTAATAAGGAAATAAGTAAGAATATATTTTCTGCAATCGCATGTAAGCATGAAGTATATAGAATAATAAGCGTTTGTAAGAATATCTTGTTACAGAATAGATAGAGAAAATCATATGACGGTAACACATATAGTATTTTATAACAATGAATAACATTTTTTGTGCATCATAAGCAGTGAAATTTTAATAAATAACAATTGCCGTTAAATGTTTAAATTTATGTTATTAAGAATATTTGTTGCTGGGACAAATCATTTTAAATTATAATCTTTGTTGTGTGCAAGCGTTTTTATCTTCTCTATGTACTATCTACATAGTGTATAGAGAAGGTATTGCATTCCAACCAAAATTTCGATACTGAGATTTCGCCGGAAATACACGTTTTAGGGTCCCCTGTATCCAAAAACAGCACTTAAAAAGGCCCGTGTGTACATAAACACGATAACTCAAAACTGAAAAGTCGATAAAATACCAAACTTGGTATATAAGTAGTATCTTCTGTGAGTGTGACAAGAAGAGCTTTAGGAAAATCCCCCTACCCCAAACTGCTTTTTGCATGGAAAAATTAGTCGCCCTCGTCATAGATGTACGGCACGTAAAAGAACCTCAAGCCTGATAGAGAAGCCTCTGAGCAAAATTAAAATAGTCTTTCACGCCCAGTATAGAAATGGACGCCGAGAACCACAGCAGTTAAAGAGCGTCCATAAATAAAACGCCATTTCATTTACATGGAAACATTTTCGAAGATTTTGATTTTCTTAAAAATGGCTCAAACGATTTTGATTAAAATATCGTATATCAAAGATGTTTACACGACACATAAAATATATATCTTGAATTTTCTAAGACTAGATTGGAAAAGTTTCTTTATTCTGGAAGAATTTTGCTGAAGTTTACATAACTAGTAAACCTTAAGAGAGAGACAAAAACTTACTACACAAAATATGTAGATCTCGTTGAAACACATAAATTATGTAATATAATTTTTTTCCTGGAGTAGACCATGTTTGAAATATCCTTGTTATTTGTTTCAGTTTTAAAATACTTAAAACTTTTCACATACGGGAATATGTCAACTATTGATAATGCAAAAAAACATGGCAGCCAGCTTTTAAAAGATTTAACGTAGGAGACGAGCAAGGCAATGTGCAATTTTTAGAGCCTATAAGGGGGAACCTGCGTGGAAAGACATATCCAAACGATTATTAAAGCCATTATACTGTGGGAGGAATGATCACTCGGAAAAAATAAGAAATAGGGAACAGAAAACAGACCTAGGTAAATTTTCCTTCGCAAATAGAACAATAAACGAATGGAACAAAATACCTGCAGATTTACTGGAGACTTTGCCTCAAAGTGTAAATAGTTTTAAAAAGATACTAAAGAAGAGTGATATATAGTCAGGATAGTAAATAAAAAGATTGCGTTATTATTACTGTTGTTACAATTATGTATATATTAGTGTACCATGATGTTATTGGCATTTTAACAGGGTATTACTCACATTATTGTTTGTTTAACTCAATTGTATTGTACATTGCATTATTACATTGACAGCGCTGCCACGGGTCACGCCCTAGGCAAGGAAATAAAATATCTATCTATATAGTTTTAGCCTAGTGTATCCCATTATTTACCTTCTACATACAAGCATGCATTTCTGTTGTTTGTCTCGATTAGAATGCAGTAGATACAAGAATAATGAAGAGGAAGTCATGGATTTTCTGAAATACTCTCTCCTTCAGTTCAGCAGATAGTATACGGGACTTTTGAAACACACTGTGTGCATCATGACTTTCGCATAGAAACACAACACTAGTTATAAGACTGTTAAATTAGATCAAACTCTTTACTTACCTACAGAGTTTTACTTCTGAAATAATTCTAACATTTAAAACGGAATACGACCTAATACTGAAGTACAGTTACTTTTCTTCTGGTAGAATGACTAATTGAAGGAATGCAGTAATTGGAACCGAAAGTATTCACATTCAAGCTAGTTCACGCTACGGTAAATTTATTACATCTACGCTATAAATGAAACGGCTCAATAATGACTGTATTTAGAAACAATTACCAGGCCTTAAGCAACAACTTTTGACATCAAGGTCTCATTATCTTGGTTAATTGATGCCATTTAGAATAAGAGGAGAAATGCGAATGTTTCTAGTAATATAAGCAAGGAGTGGTGTGTACAGGACAAACATGATATGTTGATAGACATAAGAATGCAGCAGCTATTGACTGAGATTAATTCTTTTATAGCTTCTTCTCCCTCATTACCGACATATAGATTTAAAAAAAAAATCACACACCTGCCCAAGAAAAGAATGAAAAAGAGCAGAGGAATTCACTTGCATAAACAAATGTATCTCTTTGAAAACTTTGCGACGCATCAGGAAGCACACTACACGATTTGACCTGCAGAATACTGGCTTCATTATTTATGTGTTGTTTCACTTCTGTTTACATCACTTTTTGGCAATTTGAGCCAATTAGGTATCAACAAAATGCATGATTGTATTATAAATTGCTGCCGCACCAACATATTCGCCCGACCTGGCTCCCTGTGATTCCTTCTTGTTCCCAAACTTGAAGAAATGGCTTCAGGGAGCAAAATGTAGATCAAATGTAGAAATCGTCAGATCAGAGGCGAAGACGGCAGTGCCGTGGTCGAGTGATTAGACCACTCGCCTCTAACTAGACGGCCCGGGTTCGATCCCAAGCGTCCGCATGTGAGATTTGTGGTGAACAAAACGGTGCAAGGGCGGGTTTTCTCCAGATTTTCCGGTTATCCCCGCCATCACATTCTACCAGGACTCCATCTTGATTCCATCTGCCATCGGTGTCATCGCCTGCGGTGCCAAAATAGTAAAAGCGGTAGTTAAACACTGTAAAAAAAAAAACAGGACAAGTTTGCAAAGTTTGGTAACTCCTATATTTGGAGGGGTTAAAGAAATGACAGTAGCATTGGGAGAAGTGTGGTATCTCTAAAAAGGGACTGTGTTTAGAAATAATTTGTGTTTGAAAAAAATTACGTCTTGATTCCTTACACGGTTAATTATTGAGCTACCCCCGAGTCATTTAATATAACTAAATGCAGTTTTCAGTCCAATATTTTGTTAAAAAGTGGTGGCGATGGAATGTTTTTGATCATCAAGGAGCAATCAGCCTCCAGACTGTCATATTTTTCTTAAACACACACACACATATATATATATATATATATATATATATATACACATTTACTCTCACTCACTTCCACACACTAAAGAAGCTAAAGATAAATTCCCATTCTCCTGCCAGGAATCGAACCCGTGACCTCTGGATTTAAAATTCGACGCGCTAACACAAGATCACACAGGCAGTGGGGATAAATTATTTGAAATGATGTGAAGAAGGCGACAAAAAGTCAAATTTTCAATTGTTTTGTTTTGTACGAGTACTTGCCTTTCACGCAAAAATAGCCAAGCGGACTGCTACAAAAATGAATATATAGCACATCCCAAACCTGTTAGCTCTATGGTAACATGTGCAGCTCGCATTATTAATGTTCGGGGTTCGATTCAACATTACTGGGTGATTTCTTAACTATCACGAGTTTCATTCGATCATTTGTCTTTCACTCCGGTTCATCCTATGTTTCTGGTGTTCTAGGTTTCTTGGTTTATGGCGGTGTCAGGTAGATGGCGGGATTGTTTGCTTAAAGGAAAGAGTACTCCTGTTAAACGGATCCTTCATCGCCCTCTCTAGACAGCTCCAGCAACATGGTAGGGATTTCTCCGCGTCTCTGTAGCCTGTCTGCCTACGGCCTGTAACCTCCTGTGTTGTTTCTATAAAGTTCATTCTTTCCTCCTGGTTGGAGGAACCTATAATATATCTATAGTAGCACTAATAACCTGGACTCGGTTTTTGTTAAATTAACTTTTAAACTGAATTTTCTGGCAAAATCTTCTGTAGCTCTCTTCACTCTGGATGACTTTTGCATAACTGCTAAACCGTAAAAGAAAGAAAAAACTTAACAAATAAAAATATATATTTCGTTAAAACACAATTTATATTAAATACATATTTTTGGTGGAGTTAGTCGTTTCTGAGATATTCCTTGCTATTGATTTAAATTTTAAACTCTTTTGAAACAATAAGGAGTCTTTTGTTTTACTCCTGTCCATGCAAATAGAACCGAATTTCATTGCTTTCATACACGAACCAGCTTTCAAAAAAATTGACTATCGTTTTAGCGTAGTGTATTCCCTTATTTCCGTTCTGCTTTTAACGAGGCAGGTATCAGGATAATACCTGTTAATGTTTATCTTAATTAGCATAATGTACGAGTAGGTATTGAAAGGTTAAGCTTTTGTAAGAATAGTTCGTTACTGAGTAGGTAGAGAACGTCATGTGAAGGAACATATCCGATTTTATTTTCTCTACACATAGTATGTGGATATTGTATAGAGCATGTATTGTATTACACCCAAAAATTTGATACTGAGATTTCACTGAAAATGTATGTTTTGAGACCCTCCGAATCCATAAAACGCATTTTTGGAAAAATGTCTGCGTGTGTGTGTGTGAGTGTGGGTAGCATAGCTTAAAAATGAAAAGTCCATTGAACAGCATTGATTTTTTGGTATTTAAGTTTGGTATCTTCCATGGATGCGACCCGAAGATTTTAAAGAAACTCCCCCACCCCCAACTACCCTTTACATGGAAAAATTTTCGGAAATTTTGATTTTCAGAAAAATGGCTCTAAAGATTTTAATTAAAATATGGTACATTAAAGGTAACTTACCTGACAAACAAAGTGCACATCTTGAATTTTATGGGAATGCTCTCTAAAGACATCTCTATTCTGAATGAATTTTACAGAATTTTACATAACTGGTAAACTGTAAGACAAAAAATTGGTTAATATAAAATGTATAATATGTTGAAAAACACAATTTATGTTATATCTTTTTTTTCTGTGGCATTCATCATTTTTTAGATATTTTTTGCTATTGTTTACAGCTTTAAAATACTTATACATTTCTCATACGGGAGGTTGTCAACACCTGTCCATACAAACAAAAGCACTTCAATCGCATAGCAACCAGCTCTTGATTATCACTTTAAACTATGGTACGCAATAATAAGAAAAATTCTGATAATTTTTTCTCCACTAGTATGAACTAAATAGCAGAATAAGCTCTTTAACAATAATTTGTTGCAGAGATGTAGAGAAAGTTATGTGAATGGTGCATATCAGACTTTGTTTTGTTTTTATTAGTTGTCAATTACAGCCACTTAGATTCGTGTATTTTTTTTTTTTAGGCTAGCTCCATGTTCATATAATACTCAAGAAAAATGTTCAAATTAGTTTTAGAACACATATGCGACAGTGAAAAGTTATTAATTGGTAATTAATTTGATATAAATATTTATTTAGTAAGGAAACATAGGAAGTGTAGGATGATCAAGAACAAATCTGGTGTGTTCCATTCACATGACTTTCTCTACATCTCTGCAACAAATTACTGATAAAAAGCTTATTCTTCTATTTATTTAAATTAATAATAATCGAGAAAAAATTATCAGAAAGTCTTATTACTTGCTTCATTGTAAGTAAAAGTGAAATAAGGGAGTGCTATAGGCTAAAGTGACAGTCAAAGGCTGGTTGCTATGAAACTGAAGTTCCTTTGTTTGTATGGACAGGAGTTCACAAATTCCGGTATGAGAAAAGTGTATCTTTTTAAGCTGAAACTAAAAGCAAGGAATACCTTAAAAACAACCATTTCCACGAAAAAATGTATATAACATAAATTATGCGTTTTAATGAGCTCTACATTTTCTGTGTGTTAAGTTTTCGTCCATCTCTTACGGTTTAGCAGTTATGCAAAAATCCGTTAAATTCATCCAAAATAAGGTAGTCTTCAGTGGTCATTCCCAGAAAATTCAAGATATACATTTTATTTGTCAAGTAAATCTCTTAAATATACGAGATTTTAATCAAAATCGTTAGATTCATTTAAAAAAAATCGAAATTTTTTCCATGTAAAGGGCAGTTTGGGGTCGGGGGATTTTCCTGAAAATCTTCGTGTTGCATATTTGGAAGCTACCAAACTTAAATACCAAGTTTGATTTTTAACGGTCTTTTCATTTTTGAGCTATGCTGACCACACACACACACACACACACACACATAGACATTTTTCTAAAAATGCTTTTTTTGGATTCAGGGATCTCAAAACATGTATTTCCAGAGTAATATCCGAATAATATATCGAATTTTTGGGTGCATTACAATACCTTCTCTATACACTATGTACATAGTGCGTATAGAGAAAGTAAAAATCAGAAACAGGTATACTTTTCAGTTTTTAACTTAATTTACAAACTGGTCAGTTTAATGGGATTTCTGGTGTTGGAGAAGCACTGGAGATAGCAAAGATTAGTTGCTGCTAAGAGATTAAACTCATTCTTTGTGAAAAAGCCGGCAGCGGCGAGTGCAAAGTAATTCCAAACATACAAGAAGAATAGGGGAGTGAAACCTATAAACTGCAGGCAAGTGACATTGCGTTGGCACATGGGAGCAATGGGGCTATATTGAAAAGGGTTGCAGTCACTCTGGGGGGTCATGAGGGTGGATTACAAACGCGGCGGAGAAAGGAATGAAGTAAGGGAGGCCCTCTCTGACTCAACATTAATCAGGACTCAAAGAGGGGCTTCACCCATTACATTACAAGACAATGTTGTTTGTATACAGTTTGTTCACATTTCCACATGACAGAATGCAACACGTGATTGCACAAAGCAACACGTTCATTTGATAATCTGCTATTCTAGTAAATTGTAGAAATTATGTTTAATTAAAGGCAGATTCTGATGCTTTGGCATTAAGTGAAATGATATATAAAGCAAGAGGAAACTTTTAAAATGTAGTTATAATATACTAACTGCTTAGAAATTACGCTTCGAAGTAAAAGTCAACACTGCAACTTGCTTTACCGTGATCTGAAAGTGTTTTTAAAACAGGGGAAATTCATTTTATTCTTAGCAAATCATTTTAATAAACTCCTGCCAAAATAATATAAAATTTCTCCAAAATTCGATTTTAAGAACATTTTAAAACCTTGGTTTGTTTAATATTAAATTTTATAATACATAGATTCCATTTAAAAGCGCATTACCACCCACAAGTGCTTGATATCGTATATAAATTATTACAGAATCAACGATTTTGTTATTTGTTATATTCAAAGTTAGAAGTTTGTACCGTTCGCTGCTCCGTATACAGGTTGCGACCGGGCATCCCGCTGGTTCAAATGGAGTCATTGATAAGAACCATGGAGGAGAGGTAAACAGACCTGCTGTCAAGTAAACAGTACTGTTTTCAGAGAACAAAAATGACTTATGAGTCACGCCTACAAATTGTTACATATACATCGGATTTCCTTCTTTATATGTACATTATGAAAACACCCACGCACATATAACACGGATTTTAATATTTACTGGTCGAGAATAAAATAATATTTAAATAATAAAATTAAATTCTTAAATATCTTCAGACGCTTACTAGGTAAAAACGAAAGCAGAAATTAAACTAAATCTTCACTCATCTGGAGCCATATTACTGAAAACTATATGTAATTCTGAAGTAATTCAAATGAAAAAGGCATTCTACGTT
The DNA here is from genome assembly GCA_030762935.1 of Hymenopus coronatus. Classification (NCBI taxonomy): domain Eukaryota; kingdom Metazoa; phylum Arthropoda; class Insecta; order Mantodea; family Hymenopodidae; genus Hymenopus; species Hymenopus coronatus. The sequence goes on from CM060882.1 coordinate 136,106,839, forward strand.
GCAGCAAACAAGATTTGTAGTGCGAAAAGTTTCGCTCTACTTCACATGATGTGATCGCGGCAAATTTTGAAATATTTTATCAGTTTCGTATATCACCAAGCAAATAGCAGTTTTTGGGATCTAAAAATGCAGTTTGTATATGCTACATCACACTGAAATCCTGCATTCTTTTAAATTACATTGTTCTGTTTCGTCTTTATTTCAGATAGGATGCTCGTGGATTGGTAGATATCCGTCTTGACAGTTTTTTTTTCGTGCCGCACAGATTCAAAGCTGCTCCATATCTCTGTACTGCAACAGTGTGATAGTTGTGGATAGCTTTCTGAACAAATTTGCGATCAATAATATATTCATGTTAAACTGTTCTGTTACTAGACAGTTTGTTTTGACAGTTTCGATTTCTAAATAAGTACAGGAATAAGTACACTGGTAGAAAAATTACTATGGTTGTAGGTTGATTTTGCTCACATTTGAGCAGAACAAAGTAGTTATCGAACGCCTTTCTTGCGACCCACTTGGTTCTGTGTTATGCAGTGATGCCTGTTTTGCAGTAATGGGTTGCACTCTACGTTGACCTTTGCTCGTGCAAGTAACACCACATGGTATTGCCAAACCTGGCCGCTCTTACTTTGCATAAGGAAATTGTTACGAACTTCTTAGTTCTGGTTATAGCTACAGGCCGACTTTAATATCTTATGACACTTCTGCAGCATTCAGCTTTTGGATAATTGTTCATTACAATTGTGTTACATCATTTACTGTTCATACCAATTTTTGGATCATTGCCTTCAAATTTATAGCATACATTCACATTCTTATTCTTACTGGCAGACCCTGGGGAGTATAAGATGCCGGAAAAAAATCAATCCCCACCGGCAATCGAACTCGTGATCCCTCGCATCGAAGGCTGATGTTCTACTGATTGAGCTGCAAGGCCAGCCGAGACGTTAACATTATTTTGTTGTGTACTTTTGTACAAACAAATGAGGAGAAGCAATAGTAGCAGAATGAAAATTTTGATCCGTTATATCCGCATGTCCCTACCCATTATTAAACAAGCAATTTTTTAGAAATCTTATTCCTGTCCGTTCTGTCTTGCACTGGAACCGTATGGAGAGGTCTGGCCTCCCAACTCTATTGCCGACCTCACGCCCATTTAAGTGCGGCATAGGTGGGCGAGCATCCAACCGATTCGGGAAGGTGATGTGGTCAGCATCACGCATCTCTCAGCCGTAAAGTTGGCTCTCATGATTAGGATTGCTGCCTTTCACAGTTGACGACGCTGGTAGACACCGAGCCTATACCTGGACTTAAAATTCGCAACGCCATGGCCGAAATCTAAATTGAGCATTATTAAATGAATCTCCCGGTTCATTCTATGACCTTGAACCCTACAGCTCCACACGCTATGGCCCACCCTTCCGCGGTGCACCAAGGCTATATGCCGGAACGACATTAAATACCTCAACGGAATCGCATGGGTCAGTTCCTCAACCGTAGAGACCGGGAGATCCGTGGTTCATATCCCGGCTATGACATAGAATTTTTCAGTCTGAATCTGTCTACGCAACTCTGTGTGAAAAAACAATTAAATTAAGACAAATAAATATTTATCTAATTCCGAATCCTGTGCGTCACAAAACTCAAGTCGCACCAATTATGTAATTTAGTCCAGGAGACATGGATACCGATGAGAGTGACACCGAGATAAAAATCTAATTACAATTACTTGTAATATGAAGGATTTAAAACGATATATTTTTAGACCATACAAAAGTAAGATTTTTGAAATCCATCTCTAAAGCTTCTCCCACGTTTATGTGGAACAGCTTCATATCCTCTTTCTAAACACACAGGACGCAAGTTTGCACTTTAAATATAAGAAGTTTAGGATTAAATGAGTTGCAATAAGTAGCTGAAGGAACCGCCACGTTTTTATTTTTACCCTTTTTCTTTTCCTTTATAAGGAATTTGCGGAGGCCAGAAATTTCTCAATACTTCCTTCACTGGGTTACGAATACTGGGAGGGGCACGTTTTCCACGATTCTGCGGCTGTGGTATCGCATAATCTTGCAGCATTCTAAAATAACTCTATCCATTAATTGTCGCTGTTAAGTCCTCGCCCATTCTAAAACGAAATAAACGATCCAGCGAAGAAAGGTGTTGCAATAACATCAAACACTTGCTTTCTCGTGACACAACCCTTTGTTCTACAAAAATCCCTGAAATTCTGCAGCTTTAAGTAATAAAATTATGTTCATCTGCTAACGAACATTGAGGTTTCTCATCTTATTAAAATCTGAATTAATTTTGAATATTAAAATTATGCTAAATAGTATAGAGGTGTTCAATAAGTCTTTACAAAATCCAAGAAATTACATTTGTAGCATCGAAATGTATTTAGTAACCGTTGTCCCTTACTAGATGGCAGTTAAAGTTTCAGCTATGTGCACCATCTGGTTTTGTTGCCATTGTAAGGCACATTGTTTGCAAATATTAATCAATAAGGCTAAAAAGGCGAAATATAAGGCTCTCAAATTTCAAATACTTAGGTTCTTATGTCAATTATTAGAGAGATAAAAATGCAATGTAAAACACTCTCAACGTAACCATAAAGACCGCGAAACATTCAGAGGATTTAAAAGAAAAATAAGGCAAGAAAATAATCAAAGCCATTCTACTTATAGCATATGGTAGCGAATCACGGGTTCTAACAAGGAAGCAAACTTCGAGCAATGGAAATGAACTTCCCGAGACATGATAAAGGTTATGTAGAAGTAAGGCTAAGGTGCCAATGCCCGTAATAATAAAATTATAAATTAATTCAGGAACTGGACACAACTTGTACTGATTTCCATTATAAGGTATATGTATTCGTTGGCTTGCACACGGGCTTTTCTCTTGCTATACCATCTGCAGGGATTTAGATTAAAAGTTAAATTTGCTTTTTGGGCAACTGCAGACATTTGATGCATGCCTATTATTGTATCTTGAAAATCTTGGAGGTGATTTAGTTCATCTTCATGAATGAATAATATATATAGTGCCAATAATGGACCCCATCATTGTTGTTGATCTAAAATCGAGGTGAAGCTTCCATCCAAGCAGTGTGCCGGAATCAGGCACTGTCCATAGTTTAATACAGTGGTATCGATCTGTTTGCAAATTATTCTCAATTGCATGTGTTATAGTATCGATGTTGCGTCGTCTGCGTGCTGGCGGCATTGCTGCAGGAATGACAAGTTTGAACGCGTTATCTACCTCCAACAAGTATCCTAAAATTAACCCTATACTACAAGCAACAGGAAATATTAGAGAGAGCAATGATTGTGAATGCGAAACAGACTTTAAGCGTACTGTCTGCAAGTCAGAAGAAGAAGAACATTGGTTAATTTTTAGGTCCCCAAATTTTGCCCCCACCAGTCACATAGAAATTTGATATCGGCCGGGTGGAGTCAAAAGATGTTACGTAAGAGGAAAAAACATTATTGTGATATAACGGAATGGGCCACGTTTTATGAGCACAGGTGTACATTCATTTAAAATTTAATATGAAAAAAAAGATATGAATAATTTCATTCTACCCATACATTCAATCACTAGATTTCTGTATTGCACGTTCCGGTATCCTGGGAACCGAAACCTTATTTTAGAATGTGTGTGTGTGTGTGGACGTGAATTTATGTGAACATCGAACTTACGAACGAAAATTCAGACCATAGGAAGAAATGGACAAGTCCTTACTGCACAAAAATGTAGATCTCGTTAAAACACACAGTAAATATTATATATATCATTTGGTGCAGTTGACTAGTTTTGAGTTATTTCTTATAATTTGGTTTGTTTTAAAACAAACTTTTCTCATAGGGGCATTTGACTACTCCTGGTAATCCAAGTTATCGGAATACAACCACATAGCAAGAGATTTTAAAAGATTTTACTATCGTTTTAGCCTAGTTTATTCCCTTACTTCCCTCCTACTTACAAGGAAGAAAGTAATAAACCACTTTTGCTATGATTATCTCGATTAGTATGAAGTAGAGAGAAGAATAAGCTTTTTAACAATAACATTTTACAGAGATGCAGAGAAAGTTATGTGAATGGAACACATCATATTTTTATTTATGATGAATTCTCTGTACTGAATTTTTAGGAGAAACACTACGATTGTAAAAAGATATTCTTATATACTCCGTAGTAAATGTTGTTGTCTTTAAACACAATGAACTGTTAGCAAGAAGTTGTGCCTTCTAAAGCGTTCTTTTCCTAACGTTTAACAAAAGCAACATATTTCTGGAAGCAATTTTTGTACTCAGGCACGTAAAGTTAACATGTAACACGGTGGATTCTCCTCCTGTAAATCATAGGATTTTGTTCAACATGCACAATGCATTTTTCACATCTACGTGATGAGATAACAGTAATTGGGAAAGCTGACTGCCTCCGTAGTCGAGTGGTCATCGGGATGGTCCCGGGTTCGATTCCCGGCTGGGGCGGGGAATTTTTCTTTAGGCCCTATCCCCCACAGAGTCTGGAAGTATGTATGTGAGAGTGAACGTGTGTGTGCTTTAAGAAAACAAAATGATTTAAACCTACTAACGAGTTGTTTCCAGTGCAAAAGCCCCCGATATGACCTTAGATGTTAAAGGGGGCTATATAAATGAAACAATAATAATAATAATAATAAAAAAAAGCTGTCCCATCTTTTAACACTTCAACGTACAGGTTCACCGCTCTAAGTAATAAGATCCTTAGTTAAAAAAAGCAAAAACAAGCTGCACAATTCAGTCAACCATACAATCTTTAGAAATTTAACGAAGCGGAATATCTTCTTTCCTTTATTCGCATCCAATTTAATGATTTGCATGATTGGTTTGAACAGGAATGTAACAAGTATAGCTGTACTGACGGACATTTTCATACCAATAGAAAAGAAATAAATTTGTGTCAAGTGATGATCATGTCAAGATATATTGAGAGGAAAAAAATAGGATAATAGAGCTCCAATGTATGATGCATTCAATTTAGAGTTTAATTATAATATTGGCCACATCCAGGCGTCTACTATTCATTATATTACCGCAGAAAAAAAAATCTGATGTGTAACATACACCTATCTTTCTATAACTCATTTACCTATCAATATTATTATAATAACAACAATAAATTGATCATACGATTGCAATAAATTTGCTTCTTACTTAATTATAATAAATAAGAATATTAATGTACCTTCTGCAACAAAGTATTCTTACAAAAGCTTCTTATTTCATCAATTTCAAGCTAATCAGAAAAACATTAGCGGATATTTTGATAGGTGAATACATTAAAGCAAATTATTAATCAAATCATTTAAAAGCGCGTCATTATGTATTAGTATTGGATTTCTATTCTGCTTGAATGACCAGAATGAAAAAACAACAAAAACGAATAGCTTCGCACAAAGTATAAGGACTGGAAAATTTAAATCAAGAAAAAGGAATATATGAGAATGGTTAAATCCACACGAACTGTATGTAACATAAATTGAATACTTAATGAGATCTATCTTTTTGTATAGTAATACATTCTTTTATTGTTACGGTTTACCAGTTATGTAAAAGTCATCTAGAATAAAGTGGTCTTCAGAGACTATTTCCAGAAAATTCAAGATGTATATTTCATGTACCTATATGGAAATGTTTTAAACATATGTCCTTTTAATAAAAACTATTAGCCACTTTTGATAAATCAAAGTTTTCGAAAAATGCTCCATGTGAGGAGTAGTTTAAGTGATGTGGATTTTCTTGAAATCTTCGTGTTGCAACTTTGGAAGATCCAGAACTTAAATATCAAGTTTATTATTTAATGCACTCTTCGTTTTTACTTTCTCTACACACACTATGTGCAGATTGTATAGAGAAGGTATTGCACTCCACCCAAAAAGTCGATACAGAGATTTCACCGGAAATATATGTTTTAGGGTCCCTTATATATAAAAAGCATTTTCACAAAAATGTCCGTGTGTGTGTGTGTCCGTGTGCCTGTGAACACGATAACTCAAAAACGAAGAGTCGGTAAAATACGAAGATTTTAAGAAAAATCCCCCCATCCCAAACTAACCTTTACATGTACCTTTTTTGCGAAAATTCTGATTTTCTAAAAAATGGCTCTAACGATTTTGATTAAAATAGCGTATATTAAAGATATTTACCTGAAAAATAAAATGTATATTTTGAATTTTCTTTAAATAGCCTTTGAAGATTACTTTATTCTGAGTCAATTTTACGGAATTTTGCATAACTGCTGAACCGTAAGAGATGGACAAAAACTTACCACAAAACAAATGTAGAGCACTTTAAAACACACAATTTATGTTAGACACATTTTTTCGTGGTGTTGATTGTTTTTGAGGTATACCTTGTTTTGGTTTCAGCTATAAAATACTTCTACTTTTCTCATACAGGACCCTGTGAACTCGTGTCCATACAAACAAAGGAACTTTAGTCACATAGCAACCAGCTTTTGACTATCCCTTTAACCTATGGTACCCCCTTATTTCGCTTCTGATAACAAGGAAGCAAGTAATAAGGTTATTTCTGCTAATTTTTTCACGATTAGATGAAGTAAATAGAGTAATAGAGAAAGTTATGTGAATGGAACACATCAGACTTTTTAGTTACATACATACACTGATAAGCAGAGACAGACAAACAGAGAGACAGCTATACAGGGGAAAATGTTTCTAAAATGCTCTTCTAGGATTCAGGAAAATAAAACATTTTCGGTGAAATCTCGAAATTGAATTTTTGCGTGGAATGTAATACTTTCTTTACTTACTAAGTGTTCTATATAATGTAAAAATGTTCATTTTACTTTCTCTAGCACAACAATGTACATAGTCATATGACTAGAACACAACAAATTTTCAGAAAAAGATCGTTAAATACCAACTAGGTATTTATATTTAGTTTCTTTCAAGGATGCGATGTAAAGGTTTTCAAGAAAATCCATCCACCACAAATTACCTTTATATGCAAAATTTTTGGAAGTTTTCTTAAAATTGGTTCTGACGATTTTGATTAAAATGTCGTATTTTAAATATATTATCATAACAAATAAAATGTCAATTTTGAATTTCCTGAGAACAGCCTCTGAAGACCTCTTTATTGTGAACGAATTTTGCATAATGGTTAAACTCTTAAGAGATAGACAGAAACTTACTACATGAACATGTAGATCTTGTTAAAACACATTTATTTATGTCATATACGTTTTTCTGGTTGAGTTCACCGTTTTCGAGATATCCCCAGTTACTGGTCTCTCTCTTAAAACATTGGACTATGTACCACTTAGACCTACGATTCCCTCATTCCCCTTCGTAAGTCATAGCTTTTTGTTGACATGCATTGTTACGCCTGCGTTTGTGGACACGTGTGCAGGCGACAAGTTCTTTTGACATTGTGATTTTTATACCTGTGCAAGCGGACACGTGTGCTGTCGGAAGGGTCCTTGACGACGAAACTCGGCATTGTTCCACCTGAATCAGTCTGTTATACCGCTTTTGTAAGAATTGTTACAAAAGCACTGAAGAAAGACAATTTTTCGTGCTGAGATTTTGATTACAAAGAATTTGTGGAAGAAATAAGGAGTTGTTTGTTGTTGGTGGAAAAGAGTTTTTGTTACAATAGATGTTTTGTGAAATTACCATATATTAAATTTTTGCTTTAAACGTTTTAATATTTAAACTTTTCTAAAATTAAAACCAGTATTCTTATTTCTTTCTGGTGGTCAAGCAAGGAGAACGTAATTTAAAATCCATCACGTAGTGAACGGCACTTTAAAGATTTTACATCGCTCTTGTCTACTGTATTCCCTTAATTCCGTTGCGTTCATACGGAAATATGTAATAAACGTATTTCTGCAGATGTTTATCCCGATTAAAGCGAAATAGAGGAACAAGCTTTTTAGCATAAGTCGGCTGAATGTCGGTATATAAAGGTACAAGAATATAGAACATCACATATACATTTCAAAACTTTCCGAACTACGAAAGAATATTTTCTAACTATATATTTCTTAGCGTGGTAGTATCGCGGCTGCCTGCCAAGCGGGAGCCCTGTGTTCGATTCCCGGTACTGACGTGGGGAGTTTTCCCCGCTGGAAGACCTCGTCGGGGTGCACTCAGCCTCGTGAGGTCCTTGGGGGCTATTTGAGGAGCTATTTGATGGAGAAATAGCATTAACCGTCCGGAGGGGTGAGAGGTTCAAGCCCCTGATCACGTCTTACTCTCCAATGCTGCACCTCATCCATGACGTCTGTCATGGACCGAGATGGAGGACGCAGCGACCAGGCGGTAGGCCAAGTTTCCTTGTCGTGCCATGGAGTTATTATTACACCATTTTAGTCAAGTAAAACCTGTGCAGAAATGCCTCCATTACACTTTTACATTGTTGAAGGTACAAGTGGAATGGACGAAACCAAATCGGTAGTCAGATAGTGAAAGCTAGTTGCAATACGCTGATCTAAAAGGTCCATTTTCTTTTACGAACATAGCGAAAAACAACTGTATAGCGACAACGTTTTAGAATGTAAATATTGAAGCATTCAAACCAATAATAAAATATACATCGATCACAACCTATTTAAACAGTGTATTACTTTCTCTATACGTACGGTACATGCTCGAAAAGTCTATATCAGGGTTTCACCGGAAATATACGTTTTAAAATACCCCGAGTCTAAAAGAAGTATTTTAATGAAAAGGTTGATGTGTATGTGTGTGTGTGTGTCCGTGTGTGTGTGTCTGTGTTCGTGAACACGACAACTTAAAAACGAAATACTAAAGTTGATATCTAAATTCAGCTCTTCCAATGTTGCGGTACGAAGATTTTCAATAAAATATACCCTTTCCAAACTATACATTGTAACAAAACATTTTCGAAAATTTTGTTTTGGTCAAAAACAGCTCCAACGATTTTAATTAAAATACCACATGTTACATATATTTACAAGAAAAAAAATGTGTATCTTGAACTTTCTGTAATAACATTGAAGAGCTCTTCATTCTGAATTAATTTTGCATAATTGGTAAGCCGTAAGAGATAGACAAAAGTTTACAGCATAAAAATGAAGATCTCATTAAAACTAACAATTTATCTCATACACATTTTTACGGTTAACAGTTTACGCAGTATTCCTTGTTATTGGTTTCAATTTTAAACTACTTAAACTTTTCTCAAACGACAAGTTATCATTCGTTTTATTTTTATTTTGTTTTACACCTGGCCATGCAAAGAAAGCATAGCGGCGATTTGACTATCGCTTTAGCTTAGTGCTGTGAATGGAACACGTAATATTTTTATAAAAATATACAATATTTGTGTTTTTATGCTTATGTCTGCAACTTATGGTTAGCATTCATACGAAGGTATATACAATTTCTTTCGGCTCACAGTTCAATACATGCATTTTATTTGTAAACATCTCAAACTTAAGGAATTTTCATGAAACTATTAGAACTTTTATTTTGTGACAAATTTGAATACTTCGAATATATTTTCATATGAAGGGTAGTTTGTGTTTTTTTGAACATCTTTAGAACATAGTGAAGGTGACAAGCTGGGTATTGATCGAAAATTTCGATTTTGGATTATGCTCCACTTCACTCAGATATACCAGTTACTAAAAAGACTTTTTGAGGGGGGGGGGTTCAGGAGACCTAAGAAATGTATATATGGAGAAATACTAATATCTAATGTTTGGGTGGAACATTAAATTTCCAGTATCGAAGTTAAGAATGAATATAGAATGAGCATTTGAAAGTCTTAAATAACATTGTTAAAAACTTTAAAAAAATTAGGATTTTGGTTACTATTTATGTAAAACATAACAAAAACTATCAGTGCCTCACAAGTTATAAAGAGAAAATTTGAAGTCTATATTTTATTTGTGATGCAAGTATCTTAAATTTACAGCATTATGAAAAACGCATTACATTATTTGTAAATGATAGAAAATAACAGAAGGGTTTGCAAAAATATGTTTCTATTAGTATTAACGCTTTAAAAACCTGCGCCTTGCATCCTAAAAGGTGCCAAAATTATAGACTGAAAAACATACTGTATTCTTAAGTGTAAACCCGTATGAATTGCACAGGTAGAATTAACAATTGTCAAGCTTAAATTATCCTTACAATTTACAAAAATATTATACCCAACATTGTAAAAGTATATTTTTTTTTTTTGTTAAAACCAATAGGAATAATCATCAAAAACAATAAACATATGCAAAATTAGGTTTGAAATATATCTCCCTTTGAAATTCGTTGTTACTTTCTCTATCATGATATAAGTACTTATAGTTAGAGAAGGTATTGTGTTTCACCCAAAACACCGATATTGTACAATATGTTCATCTGAATCAAAAAATAGCATCTATAGAAAAAGGTCCGTGTGTGTATATGAGTGGTGTGTGTGTGTGTGTGTGTGTTGTATGTGGTTTGGTTAGATGGCATGACTCAAAAACGAAAACTCTAATGTGTTCCATTCACATTACTTTCTCTATATCACTGCAACAAATTATTCTATTTACTTCATCTAATGGAGCAAAAATTAGAAGAAATAGTCTTATTACTTGCTTCCTTGTTAGTAGAAGCGAAGTAAGGGGGTACCATAGGTTAAAGCAATAGTCAAAAGCTGGTTGCTCAGCGACTGAAGTTTCTTTGTTTGTATGAACACGAGTTCACAAAGTCCTGTATGAGTTTTTATAGCTGAAAACAAAAACAGGGAATATCTCAAAAACAATCAACTCACGAGAAATATGTATATAACATAAATTGTGTGTTTTAAGGTGCTCTACATTTGTTGTGTGGTAAGCTTTTGTCCATCTCTTACGGTTTAGCAGTTATGCAAAATTCCATAAAATTGACCCAGATTAAAGTAGTCTTCAGAGGCCATTCCCAGAAAATTTAAAATATACATTTTATTTACTAGGTAAATATCTTTAATATACGACGTTTTAAACAAAATCGTTTGAGCCATTTTTTAGAAAATCAAAATTTTCGAAAAAAGTTTCAGGTAAAGGGTAGTTTGGGGTGGGGGAATTTTCTCAAAATCTTCGTGTCGCATCCCTGGAGGGTACTAAACTTAAATACCAAGTTTGGTATTTTACCGACTTTTCGTTTTTGAGTTATCGTGTTCACAGACACACGGACACACACGGATCTTTTTCTGAAAATACTTTTTTTGGATACAGGGGACCCTAAAACATATATTTCCGGTGAAATCTCGGTATCGAATTTTTGGTGAAGTGCAATACCTTCTCTATACACTATGTACATGGCACGTAGAGAGAAAGTAAAAATACGTTTAGTGCCAAACTTGGACACGAAAAATTTTAGGAAAATCCCCCATTCCAAACTAACCTTTACATGGAACCTGTTTAGAAATTTTCGATGTTCTCAAAAATGGCTCTACGATTTTGATAAAAATGCCATATGACAATTAAAACGCATATTCTAAATTTCTTGGGAAGTCCTCTTCATTCTGCATGGATTTGAATAAGTGGTAAACCGTAAGAGATAGACGAAAACTTACTACACAAAAAGATAGATTCTTTCAAAGGACATAATTTATATCATATACGATTTTTTAGAGATAACAATTTCCGATATATTCCCTTTAATTTGTATCAATATTAAAATACTTAAACTTTTCAAAGGGATTAGAGTATCTATTTTGTTTTACTCCTGGCCATGGAGTAATATTAATCGCATAGTGATAGCTATGAAAATATATGTCTGTCGCTTTAACCTAACATAGTCAATTATTTCCCTTCTAGTGATAAGGTACTAAACAATAAAATAATAAGACGTTTATCTTGAATGGTATGATGTAAATATAATAATTTTATTTTATAAAACCCTATTTATTTGCGAACAAATAGAAAAATCCATGTGAATGGAATACATCAGATTTGTTTTTCTCCACTAACAAACATATATTATTTTGTATTTTAACCAGGGTCATGAAATAATTCTGACTTAGGTTTTCGTAAAAATAACTTAAAAAGTATCTTCAGAGTCGATTTATCCTTTCTAAAATGACCAATGACAATCAGAAGGTTATTCCCAGAACTGCTGTTTTAACCTTCGCATTTACGTATTTATTGCTAGAAGCATCTAGATACCACTCCCATAGCCTTTCTACAGTCAGTGGTTAAGTATTGTTCTTGATTCCAGAATAACGTTGTCACTTCTGTACAACTGCAACAAAACGCAGAGAGTGTATAGACGCCCCTCTTCCTCAGACTTAATGTAATAACGCCGTGTAAAACAAATCTGATGTGTTTCATTCACATGACTTTCTCTTCATCTCTGCAACAAATGATTGTTAGAAAGCTTTATTTACTTCTCGCTAATCGAGAAGAAATTAGCAGAATTGCTCTTATTACTTGCTTCCTTGTAAGTAGAAGCAAAATAACGCAGTACCATAGGCTAAAGTGAAAGTCAAAATCTGGTTGCTATGTGACTGAAGTTCCTTTGTTTGTATGGACAGGAGTTCACAAGTATTTTAAAGCTGAAACCAATAGCAAGGAATATCAAAAAACAATCGACTTCACGAAAAAAATGTGTATAGAATAAATTGTGTGTTTTAACGTACTCTACATGTTTTATGTGGTAAGTAATTTTCCATCTCTTACGGTTTAGCAGTTATGCAAAATTCTGTAAAATTCATCCAGAATAAAGTAGTCTTTGGAGGCTATTCCCAGAAAATTCAAGATTAAATTTTATTTGTCAAGTAAGTATCTTTAATATACGATATTTTAATCAACATTGTTAGAGCCATTTTTGGGAAAATCAAAAATTTCGTAAGAAGCTCCATGTAAAGGTCAGTTTGGGGTGGTAGGATTTTCTTGAAAATCTTCGTGTCGTATCCTTGGAAGATACCAAACTAAAATACAAAGTTTGGTATTTAACGGTATTTTCGTTTTTGAGCTATGCTGCCGACATACACTCAGACACACACAGACAGACATAGACACATACACATGGATATTTTTCTAAAATTGTTTTTTTTCTTGGATTCAGGAGGTCTCAAAACATGTATTTCCTTTGAAATCTCATATCTAATTTGTTGGTGCAATACAATACCTTCCCTATATACTAAGTACATAGTACGCATAGAGAAAGTAATGATAATAATAATAGTAATAATGTTTTTTGCAAAGTTAAAAATTAAAATAAAAGAAAGAAAACATATTCTCTAGTACAAACAAATGTATCAAAACTACTTTTAACAATCCACGGGAAAATTTATAGAGGCTTTGTATATTTTATATGTACATAATAAAATTGAAAACTATTTTTTTAATGTCGACATTATTTAAATAATTAGTTTACATCAACGTGTATAATGGCTACTCTGAAGGCATGTGCAACATTTTTAAGATTTTGCAGGCAGCAGATGGCGGCATGTTGCATGCCTGTGAGCATTTCATGCACGAATAGCCAACTATAAAATTCTTAAACTGCACTTTGAATTATGGCTATATAGTTCCTAATTTCTCCAATCGGAAGATATGTTGTAAAGATGCGCAACATAAAACATACCTCTACCTATTCTGAAACATTCTATTCCTAAAAATCTGATGTGTAACATTCACACGACTTTCCCTAGCTGCTCTACAAAACTCCTACAAAAGATTATTCTTCTTTATACACAACGCTTATCAAGATAAATGTTAGCAGAATGTTATTACTTAGTTCCTTATAAGTATAAGGGAATGCACTCTGCTAAAGTGATTGTCAAATGTTTTAAAAGCTATCGTTATACGATTGTCATTGCAAATCACTTCTTTGCTTGGCCAGGAGTAGAACAAAAGAAAAACAGACATTTCCTGTGTGAGAAAAGTTTTACTTCACAATTGAAACCAATAACAAGGAATATCTCAGAAACGGTTACCTTCACAACAAAAACGTAAAGGACAAAAATTGTGTGTTTTGTCATGAGGTACATTTTTTGTGTAGTACGTTTTTTCTATCTCTTACGGTTTAGCAGTTAAGCAAAATTCAGCAAAATTCATCCAGAATAAAGAGGTCTTCAGAGGCTATTCCCAAAAAATTAGAGATATACATTTTATTTCGGACATAAATAGCTTTAATATACGGGATTTCAATCAAAACCGTTAAAGCCATTTTTAAGAAAATCAAAATTTTCGAAATCTTTTCCATGTAAAGCGTAGTTTGTGATGAGGGGATCCTTTGAAAATCTTCGTGTCGCATCCTTGGAAGATACTAAACTTAAATACCAAGTTTGGTATTTAACGGTCTTTTTGTTTTTGGGCTATGCTGTCCACAGACACACACACCCACAGACAGACAATTGGACCTTTTTTTAAAAATGCTTTTTTTCGGACGCAGGGGACTCCAAAACATATATTTCTGGTGAAATCTCGGTATCGAATTTTTGGGTGCATTGCAATACCTTCTCTATCCCTATGTACATTGTACATATGGGGTAGAGAAAGTAAAAATATTCTAATGCTAATCGAGATAAATATCAGCAGAAATATTCCTATTACTTAGTTCCTTGTAAATAGAAGGGAACTAAGGGAATACACGAGACTAAAGAGATATTCAAATCTTTTAAAAGCCCGTTGCCATGTGATTGAAATCCGTTTTCTTTGAATGACCAGGAGTTGACAATTTTCTACAGGAGAAAAGTTTAAATACCTTAAAATTGAAATCAATAGAAAGGAATATCTCGGAAATGGCTAATTCAACAACAAAAAATGATGTCATAAACGGTGCTTTACATTTTCGTAGAAGATTTATGTCTACTTTTTATGGTTTACCAGCTATGCAGAAACTACTCAGAATAAAGAGGATTTAAAAGGATGTTCCCAAAAATTCAAGATATGCACTTTATTTGTCACATAAGTACATTTAATGGACATTAATCAAAAGAGCCAGAGCCAGTATTGAGAAAATCAAAATGTTCAAAACTTTTCCGTGTAAAGGGTGGTTTGGAGTGGAGGAATTTACTTGAAAACCTTCGTGTCACATTCTTAAAAGATGCTGAATTAAATATCAAATTTATTATTTATCCAAATTTTTGTTTTCGAGTTAGTCTTCACAGATACAGACGTACACACACACGCGCGCGTGGACCTTTTTCTAAAATGGCTTTTTTTTGATACAGGAGATCCTGAAACGTGTATTTCCAGTGATATCTTGGTATCGAATTTTTGAGTGGAATTCTCTATGTTTATGATAGAGAAAGTAAAAAAGAAAGTGTTTTGATTGTTCAACAGTATATAGCAGATTATTCAGCAGAAATAAAATATGTGTTTGTTTACTGTTAGCTATTCTAATAATTTTTAACATTTTTATTACTATCTCAGAAAAAAATCACTTTTGCTACCACTTTTTGAAACGTCACACATCATGTGTATTGGGAGAGAGAAGAATAGAAGAGGCGATGAGCTGGGAGAGAATGACATAGTGAGAGTGGGAAGAGAGAAACAGGAAAACAAACAAATCTCCGCAGTTAAAACAATAAAGAGAGGAGATTTGCACGTTTACTTGATAGTATATTTTATAACATAACTCCATGGCACGACAGCTCACGGGGAACCTTGGCCTACCGCCCGGCCGCTGCGTCCCCCATCTCGGTCCACTACAGACATCATGGATGGGGTGCAGTATTGGAGGGTGAGACGTGGTCAGCGCCTCGAGCCCCTCCCGGCCGGTTAATGCGGTCCTCACGACCTGGAGCCGCTACTTCTCCATCAAGTAGCTCCTCAATTGGCCCCCCAGGGACCTCACGAGGCTGAGTGCACCCCGGTCCAGGTCTCCCAGCGGGGGAAAAATCCCCACGCCGGTACTGGGGATCGAACCCAGGTCTCCCGCTTGGTAGGCAGCTGCGCTATAGTATATTTTATACCTGCACAAATAAACTTTGAACGGGTTTTAAACTTGACTTATAGCATTTATGTTGTCACGGATGGTCAAGCTCGTTAAAGCAAAGACTCGTGAGCGGGGAGTCCGCAGTCAAATTTCAGCAGATCCGTCATCTTGGTTATATTTTTCGAGGTTTTCTTCGGTCTCAAATTTCCTTCCCCAGGAATATAATTTAATTTCATGTATCACCAGTCCTGCGGTGCCATATGTAGTAAGAGTGGGCGTTAAAATCTACAAAAATTAGCATACATCATCACACAGGTGGAGGCTCATGATGAAATAAAAAGAAAATTGACACGAAGATTACCCGACCCACAGGAAGGTCGACGGTTGAGGAATACCTAGATATACATACGTTGAGTCAGGGAGGATGGTTCTATCAGAATTCGAAAGAGAACCTCCCGTTCCTGAGACCGAGTTTAGGAACCTTGGCCACCCCATTTCTTGTAGCTTTAAAGACGTCTGACTCTTTATCATCATACAACCAGGGTTTAGACCATGATTGAGGTTTGTGGCAGGTTTCACTTTAAGGACAAACGGAACAGTATAGATATCCGAGAGCAATTGGGAATACTCCAACCAACCGATAAAATAGCAGACTATGGGGAAAGATGGTATAACCTTGTCTGCAGAATGGAATATGAAAGAATTCCCCAAAGAGCATTAAATTACAGGTCAAGAGGAAGTCGAGAAAGACGCTAGGACAGGCATGGCGAACAGTGCTCGGTGGATGTGAGAGCTTTTACTCTACTCCCCCTCTCTTTGTGACTATCAAAGCAGGCGAGTGTTTCAGTTGCGTGTTGACAGCACGTACTGGTGTAGTTCTCAAAACAAGTGATGGCTTCACCTTCCAGCTCTACCAATATTCCAAAGCGAATCTTCAACAGTGAATGGGGAAATTGGTACTTTTTCATTCTACAAGACAATAAGACTCACTGCCTAATATGTTCACAAGGATTGCAACCTATTACACACTTTAATATCAGAAGACACTTTGTGCCCAAGCATAAATATTCATTTGGAAAGGATACACTATCGGGGAGAACTACGAACTGAAGTCCAAAGTGACACGTAGCCAAGATAAATCAAGGTCCTCTGTTGTAAATATCAGACCGGGGCTGAGCGCTAGCTACAAAACTACTAGGGACATTGTTGGGTCAATGAAACCTTTTGCAGAAGGTGAATTTGTGAAGAAACTAACAGCTGCAGAAGAACTATGACCTTCAATGGTACATTTCTTCATAGTTATTAGTTTATCTTGGCAAACATGGAAGAACTGCCAAGTAACACATTAATTTATATTACGTTTTCATTATATGTGACGCAATAAAACTTGCAATTACAATGCTTATAAACCTTTGTTGGGCAAAAATTAAATACGCCCTGTTTGTTGTGAAATAAATGTCAACAGAACAAATATAGTAATGAAATCCTTGATATGTGATTTCAACTCAAGAAAATGTATACACAGCCCGCCACTGCTGGGAAAAACCGGTTCTATTTGGCGAGTGTGTATGTATGTGCGCTAGTAGCGACTACAGGTAAGGAGTCTAATCTGTTCACACCTTGCGAGTACCGTTCGCCATGTCTGGGGTAGAAGATGGACAGAGCAACTATAATGGGGTCAGAACTGTTTGTTATACATATCTTAATATCATAAGCTTCTTAATTGTTATTCCTTTTCAAGAGATACATTTAAGTACACAATTTGAATTGTAGTTCTATTTAATTAGTTACTAGATTAGCCTCAAATGAAATATTTCTCTATTCATAAAATTATCTTTACTATTGTCCTTCTCTACTAACGCTTTATGTCTTATGTGTTATAGTTATTTGTATTTACATTATTACCAGCCATTCTCATGTTTTACAACAATTCTTTAACACTACTTTGTTGTCTCGTTTGCATTTTGTTCTTTGATTCTCATTACTGTCCATATCCATTAATTTTTTACTTCAGGTATTGCCTAATGTCTTATATCTTTATAGAACATTTCAGCTATAGACATGTTTCTCTCTAGCTTAAACCGTTTCCTTTTTTATGTATTGTGTCTTCCAGTTCCTTTTCATTTAAATATTATGTGTTCCTGAGCTTCATCTCCAAAATATATGGAGTTTTCTTATCGCTACTTATTTTCGCAATCATTTAATTAGAAACACTTCCTAACCGGCTGATTAATATTATTTTCTAACAAAACTTTCACCACACTGATATCTGTCCATAATTTTCTTGGACTAAAGGTAAAAATTCCCATTGATTTTCTTTTTCTTTTTCAGATTACCCTCCTTTTCGTGGGATTTAAGCCCCAACACCTTGAATATGGAGGTTGTCTGGAGCAAGTAAACGCTGGTTTATAGTATATCCAGGACAAGCGAATAGCTAATATCTTATGTGGTAATGAAGGAGGAAATAAATAGATAAAGTAATAATGAAAGGGACGATAGTAAAATTAGTGGATCATTATCTTTACTACAAAGGCGGACAAATTCGCCTCTTCTGGCTTCATAGCTTCTCTTTGCATCAGCTTTAAACCTTCCTATGTCTCTTGTCCTAATCTCCTTATAATTAAATACAGTTTTTGGGAGTCTTCCATTCCATTTATGTGTTTGGAGTCTCTTGTCACGGCGCCCACCTATTTTTTTCGTTTATACTATAAATCTTCAGTTCTTCTCTAGTATCCTATTGTTCTACGTAAGAATGCTTTTCAGCATTTTATACTTTATTTTGACTTTTCTTTACCCACGATTCTCATCCATAATGGAAAACAGAAGTAGCCATTGTTTTCTAAAATTCGATTGTTTTACTCTTTAAAGTCCAACGGATGGTGCCACACATTTTGATATTTTTATTAACATAATCTTCAGAATAATTTCTTGTAGATATTAATATAAAAATTAGATAGTTAACATTTGAAACTTCTATCAGCAAGCCTAACATTTTAAATTTTACTTAAATAAATATATCTGTAGGTCATCTGCATTAGTTTTAATAATTACTGCATCAAAAAAGCTCTTATATGTTCCATTCACATGACTTTCTCTACATCTGTGCAACAAATTATTGTTAAAAAGCTTATGCTTCTATTTACTTCATGCTAAATGAGAAAAAAAATAGCATAAATAGTCTTATTACTAGCTTCCTTGTAAGTAGAAGCGAAATAAGGGAGTACCATAGGTTAAAATGATAATCAAAAGCTGTTGCTATGTGACTGAAGTTTGTTTGTATGGACATGAGTTGACAAATTCCTGTATGAAAAAAGTATAAGCTTTTTAAAGCTGTAACCAATAACCAGGAATATCTAAAAAACGATCAATTCGACGAAAAATATGGATATTACATCAACTTTGTGTTTCATCCTGCTCTAAATTTTGTGTGGTTTTTGTCTATCTTTTACGGTTTACCAGTTATGCAAAATTCAATATAAATCATGCCTTTAGAAGCTATTCCCAAAAAATATAAGATATACATTTTATTTGGCATGTAAATATCTTAAATATAAGAGATTTAATCAAAATCGTTAAAATCATTTTTAGTAAATAAAAATTTTCGAAATTTTTTCCATGTAAAGGGTAGTTTGGAGTGGGGGATTTTCTTGAAAATCTTCGTGTCGCATCGTTGGAAGATACCAAACTTAAATACAAAATTTGGTATTTAACGGTCTTTTCGTTGTTGAGCTATACTGTTCACAGACACAAACACTCAGGGACGTATACATACACGAACGTTTTTCCAATTTTTTTTTCTGATTCAAGGGGACCCAAAACATGTATTTCTGGTGAAATTTCTGTATGGAATTTTTGAGTGGAGTACAATGCCTTTTCTATACACTATGTACATAGTACGTGTTGAGAAAGTAAAAGGTTCAGCCCTGTATCTCCGGCCACAGACGTCACTGTCCGAACTATCCCATTCGGCCTGTTGAAATCCTCAGGGGCATAATTTCCACAGCATACAATGACCTGTATCGAACTCCTTCCACCACACAAGAGCGGTTTTGTTCAGGCACATGTGGTATGTAGGTCTCGGCAATAACGGCATATGCGACACACCTAGGTGACAAGTCCGATTTTTCATAGATGACAAAGTTGACACTCGACAAGCCAGCCGCCTGCCCAGCGAGAGGCAAGCAAACAACCCGGTAATAAATTAAAGTGTCGACTTACCTCTGTAAGGTGGACAGGAAAGGTGGTCGCTTTGATGGCGCAGGATAGGGTGTTATCGCGGACAGTCTTAGCGTCATACTTCCTTAAACAAACAAAACAAAATCAATGAGACACACATGCAAGACAGGGCAAAAATAATGCGAGGAAAAAAAAGTACTGAACAGGTTCTCGTTTTTTTAAGGCACAAAATAAACCATGATCCTGTTGCTTCAGCCAACTGAATACTTTAAAACAAAATAAACATTTATTTTGTCATTAATAACATGAAATAAGACATTTTAAACTTTTGTAGAAAAATGAAGTAGATGTACATAGTAGAGTATTTCAATGAACGATGAGATGCAGAGAATATTCAGGAGTATGACTATATTTCAGATGTTTATTTCAAACAAAAAGTGAAAGTCAGTGGCACAATCTATCACTGCAATTAAAAATCTTTAACTGTGCTTAGAATTACCATTCATTGGCTTAAGCTAATTTTATCTACTGCAATTTGCTTTGAATCCATTGCACAATTACATTAGGTCACTTCTGAAGTATCGTAGATTCAATAAACATTTGTTTCGTCGAAAACATACAACATAACAAGGTTTGTAACTGGTCATCAATTGATTTTCTTGTGGTAAGATATGTATTTAAGTGTATACAATCTTTACAAGCTTAAGATAATCATTAGGTTTTACTTTCTCGACCATGAAAATATAGTAGGTAATGTGTTTCATCCAAAGTGCACGCGCGCGCGTCTATGAGTGTCCGTTATATACCAAACTTTGTATTTTAGTTTTGTAACTATTAAAGATGCAACAGAAAGACTTTCAAGAAAATCCCCTCCACCCAACTAATCTTTACTTGGAACATTTTTCACAATTTTTCATGTTCTCAAAAATGAGTTAACAATTTTAATTAATATACCATATGTTTAAAATATGATCATGCAAAATTCTGTCAATAGCCTCTGAAGTCCTGTTCATTCTGGATGACTTTTACATCCTGTAAGGGACAGATAAATACTTAATACACAAAAAATTACATCTCGTCAAAATACACAGATTATATCAAATGCACTTTTTTGTGAGTTTAACCATTTTCGAGATATTCCGTGTTATTGGTTTAAATTTTCCAATACTTATTCTATTCTTAAATGCAAAGACGTCAGGCTTTATCTTTCTTTCGTTTTGGTGCTCCTAACCATGCAAAGAGAGTTGAATTCAATATTATGACATAGCGATCAGTTCCTAAAATATTCACATACAGCTGTAGTTTAATGTAATACTTGTCTCTTGTCATCCTCCCTAGTCTCTGGTTCTCAAAGTTGGGGGTTCAAATCCGGGATGGAGGAGGATGGGTTTATTCGGCCGTAAACATCCTTAATATGGCTTCCTTCGGACGGGAATGAAGCCCGTGGCCCCATATCGTAAATGTATGGCACTTAAAAGAACCTCTAGCCTGAATAAGGGGCCTTTCAGTAAAATTAAGTAATTCTTTCCTCCCAATATGGAATGGGACGCTGAGAACCACAACAGTTAATTAACAAGGAAATATGTAACAAGACCATTTTTGCAAATGTTTAACTCAGCATGTAGTGTTACTTATGTCATGCTAATGCCATTGTTGTGTTGTGATGTTATATATTGTGTATACATTTCTCTTAAGCACATTTGTCTGTTGTAAATTTAAATTGCTGTATTTGAATATCTTTGTCTTTTTATTTTCCTATTTACTCTTTAGTTCTTTGTTGTTGTTCTTGTTTTAACATTACTTACCTACTATTTTGTGTATTACAAAAGTAAATACCGTCTGTTGGCCCGTGTGTTTGTTGCCCTCCGTGGTGTATTGGTTACCATGCTAACTTCGTATACCCAAGGTCGTGGGTTCAAACCCGGCGGAGGACGATGGATTTTTTTCGGGTGTAAAAATCCTTAGCATGGCTTTCTTCGGAAGAGAAATAAAGGCGTTGGTCCCGTGTCGTAGATTTACGGCACGTAAAATAACCTCAAGCCTGATAGAGAGGCCTCTGAGCAAAATTAAGCGGTCTTTCACGCCCAATTTAGAATGGGACGCTGAGAACCACAGTAGTTAAAGAGCGTCCATAAATAACACGCCATTTACATATGTGATTCATGAAGCACAATGTATGATATTGTTATGTCAATAAATACACTTATTCATTCATTCGTATAAAAGTATAATATTTTGTAAGGGTGGTTCCTTGCACAATAGGTAGCCAGTTCATGAGAATGGAAAACATCAGATATTTGCTTATCTAGTGACAGGAAAAAATATGTGTTTATCTTTCAGACTGGATTAAACGCTGAAGTTTACTCCTTTTTAATAACGTTACATTCAATTTACTAAACGCTATATATTTAATACAATATTTGAACAGGAAAGTCTAAACACTAATTAGACTACTTTCTCATAATATATGCAACTTACATTAGTGAACATTTGCAAAATCGTTCAATAAATCAAATTCTAAACGTAACTTACAATACGTGCACATGAACTTGGACAAAATACATTCAGTCGGATTATAAGGGATTTTAGAACGTTTTCCATGATATTGCACTTTCTATCCATGCATAGGGTAAGCATACTTAGGTACCCATATTACTTGCTGCTAAGTACTTGATTAAACATCTTTGTAGAGTATTTATAGAGAATTATATATAAGTACTCCACGAAGTCCTCTCTTAGAGAACAAACTATGTATAATTAGTAAACAATTAGTTATTGATCTAAGATTATTGTACAAAATATGTATTATATTTTTAAAGGTGATTCATTTGAAAGTACTTTATCATCATCTATTTCCGCAGTATTCCTTGTTGTTGGTTTGAAATGTTTTAATAGTCTGTTTTCGAGGTCCTATTACTATTGACTAGTTTCTCTTGATGCTATGGAGGAGAGTATTGGATTTCAAAATCAGCATATTGCATGCAGTTCTATAAAGTTAACAATGTTTGCAATGCATCTAATTAAATATTCCTATCAAAATGGGAAATAGAAAAGCCTAAAACTGGATAAAAAAATCATATGTAGTAAAACAATCATCTTATTTAATTCTCAGAATTTTTTTTCAATCACCTTTATTTGAAAAGGTAAAAAGTAAATTTCCCAGTTTACATTAAATATGTGTTGTGAGCGCAAATAAACTAAATCATTTATTTTTAATAACGTACTCACTATCGGTATGAGTGGCTTAGTTGGTTAGGCACTAGCCTTCTGATCCTAAGGTCGCTAGTTCAACTCGACACAGGCCGATGGTTTTTAAGTTTGATTTGCTGACACACTACTAGCTCTGATATACTTACACTATCCCAGAAGTACCCGACCTGATGTTTAGATAGCAGTTGTTGGTAAAGAGTACCAACCTTAGAAAGCTTGAAGTTTGACGATTTTATATTGTTTAGGAGCCATATTAGTGAATGCTCTCAGCGAATTTGCATACATGAATAAAACTAGTCATCGTTTTGTGATACAATACTTCCATTTGAAAGGTCTTAGTCCAAAAAGTAGTAAAGCTCAGTTAGATTCTACTTTGGAGGAGTCTGCTCCTTCGTTTACAACAGTGAAATATTGGGTGGCAGAGTTTAAGCACGGCAGTTCGAGCTGCTAAGACGAACATCGCAGTGGTCGACCAAATGAGGTTACCAGTACAGAAATTGTAAAGGAAATTCACAAATGGTATTGGATGACCGTCTACTGAAAGTGCGCGAACTAGCAGACATTGCAGGCATTTCAAAAAGTTCTGCACCTCGCATACTGACTGAGAAATTGGATATGAGAAATTTGTGTGCATGGTGGGTGTCGCGTTTCCTCACAATAGAACCAAATCATCTCGTTAGGAGGTTTCGCAATGTTTCGCTGCAATAAAACTGAGTTGTTGTTTTTTTTTTTTTTTTTTTTTTGTCGATTCATAACAATGGATGAAACCGGGTCCATCATATTACAACTGAGACGACGAAACAATCAAAACAGTGGATTGGAAGGGGAGAATCGGCTCCAAAGAAGCCAAAGATAGTCCATCTGTAGGCAAGGTTATGCGTCAGTTTTCTGGGACGCGCGGGATAATTTTCATTTATTATCTCAAAAAAGGAAAAGTAATCAATGGAAAATATTATACGAACTTTTTACAGCGTTTGAGTGATGAAATCGAGCAAAAGCGGCCTCATTTAGCGAAAAAGAACATTTTGTTTCATCAAGTCAATGCACCAGTTCTTACGTCCATTACCGCCATGGTCAAAATAAATTAGTTAAATTCCGAATATCTTTTTCATGTACCCTATTTGCCAGATGTAGCCCTTTCTGATTATTTTCTATCTCCAAACAATGAAGAGTTAACAAACATTATTTAAACAACACAGAGTTCCTACATATTGCTCTTCGATATTGATACACTAAATACTTATGTTTTCGCTGGTCCAATGATTCACCCTGTACATTAATACAGTGAATCTCCTAATGTAAACTAAGTCGTCGACCCATTAGGTGCCCATTTACACCATTATCAACTGTTTCACGCATTATACATGATAGTTGGAATGAAATATTAAATGCGCACAAAAATATATGGTAGACGAGAAACGTGCTCCTGAAAGCAGCATGTAGGCAGCAAATTAATCACATTTCAGTGTGACCCCACTCTTGGTTTAGTAAACAGAATTCACAGTTCAGTATACGTGGAGGGTCAACGTAGTTCGGTCGTTCAACTGGAGACCCGTAAAGTGATATACATCGATCACTGCTAATGGTTTTACGCGTGTACTTGTAACCTAGTGATACCAAACTTTAAACTTGCTCCATTCTAGAGATGTGGTGAAACCATACCGGCGTCTCCTGTGACAGCATTATTTTGTACACCATAGATTTTTTAAAGAAGCCATAAATCTACGGTAGTAAAGACATAAAATTCTACGGCCAAAGGTCGGGATTGCAGCCGAGAAAACCAACACTTAGCCAAGTACACCATTCAGAATCACTGCTGCGTGAAACCCTATAACGTATAAGCTGCTCTGCTATTTATCCATTCTATCCATATTTAATTTTTTCTGAAAAAATCAATATAGATAATAGTCGAGTTCCATAGCATATTAAAGACGCTATCAACACATTCAAGCAAATTAGTGTTTCAAAAGAGTCATTAATGGTTTCCTTTCTAATTCTTTTATTTTTTATTTATTTATTTATTTACTTAGTCATTTATTTTTGACCAATCACAGCATTACTTTACAGACCGTTAAATGCATCAATAACAAATTACATATTGAAGTTTACCTATAAGATCCCTCCATATAAACGAGTTCTGTATTTATGTATAATAAATGCAGTGATACTTTCAAAAATATATATAATCAACAATATAATTGGTAGTGAATAATCAAATATAAATGTACAGTAAAAAGCGTGTAAACAAAATAAGTAATAAAATAACATCTGTGCATATAAAATACATTTAACATTTGTTGTAACTGTTTATTCACGGTGAGGGAAATCACTTATCATCGGACTGCCCTGAGATGATTTCATTTTTACTTTCTCTACACGTGCTATGTACATAATGTATAGGGAAGATATTGCACTCCACCCAAAATTTGGTTACCGAGATTTCACCGGAAAAATATGTTTCAGGGCCCCCAAAAAGCATTTTCAGAAAAAGGTCCGTGTGTGTCTGTGCGTCTATGAACACGATAGCTCAAAAACGAAAAGTCAGTAAAATACCAAAGTTGGCACTTAAATTTAGTATCTTCCAGGGATGCGACACGAAGATTTTGAGAAAAATCCCCCCACCCCAAACTACCCTTTACATGGAACTTTTTTCGAAAATTTTGATGTTCTCAAAAATGGCTCTAATGATTTTGATTAAAAGTTCGTATACCTGACAAATAAAATGTATATCTTGCATTTTCTGGGAATAGCCTCTGAAGACTAATTTATTCTGGATGAATTTTACGGAATTTTGTATAACTGCTAAACCGTAAGGATTGGACAAAACGTAAAACACAAAAAATATAGAGCACCGTAAAACACATAGTTTATGTTATATACATCTTTTCGTGGAGTTGATCGTTTTTGAGACACTCCTTGTTTTTAGTTTGAGCCTTAAAAAACTTAAACTTTCTCATACAGGAACTTAACAGCTCCTGACCATACAAACAAAGGAACTTCAGTCACATAGCAACCAGCTTTTGATCACCACTTTAACCAATAGTACTCCCTTATTTTGCTTCTACTTACGAGGTAGCAAGTAATATGACTATTTCTGCTGATTTTTTCTTGATTAGTATGAAGTAAATCGAAGCATAAGCTTTTTAACAATAATTTGTTGCAGAGATATAGAGAAAGACATGTGAATGGAACGCATCAGATTTTTAATCTTATTCTCTGCCCGGTTATGTTCCAATCTGATATTCTGAGCTCCAGAGGGTTGAGGTAGCTTTGTAGGGACTTCGCTTAGCAGCCTGGTCTATTGTTTTTGAGGAAAAACATCTAATTTTTTTTTTTTTTTTGCAATGTAATTTATTTTGGGTCGTTTCAACAGCATGGTCATATCGCGACCTTACAAATTGTACATAAAATGGTTATTTACACATTGGTAAAATACTAAATGATTACATTTATACTTTACAATAATTCAAAAAGTTTACACTGTCTTATAAATATTATTGTCTTTTTGATTGTCTGATGGTTGTGTAGAGCATTCGGTAAGTCATTGAAACCGGCCTGAAGTCTCTGTTTGGCGTATCCCGGACACTGCAGCAGGATATGTTGATGGAGCTGTTTCTTATGCACCAAGGTGTCTTTGTGGAAATTCGAAAACGTTTAGTTTGTAAAATTGTGGTCATTAATGTTTGTTTTGCTGGCTGCGTCTCATATGGGAGCTGCGTATGTATTGAGAGAACGGATCATTGATTTATACAACAAGCATTCCAGCACAAGCTATGAACGTCTGTTGACTGACAGATAAAACTTGGTGATTCGAGAAGAAGCAAGTGAATTTGTGCGACTAATATGTGCATTCCTGGTAATCTTATTCTGCAACAACTTTTATGGTCATTTCTGTAATGCGGAAGTTAACTAAATGGTCACACCAGCTGGGATTTAAAGGTCTTGTATTCATAAAATGATATAAGGATGCAATTCTGATGGTAACTATATACTAAGACCTAAAATAATTATTTATGTATAAATTTGAAGGATATTAGTTTATTTAACATAAATTCTTTAATATATTAATGATTAATCTATTAATAAAATTAAGGTGCAGACTATAGGTTGAAATGATTCGATGAACATCAGTTGGTATGCCTCCCTGGCCCATTCGATATCACTGTGAATCGCTTTGGCAATTGAAACATTTAGGAGAATGGTAGGCATTTTGTTGGGTTCATCAAATTGTCCGCGACCTGATTATCTTGAAGCATTCTTATATTACAGATACTAATACGAAGCAATATTTCATTTTCGTAAGTTTGGATAGACATAATGTCCAGTCCTCACCTATACATACACACTGGTTAACCCACAAATAACACAATTATGCAGAATAATATAAATTGTCAGCTATGATAGTGTTTAGGTATGTGGAGCATGATGTACAATTGCTTTCTTTAATAATCGTTAAGGAATTTTGACTTTGAGTATAGATCCAGTCTCTATTTAATAACTAAAAGTCCCTCTTATCAACACAGAAGTACTAACACCATCAAACTGGTCTTCAAAATTCATATGCACAAAAGATAAAATGAGAAGTGTTGGGGAGCAAGGACTTAGAAGTTATTTCAACACTCGGAGACTCTCACACAAGCATTGTAAACAATTACTATGCAAGCTTAAGTTGCAAGGAAGGGCATGCATTAACAAACAACAATCGGGAACGTACTAGAAGTAATAAACATACGCACAACAAGTGGAACAGTGACCCCATCTCTTTTATTGTGCCAGTGGGTTGATCAATTGCCCAACTATGCTTCAGAAGGGAGGAAAGTTACGGAGATTTGAACGGGCTTTACATGTTTTTTTATGTTATAATTGTGGTTCAGATTGACTGCAGAACACATCACGTCTCAAGATGGACACTGATGGCATAGGACACGTAAATGAAATTTAATCTGTTCATACCTCCCAGTTTACCACAGAAGATTCCCACTCTCTTATAAACAGAGTAGTATTAAGATTAAAGTCAACCGTATACTCTTCAAGGAAAGCAACTTTGAAAATGGTGTAGTCAGAGTTCAGTGATCAGAAGGATTTTTACCTGTAGCTATAAATAATAATGTGTTATCTCCTCATCCACCAATTAAAGCCTTTATGTCAACGACCTTACAGTAGTCTGAGAAAGTAAAATCATTGCTAGCCCTCAAAAATCTACTTCAGTCAGTTTTAGATGACCTCCAAGAATGGTCGTCTTCCACTAGGTTTAAATATAGCAGTAAAAGGAAATGTACCATATTCCCAAGAGAAATATATGCTGTATAGGACCTTATTCTATATCTTAATGAAGAAAACCTGGAAGTAGTCAAAACTACAATGATTTTGGGTGTTATTTTCATTCATAATCCTTCACGGAACTCTCATGTGAAAGCTTTAAATGAGGCGTGTACAGAACCGTTGCAACATTTTCAAGAATCTTGCCGCAAAGCATTGGGGAGCTGATTATTCACGCTTTTCACTACGTACTGGGCAAGATGTTCAATTCTCAAAACCCTGGGTGCAAATCACTCCACTGCTCTGCTGGCATTGGGTACATTTGTTACCAATGCAATCCCAAGCTTCCAAATTGAAGCATATGCACCCCTTTAAATATTCGCAGAAAAATAAAGATTGCCTCAGATCTCCAACTCATAAAATGCATAGCCATGTACTTCCACCACACAAAACCTTATTGGATGCCAACAAAACGGCACAGCATGAACGACATTAGAATTCTCTAATATCTGAAGATGTCAATCTATCCTCGCTATATTTGTTGCGACATATCCTACTGACATATACAACATAAACTAAGTGACATTCATGTCATTAAAAATTTAAAACACCTTCCTGTGTTGTTAAGCAAATTCCAATTCTGTAGTGGGCAAATATAAGTCTACCAAAAATGTTCATGATGGATCAATAACCAATAAAGGAAGAGGGTAATTGTCTAAATCTTGCCTTACTTCTTTACAGTTTTCTTTTGTGAAGAATTTGCCATTTAGGAAGCTCTTCTATATATAGCTAATTCATCCACTGAGAGACACCACGCCATATTCACATATTCATTAAATGTACTACTTGCTACCCAAAGCTCTGAACTAAAACAAGTAATGGTCCGCGAAATCTGCTTAGTAATCTGTAATATGAATAACGCCGATAAAGAGGTATTCTTTGTATGTACTCACAAAAGGCAACAAAACAGCAGATGAAGCTACAAAGCAGCAACTAAACGTCCCGTCATTATCTTCATCAAACACAAGTAGATGCAAAAATGGCAATTGGAATAATCTTAAATCAACAGAAAATTTCACGAATGTCGCTCTGGCTGCACCAAACCTTTTCTACGTTCACGAACTCTCAAAATAGATCAAGTGATCATCATTTGGCTCAGAATTGGAAACTCCACACTGACGCATACTATCTTCTCACTATAGAGCAACCTCCAATCTTTACTCGCCTGCTGTGCCATCGTAGTAAAAGCGTGCGTTAAACACTATCCAATCTGTACGAGCTGTGACAGGTTTGTAGCCATTCAGCACACCCTTAAGGCCTCCACAGCACAGTAGAAGTAAACAACAAGCCGAGATTTCCAATGTGCCGAATACAGTTAAAAAGCTCGCCACCCCCCAAAAAAAGGTTACAGTTTTTAATGAACACAAAACTTTGTGATATTATAAATGTTAACTTGTCTCTATGTGTGTATAATTGTTTTTAATGCTAGGTCGTGACAAGACCATATAGTTAAAAAGATCCTAAATAAACATTTAAGAATTTTTACTGGGCAGTATTCGTGCTGTTGATACCCCACTCTGACTTGTCCGATATCCTTTCTTGTGTACATAGCAAATTTATGGCAGAATTTTTATGAGCTTCAGCTTGTCCGAGAGTAAGCTGCTGACCTTTTTTAATGTTATCAGTTAGTTATCTACTATAATTGTTTAATTACAATTTAGGTAACACATTTAGTTACATTTGGTCAAATTCTTTCCATTTGGCAATCTGTCATGGCTTGACGCTGATTCATTTAAGACCTCTTTGTATCCCCTAGGACTATCAAGAGAGACAAGTATTACGAGTACTATGCCGTTCAGTTTGCTTCTTGCTCGTCAACAGCAGAATGAGATCCATGCCTTTCTCATACAGTGAATTACTAGAAATGTATACTGAGTGTAAGAGATTCCTAACAACATCTCACCAAGTTAGATGTTATTAATAATATACATTAATCTAATAAGGAAATGTTTAAAGGAAAGAGATAACTGTGTCAGAGATTCTTGATTTTCAGTTATAAATTCTGAGTGTATCAGTGTATTTTTCTACACAACCGTTTACTTTTGCTTTAGTTTACCTCAACCTGCTTACCTATCTTTAAACTATAAGTAACTATAACAGCGTGAGTGTAATGCGTAATAAGTGCTATTAAATTGAGCTTCCACAGTAGGACCGGGTAGTAAATTATAAAGATGCCTGTACATTGCAAGATAAACTGTTTCCTAAATCCTTTTGTTCCTGAATGAGGATTTTTAAATATGTCAGGGGTGTTAATAGGTCGTCCATCAAAACTTGCCTGCTTTAGTATGTTATTTTTTTCAGTATTTAATCCGTCCTTGCTTTATTAGGTACTACTACTACTGCTGCTACTACTTGTTTGGTGGTGAACAATGATAAAAATAAAATGAAATTATATTGGAAAAATAAATTTGGCTAGGCAACGTTCCTAACCTAATTTTAAGGTACCTACCCAGATTTGTTAGCTATGAAGACTTCAAAAATACTCAGCCAGAGAGAACATTTCTTTAAAAGGTTGAACTCTCCTTGGACAATGCAAAAGTATCTGAATGATCTTGCATTGTAAGATCGTTCTTCGATATTTCATTGGAAATCTCTTTGGGAAAACTACGCCACGGGTGTTCGCCTTTTTTTTCCCAAAGCGTATAATTCGGGAGAAGATAAATAATCCTTACCGCAAACTGTTCTGTTGCACATAAAATATGTATATATGTATATACATATGATTTATATTATAAAATATGCCATACTTATCTCTAAAGGAAAACATGTGTTCGATTTTGTATGTATCATAAAGCGCTGTGTATTAATATTACCATAATGGTTAGCTAGAAGGCCAGATTGAACAGTGCTTGTGATCAAAACATTCCAATTTTACTTTTTGTGATGAGGTATTCTCATGTTTGTAGAATATGATACAAAATTTTTTAATAACTCCATTAATTTTATCATAACCCATCAACAACAAAAGTGTAATTTGTTAACAAGTTAGGTAAATTTCAGTTTCTAAGTTTTATGGAACATCGTAGATAACATTAGCTAATTAGACTAGGAGCATGGAGGAGCACGAACATTTCTGACGAGAATGGTACGAGAATCTGTCCCATTTGCAAGGAGGAAGAGTCGTGGACTCACATCTTGTCAAGATGTAGGGGTACGGAGGAATGGCAGGAAAAACATTTACCGCGATTCTTTACCACTGCGAATGTAGGGCTTGAAGCATGTTGGACGCTACTGGCAGGCACGGAAAACATGGACGGGCTAGGTAAATTTACACATAAGGCAAGATAGCTGAGATCTGTGGTGGCTGTCAATAGAGAAGGGGGGGATAAGACCAACTAAACAAAAGCGACTACAATGTTCTACATACATATATATTATGTCATACTTAGGTCACTGTTGTGCTATGATTGTATATAGTGTGTATATATTTCTTTTAATTGTAATTATGTATTGTAAGAGGATGCATTTATGAAGGTGTACTCTGTGTTGTAAATTTAAATTGCTATATTTGAATATTTTTGTATTTTTATTTTCGGGTTTACTCTTAATTCCTTATTGTTGTTTTAATATTGCTTTTGACTGTGTATTACCTGTGTCTCTTTTTTCGTGTTTACTCTTTTAATTCTTTGTTGTTGTTGTTTTAATATTGTTTGTAATTACAAAAGTGGACCCGTGCGATTGTTGAAATTCTATGTATGATATTGCTATGTCAATAAATACACTTATTCTTTCATTCATTCATTCATTCATTCATTCATCAGCTAATCGCGAAGATTACTAGTTTAGAGCTTCCTGTTACTAGTTTCCTGTTTGGAGTCGCCTTGGTGCCTGTACTTTTTCGAGATTCTAGAACATTAAGGCCAGAGAATTGAAGTTGTCAAGGTTTTAGGTGTCATAGATCGACTGCCAGGAAATTAAATTTATAACCTCCAGGACTATTATATAGCAGCAGTAAGGTCAAACTGTGGAAATACTGAAATCATGGGAAAACAGTTCTGTCTGCTCTGTATCGCAAATCCTCAACGGTTAAAAGTCAGGTTATGAACTTAAACCAATGGACCATATCATGGTGCAAGTATAATTAGAATGCATATAAACACAAATGATCATGGTGTTCTGTATCCTGTAATAAAGGCAATTGAAACAAAGATTTGAAATAAAAATATTCATTATCATCACCCATCGGCTAATTCGTCCATTCGTGACTATTGGCAACATAATATTCAATTTATCATTATTTAAAGAAATTAAATTAATTAAAATAGTGTCGTTATTTTTTTACCTTATAAAATAAATAAACTTTATGCTTTACACAAAATCTCATTTACTACTTACTATTGTCAAAGGCCAACTTAAAATTGTTACTTCTTCTTCTGTCTGCTCACAAAATAAGGGAATATGACGTCTGTAGGTATTGTAGTCATCTTTTAGACTTTTCAGAGACTGAAAATGTGAGCATGCGAATGTAAACGAGTTGTTTAATGGGGGGAGGGGAACAGTAAATAATCCTAAGTCCACGATTTAGTTCTTTCTAAAGTCAAAGTCCAATACGAACACAGAAGTTAAAAGGGATACAATAAAATACAAAAGATCTTATGCATCACACTCATATTAATTTTTCTACCTACTGTGCAACAAACTCTTCTTTAAAACATTCAGATGTATTACACTCATATCACTTTCTCTATATATTCTGCAACAAAATATTCTTAGTCAAGCTACTTCACGTTAATTTAGACAAATTTTTGCATAATGCCTTTATTATATATTTTGTTGCAAATAAAAAGAATAAGGGAGTACACTAGGCTAAAGCGATACTCGAATATTTTAAAAGCCGGTTGCTATTTGATTACTTTGCTTGACCAGAAACAAGAAAAATGAATAACGACAACACATTTGAGGAAAGTAGAAGCATTTTAAGGAATATATCGAAAATGGTAAACGCCACAAAAACATTATTTGACATAACAAGCTCTTACAGTTTCTAAGTAGTAAGTTTCCCAGTTATGCAAAAATATCTTTCAGAATAAGGGGAGCTTCAGAGGCCTTTGCAAAAATGACAAATATATACATATGATATGTCATCTGAATATCCGGGCCGTGCCATGGCCTCTAGACGGCCAATCCCAAGCGACCACATGTGAGATTTCTGGTGGACAAAGAATTTTTCGGGTTCTCCGGGTCCCCTCGCCATCTTTCCACCGGTGCTCCATCTTCATTCCACAAGCTGGCGTTAAACACTACCAAAAAAATCTGAAAATCCTTAATATTTGGTATTTCTTTAAAGCCATTTTTGAAACAAAAATGAAAATTAAAAAACAAACAAACAAAAAATAAATCTGTTATGTAAAGGGTAGTTTGAGTTGGGGAATTTTCCTGACATTTTGCATGTTGCATCCTGAAAGATACCAAAATTAAATACTAGGTTTGGTGTTTAGCCGCCGTCTTGGTAGGAATGGCGGCGATGATGGAGTTGGTTGTGTTCCATCACTTACAGAAAACCCTGAGATGAGTTTGTTCTTAAATTCAGTGTTGAGCAATTTAGTGTTAAATTAAAAAATTGGCTTCTGATGCACCATGTATTTTAAGAACTCATTAGAAGTGTAGCAGTAGGAGACATAAATCATAAGGGAATAAGGATATTGAAATGTGAAGGTGGGGTGGAAGGTTCACGTGTGAACGTTGGCACGATTTACCTGAGGTGGTCCAAGTTAGTGAATCGTGCACGGTGAAAGCAAACACTTGTTTTAATTTATAATTCCAGTTGGTACGTCACACCAGATACATCGCAATACCGGCTGCTGCTGCTGCTGCTACGAGGATGTTACATTTCTACACGGTCACGTTTCTTCCGGCACTCTCTCCCAACATTTCGAAATCATGGCATTCAAGTGTCTCTCCCAAGTCTGTGGCCGCTTCATCTTCTGGACTTTATGATTCAGGGATGGCCAACCACACAGCGCCACGTGCCACTTCTACCTCAAATTAGGACAGATATGAATATATGGAGGTTACAATACAGTTTTACATTATATTGAGTATTCTACCTGTGTAAACTGGGATGAGGTCAAAATTCTAAGAAAGTACTTATTCTCAAACATTCCCCCTTACATTTCTTTCATCCTAGCCTCTTCTTAGCATACTCTGGCTACCCATTAAAGCTCTTGTGATTCTCTCTTTCACTCTCCTTAAGATATATTATCATCAGCAGCAATACCCCTATTCTCTTCTCTTTAAATGCTTAAATTATAAAAATATTCGTTCATCATGATCCCTACCTTACCCACAATTGTTCCAATATGTTCACTCCTAATCATTTCTCACCACAAAAGTGAATTTTCTTACTGCTCTTTACCAAAAATGCATTTCAATATCGGTTAATCCTTTGGATTCTATCCTATACCTTAAAAGATATTAAAAAAGTATACCTTTAATTGATGAAGAACCTATCCAACATGCCTACCCAGTATTTATATAAATCACAACATTTCTAACAGCCATGGTTAAATGCATGGTGATAATCGCTATGGCATTATGAGTGTAAGCGAATGTTATGCCACAGAATTCATTACTTTACAGTTTTGAAAAATTGCGTGTTTTAATATGATCTACATTTTTTGTGTAGTAAGCTTTTCTATATCTCTTACGGTGTACCAGTTACACAAAATTCAGCAAAATTCATTCAAAATAAATAGGTCTTTAGAAGCTATTTCTAGAAAATTCAAGATATACATTTTATTTGCAATATAAATATATTTAATATATGGTACTTTAATCAAAATCGTTAATCATATTTGAGAAAACAATTTTTTTTGAAATTGTTTCCATAGTTTAGGGATGGGGGATTTTTCTCAAAATATTCGTGTCGTATCCGTGGAAGATACTAAACTTAAATACCAAGTTTGATATTTTACCGACTTTTCGTTCTTGACTTATTGTGTTCCCAGACACAAGGACACACGGATACACACGAATCTTATTTCTAAAAAGCTTTTTTTATACAAGGGACCTTAAAGTGTACTTCCGGTGTAAACTCGGTATCGAATTTTTGGTTGGAATGCAATGCCTTCTCTATACAGTATGTAGATAGTACGTGCACAGGAAGTAATAATAGAAGAGAATGTATTATAGCATGTGGAACATATTTGGGAAAGGTGCGTGAGAGGAGGTAGAGAAGAGAATGGGATTAGATAAACAGGATTCTTGCACATCAATAACCAGGGTATTAGTGTGTATAAGGTTTAAAAGAACAAGTAACTCTTCAGGACAGAAACTTAGCTAAATGTGTTTAAGGAAAAATTGTAACAAATGTTCATATTGCTATTATTGACAAATAATTAATTTTTGCTTTCTCTACATGCACTATACACATTTTTTTTTAATCCTGCCAGGAATTTTACATAGTGCACATATATTAAAATTGTTCTTGCTGTCCTCCAATTTTTTGCTGCTGAACTCATTAGGTTGTCTGCTCTTGGATACAAATCCGACAGATCTGTATAAAGCTATAAGCTAATCATACAACTTTCAGACACATACTTCACATGATTATGTTAACATCATGGTCATGACACAGTGATGAGCTGGATATTTAAAAACTGCCTTTATAAAACTGGCTTGAACACATTTCATGCTTTTCATTTAAATGGCCGCCAGCAACTATGTAATGGTTGTTTCCAATTTCTGTCGTCTACATTCTTATGTTCATTGCTGACAGCTGCAAACTTAATTAACCCTACTAGTAATCCAGTGTATAAATTATGACTTTTTCAGTCCATTTTAAAACAAACTATTTTCATAAAAGCTTTTCCTTCTACCTTTTTTATGCTAATAGAGATAATCATTTGCTGAAAAACTTGTATCACTAATTTTCTTGTAAAAGCAATGGGAATAGTGGAATACATAAAGTTAAGTAATAGCAAAATCATAGGAGCAGGTCAATACGTGAAGTGTATTCTCTTGCATGCCCAAATGAAAAAGAATGAAACGAATATTAATTTCTCATTTGAGAAAAGTTTAAAGGTACATCTTGGAAATGGTTAATTCCATAAAAGGTTATTTCACATAAATTGTTGCTTTAACGAGATCTAAATTTGCTGTGTAACAAGATTTGTCTATCTTTTACATTTAACAATTTTATTATTCAACACATTCAGTTTAAAGAAGACTTTAGAGGCTATTCCCAGAAAACTTGAGATATACATCTCATTTTATATAAACATATTTATAAATAAAAAAAAAATAAAAATAAAAAAATATGATGTGTTCCATTCACATGACTTTCTATACATCTCTGCGAAAAAGTATTGTTAAAAAGTATATTCTTCCATTTACTTCATGCTAATCGAAAAAAAATAGGAAACAGTCTTATTACCTGCTTCCTTGTAAGTAGAAGCGAAATAAGGGAGTACCATAGGTTAAAGAGGTAGTCAAATGCTGGTTGCTATGTGACTGAAGTTCCTTTGTTTGTATGGACAGGAGTTGACAAATTCCTGTATGAAAAAGGTTTTTTTCAAAACTGAAACAAAAAACAAGGAATATCTAAAACACGATCAACTCCACGAAAAAATGTATATAACATAAACTGTGTATTTTAAAGTACTCTACATTTTTTATGTGGTAAGTTTTTGCCCATCTCCTACGGTTCAGCAGTTACGCAGAATTCTGTAAAATTCATCCAGAATAAAGTAGTCTTCAGAGGATATTCAAAGAAAATTCAAGATATACATTTTATTTGTCTGGCAAACATCTTTTATAGACGATATTTTAATAAAAATCGTTATAGCCATTTTAAGAAAATGTAAAGGGTAGTTGAGGGGGGGGATTTTCTTGAAACTCTTCGTGTCGCATCCTTGGAATATATCAAACTAAAATAGCAAGTTTGGTATTTAACGGTGTTTTCGTTTCTGAGCTATGCTGTCCACAGACACACACATATACGCACGCACACATGGACACTTTCCAAAAATGTTTTTTTTTTTACTTTCTCTATACGTACTATATTCATAGAGAAGGTATTGTATTGCAACCAAAAATTCGATGCCAAGATTTCACCGGAAATATATGTTTTGAGACCCCCTGTGTGTGTCTCTGTGTGTGTGTGTGTGTGGGAATGTGTCTGCGGGCAGCATGGCTCAAAAATGAAAAGACCGTTAAAAACCAAATTTGGTATTTAAGTTTGTTATCTGCTAAGGATGCGACACAAAGTATTTCAAGAAAATCCCCCCACCCCAAAGTACCCTTTACATGGAAAAAGTTCCGAAAATTTTGATTTTCTTAAAAATGGCTATAACGATTTTGATTAAAATCTAGTATATTTAAGATATTTACTTGACAAATTAAATGTATATCTTGAATATTCCGGGAGTAGCCTTTGAAGACTACTCTATTCTGGGTGAATTTTACGGATATTTGCCAGACTGTAAGAAATGGACAAATATTTACCACACAGAAAATGTAAAGCACATTAAAACACAATTTATGTTACATACATTTTTTTCGTGGAGTTGATCGTTTTTAAGATATGCCTTGTTTTTGGTTTCAGCTTTGAAAAACATAATTTTCTCATACAGGTATTTGTCAGCTCCTGTCCATACAAACAAAGGAACTTCAGTCACATAGCAACCAGCTTTTGACTATCACTTTAACCTATGGTACTCCCTTATTTTCCTTCTGCTTGCAAGGAAGCAAGTAATAAGACTATTCCTGCTAATGTTTTCTCAATTAGCATGAACTAAATAGAAGCATAAGCTTTTTAACAATAATTTGTTGCGGAGATGTAGAGAAAGGCATGTGAATGAAACACATCAGATTTTCTATTCTGGGGGACCCAAAACATGTATTTCCGGTGGAATTTCAGCATTTTTTGGGGTGGAATGCAATATCTTCTCTATACACTATGTTACATAATATGTGTGGAGAAAGGAATAGCTTAATCCATGTTTTAGAAAATGAAATTTTCGAAAAATGCTCTGTATGCAAGGGTACTTTGACATAGGCGATTTTCTTGAAAATACGGGGTGGCGCAGGATGTCACCCAATTGAATTTTGATCCTACAAGTATACTATAGGGGCAATAGCTTTTAAATTGTGCGCTCAACTTCGTGCGGTTCATGGAAATTACTGCAGATGTCGTTACGAAAGCATCACTTCCGTTTTGAGTCCGCCATTTCAGTTTGCCGCGATGGGAGACAAAGGACGGTTGACCGTCGCACAAAAGACGAAGATTATGTTACTGTTCGCGGCGACGAACAGTGTTACATTGACACAGAGAAGGTTTCGTGCACACGGCGGGCTCCCAGCCCATAGAAAATATGCAGATTACATCACCCAATTGCAGATACTGGATCTGTTTTTGAATGTCAGTGGCCAGAACATTGAAGCAGTTTGAGTGGCTTTGACTCGAGTAAACCAACAAGAAGCGCCAGTGCCGAGTTGGAAATTTCACGCCGATCTGTACAATTGTATCCATACAATTTTCTTAGATGCTACAGTAATCGGTCAACGCTATTTAGACGTGCTGTGAAACCAGTACTTTCCTCAAGTCATAGCCACATGTCTTCCATTGCTGATACAATGGTTCATGCAGGATGGAGCTCGCCTCCATACTGC
Source organism: Hymenopus coronatus (assembly GCA_030762935.1). NCBI lineage: Eukaryota > Metazoa > Arthropoda > Insecta > Mantodea > Hymenopodidae > Hymenopus > Hymenopus coronatus. Next base: position 136,146,044 of record CM060882.1, read on the forward strand.
CAATGTTGTGCTTGATTTCCTACACGAAAGACAGATTTCCAGAACGTTATGGAGGAGGAGGAATATGGCCACCCCACAGCCCGGATATTAACCCTTTGGGGGTTCCTTAAAGAGGTGTGCGGCAGAAACCCCGAAAATTCAGTGCAACTTAGCCATCATTATAGAGTTATGCCGCGCCATTCCAGAAGATGTGTGTCACAAATGCTCGAGTGTCATCTGCAGAAATTGTAAACCAAAACGGTGGTCATATTGAATATCTGGTTCATTAGGTTGTATTTCCAAGCTGTATTCTTTACTTCTACATCAATAAATTACAAATCTTGTCAACAAATAATGTGTTATTCATGAAACAAATCAGGTGACTTATCGTGCGCCACCCTATACCAGGTTTGGTATTTAAACAATCTTTGCCGTTAACATACATGCACGTAGTCTCACACCCTTTTTCTAAAAATCTAATGTGTTGCATTCACATAACATCTATACATCTCTTTAACAAATTATTGTTAAAAACCTTACTCTTCTATCTACTTCATGATAATCGAAATAAACTTTAGAGAAATGTTCCTAATTACTTAGTTACGTGTAAGTATAAGGGAAAACATCTAATGTGTTCTATACACATAAAGTCCTCTAGCTGTCCGTAAACAAGCCTTTTATTCAAAACATTAATAATGCTAATCAAGATAAACGTAAGCAGAATTAATCTTATTACTAGCTTTCTTGTAAGTAGAAGGGAAAAAAGAAAATGCACAGGCTAAAGCGATAGTATCGTCCTTTAAAAGTCGGTCGCTATGTGAAACAACTGATGTTCGGTAAACAAACGAGAAACGAGAAGAGAGACATGTTCCCGTTCGAGACAAAGCTAAGCCGCCTAAAATTGAAACCAATAACTCATATTTTGAAAACGGTTAACTCTACATAAAATAAAATAAAAAAGTATATGACATAAATTGTGTGTTTTAATGAAATCTGCATTTTTGTGTAGTAAATGTTTGTGTCTCTCTTACGGTTTGAGTTATATGAAAATCATCTACAATGAAGAGGTCTTCTGAGGATATTCCCAGAAAATTCAAGATATACAGTTCATTTGTCATAAAAATATCTTAAACATAAGATATTTTAATGAAGTCGTTAGAGACATTTTTGAGAAAATCAACAATTTCGAAAAATGTTGCACGTAAAGAGTACTTTTGGGTGGGGGCATTTTCTTGAAAGTCTTCGTGTCGCATCCTAGGAAGATATTGAACTTAAATACCAAGCTTGGTATTTAACCGACATTTCGTTTTTGAGATATCTGCCCAAAATCAAAAATATATAGAAATCACCTAAGAAGCTATTAAATAAGATGATAGAGAAAATGGAAATAAAAATAGATCCTTTATTAATTTTTTGTCTAATTAAAAGTTTAAATTTTAGATGTAGTTTATTGATATTTAAGTTTCATATTATTGTTCTTCGGGAAGACACACACAGACAGATACACAGACAGACTTACACACATGCCTTTTTCTAAAAGTGATTTTTTTGGATTCAGTGGGACCAAAAATTTCCGGTGAAATGCATTTCTCGGTATCGAATTTTTGGGCTTATATATATTGCGTTCAGGGGATCTCTGAAAGTGTCCATTGAAATCCTCACATCGAACTTTCTGTGGACAATACACGAGTTTTCTGCTTACTATACTACCAGGTGGCCCAAGAGCGCCGTATTTCGCGTGTGCAGATTGCCCTTCATGCATTATAATAATTGCTAAGCTCCGCCGGTCAGTGACATTGTAAAAACGAAGGTCGCTCTCGTTTCCCCTCTTGCATATCAGCGTAAACTTTGAAGGAATGAGAGGCGGTCCCCAGGCTTGTACTAGAGTCCGTGATTAATGATATACAAGAACAGTATAAACACGTGAAGAAACTTAACATGCTGTTTTACTTCAATTACAGAACCTTTATCTTTTAGAAAATGTAGTCACCTTTTTGATTCACAAGTAGTTAATAAGTCTATTTACCTATCAATGTCCGGCAATAACTAATAATTACTTATAACGTTATTGTGTAATATTCAACATTAGAGACTAGACCCACTCATGGATTGAATGAAAACATTAAAGTGCCATGACAAAAGCAGCGCCGTGGCTGAGGGGTTAGACTGCTTGCCTCCCATCTAGGAAGTCTGGGTTCGATCCCAAGCGCCCGCATGTGGTATTTGTGGTGAACGAACTGGCGTCTCTGCTTGTTTTCTCCGGGTCCTCCGGTTTCCCCCACCACTCAATCCACCAATTGCTCCAGCATCATCTTTCCTATCATCAATTTCGCATACATTTGATAACATCCATTTCCTCATGCTTCCTCATGGCGTAAGCTCCCCGATAGTCTTCTGACCTCTAAGCATTGGCTTGTGAGTCCTAGGGGGGTGTCAGTCCTACAAATTCGGGGAGGGTAAGTCGATTACCCTCAAAAAACAAATACGCCAATTTGTATAGTTTTCCTGACATACAGCGTCAGTAAAGTTGGAATTTTTCAGTGAAAGCTACAACACAACGAAGAAGAAGAAAAAAAAATAAATAAATTATATACTTTTTATGATTATTCGGAAATTTTAATATGAGACAGTTTTTATTCATTCTTAAACTATTACAGTAAATACTACACATGTTATACTTACCATTTTGAGGCGTATAGACACACACACCCGGCGTTTTGAGCATTCGTTTCGGCGAATATTCTGATCATGTACAACCCTTGTTTTATATAAGTTTGCCTCACTGAGTCTGCGCTCACTTCACTTTCCCAAGTTTAGCTAAGCACACATTTGAATACTAATATGCAAACTCTAAACTAGGAAAACTTAGGCAGTAAATGCGATATAATCACTCCTTCATGATAACTGTATGTGATATTGTCTTCCGAGAGGCAGGTTTAAAACGAGGAATCCTCCTATGTATTTGTCGATAAAAATGCACCTGTATTTTAGATGCCTTAACACTGTTTCATAATATATTTGATTCATGCGGTTATGAAAATGTAAATTTGACAATTCCCTTTGGATGTATTAGTGTAAATATGCATTGGGATGGGATACAATTGGATGGTGGGGCAGGGAATCAGACGGAGTGTGTGGCGAATGTTTAAGAACCGCCTCTGTAATATTGACTGATAGCAAATCATTGCGACATGCACTGAGAAGTGCAGCCGAGGAATGTGGTATGAAGAAATACATAAAAACAGAAATACACCAAACTCAATAGACAGGAGCTCGCGACTAAGGGCATGGTGGATGAGAAATCTCGAGAATGGTATGAGAATCTGCCCCATTTGCGAGGTGGAAGAATTGTGGATGCCTATCTTGGCAACATGTATAGAAGCAGAGGAATGGAGGGAAAAATATTTACCGCGAGCATTTACCACATCGAATGGAGAATTTGGAGCATGTTGGGTGCTACTGGCAGGCATGGAAGACGTGGAGTCGATATGTAAATTTCTACTTAAGGCGAGACAGCTGAGATCTGAGAAGGCTGATTTTAGGTAGTAAGAAGATAAGAAGAGCGAAAGCGTTATTATAATGTTTTATGTATTCTTGACATATTTTTTGGTTATTGCTTTGTTGTGGTTTTATTGTTGTGTGTATATACAATTATATATTAAGTGTATTTGTTTACTATAATAGGGCACACTAATGCATCGAAATAAGGTTTGCTGTTTATTGTGTGTTGTAAATTTAAGATGCTATATTTAATATGTTTGTGTTTTAGTTTCCATGTTCGCTTTTTGATTATTTTTTTTTCTCTTAATATTGCTTATTTTTTGTACATTGCAAAAACACGTTTGGTCTGCTGGCCCGTGTGATTGATGAAGATCGGTGTGTGGTGTGTGTGTGGTGTGTGTGTGTGTGTGTGCGTGTGTGTGTGTACACTGGAGTTTAAATAAATACACTTATTCATTCATTAATATAAATAAGGAATATACCGCACAACTACCAATTTCATCATAGCAACCTATGAGAGGTGACTATTCACGTGACGGTACGGAGATACTGGAAAAAGTTAAGCTATTAATGTAGAAATTTAAATAATTGTCCATAAAAATATACCGCGTTATATTTTCTCTACTTCGACATAGATAGAGAAGGTATGCTTTCATACCAATATTTCACCGGAAATACATGTTTTAGGGTCCCCTGCATCATAACAAAGCATTTTTGAAAAAGCTCCGTGTGTATTTTTCAACATGTTTCAAGGATGCGACACGAAGGTTTTCAAGAAAATCTTCCAACTAACATTTACATGGAAGAAATTTCCAAAATTTTCATTTTCTCAAAAAAGGCTAGCGATTTTTATTAAGATAACTATCTTAAAGATGTTTACATAACAAATAAAATTTGTATCTTGAATTTCGTGGGAGTAGCATCCTGAATGACTTTTACATAAGTGGTAAACCGTAAGAGATAGACAGACCAAATAATGTAAATTTAATAATTTGTGTCGATCATTTAATAAAGCCATTGGCAGCACTGGATTCAATTTCTTTTCTTCTTTTTAGAAAAATGTTTATTCTTTGGAATGACTTAGGAGTTTTGTGTATTAATTATTAAATTAAATAGATTTAGGTAAAGAATGCAGTGGAGATCTAGTTCTTATCAATATTTATTTTGATTTTTTGGACATCTGCAGTTTTTATTTTAAGCAAAAAATGTCGCTTAAGCCTAGTAGGCTATTTCCATTCTACTTCTAAGGAGAAGAGAGAATAGTGAAGATAAAAGAATTGTCTCTTGTAAAAATATTTATTAGTATAAAAGTTTCAGAAATTGGTGTGAATGGAATAGATCGTATTTAATATCCTTCGAGAATAGTAAGGAATGAAAACACATGAAGGTCTACCAAAATTCATTAGCCAAATTAAGGTAAGGTAAGGCCAATGATACTACAGTGTATGGCAAGTAATGTCGGTAAATATGTGTATTTACAAGAAGATTTTAAAATTGTTTTATGGATATGTAATAAATTATTAACGGTAGACTGAATCACGACATGAAATTGCTACTAATTGCAAAATGTCCCCCATATGAAAGAATCTACTTACAGTAAAGCAACTCAAAATTAAATTCATTATGCTTTGTGCATTATACTCCTTAAGTTATACTGAAATATCTGTCATACTATATTAAAAACGAAACTTATTTGTTACATAAAAACACATTCCATCTCACGTTCATAATCTTAATTCTACCAGCGAGTTCATTCTAATTAGCCGCTGTAACGGCAGTAGCCTTTCTTTGCAGTGGCTGCAGAAGGTTCATATAAATGACCGTACATGCACAAAAAGGGCAATAAACAAAAGAAGTACGCGAACTAGGTCCGGTTTAATTAGGTCCTTCTAAGCAGAGAATGGGTGTTCATGAATTATGTTTAACGTTAGCTGTCCAGTATTACAAACGGCGTCGTTAGATACTGTAAATGTGTTTCAGGAAGCCATTTAAAACAATTTTTCATAGGGTAAGTTCTGTTACGGTGACGCACGTTCAGCAGGTGTAATAAGCTCGCAGAGCGGCGAGTTAGTCGTGACATAAGAGCAAACAAGACCGCCGCAGCTTTTGTCAGTGGCAGACTGGCTCTTCTATCATTTACGAGGGCTGTTTTTCTTTTTTCAACCTCCGATACGCTATAAATAACAGATAAGTTCATAGAAAACATTATTTTATTACTAAAAGTTTTCTACACTTATGGTTACTTTTCAACATAATCACCGAAAAGATTGAAACATTTATCTTACCTGTACGCAAGCTTTGCAATACTTGCTTCCAAAAATGTTGCTGCCAATGATTTCAAATGAGCATTGACGTTATTTTGAAGATATTCGTACTTTACAACGTTTGCGGAAAGTCATTCAAAACAAACGAAGAGGAATAATGACTTGAGGAATTGTGTTGATCCATAACAACGCTCGTCCACATACTGCTGGTAAAACCCATTGGCTCCTTGAACAATTTCAATGGGACATTTTCGATCATCCGCCATACAGTCCTGACCTGGCATCCGGCGACTTTCACCTTTTCCCTGAACTGAAGACGTGGCTAGGAGGGCAGCACTTTCAAACCAATGAAGACGGCGTGTACACCATTCGCAATACAGTAGCGGCAGCAAAAAGTCGTCACAAGTTTAAAATCCTAACATTACAAACTCATATCATCAATAATCATAATCAAGTACATAACTTAAACTTAAACAACAAACTATCAATAATAACTAAATATATTAACGACACAAAGCATAATATAATTTACATTGTACGGCATTACTAAACTTGCCACTTTCCATGTGTGTTCATTGTAGCGCTGTGGCAAAACATAACTTACTCCCCTGATAAAGGTTTCATGTTCGCTTTTCGCATGTAGCAAACATTTTTTCCCCTTAATGATGTTGGATCAGCTCATGGAGACTGTTTCTTTTAGACATATTTATTTCACACACGACATTCGGTACAGCTAATAATACTATAGTTATTATGATGCTTCTTCAAGGATTTATTGTACCGAACAGCAATATGCAGTTCAGGAAAGCATGTGGGTGCACGTACAGCTCTTTCTCAAAATTTTGCATTTTTTTTAATTCAACACAACGTTTACAAACCGATCCAACAGGAAAATTCCAATCGCAACTGGAATGATATATTTGATATATGAAGAGCAACATGCTATTATCAGACGAGGTGGCTTTTTTCCACACGTAAGGGAAAGGTGACTGTCTATCGTCCAAAGGTGCAAAATATGTGGCTTCACAATTCCATCATGGTCGCGTATCTGTGGCTGAATATCAAGGGCTGGTGAAGGTGTGCTGTGGCAGCTTGGGATACACGATAATACTCGGTAGTATTTTGATTTCCTCTGTGAGGATTAGATGTCCTGATGGATTTTTTTTTTAATTTATACAGGATAGGTTTCAAATTGGTTTTCATAAAGACAGAATATCAGAGTGGAAGACTGGCCTCCCTGTTCACCAGAAATTGAGCCCTATTGAGAACGTATAGGCTGAAGTAAATAGGGAGCTGCGCCTTAATTTACCTGTGGATGGGCGAAGACTTCAGGGCACAAATTCAGGGAGCCTAGAACCTTGTAGCTTCTCGTCTCCATTATTGCAGGTATTTGGTTTTGTCTACGCCCCAAAGATTGAGAACAGCTATATGGGCTGAGGGTTCATACACCTGATATTAATTATGTTTATTTTTTGTTTTAGTTTTAGAAGATAATAGCTTATTTAAACATATTTTTTGGTTATTTAACACAAGTATCAATAGAATTATGTTTTTCTGTGCAAAGATACGCCCATAACTTCAAATGCCAAATTAATATTAGTGCAGCATTATGTTATACATATCCAGTCATAAAATTAACAAACATAAAACATGATTTCGATCTAGAAACTTATAAGCAAGCCTTCTTAACCTGTCAACCACCTAACCTTGTTCTGAGATCTGTTTTCAGTACTAAAAGTTAACTATTGCGCCGTCAGTCGCAGACCATTGTAGTTCTTTCGTGTACATTGTGAACACAGTTTTTACGAAGATACACGATGCTCTTCCATCCACACATGGAATCTGCGGATGCCTGTTTTTTTGTGTCAACGGCTGTACATTGTAGTATACGCACTATGCTTTCTCACGGATCACATAAAGTGCATTATTTCTTTGTTCTTCTTCAAATGTCGAATTAAAACATTTTCTTCTAAAAGCTTGCTTTTATCTCTTGAAATCTGACCGTGTTAATAGTTACAATAGATTCAAGTCTATTGCTTTATTAATTCAAAAATAAAACATTGTCTTACTCTTAAAACTTCAAGCAAAGAAATTCTAATCACAATTTCGAAAACTGATATTTCATTTTAAACTATCCTTTGATATTTGTTAGCAATTATAATAATCTTATGAATTATATTTTTAATTTTGAATCACGCTCTATCTTATATATTTTATTCTCTTCCTCCAATTAATCTCTATATATTTGTTTATTCATTGTAAATTTTTTATATTATTTATATATATAATCTTAATATTGTTATGATATTATATTGTATTTTTTTAGATTAAATATACATATATATATACTTTTTTTTTAAGAAAGTCTAGTTTCTACTTTATTTTGAATGTTTGTATATCAAAGGGAGCATTTAGAGGCTCTATTTATTTATAGTTTTATATTTTATTTGCTTCTTTACAATTATTCTAATTAGGAATTATATATTTATATAGTAATTTTAATTACTTAGCTTTTTCTTAATTTATATAAATCATTTCATAAAGTTTTATTTGTATATTAGAATAATTTAAGCTTATTAACTAAAATACCAATACATTTAATACTTTTATGATTATATAAAACACATGTAGAAACTTCTGTTCAGGCTCTATAATTTTAGCAGGAGCATTACTTAATTAGGATATTTGAGTATTTAATAGAAATAGGGATATTAATTAATCTAAGCAAAATCAAAATACATTAAGACATTTATGGTAAGTTATATAAAGGCTTTATGGAGTCTCCTACGTAGCTCCTTCAGCATGGAAAACTGAAATAAAATTCTTGAAATTTGCTTGTATCCGATTTAGGACAGTCCACCACTGCGGAGGCTCTTGGGTCACACGACCTTCTCTTAGAAAACAGCTCCGCCAAGTATCCATCATCCTCGTCACTCGTTTATAATGTGCTACGCTCCTGGCGCTTCTTCTTTGGTTTTGCACTAGAAGATTTCTAGAGCTAATTAGAGTTGTGAAGTCACGTACACTTCTAATTGTTGAAACTAGCCGACCAAACTGTAACTAGCTCAGGAAAGCGGGACACTTTATGTGAAAATACCCACTCTCTGTAAGACCAGCAGCGTGGGAGACACCTCACAGTAATTGTTTCCAAGAAACTATACATTATTTGTTACAGCTCAGAACCTCTCCCGCATTTAGGAAAGTTCTTGGTACAGTTTGGATGCGTGGAAACACCTTGATCCAGGATAGTATTTCTAACTTATTCTTTCTCAAACCATGGCGAAAACATTTCTGATCTTAGTAGAATAATAATTAGTGCGAATAAAAACAATTAGGTTGATATTCTGGTCGTCTCCTTAGCGCTGTGATACCGCAACTAGCTGGGTTCGATTCCCGGTACCGATGTGGGGATTTTTCCGCTACTGAAAGACCTGGTCCGTGGTGAGGTCCCTGGGGGGTCAATTGAAGAGCTATTTGATGGAAAAGTAGCGTCTCCAGGTCATGAGGACCGCATTAACCGACCACAATTCTGCATCCTATCCATGTCGTCTGCCGTGGCGCGAGATGGGGGACGCAGCGGCCGGGCGGTAGGTCAAGATTCCTTGTGAGCTGTTGTGCCATGGAGTTATTAGGTTCATATTCCCTACAAACATATAAGTTTAGCTGTTTAACAAGCGGCAACCGTTGTATTCCAGCGGACGCATGTCTATCACTTAGTACTACATCAGTTTCCGATTTTGTATTTTAAAGGGAACAAGGATAATAATAACCATGCGCTCTGAGCAGCTGAAATATACTGTTCTTCAGTCATTTAATCTCATAAGACTTTTTCCTCCTTCGCAGTCTAATAGTGTGTTAGCAGGAACTTCTTGAAATCTTTACAACTTCATAATTTTTTGACTCAACGATCTTTATACCTGACACTTTAAGGCTCAACGATGTACATAACATAGATACTCGTATATGAGGTTTATTCCTAATGGTATTTCATCTTTTAATTTCCTAAGATTTGTACAAACAAAAAGCCTAAACTGAATTAAAAAAGGGTGCTTAAATATCATAATTTTGCTAAGAGCATCATTACACATACTCTTCCATTTGTTTTATCATCTTTTGTAATCCTGGAGGAAAACGTACAATTCATGGGAGATTAAAAGCTCAACCCTCTAATATCAAATTTGTGTTAAATGCATGACTCTTACTTCAGAAATTTTAAGATATTAAATATTTTATAGAATGTAGGCGTATGTATCTGAATACATTTATCAACATTTATACAGCTTGATGAAGGAAAGTAAATATATTTTATTCAGAACTGGTGTTTTGTTCAGAATTTAACAGCAACTTTTTAAAGAAATAATCGACAAGCTTAATATTTGGAAAGAAAATCTATGGAAACACCTTAAGATTGCTTATATCACCCTAAAAATGTATTTATCTATCATCAACTGAGAAAATTGGTGATATATACTAAATAATGGTAATCAAAGAATATTTGCAAAGGTAGCAAATATTTTGCTTAGCACACAAAAGTTGACAGTAGTACTGATTTCTAGAGTAAAATGTCACCTAAAATGGGAACTTGGTTTACTTCCACTTCAAAGTGGTAGGAGCTATGTGTCTCTTTACTTTCTCTACACATACTATATACATAGTATACAGAGAATGTATTAAATTCCACTCAAAAAATGATACCGAGATTTCAGCGGGAATACACGTATTAGGGTCCCCTATATCCAAACATTTTTTTCTGTGTGTGTGTGTATCTGTGTGTCTGTGTGTTTGTGAAGACGTTAACTCAAAAATGAAAAGTTGGTAAATTATCCAAATTGCTATTTAAGTTAGTATCTTCAAAGGAAGATTTTGAGAAAAATTCTCCCTCTCTTAGCCATCTTTTGCATGACAAAATTTAGAAAATTTCTCAAAAATGGATCTAACGATTTCGATTAAAATACCGTATATTATAGATATCTCTTTATTCTGAATGAATTTTGCGTAACTTGTAAATCGTAAGAGATAGAAAAACTTGCTGCACAAAACCTTTGGATCACGTTAGAAAACACAATTTATGTCATATACGTTGTTTGTTTTTTGTTGTTTTTTGTGTAATTTACAATTTATGAGATTTTCCTTGTTATTTGTTTCAAATTTAAAATACTTAAACTTTTCTTTCACGGAAAGTTGTGAACTCCTGGCACAACATAGAAACGGATTTCAACTTTAGCCTAGTGCATTCCCTTCTACTTACAAGGAAGCAACTAATTAAGGCAATTTCTGCTGATGTTTATCCCGATTATCACAAATTAGATAGAAGAATATGCTTCTTAACAATAATTTGTTACAGCGATGCTGAGAAGGTCATGCGAATGGAACACATCAGATTTTTAGAAAAAGGACCAAACTTGGTATTTAAGTTCAGTATCTTCGAAGGATGCAACAGGAAGATTTTGTGGAAAATATCCCCACCACAAACTACTCTTTCCATGGAAAAATTTTCGAAAAAGTGTATTTGCTCAAAAACTATTGTAACAATTTTAACTACAATACCGTATATTAAAGATACATAAAAATAAAATTTATATCTTGAATTTTCTGGCAACAGCTTCCGAAGGCCTCTTCATTCTGTATGAGTTTTGCTGGATTTTGCATAACTAGTAGATAACTGTAAGAGATGGGTAAAAGTTTACACCAGAAAAAAAATGTAGATACCGTTAAAACACTCAATTAATATAAAATACATTTTCCTTCGTGGAGTTGACCATTTTGGAGGTATTTCTTCTTATGGTTTCAGTTTAATTTTCAACTCCTGGGAATGAAAAGAAACGGATTTCATCCATATGGCAACACTTCTAGAACATTTGATTACCGTTTTAGCCTAGTGGATTCCATTATTACCCTTCTACTTACAAGAAAGCATTTCTATTATGTTTATCTCGATTAGTGCGAAGTAAATAGAAGAATATTGAAGAGAAAATCCTTCAGTTGCAGTAGATAGCATACAGGACTTTGAAACGCATTAGTGCATCATAACCTTCTCATAGAAACAGTTCTTACAGGGCTTCGTTTTAGCCTAATGCATCCCATTATTTCTCTTCTACTTACAATAAAGTATTTCAGCTTATGTTTATCTCGATTAGCATGAAGTAAATAGAAGCATAGGCTTTTTAACAATAATTTGTTACAGAGTTGTAGAGAAAGTCATGTGAATGGAACACAAGATATTTTAGTGTATAGAGAAGGTATTGTAATGCACCCAAAAATCGATACTGAGAGCTAACATAAAATACGTGTTTTCGGGTCCCTAAGTCTAAAACAAAATTTAGAAAAAGGTCCCTGTGGCGTGTGTATGAGTGTGTGTGTGTGTGTGTTTGTGTGGACAGCATACCTATCTTAAAAAGAAAAGACCTTTAAACACCTAACTGAGTAATTAAGTTTGATATGTTCCAAAGATATGACACAAAGATTTTCAAGAAACTCCACCCACCCCAAACTAATTTTTATATGGAACATTTTACGGAAATTTTGATTTTGTCAAAAACAGCTCTAATGATTTTGATTAAAGTGCCTTATGTTTTTATTACAAACGAAATGTATATCTTGAATGTTCTGGGAATAGCTTCTGAAGACCTCTTCATTCTGGATGTCTTTTATATAACGGGCAATCTGTAAGATATACACAGATTTCTTTCTTTAATTATTCCGTTGGAAATGCACTCAATGACCCAATTTTAGCACCAAATTAAGCAGAAAGTTCTGGAGTTTCGATTCCTTGTCACTAGATGTGCAGATGTCTAACTAGACTGTGAACACTGCAGAGTATCGACTGATTTTCATGGAGTTTGTTGAGCAACTGGACGATATAGAGCTGAGTCAAGGATATTTTCAGTAAGATTGCGCCACATGCCATACATCAAATGTATCCATGAACCTAATTGCAAGTTTCTTTGACGACTGGATAATTTCCAGCAACCTGTGGCCACCAAAATCTCCGGATTTGACATCGCCGGACTTCTTTCTATGGGGTTACTTAAAAGACACGGTTTTTGCCACACGTCTCCAGACATTGAACCACCTGAAGAACATCACAAAGGAGATTCAAGCTATTGACAAAGAAGTCCTCCAACGAGTGGTCAGTAACATGGAACGACGTATTGAGTTGTGCCTTATGCAGGATGGAGGACATTTTCAACATTGGCTATAGAGGTAAATAATCTCCCAAAATTCCTCTACAATTTAGGTTTAATAAGTTATCCCTAGCACAATTCGTTTTGAATCAACTAAAGAAAGAAGTGTGTCAGCTCTATATAAATCACCCTGTATATAAAAACTTATTAAACAAAAAATGTAGATATTATTAAAACACACAATTTGTCACATACATTTCTTTTTTGTATAGTTAACCGTTTTCGAGAAATTCTGGATTATTGGTTTCAATGTAAGCCACATAAAATTTTCTCAAATAAGGATACATCTTTTTCTCGTTTCTCGTTTACCCCTTGCAAGCAAAAATATTGGAATTTCAATGTTTTGCAGAGCGACCATCTTTTAATACATGAGACAATCGCTTTAGTCTGCGAATTTTCTTACTTTCCTTCAACTTATAAAAAACCAAGTAATAAGAGCAATTTCTGGTAATGCTTATTTCGTATATCATGAAGTAGATAAAATAATTAGTTTTAACACAAATTTGCTACATGAATGTAGTGAATGGAACGCATTAGAATTGTTTTAATGGCTTAGAATTTCCAGTATAAAATGGTAGCAAATGCAACACATAAGGAATTTGCTGTTTTAAATAATATGTATTACAACATAATTCAGGTTGATACTAAATGGTTCTCTAGCAATGCTTTTTTAACTAACTGTAACAAAATGCAAAAAATTATTTTTAGCATTACAAAAAGCTCAAATGAGACTGAATACACTAGTACAAAACTTTTATGAATGGTTTTAGACACAGAATTAACCTGGAATTCACATGTTGAAATTGTCTGTAAAAAGTTATCTAAAGTTGTTTATTTACTGAGAACCATTCACAAGGTACCTTGCAGCTATTTAAAGCAAATATATCTTGCTTTGTTTAAAAGTGTCTTTAGCTATGGACGGTTGCCATATGGGAACTGTTGTAGATTAAATGATATTTTACTTCTACAAAAGAAACCATGAGAATTTTATATCATACTTCTTACAACGCTCCATGTAGACCACTTTTTAAGCAGCAGATATTGTTCACAGTGTACAATTACTATGTATTACAATTATTATTATACGTGCACAAGTATGTAAATAAATTTAAACTGAACAAAGATTTTAACTCATTAAATACCAAAAATATTGATAGATTACATGTTCCATACACTAGACTAAAGAAATTTAAAGATAGTTATTTGGTGGCCAGCTTTACAGCCTCTAATAAGCTTCCAGACCACATGAGAGATCTGAATGTGGTACAGTTTAAGGCCAAAATTTTATATGACTGAATTTATATCTTACTTTATATATTATTTGACCATGTATATTGTACTAATGTACCTAATGACTGAACAAATAAATATAAATATAAATACCATTTTGAATGGTATTTTAAAGGGGACAAGGTACTCTGAAATGGTAAAAAATAACATTTTTTGTTTTATACACTAGTAAAATCTCCATAATTTCTAGTTTCAGAAAATGTATACTTTTGGGGTGTTAAAAGGATTTTAATTAATTTAAATATAATTTAAATGCTAGTCTGCATTTCTTTAAAGCTGTTATGTAATGCCCCTGTTAGTACATTTGTACCTATAAATACAGTTTTCTCAGAACAGCATTTTTTAATACTTGTGCTGACATTTTCAGCACACATATATACAACACATAGTTGAACTTTCTGAACCACAATCGGGATGTTACAGTGCATATTGATCATTTTAAGAAAGCAACAACATTGCTAATGTTCCACGTTTTTACTTTTTTGAAATTGCAAATATTTTTTTTAATTTATACTGAAATTCTGAATCATAGATAAATACTTAAGGTTCAGAAAATAGCTGTTGACGTTGCTCAAGCCTTCGATAAAGTATGGCACGAAGATCTACTAGTAAAATTATATAGAGTAGGAATACAAGATTATCTTATACAGGTATAAGAAGTTTTTTAACAGGACGGCAAATTCTAGTCCGCATAGATGCCTTCAAATCAACTATACGAACAATCAACGCAGGGGTACCACAAGGATCAGTTCTCGTACCGCTACTGTTTAATATATTCACTCACGATATACCTGATTTACGACCAACTTCCATCGCCATGTACGCAGACGAAACTGTCCTTTTTAATTCACACTCCAAACTAAATACAGCAATTAGACACCTGCAAGCATTACTTTCACTGAATGGCTTACAGTTTGGCGCATTTCACTTAACATCAACAAGACAGAAGCAAAAATATTTTCTCTAAAACCTTGTCAAAACCTTGATTATTTACATTTACAGAATAAACAGCTAACTTGGCTGCCATCTCATACCTCAGTTAAATATCTTGGCGTCCTACTGGATACAAAAATGACATGGAATGATCACATTACACGCATCACAATTCTTGCTAACTCAAGGCTCATCAAACTTTGTCCATTAATTAATAAACGCTCCAAGATGGGCCTGGACTGCTCCATTCTTCTTTACAAATCTTTAATTTGACCTCTTTTCTCACTTATGTAATTCCTATATGGTCCACAATAAAACCAATATTCATAAATTGCAAGTGTACTAAATAAATTTCTCCGCAGAGCTACAAATGCACCATGGTTTGTAAGAAATACTCAGCTTCAACACGAACTTAGCATCCTTCCAATAGAACAGTATACTAAATACCTCTCCAAGACATTCATCAACAAATTAAACGTTATTGGTGCTCAAGCATTTAACCTAAATATCAAAACTACCACATTTCTTTACTAACGACACAGATAACTCCTGTTAATATTTATTCATAAATTTCATTATCATATAGTTTCATTTTTTGTAACTTATTGTTATTACTTATAAATTGTAACATTATTTGTAAAGTTATATTATCATTTCTGTACTAATAATCTATTTTTGTGTATGTTACAGGAGCCAACATGGTCTACCTCAAATGTTAATGTATTTAACGTTATTGTTATCTTTATCTATGGCCTGCATAGCATAAATGCTGATCTGCCAACAATAAAATAAAAAAAAGATAGCTGATTATACAAAGAACAAACATGCAAAAGTTTGATTCTGTATTGAAGATATTATCAGAGAAAAAGGTACATGAATTCAAATGTTTTAAGACTAGGTTTTATTACTTTTCTGTTAAGTGAAATAGTTTTTAAGACTCAACCACATAAAATATTAATAAAAACAACATTTGAAATAATTTTCATGATTTATAGAATAATGCGTATAAATTTCTGGAAAAACAACTGAATACTTTAATAGCAGTGGTAATTGAACTCACTTAAGGTATAATTTCCGTTGTTCAGACTACCTTGTCCCCTTAAAAGACTGTATAAGGAACTAAAAGTTTTGGTGGTTTGAGCTGGTCGTTTAGACTGTGTGGAATGCTGTAAAAAAGTTCAAACTTCTATTCACAACGAAACCTTGCACGAATTACTTCATTAATGTTGCAACTTAATGTCAAATTCGTGACCGTATGATAACCTCCATTAGCAGGAGATCACACTCAGAGATATCATGTAAATGATACGCACTTTCCTAAAACGCCACTAACGTGCACGCGTATGATTGAAAAGCACCCAGCTTTATAAAACACCGCAACCATATGGCTTTGCACCTTGGAACGTGAATTTCTTTTCATGATCCAACATAAATGACCGCCCTAGGGAAGTAGATGGGTATATTATTATTTACACGGCGGTGTATATAAATAACAGAGAGGAAACAATGGGTAATGACCGGCGAGTTAAAGAGGGAAATATTTCACATGTGTCACAAAACTTGTATGTATTCTCTCGCGCAACCGAGATTGTTAAAGATACTTTTAAGTAACTTAAAAAAATGTGATGTACTCGATTCACATGACTTTCTCTAGCTATTCCAAAAAAGATTATCCTTTTAACTACGTTATACTAATCGAGATAACAATTAGCATAACTTGTTTTATTACTTCCTGTAAGTAGATGAGATAAAGGGAATACCTAGACTAAAGCGATAGTCAAAATCTCTTAAAAGAAATGAAACGAAAGTTCACTCCCCGCTTGAGAAAAATATAAATAGTTAAAAAAGAAATCACTAACAAGGAATATTTGGGAAACGGTTAACTGTATAAAAATGTACCGGGTGATCCAGAAACGTCCGAACCGGCTGCGCTTGTTTTCCCTATCCGCGCCCTCGGCGCTCGTTACGGTCTACCGCTACCATAGAAAGGCGCAGATGAAACTATGCAACATTTTTAAAATTATTTGAAAGGTTTTACTTACCCATGCTATTAAAGGAAATGCTGATAATGGCAACGGCCGTTGTCCATACATTTTTGGTCATATTGGAATCTCAATAGTGTATACAATGCCGAAATGGACCCACATTTAATATTTTTTACGGACGAGGCTTGGTTCCACCTTTATAGATATGTGTGTACACAAAATAATCATTATCGAAGCTCTGAGAAAACTTTATGATATTGTTCATGAAGTACTCCATCCTGTTGAAAAACTTGGTATGTGGTGGACCATTAGCAGAGAAAGAATTATAGGCCCAACTTTTTTCGAGTCGACAGTTGGCGCCCGTACATACGTGAATACAATTTTGCCTCCCTCCCCTTTTATAAGGAATTAACAGACAGTTGATTAAATATGGATATCTTGGCACTGAGCGGAGTTAAGAAATGAAAGAAAAATATAGCAGGATATCCATGGAAAAGTATTGTCCACAGTGGAGAATAAAATATTCGAAGTATGTTTAATGGTTTGAAATAAAATGTGGATAGTACATATTTCGATGTTTCTAAACTGTTTGGTTTTCTACCTTCATTTCGGACTGTATAGGCCAAGAAAAGAATTTGAGCGTGAAGTTATCTGGATTCACCGTTCTAAGCCCTTGCCTTGATTACATATCTTATTGGTAAATTAATGCTACATTCCAGCAGTTCTTTGATCTCATAAAAACATATAAAACAATGAGAAAACGAAATGATAGGTACTCAGACAAGCTGTAGGGATAACTGGAATAGAGATCGTTTTAACATATAATTACTTACAATTATTTATACAACAAAATAAATGTGTTCTATTCAAATGACTTTCTCTAGCTGTTCCACATGCAAACTTTCCTTACAAATGATTATTCTTTTAGATACATCACACTACTGGAGATAAACATTAACAGAAATTGTCTTATTACTTGCTTCCTTTTAAGTAGGATAACAATAAAGGAAATGTACCATGCAAAATGACAGCCAAATCTCTTAGAAGCTATCATTATGTGAAACAATTGAAATTCGGTTTTATTTTTTATTCCAAGGAGTACAAAAAAAAAGAGAGAGAGAGAGAGAGAGATAAATCGAAAGTTGGCTACCCGCTTGAGAAAAATTTTGGATAGGTAGTTTAAAATTGAAACCAAAAAACAAGGAATATCTTGGAAACTGTTAACTATACAAAAAAAAAAGGAAAAACAGCTGTATATGATATAAACAGTTTGTTTTAATAAGCTCTACATATTTGTGTAGTAAATATTTGTTTATCTCTTATGGTTTATGAGTTATATAAAATATATACAGAATGAAGAGGTCCTCAGAGGCTATTATCAAACAGTTCTATACATATACTTCGTTTATGATAAAAATAAACAATGGGTATCTTAATAAAAATTATTAAAAATGGTAGTTGGAGTGGGGGAATTTTCTTGAAAATCTTTGAGCGGCATCCCTGGAAATACTGAACTTAAATACCAAGTTTGGTATCTCTGCGGCCCGAAGACACACACACACACAAGGAGTCTTTTTTTTTTTACTTTCTCTACACGTGCTATGTATAATATGTGTACAGAGAAGGTATTGTATTGCATACAAAAATTCGATACTGAGATTTCACATGAAATATATTTTTTGAGACCACCTGAATCCTAAAACAAGCATGTGTATGTGTGTATGTCTGTGGGCAGCATAGCTCAAAAACGCAACTTGGTATTTCAGTTTAGTACCTTCCAAGGATGTCACA
The DNA here is from genome assembly GCA_030762935.1 of Hymenopus coronatus. Taxonomy (NCBI): domain Eukaryota; kingdom Metazoa; phylum Arthropoda; class Insecta; order Mantodea; family Hymenopodidae; genus Hymenopus; species Hymenopus coronatus. Next base: position 136,164,971 of record CM060882.1, read on the forward strand.
CAAGATTTTCAATAACATTGTCGCGGGTTTGGTGTCCCGTACCTGCAGTGTCCTCAGCTCCGGCGTTGATGTAGGTTCCATTCCTAATCTCCTAGTTATACTTAATCTCAGGGGTTTGTGGGTGAGGCTAATATATTAAAAACACTGCATGTTCCCTTAGGACAATAATTTATTGTAATATAGATTTTAAACAGGCGGCTAGCTTGTTTCTTACAAATGTGTTATAATAAACACCATCCCACCATTTAATTACTAATGAGGAGTCTAATCTAACCCTCTGCACATCGCTCCCCCATCATGTGTACACTACTCAATGTGACGTGAACACAAGCTCAAGCGAGTAAGTACTTCAGAGTAAGAGTAAGAGATCTGCCTTATATAGTAAACCTTTGTGACGCCAACTTTCGCGCTATAAAATGTAACATCATCTCTTATTGGTTCTGAGTTAGCATCACCTCACAAATTATAAGAATGAATTGTGCAAAGTTCTGACGTCATAGCGTGCCCATGACACGTATGGAAATATGCAATAGTTCCTTCTCACTTTAACATTATGCTTTCTTTGTCAGTTTTCCAACTCCCTGTGCTACTTGGAAGACAAGTCACTATTCCGGTCTCACGACTTTATAAGTCTGTTCTTTTTCATCATGCATCCTTTAGCCTAAACCCCGTGCTCATTAGCAGGTGGTGTTTGGTGAACTTATAATTGGAATTAAGCTAGCCCGCCTCGCCTAATTACCTCAGTTACAACTTGCATTTATGCATTTTCTACTCTGGAATATATATAATTGTTTCCCCTGACTTTCTATAAGTTAATAATAGTACATTTTCTCTTTTTATATAATTTGTGAGCATATGGTATGTGTTCCTACAAAATCCTGCACTCTTTACATAGAAGCATTTTAGAATTTCTCAAAAATAACTAATTATTTTGATTAAAATATCGTATATTAAAGATATTTACAAATGAAATGTATATCTTAAACATTCTGGCAATAGCATCTGAAGAAATCTCTATTCTGGATGAAGTTTGTGAAATTTTGTAAAGTTAATAATCCGTAAGAGGTAGACAGAACCTTATCCAACAAAATATGTAGAGCTCTTTAAAACACACAATTTATGCTATATACATTTTTTTTTTGCTGAGTTGACCGTTTTTGAGCTATTCCTTGTATTTGTTACAGTTTTAAAACACTTATATATTTCTCATACAGGAATTTGTCAACTCCTGTCGATAGAAACAAAGGAACTTCAGTCACATAGCAACCAGTTTTTGGAACACTTTAACCTATGGTACTCCCTTATCTCGCTTCTACTTACAAGGAAGCAAGTAATAAGACTAATTCTGTTAAATTTTTGGAGATTAGTAGGAAGTAAATAGAAGCATAAGCATTTACAACAATAATTTGTGGCAGAGATGTAGAGAAAGTCATGTGAATGGAACACATCAGACTTTTTTGATTCAAGGATCTGAAAATATATTTTCGGTGAAATTTTGGCATCCAAATTTTGGGTGGAATACAATATCTTCTCTATCTAATGTGTACATTGTGCATACGTGCTGGGGAATGCAACAAATACCAATGGGTTAACAAAGCAGTAAAAATATGGTGCATCTGGTTAATTACTTTATCTACTTACTACATTGCATCCTACACAAAATTTCGATACCTAGATTTCACTGGAAAGCACGTTTTCGAGTCCCCTGTGTTCAAAGAAAGCACTTTTAGAAAAATGATGCACTTGTATGTGTCTGTCTACTTGTGTCTGTGTGTCTGTGAGTACCATAACTCAAAAACGAAAAGTCGATTGGATACCAAATTGACATTTAAGTTAGCTACGATGCAATACGAAGCTTTTCAGGAAAATCCCCCGTACAAAACTACCCTTTACATAGAAACTGTTCCTAAGGTTTTGGTATTCACAAAACGGGCTCTAATGATTTTGATTTTGGGAATAGCCTCTTTAGACCTCACCATTTTCAATGCATATTGCGTAACTGATAAATTGTACGAAATAGGCACAGAAAATGTAGGTCCAATTACATATAATTATGTCATATACATATTTTTAGAAATTTGTAGAGTTAACGATTTCTCAGATATTCCCTGTTATTGGCTTCACTTTTAATAGTTTTATCACAAGGAAGCTCTCGTCCGATTTTTCATATATCTTTTTTTTACTCCAACCCATGGGGAGAGAACCAAAATGCAATGTCAATCGCAAAGTGTCAGCTTTAAAAGATGTTATTATCGTTTTAGCCTAGTGTGTTCCCTAATTTTCCTTCTATTTACAAGACAGCAAGTAATAAGACCATTTCTACCAAGTTTTATTTCGGTTAGCATGATGCAGATAAAATAATCTACCTATTGTAAGCCAAATTTTGAATGCGAAGTGAAACGAAGAAAGGTTTTTTACTTTCTCTACACGTAATATGTACATAGTGTATAGAGAATGTATTGTATTGCACCCAAAAATGTCATACCGAGATGTCACAGGAAATATATGTTTTAGGATCCCTTCAAACTAAAAAAAAACATTTTTAGAAACGTGTCCGTGTGTGTGTGTGTGTGTGTGTGTGTGTGTGTGTGTGTGTGTGTGTGTGTGTGTCTGTATGTCTATGTTAAAAAGCTTATGATTCTATTTACTTCAAGTGGCCGAGCGGTTAGACCACTTGGCTCTCACCTAGACGGGTTCAATCCCAAGCGACCGCATGTGAGATTTGTGGTGGATAAAGCGGCGCTGGGGCGGGTTTTCACCGGATTCTCCGGGTTTCCCCTTCCCGCATTCCACCGGTGCTACATTTTCATTCATGTATCATTAGTGTCACCGCCTTCGGTGCCATAAGTAGTTAAAGCGGGCGTTAAATGCTACAAAAAAAATACTTCTAACTGATCGAGAAAAAATTAGCAGAAATTGTCTTATTACTTGCTTCCTTGTAAGTAGAAGCGAAATAAAGGAATATCATAGCTTAAAGTGATAGTCAAAAGCTGGTTGCTATGTGACTGAAGTACCTGTGTTTACATGGACAGGAGGTGTTTCTGTATGAGAATAGCATAAATTTTTCAAAGCTGAAACCAAAAACAAAGAATATCTAAGAAAACGATTAGCTCCACAAAAAATGTATATAACATAAATTGTGTGTTTTAACGTGCTCTACATTTTTTGTGTGGTAAGAGTTTGTCCATTTCTTACGGTTTAGCAGTTTGAAAACTTCTGTAAGGTTCATCCAGAATAAAGTAGTCTTCAGAGGCTATTCCCAAAAAATTCAAGATAAACATTTCATTTGTCAGGTAAATATCTTTAATATACAACATTTTAATCAAATTCATTAGAGCCATTTTTAAGAAAATCAAAATGTTTGAAAAAAGTTCCATGTAAAGGATAATTGGGGATGTGGAAATTTTCTTGAAACTCTTCGTGTCGCTTCCTTGGAATATATTAACTTAAATACCAACTTTGGTATACAACGGTCTTTTCGTTTTTGAGTTATGCTGTCCACAGACACACACGGACCTTTTTCTGAAAATGCTGTGTTTGGATTCAGGGGAATCCAAAACATGTATTTCCAGTGAAATCTAGGTATCGATTTTTTGGGTGGAACACAATACCTTCTCTATTAACTATGTACATAGTACGTGTAGAGAAAGTAAAAATTGTAAATGAAACTATCTAAAGAACTGAGAAATAAAATATTTGTGGAATCTCAAAAGTTACTTCTCTTCTTTCAGTTTTCTTTATAGTCCATTTTTGTAAACTTGTATTCTTTAATGTAACGTTATGTTATTGTAGTTTTATACATTGCCAGCATGTTTTACTTCCAAAGTGCCGTAAGAATGTATTTGTTTCCAAAAGGTACCACATATAAGTTACTTCGTGTCTTTGCGGGAAGACGGTCTTTGAGAGACATTCAAACAATGGAAAGAAACAGCACTCAAGATCAAAGATGGGATGTCCGGCTAGGTCTCCTCCCATCACTGCTGCAAGAACAATGGGAGCTTTTTAAGACCACATTGCAGTTTGCTACCTAATGGAATTCTTATTACTAGACCAAGACGACTATTATATCGGTGTCTGCAATAGTAATGATTTTCAGCTTTTGACTGGAAGCTCTACATGAGGACTTTATTACATGTTAATTCAAGTAACTGCTTTAGTTACTTTTATTTGAAGATTCTAGGAGATTACTATATCATGAGAGCGAACCAAAAAGGTCATTTTATCAAAGAATATTGACGAAACTTACTAAATGTTTTGTATAAAATCCAAAAAACGTTAATGCTAATAATGTAATTACAATTTCCTTAGAAAACCTAATGTTTACAGTTAAATGGAATAGTAAATGTCAGAGTGGCCAGGCAAACTTTATATTATTTACTTCAGTAGTATTTACTTCTTAGTCAAAGTTTCCGCTGGCCTTCTCTGTTTACTCTTTTCTCAGGTGTGGTTAGTAGCTGGATAAATGAACATTGACTGTTGACACTTTATTATTCATAGGTACTTGATGTTTTACGTTGATTAGTTATTAAAAATTGATGATCTTGTCGCTTCCTATATGTGTATGTGTATAGGTCTGACCACGACGCATTAAGGATGTTCATAACAAAAATGTAAAATGCTTCCGTTTTCAACTCAGCTGACACCCTAACCCTTACCTCTAAAATTGCTCCCCATAATCAGCGCTTATTTCTAACATTGCCTATCCTCTTATACTTCATAGTTTATTTTGATTGTTGCTCTCTATTTATACATAATGTTTCCACTTCTTAACATCATGAAAAAATGTGTACATCAATAGTCTTGGTTGATTACAACATTGGTCTGATATATGCAATCCTTGTGAATGTGGTGATGCTGACTGATGATGTCCTAACGCTGATGTAGATGATATTCTTGGCGTCATTGGTGATTGTGGAGTTCTTCATAGTCGTGCTGAAGGTGAAGTTCCTTCCTTCGTTCGCATCTGCTGATTCAACTTAACAGTTTAGGCGCCATCTATTCGACCGGGTGAATTTATTTACTGCCAAGATATCTTCGCTAGCCTCGGCTAATCATTCTTGCGATTAGCAGATGGATCAATGAATACTGATTGCTGAGATATTGCCTAGTTTATTATTCACTCTTAACTTTAATAGCAATAGATATTTTACGTCAATTAATTATGAACACTTGAGAACCCATTTTTCAGCCAAGACACACTCTTTTATAGGATACTAGTCTTGACGCTTACTGCCACATCTTTCCCGGACTTTCATTCACTTATCTGTATATTTTATATTTGTTTTAGCAACTCTTATTGGCTAAAGTCATCAAGTATCTTTGGAAGCAAACAGAAATCCCCCAACCCCGTAGTTTAGCGAACTCAAATCATACACAACTTCGGTTCTCCCCTGTTGTTTTCAAGGAGGCCTTGAATTCGGAAGTTCCTACCTCCGCGAATCCCACGTTTAACTTATAGTCTTATTCTACAACTTCCTGAAACTAAAGCATTAATTAAACAATTTAAAATTAAAACATTTACGAGTAGATCACATGTGTCACTTATGTACATAATATCTAATACACATATATACTATATCGGTTATTCAAGAGTAGGTTAATGTAATTTTATAGGCACTACTGATTCTAGCTGCCTAACAAACATGGGACACTTGAGAAAATGACTTGCCTGGTGTGACTGGAGAGGGGAGCAGGCGCTGGCTGTGCCCGTCCTCTCGTGGCCTCTGGCGGATCCGGATTCGAATCCCTCCTGAGTACTTGCTGGTCCTGTTCCTAAAGCTGTAAACTAAACCCTCTCTGCACGTGTTCTCATCTCAGGATTCTGATGTGAATGAAGGCCACTTAAATAAAACAACTGGAGTGAAAAGGTAACTGGAATCTATTACTTTATGAGAACATTTTAAAGTAATACATTTTGCTGCCAACTTGGCAAGTAACTAATTATAATGAACATTGTTAAATTTCTCCATTCAAAAATACTAAGGGGAAGTGATCAACTAAATCGCAAAACTTAATAAATTCGTGAAGCTGCATCAATGAAGAAAGATATCATATTGTCGTTCCTGGCGAATTATCTCTTTTTACATCATATGCACGTGTTAATTTCGCGCCATGATATGCAGTAGTTGATCTCATTGGAGTTCGTCACAGTGAAGCTATTTATTGAATATATTTCAATATGTAGATATCTAAATTATGTACAACATTGTTTAAAATTCAAAACTGTAATACTATTCCCTCAATTTACATTCTCTATTTCTTTCCTTATTACATATGTTCTGCAGTACTCTTTTCCTATCTCATTTTAATGCTAAATAGATACGGTTACAGTCTATTCGTTTTTTTTGGCTAGAGCTTGACGAAGGGGAAAGATTGCCACGTGCTAAATAAACCTCTCCCCATTAGCACGAATTGTCATTAACAATAATCAAGGAATTAATATTAATGTGTGTACTTGTTTCACAGACTACTTGAATTCTTCAGTCAAATTTCTTAACAATAGTCATGATAGGCACTCACAAGGTGCCATTGTCATATTGATGTTGCAGATCTAGCTGGGAATTTTAGTGAAAGTAAATCGAAAATTAAATGATCCGCGTGTTAGCTTTCTCTCCCATACGTCCATGTAACAAGTAACAAGGAATTCAGTATTAGAAACATTGACTAATATTATTTAATTCCTTGCACATTCTTTTTTTCTTGAAGCCACTCCCATCACTGCGAAAAGATTAAATTATCTGCAGTCGATATTTTTTTCGCTAATGAACTCTTGTTTGGAGCTATTTTTTGCAGTCTTGCACGCAGACACTTGTAGCCTCGGTGCGGGCAAAGTTTGTTTTCAGTGCCTGCATAGTGATCGTTGAGTAGAAGATAGACCTAAAGTCCGCAGTTACAAGTTTAAAATATCGTTTTTTCCGTTTTCGATGCATTTTCAATAGAAGAAATCTTATGTGTTACACTAATATGACTTTCTCTAACTGTTCTACGAACATAATTCTACAAAAGATTATTCTTCTTTCACTACCCTGCTACATCATCGAGAAAAACAGTACTTATTACTTAGTTTATTATAAGTAGAGGAATGCGCTCTGCTATAGGATAGTCAATTTTTTAAAAGCTATCGTTATGCGGTTGTCATTGAAATTCGCTTTTTTACTTGGCCAGGGGTAGACCAAAAGAAAAACAGACTCTTTCTGTCTGAGAAAGGAATTAGTATTTTAAAATTGAAACCAATAACAAGGAATATATTGAAAATGGCCAAATCTACAATAAAAATGTATTTCATATGGATTGTGTTTTTAACGAGATTTACATTTTTGTGTAATACTTTTTGTCTGTGTGTTACGGTTTCACCGCTATGCAAAATTCTGCAAAAATCAACGAAAATAAGGTGCTCTTCAGAGGCTACTCCCAGAAAATTCAAAATAAGCATATTATTTGTTTTTGAATAAGTTAACATACGGTATTTTAATCAAAACCATTAGATGCATTTTTGAGAAAAACAACATTTTCAGTGTTTTTTTCCATGTAAAAGGTATTTTGGGTGGGGGGATTTGCTTGAAAATCTTCGTGTCGCATCCTTCGAAGATAAACTTTAATATCAAGTTTGGTATTTAACGGTATTTTAATTTTTGAGCTATGCTGTCCGCAGACACACATACAGATACACACAGGATCTTTGTCTAATTTTTTTTTTTAGATTCAGGGGATCTTAAAACATATTTGCGATGAAATCTTGGTATCGAATTTTTGGTTACGATGGCACTCTCTTGCAGTTGAAGTGCACTTAGTGGAAGAATAAGCACATACCAGGTTATTAGATGCCCCAACAAACTACTAAAAATGTATCCTATGTGTCTGAAGAAAGTGTCTACACTCTAAACACACATAATTTTGCATCACTTAGGATTAAACACCTAATTTGGTCTTGCGTTTATCAGTCGATCTGAATATTAAGATGTTTCGTGTTCAGCGAAGCTCTATCTCTTCTCTTGTGGGATTATGACGTCACATTGCCCCTTCATTCCACCCCTTTCGTTTTATGTTATAAAGTATTTCCCCTTCACTCACCCGATTGCCGATCAGTTTGGCACCTTCCACGGTAAACAAACATAAGAAAAGTTTGTTTGTGACTGTCATGAGTACTTGAAAGCGTAATACCTGGAGGTAAATCTGTCCTCGCCGCTTTCGCCTAAATTCATGGTGTTTAACCGAGGTGAATGGAGTGTGTAGTGTGTTCAGATGTACTAGGCGTTCTTTTTACTTTCTCTATACGCGCTATGTACATAGTGAATAGAGAAAGTATTGCACTCCACCAAAAAATTCGATACCGAGATTTCACCGGAAATATATGTTTTAGGGTCCCCTTTATCTAAAAAAAGCATTTTCACAAAAAGGTCCATGTGTGTGTGTGTGTGTGTGTGTGTGTCCGTGTGTCAGTGTGTCCGTGTGTCTGTGAACACGATAACTCAAAAACGAAAAGTCGGTAAAATACCAAACTTGGTATTTAAGTTTAGTATCTTCCAGGGATGCGACACGAATATTTTGAGAAAAATCCCCCCACCCCAAACTACCCTTTACATGGAACTTTCTTCGAAAATTTTGATTTTCTAAAAAATGGTTCTAACGATTTTGATTAAAATATCATATATTAAAGATATTTACCTGACAAATAAAATGTATATTTTGAATTTTCTGGGAATAGCCTCTGCAGACTACTTTATTCTGGATGAATTTTGCCTAACTACTACACCGTAAGAGATGGACAAAAACTTAACACACAAAAAATGTAGAGCACGTTAAAACACACAATTTATGTTTCATATATTTGTTTCGTGGAGTTGATCGTTTTTGAGATATTCCTTTTTCTTGGTTTCAGCTTTGAAAAACTTATACTTTTCTCATACAGGAATTTGTCAACTCCTGTCCATACAAACAAAGGAACATCAGTCACATAGCAACCAGCTTTTGGCTTTCACTTTAACCTATGGTACTCCCTTATTTCGCTTGTATTTACAATAAAGCAAGGAATAAGACTATTTCTGCTAATTTTCCTCGACTAACATGAAATAAATAGAAGATAAGCTTATTAACAATAATTTGTTACAGAGAGATAGAGTAAGTCATGTGAATGGAACACATCAGATTATTATTCGTGTTTACTCGCGAATTGCCATTGCTGATAAAGCGAGTTTATTTGCCACTATCTAGTGACAGAATATAATATTTAATTTTATGAAATCCTGATGAGGTGACTTGAATACCGTTCCTCTAGCGGCAGATGTACGTATTCGATGGTTCGGAATAAGTTGTAGTAGTATAACTCCTATTTATGCGTCTCTCCTATCTTGACAGCAGAGCGATAACGCTCAACCATACACACGGGTATTCATATTCAGCTTGTTAACAAAGAACATAGCGACGTTTGAAAGCTATTGACTAATATGACGACTGTAGGGGAGGCCATGGAAAGGCTGGTTATATTAGTTAGCAACGCAAACACATCCAGACGGCTGCAGTTTGGGTTTTCCTCCGTAAACAACACCACTCTTTCTAGGTAGATATCGCTTTGACTACTTTCTCTTCTGCGAACGATCACCGCTCCTTCTCGTTAGAAATCGATATAGCTTCAATGTAGGCTCACTAGTCAACTATGAGATAATGCTTACTTTATCCGCATGCGGTAAATTGCAAATAAAAACTAACACATAGTAGAATATCACAAATACTGTGCTTTTTCAGAAGCTTCAGATATACATTGTGTGAAATGGAAAGATTTTACAAAGAAGGTACAATTGAAAATGTTGTTTAGTTTCCTTCCTGCAGATTATAGCCTTAAGTTTACTGTTATTTAAACAGCATAAAGTGGTGTTGCAATCCTATCATGAACCATTTTCACATCAAACTTAGTGAAGGAGAAAATAGGATTCAATAAAGCTTGCAGAAACGCCCTAAATCTATGGAAAAGTATACCTATTCCATTCAGAAAAATAAAAATCTTATGTGTACCATTCACATGACTTTCTCTACATCTCTGCAACAAATTGTAGTTAAAAAGCCTATGCTTCTATTTACTTAATGCTAATCGAGAAACGTTAGCAGAAATAGTCTTATTATTTGCTTCCTTGTAAGTAGAAGCGAAATGAGAGGGAGTACCATAGCTAAAATGATAGCCAAAAGCTGGTTGTTATGTAACTGAAGTTCCTTTGTTTGTATGGGCAGGAACTAACAAATTCCTGTATGAGAAAAAAATGTGTATGACATTAATTGTGTGTTTTAACGTGCTCTACATTTTTCATGTCGTAAGTTCTTGTCCATCTCTTACGGTTTAGCAATTATACACAATTCCGTAAAATTCATCCAGAATAAAGGCTATTCCCAGAAAAGTCAAGACATACATTTTATTTGTCATGTAAATATCTTTAATATACGATATTTTAATCAAACTCGTTAGAGCAATTTTTAAAAAAATCAAAACTTTCGAAATTTTTTCCATATAAAGGGCAGTTTGGGGTGGGGATATTTTTCTCGAATTCTTCGTGGCGCATCCCTAGAAGATACTAAACTTAAATACCAAGTTTGGTATTTTACCGACTTTTCGTTTTTGAATTATCGTGTTCACAGACACACGGACACACTGACACAAGGACACACACACACACACGGACCCCCTATTTACATTGTCCATACGGGCTAGAGAAAGTAAAAATCGGTAAAATAGTCTTCATTTTAATTATTTATTTATTTATATTAGTATCAATATTGTTGCAATTCTTGTATTCATATGGATGAATGAAATCGAACCCTCATCGTCAGTGAAATCTTCATTAGTCTGCACCGCGAAACACACTAAAGGAACAGTTCGGTTAATAGAGAAATTGGAAACAAGGATATAAATGATAATGGAAGTGGCTTATAAATGTCACGTTGGTAGTTAGCATGCGCCTCCATATCATTATACAACATAAAGTGAAAAAGAACCGGTAATAGGAAAGTTAAATCAAGAAATGAACGCCGCTTTTGGGTAGCGTAATAATTTGTCAGACAGTGTAATTGCATTTGTTTTGCGTGTGGGAAGAAGCCTCTCTCACTACCGGTTTCTGAAGGTTCTGGTTTAGACCACACATCAGCTTTAGTGGAGCCTTAAGCGAAGCTGTTAAAACACATCCCTCCCCCGCATCGTGAATGTCGTTGTGCAATTCCTGTATTGTCCGTCTTGCGGGACGAACAAAGTCGATCATCCCACACGTTACTGCAGTGGCGTTATGTCTTTATCCATGGCTTTTCCTTCTTATTAGTGTTGTCTCTCCCTTATGCTTGCACTGGCTCAAGGCCTGTGAGTGTAAAACGACAATAAAGAAACAACTGACTGGCAAACCAGATACTTAGCCTGATATCTTACACTCACATGACTTTCTCAACATCTCTATACCAAATTATTGTTAAAATCTTCTATCTACTTCATGTAAATCGAGATAAACTTTAGCTGAAATTGTCATTATTTGGTTCCTTGTAAGTAGAAGGGCAAAAATCTAACCTGTTCCATTCACACGATTCCACTAGCTGATTAATTCGTTATCTACATCATGCTAATCATAATAAATATAAGCAGTATTAGTCTAATTACTAGAATCCTTGTAAATAAAAAATTGCACGGGCTAAAGCGTTAGTTTTGTCCTTTAAAAGCCGATCAGTATGTGAAACAATTGAAATTCTAATCTCTTTGCTTGCCAGGAGTAGACAGCCAAAAAAAAGAGCAAAATGATATCTTTCCGTTTGACCGAAGTTTAAGTGACTTAAAATTAAAATTAATATTCCGGAATATCTCGAAAACGGTTAACCCTAAAAAAATGTATATAAAATAAATTGTGTGTTTTAATGTTTTGTACATTCCAGAATGGATGTTTTCAGAGGCTATTCCCAGAAAATTCAAGATATACGTTTTGTTTGTCATAAAATATCTTATACATAAGGTAACTATTTTAAGAAAAAATTGTTAGAGCCATTTTTGGGAAAATAAACATTTTAAAAAAAGGTTCCATGTAAAGGGTAGTGTGAGGTGGAGGGATTTTGTTGAAAACCCTCATGTCGCATTCTTGACAGATAGCAGCAATTTGTTATTTAACGGTCTTTTCGTTTTTGAGTTATGCTGTCCACACACACACACACACACATACAACACACACAGGAGAAACACATACATACACGATTTTTTTCTAATTTTTTTACTCAGAGGTCCTCAAAACATGTATTTCCGGTAAAATCTCGACTTCGAATTTTTGGGTGCAATACAGTACGTCTCTATAGACTATGTACATAGTACGCGTAGAGAAAGTAAAAAGCTTTAATATCCAGCACCGTGTGGGATGTAGATATGCAACGTCAAACCATCAGCTTTGTATCCTTATGACCGGTTATCATTTATATCTAAATTACATAGGATAGTGTTAGTGGATTACTAATGATTAAATAATGAGGAATAATTATCATTAATACACACCAGGTGGCCCCACTGTACTTTATTTAAAGTGCAGATATCCCTTAATGTGTTAAGAGAGTTACTGAACTCAACGGAGCAAGAGAGACCTTTGCTTTACACATCTTGCATATCAGCGGAGACGGTGAGCGAGACGCGCTTATTGCGAGGGGTAAACATAAGGGTGCTCTCGCCAGTTCTCCCCTGGCGAGTTTTAACTTTAAATTGCCCCGTTGAGTTCTGCAACACTTTTAACGCACGCGTGAAATACGGAACACCTGGTATATAACAGTGTTACTGCTATAGCTACGTGGACTTGCATAAACACAATAGCCAACAGGTACTCTGTTCCGAGTGGGATAGCTCAAGAGGTAACCGGGAGGTCCTGCGTACAATTCCCGTGGGCGACCAATTGGAGTGTCCCTCATCGCCAAGGTAAACACCTGATTTAATTTAATACCACGACACGAAGTTCCACTTAGTGATTGCGATTATTCCACCTTCTACTTACATAGAGTATGTCCACAAAATAAGTCTGGTTTACCGGGAAACATGCGAGTCAGTTGAGAAATTTAATGCTCTGCCGGCATATTGCTATGGTAGCTCAGTGTAGAGCAACCGGCTAGAGATCGGGAGATCTGTGGTTCAAATCCCGGCTTTAGCATTGCCGTTTTTAGTCTGACTCTACCTATCCAACTCCTGTCTCACACACGGCTTGTGTGAAAAAAGCAATTCAACCAATACTAATTCACCATAATAGTGGCTATACCATTGAATCCTGGGATTTAAAGTACTAAGAAAATTGTAAGTCGCCATTGGGCTTGTCATCTCAAAATAATTTGAGAACACCTTGTGGTTTGCAGGGAAACATACGAGTCAGTTGAGAAATGTAGTGCTATGCCGGCATGTTGCCAGGGTAACTCAGTGGTAGAGCAACCGGCTAGAGACCAAGAGATCTAAGGTTCAAATTCCGGTTATGACATTCAATTTTTCAGTCTGATTCTACCTATCTAAAATAACCTACGAATGTATTTTTGTTACAGGTTGATCACTGACTATTGACTATTCCTGAACGTATTGCCGTTGTCACATGGTGTCCACAGGCTGTTCGGTTGATGAGCTGCAGAGGAAACTGTTAAATAGTTTCAGCGAATAGGCACTGTTGAGTCTCGACCTGGTCCACCTTCCACAAGCACTTGGCGCAATACGGCAGTCAATTGAACGTTGTCTTTCTGTGCGTTGTCTTTCACACATATTGCTAACTCCGAAATCATCAGTGATCAAACTGCTGAAATTTACCTTGAAGAAGCACGTTGTTTGCAAGAGTTAAACCAACTCCATGACGGAATAACATGCACTAAGAGTTCTAACCTTGTTATAAGTTGGGTTAAAGCCCGCCTGGGTAGTGTAGTAGTAGCGTGTCTGCCTCACATTCAACAGGTCGCGAGTTCGAATCTTGTTAGGGTGAGTTACCTGGATAAGGTAACTATTCTCTAAAAGGCAATTAGCAAAGTACATAAAAACTAAGGTTTAAGTACATGGGAATAATATATTCTAGAGCAACCGCAAGGCAATAAATAGTTCCTATAAGTAAGGTAAATGAAAAATCAAAGAATAGATAAGACTGCCTCCGCTGACTTCTCAACCGGAAGTCCCGGTTTTGATTCCCGGCTGGGGCGGGGAATTTTCCTTTAGATAGAATTATTTACTATCCCCCCCACAGGGTCTGGAAGTATGTATATGGGATTGAATGAGTGCGTGTGTGTTTGAGGAGAATAAAATGATTTAAGCCTACAGACGAGTTGTTTCAAGTGCAAAGCCCCCCGATGTGACCTTAGATATTAAAGGGAGCTATATAAATGAAACAATAAAAAAAGAGAACATATACTACAACTGAATTGTCCATGTACAGAGAATGAAATCAGAAACACTGCTGAATTATTTAAAAATTATAAACGAAAAGTTTACGCTACCGATGACAAGCTAGTAATTGCTAACGTTAGGAAGATATTTGATAAGTTCCATTCACATGACTTTTTCTGGATGTTTAATACAAAAATATTATTTTATGTACCTCATGCTAATCGAGATAAACATTAGCAGGATTGGTCTTACTAGTTGCTTCTTTATAAGTAGAAAGAAAATAAGGGAATACACTAGACTAAAGCGTTAGTCCGATCCTTTGAAACAATTGTGATTCGGTTGACTTAGCATAGCCAGGAGTAAAACAAGAATCTGAAACGAAAGATTAGAGAAAAGTTGTTTACAATGAAAACAATAACAAGGAATATCTCGAAAACGATCAACTCTACCAGAAAAACGTTAATGACATAAATTGTGTGTTTTAAGAAAATCCGTATTTAAGTTTATTTTTCTATCCCTTACGGTTTAACAGTTATACAAATTGCTGCAAAATTCCTCCAGAATAAAGAAGTCTTCAAAGACTATTCCCAGAAAATTCAAAATATGCATTTTATTTGTGATGTAAATATCTTTAATATACGGTATTTTAATCAACATCGTTAGAGCCTTTTGGAGAAAAAGAAAATTAAAAAAATCCATGTACCGGTATTTCCTTGTGGAGAATTTTCTTAAAATCTTTGTATCGCAGCCTTGGAAGATACTAAACGTAAACATCAAGTTTGGTTTAACAGTCTTTTGGCTTTTGAGTTATGCTTTTCACACACACACACACACACGCACTCGGCTGCGCCGTGGCCAAGTGGTTAAACCACTCGCCTCTCACCTAGGCGGCCCAGGTTCGAACCCAAGCGACTGCATGTGCAATTTCAGATGGGCAAAACGGCGCAAAGACGGGTTTTCTCCGGGTTCTCCAGTTTCCCCCGCTATCACATTCCACCGGAGCTCCATCTTCATTCCGTGTATCATCAGTGTCATTGCCTCGATACCACAGTAGTAAAAGCGGGCGTTGAACATTATAAAAGAAACACAAACACACACTGACCATTTTCTAAAATATTTTGGTGAAATCTCGACTTTAAATTTTTGGGTGGAGTACAATACCTTCTCTAACAACTATGTAATTTGTATGTATATACGTGCTAGATAAAGTAAAAAGAGGAAACTGCACTACATAAAGGTATCGGATGGCCATGTTTTTAATTAAAAGACCTATGAAAGAAAAGAGAAGAAGTTTTACGGTTAGTAGGTTTGTGCAAAGTGCGATAGATTCGATTTATTAGTACTTTTCTTTTCCTCTCGTTTCAACTGTTTAATGTTCAATTCTCTGGGAGCAAGACATTTATTCCCTGACACCACAGGGCACTCAGATGTATAATGTCGTTCTAGTATTTGGATACAGATTGGCCTACCTGAGTAGCCAGTTAAATTCGTGTCAAAGATCCTTATAAATAAAATGAAATTAATTTTGATATATGTGAACCTTCAATTACATTAATTCAGATTGCCAAAGTTTGCTTCATTTCTTAATAAACTACTAACCACAGCCATAGAGCACAGAAAATTTCTGTTACAATATTTACAACCCTCCCCCCTCTGCCCCAAATAAACTCCTTAAAACTGCCTTTCCCATTCTTGGCATACGATGCTAAAATTGTACAATTGCAATACACTTCTTCTTTCGTTGTCTCCCACAGTTGTGTCTCTTTGCTTTCTGTTTACTTACACTTTTAATACATTTTACATATAAGGCTGGGGAGGGAAGATTTATCAACATTTTCTTCGTATGGGAATTCAAACGGTGTCTGCAGAGACGGAATTAGATTCAGGAATTAGAGATAAGGATTTGTTAAATTATCTTTTAATTTAACTCAAGCCCTGGACTGTTTTCCTCAAACAATTACGAATCCCTATCGAAACATCAGTTTAATATACGTTTCAGGGTCCCCTGTATCCAAAAAAAGTATTTTCAGAGAAAGGTCTGTGTGTGTCCGAGTGTCTGTGAAGACGATAACTTAAAAACGAATAGTTTGTAAAATATCAAACTTGGTATTTAATTTAGTATCTTCCAAGGGTGCGACACGAAGATTTTGAGAAAAATTCTCCCACCCCCAACTACCCTTTACATGCAACTTTTTTCGAACATTTTGATTTTCTAAAAGTTGGCTCTAACGATTTTGATTAAAATATCGTATATTAAAGATATTTACCCGAGACAAAAATTTATATTTTGAATTTTCTGGGAATAGCCTCTGAAGACCACTTTATTCTGAGTGAATTTTACGAAATTTTGCATAACTGCTAAACCGTAAGAGATAGACAAAAACTTGCCACACAAAAAATGACGAGCACATTAAAACACACAATTTATGTTGTATACACTTTTTTCGTGGAGTTGATCGTTTTTGAGATATTCCTTGTTCTTGTTTTCAGGTTCGAAAAACTAAGGATTTTGTAAACTCCTGTCTGTACAAACAAAGGAACTTCAGTCACATACCAACCAGATTTTGACTATCACTTTAACGTATGCTACGCCCTTATTTCACTTCTACTTACAGGGAAGCAAGAATAAGACTAATTTAAAATCCTCTCGGGCTTCTAGCCAGGTAAAAACTTGGCTTGACACCGAGAAGATTTTGAATTAATACGTCGCCAGGAAAGCTTCAGTTCTTATTTTAAGAATAAGACTATTTCTGCTATTTTTTTCTCGATTAGCATGAAGTAAATAGAAGCATGAGCTTTTTAAAACTAATTTTTTGCAGGGATATAGAGAAAGTCATGGGAATGGAACACATATTTTTTTGTTTTGGTTTGTTTTAATATGTGTATTATATAATTTGTATTATTAGTACTGATTTTAAGAAATCAATACATATTAATATATTAATGATATAAAATAATCATTTCTGAAGTAAATGTCATCTTACATTTATTAAACTTAAAGGGACTAAATAGTTAAACACAAAATACATCTTAGCAAATGGCGCTGTCAATCAAATATTTCGACAATTCCTCGAACAGCGGTGATAATAATTTGTAGATTTTACTTCCTCTTCTACGTACAAGGTATAAAAGGTAAATGTATAATTAAATGTCACCAAAAATACATATTTTATAATCCCCTTAATATAAAAATCATTGTGTGTGTATTTGTGAACAGTATAACTCAAAAACGAAAAGTCGGTTATATACGAAACTGGATATTTAAGTTCTGCATCTTCCAAGGATTTCCAAGAATAGCCCAGCCTCCTTAGCAACTAACTTGTACATGGAAAATGTTACCAAAATATTGACCTTATCAAAAATGGCTGACGATTTTGATTAAAATGCTGTATATTTAACATCTTTGAATGGCAGGCGAAATGCATATTGTGATTCCGCACACCTGTGCCTAACTGGCCCATAATCGCCGCACGTTGTTTGAGTGGCTTGCTTTGGATCGTATAGCAATTGTTTCTCTGCTTCGTTCATATGAGCTCGTAGCTTTACTGCCATTGAGGCACGTGTTCGAGAATTTAATACCTAAAGGGCGGCCGCAATACCTCACTTGGGTGTAGTGGACACGTGCTGGAAAGTTCTCTACATCTAGAAATTTCTTGGCACGTCACTGACAGGTATAAAAGAGAGCTGCATGCCAAAGGTGATCAGTTTTCGAGTGTGACTTCTGAGTCTGCAGGAGAGGGAGAGAGAGAGAGAGAGAGAGAGGGGGGGGGGGAACAGAGAGAGTGAAATAATCGAGGAGTGTCTTAGCCATAAGAAAATAAAAACTGAAATAATTATAAATATTTTGTAATCAATTTTCAAAATAAAACATAATTATTAAATTATCTAGAATTTTCTGAAAAGCTTGTGTCCTCTTCGTTCGGAATGAATGTTGCATAACTGGTAAAACCGTAGAGAAAAACTAACTACACAAAAAATGCACACCTAGTTAAAATAGATTTATGTTCGATGTTTTGTGAAATTTACCATTTTCGAGATTTTCGTTGTAATTGGTGGTAGTTTTTGAAGTACTTGGCAAGCTTTGAAATAACCCATTTTTTGTTGAGTGACATAAGCCTTATAATTACTTTCTCTATACGCACTATGTACATAGTGTATAGAGAAGGTATTGCAGTCCACCCAAAAATTCGATACCGAGATTTCACCGGAAATATATGTTTTAGGGTCCCCTTTATCTAAAAAAAGCATTTTCACAAAAAGGTCAGTGTGTGTGTGTGTGTCCGTGTGTCTGTGAATACGATAACTCAAAAACGAAAAGTCGGTAAAATATCAAACTTGGTATTTAAGTTCAGTATCTTCCAGGGATCCGACACGAAGATTTTGAGAAAAATCCCCCCACACTACCATTTACATGGAACTTTTTTCGAAAATTTAAATTTTCTCAAAAATAGCTCTAACGATTTTGATTAAAATTTCGTATATTAAAGATATTTACCTGATAAATAAAATGTATATCTTGAATTTTCTGGGAATAGCCTCTGAAGAGTAGTTTATTCTGGATGAATTTTAGTGAATTTTGAATAACTGCTAAACCGTAAGAAGTGGACAAAAACTTACTACACAAAAAATGTAGAACACGTTAAAACACACAATTTATGTTATATACATTTTTTTTTCGTGGAGTTCGTTGTTTTTGAGACATTCCTTATTTTCGGTTTCTGCTATGAAAAACTTACTTTTCTCATATAGGAATTTGTCAAATGCGGTCCATACAAAAAAAGGAACTTCTGTGACATAGCAACCAGCTTTTGATTATCACCTTAACCTATGGTACTCCCATATTTCGCTTCTACTTACAAGGAAGCAAGTAATATGGCTATTTCTGCTGTTTTTTTAATGATTAACATGAAGTAAATAGAACCATAAGCTTTTAAGAATAATTTGTTGCAGAGATGTAGAGAAAGTTATGTGAATGGTACACATAAGATGTTTTCTTTTGAACAGCTTCCGCTGCCTTGTGCGTGGATTCAATAAACGTAGCTTTTTGCAGGCATCTAGAATAAAACCCAAAACATATATTTGTATAAACTGACGCCAAATTTCGGCTACCCAAAATTGAGCAACCTATTAGTACTCGCTATTTGGGGTCATCCCTTACTTTTATTTAGGGGCAACCCAACCCTTAAGTGAATGGTGGCCTATTAGTTTTAACAATTAGACACAAAAGTACATGCTTTAAAATACTATGTTACATGAAACAATTTTAAATGATGACTTGAGGAATGCCTTCAAGATGAACGCTTTGGAAAAGTTTTGTATTCATCAAGATACAGAAATGGCCGTGGAGAGACACGTTAACAATGCCGGCACCAAACTCGCAATGATGCATCAGAATGAACTTCGTCACTGATTTTTGGAGCCGCCTACAGTATGTAACCACTAGCAAGCGAGATAAGCGACCCGGAAATAGGCTACCACTAGAAATATGGGCACTTATATATAAATATATACCTATATAAGTTTAAGTAGTTTCTATATGTAAAATAAAATTATAGAGGCAGGGAACATGGTGAGAGGAGGATGTTTAAATACAGAGTTATTCAAAAAGAAAGAACACATTTCAAACTTTTATTGCTTCCAAACTACAAAAGATAGAAGCATGATTCCAATGTTCATGGAAAGAGGAAAGTTTACAATTGAAACAGCGTGGGGGGTAGAAGTTCCACTCACGGCCACATTGGCGCTGTTGTTTGTTGTTATACTCGTATGTCTGTAGTGAAATGGCGGCGACACCTCAAGAGAACTCATTTTGTGTGCTGCAATTAGCAAAGCTAGAGTCCATTGTTGCAGTTCAACGAAAGGATCCCAAAGAAATCCACATCATGAGCAAGCAACAAACGCTATGGCGAGTTCGAAAACATCGTCTGCACCTGAAGACATACAAACTGCATTGAATCCTGACGACAACAAACGGTACGAATTGTACATTAGCATGTTAGAAGACGTGGAAGAAGACAAGTTTACTTAACGATTAATGTTTTCCAATGAATTTTTTTCATGCAAGATGGTGCCTTGCCTCATTTCTCTTACCACGTCCGACGTCACCTGAATAACACGTTTGCAGGACGTTGGATTGCGAGAGGAGTAGATCAACTTTATCGCCGGTGGCCTCCCAGATCTCCAGATCTCACTCCGTGTGATTTTTATCTATGGGGTTACGTAAAAGACCGTGTTTTTATCCCTCCTATGCCTGGCACTCTTGAAGATCTACGACATCGAATTGTTGAAGCTGTAAATTTGATAACTGGAGACCAGCTGAATCGTGTGTGGCAAGAAATGAGCCACCGTTTTGACGTATGTCATGTAACACACGGTGCTCATATTGAATGCATATTATAAAAATGTACACTTCTCTATTTCCATGAACGTTGGAATCATGTTTCTATCTTTTGTAGTTTGGAAGCAACAAATACATGACATTTAATAGAGGGAAGGATGAAAGTAAGCATGTACGGTCCGTTTAGACAAAGTCAAAACACAAGACTTCTCACCCGGAGCTTCCGGTTTCGATTTCTGCTGGGGTGAGGAATTTTTCTTTAAGCAGAACTATTCCCTATCCCCCACAGAGTCTGGAAGTATGCATGTGAGTGTGAATAAAACGATTTACACCCAATGTACCCAACAGCTGCAAGAAGTTGTTTCTGAAAAGCCCCCGATATGACCTTAGATGTTAAAGGGGGCTATATAAATGAAGCAATTAAAAAAAAAATAACTGCCTCTACTCATAAGTCAACGTTCCTGGCTCCTCACTCAGAGATCCCGGGGAATTTTTACTTTAATTAAAATTATTTCTTATCCTCCACGACGTCTGAAAGTATGTACATGAAGTGTTTAATAGTATAATACTGAAAAACTAATGTCAATAAACCTTACTGTTCAGAAAGAAAAAAAATCTGCGGCAAAGTCCCCGATGTTTATTTTACTAAATAAGAGCAAACGACAGAAACGACTGACAATGTTTGTTTACTTTTTATGTTGATCACCTTCTTTAAGTTTGATTGAAATCAAAACTCAATATTGGGATCTGCCTTTGTTAGTAACGCCACTGATAGAGTTAGTGGGTGTGCCCATCTGGCTTGGGAACATTGTTTTCATATTTCCGTGGTTAACACACGTGCTTTACAATGTCTGCAAACGAAAGGCAGGGTGACCGGTCGCCACAAGGAGGTCAGCCAGAAACCGTGCAGAGCTTCGGGTGACGAGATTCGACCTTTCTAATGGTACACGACCTCAGTGGACAACACCTATGTGTAACCTGCGGGTCATTGCCCATTACTTTCGAAAACCGTTCACTGGAAGATGGAACAAGGTTCTGTGGATTGCATTGTGCGAAAAGTTGGCCTTCTTTTTATTGCATTGGAAAGAACTATTAGAAAACTGATGTGTTCCATTCACATCTATATAACAAATTATTTTTATAAGCTTATTCTTCTGTCTACTTCATGCTAATTGAAATAAACATTGGCAGAAATGCTTTCTTGTAAGTAGAAGGGAAATAATGGAATGCACTAGGCTAAAACGATAGTCAAATATTTTAAAAGCTGGTTGCCAGGTGGATGAAATCCCTTTCTTTGTATTGCCAGATGGCAAATTCCCGTATGTGAAAAGTTTAACCAATAACAATGAATATCTACAATTTGTCAAATCTATGTAATAAAAATGGATATGTCATAAATTGTGTGTATTAACGAGATCCACATTTTTTGTATAGGAAGTTTTTGTATATATCTTATGGTTTACTAGTTATGCAAAATCCAGTAAAATTCATCCAGAATAAAGGTCTTCAGAAAATTCCCAGAAAATTCAAGATATACATTTTATTTGTCGTGCAAATATCTTTAATATACGGTATTTTAATAAAAATCGTTAGAGAAATTTTGAGAAAATAAAAATGTTCGAATATTTTACAATGTAAAGAGTAATTTGGAGGAGGGATTTTTTTTTTTTTTTTAATCTTGGTGTCGTATCGTTGGTAGACACTAAACTTATACACCAAGTTTGATATTCACCGACTTTTTGTGTACACACATACCTTTTTCTAAATCTTTGTTTCTTTTTGGATACAGGGGACCCTAAAAAGTCTATCGAAATCTTGATATTGAATTTGTGTGTGGAATGCAATACCTTCTCTATACACTATGTACATAGAACGTGTAGAGAAAGTAAAAATATAATGGAATTTGAATAATAGGGTACATTATGTTAACAAAAGTGACATTAGTTTACATTGTTTTTATGTCTTTCCTTTTCCTATTAACTTCGCAACGACATAGACATATGAGCCTTCAGAGTCATTCATGTACATCATCACTTTATTTGTGTACTCTCCATTCAATGTAGTATCATTTTATAATAAATTGATAATTGCGTGATTGATGACTTGTGAGTATGAGCATAATGGGAGGTCTAACAGGTGATCTTAGTAGCGTAATCGCCTTCCTGCACCAATTACTCTGATGCATACACTTCATGAAATATTGCATCATCATTATATTTAATTATATATTTATCTCACTAGTTATATTTAGCTTTATTCCATAAGAAAGCATAATTTATAATCGACCAGTTTGCTTCTGTATCTTTTTTTATATTTTTATTCATTAACATATTACACGAAGAATATGTTATGTTTCTCATAATGTTTATGCATAAATGTTTTAAAATCCTTAATCATTTCACGTGGTATTAATTTTGATTATGTTTATTATTCCTTCATCAATAAAAAGAATTGTGATTTTTTATTTGAATTTACAAAATGTTAGTTTTACAATTGTATATTAGGACTATAATTGTAAAAAATGTGTACTTTTATATAGTAACGGTTAATATTAAGTAAAAATTCTACAACAAAATTAATTAAAATTAAGTTAAATAGACAAATAATAAAAATAAGAACATATTCATTGGAAATACAAAATATTTATTCATATAACTGTATAAAGCAATTTAGATATATGGGGAAATGCAGGTAATTAGTTATAATGAATTACATCTATTATTGACAATTATTTTAATTTCTGGGTAGCAACACTGTTTTCTAATAATGTGGTGTGATGGTGGAGTGAAACATTTATTACAGAGGTCTCAGATTTAAGAGAATCGTGAGGAAAAAGGCAAAAGGGAAAGTTTTTCTCCATCTTCAATATCTTAGTCTTCTGCTTCGATAATCTTCAACAAATGACCTTCCATATATTTCTTTTCCAATTGTTCTTCTGTGAGTGGATCCAGAGATCCTGGATATTCAATCTGATGTTTTTGTGACCAAGAAAACATTTACGAATGACTAGTGCACTGGATTGGAAGCCACGAGTTGCTGAATGCTAATAACAGAATTATGCTCTTCCTCAATATTCCTTGCTATTGGGAGACGATCTATATGGGGATTCCTGTTAATAGGCTATATCCACTATATTTTACTACAGGTTTCTCCCGTCTACAGTTAGCCTGCAGAATTTCCTTAGAGCAAGCACAATACTGCCCATACAGAGAACCACTATCTATTTATCCAGCCTTTACTTCACTGGCCATGTCAACGATGTATTAGTTTGTGAACGTATATAACGGATTATCACGTGGTGCCTAAACTATATTCATCTGATGTGCGGTTAGCAGCAGGAGCTGGAATAGGAGGAGCAGCAGTAGTGGTAAGCAAGTAGTAAGAAAGTAAGTAGTAAGGAAGTAGTAAGTAATAAGTAAGTAAGTAGTAAATAAGTAGTAAGTAGTACGCAAGTAAGTAGTAAGAAAGTAGCAGGTATCAAGTCGCAAGTAAGTAGTAAGAAAGTAGCAGGTATCAAGTCGCAAGTAAGTAGTAAGAAAGTAACAGGTAGCAAGTCGCAAGTAAGTAGTAAGAAAGTAGCAGGTAGCAAGTCGCAAGTAAGTAGTGAGAAAATAGCAGGTATCAAGTCGCAAGTAAGTAGTAAGAAAGTAGCAGGTATCAAGTCGCAAGTAAGTAGTAAGAAAGTAGCAGGTATCAAGTCGCAAGTAAGTAGTAAGAAAATAGCAAGTCGCAAGTAAGTCGCAGGTAAGTAGTAGTCGTAGTAGTTAGTAGTAGTCATCGTCGTCGTAGTAGTAGTAGTACTTTTATTGCCAAATATTTTCAGTATATGTGTCGTTGGAAATGTGAAACAATCGCATGACCTCATGTGTTTCTTGTCCTACGATACTTACAGTAAGATTTTTGTAAAATAGTAAAGATATGCATTTAGTTATTACGAAATAACAATAGACCGTGAGAAAGAAGCACA
The DNA here is from genome assembly GCA_030762935.1 of Hymenopus coronatus. Taxonomy (NCBI): domain Eukaryota; kingdom Metazoa; phylum Arthropoda; class Insecta; order Mantodea; family Hymenopodidae; genus Hymenopus; species Hymenopus coronatus. Next base: position 136,189,613 of record CM060882.1, read on the forward strand.
TACAAAAGAAGGGGAAAGAATTAAATTGAAATTCAACTCTAAACTACATATATTAATAGTATTACTGTATAACATATTATATATTAACTATTACATATGATATATGCAGTGATTTGACGATTAAGAATAACCACATCCTCACTCTCGTGTACCCTGTGCCCCACTTCTGTTACCCGTGGTAAATTTATGTAAAACAGTAAACATGTATATTTTATTAATGGAGAAATGAATGAAGATAAATGAGGTTAACTAAAAATTATAATTACATACAATACATTATTATTTATAATATAAGGTTGTAAAAGTTATATCTACGTTTAACTAAAATGGCAGGAAAAACATCCCTGTCTATCTTCACTGTTCACAGACAAAGATTAAAGCGATGAAATGTATAATAAATAAAGCACATAGACGATCTATCATTCAGTACAATATATACAATTCTCTCCTAAAATTACAAAATGCAGGCATTGTTTTCAGAAGTTTGCCATTTGTTACATTTGTTCATTTCTCCAAAATGTGTTTTCACACATGAACAACGTGCACTGCATATTTGAAATACAATGGCTTACCCAGAAGAGCTAATCTGCAGATGGAAGTAGTTCCACTTCTTCAAGATAGAGTGATCTGCATTAGGACTGTCCTAGTCATTACCGGGATTCATTTATTTAGTTGTTCAACGACAATGTCCATCATTTCCTCTAATCCCACTTTTTCCCGAACATGTGCGAGACACACTCACTCCATTTTACGCTGTCAATTGTTGAAAAGTTCGTTGCACAAGATGTCGCACCTTGACTTATTTAAAAGTTTTGCACACTTTATATCGCTTTCGGACACACAGTAAATTCGGCTGTTAAAGTGACAATATTGTCTAATGCAAGAGAAAGTTGGTTTTCACAAAGGTTATCATCTACATTAAAAACAATTCGTTTTAAAGGGTCTTTCTTGCTTAATGTTTCACTGCAGCGGAATCACACGCCTCCGCCATTACGAATTGCATCACGCATGCGCATTGTGACAATGAAGAGATGACTAAAACGTGGTAATATTTATATATAGAGACGTTAATCTGTCATATACGATTGCTTAGTCATTCTTTTGTTTAATCAGCATCCCAGGTTATTTATTACTTTCTCTACAATGTACACGGTGCATATGTAGATAAGGTATTGCACTCCATTCTAAAATTACATACCGAGAATTCACCGGATTTTGTCTTGGATCCTTAGAAGCTACTAACTAAAATACCAAGTTTGGTATTAAACGGTCTTTTTGTTTTTGAGTTATGCTATCCAAATATCCACACGAACCTTTTTCTAAATATACTTTTTTGGACTCAGGGGACCTCAAAAATATACCTCCTTTAAATCTCGACACTTATTTTTGGGTGAAATACCATACGTTCTCCAACTACTAGGTGCATAGTACGTGTCTAGAAAGTAAAAAGTATTTCAATGTAATAGAATCACATTGCGGGTGGCCGCGCCGTGGCCGAGTGGTTAGACCACTCGCCCCTCACCTAGACGGTTCTCGATCCCAAGGAGATTTGTGGTGGACAAAGCGGCGCTGGGCGGATTTTCTCCGGGTTCTCCGGTTTCCCCCGCCATCGCATTCCAACGGTGCTCCATCTTCATTGATGTATCATCAGTGTCACCGCCTGCGGTGCCATAAGTAGTTAAACACTACAAAAAAAAAAACATTGCGGGTATCAAACTCCGCGAATATAAGTATAAATTACCTTCGAATTTAAACTGGGTATTACGTTCCAATGAGCTCGTTTGGTGCCTTTCTTGTGTCCAACTTTTTGGGATTATTGACGTTTACAACAATCAGTCATTAAAGCTGTTTGCCTTTCAAATGTATATAATGCCTGTTTTGAGAAGCTTTATGAATTACATATGTCTTTCGGTGTTAAGCCTTTTAAATAGAAGAGTTAAATCACCGCACGAAACTCCTTTTTTTTTTCCATCCTTCTAAATAAACACAAGATTGTTTTTTCAAACACCTATGGCAACGAAACTACATGCTCGATATAGCTGAAACTTTAACTGCCGTCTAGTAAGAGACGACAGTTATCAAATACAAACTATTTTCGATACTAAGAGTGTAATTTCTTGGAGTTTTAAGGATTTATTGAACGCCTGTAGTACCTAACATAAATTATGAGATTTACAGATCATGTGTAGTAAGGTTTTGTCTATATCTTACTAGTGTCATCCGGAATGAAGAGGAGTTCACAGTCTATTTCCGGAAAATTCAGGTTATACTTTTTAATTTTCATCAATATATTTTAAATATGTGGTATTTTAATGAAAATCTTCGTGTCACATTCTTATATGGTGGTGAACTTAAATATCAAATTTGGTGTTTCATGGACTTTTCGCTTTTGAGCTCAGCTCCTCTCTCTCTCTCTCTCTCTCTCTCTCTCTCTCTCTCTCTCTCTCTCTCTCTCTCTCTCTCTCTCTCTGTCGCAGACACACCCGTGCGGACGTTTTACTAAAAATCGGATGTGTTCCATTCACATTCCATTCTCTACATCTCTTGTAAAAAATTATTCTTCTACCTACTTCATGCTAATCGAGATAAACAGTTGAAACGATTTTATTACTTGGTTTCTTGTAAGTATAAGGCAAATAATACCAAACCTTTTAAACCTAGTTGCCATGTGATTGAAATCCGTTTCTTTACATTGACAGCAGTTAAGAAAAGTTCAAGTATTTTCAAACTGAAACCAATAGCAAGGAATATCTCAAAAATGGTATTCCAAGAAAAAAAAGTATATAACAAAGTATGTTTTACGAGATGTACATTTTATGTTTAGTAAATTTTCTATCTCTTACGATTTACCAGTTATGCAAAATTCAGCAAAATTCATCCAGAATCAAGAAGTCTTGTATATATCTTTAATATACGAAAGTTTAATCAAAATCATTAGATCTATTTTTGAGAAAATCTAAATTTCTCCAAGTAAAGGGTAGCTCGAGGTAAGGGGGGGGGGACTATCCTCAAAATCTGGGTGTCGTATCCTTGAAAGATACTAAACTTAAATACCCAGATTATCGTGATCACAGACCCATTGACACACACACACACATACATACGCCTTCTTCTAAATATCTGAAGTATTTCATTCATATGACTTTCTCTACATCTCTGTAACAGATTATGGCTAAAAGGTTAATTACATTATGATAATAAAGATAACATTGGCAGAAATGATCTTATTGCTTCTTCCTTGTAGGCAAAATCTAATGTGTTCCATTCACATGACTTTCTCTACATCTCCTTAACTGTTAAAAAGCTTAATCTTCTATATAATTCATGTTAATCGAAATAAACAAGAGTAGAAATGTTTTCTTGTAAACAGAAAGGAAATAAGGGAATGTCAACTCTCGAAAGTAGATTGTCATGTGAATGGAAACCTTTTCTTTGCATTACCGGGAGTAGAAAATTTCCCGTATGAGGAAAGTTTTTAGTATTTTAAAACTGAAACAAAACACAAGCAATCTTTAAAAAATGGTCAACTCCATGAAATAATGTTCATGTCCTTTGTATATATTACCGAGATCTTCATTTTTGGTGCAGCAAGTTTCTGACTATCTCTTACAGTTTACTGGTTATGCAAAATCCAGCAAAACTCATCCAGAATAAAGAGGTCTTCAGAGGATATTCCCAGAAAATTCAAGAAATATACATTATATTTGTCATGTAAATATATTTTATATGGTATTTTAATCAAAATTATCGCTTTTTTCGAGAAAAACAACATTTTAGAATTTTTCATGTAAATGGTAGATTTGTGTGGTGGAATTTTCCTCGAAATCTTTGTGTCACATTTTTGGAAGATACTTAAATACCATGTTCGGTATTTTACCAACTTTAAGTTCTTGAGTTATCGTGTTCGCAAGCACACGGACATACTGACACACGGAAACACACGGACCTTTTTCTAAAAATGATTTTTTTGGATACAAGGAGCCCTAAAACATGTATTACTGGTGAAATTTCGGTATTGAATTTTAGGGTGGAATGCAATACCTTCTCTATGTACTATGTACATAGTACGTGTAGAGAAAGTAAGAAGGGAGTACCATAGGCTAAAGCGATAGACAAATCTTTTATTAGCTGGTTGCTATGTGATTGAAATTCTTTTGTTTGTATATCCAGGCGTTGAAAAATTCCCATATTAGAAAAGTATTTTAAAACTGAAATCAATACAAGGAATATATAAAAACAGGCAACTTACACGAAAAATAGTTTATGTCGTAAATTGTGTGTTTTAACGAGCTAAGCATTATTTGCGTAGTAAGTTTTGGTCTAACTCTTACGGTTTACAAATTACGCAAATTTCGCAAAATTCATCAATATTAAAGGTGTCTTCAGAGGCTATTCCCACAAAATTAAAGATTTACACTTTATTTATAATATAAATATATGTATTATAAAGTATTATAAAGTATTATAATCAATCGTTTTTTAGAAACTCAATATTTTTAAAAACAATTCCATAAAAAAAAGATGGAAATGCCGTGTTATTTATGGGCGCTCTTTAACTGCTGTGGTTCTCAGCGTCCTATTCTATACTGGGCGTGAAAGACCGCTTAATTTTGCTCAGGCTTGAGGATCTTTTAGTGCCGTAAATCTACGACACGGGACCAACGGCTTTACTTCCCTTCCGAAGGAAACCATGCTAAGGATTTTTACACCCGAAAAAATCCATCGTCCTCCGCCGGGTTTGAACCCGCGACCTTGGGTATATGAAGCTAGCAAGGTAACCGGTACACCACGGAGGGCGACTAAAGAATTCCATGAAAAGGGAAGTTGGGGGTATGGAGATTTTCTAGAAATCTTCATGTCGCATTCTGGGACGATATTAAACTTAAATACCTAGTTCGTATTTAAGAGACTCTTCGTTTTTGAACTATGCTGCCCACACACACATACACACACGGATATTTTTCTAAAAACTTTTTTTTTATTCAGGGGGTCTCAAAACATGTATTTCCGATGAAATCTTGGTATCGAATTTTTGGGTGCAGTACAATACCTTCGCTGTACTCTATGTAATAGTACGTGTAGAGAAAATAAAACGAGTTTCAGAGTAAACTATAGTGTTTCTTTAAAGAATGCAGGAAAGCTGGGTGTTAAATTGCGTTAAATTGGGCAATGTTTTAGAGAGGAGTCCTAGCATTAAAGATATTCATCTACCGAACACAGAACTGTTAAACGTGTTCCGGAAGAAATTGCCCCACAGTTAGAAGTTTTTTTCTCTTTTGCCCAATAATATCTGTGGATGATAATAATGATAAAAATAATGTTATTTTTCCCAATAATATCACACAATTTGTATAGTAACAAATGTTTTTATTGAATTAAACATTCACTTAATTTACTTAAAATTAATTCACCGCTACAAATAATTCACTCAACGTTTGCACGTAAATGACGGCTTGCACACCAGTGTGCGCTATCAGTCCAGTCACTCATGACACACTACGATTCATTTTATGCTTCATCTTGTAATTCTTCCTCCTTTTATAACTATAAAACGCCACAGAACTTTGTGGAAGCTCGTGGAAGCCGAAGCTTCGAGACGTCTCCCGTTTCAAATTCTCTGGATGGCATCGCGCCGCATTTCCTGGTTGTAGCTTTCCAAGGAATCCAACTCTCCGACTATATACCAAAGCGAATTTAAGAACGGTCATATACGGCATTATCACAGTATATTGTTATAAAGTTACACCTAAGTATTGGAGCAAATTATCATTGTATACGGCAAAACTAATTACAACGTCCGAAATTAAGTCTGAGATAGAATGTACCGTCCAAGTGTAAAAAATTCGTACTTCAAAGTTAACACTTTCAGTACATGCTTAAGGTATACTTTTAAATTATAAAGCGAATGTTAAAATGCAAAAATGAGATACAGAGATTTCACCGGAACCACAAGTTTTGGTGTCTTCTGAATCCAAAAAGGGTACGTATGTCTGTATGTGTATCATAATTCTGAAAAGGAAAAGCCGGGTATATACCAAACTTGGTTAATAGTTTTAGTATCTGTCAAGAACCCGACACGTAGATTTTCAGGAAAGTCCCCTACCCCAAACAACCTTTACATGGAACATTTTGCGAATATTTTTATTTTCACAAAATTGCTCTAACAATTTTGATTAGAAAAGCAAGGTTTTAGACAGTTTCATAATAAACTAAATGTATATATTGAATCTTCTGGTGATGGCCCCTGACACCCTCTTTATTTTTTTATGTTTTTTGTGTAACTCGTAAGCCGTAAGAGATTGCGGAAAACTTACTACACAAAAAATAACTGTTTCCAAGATATTCCTTGTTATTGGTTTCAATTTTAAACCACTTACTTTTCTCAAGCGAGAAGTGAACTTTCGTTTCATCCTTTTGTTTTACTCCAAAAGAGAAACGAATTTCGATTGTATCACATAGCGATGAGCTTTAGAAAGATTTGACTATAGTTTTAGCCTGGTGTATCCCCTTTATTTCCCTTCTACTTAGAAGAGGTAATAAGACCAGTGCTATTGCTTATCTCGATTAGCATAACGTAGATAAACGAAGATACTTTTGTAAGAGAGGTCTCTTTGTGGAACAGCTAGAGAAAGTCATGTGTCTTACAAAATATAGTTTTCCAATCTATTTCGTGATGATCGAAATAAAGAGTAGCGGAAAGCGGCGGAATAAGTGTTTAGTTTACGGCAAGGTGCTGCAATCGGACATTTCAATTTGCAGCATCATTAGGCTACCCGCACAAGTCAGTACGACAGTTATCAATTAGAGGAACGTTTCTTTCGAATTGTGTTTGGTACCAACCAATTACGGTTCTGTTCATATTCACTACTATAAATGTGAAAGCTGGTCGCTGATGACCTCTGCTGTTATAAAGTAACCTTAAATAAATAAATTAAAAAAAAAGGTGAAAGTTTTCATTACATTCTGATACACACACACTGTTGGCGATAATACGATTATAATTGAATTAACAATGTTTTATTATGCTAATACTATAATAATCCCTATTATTTTGTGCAATTAATTATTACGACTACGAATTACGTGCAAACCTATGAAATTATGTGTATGTTCACATGCGAATTGATCGTACTAATACAACAGATACAATGAACTATTGTTCTATAAATTATGAACCTATAATAAGTGTATTAAGCATTGATTGGTTGATTATTTCAGTCCCCCTCCGTGGTGTAATGATTACCATGCTAACTTCATATACCCAAGGTCGTGGGTTCAAACCTGGCGGAGGACGATGGATTTTTTCGGGTGTAAAAATCCTTAGCATGGATTCCTTTGAAAGGGAAGTAAAGCCGTTGGTCCCGTGTTGTAGATTTGCGGCACTTAAAAGAACCTCAAGCCTGAGAGAGAGCCTCTGAGCAAAATTAAGCGGTCTTTCACGCCCAATTTAGAATGGGATGCTGAGAACCACAATAGTTAATTTACATTTTTTTTATTATTAATTCAAACGTAAAATTTAGCATATTACTGCAGCACTGTAGGAAATGTTTATTCCTGATTTCCACGCAGTTGGTCAAGCAATGCACAGTAGCCAATTTGCAGGAAAACTGAGTAAATTTTCTCTCTCTGCTTTATTCAAAGAGCAACCATTTGGTGTCGGTTGCTATGGTGTAGTCAAAGTTGCGATACGACCTAGATGTTAAATGTGTACCTACTCGAAAGTTTGGAAAGTTTTACAAACACCTTAGACCTATGTTGGCTTTGGAGTGCGTGCGTGCAGTTACATGGTTCGCAAAATAAAAGGGTGTGGTTGTGAAGATGTATTGTCTTGACAAGGAGATAAACACACATACATACCTCGGCAATAACGTGAGGGAGGTAGACAGTCGACTGTTTCAATCCGTCACTATCATCAGCATCATTATTACCGTCATTATATCGACTGGCGCACGTATGTATACACAGTGCAACATTATTATCATTACTGCACCTTTCTGTTTCTTGTATACCAAGAGTGGTTTCCTGTAGAGTTTGACAATCTCACGAGAGGACAGACTTACACTGAAATGGGCTATGGTGCGATACCGAGCAGGATTACATGGCCTCGCATTTGGGAGGTCGCGGTTTTGGACTGCGAGGTCATCAACCATTCCATTCCAGTAATCTTTCGCGATTTTCTCTATATCTGAAAACACCTGGGCAGTAATCTCATTCACCATGACTTTCTGTCCTTTGGATAGATAAAGTCAGACTGAAAAATTCAATTCCATAGCCGGGGTTTGAACCACGGATCTCATGGTCTCTAGCCGGTTGTTCTTCCACTTTTCAGTCTGACTCTACCTATCCAACTCCTACCCTACATACGGCTTGTGTGAAAAAGGGAATTAAAGAAACCAATACTCATTGACCACAACAGTTGGCTATACTATGAATCCTAGAGCTTTTAAGTACTTGCTACATTGTAAGTAGCCAATTGGGGTTGTCATCTCATAATAATTTGAGATCATCTTGTGGTCTACCGGGAAACATGAGTCGGTTGAGAAATTCAATGATTTTCCGGTATGTTCTCACGGTAGCGCAGTGGAAGAGCAACCGGCTAGAGACCGGGAGATCCGTGATTCAAATCCCGGCTATGGCATTGAATTTTTCAGTTTGACTCTACGTATGCAACTCCTGTCCTACACATGGCTTGTGTGAAAAAGCAATTAAACCAATTTCTGTCTATTATTTCTCCACATTCTAATTCCCTCATCTGTCATTGTTGACGGTGGTGATAGGAGATGGGGAGATGGTAAGATTTGGTGTCGAAATGCTAAATCTGGAAATGTTAGTTACCCTACTGTCTTAAGCTTGCTTTATTAATAGTTATTATTTTTAAATCAACATTCATTAAAACATTGATGACAAAGTAATACATTCTGAATTATATATCCACCTAATTTAGGAGCATTAAATATTCTAATAGTCAAATATTAAATTATATATATTCGCTGGATTAAATTCATCTGTCATTCTCTCTCCTCTCGTTCCTCTCGTTCCTCTTTTTCTGGTGTTACGTAGCCGCAATAGCCTATCTGGTGCTGAAATCTTTCTCCATGTCTAGTCTACATAGAGTAAGGGCTTACTTACTGAAAAGTTAGTATTTGATTTTCTATGATTATAAGAAACGTTACCTTCAATTACCCCCATCTTTTCCTTACTACCTGAAGTGTATACATATAAAGTTTTGGTATCAGTGGCAAATATTTCCACTGCTTTTTCAAGAAGAATGAGCGACATCTGCTACAGGTCTTAAAGATATAGCAGGAGCATAACGCCCTATTACGCTGTAAGGCTGAGTTACTTTATTCAATTATTGCATATCTTTACTTACAACTAATACGCTGTATGTGTTTAAACGAAAAGCTGTTTCCCTTTCTAAACAACCATAGCGTCGTGCGAAGTGACTCATTATACATGTTCCCCTTTCTATTCCCTAATGGACACTAAGCTTTTACAATGTGCTTGCACTCTTCATATTGTTGCTTTTACTAGAACCGGTCAAGTCAGCTTTCAGTCGCTCGTTTCTCGCTTCCGCTAAGTGCGCCTCTCGCAGCCAAAATACGAAGCTCAACACATAACTGGCAGGTAAGAGCTTGATCAACGAGCGTACGAGATTCACGATTACTCGCAAGACTCATAAGTCTCATTAATATTAAAACTGCGGTGTAATGTAGTTGTCAATATATTTTATATCTCCTAAATCGTTTATGTTGGAAGAAGTAATTTTATTTTAGGTTGTAATCTGAACATATTTATTTGAGTATAAGTAAAGTTATATACATAGCATATGGGAATGTCGTTAACGATAAATATCGCTGATTAGAATTGTTTACCGTGAACACCCTTGGGATATATGTAGGTAATGTTGAACGATAGATCATCCTGCGTTTTACTAGGGCCCGGATTTAGCTTTTTATAAATGGAGGTTTAGCCTTTCACTATCTTCTACTAGCCTCTTTAGTTTTTAAAGCATTTTCCTAACTATTAAGGAAGCAACGACAAACGTTTTCTATAACATAATACAGATAAGACGTGAAAACTATTTTACTTCACGGAAGAATGCTATTAATATGTAATGTAATTTAGGCCAGTTTATTACACAGTATACTCGTGCTAGAACATTTTAACTAAATAATTCAACATGTATTTTTAATATAAAGCACTCACTCACATAAAACAAACTTCACCTTTCAGCACTATTGCTACACACTATTCCTATAGACATAAACAGATCTTTCAATATCGCAAGATGTCATTGGGCATACTGCATACACGCAATTTCTATACAGAGATAAAAATCATCATAAATCCTTTCCGGGGCTAGCCCCACATGTACACTCAAAACAAAGCTAAACGAGTTGTTCAAAAAAATGTAATTCAAATAATTAAGGAAACAATTGAGAAATTTATACTGAGGTTAAAAATAACAAAGTTTAGCGAGTTTTAAGTTGAATAAGATTCACACATTAACACCCAAACGGCTTGAAACATAAAAGCATATTGAAAAGTTTTACTTTACTTACCAGGGGAAAAATTAGGTTAAAATTAAAAACTCCGGGCCCTAGATATTACGTAATCAGTTTATACTGTGGATAATATGTATTGACTTAGTTCAATGAGTATGAGGAGGTTTCGCTGTTGATAACGCAAGGTTAAATCGATTTTTTACATTTCATTTTGTGCCCCTCTACTTCGCCTGTAGTTACGAAAATACTTGAGTTACCTCCCTCATGAGTACTAGTTCTCGATGCACGAGATTCTCGTTGTCACACTCGAGAGTGGCGTGGCCTTCCAGTAACAAGCGTTTTGTACAGTGCCTTCGTTTTATGCCAAGGCCGCGGATAGCGCGAATACGGGCTCTATACACAGTCTCTTACTTTGCAGGGTTTTCCGTTTCTAATTACTAATTCTAATTTAAATGTGTTTTTTTTTTAACAGAAACCGTGTGGGGGACAAAGTTGGATTAAATTATCACATTTGTACATAATAATTGGCTATACTATAAATCCTGGGTCATGAAGTACTTGCGCCATTGCTAAGTCGTCACTGGGATTTTTTATCTCAAAATAATTTGCGATCACCTTGTGGTTTACTGGGAAACAGTGAGTTGCAGAGAAGAGAAAGTTATAGAGTGGAACACATAATACTTTTCACTTTAGTTTTAAATAGTTGAACTTGTTTTAGTGTGCGACCTGCCTGGCGCTCTGTGTAGGCGTTTATGGTTGGACGAGACACCCTATTACGTCATTACTACATCGAGTCACAGATTGGACCCTAGCGTCTCGTTCCCATATGATGACGTTGATGATGGTAGAGGAGTGGACATCACGTACCTTGGTGCTGGCCGCCATTGCAATCCAAACAAACATTCAAATGCTGCAATTTGAAACTTCCGTCTATAATCTGCTATGATGTAGGGCTTGGAATCTAAAAATCATTGTATTCCAACCAAGACTCAAGGTAAACAATCGACTAGGTTTGTTTCGCAGGCCCGGAGAAATAATAATATTATCTGCGTTGTGGAAACTTGCATTCTTTCGTTTTCCTGTCTTTTTCTATCTCTACCACATGCAATCTACAAGTAGGTAGAGAAATTTTTTCCACGAAAAATTATATGCCGATGTTTCACCAGAAATGATTTCAGCTTCCTTGAATAAAAAAAAAAATATATATATATTTTTGTGAGTGTGAGCTACTTAATTAAAAATTTGATGTGTTTCATTCACATAACTTTTTCTACATCTCTGTAACAAATTATTGTTAATAAGCCTATTCTTCTACCTACTTCATGCTGATTGAGATAAAAGTTAGCAGAAACGGTTTTATTGCTTCGTTCATTATAAGGGGTGATAGTCTAATGTTTTAAAATGGGGTTGCTGTTGCATTGAAATCCGTTTCTTTGCGAGGCCAGAAGTGGACAAGTAAGTTCCCATATGAGAAATGCGCATTTTAAAACTTAAAACAACCCGGAGGTCCGAGGTTCGATTCCCGGCTTAGGCGGGGAATTTTACTTTAATTAGAATTATTTTCTATCCCCCACAGAGTCTGGAAATATATATGTGAGAGTGAATGGCTGTGGGTTTAAGGAAAATAAAATGATTTAAACCCAACGTAAACACCTAACCTACAGACGAGTTGTTTCTAATGCAAAGCTCCCGATATGACTGTAGATGTTAAAGGGGGCTATATAAATGAAACAATTAAAAAAAATACCTGAAAATGCTTAACTCCAGGAAAAAAACTATATAACATAAAGTGTGTGTTTTAAGGAGATTTACATTTTGGTGTAATGCGTTTTTGTCTATTACTTACAGTTTACTAGTTATACAAAAATCATAAAAAAAATTCATCCAGAGTAAAGAAGTTGTTAGAGGCTATTTCCACAAAATTCAAGATATAGATGGTACTTATCATGTAAATATAATAAATATAAAGTATTTTAATCAACATAATTTGAGCCATTTTTGAGAAAATCAAAATTTTCAACATTTTTTCTATGCAAAGAGTGGTTGGTGGTGAGGGATATTCTTGAAAATCTTCGTGTCGCATTCTTGAAAGACAGTAAACTTAAATATCAAGTTTGGTACTTAACGGACTTTTCGTTTTTGAGCTATGCTGTCCACAGACGCACACACACACACACACACACACACACCCACACACGCAGACACATGACATTTTTTTAAATGTTTTATTTCTTATTCAGGAGGTCCCGAAACATATATTTCCTGTTAAACCGGATGTTTGGGTGCAACTCTATAGAGTTTCCGAGATATGGTTAGTTATTGGTTTCAATTAGAAAGTACTTAGAACTTTTCTTAAACGGGATTTTATTTCATTCGTTTTACTCCAGGCCAAGTACTCACAAAGCAACCAGCTTTAAAAAAACTTGACTAATACTTTACCCTAATGTACTCGTTTCTTCCTTTCTTAAGACAATTTCTGCCAATGTTTATCTTGAGTAGCATATAGCTTTTTTAAGAATAGTTTGTTATAGAATAGATAGAGAAAGTAGTGTGAATGAGACACATCAGATTTTAATGTTTGCAATTGTTAACTAGCAAGCAGTTAAAGTGTTTTACTTTTTGTAACATTGTAAAACCATTATGGCTAAGGAATCATTAGCAGCTTTTTACAGTGTATCAGCTGTGTATATCGGAAGATTTCCATCTACAGCTGTCAACCATTTCGGGGATAAAAAAACAAATAAAAATAGTGTACTCAAACTAGCAATCTCTGAAAATAATCAATCGAAGTGGCATCTTGTACCCGTTGGGAATGAAATACCTGTTCTTGGATCACGATGCAGGGTGGCCGTTAATGACAGCAAGTAGTGGGTGTCGGTCGTTGGGCAGTTTCACGCAAATTGCCGCCTCAACCTCCGCCTTAGTTTCGATGGGGGTCTCTCTCTTCTCTCCCATGTACAAGCAATTTTGGACTATGTAGCAATAATTTCCATATAGGAAGGTAATCAACCCCTCCCAAAAAGGAACGTTTTTTATCATCTTCTATTAAAGTTTAGCAACGCCAAGCGTTTCACGACGCCTTTCTATTAAGTTATTATAAAATTCAAGCGAGATGAAAGAATATGAGAGCTTATCGATTACAGGCCTCACTAATAACCAAGAAGAAAAGGGGACTGATCCCCTTTCATTCAGGACTCTTTTAAAACAAACTGTGGGGCAGGGCGTTTAACCTGCTTCGTAATAACTAAAAACAGAAATATATACAGGATAGCTTTTACCCTTCACTCAAAAAAATTACCAATAATAATAGCAATTTCAACGAATATTAATAATAATAACAACAGGGAAATAAAGAAAATATAAGGTAGAGGGAATTATGTGAATAAATGTGACGAGTGAATAGGGGAAGGATCTGCATGGGCCCAGACAGCGGTAGTAAAATTGTAACGATCAAGGAGAGGTTTAAATCACCATTTAAATAATTAAAGGACATCAGAAGAGAAATACAGGCAATCGGTCAAAATGAACTTCTTGGAGTGAACCAGAACAGTTTTCGGAGATATCGGGAATGTATTCGCTTTGAAGGTAATCAATTACATCTATTGTGATTTCAAGTAAGCCTAATGCAATTATTAGTACAGTAGTTAAAACAGCTCCGTACATGTTAATTGCCGGAACTGTGTGAATAAATGTACCAAGTGAATAGGGGCAGGATCTGCATGGGCCCAGAGAGCAGTAGTGAAATTTGAAGGATCAAAAGGAGTTTAAATACAAAGCAATGCTCAATGTGTGCACCGCAAGACCACTACTGAAGCCGGGACAGGATGAGAGATGAATACAGAACCGGTTAAGGGGTCAAAGAGTGATATGTGAATCTCAAGTGTTTAGTAAGTAATAATATAGGCAACAGTCTTAAACTCTCGTTTAATATTTGATGAAACTATGAAGAGATTATTTGTGTGCAAAGAAGTGAATGATTAAAGTGTAAGTGACAAATATACTTTGGAAGAATTAATAGTTTGAAAAAGATTTACATTTTAGATACAATAACCATTGTTTAACGTACTATTTTATGAAGTAAAGGATTTTGTAAAACTAGTAGTAACATACAGCATCAGTTTATTTTCTTAGCCACAGAGATATATAAAAGATGATATAATGGTTTTAATCTGTGCTGGAAACCAGTACTTAGGTTAGCAGCCGGATACCGACGGCTTTAATTTAGGTTGAAGATTAAAATTAAATTTATAAAAATAGCTGGATACCAGCTATTTTCATTTTATTTTTATTTACTATTATGCTTTATTACTCGGTGCCAATAAAGTTAGTTATAAGTGTATTTTAAGGAAGGTTTCGAAAGAATATTAATTTATATAATATAGAATCAAAAGGTGAAAAATAATAAAAGAATTTTAAAAACTAATAAAAAAATGAAACTGTTAAAATCAATATTTATTAGTAAAAAGTGAAGTTAAAGATGTAATTTTATTTAGATTATTAGTAACATGACTTTTGGGAATTGTAGTTTAATATTAGTTGGTATAGTGTTATTTCTGTCAAAAGATATACAGTAATAAAACAAATGATTGCATTTTTATATAAGTAATAAATATAAGATTTGGAATAAATGCAACAGTTTAAGACATTAGAAACCGGGGAATGGTATTGCAGATTTTTATTTATTTGTTTACTTATTGGCATACAATCTCGGAGTATGAGGAAACTAAAAAAATGATATCAAAATTTAAGATTGAGAAGTGGGTTAATTTACCAATACAAATAAGTATGAATATGAAAGCTAGGTGCGAAATCTTAAGTTTAAAAAAAAAACATTAAAAAAATGGGAAATTAGACCAGCTAGAAACATAGTTAATATGGATAGAGTTATGGGTCATTTCTAGTTGTAAGTTTACCTTTTTCCTTACGATTTTTATTAATTGCAACTATTTTTTAATTTTAAATGTTGAAATTGCATTAATTTTATGAATAACTATTAGTTTAATCAGATCAAACATAATAATCTGAATAATTATAAGCATATTATATTTATTAATTGTAACAATTGCTCTTAACGATAGTTTAATAACTTTAAGGTTAAAATGACACAGCCAACTTTTTACCCAGCAACTGGGGTGAAGCTCTAGTATTTAGTATTGAGGTATTTTCTTTGTATGATCGAGGAATTTTAAAATAGTATTATGGAAATTTATTGTATTAAATAGCAATAAATCAATTAAATTCATTAATAATAAGGTGGCAGCGTGGCAGAGTGGTTAGACCCGGCAGACTCCTAATTTCTAGGCATTGTGAGACCGTTAATTAGCTTCCCTATCAAAATTATTATTAGTTTTTAATCATTATTAATATAAAACTAAAGAGTACAAATTACGTATTTAACTGAGAAAATTCAGCTGGAGAGGAAAGCTGACACCAAGAGAGTCAAAGGGGATGAGAAGCGCTTTTGTTAGAAAGGTCTCTTTTGTCCAGTCACGCACCATCGAGTTACAACGGGGGTGAACCGTAAAATTTGGAAGACGTAATTCTTCATTGTACAAGACATGTCACGTGAGGTTTGCAGTGCACCCTGGGATAAGGAAATTGACTCTTGGGAAATATTTACGTCAATTGCGGGGCCTTTCTGTCCAATCAGAAAGAGGCCGCCATGACGGTATTTTGTGTATATAAAGAGCCCAAGAAGGCACATCGTGATCTGTCAGTGAAAATTATCTGTCCATTGCGAGCTGTCTGTTGCTAGCTGATCTATCTGTCGCAGTTATGCTGTCGGATGTCAGGCTGAACTTAACTTCTTCACACAAAGTTAGACGCTGTAACGTGTAACGAATTTAAAGTCAGTGACGCGTACTAATGGATATAGTGTAACGCAGAATTAAGGAAGAAGAAGGGACTGTAATTACGTGTGATCAGTCAGGTGTTAGAATTCGTGACAGGTGTACAAGTTAGCAATATTGTAAGGCAAATGTGCTCATCTCACTTCTCCTAGTAAGGAATAAACTCCAGGAAAGAATATAAGTTTTAATCATTATAAGATCACTCCCTGAACTACCCCCATTAGCTGCACCACCCCGCGTGAGTCCATCATCGTGCAGGCTGAGCAACACCGAGGCAAATTCAACGGTAGTAGATTCACCTTACCAGTAAGTAGGTCCACTCATAGGTAGTGGAGTGAATCTGACCTACGCCTTCAATCTGCGCTCACCAGATAAGGCGGTGCAAAAGATAACACTGCATATAGCACCCAACGTCAACACGATCTTAACACCGCAATTGGCTTGTAAGTCCTGGGGGGTGTCAGTTCTAAATGTGGGGAGGTTAAGCTGACTACGAGACGAATAATAACAATAATAATAAATGTAACGGGCATTTAATAATACAACTTTTGAAACTGTCATAAACGCACTACAAAATGGGACAAAAGTGCAAGTAAAAGCAAAAAACCTTTTGGGCACAAAAGGCGTTTTTAAAGACTTAGAAACCCATCTCCAAATTCAGCCGGGATTAAGATGAACTTTACTTAATGTGACGGAAAGTAACGTTAAGATATAAGCTAAATTGAAAACCTTTTTGTTGTAAATGTTACAGAATTACTCTTGATTGTAGTTTTTGTTACTTAATGCTACAGCTTCATGTCTACTGGTTCCAATTAACACGTAGCATCACTTGTCGTAACGGGAAGGAAAAATTTGCCACTATCAAATGGGTACGTCACGTTAGGTTAAATCACATTAGTCAACTTAAACAGCTCCATTGAATACAATGTGTTAACCTTCACGTTGCGTCGCGTTAAGTCAAGTCACGTTACGTTTAGTTCATAGAATTGCCGGCACTACTCCGAATCAGCAATTTTAGAACCAATCTTTTTGGTCTATTTTAAACTGATATAACAGATGACTGAAGCACACGGAACAAACAGCGGCATATTTTCGGTTCCAGGATATCCGGTTTCAGAATCTCAATTTGTCAGATTCTCTTTTCATTAGCACCTTGATGAGCTAGTTGACTTGAATAGGATCCCAGCACAGCACTAGGAACCTTAATCTGAATAACTGCTGCTTTGTTCAGGTTGTTTCCTATTATAGCAATTAATAAAAATCTGATGTGGTCTATTCACATGACTTTCTCTACATGTCTGCAACAAATTATTGTTAAAAAGCTTATGCTTCTATTTACTTCATTCTAATGGAGAAAAAATGAGCAGAAACAGACCTATTACTTGCTTCCTTGTAAGTAGAACCAAAGTAAGGAAGTACCATAGGTTAAAGTGATAGTCAAAAGCTGGTTGCTATGCAACTGAAGTTCCTCTATTTCAATGGACAGGAGTTGACAAATTCCTGTAAGAGTTTTTCAAAGCTGAACCAAAATAAGGAATATCTCAAGAACGATCACCTCCACGAAACAACTTTATATAACATAAATTGTGTGTTTTAATGTGCTCTATACTTTTTGTGTTCTAAGTTTTTGTGCATCTCTTACGGTTTAGCAGTTATACAAAATTTCGTAATTTCATCCAGAAGCTGTTCCCAGAAAATTCAAGATATACATTTTATTTGACATGTAAATATCTTTAATTTAGGTATGCTATTATAATAAAAATCGTTAGAACTATTTTTGAGAAAATCAAAATTTTCGAAAAAAGTTCTATATAAAGGATAGTTGTGGGTGGGGATTTTTCTCAGAATCTTCGTATCGCATCTCTGGAAGAATAAACTTAAATTCCAAGTTTAGTATTTTACCGGATTTTCGTTTTTGAGTTATCGTGTTCACGGACACACGGACAGACAGACACACACACGGACCTTTTTTTGAAAATGCTTTTTTTTTTTTTATACAGGGGACCCTATAACATATATTTCGATGAAATATCGTATTTTTGGGTGGAGTGCAATACCTTCTCTATACACTATGTGCATAGTACGTGTAGAGAAAGTAAAAATCTGATGTTTTCCATTCACACAACTTTCTTTAGCTGTTAAAAATACAAAATATGTGTACTAAAGATTATTCTTTCATCTGCATGCTTTCCTATCATGCTAATCGAGATAAACATAGCAGGGTTGGTCTTTTACTTGCTTCATTTTAAATAGAAGGAAATACTTTAGGTTAAGGCATAGTCAAATCCTTTAAAAGCTCGTTGCTATGTGAAACAATTGAGGTTTGTTTTGCTTTATGTAGTCCCGTTTTAGAAATGTGTAGATTGTATTTTAAAGCGGAAATAAAACTATCATTTTACAAATAAATAAAAAATAAAAAAAGTTATACGACATAAATTATGTATTTTAACGATTTCTATATATTTTGTATATAAGTTTTTGTCTATCTCTTACATTTACAGCTATGCAAAATTCTGCAAAATTCATTCAGAATGAACAAGCAACTTCCAGAAAATTCAGGATATACGTTTTATTTCTGATGTAAATAGCTTTAATATACGGCATTTTAATAAAAACCTTTAGAGTCATTTTTGAGTATAACAAAATGTTCAAACATTTTTCCATGTAAAGGGTAGTTTGTAGTGAGGTGATTTCTTAAAACTTTTCGTGAGGCATCCTTGGGAAATACTAAACGCAAATAAAAACGTAATTGGTATTAACTGGATTGTTAGTTTTTGAGCTATGTTGTCAAACACGGATCTTTTTCTAAAACTGTTTTTTTTTGGGACCCGGGGAACCTCAAAACTTGTATTTCCAAATCTCGGTATTGAATTTTTGGTGCAATATAATACCTTCTCCATGCACTATGATATTGTACGTGTAGAAAAAGTAAAAATTACTAAAGCACTGCAAGAACTACTGAGTACATCGCTAATCTAATAATTTCAACTTTCTAAACCACTAATTGAATAAGCTGACTAGAAAATAAGTAGTATTTAATGTGATTAGATGCTTCTTGAACAAGTTGTGATGTTATTATAACCATATTTTAATGTTATGATCAGCTACAGCTTAAAGAACTTAAAATATGTTACTTAAGTTTTATTGCAATTCTCAAACAGTTTAAAGACAAAAACTGCAGTAAAAACAAGATTTATTACTAAAATTGTATCGTCTTCATCCCAACAAAACAACTACAAATCTTACTTTTTCTGCAAGCAAACTAATCTAATAAAAGATTATTCTTCTATCTACTTCATGCAAATCGGGATAGACATTAACAAAAACCGGTCTTACTACTTACATCCAAGTAGAAGAAAAATAAAGGAAACTGCGCTAAAGCGATGGTAAAAGTCTTTAAAAGCTGGTCGCTATCGTATTCAAATGGAATTCTGTTTGCCTTGCATGGCTAGGAGAAAAAAAAATGAAATAGATGGAATGGCAGCTTCCCGTTTGAGAAAAGTGCAAAAATGAAAACAATAAAATGGAACATCTTGGATATAGTTAACTCTACAAAAATGTATATGACGGAAATTGAAAGTTTAATGATACCTACATGTGTGTGTGTGTAGCAGTTTTTTTTTTTTTTTAACAAAACAGTACTGGAGTCTGATCAGGACTCCGGCACTGAATATCCTACTTTTATTTACCTTCTTTTTTTCTTTTTACCTTGTTTTGCCGTATTATTACTGTTTTCTTACATTTACAACACACACATATACACAAACAAATAACATCCATGCCCAAGGCGGGACTCGAACCCACGATCCCCAGCGCTACGAAGCACCAAAGCGAGCGAGCGCGGCCATGGGGACCGGCTCTTTTCGTCCATCTCTTATTGCTTATCATTTATGGAGAAGTCATTTAAAATGAGCATGTCTTTGAAGCTATTTCTAAGACCATAATTTACTTGACAAGTAATCTCTTTAATATACGGTATTTTTATCAAATTCGTTAGTGTTATTTTTGAGAAAAATCAAAATTTTCGAAAACTTTCCCATCTAAATGGGGGTTGGGGGTCAGGAGATTTTCTTGATAATCTTTGTGTCGTAGCCTTGGAAGTTTAGTATACAACGGACTTTTCGTTTATGAGCTATGCTGCACACACATACATACACATGCACACACAGTTTTCTAAAAATGCTTTATTTGAATTTAGGGAGTCCTAAAACATGTGTTTCCTATGAAATCTCGGTTTCGAATTTTTGGGTGCATTACAATAGCTTCTTCATTCACTGCGTGCATACATAGTACCTGTAGAGAAAGTAAACATTCTCATTTTTGATGATGGATATAATTTGACATAGGAATTCCTGGTTCAAACACATGCCCCTTACAAATTAATACACTAAATTTGTTTTGAATTATTTATTAATGTGAAATATGAATAATACAAGGTGGTTAACCAGATCCTTATTATTTTTGGAAATAGGCAACACTTCATACTCTGAAAGTGATAAGGTCGAACTTTCGTGCTTATTGGCCATTTGGTAACCATGCAAATCTAACCTGCTCGGTATATGGAAAGTAGACCTTAGCAGCAATAGTTAGGTCCATTCCAAAAACATGCAGTTATTAACTCTTGTTACAGTGCATGTTATAACAATAGGATCGCTGCCATGCGTTCTGCAAAGTAAATTATAATATACGGAGGTTAAACGAACGGCTTAAGCTACAAGAAGGAGCCACACAACAGTTATAAAGAGATCAGAAGCGGAGAGGGAGACATGTGTGACACTGTATCTACAAGTTTTAATGCAGAAAACAGGCGCAATGATTGTAGCTCAACTGCTTAATTTCATGTCCCCTCGTCACCTCAGACACATCAGCGGTTCGAGTCCCACAGTCAGCGAACACTTTTTTCTTCTTTATATATTATCCACCAGGTGCAAAGTTAGTTTAGGTGTAAACAAAAAGGCATACGAATGAAGAACAAACAACAGTTCATTTTACGTGTTCTTCAGTCTTCGATCCTTAATTTTCTAATTACTTTGAGAAAAAAAATTCTCTAAGCCTTTAAACAATAAAGGACATTTTAAAAACGTATAAGGTAAATAAAAACAATTTCAAAATACTTGAACTCCTAACATAGTATCCGTCATTCTTCGTAGTTAGAGAATATTTCATCACTAAGTTTCATTCGGAAACACTTTATCTAGTGGATATAGAGAAGTTTGTTACGTTATGGGGATTAAACCTAATTTTCTTTTCAAATGAAAGTATTGGTGAATACCTATGTATGTGGAACATTTTGTGATTGTCAGCCTAGGTAGTTATTGTATTTTTCGTTTTAGAGAGACCCTGAACATGGGTCTGGTTCTGTAGTATTATGTGAAATACCAACATTGTAATAGTACCTGCATATCTAGAAGAGACTGGATGAACATAGTGTTTCCTCTAACTGATTAAGTTAGAATAAACTTAAATAAAGAGAACAATAAAAGAAACAAAGTCATGTGACTAGTGTTTAATACCTGCTTTTATTACTTGTGGCGCCGTAGGCGCTGACACTTAACATTTATGGAATGAAGATTGAGATCCGGTGGAATGCGATGGCAGGTGAAACCGGAGAACCCGGAGAAAACCCGTCCCTGCGCCACTTTGTTCACCGCAAATCTCGCATGCGGTCACTTGGGATCGAACTAAGGGATCTAGGTAAGAGGCTAGTGTCCGAGTGATTTTTTTTTTTTTTTTTTTTAGTGTTTAACGCCTGCTTTTACTGCTCTGGCACCGCAGGCGATGACACTGATGATACATGAAGATGGAGCCCCGGTGGAATGTGATGGCGGGGGAAACCGGAGAAAACCCGCCCCTGCGCCGCTTTGACCACCACAAATTTCACATGCGGTCACTTGGGATCGAACCCGGGCCGTCTATGTGAGTGGCGCGGCCATCCGAGTGATAGAATTGTACTTTACGATCTGGTAAATATACTGAGTGACCCTTCCAAAGAACACTTTAACTATAGTGTTGATAATATTAATTTTCTTTCTTAAGCAGATGTGAATTTAACTGTTCTGCTAGCATGAATGTTGCCTTGTTGACCTAAGATACCGGCAACTAATTTTACCGTATGCTTATCATTTCAAAAGGATCGTGTTTCCGCATTCCTGACAGGGTCCGAGAGTTGATACTTGGACTGTACATTTATTCTGATGTCAAGAAAGAGAAATGGTAATAACATTCATCGCGCTGGACGTGAGCACCTAGGATCAGATACCTAATTCGATTTCTTTCTTCTTTTTTTTTTACTTTCTCTACACGAACTATGTACAAAGTGTATAGAGAACATATTTGCACTCCACCCCAAAATTCGATACTGAGGTTTCACCGGAAATATATGTTTTAGATCCCCTACATTAAAAAAAATATTTTTAGAAAAATATCTGTGTATGTGTGCGTGTCCGCTTGTCCGTGAACACGATTATCCAAAAACGAAAAGCCGGTCAAACACTAAACTTGATATTTAAGTTCAGTACCTTCCAAGGAGGCGACACGTATATTTTCAG
The DNA here is from genome assembly GCA_030762935.1 of Hymenopus coronatus. Classification (NCBI taxonomy): domain Eukaryota; kingdom Metazoa; phylum Arthropoda; class Insecta; order Mantodea; family Hymenopodidae; genus Hymenopus; species Hymenopus coronatus. The sequence continues at coordinate 136,212,518 of CM060882.1, forward strand.
AGAATCCTCAGCCCCCCAACTACCCTTACCATGGAAAAAATTCGAAAATTTTTATTTTCTCTAACAGTTTTATTAAAATCTCTTATATTTAAGATATTTATGCGACAAATAAAACGTATATTTGAATTTTCTGGGAATAGCCTCTGAAAACATGTTTATTCTGGATGAATTTTGCAAAACCGTAATAGCTAGACAAAAAGTACAACACAAAAAATGTAGAAATTGACCGTTTTTTAGATATTCCTTATTATTAATTTCGCTTTAAAATACACTTGGTCAACTCCTGTCCATACAAGCAAAGATGTTTCAATCACATAGCAACCAGCTTTTAAAAGATTTGACTATCGATTTAGCCAATGGTACTCCTTATTTCCCTTCTACTTACAAGGAAGCAGCTAATAAGCTTTATAACAATTTATTACAGAGATGTAGAGAAAACTATATGAATGGGACACAACAGATTTTTTATTTTATTTATTTTAAGGCTGCTTAGTTCAGATAATTTCGGTCAAGGAGGAATTGATCCCAAGGTTATTCACGTCGTTCTAGGGCTGCTGTAGGATTTAAACTGACATGCACAGAGTTTTCGAGTTTACATGTGCATATCTTCCATACGTTTACATCACATCGCTGTTGAAAGTAGCCGTCTGGTCTAGGGGTATCAAATTAGGTTGCGTGTTGAAACCCAGCAGAGGGCAATGGATTCTTTCGGGCGTAAAAAATCCTTCGCATGGCTTCCTTCGGTAGGGAAATATAGCCAGTGGACCTGTGTAGTAAATTTGTGACCTGGTAGTGCCTTCTGAGTAAAATGTTGGGGCGTTAACAACCATAACAGTTGAAGAACATCTATAAGTAAAACTCAATATAATTTTAATCACATGAAAATGAGTGCTCGACTTGCAACTTTCGGGACATTTCGAACACCAACACGTGTAAGCATTGATAGGAAGAACTGCTTCATACATGGGTTGTTGAATTCTTCTTCTTCAAGGATAGACTTTTAAAGTCTGTTCCGTCTCAAAGATTATCTTCCTATCACAATCCTGGTCTCCTATTGGCCTTCCACTATGTGGGGTATAAAGAAACACACGTTTTGATATTTTATCAGGATCCATTCTTTCAATAGTCTGTAGCATTGTTTTTTCAATATGTAAATTTTTTCTTGTAAGTTATTTATTTTTAATTGGTCTCTTATATCTAAATAAAGTATATATTTTAAAATATATCCCAATATTCGTATTTTAAACCTCAATTCTATGGATTCGATTTTCCTTTTCTTTGCTCTATTTAAGGCCCAATTCTCACTGCCGTTTGTTAAAAGTGGAAGAGCTAAACTTTGTAAAATTTTAAAAGTGTCTCTATTCTTGTTTTATTTCTTAATTCTCTGTGAATAGTACCGCACATGTATTGAAATTTAGCTATATTTTGTTCTAAATCATGATCTTCATCACAGGAAAGTTAAACTTTCTAAATAAATAAATTTATAAGCTTACTCAACTATACATCCATTTAATTCTATTTTCGTTCGAATGAGGTAAAAGCCATCACTTTGGATTTAGCTATGGATATGTTCAAATTATAGTTTACTGTTGATTGTTGCAATTCATATATGTTGATTTCAAGTCATTAAAATAGAGTAATTCATTCAAGAAGTACTAAGGCCTAACAGAGCTGAAAATCTCGTAATTCATGACAGAGTATCCTTAATATTTATGCAGAAAACAACAGATTAGACTGAAGTATATTACTGACGACAAATGAGATCGATCGCAGCGATCGTCGCGCTCTAAATGGTCTGGGATGAAACTAATGCTATGAAAAGTTTATGGTGAATAGTTAGTAAGTTTCAGCACGTTAGTCAATCTGGTCCGTGTTTAACATTAACATGTGACGTAATTGAAATTTGCAGAGGCAGATACATCAGCAAGCACAACAAACTGTTGTCGCTTGTTTTTAGATGAAAGAATGAAAACAAATGCGGAAGCAAACTCACACCATTAGTAATGTGTTGTTCAAAATTGATCCTGTGCTTCAATCCTATTATCCAATCACTTATTTCTAATGAAGTATTTGAAGTTCATACTTCAAAAAAGTGATAGAGAGTCACAGAAGAATACTTTACCTTATTCTTCGTCACTGTTTTACTATGGACCCGCTTTTGAACACACCAGCATCCATTTCTGCATGATGGTCAGATGGAGATAGATTTAGAGGAAAAAATTAGTTGCACCAGCATGGTATAAGAGCAAACGACCTCCTTTGCTAATATGAACTTTTAAACCTTCACTACCGTCACTCACGTGCCAGCAAGCTTATCTGGTATGGTTTTGGTTTACCCAGGTTTCACCCAAGTAATATATTTTAGTGTTACCCTGGTTTCTAATGGAATATATTGTTCTGAAAAACCTAACTCTTGTGGCTGCAATGTCGCTACTTTCCATTATTAATTTTCTTCTGTCTCAAAATCTTCTGTAACGAAATCCCATTTTTATGAAAATGCGGAGCTGCCCTCAAAGCAGCAGGTCCCCACGCTCGCTAAGGAGTCTTGCTTTGGTGCTTCGTGGGCAGGGGATTGTGGGTTCGAGTCCCACCTTGGGCATGGGTGTTATATATTGTGCAATGTGTATATGTTTGTGTAAAGGAACAGTAAAATCAGTAATCATACAGTAAATTTAGGGGGGGAAATGTAAACAGCGGATACAGCGCCGGAGTCCTGACCAGACTCCGGTATTGTTTAATAAAAAAGCCGTGTCTTGTTTTATTTCGATCACATGCTATTGCGCCATATGACACTTTCCATTCTCATACATAACAAATCGTTTACGAGTAACAAAGTTTTGTCGAAACCGTCAAGGTCAGACACTGTAAGTTTTTCTCCTACAAGCACTAACATTAGCTTTTGCTTCACTTACAATTCTTTCTATGGGTCGCATCTTCATCTGACAAACTTCAGTTATTTCCCTGCAATAATAGGCAACACTGATCAATTAATTGTTTTCTCACAGCTCGTGTACAACAGGAAATGGATAGGTAGAGTGAGACTGAAAAACTCAATGCCATACCACTGTTCTCCCGGTCTCTAACCGGTTGCTCTACCACTGAGCTACCATGGCTTAGCGTTGAATTTCTCGCATGTTTCCCAGTAAGCAACAAGGTGATCTCAAATTATTTTGTCTTGGTGAGTATTATTTGTAAGTCACCATTGGAGTTGTCATCTCAACATAATTTGAGATAAAAACTTGCTACACAGAAAATGTAGATCTAGTTAAAACTCACCATTTATGTCATACTTTCTTTTCGTGGAGTTAACCATTATTTAGATACTTATCGTTATTGGTTTCAGCATTAAAATACTTATAATACTTATTACATCTGGGAATTTGTTTATTCATGGCAATGTGGATTTCATCCACATGACCACCAGCTTTTTAAAAGATTTGATTATCGCTCTAGCCAAATTTACTCCCTTATTTCCCTTCTACTTAAAAAAGCAAGCAATAACACCATGTATGCTAATATTTATTTCAATTAGCAAGAAATAAATATGCGAATAATCTCTTTAACAGTAAAATGTTACCGATATGTAGAGAAAGAGAAAATCATATGAATGGGACACATCAGCTTTTTAGTAAGAGTGTCCTTCCAAAATATAACGTTATACTCTGAAGTATTGTTTAAAAATAAGTTAACTCTTATTTTATATCTACATTCCGTACATATGAAATACTCTGTATAGCCCTTGGAATGAAATATCCGCGACATTTCGTTTATTTTACATGTATCTTATGTAGAGTAACTGACTTCTATACTCCATGTCATTCTTAACTATTCAGAGTATAATAATAACAATAATAAATAATAATATATTATACATACTATTACTTATTATCATCAAATTAGTAGTAGTATTAGTCTATGTTATTTTACATTATTTTAACTTCTAAGACGTAACTATTCCATAAGACACTTCGTTCAGAACTATCCTCGTTTTGCTTTCACCATCCTTAGTCAGAATTTTGCATGAGTAGCAAACCGTAAGAAATAGACAAAAACTTACTGCACAAAAAATGTAGATCACCTTAAAGCACACAATTTATGTTATATGCATTTTTTTCGTGGGATTAACTGTTTTCGAGATATTCCTTGTTATTGGTTTCAGTTTTAAAACACTTGGAACTTTTATCATACAGGAAATTGTGCACTCCTGGCTATGCAAAGAAATGGATTTCAAACCCTTAGAAACCACATTTTAAAACATTTGAGTGTCGGTTTAGCCTTATTTCCCTCCTACTTATAAGGAATTAAGTAATAAGACATCCTATTAATGTTTATCTCAATTAGCATGAACAAGACATAAGAATCAGCTTATTAACAGTAGTTTGTTACAGAGATGTAGAGAAAATCGTGTAGTTGGAGTGCAACAGATTTTTACTTTCTCTAGCCCCATATGTACAATGTACATAGGGATAGAGAAGTATTGTATTCCACTCAAAAATTCGATACCGAGATTTCACCGGAAATATATGTTTCCATATGTATCCATATGTTTCCCATGTATCCATAAAAAGTATTTTCACAAAAAGGTCCGTGTGTGTGTGTGTGTGTGTGTCCGTGTGTCCATGTGTCAGTGTGTCCGTGTGTCTGTGAACACGATAACTCAAAGTCGGTAAAGCACCAAACTTGGTATTTAAGTTTAGTATCTTCCAGGGATGCAACACGAAGATTTTGAGAAAAATCCCCCCACTACCCTTTACATGGAACTTTTTTCGAAAATTTCGAATTTCTTAAAAATGGCTCTAAATATCTTTACTAAAATATAGTATAATTAAATATATTTATCTTACAAATAATGCGTATATCTTGAATTTTCTGAAAATAGCTTCTAAAGACGTGTTTATTCTGGATGAATTTTGCTTAATTTGCCATAACTAGTAAACCGTAGGAGATACACAAAAACTTTATTATACAAAAAATGTAGGTCTTGTTAAAATACACAAGATAGGTCATATACATTTTTCTCGTGGAGCTTACAGTTTTCGAGGTATTCAGTGTTATTAGTTTCAGTTGTGAAGTACTTATACTTTTCTCAGACGGGAGTGTACGGTTTTCTTTTGTTCTGCTCCTGGCCAACAAAGAAGGGATTTGTAATGACAATCACATAACGATGGCTTTTAAAACATTTGACTAGTGCATTCCCTTATTTTGTTCTACTTATAAGGAACTAAATAATAAGAACACTGTGCTAATGAGTACCTCAATTAGCAAGATGCAGTAAGAAGAAGAATCTTATGTAAGAAGTTTGTAGAACAGCTAGAGAAAGTTTTGTGATTGTAACACATCAGATGTTTGTATCTTCTTTTATAACTCCAAGGTGCTCGTTTATATATCGGTAATTTATGCAATAAAATTAAAGTGTTTTATAAACCATGTGTATCAGTAAGTTTTGGACATTCTATAGTAAACGAATTATCAAATTTGGTTGGATGATTAGATACACAGAAAGATTCATGTATATACACGTTTTCTCTCTTTATAATACGGGGTAACTACAAAAGAAATAGACAATTTCAAGTGCATGTAAAACAAAAACTATTAGAGATAGCAACCTAATTATTTTGGAGGTATGTTGAGAAACTCTCAAAGTTTCGTTTGTTACTATTGGTAACGCTGTAGTGTTTTGTTTGTTGTTGCAGAAGCTGAAATGGCGGAAAATCCTGTGGAAAAGGCATATTGCGTGTTGGAATTTGCTAGAACGCAATCAGCAACAGTTGTACAACGACATTTTAGAACACGTTACCACAAAACGCCACCGACTAGACAGTCAATCTACAATTGGTATAGAAAATTTGAGACAACGGGATGTTTGTGCAAAGGGAAGAGCTCGGGAAGACGTTTTCGGAAGAAAACGTTGAACGTGTTCGTTCTGCCTACATAAGAAGCCCACATCTAGGGCAAGCATGCAATTACAAATTCCACAGCAAACTGTATGGAAAATCTTGCGGAAGCATCTGCACATGATGCCTTACAGATGTTGCAGTTTCTGAGTGAAAAATATAGTCATACGGCGTGACTTTTGCATCGACATGTTGCGACATGATGAAGACGATGCTGGTTTTTGTGGTAACGTGTTCTAAAATGTCGTTGGACAACAGTTGCTGATTGCGTTCTAGCAAATTCCAACAGGCAATATGCCTTTTCCACAGGATTTTCCGCCATTTCAGCTTCTGCAACAACAAACAAAACACTACAGCGTTACCAATAGTAACAAACGAAACTTTGAGAGTTTCTCAACATACCTCCAAAATAATTAGGTTGCTATCTCTAATAGTTTTTGTTTTACAGGTAGTTGAAGTTGTCTATTTCTTTTGTAGTAACCCTGTATTAATATAAATAAGCCACATTTTCCGAATGTAAACCCTGGCGGAACGATGAGAGCTGTACATTTGCACAGACTGTACGTTGAATTCTTCCTACAATTTAGGATAAGCGTAATGAAGGAAGAGCTCTCGATGACCCATAATATGAAGCCCAATTCTATTTAAGCACTGTGGGAACTGAAAACAGTAACACATTTCTGCACGTAACGAGGGTTATCCTAATGGGATTAGCATCCGTAAATATTTCATTAATAATACTACCTGTGTGCTGCCGAGGGGAGTCTGTGATGTCCACCCACTCTCCCAGCTCTCCATTTAATTTTAATCACGATGCTGCGCACAGTAATTAGTCCCATTCTGTTACAATTATCGTCCCCATTATCAGGGCTCGGTACATGGGACCTCATTTTCACTAATGAAGTCGTGCGGAATAGCTGTTATGCCCAGTGACCGGCATCCCCTGCTCAATGCTACCACTCAAATGATTGGTTTGCTCTGCTCTCTGCAGAACAAGACGCCAGCAGAAATCACTGTTAAGAAGCACCATCTTTAATAACACTGCTTTCAACTGTTTTAAGGGGAGTCGAAATGGAATTTTCATATTTTTACTTTCTCTATACGCACTATGTACGTAGTGTATAGAGAAGGGATTACATTCCACCCAAACATTCGATACAGAGATTTCACCGGAAATATATGTTTTACGGTATCCAATATCCAAAAAAAGCATTTTCACAAAAAGGTCCGTGTGTCCGTGTGTCTGTGAACACGATAACTCAAAAACGAAAAGTCGGTAAAATACCAAACTTGGTATTTAAGTTTAGTATCTTCCAGGGATGCGACACGAAGATTTTGAGAAACATCTCCCCACCCCAACTACCCTTTACATGGAATTTTTTTAAACATTTTGATTTTCTCAAAAATTGCTATAGCCATTTTGATTAAAATTTCGTATATTAAACATATTTACCTGACAAATAAAATCTATATCTTGAATTTTCTAGGAATACCTTCTGAAGAGTAGTTTATTCTGGATGAATATTACGCAATTTTGAATAACTGCTAAACCATAAGAGATGGACAAAAACTTACTACACAAAAAATGTAGAGCACGTTAAAACACACAATTTATGTTATATAAATTTTTTCGTGAAGTTCGTCGTTTTTTAGATATTCCTTATTTTTGGTATCTGCTATGAAAAACTTATAATTTTCTCATACAGGAACTTGTCAACTCCGATCCATATAAACAAAGGAACTTCATTGATATAGCAAACATCTTTTGACTATCACTTTAACCTATGGTAGTCCCTTATTTCGCTTCTACTTACAAGGAAGCAAGTAATAAGACTATTTCTGCTAATTTTTTCTGACTAGCATAAAGTAAATAGAAGTATAAGCTTTTTAAGAATCATTTGTTGCAGGGATATGGAGAAAGTCATGTGAATGGTACACATCAGATTTTTGTCCATTTTCATGTTTTAATTGCATATGAATATTTCAAATTTCCTATTCATTTTTGTATATATTTCAACGGGATACGATAAGTACAAATAGTTTAAAAATATTGTTGAAAATAAACCTGTGTAGAATTTGTTAGAACATTCTAGTACACTCACTTCGTGAAACATCAAAAACCTTTTTCTAATGCTAATATTTACAAAGAGACATTTTTACTTTCTCTAGCCCCGTATGTACAATGTACGTAGTGGATAGAGAAGATATTGTATTCCACTCAGAAGTTCGATGTCGAGATTTCACCGGAAATATATGTTTTGGGGTCCTCTGTGTGCGAAAAAAGCATTTATAAAAAAATGTCCGTGTGTGTGTGTTGTCTGTGGACGGCATATCTCAAGAACGAAAAGTTCGTTAAATTCCAAACTTAGTATTTAAATTTAATATCTTCCAAGGATGCGACACAAAGATTTTCAAGAAAGTTCCCCCACTCCAAGTACCCGTTTCATGGAAAAATGGAAAGATTTTGGTTAAAACATCGAACATTAATGATATTTACATTACAAAAAATGTATATCATGACATTTCTGGGTATAGCCCCTGAAGATATCTTTATTCTGAATGAATTTTGCGAAATTTTGCATAACTGGTAAACCGTAAGAGGACAAAATCTGACTACACAAAAATGTAGAGCTTGTTAAAACACACAATTTATGATATATATATTTTTTTCCTGAAGTTGATAAGATATTCCTGTTACTAATGTCAGTTTTAAAATACTTAACTTGTCAACATTTGACCACGCAAAGAGTTGGATTTCTATATACCATAGAAACCAAATTTTAAAGCATTTGACTGCCGGTTTAGCCTAGTGTATTCCTTTATTTCTCTTCTACTTATAAATAACTAAGTAATAAGAGCGTTTCTGCTAGTGTTTATCTCGATTAGCATGAAGTGGATAAAAGAATAAGCTTATTAACAACAATTTGTAACAGAGATGTGGAGAAAGTCATGTGAGTAGAGCACATCAGATTTTTCCCCCGTATTCATGAGTTAATTGCATATGCATATTTCAAATTTCCCGCCCATTTTGGTATATCTTTCAACGAGGTATGCTAATTGTAAATAGTTTAAGCGTAATATTGAAAATAATCCTGCGTGGTAATTTTTTTAGAACATTCTGGTACATTCACTACGTAAAACATCAGAAAACATTGGGCCACGTCGTGGCCGAGTGGTTAGACTACTTGCCTCTCTCCTAGATCCCAAGCAACCGTAGCTTCGGTCCCAAGGAACCGTATGTGAGATTTGTGGTGGACAAAGCGGTGCAGAGGTTTTCCGGTTTCCCCGGTCATCGCATTCCAACGTGCTCCATCTTCCTGGCTTGTATCATCAGTGTCATCTCCTGCGGTGCCACAAGTAGTAAAAGCGGGCGTTAAACACTATAAAAGATCAAAAACTTTGTAAATATTAATATTAGAAAAGAGATATTCTGTTTAATTTTTTCTAGCCCCGTATGTACAATGTACATAGGGATAGGGAAGGTAGCTATTGTATTGCACCCAAAAATTCGAATATCGAGATTTCCCCGGAAATATATATTTTGGGCTCCCCTGAGTCCGAAAAAAGCATTTTTAGAAACATGGTTCATGTGTGTGTGTGTGTGTGTGTGTGTGTGTGTCTATCTGTGTACAGCATAGCTCAAAATCGAAAAGTCCGTTAAATACCAATCTTAGTATTTAGGGTTAATATCCCCCAAGGATAAGCTTATTAACAATAATATGTTACAGAGAGGTAGAGAAAGTCATGTGAATGGAGTACGTTAGATTTTTTGTGTAGTTAATCATTTTGCTATTAGTTTCAATTTTAAAAAACTGAAAACTTTTTTCAAACGGAAATTTGCCATTCATGTTTCTTTTGTTTTACTCTTAGCCATGCAAAGAGAACTGAATTCAATCATACAGCAAATAGTGTTTGAAAGATTTGATCTAGCTTTAATCCAGTGCATTCCTTTATTTTTTTCTAATTAAAAGGAACTAAGCTTTTGCAAAAATAGTTTGTTACAGAATAGGTAGAATGAAAACCATCAGATTTTTAGGCAGTCTGTGTCATTACTCCTAGGCTTTTTTGCGGTTATGCAATGTCTTAAGCAGGAAATGTTCACCTTACACGTCTTACAGCTTGTTTGTATATTTAGATATGCAAAGTCTCTATGAAAAATTTGTTTAAGGCAATCATCTGCAAAAATGCCATTGCAGACATTTTAATCGGCCATTTCAGACCATTGTTAATATGTTAATTTGTTCTTTCTCTACTTAGTAATACTGCATAGGTAGACAAGTTATTACCTTCCACCAACATTTCAATACCGGTATGTCACTAGAAACGCACATTTTAGGGTCCCCTGTGCGCACGTGCGTGCGTGCGTGCGTGTGTGTGTGTGTGAACAGCAAAACTCAAAAAGGAAAAATCGATTAAGCGTCAAACTTGATAATTAACTTCAGAATCTTTCAAGGATATTTAGAAAAATTTCGAACTCCAAACTACCCTTTTCATGAGTTTCTTTTTTAAAGAAAAACGAGTTTGCTTAAAATACCGTATGTTAAAGATATATACTCGATTAATAAAATGTATTAATCAATTTTCTGGGAATATTCCATGAATACCTCTTCATTTGCATAAGTTTTTCCTGCGTTTTATTACTTAGGCAACTATTTAAAATCAAAAAGTGCAAGTCGTGTTTTTTAACATTCTCCTTGCTTCCTCCAACATTTCTGGAGTACAAACTTTCCGGTTAGTCTTTATTGTATAGTTTATGAAAACAAAAGGAGATACAGTGTGAATTACAGATTAATAACTCGGGATACTCCAGTTAAAGTAGTACAGTTTGTCACACACCTTTTTACGTTCTCTATACGCACTATGTACATAGTGTATAGAGAAGGTATTGCACTCCACCCAAAAATTCGATACCGATATTTCACCGGAAATATATGTTTTAGGGTCCTCTTTATCTAAAAAAAGCATTTTCGGAAAAAGTCCGTGTTTCCGAGTGTCTGTGAACACGATAACTCAAAAACGAAAGTAGGTAAAATACCATACTTGATATTTAAGTTTAGTATCTTCCAGGGATACGACACGAAGATTTTGAGAAAAATCCCCCCACCCCCAACTACCCCTTACATGGAAATTTTTTGAAAAACTTTTGATTTTCTCAAAAATGGCTGTAACTATTTTCATTAAAATTTCGTATATTAAAGACATTTACCCGACAAATTAAATGTATATCTTGAATTTTCTGGGAATCGCCTCTAAAGACTACTTTATTCTGAATGAATGAATAAGTGTATTTATTAATACAGCAATATCATACATAGAATTTCAACAGTCGCACGGGTCCACAGACCGTACGTGCTTTTGTAATACACATTACAAGCAATATTAAAACAACAACCACAACAAAGAATTAAAAGAGTAAACAGGAAAATAAAAAGACAAAGGAAATACACAGTCAAGAGCAATATTAAACAACAATAAAAATTAAGAGTGAATCCGAAAATAAAGATACAAAGATATTCAAATATATCAATTTAAATTTACAGCACAGAGTACACCTTCATAAATGCACCCTCTTATAATAGATAATTACACTTAAAATACATATATACACATAATATATACAACCCTAGCACAACAGTGACCTAAGTATAATATAATATACATGTATGTAGAACATTGTAGTCACTTTTGTTTAGTTGATCTTATTCACCTCCCCTTCTCTATTGGCAGCCTCCTCAGATCTCAGCTGTCTTGCCTTAAGTATAAATTTACCTAGCCCGTCCATGTTTTCCGTGCCTGCCAGTAGCATCCAACATGCTTCTATCCCTACATTCGCAGTGGTAAAAAATCGCGGCAAATATTTTTCCCGCCATTCCTCCGTACCCCTACATCTTGCCAAGATGTGAGTCCACGACTCTTCCTCCTCGCAAATGGGACAGATTCTTATACCATTCTCGTCAGAAATTTTCGTGCTCCTCCATGCTCCTAGTCTAATCCACGCGAGCCCCTCTCTAATGAGTATGGTACCTGTTTTGATGTATTGCTCCATACCCCACTCCGATTTCAGCCCAGACTGTACTTCCAATGACACCTTCTCTGTGCATTGCGCAATTATTTGCTGTCTGTCAATATCACAGAGACGTTTCTTAATTTTTCTCCAAATACTTCGCCTGTTTTCCTGCCCCGCCATCCAAATGTCTCCCATCCCAATGGTTTCCAACCCTTTCTTTAATTTTGATGCCCACGTCAAATTACCTTCCATTCGCAACTGTTCACGGTAGCAGACTGCCCTAATTAGAGATTGGTTTCCGTGAACGATTCTCATCCAATATTTAACTGCTCTGATTTTGCACTCTATCGTTTCACTATGTACCCCGAATTCCCTCATTATTCCGCAGTTTGCCGTACCCCTCCCTACACCCAGAATTCCTTTCAAAAATTGGGTCCTCACTTGATCCAGATTTCCTGTTTGTTCCCACCCCCATATTTCTCCTCCGTATGTCATCGTGGATCTAACTGTCGCTCCGTATACAGTTTCCATTAATGTTATGGAGATATTCGGAATTCTGCAGTGTATCCAGAGAGCTTCCGCCGCTTTCACCCTTGCCTTGTGTTTAGTAATGTCAATGTGTTTTGTCCATTTTCCGTTCATTGTAAATGTGAGTCCTAAGTACACAAAGGATTTAACATTGTCCAATGGATTTTTGCATAACTGCTAAACCGTAAGAGATGGAGAAAAACTTACAACACAAAAAATGTAGAGCACCTTAAAACACATAATTTATCTTATATACATTTTTTTCGTGGAGTTGATGGATTTTGTTTTTTCATTTCAGCTTTAAAAAGCATACTTTTCTCATACAGGAATTTAGCATTTCCAGTCCATACAAACAAAGGAAGTTCAGCCACGTAGCAGCCAACTTTTGATTTTCACTTTAACCAATAACACTCCCTTATTTCGCCTCTACTTACAAGGAAGCAAGTAATAGGACTATTTCTGCTGATTTTTTTCTAGATTAGTATGAAGTAAATAGAAGCATAAGCCTTTTAACAATAAATTGTTGCAGAGATATAGAGAAAGTTATGTGAATGGAACCCATCAGATTTTTTGTAGAGTTATCCATTTTCGAGTTATTCCTAATTATTTCTTTCATTTGTAAAATACATACTTAAAAAGCTTTTCTCAAGCGGGAATTTGTCGTTCCTCCTGGTCACGCAAAGAGAACCGAATTTTAATTGCATAGCAACCAGCTTTTAAGAGATTTGACCATCGCTTTAGCCTAGAGAATTTTCTTATTTTTTACTTAAAAGGAATTTTTGTAAAAATAGCTGCAGAGTAGACATATAAAGGCATGTAAATGGAACAACAGCTTTTTGGCAGTCTTAAGTAATTGGCCGTAGTCCTTATTGAGTTTGTGCAATATCCTAGGCAGAAAATTCCATCTTATATGCCTTACAGCTCGTTTACTTATAGACAGACGAAGACTCTATGAAAGCATTCTAAGACAATCTGTGAAAATCCTAAAACCGACAGTTTGCTCCTCATTGCTTGAACTTTTTCACAATATACTCAGAACACGAAGAAAATATTTCACACAACATTCTAAGTAGCTATTTAAAACGTTGTTAAAATGTTAGTGTTTGGCTTCATAACTAATCACTTTTTTATATACTAATATGAAATGTTCCTTGGACTCTAAGGTTTAACGTATCGCTCCCAAAACGTTAATTTGAGCTTAGTGTACAGAAAGCTTTGTGCAGACATTTAATTTTAATTGATTTAAAAAAATATATGTCTATAGATTTCATTGAATTTTTTTACTTCTTCACTACAAGTAATGGGGAATAGTTGCTTCACTATCAGTTATGGAACATAAATTTCAACTGAACTACTTAATGCTTTTTAACTAGTGAACAACAGTTTTTAAATTCGCAATTTTTAAGCTTTACTGAAAATTATAAGCTAGCGGGTTATAAACGGTGGACAAATGGCATTTTAAATAGTGGAGAATCATGAAGAAACGGAATTCAGAAAAAGCAGTGTAAAGTTCTTTTCATAAGTGACACAGGATAGATTAAATAATCATTTGTGGCGTTTAAATTATTGATATTAAAAATTGTATAACATAAAGATACAATTAATAAACATGACCGAAATGAACAAAATGTTACATATGTTGACATATTTTATCAAAATTCAGAGATATATTGGCTAAAGACACTTTTTCTCTGGATTTGCCTCCAAATACACCTTTATTATAGCTAAAACAGTTTATCAGGCGATTTCACCAACTTATATTCAGAGTATACACTGTATACAGAAAATTGAGTATACCTACGTCATCAACCTCCCAGTTACCAAGTAAATTCAGTCAATATTGAAAGAAAATGAGAGAATCTAAACAGTTAAATATGACCAAAAGCACACACACACCTACAATGGAAATGAGTTGTGCAGTCTTGCCAAGCAATATATAGTAAATGAAATCATGCTAGCGAAACTATAAGTATCTGAAGTATCACGCTTAAAAACTTGTGCCCCTTGATAATAATCTAGATAAGTCGATTAGAGGCAAAGCCGACTAAAAGGCCAAGTTATGTGGTGACATCACCGTCGGTCTAGTACACCAGCTAGAGAATAATTTAAAAGCCGCTTTACCTAAGGTCAAGGTAGCTATGTGATATCATGACTGTTCTTTCAATGTTGTGAGGGGATTTGTCGTAATCTTAAAGAAGTTTGTTTACATTTCAAATCGTCCCTTCTTTGGGAATGGGTAGAATATTTTTGCTTGGCATATTCATAAATGTGTTATTAGCCACAAATCTTCATGCTGTTAAGATGTTGGAGAGATGCATCAATAAGAACTGATCTTCGGACACTTGAAAAAACATTAAATGAATATAAACTAATATACAACATTGAATGTTAATTAGTATGTATGGCAGAGTTAAGGTTTGAATCATTATTCTTCTAATAACATAAGTATAATAACAATAATAATAATACTTTACATTCCTGGATTGGAACCATAACTCTACCAGCTCACCTTGGTTTCTTTCGAGTAAAAATTCACTCCACCCCATTGAACCGGAGAATTTGTGCTATTTTATTTGCACTTTGTAGCTTTAAGAATGATTAATTTTTAAAACACACGAGGAATATAAGTTGGAAATGCATAGCTCAGTCGCGAGTTCGAATCTCGCTTAGGGTGAGATGCCCGGATAAGGTTTTTTCGTGGTTTTCCCTTATCCTGAGCAGACGAATATCTAATAACTTTAAGTTCCATGGGCCCCGTAATCAATTGAGCATCATTTCACCAATTTCGAAATTACCGATCACGTTAACGGAAATTAAGCTAAAAAAAGGCGTCTTTTATCTAAAAGTGTTTCTGCGTGTTGCATAGAAAACAGGAATGGCTAATTTACTTGCTATATTTCGTATCCGTTTTGTTTAATTCTGCCACATTAGCAAGTAAATTTGTCCATTTAGAACGGAGATCTCAGGGTACCGGCGCTGGTACATTACATGACGCAAAGTGCAAGAAAGGATTTTGTTAGGTTGACCTTAGTAAAGACACTTATTTTTCGATTTTGTTTCTCCCTCAATTCGAAGTATCCGGGCTGAGCGCACCTATGCACGGTGCACAGCATGCGAGCAATTTTGCGCTTTTGCGATCTCTGGCCTAAAGGAACCTGCGTTGTCCATAAGGAAACTAACTCCATCTGTATTTTAATATCTTTGCGGTTTCCTTCACTTATATTTCAATTAAATGTAGAAACTCTACTACAATTACTTTTACATTTGCATTCTAGGACATTGCATACAGTTAATACTTTTCATCGTCCTGATTAAGAAAATTGCGATTGTTAAGATTCTGTATATTTTATATAGATGTAAAACTTTAAAATGCAATGCGGGTTTAATTAAAGTTTCCCTCTTAACTATACGCATTTGCAAAATGATTGATAGTACGTGCAGAAAACATAATGTGAACATTGTCAAGGAAGAGTGGAGAAATAACGAATAATCACTTCCACTTTATGGAGTAACTATATCATACAATATGCATTAATTATGTTACAACATGAGCTCGATATAGATCCCGTCATGTGCGTAATAGAGAGAAGGAGTAGGATAGCAAAAGTGTAATTTTCAATATTTTCAAACATGTTTGAATAAATGTCACATATTAAGGTTATTTATAAGAAAAATAAGGTGTATATCCTGTATTTTCTGGCTATAGGATGTCATTCTTGATGATATTTGCACAACTGGGAAATAATCTGAACAAAAGATATGTGTAATAAATGTTTTGTATGGTTAGGCATTTTCGACTGAGTCACGTGGCAGGGGTTTCGCCGGGACTGGTATTCGGGATTGTTTCCTCGAGGCTGACCTCCCTGACCCATAGGTTTTTTCCGGGTCACTAGGTGAATGCTGGGGAGGTTTCTTCATTCCCCGAACTTTCATTTCTTCTCTTTCAGGATTGTAAGTGTCGGCGAAGACTGCGGTGGTGACTGCGCTTTGGAAATTCAGCTCTCGGAGCGGGATGGCGTTAGTGGTTGTCTGTAGACTCAGGGGCGTTTGGTCAGAACAGAGCTATGGGCTCCTAGCTCTCCCCGCGTCGACGTATTCCCGTGCTGCCCTACTTAGAATAAGTTAGGAACACTCGACGGTGGCTCCCTTCAGCTGACCAGATCTGGCTGCCCGCTGTAATTACTCTCATCTCATCCTATCTTCCTGAGATCTGACGTACAAAAAGCCTATCACTAACTGAAGTGTGGAATTCCATCCGCATACTCACGCTAAAATATTCATTTCCCAGATATTGCTTATCATGGTTTCAATTTTGAAATGCTTATGTTTTCCTAAAATGGCGTATTTATTCGTTTTTCTTACTACTAGTAAAGCAAAGAGTAAAAGCAATCATATAGCACAAGCTATTAAAAGAATTGACTATTGCTTTAGCCTAGGATATTTGTTTATTCCTTTCCAAATTATGTGAAGTAGCCATAAGAATAGTTTTTTTAAAACATAGTTTGTTGCAGAATAGGTGGATAAAGTCATACGGGTGTAACATACCATATTCTTTTAAAAAAAAAGGTCCGCGAGTGTCTGTTAACAGCATAGTTAGAAAAAAAAAAGTCGGGTAAATAAGAAACTTGATATTTAAGTTCAGCGTTTACCAAGGATATGATACGAAGATCATCTAGAAAATTCACCAACTGGAATTTACATTTTTGGAAGTTTCATTATTTTCTCAAAAAAGGCTAACTATTTTTATTAAATGACTGTTTTAAATTATTAATAGGATTTTCTGGGACCAGCCTTTGAATTTCGTTTTATTCTGAACTGGTAACCATAACGATATAGATCTCTGTGAAGGCCACATTCTGTCACATAAAATTTGATACGGCGTTAGCCATTTCCGAGATATTCTTTGTCACATGAGATAAATTTGCACATAGTTTAAGCGTTTCTCAATTCATATTGTTTTTCTTTTTCCTTTCTTTTTGTGTCCTATATAGAGAATAGCATTTAAAGTCATCACCTAGTGACAACATCTGAAAAAATTGACTATCACTTCAGCTATTGGATTTCTTTATACATCTAGAACAAAAGTTTGAATTGGATGTTAATCCGTATTAACAAGAAGTAGTTGGAAGATTCATTTTTAAGAATATTTTGCATACAAATGAGAACAGAACTCTTTTGAATGCAAAGCATCAGTGTTTTATAATTTAATATGTCATAGTTCTTATAGGGTTGGTGGATGTTATTGGAGGTAGCACACCTTTATTTCTCGAGTGAAAGAAAAATACTTTTACGGACTGGTATGGGACTACAGCAAAATATGGTCTTACCGTCTGAAACATCTCCTCCCGAAAGAATATCAGGAGAACTGGAAGGGAAAGGGCAGCGCGGACCCGTGTACCATCCGCTAAGTCAAATGAAAGGTACTGGACGGCAGCGGGCCAAAGGTAAGGTTCTCGGCTACAGCCATGACAAATTGCCCTGGCTCCAGAAGGTTCGAAGTAGTACTTATGGACAAGATTAGGATGCTGTCAATCTCGAGGGCGTCGTCTAGGTTATGTTTCCTGCTGTAGTTTCTTCCATTTGTCTAGCAGATGTTGCTGGAAGAACAAATGGCGTAACTGGGTCTGCATTGGTTGCGGAGTGATAAGTTCTCCAGGACCTGTAACCGGCTGGTGACTGTCCATCCTATAATGTTTTCCAAATGGGAAGAGTTCTACGCTGCATTGAATAAGATGTGCTATCGTGCTCTGCTTTGCCAGGTCGCTACAATAATTTCATATTTCCCTCTCACTCGCACACTGAGCATGCAAATATGCGACATATTGTTTATTCATGTGTATTACGAAAACTAGTTGAGCTCAAAATTTGTAGCTTTTACGGTTCTGCTACGAATATTACTCCTTAGCTTCCACGTAAATTATTTTTTGCAAAATTTGAATATTTCGTCTTTGCGCAAATAGTACTTATGAGTGACGGAATCGCTTAGATTGTTATTCCACAGTTAAGGGGGAATGTCAACACAGCAGCACTCCAATTGGCTGCCGGCCTGGTAGCCTGTATGAGAAAAGTATAAGTATTTAAAACTGAAACCAATAACAAGAAATCCCTCAAAATCGGTCAACTACACAAAAGAAATGTATATTATTTAACATAAATTCAGTGCATAATGACCTCTTTTTTTCTTGTGTAGTAAGGTTTTATCTATCTCTTTTGCTTTAACAGTTACGCAAAATTCCCCCCAAACTTCGTCCAGAATAAGGACGTCTTCAGAGGCTCTTCCCAGAAAACTAAAGACAAACATTTTATTTTTCATGTAAATATCTTTAATATACAGTATTTTAATCAAAATCGTCAGAGCCATTTTTAGAAGATCAAAATTTTCGAAATTTGTTCCATTAAAAGTTGGAGGTGGGGGATTTTCTTGAAAATTTTCATGTCGCATCCTTAAATACTAAGTTTGATTTTTAACAGACTTTTCGTTTTTCAGCTATGCTGTCATAGACGCACAGACACACGCACACAGATACACAAAGGAAATTTTATTAAAAATTGCATTTTTTGAAACCAGGGGTTCTAAAACATGTAATTGTGGTGAAATCTCGGTTTCAGATTTTTGGGTGCAGTACAATACCTTCTCTATACACTATGTACATAGTACGTGTAGAGAAAGTATAAAATTAAATGTCTAATACACATGACTTTCTCTAGCTGTTCAACAAACAAACTTCTTACAGAAGGTTATTCTTTCTTCTACACAATGCAGAATAAGATAAACATTAGCAGAATGTTCTTAACTTAGTACCTTATAAGTAGAAGGGAATTAAGGGAATGCATTAGACTAAAGTGATGCCAATTTTTTTAAAAGCTATCGTTATTGCCATAAGTAGTTAAAGTGGGCGTTAAACATTACCAAAAAAATCTACATTTTACATTCTCTACATAATAAACGGTGTATAGGTAGAGATATATACCAAAATTTAGTCCCCTGTATACACAGAGCATTTTTAGAAAAAAAGTAGGTGTGTTCGCGTGACTGTGAAAACGTTAACTCAAACACGAAAAGTCGGTAAAATACCAAATTTGGTATTTAAATTTATATCTTCTAAGGAAGCAGCACGAAGATTTTGAGGAAAATCCCCTCAACACAACTAACCTTTACATGGGAAAAAATTCGAAGATTTTGATTTTTTCAAAAATGTATGTAACGATACCATATACCTGTATATTAAAGATATTTACATAGTAAATAAAATGTACATCCAGAATTTTCTGGAAATAGTCTCATTAATACTTATTCACTCCGGATGGCTTTTAAGAGCTACACACAAATTTACTATGTGTACAACAATGTAAATCTCGTTAAAACACACAATTTATGCCACATAGATTTTTTCTTCGTGAAGTTGACCATTTCCGATATATTCATTGTTATTGGTTTCAGTTTTAAAACACTTAAAATTTTTCTCATACGTGAATTTATAGACTCCTGGCCAAGCAAACAAACGGATTTCATCCAAATAGCACCAGCTTTTAAAAGAGTTGACTGTCACTTTAGTCTAATATATTCCCAAATTTCCTTTCTACTTAGATAGAAGCATAATATTTTTAACAATATTGTTACAATGTTGTAAAGAAAGTCTTGTGATTGGAACACTCAGACTTTTGTCTTTTCTCCCAGGGCCCAATTCAACTAGAGACCGCAGTAGAAGAGGCGAGCTTATTTTTACGAATGGTACTGGTGAAAATGTTTCTTATAACTTTGTAAGAGCAAGAAAGCTTAATGCATGAAGTTTTGTAGTGCCTGATCACCTTCAGCCTTAGGCACAGAAGTGTTTTAATGCTGATCTGAGATTAAGACAAGGCAAAGCAGTTTAACCACACTTTATTATCTCATTACAACAACGGGGGGGGGGGGGCTTGAGGTATTGCATACATGGCACTTTAAACACATGTAAGAAACACCTCTGCCCAAGAGATTACATTCCAACTATACGTGTTGTTTATACTTTCACCAACAACAAGCTAAAAGACAAAATAGATGTGTATCTCCGGCAGCAGAGCAAGAAGTGAGGGGGATGAATTGAAAAAAAGTTTTCTTCGTTCCGGCAGAAACGGGTTGGCGTACAGCTAACTGATTTCATCTGGATTGCAATGAGGTGGGAGATCAGTTGCATTGACCTCAGTGATAGAGTATGGTGAAGGGCGTGTGAAATGTTACGGCGAGGTGCTCCGCCCAGCCCCAGTAGAAGCCTCTTGGCGAGGGCCAGTGACATTCAGCATTGCATAACAAGGGCGATGCCACAACCGTTCTAGTCTTCCTGCCCTTCTTCCAACTAAGTACGTAGTACGCCGGCCACTACCTTGTTAGCATAGGGAACACAGGTGGTTGGAGTAATAACTGAGTGATACAATTTAGCCGAGTTCGACATAGCTGGGACGACTTAATGGTAAATTTGTTCATCTGGCTGAAGAAATACGTAACAATACTGAATCCTTTTTCGCTTATTTATAGTAAATAAAGGAAATATTGTATGTGTATTACTCTCTACTACGTATCTAATGATTAGAGAAAGAATTTCATTTCACTCAAAATTGCACCAGATATACTTGCATACTTTTGGGCGCCTCAAAGAAAAAATCTGATACATTACATTCACATGACTTTTTCTAGATAGTCTGTAATAAAATATTCTTTCACAAGCTTATTGCTTTCTCTATACTACTATGTACATAGAGTATAGAGAAGGTATTGTAATGCACCCAAAAATTTAATACCGAGATTTCACTGGAAATTGTTTTGAGCACCCATGAATCCAAAAAAAAAAAAAATTAGGAAAATGTCTGTGTGTATATGTGTGTATGTGTGTGGGCAACATAGCTGAAAAATACCAATTCCCTATTTAAGTTCAGTATTTTACAAGGATGCGACACAAAGATTTTCCTTCCCCTAACATGGAAGACTTTTCGAAAGGTTTGATTCACTCAAAAATGGTACTAACGATTTTGTTTAAATTGTGTATCATAAGGACATTTAAATGGTAAATAAAATGTATATCTTGAATTTTCTGCTAATAGCCTCTAAAAACCTCTATCGTGAATGAATTTTGCTGAATTTTGCGTAACTGGTAAACCGTAAGAGATAGACAGAAACTTACTGCACAAAAAATGTTGATCACGTTAAAACACACAATTATTGCCATTTACGTTTTTTTCGTGGAATTGACCATCTCTGAGTTTTCCTTGTTATTTGTTTCAGCTTTAAAATACTAATTTTACTAAGAGAATTTGTCAACTTCTGTCCGGACAAACCAAGGAACTTCAGTCACGTTGCAACCAGCTATTGCTATCCCTTTAGCCTATGGTATTCCTTATTTCCCTCCTACTTAAATGGAGTAATAAGACCATTTATGCTAATTTTATCTCGATTAGCATGAAGTCAACAGAAAAATAAGCTTTTTAAAAATAATTTGTTGCAGAGATATAGAGAAAGTCATGACAATGGAATTCATCAGCTTTTTTTTTCTATCTACTTTATGTTAATCGAGATAAAACGTGGCAGAAACACTCTTATTACATAGTTTATAATATGTTTATAAGTTGCACTTATAAAAGCTAAGTACTAAGACTATTCTGGTAATGTTCATATTGATTAGTAGTATACATAGATAAAATAATAATATTTTTAAAAATAATTTGTGTGCAGAATAGATAAAAGTCGTGTGAATGGAATAGATGAGAGTTTGTTTGGTTTACTTTCTCTACACGTACTATGTACGTAGTGTATAGAGGTGTTACATTCCACCCAAAAATTCGATACCGAGATTTCACCGGAAATAAACGTTTCAGGGTTCCCTATATCCACAAAAAGCATTTCTGAAAAAATGTCCATGTGTGTGTGTGTGTGTGTGTGTGTGGGTGTGTGTATATTGCCGTCCACTGCTCCATGAATCTGCAGTCGCTAGTCGTTCCTGCACAGCTTCAGTTCTGAAGATGTCCTCCACAGCTGAGGACGAAACGTCAAGTTTTAATTATTTTAATAATTTTAATATTCGACCACGGCCTACAAGCCCGAACATGTTATATTTTACCAATAATAACACCGGTCGTGAAAGCCTACGAGCATACACAAAATTCATGTTCAAAATGGTTTTTATTCAGTCACGGCATAGTTCGGCGTGTTTCACATTTTACAATAAAATAGCATAATAGCTTTAAATTCAGACAGAATCTGTCGGTTTGATCTTGAGCTTAAATTAGGAGCAATCGATTATAGTGACAATGTTTAAGAAATATTAAAATCCTAGGTAGCTTAATAGTAAAATTGCCAGCATTATTTAAATCCCTGCACACTGGGGTGGTGAACTGGTGCTTGGTCCTCCGAACTTCCGAGTACCAGCTGTTAATATCCAGCTGGCTCAGATGTTTCGACTGAGACTGGCACTCAGGATGTCGTGAGATCGATTCCCGCGGCCGACCTCTCTAGCTTGTGGATTTTTCGGGAGTTTTTCGGGGGGTTAGACAAATTGGGGAAATTTATTCATTCCCCCAATCTTCTTGCCAAACAGTCTCTTTCTTGGTTATAAGTATAGGTGGTGCCCTTCCGTGGTGGTAATTGCGCTTTTGCATTCGTCTGCAGACCTAGGGAGTTAAGTCGGGCGCGGGCCACTAGGGTCCACATGTTGGGTTGAAGAACTGCTTGGAAAATTTTAGGGACCCTCCACGGTGGCTCTTCTGTGTCGTTCTGTTTCAGCTGCTCTTTGAAATTAATCTCATCTCATTCTATCCTATCATCCTGGGTTCTGACATACCATTAGCTAATGGCTGCAGTGCGGAATCCCTAACGACACCTATCTCTCTTTCTCTCTCTCTCTTTCACACACACACACACACACCAGGCGTTAATAGCCTAAAGGAATACCTTTCCGAAATTTTTTTCGGGTATAAAAACGCTGGTTTTCTGGTACCAGAGCGTCATTCGACAGTAGGCTAACGAGATCTATAATAGCGAAGAATACGAAAAATGATAAAAGAGTTGGTAAGGTGGAGGAAGTTGTTTGTGCACGAAGACAGTATCAACGGTTTTCGCGACTTCTATCATAGTAGGGTTGCTTCGAGGGTTCACCAAGTCCATCAGCATTGCATATGCATAGAGGGAATATAAACCGAAATCGAAAAATAAAGAAATACATCAAGGTCTGTGTTACACACAGTGGTATTCCATTTTTCCATAGCTTGACTTTTAAATGCAAATAGGTAGGAGAAGGAAGGTGCAACCCCAAATTCATATTTGTTGTCGTATTAATTGGATAATAATCATATATCAGCTGTTTTAAGGAAATAAACTAGGGGTTCTGTTGTCATAACAGTGTAGCTGTTTCAGTTTACTGTAAAACCAGCCTTAAATTTTTCATGTAACAAACAATTTGCATTAACTTCAATGCCACATTAATTGAATTCGATGAAGGTATTTTCATTAGTTATTTTACGATCCATGGCAACCTATTTTGACAAACACACATCCCTACATTTAAGGAACCACAGCTGTGAGTTCAATACAGTACATTTCGTATACCCCTCAAACCCCTGTAACATGCAACCCATAATACGGGCGCGCGTTTACGACGTATAACTTCAAGAAATGGACGGCGATTCGGGAGCACCCTATATTGACTTTAAAATCAATTTTCGTGGGTATACAGGATGTTTCAAAAATACGGGATATAATTTCAGGTATGTATTTCCCACATGAAGACAATCAAAATAGTTCATTGTAACATGTGTCCGAAATGCTTCATTTCCGAGTTATGGCCTTTACAACATTGAAAGTCCCACCTGTAGACAGTCAAAATAGTTCATATCCGGAAATGCTTCACTTCCGAGTTATGCCTTCACAACATTGGAATTCACTGGAACGTTTTTCTTTCCGCAGGTCTTTGCCGTCAAAGGAGACATTAGGAGGGCGCTCTGATAGTTCATTCTGAGGAAGGTTACATTCAGTGTTCTTTAGGCGTTAAGACTGCGCGACATGTATTCAAATCAAGAGCTGGCAGAGATACACTTTATGTACGGTAAGGCGGACGGCAATGTTGCGCTGGCTCGTCGTTTGTACCAGGAGAGGTACCCACAGCGACAATGTCCAGATCGGAAGACATTTGTACGTCTCCATTCCCGTCTGTGCGAGTATGGAACATTCACCTCTCCTGGTTTGGGAAGGGGACGACCAAGATCTACAACTCCAGAAGTGCAGGAGGAGATTCTGGAGGCTGTGGACAGGACTCCTTCTATCAGCACACGACGGTTAGCGTTGCAAGTCAATGTTCCTCATACGACTGTCTGGAGACTGTTGAACGAGAATTAATTGTATCCTTATCATTTGCAACGTGTACAGGCCCTGACACCAGCAGATTACCCTGCACGAGTTAGGTTCTGTCAGTGGTTCTTGCAGCAGTGTGATGTAAATCCGAACTTTTCTGCCGTCGTATTATTTACTGATGAAGCACAGTTCACAAGAAATGGCATAACAAATTTCCACAATCAGCATGTATGGTCGCATGAAAACCCACGTGCAACTGTTGTATCTCATCACCAGGTGCGGTTCTCCCTCAACATGTGGGCCGGTATCATTGGTGATCGATTAGTTGGACCCCATGTACTTGTAAACAGACTTACGGGGCAGGCGTACACAAACTTCCAGGAAAACACCATACCTGACGTTTTCGAAAGCACTCCACTGATCAATCATCAACACATTCACTTCTTGCATGGTGGCGCTCCTGCACACTTCGGTCTTGGCTCGCCGGTACTTGGATCGAAGGTTTCCTGATCGATGGATAGGTAGAAGTGGCCCAATTGCTTGGCCTCCACGCTCACCTGATCTGAACCCTCTCGATTTCTACTTGTGGGGCCATTTAAAATCATTGGTTTATTCGTCTCTGGTGCCGGATTTGGAATCCCTTCGGAATCGAATTGTGGCAAGCTGTGAGGACATACGCAATACTCCTGGAGTTTGGGATCGTGTTTGCAGGTCAATGAGACATCGATGTGAGGTCTATATTCAAGCAGGAGGTGGACATTTTGAACATCTTCTGTAATGACAACAACCTGCGGAAAGAAAAACGTTCCAGTGAATTTCAATGTTGTGAAGGCCATAACTCGGAAATGAAGCATTTCCGGACACATGTTATAATGAACTAATTTGATTGTCTACATGTGGGAAATACATACCTGAAATTATGCCCCGTATTATTTTTAAACAGCCTGTATATTACGTCTGCTCACCGCTAAGTAGACTTTTGTTACTACGTCCGATAATCTACAACATAATTTAATTCACAGCCCATATATTTGTCGCTCATTTCTGATATTCCGGCGGCACTGTGGCCGAGTTGGTTAGGCCACTTGACTCACACCTAGGTGTCCGGAGTTTGATTCCCATGAGATCGTATGTGGGATCTGAGGTGGATGAAGCTGTGATGGGAGCGTTTTCTACAGTTTCTTCACTTTCAATCACCATTATTTTCACCAATTGCTCCATAATCTTTTCCTGTCATTCAGTTTATCTGAATTACATATCATCCAATTCCTCACTACCATATCAGACATCGGACTGATCGCCCATCCTGACTTATATCTGACTTAGAGCCACCATCCTAGACGATCCCAAACGACCGCATGTGAGATTTGTGGCGGACAAAGCGGCGCAGGGGCGGGTTTTCTCCAGGCTCTCTGGTCTCCCCAGCCATCGCATTCCACCGATGCTCCATCTTCATTCCAAGTATCACCAGTGTCACCACCTGCGGTGCCACAAGTAGTAAAAGCAGGCATTGAACAGTAACAAAAAAAGGCATCTGATGCAGGCACTACGTAAAAGGGTAATAGAGAAAGAAAGAAAAAAAATCTAGAATTCTAGGCATCCGTACCACAGTTTTAGGACAGATCCTACTGAAATAAACTGTATTGTCAAGAGTTGCCTTTCCGAGAAAAGAACCAAAATTTCCTGGTAGCTAGTCGCATTTTGATTCCAAGAAAGTATTCTTTAATTCCCTGAAATTCTAGAGAGGGCATCTCTCTCTTTCGTTCCGGACGTTTTCTCAATTCCGTCCTATTGTTACTTGGGATCTCTCCCAGTGAATGAGATTGGATGGCTCAGCGGAGCTTCCGACCTAAGTGCCATTAAACCAGCTAACCAACCGACGAATGAGCAAAACACAGACAAACAAATCAACAAAAATGTAAGCAAACAGAACACAAATGAGCAGGACTTGGAATTTCCTTCAACCGCGAAAAAAAATTAATGAGAAGTCAAGACGCCCTCCTGTTATTGGCCATTATGTCTGGCATCCACAACGTTACAAGAACTGCTGCGAGTTTCATTCTAACAGCGGCTTTGATACTTGAAGTGGACGAGTCATCCAGCAATGTTCTTCAGTGGCGATGGAAGTATGCCTATGCCTATGTACTCGTCACAACATTACGTACACTCAATTATCTTTCTTATTATTGTATATTAAACCAACATTGCAGAAGGTATTGTATTCCCCTCAAAAATTCCGATACCGAGATTTCACCGGAAATACATTGTTTAAGAATCTGTATCAAAGATTTTTTTCCGGAAATCCCCCACCTCTAACTATCCTTTACATGAAATATTTTCGAGCATTTTGGTATTCTCAAAAATGCCTAATGATTTTGATTAAAACATCATAAGTTTAAGATACTCTTACTACAAACAAAATGTATGTCTTGAAATTTCTAGGAAGTTCCTCTAAAGACATATTCATTTTGGCTGACCTTTGTATAACTGAAAAACCGTAAGAGTTAAACAAGAGCTTAGTATACCAAAAAAAATACAGATCTCACGTTAAAGGCAAAATTTATACCATATACATTTTTAATAGAGTTAACCGTTTCCGGGATATTCTTTGTTTAGTTCCAATTTTAAACTTGCTAAATTGTTTTAAACAGAAAGTTATCTTTCGTTTCATACCTATATTGTTTTACTCCTGACCTTGGAAAGAGAACCAAAATTGAATGACAAGCCCATAGTGACAGCTTCTTAAAGATTTAACTATCGCTTTAACCAACTGCATTTCCTTATTTCCCTCCTACTTTCAAGTAACAAGTAATAAGCTTGATTATTATGTAGTAAATTAGAATAAGCGTTTGTAAATAATTCGTTGCAGAATAGGTAGAAAAAGTATTTTGAATGAAACACAAAATATATTTTTACTTTCTCTATATGCACTATGTACATAGTGTATAGAGAATGTATTGCACTCCAACCAAAAGTTCGATACCGAGATTTCACCGGAAATATATGTTTTAGGGTCCCCAATATCCAAAAAAAGCATTTTCACAAAAAGGTCCGTGTGTGTGTGTGTGTGTCAGTGTGTGCGTGTGTCTGTGAACACGATAAGTCAAAAACGAAAAGTTGGTAAAATACCAAACTTGGTATTTAAGTTTAGTATCTTCCAGGGATGCGACACGAAGATTTTGAGAAAAATCCCCCCAACCCAACTACCCTTTACATGGAGTTTTTTCAAAAATTTTGATTTTCTCAAAAATGACTAACGATTTTGATTAAAATTTCGTATATTAAATATATTTACCTGACAAATAAAATGTATATCTTGAATTTTCTGGAATAGCCTCTGAAGAGTAGTTTATTCTGGATAAACTTTACTGAATTTTGAATAACCGCTAAACCGTAAGAGATGGACAAAAACTTGCTGCACAAAAATATAGAGCACGTCAAGACACACAAATTATTTTATATACATTTTTTCGTCAGTTCGTCATTTTTGAGACATTCCTTATTTATGGTTTCTGCTATGAAAAACTTATACTTTTCTCATATAGGAACTTATCAACTCCTAACCATATAGACAAAAGAACTTCATTGACATAGAAACCAGCTTTTGACTATCATTTTAATCTATGGCAGTCCCTTATTTCGCTTCTATTTACACGGAAGCAAATAATAAGACTATTTCTGTTCATTTTTTCTGATTAGCATAAAATAAATAGAAGTATAAGCTTTTTAAGAATAATTTGTTGCACGGATATAGAGAAAGTCACGTGAATGGTACACATCAGATTTTTCTTTATTATATGTTATTATATCCCTGAAGCTTTGCAAAATTAAATTTGGCTAGTAACCTCTCAAACAGACACTACTGCTTATAATAAGCAGAGGAGGTGCTGTATTCTGCACAAAAATTCACGGTAAATACTTCTATGTTCGCTAACACAAAATTCTAATGTTGTCCATTCACATAACTGTTTCTATCTGTTCTGCGTTCTTACAAAAGATTATTCTTTTATTACATAATATACTTAAGATAAACATTACCAGAAATGATCTTATTATTTGCTTCCTTGAAAGTAGAAGGGAAATAAGGGAATGCACTAAGCTAAAGCACAGTCAAAGCTTTTAGAAGATATCGCTATGCTTCTGACATGGAAATTATTTTTCTTTCCAAGGCCAGTAGTAAAACTAAAGAAAGATAACTTCCCGTTTGGAAAAAATATAAGTACTTTAAATTGAAATTAATAACAAGGAATATCTTAGAAATGGTTAAGCTTACAAGGTAATGTATAGGTTATAATTTGTGTGTTTTAATGATATCTATACTGTTTGTGAAGTAAGTGTTGTCAATCTCTTAACGGCTTACCAGTTTTACAAAAGTGATCAAGAAAGAACAGACCTTCAATGGCTATTCCAGAAAATTCAGGATATATGTTTCGTTTGTCCTAAAATAACTTAAACATGTGGTATTTTAACAAAAGTTATTTAGTTATTTTTTGGGAAATCTAAATTTTGAAAATTATTCCTTGCACACGGTAGTTGAAAATATTCGTGTCGCATCCTTGAAATATACTGAATTTAAGTACCAGGTTTGGGGTAACTGACTTGAGCTTTGCCACTCAAAGACACACACACACAGATGTTTTTCTGAAAATGTTCTTCCTTTTTTTTATTAAGGTGTTCTCAAACATATGTTTCCAGGAAATCTTGGTATCAAAATTTTAGTAGAATATAATATTTTCTCTATGTACATGTACATTGTACATTCGTGCTAGAGAAGTTAATAAAGGTAGCAAAGATCCAATATTGAAGCTATGTAAAGCAATGGCCATTCCAACTTCAGCTTCTGGATTAGAAACATGGACAATGACTGTTCAACAACATAGATAGCCGAAATGAAGTTACTCAGATCTATAGATTGGGTAAAAAACAAAACAATGAAATAAGGCCACAGTTAAATATACATGAATTAAATGGAACAACAAAAAATAGAATAAATTGAAAACAATACTTGGAATGAATTACATAAAATAATAATACCACAAGCAGCATACAATTCCAGACACCAAAGACAAAGAAATCCAGAACGAATCAAATATAATACGGACATAACATCATTTTACATCCGGAGTAGGCTAAAAAAGTATAATAATCCTTGAAGGTGTAGAAATAATTTTGAGAAAAGAAAAAACAATGAAAGGAAAATGTAAACCATAGTGTGAGATTTTGGGAGACATTTTCGCAATAATCGTTGCTTTACATCACATCCTTGAGATATTTTTTACACGTACACAGAGACACACATCGATTTTTTTTAGATGATTTTTTTTTTCCGAGATGTGAAATTCTGATAGTATCTCGATATCAAATTTTTGAGCTGAATTTAATATTTCTGCTGCATCCCGAGAAAGTGATAGGAAAGTAAAAATATCCATTGATTTCAAATAAATAATATTCCTTGAGAATAAGGATATCCTGTATTGGAACCCTTAGGGTTCAATAACAAAGTTCATATTATAGGTATAGATTATAAAACAGAGGGGACACATCGCGCTCTGTTGCCTAAACAGATCTATTGCGGGGAACACCCGCATGAGGGATGTACAAAGTGATAGAATCAAATAAGGTTACAGACCGTAAGTAGACAGAGACGCGCGTAAATATCTAACATATTTAGGCTAGAAGGCCCCCTGCCGAGAGAGGGCGATAACGACCCGTCGATCAGGCAGACCTCCAGTATCAACAGTGTGACAATATTAAGGTCACAAACCACAAGATAAAAAGTTTTTATTTTGTAATTTTATCCATTTATTAAATTACATTTATTTGGGCTAAATAAGAGCATTAAAACATACATTTCACTGTTAATTTATAAGTAAATTGCTGAATTTTTACTTGTGTAATTAATAAATTTGGAAGACGTTGTGTTCATTCTAATGCAAAAAGATCTAAGTAAAGAAGTTTGTAATGTGTCGGCTGGAGACATGACCAACAAACGCAACAATGATAGAAAGAGATGGAAAGAGAGTTAAAACTAACATACGTTACGCGGCCTTGGAATGAACGTAAGGCAACACAAATATTTCTGTTTATAATTATGTAAAGAAAAAGGGATATAGTTTTGGCTTAACAACGAAACAAGAAGGGATAAAAATTATGTATTCTTATGATAAATAACTGTTATAACTTGATTCTGTGTGTGTTTATGTATCTCCAATAATTCAAAAGAATAATAACAATATTTATTTATGATAGTTGAATCCAACGTACAGAACGCATCTCGTATACCACGAACCTGAGAAGAGAGAATAGTCTACATGGTAGAAGTATAAAAATAAGAAAATTTAATACACACGAACCAATGTTTTTTTGTTTTAGAGAAGTATCCGGCTCCGGCAAACGCCACAAAATTAGGAAACGGATATTAGTTATAGACATGTATGTAAATATACTGTAACCTCAAAATTTGAGAAAATTTGTTGCAATGCTATTAATTGAAGCTTTGAACCTCACCAGAAAGCTTTGAATAATGATATTTCAAAAGCTTTGATTACTGAATAATTATAAATGTTTGAACGGTTGTATAGTTTAATCTCTAAACTTAATAAATTTAATATATATATATACACACATTTTTTAAAAAAATTACTATTGGAGTCAGGATAATATGATCCTTTGTAATATTACAAAAGATACTTATGTGCATCTAGTATTCAAACGTTTAAACAGAAACTGAGACTGTGGAACATCTTGAAAGTGTGAACATGTATTTGAGAAAAAGGCTGTTTTATGAAGAAGTATGTTCAAATGACAGTAGAGCCCGAAGTAGGGAGAACAGCTAAATGTTGATTCTCTATGGATGCCCAAAGGTTCCAAACTATAATAAAATATATAAAATAATTTCAATTTTTTGACAAATTTATACTGTCAGTGTCATCTTAAATAGCTGATTTCATTTACACCAATCCTTTATCTGCATGAAAAATGTGTTGTTAATGTAATGTGTTTAGTTGGAAAGTCAGAAGGCTAGCAATTTCTAATATGTAGAGCCCTTCGCCAATTGCTTTCTTCTAAATTTCTCAAGGCTATAAGAAGGATGCTTCAGAGTTGTATGTGCAAGAATCATGTGAGAGGTCGCCGCTCGCCGCACAATACAAATACCTTAGCATTGTTTTGTCAACCATTAATTCTCCATGAATTGCTTTAATCACAAGAAGGCAGAGGCTCCCGACAAATCCTTTGGGGCAGTGCTGCGACGCGAAGGAAGGAAGGCAGGCAGGCAGATCCTGATTAATGGCGTCACTACCGAGATCATTAGAGACGGGAGGGCTCAATAGAGTCCATTACCATCAAAAGAGCTTGATAAATATTATCATCCAGCTCGCTAGCTGTGGGGATGGGAGGGTTTTCGGAAAGGAGGGGTCTCTCTATTGTTGTGGCATAGCGTGACTTGTTTTCTATGGATTGGAAACGCCGGTGCTGCCGGTGCCGATCGGGTCCTGATGAGCTAAGCCAATTCCACTCCCGCAGGAAAAGAACAATAATGGTCAGTGTCTTCCGACGTCGTCGCCGCCGCTTCGTTAGTTATATGTATGGGCGATGCCCGGCTTGCATTTTGCGGCAGTTCTCCGCCAGGTCGCTTTTGGGTGGGTGGCTATAACCTAGGCACTTTTAATAACACACACAAGGCTGATGTGACGTAACAGTGAAACGTGAGATTAGAGGCTTCCTCTCCCTATGGTTCAGTAATTGTAATGTCCTTCTCGTTCCGGTAATTGGTTCGTAAATCAGATAAACCTTGGTAAACAATACCGATAGCATCTGTTTTGTCCACAGAAAATGTAATCAATTATTAGATTCCGATAATACAGTTAGTGCAGGACACATGAGATTACACGAATTTAACAATGCTGCTTATTAATTGATTATATTATGTTACGGTAGTTTTATCTACTACATCTTTGAATTGGGAAAAGCAGTATGTCACCTACTTGTTCCCTGATATATTCTGTAGCCAGAGGCGATTCCTAAATTAGAGATCGAACTTTGTTACAGCGAATGTCAGATGTTTGGTATACAATATTTTTGACTTCCCTACTAAGTTGAATGTTAATGGAATGAGAAGAATTAAAGAAATAGAGAATATTTGGGAAAGATAAAAGAAAAGTGAAAACGAATTGGAGTTTTATTTATGGATGCTCTTTAACGGTTGAGGTTCGAAGCGCCCCATTCTATATGGGCGTGAAAGACGGTTTAATTTTGTTCAGAGGCCTTTCAGTCAGACTTGAACTGGGACCGACGGCTTTACTTCTCTTCTGAAGGATTTTGCTAAGCATTTTTACTCCTGAAAACATCCATCGTCCTCTGCCGTGTTTGAGCCCGCGATCTTGAGTATATGCGGATGTAGTGCCTAAGCGGTACAGAAACCTATGTAGATTAGGATAAGTAAACTAAATCAAGTATCAGAGCATTATTTTGTGAATCATTATAAATGTATCCTAACTACAATAAATGTTACTAGTGCATAGTATTCTCCTGTATTCAAAAATCATGAAAAAGGTCCGTGTGTGTGTGCGAGTTTATGAACAACATAAATCAAACACGAAAAGTTGGTTAAATGCCAAACTTGATAACGTTCAGCATCTTCCAAGGATGTGACACCAAACATTTTCAAGAAAATCCCTCCTCCCCAAACTATCACTCACATGGAAAAACTTTTCTCAATAATGACTTTAACGAATGAAAATGGCGTATACTAAAGATAATTACATTAAAATAAAAACGTGTAGACCATTTGCTAAACAGAATTGAGCCAGGAGCTTTGTGATTGTGCCTCTATGTCCATTTATAAATTGCAGGATAGGCAGAGGAGGTCGTGTGAATTGAACACATAAAAATTGTCGTTTTCAGATTTCGATTCTAAATTTAACATATCTATAGGCCATACTGCTTAGCTCATACAAAATTACAACAAGCAAACATAATATACATCGAAATGTTCCTCACTGTGGTGTAAAATATTGAAGAAGCCATTTGTCAATAACCAAGCATGATTTGAATCTCTGATAAACACATAAAATCGAAAGTAATAAAGTTTAAAATAACAATATTCACAGTCAGGAAGTACTAATAGTTAGTGCTTTAACATATTCTTTACTGCAGACATAAATCTAATAAAAGTCTCTTAAATGCTATTATAAAAGTATTAGTGTCCACATTTTTAATATGCTGTGGCAGTACATTGTACAATTTTACACCACAGTCATAAAAACTGTTTTTAGTTGTTACATTTCTGCACAAGTTAATCCTTAACTGTAGATTATTTCTGGTGTAATATTCATGAGTAGCATTATTGTGTAAGTATGTGTCAATATTAGTTTTACTTTCTCTATACGTACCATGTACATAGTGTATAGAGGAAGTATGGTATGCCACCCAAAAATTCGATACCGAGATTTCACCAGAAATACATGTTTTAGGACCCAGTGAATACAAAAAAGAGTATTTTTAATAAAAGTTCTGTGTGCATGTGTGTGTGTGTCTGTGGACAGCATAGCTCAAAAACGAAAAGACCGTTAAATACCAAACTTGGTATTTAAGTTTGGAATCTTCTAAGGATGCGACACGAAGATTTTCAAGAGAATTCCAACCACCCTTTACATGGAACATTTTTTGAAAATTTGTATTTTCTTAAAAATAGCTCTAACGATTTTCATTAAAATGGCAAATGTTAAGGATCTTTGCCTGACAAATAAAATGTATATCTTGAATTTTCTGGGAATAGCCTCTGAAGACTGCTTTATTCTGGATGAATTTTATGGAATTTTGCATAACTGCTAAACCGCAAGAGATGAACAAAAACTTAACACACAAAAAATGTAGAGCACATTAAAACATACAATTTTTGTCGTGCACATTTATTTCGTGGAGTTGATCTTTTTTTTAGATATTCCTTGTTCTTGGTTTCAGCTTTGAAAAACTTATGCTTTTCTATTCGGAATTTGTCAACTCCTGTCCATACTAACAAAGGAACTTCAGTCACATAGCAACCAGCTTTTGACTGTCACTTTAACCTATGGTACTCCGTTATTTTCGTTCTACTTGCAAGGAAGCAAGTAATAAGATCATTTCCGCTAATTTTTCTAAATTAGCAAGAAGTAAATAGAAGAATAAAATTTTAACTATAATTTTTTGCATAGAGAAAGTCATGTGAATGGAACACACAAGATTTTTTACATAAAACAAACATTTATTAACATATAAGGAAACAACTGTAAGAATTTTCAACTTTCCAAATAATGGCCTGCAATGAGCTCATTGCATTTTAATCTTACTGCCTTCTTTTGTATTTTCTGAAGTCATTTCCCCATACTAATAGAGGCAAGAAGACGCTACGGATACGGTTTTCTGTTTGTCGTCTACCCAGCTGTCCTCGAGATGACCTGGATTGATAGAGTAGGACATGTCTGGGGCTACGGCTGCAGAGCATGGCATACGTAACCACTCTAGGCGTCTCGAAGTGTCAACGGACATAATATGCCTTCTGATTTAAAGACTGGGTAACACAGGGCAAGGCTATTGGAATCTCGGTGTATGGTGCGGGATTTCAGCAGCTTCTATTGAGAGAGGTAATATCGATGTCTATTGCAGGATGTAATTGGTAATGAGGATAAACTACTATTAAAGAGTTGAACGCTGACCATTAAGTTCTGTGGTAGTACGACTTTCGGGTTTGTGACCAGCTGGATTGCCGATATAACTTTGAGGTATTTCTATGGTGTTTACTGCAGAGTAAGCTGTAACACGAGACAAAAGCGACTCGGCATTGTCATAAGGTGACACAAAAACAATTGCACTGCCCTCATGTGGACATGGAAGCCTTTTCGAGTACGATAGCCATATCCGGAAGTATTGTCGTTCTCAATCATACTGTGACCTAACACGTTAGTCAACCAGCTTGCTATAGAAGGGCTGCTAGAAATATATTATATATGCTCTTAGGGGTATAAATGTAAACATCTATGTCCTAATTGAGAACAGTGTAACAAGCATTATTGCATCAGTAGTTGCGGACTTATAATTTTGCGGACTTATAATTTTACTTATGAAGATTAATATGTTTTCAGGTTGTTTAGAACCTCCAAGAGGTCGTCACCTTCGCGCGGTGTTAGCGCGGCTGCTAAACAAGCGGGAGGCCCGGGTTCGAATATGAGGATATTCTTCCGCTGGGAGACCAATTCCGGGGTGCCTCAGCCTCGTGGAGTCCCTGGGGGAGGGGATAATTGAAGAGCTACTTGAGGAAAAAGTAGTGAATCCAGGTTTTTTAGACCGCATTAAGCTGCCGGGAGGGACTCTCCATCCATGACGCCTACAATGGGCAGAGATAGGGGACGCAGCGATTGGACGGTAAGCCTTTACCCGACTTTGGGTTGTTATGCCACGGAGTTTATATTAGTTTTTAGTGCCTCCAAGATGTAGGCTTGGCACAAACACAAGACAAGTTTATTGTCCCTGAGACCGGGATTTGGAAGGCATAACCATGAGTGAGCAGGCCTCTCTGTAACGAATGTTACATCTAAACTGAGTTTGAAAGCTATCTGCAAGACCAATAACCCCACACTATCTAGGTTAGCAGGTCACGTAGTGAGATATGATAACGTGGAAGCAATAAGAATAGTCTATATTGACAGGCCTTGTTATTTTTGTGGCACAATAAACATTATCAAAACACATTAGATAGTAAATTATATTATCGGTTTGCAGAAAAAGCTGTTAGATGAAGAGAAAAAAAAAATGCTAACACACCGAACTGGATACACATTAAGTTATATTATTTAAAACTATCTGTACCTATACATCTATCATCCTCTGTATATGTAGATATACATATACACATAGGCATGTGCTGAAACATAATCAATCATTATATTTAATATTTGGATACAATTTATGCAAAAAATGTCGGCGCTTGAAAAGATAAATCTAAATACTGGCCTACTTTATCA
The DNA here is from genome assembly GCA_030762935.1 of Hymenopus coronatus. Taxonomy (NCBI): domain Eukaryota; kingdom Metazoa; phylum Arthropoda; class Insecta; order Mantodea; family Hymenopodidae; genus Hymenopus; species Hymenopus coronatus. Next base: position 136,249,259 of record CM060882.1, read on the forward strand.
GTTCGAAGCTGAGATTTGTTTCCCTCTAAGTGATCTTCTTCTCCGAACTGAAACAATTTTGGTACAAAGAGACATTTGGGGTGTTTTTGGTGTTGAAATTTCGATCACTTGGCTTTGCGCTCGCCGCGTTGAGCGCATCATTCGCACGGTCTCTGACATCCCCGGCTTACATTCACTCTAACGGTCGTTCCATGCGCTAAACAAAGACTGCCGAAACTTTACCTCTCGAAAGCGCCCTAAACTCACTTTGAGTCAAAACAGTTACAATTCCAGTAATCTACACCACTTTTTGTAAATTACATCTCCTCTGCTGGTTAACCTTGCAAGCCTAAGGAAATCTCAATTTCGAAAATGTGTAGTGCATCTGGTTAGGCTTATCTCAAAATTAGCAGGGAATGTAAAAGCATGATAATGATAATTTATTTCACAATTTGACATATATATATAATGCAATAGGTTTCGTCAGCAAGTCATTAACATGCATCTATGTTTAAATGCTCTTGTATATTGTAAACATTAAGTCGTTAAATTCCGTTTTTAACACTAATTTTAAACGAATTAGGAATTACAATTTTTGTTCTATATTTAAAGCTGGTTTATTACATAATTTCACTCCAAATTAAAGATGAGTGTAGAGAGATTTCTGTAATCGAAACTTAGGAGGTACCATGTTGTTCCTATCCCTTGAATCATGGGTATGTATGTCAGAAAAATGTAATCCATCTGTCTTTTGGAGATGAACACATATCATGCATGCAAATACATAAAAAATTCCAAATTCTTTAAAAATAGGTCCACAATGTTGGCGAGAATCAAATTTTTTTTTATTATTCCAGGAGCCTTCTTCTGGAGCAAAAATACTAGGTAGATTTCACTTCTACCCCAGAGCAAAATGGCAATGAAATAAACTATCATAGAAAGTCAATAAAGTGCTAATGGAAACATACATTCTAAGTCTTCTTAAGATAAATAAAACATTACATAAATCTTTGCATATTTCAATTATATGTCATTTTCAGGAAAGCTTGTTGTCCAGCCATATTCCAGATTTGCCCTCCGCGCGAAGGCCTGTTAAGCATAGCGATTCATCTATTCTGACACCACCTAGAACATTGACACTACAAGTTCAAGTTCTTCTCCTACTTTCGTTCCCTACACTGATACTGGATACGTGGAGTCCAAAAAATCTGGTTTAATTTAACAGATTTTGCTAAATTATCTTGTAAGAGATTTAGATCACTCAGAAATCCAGTCTGAACTGTTAGCGTCTAGACTGAAATGGAATCTCTTGCCACCGGGTACCAAAGTATAAATTTATCGTAAGCGTCAACATACCTTCTCGAAATATGTTTACTTTCTCTATACGCACCATGTACTTAGTTATAGAGAAAGTATTGCACTCCACCAAAAATTCGATTCCGAGATTTCACCGGAAATATATGTTTTAGGGTCCTCTGTATCCAAAAAAAGTAGTTTCAGAAAAAAGTCCGTGTGTGTGTGTGTGTGTGTGTGTCCGTGTGTCTGTGAACACGATAACTTAAAAACGAAAAGTCGGTAAAATACCAAACTTGGTATTTAAGTTTAGTATCTTCCAGGGATGCGATACGAAGATTTTGAACAAAATCCCCCCACCCCCAACACTCTTTACATGGAACTTTTTTCGAAAATTTTGTTTTTCTAAAAAATGGCTCCAACGTCGTATATTAAAGGTATTTACCTGAAAAATAAAATGTATATTTTGAATTTTCTGAGAGTAGCCTCTGAAGACTACTTTATTCTGGGTAAATTTTACGGAATTTTGCATAACTGCTAAGCCGTAAGAGATGGACAAAAACCTACCATACAACAAATTTAGAGCACTTTTAAACACACAATTTATGTTATATACATTTTTTTCGTGGAGTAGATTGTTTTTGAGATATTCCTTGTTTTTGGTTCCAGCTATAAAAAAACATACAGGGCTTTGTGAACTGGTGTCCATACAAACAAAGGAACTTTATTCACATAGCAACCAGCTTTTGACTGTCACTTTAACCTATGGTACTCCCTGATTTCGCTTCCACTAACAAGGAAGCAAGTAATAAGACTATTTCTGCTAATTTTTTCTCGAGTAGATGAAGTAAATAGAATAATTTGTTGCAGAGATGTAGAGAAAGTCATGTGAATGGAACACATCAAATTTGTCTAAAAACGATGATCTTGTTTATTGTAACAATGTGAGGCAACTTATGCATCAGCTAGACAGAAAACATATTCCTGATGAGTGGCGTTTATTTATCGACTCTTCAAAGTCAAGCCTAAAATGTGTATGCTACACAGTGGTAATATTTTACCTTCGATACCAGTGGCTTATGGCGTAAATATGAAAGTAACGTACGAAAAATGGATATCCTCCTAAAAGCAGTAAGCTAAAATGATTACGAATGACAAATATTTATAGACCTAAAAGTTATGTATATTAACGGATTGCAACCGGGATATAGGAAATATATTAAACATTTTAGTGTGAGTGAAACCCTCTGGAAAGAGTTAATAATTACAAAGTGAAGGAGTGATCTATGAGAAAGAAAAATGTAACGTTTCACCCACTCGTAGATTCTCCGAAAATGTTATTATCACCACTCTACATTAAGCTGGGCATAATGAAAAATTTCGTTAAAGCAATCGACAAAAATGGGAATGGTCTTCAGTATTAAGAGACAAATTTCCCAGGTTAAAGGAAGAAAATATAAAAGATGGTATTTTCATTATTCCTCAAATCCGAAAAATCCAGCAGGACCCTATGTTCGAGGAAAAACTCGACCAAAACAGAAAAGGTAGCGAGGTGTGCGTTCAAATACACATGTTCAAAATTCATCGAAGTTATGGACATTTTTTTAAGGTTACATGAGGTAATATGGTTCAATATCTACCTTAAAATTCGTTTCTTAACTTCTTTCTCCCGAACCTGGGAATGATGAGTGACGAGCATGCAGAGAGATTTCATCAGCAAATATCCCAAATGAAAAGACGCATGCAGGAAAATTGCCGCCTAACTTGCTTGCAGACTACTGTTGTGTTCTTGTCTCTTAGTCTTCCGAGCCCAGCCACAAAATAAAGTCTTCTAGAAAAACATTCTGAAATTTTAAGTTTTTAAATTTTTTTAAGTTATTGCATATTTTTTTAAACTATTTGACATTTTATTAGTAATCACCTCATCTTTTTCAATAAAAGCGGTATTTTTACTGCTCAATGTAGTAACATTTTGAGTATTACTACATTAAAAAAAAAAATTAACCAAAATATTAAATGTGGTTGCCAGAGCAGACGGTACCTCATAGGAAATTTGTGACTTCATATTCCCTGAATTAGCAAAAGCTACACATTTTCATTTCATGGTATGAAAAAAGTTAAAACTTTGTTGTACAGTGGTTTATGCCGAAACAAGTCTGATAGGTAAATACGTGACAGTAATTATAGTCTCTCTTCCTTGTACACCATGTCATGTGTCAGTTTATAATATCGGGAAAAGAAGGCAATCCAATACACAAATCGTCGACTCCTACTTCATCCCAGCCTAAGATTATTTATAGAAAATACGAAATAAATGTTTAGTGTTTGGCAAAGTTCTGCACTCAGAGAATTCAATTTGCAGCGTCATTGCACAAATCATGCAAGTGAGTAGACAGTTGCCAATTTCTTTGAAATTGCTTTCTATACCAATTAATTACCAATATTGCTGTTCACATTTACTGCTATAAGTTTGAAAGCTTTTCGTTACCAGTAAACTCTCATACCGTTAAAATTACGAGGGCCGTTTTTTTTTTTCAACCTCCGGAAGCCTATAAATAGAAGATAAGTTCAAAGGAAACAATTATTTTTTTACCAAAAGTTTTATATACTTTTGGTTACTTTTTAACATAATCACCGAAAAGATTGAGACATTTATCGTACCTGTGCACAATCTTTGCAATACTCGCTTCAAAAAAGGTTGCCGCCAATGAGCATTGACGTTGTTTTGAAGATCTTCAGTTCAGGGAAAAGTGAAAGTCGCTGGGTGTCAGGTCAGGACTGTACGGCGGATGATCCCATTGAAATTGTTCAAGGAGCCGATGGGTTGTGCCAGCAGTCTGTGGACGAGCGTTGTCACGGATCAACACAATTCCTAAAGTCAGCATTTCTCTTCGTTTGTGACTCTCCGCAAACGTCGTATAGTACGAAGATCTTCAAAACAACGTCAATGATGATATGAAATCATTGGTGGCAACAGTCTTTGAAGCGGGTGTTGCAAAGCTCCTGCACAGGTACGATAAAGGTCCCAATCTTTTCGGTGATTATATTGAAAAGTAAGCATAAGTGGACAAAACTTTTAGTAATAAAATAATTGTGTTCTACGAACTTGTCTTTTATTTATCGTTTATCGGAGGTTGAAAAAAACGGCCCTCATACAATGCGATTACAGAGGTCTTAACCAAGTAAGGACCTTGAAATTGTTTTGTATACCAATTAATCACCAAGATTCACTAGTGATGGGACAAAAATAAATCAACAGCTATTCTGAAGCAGTTTCATCAAAACAACAACTATTTTAAATATTTTCACCCCTAAAACTGTTTCATAAAACACTTCTGGAAATTGTGTTCTTTCATGTTTCGCCTCCCAGCAACAGACTCGTGCAACAATATCACTAACGCCTGAATAGTTTTTTCACTTATTGCAACAGTTACTACGCTACGATTGTTGAGTTCCATAACGTAAATATTTTGTCATTGCTTCCAAAGTTTACCGCAAGGTGCGCGGTCTGATATTATCGCGAAATTCAATTGCACTAAACAAAATCATTCCCTCTTGTTAACGCGCAACAATGCTTTGCTTCCACAATTTGATAATTTCCTCTTCAGTGCACCTAGTGAATGGTTTCATTTGGCGCATTGTGATTTTATCGAAGTATTGTATGTATCTCAACAGTATTTGTTGCTACACAACTTGTGTGCAACAGTTTTGCAGCTGATCAATGCGGCGAAACAGTTTAGGGAATTTCTGCTGCAGGAAATTGTTATTTCGAAATGGTTTCGTGATTGCAACAGAAATAGATTTAATGTTTCGCAAAAAGAACAACTTTTCATACCTCTACTGTTCACATTCATTGCTATAAATTTGAATTGTTTTTGTTACCTCTAAACTCTAATACTATTGCAATTACAATGCTATTACAGAGGTCTTAACCAAGTTAAGGAGATTTTTGCTTTAGTGTGTTAATATTATAATAATTGTGATTTTATGCAACTATTTATGCTAAGATAATTACCACCAAACCTATGAAAGCCTGTACATGTTTATATCCAAAGTATAAATACATATTAATGCAAGAGACATAATAAAGCAATTGCTCAGCCAATTATGAACCTACAATAGATGTATTAACCTCTGAAAGGCGGATTACGAAATTTCAAGAGGAAAATGTTGCTTAATGCCTCAGCACTGAAGGAAATGTCTGTTTTTGCTTTCTGCGCAGCTGGTCACGCAGTGCACACTAGCCGATTCATAGGAGGTTCTTTAGATTAGATTAGAAAGCATAGTGTAGGTTCGTTTAGGCCAGCAAGCCACTGAAACATAGAACTTGTCAAGGAATGTACATATATAAAATGTATAAAGCTCTAGTGCTAAAAGCACAGGCTACAAAAATATCAGAATAGACAGATAATCGCATCATTTGGCTTTTGAGGCCTGTATGCCACTGCACTATACTAATGTGCTCCATAAAAACATATCTACTTCCTTTTTTAAATGCACATATAAACAGAGTATAAAAATAGTGTTAAAATGTATAAATTAAAATAATTTCATTATTTAATACTGATGTAATGTTGTTTTGTAATGATAGTTTTCTAATCATGCGACAGTATTTTAGTATAACTCATATAATATTAGTTTAATTATTAATTTATCATATTTAACATAGGAAATATACGCTCAGTTGGAAGGCCTCACCTTGTTTTCTCAAGGTTGCACCGGTGGCTAAAAGTCACAAACATTTTAATGCATTAAGGACATAAGTACGAGAAAGCTAGGGACTCTACCTTTTAAACCGGACAAGGGGACTTTTGCTTTGTAAAACCTAGTATCGTGGGTATAATATAAAGAAAAATACCCGATAGCCACGTGATGGCACCACTTTTCGCGCTCTTCCTCAACCAAAGAGGAGGGCAAAACTGTGAAGTTTTTCTATATAAGTGATGTGCGGATGAGAAATCGGGAGTAACAAAGAGTAACAATGAGAAGTCGGGGTTATTACGTACAGAATCGGACGTAGACAGATACATCGCAGGAGACGCTACGAGTAACGCATAAGTACAACATATCCTGTAAGAAATCGCGCGCCACATATATCGCCGAAAGTTATTGTCTACAAAATAAGCAGATGGGTAATTATCATAGTGAATATTGTACAAGCTTATAAACTTCGGGCCACAGTTACTAAGGCCAATCCAAGTGGAGGTAGTGCTTAATAAATACGATTTCATCAAGTTCGCGATTAATTATGTCGGGAGTTGCTTGTCGGGTAAGTGGCTCAACGAACTCGTATTCACGAATAAATGAAGTATCCAGTGAATGAAGTGAACTTTTTCTTTAATTGAGTCTAACCAGTGTGACATACCCTGTCATCCCCCCCACCCTGAATAAGAGATTCATCTACCAGAAGGAGCTCAGCCGGTGCCATCACGGGAACTTGCAGGTATGTCCACTAACTACAGAGAAATTCACCAGCATTAACCCGCGACCAACTCCAGGTAGACTCACCTGACAGCGACATACTGGCACCCTAACGTGAACGTCACCAGACAAGACCGCGGCAATCATCGATATCATACTTACTTCTAGTAATTATATAAAACTAAAATATGATTATCGTATTTTGTACACTCCTAAGTGCATACATGTCAACAATTTACAATACACATTTGCAAACAAGTTATAGTATTTACTTTGAAAACTACATATCTGCAAGTATGTACCAGAGAGTAAAATATGTAGGATCTGCTATTACAGACCTTGTATCATAGCTGAATACTAAAAAAAAATATTCGACACGTTCATGCAAGTCAAGGTATACAGCAGTTTAATTTGAGTATAAAACACGTACACTAATATGCACAAAATGCAATACATTATAATACTTATACATAATTGATTATTACGGTATTGTCAGACAGATTTATCACTTAAATATTCATCTTTACACAATCGACAAGCAGTTGGTGATCTCTAGTCTAGATTGAAAACCCACAATGCCACGGATTCATAAAATAGTATCATAATAATGCAATCTTGCAACTGTTTCAGTTTCTCTGGTTTTCATTTGTCAGTTTCATTGTTTCATTGCGCATTGGAGAATAATAAGCCTAAGGCATTCTTGATACAACAAGTATAACACTCATAACAAATATGTTTTTCATTTTATTAGGTTGTGCCATGGCACGGAGGCGCCATCCCAGTAGCCGATCTTAGATTGGGCGCAGCGCCTCAAGTAGGCTAAGTGGTCAGTTTTGCTTCTAACTTAAAACCTGAAGGGTCACTGTGTAAAGCAATACCGGCAGATGGCGCGGATGTGTACTCAATGCTAAGACTCTTTAAGTGTCTGCAGGATTGACGGGCGGCTTGACAGTGGAGCAGTTGAGCGAGACTGGGCTTCGCGTGTCTCGGGTGGCCTTTCTACTTGCTGCCTTTCATCGTTCATTCCCTTCATCCTGTTCTTTAGGGGGTGTTACCATTGGTTGCAATGCGCTAGATGTCAAACCTCCGTTGTATCTCCCTTTTATACCAGTTTCATTGCTATTATTCGTGTATATAAATCAGCTTCCTCTGCAGTTTCGATCTTAATAAGTCAAGGAACATAGACAATTTTATACCCCATTAAAACTTTTAATTGTGAATGTGAATGGCACCCCAAGGTAAAAAAAATCTGATGTAAACCATTCACATGACATGAATTATTGGGTACAATGCAATACCTTCTCTATTCACTATGCACATAGTACGTATAGAGAAAGTAAAAACTTATATATTAAACCTTAACTAAATAGCATCACATTAAAAGAACCAGTACAGAAAGTAAATGACCTTCATTTCACATTTCACAACTTGTTTTTGAACCTTTTTTTTTTATTTTCTCTACACATACTATGTACATACTGTACAGAAAAGGTATTGCATTCTACCCAAAATTTCGATTCCGAGATTTCATTGGAAATGGATGTTTTAGGATCCCCTGTATCCAAAAAAAGTATTTTCAGAAAAAGGTCCGTGTGGTGTGTGTATGTCCGAGTGTTAGTGTGTCCTTGTGTCGGTGAGCATGTTAACTCAAAAACGAAAATGCGGTAAAATACCAAACTTGGTATTTAAGTTTATCATCATCCTGGGATGCGATGCGAAGATTTTGGGAAAAATCCCCCCACCCCAAACTACCTTTTACATGAAAATTTTTTCGAAAATGTCGATTTTCTCAAAAATGACTATGATGATTTTGATTAAAATCACTATATATAAGATATTTACATAACAAATAAAAAGTATATCTTGAATTTTCAGGGAATAGCCTTTGAAGACAACTTTATTCTGGATAACTTTTTTTTAATTTTGCATGACTGGTAAACCGTAATAGATCACCTTAAAACACATAGTTTATGCTATAAACATTTTTTTCGTAAAATTAACCGTTTTAGAAATATTCTATATCATTGGTTTCAGTTTTAAAATACCTAAAGCTTTTCTCATACGGGAAATTGTCAACTCCAGGCCACGCACAGAAACGGATATCAAATCCTTAGCAACCACATTTTAAAGCATTTGACTGTCGGTCTAGCCTAGTGTATGCCCTGATTTTCCTCCTATTTATAAAGGATCTAATTAATATGACCGTCTTTGCTAACGTTTATCTCGATTAGCATGCAATAGATACAAGATTAAGTTTATTAGCAATAAAGAGATTTAGAGAAAGTCATGTAACTGAACACATCAGATTTTTACTTTTTCTTTTCTGTATAATTATTGAATTTCTGTATGAAATACAAGGCTCCACTTGCGCACACGTTTGCATCTCAGGTTTTCGTTATTTTTAATTTACTCAACTCTGGCTATAACAATTCTCATTAAAATAGCATATAATATTTGTCTGTAAGATAAAACGTATTACTTGAATTTTCTGAGAAGGACCTGCGAATTCCTTTCCTCAATGGGTCATTACACCGGTCATTTTACGTGAGCCCACTTTCTTTTTCACCAGCAGTCGCTGGGAATTAAAACCCTTAACTAATGGCTTTGAAGGATGGCTAGTCCATTACGTTTCGTCTTAATGATGATGGCTTCTTGGAATCGCTTATTATGGTATGTGCACACAATAAAATTAGAACAAATATGATGTGTATCATTCACAGGGCTTTCTCTATATCCCTGCAACAAATTATTCTTAAAAAGCTTATACTTCTATTTACTTCATGCTAATCTAGAAAAATTAGCAGAAATAGTCGTATTAACTTCTTCCTTGTAAGTAGAAAGGAAATAAGGGAGTAGCATAGCTTAAAGCGGTAGTCAAAAGCTGGTTACCATGTGACTGTTTTTATGGACATGAGTTGACAAATTACTGTAAGAGAGAAGTTAAGATTTTCGACCCTGAAAATAAAAACAAGGAATATCTCAAAAACGATAAACTCCAAGAAAAAATATATACAACATAAATTGTGTGGTTTAATGTGCTCTACACTTTTTGTGTGCTAAGTTGTTGTCTATCTCTTACAGTTTAGCAGTTATACAAAATCCCGGAAAATTCACTCAAAATAAAGCAGTCTTCAGAGGCTATTCCCAGAAAATTCAAAATATACATTTTATTTGTCAGGTAAATATCTTAAATATACGATATTTTAATCAAAATCGTTATCCATTTTTTAGAAAATCAACATTTTCGAAAAAAGCTCCATATAAAGGGTAGTTTGGGGTGGGAGGATTTTTCTCAAAACCTTCGTATCGCATTCCTGGAAGATACTAAACTTAAATACCAAGTTTGGTATTCTACCGACTTTTAGATTTTGAGTTATCGTGTTCACAAACATATGGACACACGGACACACCAACACACCGATACACGGACACACACGGACCTTTTTCTGAAAATACTTTTTTGGATACAGGGGACCCTAAAACATGTATTTCCAGTGAAATCTCGGTATCGAGTTTTTTGGTGGAGTGCAATACCTTCTCTATACACTATGTATATAGTTCGTATAGAGAAAATAAAAATGGCATATTTAGCAGAATAATTCTTGATTTAGAGGGTTAATTGCTATAGCCACCTGATTTATGCTTCTCATAGATTTAAAAAATCACCTAAGCTACCAGAGAATCTAAACACAGATAACATTTGAAATATGGGTATTCATATCATTACGCTATGTAGACCAGAAATTTGTCTAATTAATTTGACTAAGAGTAAGCTATTTAGTCATTATTAACAGTATTTTATCTAGATTGATAAGCAGGTATTATATAAGACACCTAATGTTAACCTTATCTGGATAGGTATGTTTAAGTAGTAGTACAGAACTGGAATATTCAGGAGTCAAGAAATGCTATTTATTATTCATTTTTACTTTCATTACACGCACTATGTGCATAGTGTACAGAGAAGGTATTGCACTCCACCCAAAAATTCGATACCGAGATTTTTCCGGAAATATATGTTTTAGGATCCCTTACATCCAAAAAAAGCATTTTCACAAAAAGGTCCGTTTGTGTGTGTGTGTGTGTGTGTGTGTGTGTGTGTCCGTGTGTCTATGAACACGATAACTCAAAAACGAAAAGTCGGTAAAATACCAAACTTGGTATTAAAGTTTAGTATCTTCCTGGGAGGCAACAGGAAGGTTTTGAGAAAAATCCCCCACACCAAACTACCTTTTACAAACTACCTTTTACTCGAAAATTTTGATTTTCTCAAAAATGTCTCTAACGATTTTGATTAAAATATCAAATATTAAAGATATTTATCTGACAAAAAAAATGTATATCTTGAATTTTCTGGGAATAGCCTCTGAAGACTACTTTATTCTGGACAGACTTTACGGAATTTTGCATAACTGCTAAACCGTAAGACTTAGATAAAAACTTACCAGAAAAGAGATGTAGAGCACGTTGAAACACATAATTTACGTTATATACATTTTTTTCGTGGAGTTGATCTTTTTTGAGACATTCATTTTTTTGTTTTCAGCTATGAAAAACTTATTTTTCTCATATAGGAATTTTTCAACTCCTGTCCATATAAACAAAGGAACTTCACATAGCAACCAGCTTTTGGCTATCATTTTAACCTATGGTACACCCTTATTTCGCTCCTACTTACAAGGAAACAAGTAATAAGACTATTTCTGCTAATGTACCTCGAGTAACATAAAGTAAATAGAGGCATAAGCTTTCTAACAATAATTTGTTACAGAGATGTAGAGAAAGTCATGTGAATGGTACACATCAGATTTTTACTTTCTCTACACGTACTATATACATAGTGTATAGAGAAGGCATTGCATTCCACCAAACAATTACATACCGAGATTTCACCGGAAATATATGTTTTAGGGCCCCTGTATCCAAAAAAGTATTTTCAGAAAAATATCCGTGTGTGTGTGTGTCCGTGTGTCTGTGAATACAATAACTCAAAAACGAAAAGTCCGTAAAATACAAAACTTGGTATTTATGTTTAATATCTTCCAGGGATGCGATACGAAGATTTTGAGAAAACTCCCCCCAACGCAAACTACCCTTTACATGGAACTTTTTTCGAAAATTTTGATTTTCTAAAAAATGGTTCTAACGATTTTGATTAAAATATCGTATATCAAAGATGTTGAACTGACTAATAAAATTTATATTTTGAATTTTCTGGCAATAGCCTCTGAAGACTACTTTATTCTGAGTGGATTTTACGGAATTTTGCATAAAATGCTAAACCGTAAGTGATAGATAAAAACTTACCACACAAAAAATGTAGAGCAGGTTAAAACGCACAATTTATATCATATACATTTTTTTCGTGCAATTGGTTGTTTTTTGTTTCAGCTTTAAAAACTTATACTTTTCTGCTGCAGGAGTTTCTCAACTTCAGTGACATAGCAACCAACTTTTGACTATGAATTTAACCTATCGTACTCCCTTATTTCGCTTGTACTTACAAGGAAGCAGGTGTGAAGACTAATTCTGCTAATTTTTACTCGATTAGAATGAAGTAAATAGACGCACAAGCTTTTTAACAATAATTTGTTGCAGAGAAGTAGAGAAAGTCTCAGATATTTTATCTGTGACTCCACATAATCTATTTTATATTAGGGAATGTTTTCTTTGCTTTCAATGTTTACATCTAATATTCACTTAATAACTTAATAACTTTTTGGAAGACTCGTTGTAGAATTCTGAAAACTATACGCTTTATCAAAGATTGTTTCGATATGTATAAATTAATGAACGGTGGAATACGTCCATGTTTTCAATATTAATTAAGAAGAGTATAACAAAACTTTTGAACCACTAAAATAATTCTTTAGAATCATATTTACCATTATCGAGGCCTTGGAAATAAGCAGACAAGAAAGAGAGAGGAGCGCATAAATTCTCCTTCCACAGTCCACGCACATCTTTGTATTGTGTAAACAGCTCTGTGAGTGATGAACGTTCCGAAGACATCATAAGCTGAAAATAGGATTTGCCACCGTGGATCATATTTGCCAATTCTTTATGGCTGCGTTGGAGTCATATTTTAACATAGAGAAGATAAAACAGCAATAATTCTAAATTTTGCAAAGCTTTTCTGTCATAAAATGCCAGTGCCTGACAATACAATGAACCGAGGCTAACTAAATATACATTTACTATTCAAGCTGTGGGATAACTTGAATTTGCTAAGCATGGAAAAAGTTTGCCTTTTAAATTTAGAAAAGCTGAAACAGAAACCTTAGTACCTTCATATTATGCTTTGGTACGTTTATAGTAACATAGGATCTTCAGAAATTACGAATAAAGCTCTTAAGATCTAGTACAGAGGATGAAATCCATTATTCAAATGTCTACAATTCCTCGTTAAACGTAATACAATACCAGAACAGGACAGATTTTAACAATTTTATATTTCCTTTATTACATTTTAAACCCCTTAATTAATAAAATTTGAGATAATATCAATAATTAATTCACCTAGTTATAAACTTAATAAATAAGCTTATGCCTTGAAATCTTCCTCTTCTGTTGGACGAGTTCCTAAACTATTCAAAATTCAGCGACAGTTCACAACATTACCTTCTGTTTGAGAGTATTTTAGCTAACGATTTGGGCAAATGGAAACTGACCGAGGTAAACAAAGCTCTACCTAACTGTAGCCAAATTTAACGTCATTCTATATTTTACCACGAGGCTATAGTACGATGCACACGAAAATGACTTGGAGTACAGTGCGCCTAACATGGTGGCTACCCCCCCCCCTTCCACACACATCGGAATAAGAAAGTTAACCAACGAATTAAGGTGAAAACAACCCGATTACATGTATTCCAAGCAGTACAGATAAATGGCCATAATGTGATGCTTAAGTAAACAAAATTCAGAGTTTAAAAAGCAAAACCCGATAAGTTTTATAATGGTACAGCTTATGTTATATTTATTTATCATTTATCAATGCCGCAGAATTTTCTAGCACAGCTATGAATAACCTTTAGTTTCTGATTGTCAAAATTCTCATGTAATAAATGTTGACTTTTACTGTCTTGTATATATGTTGTAAATGGAAATGGCGTGTTATTTATGGACGCTCTTTAACTGCTATGGTTCTCAGCGTCCCATTCTATACTGGGCGTGAAAGACCGCTTAATTTTGCTCAGAGGCCTCTCTTATCAGGCTTGAGGTTCTTTTACGTGCCGTAAATCTACGACACGGGACCCACGGCTTTACTTCCCTTCCGAAGGAAGCCATGCTAAGGATTTTTACGCCCGAAAAAATCCATCGTGCTCCGCCGGGTTTGAACCCGCGACCTTGGATATACGAAGTTAGCATGGTAACCATTACACCACGGAGGTCGACATATATGTTGTAATTAAGTCCGTTGGCAAGCATAATACATTGTTGTAGAAGAGGAAGAATAGTCAACTTTTGAAATTATTGAACGATATTTTCGACTTAATTAACCACTGAGAATATCCTTTTTCCTTGGTGACCTGGGAAAATGGAATCTTTGTGGTTACCAGTTTTGTTTCTATTCTTTATGTATGCTAAGGATTATATCGGTAAATAATGTAATACTTATGTTAATTAAAAATGTATGATTTCTTTGAGAAGGTGCTAAAGTTTAAAATGTCATCTACTCCAGGTAATAATTTAAAAATTACCTGAGTACTCACTTGATGGCTGTTCGTCTCCAAACTGTACAGAGGTTAGCAAAGATAGTGCCGTTACATTTGTTCCTTATTTTTCGTTATTTAATGATGGCAGGATCCCCTTATCAATTATGTTAAAGACCTACACGGTCTCCTATTACTTTAAATAAACTGAGCGCGAAAGAGCTGAGAAACGGAAGCATTTTATCTCAGTGGCTGCAAGACTCTCGCTAGATGTATACCTCTACTGTTGGGGTACGTTAAAAATCTAGCACTCAAATCCTGACCAATGAAAAGCCGTTGATTTCGGGTTAGGCGCGAAAGAAAGACAAACATTATGCGGAGTGGTTACATGAAATTGCCTTGAAAGTTTGGCCCTCTTTATTACATGTGCTATTTGAAAAGAACAAAGCATATGGAAAACCAAACTGAAAATTGTTGCCCTTATTGAGTAAGAATGTATGTCTGCAATGCTATATTATTCCAAGAACGGGGGCAAACTGATGGAAGAAATACCACGAACGGGGTTTCTTGACAAGTTTTAAATTATAACAATAGTTCATATTCAGGAACCGAGTTATACCAAACCCAAATTGAGCAAGAGTGTTTGACTGCGGAGCTATATGGAATATTTCAAAGAACAGGGGAAAACTTTTGAAAGAAAAACCACGAACAAGCTGAACAAGCTCATATTAAAAGCAATATTAAAGTTGATATTAAGGAACCGAATTATAAACAAACGAACCGCGTAAAACGAAGAAGCGTTTAAAAAACATCTTAATTTCGCATCGCTTGAAAATGTTTGGAAGCTTTATAGAATTTTCTTGCAAAAATTCGGATAGCAAAATTGTTTTAAAATTCTGAAGTAATTTTGGAAAGGTAGAATCGAAATAAAAATAAATGTTACTGACATAGTCAGAATCCGAACCACCAATATCCAGTTTCCCAGGCCGCTGCTCTTCCATCTGAGTTTCTAAATCGATGCTGGCAGTCAGGAAGGTTTTCTGGTATTAGCGTGAAAATTCTGAACTTCTCTTGAGATAACATACGCCACTGTCGACCTGCATACATTTATTCTTCTGATTCTACTTTTCCAGCTTACGGAAGAACAATTAGAACTAAATTGATAATGTTTTAGCAAGGAATAAAAAACTACGTTGGACCCTTGTGCATCCCCATCATGAAACAGTAATACATCAATCATTTGTCTAGGTGGAACCAAGTGGAGCCATGAATGTGGGAGGAGTGTCTATATTAAATCCTTACCAACTTAACACAACTTTTTCTGGCTTTTTAGTGGTACGATTTTTGCTCTCAAGCGTACTTGGAGACTAGAGTATTACTTGTATTAGGTAGTCCGTCGAGGTAGTGAAGTGGGATATGCCGCCGATGTTTCACATCGTTTTGCATAAATATAGACGGATTTTTATCCATTAATAGGAACACTGGCTTTAGAGAATTACAATTATAATGGATAAAGGAGAAGATTAGCCATCAAAAGCCTTTAGATCGTTGTTCAAGTAATAAAGAATAGGGGAAATAAATTAAACTATCTTTATTGATCATTCGAAATTAAAAACCAAATCCTGAAACTTTGGGTAGGCCTGCTACTGCAATAAAAGTTTCAGAATTTGCACACAGGCTGAAAGTTTTGCATGGCCACCAACGCAACTGAACTTATTTAAACTCTACTAAGAGCGAATTGTCTGACACAGTCGAAGGAATGCCAAGGGCGGAAGAGGGGCGTCCAAGAGTCTCCTCCTTGGCTATTGTTGACGTCTTTGAATTTGCTGTCTTTGACCTCTACCGTATCCCGGAGGACCAAGTAGACAATGACTAAGGAGATGGAACTAGTGTGGCATAAAAAGTGGAAACAATGAAGAAACACGAGTGACGCAAAAAATGGGAGAGGGAATCCTAAGTTGAATACGAACTGGATGAAAATAAAGAAAATGGTAGTTAACATGGAGGACATGGAAGATGGGGTTCTTGGATGAGGAGCCAACTTTCCAGAGAAATGGAGCTGCTTTTCTTCGCAGAATGACGAGGGAAGATGGAGCTGAAGGCGGCGCCCTTCGTGTTGAACCATGAAGAGGTAAAGTCTCTCTCGTACAGTGGCGGACTGGCTAAATACTTTTCAAATCTTACTTAAGCTGATAAAATTGTGCAAAATGAAAGAGCTAGATAGGTCCAAATAAAATGTGTCTTTAAACCTTAACACTCAGACGTGCAAATATGATTTAAAGTATGAATATTCACATGAGGTGCAAATTTCTAGATCTATTGCTGAACTGTCTTGTGTGAACTAGTTTTTAAAATGCCCGTCTATGATTAAGTTTATTAGACTTCTTGTACTAAAATGTTTTACTGTGCAATCAAATCAAATTACAGAAAGTAGAAAAACATGGCACTAGAATCTTTGGGGATATTCCGCTCGTGAAATTCTAATGCCCGATTATTTTCCTTCTATTCAGCAATATCTACACAGTTACACTTACGATATATGCTGTAATTATAAAGCGAAAAAAAAAAAACTGATGTGTTACACTCACATGACTTTCTCTAGCTGCTCTACAAACAGACTTCTTACAAAGGATTGTTCTACTTCATACACTATGCTAATCGAGTTAAACTTTAGTAGAAGTTCTTATTACTTGGTTCCTTATAAGTAGAAGTGAACTAAGGGAATGCACTAGCGTATAGTGACAGTCAAATGTTTTAATAGCTATTGTATTGCGATTATCATTGCAAATCGCTTCTTTGCTTGGCTAGTAGAACAAAAGAAAAACGGACTCTTCCTGTCTGAGAAAAGTATAAGCACTTTACAATTGAAACATAACAAAGAATACCTTGAAAACGGTAAACTCCACGAAAAACTATATATAGCATAAACTGTGTATTTTAACAGGATCCACATTTTTTGCGTAGCAGTGTTTGGCTATCTCTTACGGTTTTTGAAACATTTAAAAAAAGTATTTCAAAATAAACATGTCTTCAGAAGCTATTCCCAGAAAATTCAAGATATACACTTTATTTGTGATGGAAATGGCTTTAATATGTGGTATTTTAACCAAAATTGTTATAGACATTTTTAAGAAAAACAAACTATTCTAAAATTATTCCGTGTAAATGGTATTTTGGGGTGGAACTTTCTTGAAAGTCTTCGTGTTGCATCCTTGGAAGAAACCAAACTTAAATACCAAGTTTGGTATTTGATCTTCTTTTCGTTTTTGATTTATGCTGACCACAGACAGACAGACAGACACACAAACACGGACTTTTTTCTGAATTTTTTTTTTGTTTTAAGTGGTCCAAAAACATGTATTTCCGGTGAAATCTCAGTATCAAATTTTTGGGTGGAATACAATACCTTCTTAGATTGACCATTGTACATACGGGGCTAGAGAAAGTAATATAGCATACTGGAATATTTCTTAAATGTATAAAATGACTCTCTTACGGTGCAAATGTATGTCAAACAGTGCGCACGAATCTGGAATATGCAGATGTATCCCTGATGAGATGTTAACCCGTTATGCTAGTAAAGCAATGAAATGTGCTACATGATAAGCTGTCTAAGTAGTAGGACATACTTGTTGGAAATTAATCTACAAAGAAAATTTAAAACGTCTCACTTTCCATTTGCAATTATATTCTTACTAGAGAAACTACCAATTTGGCCGTTTTGGTGTAGTAAACATAACTATGATACCAATTCATACAAAAAAATGTCGTATACATAACACCATGCACGGCTTATATGAGGAGGCGAAAAAGTTGAATAAATCATTTCCAAAACTTGCATACCTAAGGCGTTTTCATATTCTCCACTAGAGGTTATATCTCGTTTTATTAACGCGTTTTAGAAGCTATTTTCTAATGTTTCGAACAGATTATAATAAAATAACATCTCGAAACTTCGAATAATTCAGAAGCATAAAAGACGAAAATCATGTCACATTCACATGACTTTCTATCTCTGTAACATATTATTGTTAAAAGGGAGTTGCTTACACTAAAGTGTTAGTCAAATCTTTTAAAAGCTGGTTGCTATGGGATAAGTCCATTTCTTTGAAGTTCAGCTTGGAGCAAAGCAAACAAAAAGCTGACGCCAAGCCAGAAGAATGATGTGACAGGCTCTTTGTTAACAGGGTTTCTTTTGTCCAGGCACGTACCAACGACTCACGCCGGGCAAAATCTTAAAATTCGGAAAAGGGTAATTTTCCATTGTAGAACACGTTTCACGTGGGTGTTATGGTGCATCCTGGGATGAGAACAGTGGCTTTTGGGTAATATTTGCGTCAATGGCGCGGCCTTTCTGTCCAATCAGAAACCAGCCGCCATGACGGTATTTTTAGTGTATAAGAAGCACAGTAAGGCACATCGGGGCTGGCTGTCGCTGTCTCTTGGCTGTCTGTTGTAATACTGCCGTGCTGTCGGTTGTCATGCTAAACGTCACATGAGTTAAATCTTCGCACAAAGTCAAACATTGTAACTCTTTAACGATACTTTGTAGTTAACAGCGCTCTAAGTCAGGTATATTTAAAGTTAGTGACGTGCATTAAATTAAATTTTGTACAGCGGAATCAAGAAACAAGAAGTACAAATAAGTACGTGTGAATAACCAAGTACTAAAGTTCCTAGGAAATGTTTTAAGTTAGAAGAATTGTGAAGCAAAGTGCTTATCTCGCACCTCCTAGAAATAATAAATCGAGTAAAGTTACGTATGTCTACGTCATTTATAAGATCACTCCCTAGACTACCCCTATTAGCTGTACCACCCCGAGAGAGTCTACTATCGTGCAGACTGAGCCACGCACCATTACTACAAATCTGGGCAGTAAGCCAAGAACCCAGCATCTGGTGCTCTGAATGTGGTGATTAGGGCACATAAGGCCACCGCACTTCCCATAAATACACACGGACCTTGTTCTAATTTTAATCAGGGGTCTCAAAACATGTATTTCCTGTGTAATCTCGGTATCGAATTTTTGGGTGTAATAATATACCTTCTCTATACACTACGTACATAGTACGTGAAGAGAAATAGAAATATGATTTGTTCGATTCACATGATATCCTCTAGCTATACGGCAAACAAACCTTTTATTTTAAAGACTATCCTTCTTCTACATCATACTAATCGAGATAAACATAAGTAGAATTAGTCTTACTACCAGCTTTCTTATAAATAGAAAGGAAATTTGAAAAAAACACAAGCTAAAGCGATAGCATCGTCCTTTAAAAGCACGTCGCTATGTGTAACAATTGAAATCATTCCTCTTTGCATGTCATCCCACTTAGGTTTAAAACTGAAATCAATAATCCGGAATATCTCGAAAATGGCTAATTGTACAAAAAAAAAAAAAAAAAAAAAATGTATGACATTTTTTTGTAGTACGCTTTTGTATGCCTCTTACGGTTTGTCAGTTAAACAAGACTCACCGAATGAGAAGGCCTTCAGAATCGATTGCCCGAAAATTAAAGATATACATTTCATTTGTCATAAAAATATCTTGAATCTAAATGATCTCAAAATCATTAGATCTATTTTTGCGAAAATCGAAATAGGAGGTAGTGGGATTTTCTTGCAAATCTTCATGTCACCTCCTTGGAAGATACTCAGATTAAATACAAAGCTTGGTATTTAACGGACTTCTCGTTTTTGAGCTATGCTGCCCACAGACACACAAGGAACTTTTTCTAAAAATGCCTTTTTTTGGATCAGGGGTCTCAAAATATGTATTTCCAGTTAAATATCTGTGAAAAATTTTGGGTGCACTACAATACTTTCTCTATACACTATGTAATAGCACGTGTAGAGGAAGTAAAAACAACACTTTTTTAAGAGATCTATGTGTGTGTGTGTGTCTCCGTGAACCCCAAAACACAAAAATGTCAGTAAAATACGAAATTTTGTATTTATTTTAAGTTTAGTCTCTTCTAACGATGCAAAGACAATTTTTTTTTTTAGGAAATACTCACAGCCTAACTACCCATAACATGAAAATGTTTTGAAAATATTGAGTTTCTGAAAAATTACAACTATTTTGATTAAAATACCTTATATTAAAGGTATTTAAATGACAAATAAAATGGTATTTTGAGTTTTATGGAAATAACTTCTGAAGACTTGTTTATTCTGAATGAATTTGCTGAAATTTTTGTAACTGGTAAAACGCAAGAGACACAAAACCACTTAATACACAAAAATTTAGATATCGTCGAAACAGACATTTATGTGCTGTACATGAAATTGTAAACTCCGGGCATTGCAAATAAACGAATTTCAACCACAAGGCAACCAGCTTTTTAAAGATTTATCTATCACTTTAGCCAAATGAATTCGCTTATTTCCCTCCTACGCACAAGAAGGCAAGTAGTAATGCAACTTCTGCTAATTTTATCACGATTAGCATGAAGTAGATATAAGAATAGATTTTTCAGCAATAATTTGTTACAAAGATGTTGAGAAAGTCAAGTGAATTGAACAGAAACATATAGATATTAGTTAGTTTTAAATGGAATATTAAGGGGATAAAAATGTAATATTGGAAACAGGTATTTATTTAGTATAATAAAGTACACCTGATTTCTAATCAAAAAGTGTAATAAATTAGAATAAGTAATTGAAGCTCTAACCTTTATATCCATAATCGTATCAACAACCTTTCACGAAAATTTATTCAATAGTTACTAAATTCCTAGCGATTCATAAATATTAAATAGTAGCCGATTCGTTTATGCTAATGTTAGCTCTGCCCGGATATTGAAGAATGCCAGCTTTTACACTGCTGAGACTTGTTTGATTTTTACTTTCTCTATACGCACTATGTAAAAGGCTTTTCAGAAAAAGGTCCGTGTGTGTGTTTCCGTGTGTCTGTGAGCACGATAATTCAAAAACGAAAAGTCAGTAAACTACCAAACCTGGTATTTAAGTTTATTATCTTCCACACGAAGATTTTAAGAAAATCCCCCCACCCCAAACTACCCTTTACATGGAACTTTTTTTCGAAAATTTTTATTTTCTAAAAAATGGCTCTCACGATTTTGATTAAAATATCTTACATTAAAGATATTTACCTGACAAATAAAATATATATTTTGAATTTTCCAGGAATTGACTCTGAAGACTACTTTATTCTGGATCAATTTTACGGAATTTTGCATAACTGCTAAACCGTAAGAGATGAACAAAAGCTTACCACACAACAAATATAGAGAAGTTTAAAACACACAATTTATGTTATATACATTTTGTTCGTGGAGTTTATTGTTTTTTAGATATTCCTTGTTTTGATTTTCGAGAAAATCTCCCCTCCCCAAACTACCCTTTATGTGGAAAAATGTTCAAAAATTTTGATTTTCTCAAAAATGGCTCTAACGATTTTTATTAAAATACCGTATATTAAAGATACTTATGTTTCAAATAAAATGTATATCTTGAATTTACTGAGAATAGGCTCTAAGGAACACTTTATTCTAAATGAATTTTTAGGTAACTGGTAAACCGTAAGACCTAGAGCGAAACTTACTACACAAGAAATGTGGACCACGTTAAAACGCACACTTTTTGTCATACACGTTTTTTTCGTCCAATTTAAAATTTCTGAAATATTCCTTGTCATTTATTTCAGATTGAAGATAAACCTTTCTCGCATGGATAGTTGTAAACTCCTGACTCTCCATAAAACGAATTTGAAACACATGGCAACCGGCTTTTAAAAGATTTAACATTCGTTTTAGCCTAGTGTACTCCCTTATTTTCCTCCTACTGACAAGAAAGCAAGTAATTAAGAAACTTTCTGCTAATGTCTATCTCGAATACATAAAGTAGATATAGGAATATGATTTTTAACAATAATCTGTTACAAAAAATGTGGAGAAAGTCATGTGAATGGAACACGTCAGATCTTTTACCACGTACTATGTAATTAGGAGGTGGAAAGAGTATTACATTCCACCCAAAACTTGTTGGTAGAGATTTCACCGAAATGTTTTTGAGGTTCCCTGAATACTAAGTGAGCATTTATAGAAAAAGGTCCATATATGTGTGTTTGTGTGTGTCTCTCTGTATGTCCCTGTACTCTAAAATAATTCTTAAATAATTCTAAAACGAAAATATTAAATACCGACTTTGTATTTAAGTTCAGTATGTTTCAAGGATAAGACACGAAGATTTTCAAGAAGATTTCTGAGCCAAAATGTCCATTACATGGATAAGTTTTCAAAAATATTGTTTTTCTCAAAAATGGCTCAAGCAATTTTGATTTAAATACCGCATTTTTAAGATATTTTCATCTCAAAATCTATAACTTCAATTTTTTGGGAATAACGCCTTGAAGCCGTCTTCATTCTAAATTACTTTAGCATACCTGTAAACTAAAGAGATCTGCACAAAAATGAAAATCTCATTAAAACACAGGATCTATGCTTCAAACTTTTCTCAACCGGAAGTCATTATTCGTTTTTATTTTCCTGGTCATGTTGAGAGTAAGCATTTCAAATCCACCACATACCAACCGGCTCTTACAATATTTGACTTTTGCTTTAGCTGACAGTATTGCCTCATCCTCTTGTACAAGAAAATAGTACAATATAATCATTTCTGTTAATGTTTATCTAGATAATCGTGAAGTAGGTGGATAAAAAATAAGCTTTTGCACTAAGCACTATGTTGCTATTGTATGTAGACCCCTGGGTGGAAGCGCGAGATGAAGGGAGACATCAGGTATGCCGAGCAACTGCGCGGCCGAGAACGGCTCTTTAGATTCTGGTAGTTTTTCATCCCTCTGCTAGATATTGCTAAGGAGTCGCCCCAGCGGAGAGAACAGCAGTTACAAAGGGAAATGCCATCACCTCGGCCGCAGCACAACCTTCGACGCTTCTATCTGGAAACTCGGAATTGAAGGATGAAATGAAACGAAACGGAGGTACGGGAAGTTCTGGGGATGAAAGAAACTTCCCTGGAATTCGCTTTGTGACCCAGGACTATCCTCGAAAAACCCATGGGTCAGGAAGGTCGGCCGCGGGAATCGAACCCACAACCTCCCGAATGTGAGCCTCGCGTTTTATCATAGTCACCTCTCTCCGGTATACAGAGAGGTGGGAGGTGAAAGAAGTGGGTGTTCCCTTCGCCCAACAGAACATTAGGCTTAATGATGCTTCCTAATTCAAGACAGTGCCTTTGTTATTGGAACACATTACTTACTTTCTCTAGCACGTATGTTTAATATACACAATAGGCAGAAAAGTTATTGTGTTCTACCCAAAAATTTGATAACGAAATTTCACCAGAAATACACGTTTTAGGGTCCCCTATATCCTAAAATTATCCGATGTGTTCCATTTAGATGACTGTCTAGCTCGTTTATTCTTAAAAATGTTATTCTACTATCCACAGCATGCTAATCGAGATAGCATAAACGGTCTTATTACTTGTTTTATTGTAAGTCGAAAGGAAATAAGGGAGTACACAAGGCTATAACGATACTGCATTTTTTAAATGTTGATTGCCATGTGATTGAAATCGTTTATTTGCATTGCCGAGAGTTTAAATCATTTTACCTACTCTACATAGTAAATGGTAGGGTAGACCGAGGGAATACTGACACCTTAACACATTTCTATTTTTGTATTTTTTGCTATGATAGTTACGTTCTGCATATTAGAACACAAAATAATTTGGAATATAACCTATGCATTGCGTATATAATGCTGATATATTACCATAAAGTTAAGTGTGTTTCACACGTTCATTGTCATTGCTACTATTGCCGGGCAATACCGACATTGCCTGAAGATTGAGAAATGAGCTGTTTAGAGTTGAACATAAAATTTGTTATAGGAACAATATGAATAACTGAGCTGATTTGTGGTTTAAAATGTAAACATCTCAAATTCTCAAAGAGGAAAAACCTAGTAACCCATGCAACAAAAGTCACATGTATAATTCTTAGCAGTATCAGATCCACTACATTCAGCATGGGCCCACCTGCCACAAACCACAGCTCCAAACTCACCACAAACTAAGCACACCTCTGAATCGTTTGCAAACAGATCAACATTGCCATCTGAATCACTATCGTCACATAACTCAGCTTCATCTACATCTTCTTCAGAAGTTTTCTTCAAAAGATATTTGTCTGATGTTTTTTTCAATTTCTTAGGTTTTGAAGTTGAATTTTTTTCACCCCAGTTGATTTCTTCGTTTTTTCCAATCTCGACCTTATTGGAGTTCTTTTCCTTTTTAACTCTCTTAAGTTTATTTGATGAGGCTATCTTTGGGTTTTCTAATAGTTTCTCTAGTCTCAACTTCGCTTTTGTATCTTTTTGCGTCTTTTTCTTCTTTGTTTCTTCCAGTGCAGCTTTCATAGGAGTAGCAGTCAAAATTACTGAGTGTTGTTTTTTGTTACCATTTGATTTGTGTTGACTTTGCTTTTCTGTTGATTGTAGAGGGGATATAGATTGAAGTTTTTCTTTAAACCTTTTAGCTCATCTGTGATTGTTGGCTTACAGTTTCTAGAGTTGAGACTTTTCTCAGTAGTTTCTTTAGAACTGGCGTGTCCAGAAGGCTTCAACATTTAGGCCTACAGACTCCCGAATGTCAGCATTACTACTAATGTCACCAATTTCGTCAGTTATAATTTCCTGACCGATGATGATTGGAGGCTGAATCTGCCCTTCAGGAATAAAATCTTCTTTAGCAAATTTATCAGGGTTTAGTGTAAGAATTCCTGCTTTTCTGAACCCAGAAACTCCTTTCTCCATTGTAGCTACTTTCATGTAAGCTACATTAAAAATTGACGCTATGTCATAGACGGTTATCCGTTGGAACCGGTTAGCTTTTAAAAACCTGTCACACTCTGTGTTAAATGCCTTCTTAAGAGGCCCATAAAAAGTCAGATCCAGAGGTTGCAGCCTATGTGATGTGTGTGGTGGTATGGAAACGACATGTATGTGATTGACTCTACAGAACTCGTAACTATCTAAGGCTGCCATGATTGTCCTTAATCAATAACACTGAGTCCCCCTCAGTAGGTTTAGTATTGTCCTTAAAAGTTTTCAGCCAATCATTGAATAATTCTTCATTGGACCAACCTTCATTGGATCAACCACTTATAGACTGTACCAGCTGGTTCACCTCTTTCTAATAGAGGAGACATTCTCTTTCTTGGATAAATGAACATTGGTGGAATGTATGTTCCAGAAGAACTAAAAGCACACTACAGTACTATTTCTCCCTCTTTCCCAACTTGTTACAGAGCCACCTGTTTTTGACCTTTTGCAGCTAGTGTTTTGCCCGGCTTTTGCACGGTTAATATACCTGTTTCGTCCATGTTAAACACTCATGTAGCCGGAAAGGTGTGTTTTTCATATACCTCTTCCAAGTTGGAATAAAATAAATCTACTTCTGACTTATTGAACCCAATAACTCTATTCACACTTGTTGCTGAGGGATACCTTACGCTAATGGTAGGAGTTCTTTTCTTGAATCCTGCAACCCAATCCTCTCCAGCCATTCGTTTTTCTTTATTAAAACCGTGTTTTAATTGTAGCTGCTCTGCGAGATCATAAGCAAGTCGACGTAGCTCAATCAAAGTGATGCCATAGAACATGTTGGCTAATTGTTTAACATGATTAGACAATACAGCTTCTTGGTCGGTTGTGAACACAGATCTTCTCCCTAAGGCTGGTTTTTTAGCAGACTTGGATTTTTACACAGTCATGAAGGGTGATTCTTGGGATATTTAATTCAGCTGCTACACGTTTTACGGATCTGCCACTTTGCACTAACTCAATTGCTTTTTTAAGGGTTTCCTGGCTCCATTTACCCCTCTCCGTTGTCCTCTTTCTCGATCTAACCATCTGAAAGGAGTTAAAAGCCAACCTTTAGACTTTGGGAAACCCATTTGGAAATAAAAATGGGCTGGGGTAATACCGACACCCTGTCGATATTTCCCCGTAGTGAAATGTCGGTATTACCCCGGAAAGACAATATGGCGAAAACAAAAATCTGGCGGGTAAATAGTACGTTAAGCTCTAATAATATATATATTAAAACGTTCGCAATTATGTGCAGTTTGTGGTGATTTATTAGTTATACACAAACAAGATGGTTAAAAGCTTACCTCTTTTTATCTGTAACCCTAAATTTACTTCAAAGTCATTAGAAATTAACTTTTTTACACCACGTGAAAACTGATGTGCTTCAAGAATAGCAACGCAATGTGCAATATGTGTCGGTATTGTCCAGGGTGTCGATTTTCCCCCGGTCTCCCCTACATAGGTAGAGAAAGTATTGCACTCTTCCAAAATTTTATTCTGAAATTTCACCAGAAATACATACTTTACGATCCACTATATTAACAAATATGTTTAGAAAAAGGTTCGCGCGTGTGTATGTGTGTGCTCTGTGTCTGTGATCACAGATAACTCAAAAACGAAAAGTCGGTAAACTACCAAACTTGGTATTCAGTATCTTTGAAAGATGCGACGCAAAAATGTTGAGGAAAACACCCACATCTTTATTTTAAACTGCTTGTCTTCTACTATTCAGCAGCACATCAAATTTGTGCAAGTTAGTTCTTTAACATTCTGGGTATCTGTATATTCCTCAGGTGACCAATAGTACAGAATCCACTGTGGCTCTCGACTGACTGATTTCCAGAATTTCTAATGAGTAAGTGAATGGAGAGTAACAAGGGAAAACCAAAGGAATAGAACAACAATGGCGTGAAGGTACGCTGATGTAATAGTACTTTCCTTTCACGATTATTCTTAAAGGATAGCTAGAGATCAGTTTTGTACGCGGAAACCCCGGAGGCTCAAATCTGACTCACAGATACAATAATGTGCTGAGCAACAGGTGTAACCTACACAATGTGTCCTTCACTCAGATCCAATTCGTGACTGACTTTTAAGAGCTGCAGGTTAATCCTTCGTGACACATTCATTACGAAGCAAAACAGTTTTGCATATACTATTTATTTCTTCAGGGTAAACTAGTTTCGAAGCCAAAAGTGTGTTATTAGTAACGCTATTTTTAACTAGAGGCAGTTAAAATAATTTAATATTCGAAATAAATATCAAGTTACTTTGGCGGAAATTCATTATTCATGTAGCGGTAAAACAACAAAAATCCATAAAATATGCGTTTTTGCATTGAATGCACGTATTTAAGGGGACAAGCTACTCTGAAATGCTCAAAAATAACATTTTTACTTGCGCTACACGTACTATGTACATAGTGTATAGAGAAGAAAAAATTCGATACCGAGATTTCACCGGAAATATATGTTTTAGGGTTCCCCTATCCCCCCCCCCCAAAAAAAAAGTATTTTCAGAAAAAGGTCCCTGCGTGTGTCCGTGTGTCTTTGAACACGACAACTCAAAACCGAAAAGTCGGTAAAATACCAAACTTGGTATTTAAGTTTAGTATCTTCCAGGGATGCGACACGAAGATTTTGAGAAAAATCCCCCCACCCCAAACTACCCTTTATATGGAACTTTTTTCGAAAATTTTGATTTCCTAAAAAAATGGATCTAACGATTTTGATTAAAATATCGTATATTAAAGATATTTACCTACAAATAAAATATATATTTTGAATTTCCTGGGAATACCCTCTGAAGACTACTTTATTCTGAGTGAATTTTACCGAATTTTGTATAACTGCTAAACCGTAACAGATAGACAAAAACTTACCACACAAATAACGTATAGCACAATTAAAACACACAATTTATGTTGTGTACATTTTTTTGTTGGAATTGATCGTTTTCAGATACGAAAACTTAACTTTTCTCATACAGGAATCTGTCAACTCCTGTCCATACCAACAAAGGAACTTCAGTCACATAGCAACCAGCTTTTGACTATCGCTTTAACCTATGCTACTCCGTTATTTCGCTTCTACTTACAAGGAAGCAAGTAATAACACTATTTCTGCTAATTTTTTGTCGATTAGCATAAAATATATAGAAGCATAAGTTTACTAACAATAATTTATTACAGAGATGGAGAGAAAGTCATGTGAATGGAACACATCAGATTTTTTGTTTTAGACACTCAAAAAAAGCTCTATTATATATAGTTTCAGAACATGTATACTTTTGCAGGGTTAAGAGCATTTTAATCGATTGAAATATAATTTAAATGCTAGCCTGCATTTTTTTAAAAATTGCTATGCAATGCCCCTTTCATGACATTTGTATCTTTAAGTTTGTTTTCTCAAAACTGAATTTTGGATAGTTATGTACCTTTTTCTCAGAAATCTTGAGAGCTGGAAAGCTGACATGTTCAGCACATATATACAACACATAGTTGAACTTTCTGAACCACAATCGTGATGATCATATTAAAAAAACAACAATATTGCAAATTCCCTACATTTTTACTTTTTTGAATTTATAAATATATTTCTTTGTTAATTTCTATTTAAGTTATAGCTAAATAAATGAACAAATTATACTATTATACTAAGAACAAAGGTATAATTATGTATTGCAAGCAGTATCAGAGAAAAGTGTACATGAATTCACAAGTTTTAATACTAAGTTTTATTACTTTTTATAGACTCAACCACATAACCTATTAATGTAAGCAATAGCTTGAAATAATTACCATGATATAAGGAATAATTCTGGAAAAACAATTGTATATTCTAAGAGTAGTCTTAAGGCGTAGTTTCAGTATGTTCAGACTACTTTGTCCCCTTAAATGCACGTTTGAAATCATGGTTATTTAAGACTTGGTTAGCCATTTACCATGAGCTTGGACGCTAGCTTTAAGGCTAAAAGAGGGCCTGGAAAAAGAAGACAGAGCCCATCCGAGTGTTGTCGGTCAAAGAGAGTTTTTTTTTTTTCAATTGGGAAGAGTTCTACGTATCTAAGAAGGAGATGAGTTATCGTGCTCTGCTTTGCCAGGTCGCTACCCCCACTCTTTTCATATTTCCCTCTCACTCGCACACTGAACAAGCAAATTGCCTGGCGACATAGCGTTTATTCATATTTATTGTGAAAACTGTCTCAGCTAAAAATCTGTGATTTTTACGGTTCTGTTACGAACATTACTTCCTATCTTCCTGGTGAATTAGTTTTTATAACATTTGGATATTTCGTCTTAGCGAAAGTAGTATTTATGAGAAACGGAATCACTTAGTGCATTACTCCCCAGTTACATGTAACATGTCGACACAGAAGCACTCCGATTGGCTGCTGGCCTGGTAGCTTTCAAGGACAAACTTCATCCCATTTAAAATCCACTGTAGATATGTGTATAGGAGGTATGGCGTACTTCATGTTTCTAGTGGTTGCCTTGCTCTTCCTAAATTGCGCGTACACTACCGAATGAGTACCAGGGAGTCGAGGGACCAACAAAACGTGCACACACTGTGCTGAGATTACTGTTTTTAGCAAATTTCCACAAACAAAAGCAGGGTTTCTCTATGATTTTGATTGAGATTTCAGCTAATCGAGTATAGTATAATCTGGCATCTTCTCTATTAAACGTAAACATTTTAAATTATTTTCCAGCTGAAGATATAACACTATAGTTTTTGTAAAAGCAATTAAATATCTTAATCATTTAACTGATTAACACGTTTTATATAAACATTGTACTAATATAGCTTTTATACTGACCTATATAGGTATATCAAGAAACAAATTTAGGTACAAGATATTCCTAAATTGTTGTAATACATTTTGGAAGGTGATTCCTGAGATAACAGCAGCAAATGTACATACGCCATGCAACTCTTTGTTTTTAATTATATGCTAATGCGACAGTTGGCGTATATGCTGAGCAGGTCACATCACAGGAGATGCTGAGCATGTACCGCCACGAGCAGTTTCGTACAGGTATTTTGGACACGCTACTCCAGGCCATTGAAGACGTTCACTGGTATAGTGTACAACAGCTTTCAAAAGCAAAATCCCAATAAGCGGGTAATTTAACGTACTGTATCTTCATGGCCGAACCACCGTATTGGAAAAGTGTTGCCTAAAAACCGGTGTACTATCGCAACAAAAAAATACACCAATACAAGACAGTTTTTGATCCGTTAAGAAAACTTCTCAATTATTAATTGTTCTTCCATAGGAAAAGTAAAACTGTGACATTGAGGTATGTTATCTTCAGAGAAGTTGAAAACGCCTTATGATATACTAACTATCATGATATACTAACATGGAATTCGGGATGACAATACGGGTAGTTCGCATCTCAACCATAGCACTGAGTTTTTATTCTGCTTCTATCTTTCCATAATTGCTTTGTAATTAATATTACCTTAAATAAATGTTATTATCAGCGTTTTGCAAGAAAATAGATATACATTAGGTTGCCCATCCCTTTCAAGCAATGCGAAATTGAGACTTACTTTTAATGGTTTCATTTTACTGCATATCTTAGTTCCTTACAATTTCTTTACTTTTGTTTGTAATACCAACTTGGGTGTTTCCTCCTCCAGTTAAATTTCGATTTGTTGTCAATGTCCTTTGTTCCTTGCAAATAACAAATAATAAAGGCTATTTATCCAATTACCACACAGTTATAATGTTTCTCTTAAATGCTTATCCTTTCCTTCGTTGCTGGACCAGAGACTACCTGTGCTCGTGGTTAAGGTTTGAGTGGCAGAGTTTCCCATCCCTTCTTCTCTCACTTTATTCAATCCAATAGGAGGAAGGGTAGGTGTGTACAAGTGATAAAGGTATTCTGCCAACATTAAGTGAGGAAAAGCACTATACAAACCAAAGACCTTGACACTTTTTTACTCTCGACTTTACATCCTAACTGAAGTACGCTGGTGCCCCAACATGCGCAGCGAACTCCCGGGAATACATGTCCAGTAGTAAAGACAGCTAGTCCCTCAAGAAGGCACATTTCGTTGCTCCATTCAATCGTGGGGTAGCAGGTATGGGCCGGATCAGGTGTACATGTTGAGCTCAAATTGGAATTCATGAATAGTGATAACTATGTCATGGAGATTCATACATGCCCATGTCTGAGTGTTATGCTATTTCGTTCAAATATTTCGTCCTTGTCGGGGAACACAGAGAACGACATAAATGTCAGTATGTTGGCGGTTATGTGAATGAGCTGCTTGCAGAGTTATGTCCGTAAGTGGAGATAGCTTCGCTTAGTTCCTGTTTCCTTTGCAGGTGGCAGGGAACAATGCCTTACCATACAATAGACAATGCACCACACAGACATGTGACTTGTATTCTTTTTGCGGGCCACAATTGTTTACTCG
Organism: Hymenopus coronatus; assembly: GCA_030762935.1. NCBI lineage: Eukaryota > Metazoa > Arthropoda > Insecta > Mantodea > Hymenopodidae > Hymenopus > Hymenopus coronatus. The sequence continues at coordinate 136,280,901 of CM060882.1, forward strand.
TACGTGGCTCATGTTCCAATCATTTTAACACACGTTCCTCGGGGGCAAGTGTTCGTACACGACGGAGTCGACCACAGTCCACATAGGTGGGCGATGCTGAGCTTGTTCTACTCAAGCTGACTTTCTCACTCTTTCCGGTAGGCTCATGGCCAGCCTAGGTACAGTTAATAAATACCTGCCCTTGTTAGAGCTTAACCAGAGAAATGATGGTCTATGTATGTAGGTTAGGTAGTACCACTGGGGAACGACAGACAGAACAGAATAAATGGAACTGGAGTCCCTTATTTTGCGTCCGCTGTAACCAGAGAAGTCAGCAATCTAGGGCATGTCAGCTATTCTTGGGTGCTTCTGGATCCATCAGAATAAGAGCCTCTGGACTGCTATCGTTCCTCAGTGAGGCTACTACATGATGATTCGGCACTCCGGTACGTGGAAGACTTGATTAGGCGCCGGGCTCAAATTTCTACGCTAGATTGGCCCTTGACGAGTATGGCCTTGTCACATCTCTGAAGAAATACTTAACAAGGAACGCCGCAGCAGGCAATACTGGGTTCCTCTTATGGCTTGCGGGCACTCCTGGTAACCAAGGAATTAAACCAGAACGTACAAGCTCCCTGTGGTCATAAAAATCTAAAACATCATATATTCGTGTCATATTGGTGAATCAACAGCAATCGTTGAAAAGTAATATCTTACAGAAATGAGCGGCAAACATCATATACGAGTACGATACTTGCTGTTATCTTCGAAAACTGATCCGGCTCATGCTGTTTACACCACCATACAAGAACATGTCGTCCTGTTCTTGGTTTGAATAACGCATAATGTTAACGCGCAACCAGTTACCTGCTCTGTATATCTTTCAGTACTCGGGCCATTCCTGGTATACACCGCATGTTGTTAACAAGTTTGACCACCAGTGCCATACGGTAATACCGCGTGTAGGTTTGTTGTGCACTGTAGTCACACCTCGTTACCAACTCTTTCCAGCTTGTGAATATTGTGTATCGCTTTAGCTTGTATATTAAACAATGCATTTTATGACATGCTCACAAGATATTTTGCTTCATTGTGATCGTAGGAATCACCCCTGACGTTTGTTACAACAGTTTAGATGCACTTATATGTGCCTTCACAGCCGTTTTATGAGTGACGAAAGACATGATGACAAGATCTCTGTCTCTGCTACCCCCTATTCACATAGAAGAAACACGTGAAAATTATTTTAACTTTTAAAATATGAAATAATTGATATATACAATGAGCTTGCTATAAAATTATTATGCAGCATTTGCTTTGTATACTAGGGCCCGCTGATAAGTTCTGGGTCTCTCAATGAAAACAGCAATTAAAATTATTTATTACCTTATATCCAGAAAGGTTAATGCATTTGTCATATCGGTGTTCTAATTTAATAAACCATCTCTGTAGTGCGATTTATCAAGTCCTCAAAATAGATGTTTACGGCATCAATGACCATCTCGTTACTGCGAAATCTCCGTCCGCCAAGAAATTTTTTAGGTAGTCACTGGGTGCTAGATGTGGCGAATAGCGTGGATGTTCATGCAACTAATACTTTGATTCGCACATTTTTCCCATTGCAATGTCTGAATGATGGGCCGGAGCATTGTCGTGACGAAACAAGATTTTTTTGCCAAATGAGATCTTTTTCTTTTTACTTCATCACTCAAGCATTGCAGTAAGTTTGCGTAGTAGTCACCAGTGATAATGTTACCCTTTTCCAAGTAATCAGTAATAATAATAATAATAATAATAATAATAGTAACAATACTGCATCCCAGAAAACACTCGTCATAAACTTATTAGCTGACAAAACTGACTTTGACTTTTTCAAGTTGGTTCACCTGGGCAATCCACTGTTTTGACTGTGATTTACTTTCTGGAGTGTAATGATGTATCCAAGTTTCATCCATGGTAATAAGCTGTCTAAAAAATTCACTGGAATTTTTACGAGAGAGCTCCATATTCTTAACAGAAACAGTTTTTCTTTACAACGTTTGATCAGCTATCAACAAACACGGAACCCATCTTGCACAGCCCTTATGAAAGCCCAAAACGTTACTTAAAATATTAGGTGCACGTTCTTTTGATACATTTACAGCCTCTTCTATCTCAAAAAAAAAACTTTAATTTGCGGTCTTCCAGTACTAAACAATGCAATTTTTTCATGATCTCTGGATTTCTCACAAGGCGCCCAGGGCGAGGCTCACCACTAGTGCTCGTCCATCACATTTTAAACTGTACAACTCACCTTTTAATCATTGAATATGAAGAGGCAGAGTATTTCAAAGAACTTTCCATCCATTTCCTCCTTGTTTTCTTTAGGCGTTAAGCCTTTCAAATGGAAGTATTTAACCACTGCTCGTATTTCCAAATCCTCCATTTTTGTGAAAACTCTAAAGTTCTCTTGTTGTCTTGTTTAAAATGCTGTCATTCGAAAACAAGCTATTGATCTGTAACTATGGATAAAAAGCTAGTCTAGAGTTAAACTATACAATGCTACCGTCTAACTGGCCTAGAGGCACCATATCTGTGTGAGGGCCGCGACTTATCAACTGACCCTTCTAGTTTACATTTGTGTCAATTGGTGTGAGCGGGTCACAGGGTATCTTGCACTCTGAACTGAATACTCACTATAACAAGGTTTGTGAAAAAGCCTTCCTATATCAGTCCTCAAATATGCAACAAGCACTACGCCACACAAGAAACGAAATATGAACAGCAAGCCAGAGAGGAAATTGTGTTCACGAGTTGAAATGACTGACGAATTAGTTTTTTCTCCTCTAGTTTGCCAAGGACTAGGAGAATCATAAGCAGGAGGATATAACTCCATATATTCAAACAGTTTAAGAGTAGCTGTACGATAGGTCCAAGAAACTGATTCCAATATTTAAAGAGGAGGTGGCATTCAATGATCGCAAACTCACTATCTGCCACCCATCCAATTGGGCAATGTGCTGCAGGATAACAAACCGCCATCCACATTTAATATTTCTCATTCGTTCGGAGTGCAAGATACTCTCCTTTACAAACTAAGACCATAACTCAGAATTATTAGGTTTATAGGAACTTTTTTTCTTCTTGTGTTGCAGATTATCACTTCTGTAAATAGTGAAACCATTTTTCGGACAACTAGTATAGTGAACCATAATGTCTAATTAAATAACTAAGCAAAATAGTTCAGTTGAGCAGAAAACATGCAGTGATAGAATCGATGGACTGAATCTGTATTATCAGAGCAAAAATGGTGAGTACGTGGAATATGAATATATTATCACAATATAAAAAATATGATGTGTTCCATTCACATGACTTTCTCTATATCTCTGCGATAAATTATTTTTAAAAAAGCTTATGCTTCTATTTACTTCCTGCTATTCGAGAAAAAATTAGCAGAAATGGTCTTATTTCTTGCTTCCTTGTAAGTGGAAGCGAAGTAAGATAGGCAAAAGCTGGTTGCTTTGTGACTGAAGCTCCTTTGTTTTTATGGACACAAGTTCACAAATTTCTTTATGAGAAAAGTATGTGTTTTACAGCTGAAACAAAAAACAAGGAATAACTCAAAAACAATCAACTCCACGAAAAATATGTAAATGACATAAATTGTGTGTTTTAAAGTGCTCTACATATGTTGTATGGTAAGTCTTTGTCCATCTTTTACGGTTTAGCAGTTATGCAAAATTCCGTAATATTGACCCAGAATAAAATAGTCTTGAGAGCCTATTCCCCAGAAAATTAAAAATATACATTTTATTTGTCACGTAAATATCTTTAATATACGATATTTTAATCAAAATCATTAGAGCAATTTTTATAAAATCAAAATTTTCGAAAAAAGTTCCATGTGAAGGGTAGTTTGGGGTGGGAGGATTTTTCTCAAAATCTTCGTGTCGCATCCCTGGAAGATACTAAACTTAAATACCAAATTTGGTACTCTACCGACTTTTCGTTTTTGAGTTATCGTGTTCACAGACACACGGACACATTGACACACTGACACACGGACACACACACACGGACAGTTTTCTGAAAATACTTTTTTTGGATACAGGTGACCCTAAAACATATATTTCCGGTGAAATCTCGGTATCGACTTTTTTGTGGAGTGCAATACCTTCTCTATACACTATGTACATAGTGCGTATAGAGAAAGTAAAAATGCATGTTTATTTTCTCTCTGATATATGTACTTTCGCGGACATAAATGTGGTCCATTCCTCTAGTTGTAATAGTGTTTTTCTCCTCCTTAGGATTCCACCTTCTGTTATGAAATGAACACGTGGGTCGCTGATCGTCTCAAAGAAACAGTTCCGTTTCGAATGGTATACAAGGAAAGGCTAAACCAATTACATTATTCTGTATTATAGAGAAAGGAATGAATTATTTGTATTTGCCATTAAACTTAATGTCACCTGCGACAGTTTTATATGAAAATTTGAAGATTATGAACTTAAATGTTAAGTTTGAAATTTGTTAACTTTTGGTTTATGGCTCATCCTGTTCACGGTCACACAGACAAACACACACACACACACTAAAAATAATTTTTATTCATTCTACTTCAAAACATGCATTTCCAAAGACATCTCAGTATTAAATTTTGGGGTGACATACTATATATTCTCTATCTACTATGTACACTGTATATAATAGAAAAAGTAAAACTGTAATTGGTTCAGATTATTTGTAAAATATTAAAAATTGAGAAGAAAAAAATCACAGCTTTTGGACCAATAGATTAAATAAAAATGGTATATTATAGTCACATAATTTAAAATATCCACAAATAGCGAAAAACAGTAATAGCAGTGTATAACGTCCAGTTATATAACATGTTTTGAGACCCCCTGAATCCAAAAAAGCATTTTTAGAAAAACGTCCGTGTGTGTCTGTGTGTATGTGTGTGTATGTCTACGGGCAGCATACCTCAAAAACGAAAGATCCGTTAAAAACCAAGCTTGTTATTTAGGTTTGATATCTTCCAAGGATGTGTCACGAAGATTTTCAAGTAAATCCACCCACCCGCAACTACCCTTTCCATGGAACTTTTTTCGAACATTTTGATTTTCTCAAAAATAGCTATAACGATTTCGTTTAAAACATCGTATATTAAAGATATCTACATGACAAGTAAAATGTACCTATATCTTGAATTTTCTGGGAATAGCCTCTGAAGAGTACTTTATTCTGGATTAATTTTACGGAATTTTGCATAACTGCTAAACCGTAAGAGATGGACAAAGCTTAACACACAACAAATGTAAGAGCATGTTAAAGCACACAATTTATGATACACACATTTTTTTCATAGAGTTGATTGTTTTTTAGATATTGCTTGTTTTTGGTTTCAGCTTTGAAAAACTTATACTTTTCTCATACAGAAATGTGTCAACTCCTGTCCATACAAACAACGGAACTTCAGTCATATAGCAACCAGCTTTTGACCATCAATTTATCCTATGGTACTCCCTTATTTCTCATCCACTTACAAGGGAGTAAGTATTAAGACTATTTCTGCTAATTTTTTGTCGATTATTATGAAATAAGGAGAAGCATAAGCTTGTGAATAATACTTTGTTGCACAGATGTAGAGAAAGTCATATGAATGGAACATACAAGAATTTTATAATAACTGGTTTCAAAACCAAGAAAATCTACACGTAATTATGATGCTTGTTTTTTGGAGAACAAAATCGCATAGAGAAAATCAAAACACTTACTCGCGACGAAAGCACAAGGAATAATAAACATTTGCACCCATTCTGAAAATGTCGGTAAATTTTGTGGTTAGAATATAAATATTGCCTCAAACATTGACTCCTTCCAACCGCTATCAGTTCTGTATGTGACTGGCTTGGAAAACATATCAAGGTCGAACCAGTTAATGTTATCAGTGTAAATTTAAGGGTTGATTTGGATACGTTTCTATGAAAGATTTATAAAGAAAAAGATTAACATCAACATAATTTGACTTCTAGAGGAAGAGGTTATTTGTATATGCAATTAAATCACACACAGCTACGACATTTATATGAGAGCTTTCGTTGTCAAATTATTTCTACGTCTTTATTATATTAAATTTGATTTTTCATCCAAAATTAATTGAAGTATTGTCTAATAGCACTCCTCTAGTGAGAACACAAGGGTATAGACAACTATATTGCAAATGTTTCTTCGACAGTTCAGGTATATTTTGGGGAAGGTAAAGTGCCTTCTAATCCTGCTATAGTCACACTGGCAGAGGATTGGATATTAATTTTCCGTACCAACTTAAATAGCTGTTTTTCATTATGAGTCACAATATTATGCCCGGGAAAACTATTGCGGATAGGGAAAAAAAAACTATTGCAACGAACATATAAATCTGGTTGAAATTAACAAGTTATGACATTAAGTACTGCCGAAATAACTGGCATTTGTTATTAAATGTTCTGTTATTTAATCTAATACCTACACTATAAAACAGGTATTTTTCTTTTGTTCAGGTTTCTTATTGGCTCAAACACAATTCATAATATAATGTCACGTACTGTTTTAACTGATGATGATGTTCTATTGTTCTGTGTGTGTGTGTGTACACATGTTTATTGCCTCAGCGTTATCCAATCTTAAAATGGTTTTACGGCATGTTATTCCTTTTGTTTACTTTAGTATTTTCTAAAGGGGTATTTTATGTAGCTTCACTATTTTAATTATCTCCCGAAATTTAAACCTTATTTAATAGCTGTTTTGGGAATAATTCTCATAATTAAAGAAATATATCCTAGAAAAACCACCCTTTGTATAAGTTACAGTTTGATTAACGACATTTAAGGTGATGCATCTGTGAATTTAGCCCAAAATCTTTGGAAAATTGGAAAATTATTTCTTTTTATGATAAAATAATATTAATTATAAATTTTAAGAAAATATATAATTTTTCCCACTTGGCGCCCTCTAACTACAAATTAACTGATGCTATAGATTGGCAGCTTGAAATCTTATTTTCTCACAAACCTTTTTCTAATACTTTTCCATGCTCAAAATATACTACACAATACAATTTTTCTCCAATATGTTTCAAATAAATATTAAATTTTGGAAAGAACAAAAAGTATTAATTTTTCTTTAGTAATTAGGGCTAATATTAAATAATATAATATGACATCTATTTTTAAACTAATTTTCCGTAAAATTGGATGCTTGTATGTCAATACTTTTAAAAATATATCACGTGGATAATTTTTATTAGAACAATGAATTTAGCCAGCAAAAAACTATTATTTAAATAACCATGTAAGCCATGACTTTGATACATAGTAAAAATATCACTATTACTGTGTGTAATAGCTGGTATAAATTTCAGTACGATATCTTACATAACGTGGAATTTCCAAATTTCACAGATCATGTCGACAATAAATGGTTGGGACGGAGAGTGTTAACTGGTAAAACGAAATACAAAACTATGAGTTTTCATTTTTTTACGAATAGCAATCTAGTTTATTATTTTAAATAACAGCGACGAAACAAATTGTCTGAGTATATAAGAAGAAAGTAAAAGATTGCGATAGAATAATCAGACGGAGAAGGACCTTCAGCAACTGGAGCACAGCAACGAACCTATATCATCTCAGTTGGTCCATTGTGCCTTGCATGATCCCTAGCAAGAGGAGATGAAAGGGGAGTCTGAAAGGGCGAGCAGATGTTGCCGACGATTGCGCTAGCAAGATGGGTTTCTAACAATTTCAGAATTACATCAATCCTGAAAGAGCGAGCCTGCTTATGCAATCAACAATCCGACTGTCAACTAGAGGAGAGAAATAGCAGCCAGCCATCAATCCAGCCGGCCGCTTTGGAGTTTCGTGGTGCAGGGGATCATGGGTTTGAATCCCGCCTTGGCCATGGGTGTTTGTGAAATGTGTATATGTGTGAGTGTGTGTATTTGAACAGCAAAAAGTAATCAAACACAAAACAAAATATATGTTAGGAAATTGGAAAAAGGGGTATACAGCGCCAAAGTCCCAACCAGACTCCAGAACTGTGATTTTAAACAAACAAAAAATCTGATGTGATCCATTCACATGACTTTCTCTACATCTGTGCAACAAATTAGTGTTAAAAAGCTTCATGCTAATCGAGAAAAAATAGCAGAAATAGTCTTATTATTTGTCTCCTTGTAAGTAGAAGCGAAATAAGGGAGTACCATAGGTTAAAGTGATAGTCAAAAGCTGGTTGCTATGTGACTGAAGTTCCTTTGTTACTATGGACAGGAGCTGACAACTTTCCGTATGAGAAAAGTACAAGATTTTTAAAGCTGAAGCCAAAATCAAGGAATATCTAAAAGTTATATAACAAATTGTGTGTTTTAATGTGGTCTACATTTTTTGCATGGTAAGCTTTATCTGTCTCTTATAGTGGATATGCAAAATTCCGTAAAATTTATCCAGAATGGGTGAAGTAGAAAACTTAAGATATACATATTATTTTTCAGGTAAATAAACTTAAATACACGATATTTTAATCAAAATAGTTAGAGCCATTTTTGAGAAAATCAACATTTTCTAAAAAAATTCCATATAAAGAGAAGTTGGGGTGAGAGGATTTTCTTGAAAATCTTCGTGTCGCATCCTTGCAAGATACCAAACTTAAACACCGTGATTAGTATTTATCGGTCTTTTCGTTTTTGAGCTATACTGTCCACAGACACACATACACACACACAGGGGGACCCAAAACATGTATTTCCAGTGAAATCTCAGTATCAAATTTTTGGGTGCTTTACAATATTTTCTCTATACACTATATACATAGTACGTGTAGAGAAAGTAAAAAGAAAAGAAAAAAGATAGAAATCGCACGAATAAATCCTTTAGATTACTAATATACTAATTACTCCTGGCCGCCCCAAGGCCCCAACCGACCCCGCTTAATCCGCAATCCTCAAACATATAAAACTGAAGCAGGTTAAGGAAAAGGATGACAGAAAATAGAACAGCAAACTTGTGGTAAAAAACGAACCACCCCAGCATTAGCCTACCAATTTGGGATAACCATGGTAAATCATAGTCAGGTGTTCATACCACCAGAATTAGAACACGAGGTCCCTGGAGTGCGAATCTCATATGATACCAAGGAGGCTATCTCGTCGTTAGAATGGGAAAGGACGAGAGAGAAAATAGGAAAAATGTTTGTGTAATATCACAATGATTGGTCTGCGCTAAGAGTCTATATTTGGTAGATTGATAATTACATAAACGCCAGTCGAACAAATACTGATCATTAAAAAAGCATGTTACGAAAATAAAAGCAATCGGTTTGTTTTATTTGGAATTAAACTTAATTCAGAAAGAGCAGTGATTTATAACAGATGCATGTCATAGGAACAGGACAAAGGTGAACGTGTGAGGTAGCTAGTCGCCTCGGCGCCGCCAAAAGGCGAGTATGATGGATCCAGTAGGAGGGAATAACGATCCATTGCCATCTGCAGCTTCTTGCAAGTCATTCATATCCATAGAAAAGAATAACAGGGAGTGCTGATCCAAGAGCATCTTCTCTGTGACTGTAGAGTTCTCTGTTTTTCGCCCAAAGACGCCTTCAAAACATCGTAGATACTGCAGTATTCTTTCTTGTGCTACTCTCCTCAGATTTTTGATTACTTTCTCTGCATAGGTATTCCATTCACATGACTTCTCTACATCTCGACAAATTATTGTTAAAAAGCTATTCTTCTATCTACTTCATGCTAATCGAGATGAACATTAGTAGAAATGGTCTTATTACTTGCACCCCAGAAGTAGCAGGGAAATAAGTGAATGTACTGTGTTAAACTGACGGTCAAATGTTGTAAAATGTGGTTGCTATGGGATTGAAATCCATTTCTTTGCACTGCCGGAAGTTGACAAGTTCCCGTATGAGAAAATTTTAAGTATATTAAAACTGAAACCAATAACAAGCAATATAAAAAAAAATGTATATGACATAAATTGTATGCTTTCCAGAAAATCTACATTTTTTGTGTAGTAAGTTTTTGTCTATCTCTTACGGGTTACCAGTAATGCAAAATTCAGGAAAATTCATCTATAATAAAGAGGTCTTCAGAGGCTATTTATAGAAAATTCAAAAGATACATTTTATTTTTCATCTAAATATCTTAAATATAAGACATTTTAATCAAATTGCTATAGTCATTTTTGAGAAAACCAATATGTTTGAATTTTTTTCCATGTAAAGAGTTGTTGGGGCTGGGGGAGAAAGTAATTAGATACCGATATTTCACCGGAAATGCTCATTTTAGGTTCCCCTACATGAAAAAAATAATAATAGAAATACATTTATTTGTGTGTGTTTGTGTCTGCGTGTGTCCATCCGTCCGTTCGTGAGTCTGTGAACACGATAATTCAAAAACCGAAAAGTTCGTTAAATATCACACTTGATACTTGAGTACAGAATCTTCCAAGGATGCCACACGAAGAAGTTTTAAAAAAAAATCCCCTACTCCAAACTAGCCTTTACAATATTTCTAGTGTTTTGATTTTCTGAAAAATAAATCAAATGCTTTTGATTTTACTATGTTATATTTAAGATAGTTACATAACAGAAAAAATATACAGTGTCTTGAATTTCCTAGGAATAGACTGTGGAGTCCTCTTCATTCTGAATGAATTTCGCATAACTGGTAAAACTGTAAGAGATAGGCAATAGATAACTAAACAAAAATTTAGGTCTCATTAAAACACACAACCATTTGCGCTTTTTTACTATTGAGGAGTCTACCTTTTGAAATAATCATGAACTTTTGCCGTACGGGAATTATTCAAAATTTAATGTAAATCACATAACAACCAGCTTTTAAAGGATTTGACTATAGCTATAGCCTTTCTACTTACAAGGAAACAAGTAATAAGACCAATTCTGCCAATTAGCAGAAGTAGATAGAAGAATAAACTTTTTAAGAATAATGTGTTACAGAGAAGTAGTGAATTTGAATGGAACACATCAGTGTATTTCTTGTTTAGTACCTTCTGCTTTCATCAGAAAAGTTGTAACTGAATTTTATACTCAGATCAAATAAGGCATGAACTTTTGATCTACAGAAACCCATGATTAGTTTATTTGTATTATATTACTTTTCCGAGAAATTAGATTTGATCTCGCATGTGTGTACTTCAAAGTAGAGAACAAAAGGTTAAACTTCTCAGATAGACTATTCTCTCTTTGGATAGGCAGAGTCAGACAGAAAATTTCAATGCCAAAGCCGGATATCCCGGTCTCTAGCCGGTTACTCTTCCACTGAGCTACCTTGACAACATGCCGGCAAAGCATTGAATTTCTCAACTAACTCGCATGCTTCCCGGTAAACCACAAGGTGTTCTCAAATTATTTTGAGATGACATCCCCAATGGCGACTTACAATGTTGTAAGTACTTTAAGTCCCAGGATTCATAATATGGTAAATTGCTATTGGTTTAATTTTTTTTTTTCACTCAAGTCCTGTGTAGGATAGCAGTTGGATATGTTCAGTCTGACTCTACCTAACTAACTCCAGTCCTACACACGGCTTGCATGAAAAAAGCAATTAAACCAATACCAATTGACCACAATAGTTGCCTCTACTATGAATCTTGGGACTTAAAGTACTTACAACATTGTAAGTCACCATTGGTTGTCATCTCAAAATAATTTGAGATTACTTTGTGGTTAACCGGGAAACATACGAGTTAGTTGAGAAATTCAATGCTATGGCGGCATGTTGTCATGGTAGCTCAGTGGAAGAGCAACCGGCTAGAGACCAGGAGATTCGTGGTTCAAATCCCGGCTATGACATTTAATTTTCCAGCCTGACTCTGCCTATCCAACTCCTGACTTACACAAGACTTATGTGGAGAGAAAACAATTAAACCAATATTTTATATTTCTTTTTTGAAGGGAAGGCATACATTTTGGTTAAACAGTCTAAAACGTGGTCCCTATGTTCTGTCCATATTATAGGAGCAGCAAATCGCATAGAACGGCGATTGCCAATAAACCAGCTTTTCAAATTACGAGAACATCCGCTACAACAATATTTAGGAGCAAAGCTTTTGTCCTTATCTACTTTAGGGTTTAAGTACAATTCATATTCTTTCCTAATTGTAGGATTAATTTTTTGAGATTTTGTACTGAACTCACCACACATATAACAAAATACGTTCGGAGAATTTATACACTGACATGACATTGTTGCTGCAAAATGTGTTTTATAAACTAAAGGAATGTTTAAAGCACTTCTAACTATTAAAAGAACTGTTATTCACAACCGCAAAATTAACATCCGAACTTAGATGAAATGCGAACACAGAACCTGACCTATAAACGATCTCGACAATAGCAAGTCACTATACTGACTTGAGTTTTATTCTTTACAAATATCATTGAATCAAGGCTATACGCTTGGAAAATTATGTAAACAGGAACCGTGTTATCCGATAGCTTTCACTAGCATCTAACTGCAAGATCATCTTATGTTACATGCCGTCAACTTCACCTGGAGTGACGGCCCGGCGAGTACTAGAAAACAAAAGCGGAATTGCATCCCTGAACAAAAGCCTTCCTTACATGATATGAAAAAAATGGAATGCATTTTCGAATTCAGCGCACATAATAACAAAGACATTTCATACTTTCAAGTTTTGACATTTGTGAAATCGATCGAGAAGATGACATCTGATCTAGACTCCGGTTTTTTTCTTCTCTCTTCAGTTTTCTTTCTTTTTTTTTATTTGTTTGTTTCTTTCAATCGGCCAATGTGTCTGCCTTTCCTCTTTTTTCCCCATTTCTTCTTCACTTTCGTCTCTCTGTCCATTTACTATTCTATTCCTTCCTTCTTTATTCCTTTGTTTCTTTCCTTACTTTTATAGTGTTTAACACCCGCTTTTACTACAAATGACACCACAGTTTGCACTATTTTGTTACTATTCTATGAATCCGTGTCGTTGCTACTCAGGCATTCTAGGTTTACAATCTACACCAGAGGTCATCAACTACTGGCCGATAGAGAAAAGCAAAGAACCACCTGCGAATCGGTTACTGTGCACTGCGTGAACAGCTGCGCAGAAAGCAATAATAAGATATATGAAATGAAGATGGAGCACCGGTGGAATGCGATGGCAGGGAAAACCTGCTCCGCTTATTCCACCACAAATCCCTCATGCGTATGCTTCGGATGGAACCCGGGCCGTCTAGGTGACAGGCGACTGGTATAACCGGCTTGTAATGGGAATGGAAGCACAAGAGGAAGCCCACATTATCTTTTTTTACTTTCTCCATACGCACTATGTACATAGTGTATAGAGAAAGTATTGCACTCCACCAAAAATTCGATACCGAGATTTCACCGGAAATATATGTTTTAGGGTCCCCAATATCCCAAAAAGAATCTGATGTGTACCATTCACATGACTTTCTCCATATCCCTACAACAAATAATTCTTAAAAAGCTTATACTTCTATTTACTTTATGCTAATCAGAAAAAATTAGCAGAAATAGTCTTATTACTCGCTTCCTTGTAAGTAGAAGCGAAACAAGGGACAACCGTAGGTTAAAGTGATAGTCAAAAGCTGGTTGCTATGTCAATGAAGTTCCTTTGTTTATATGGATAGGAGTTGACAAGTTCCAGTATGAGAAAAGTATACGTTTTGCATAGCAGAAACCAAAAATGAGGAATGTCACAAAAACGACGAACTCCACGAAAAAAAATGTATATAACATAAATTGTGTGTTTTAATGTGCTCTACACTTTTTGTGTAGTAAGTTTTTGTCCATCTCTTACGGTTTAGCAGTTATTCAAAATTTAGTGAAATTCATCCAGAATAAACTACTCTTCAGAGGCTATTCTCAGAAAATTCAAGATATACATTTCATTTGTCAGGGAAATATGTTTAATATCCGAACTTTTAATCAAAATCGTTAGAGCCATTTTTGAGAAAATCCAAATTTTCGAAAAAAGTACCTTGTAAAGGGTAGTTGGGGGTGGGGGGATTTTTCTCAAAATCTTCGTGTCGCATCCCTGGATGATACTAAACTTAAATACCAAGTTTGGTATTTTACCGACTTTTTGTTTTTGAGTTATCGTGTTCACAGACACACGGACACACACACACACACACACACACACACACACACACACGGACCTTTTTTTTTGAAAATGCTTTTTTACTTTCTCCATACGCACTATGTAAATAGTGTATAGAGAAAGTATTGCACTCCACCAAAAATTCGATACCGAGATTTCACCGGAAATATATGTTTTAGGGTCCCCAATATCCAAAAAAAGCATAATGTTTATTTGTGTGTATTATGAAAACTATTTGAGCTAAAAATTCTGTGGTTTTCACGATTCTGCTAAGAACATTACTCCCTATCTTGCTTGTGAATTATTTTTTGCGAAATTAGAATACTTTGCCTTAGCGCAAAGAGTATTTATGAGATGGAATCACTTAGCGCGATACTCCCCAGTTAAGCGGGATGCAATATGTCAACACAGCAGCACTCCGATTGGCTATCGGCCTGGTGGCGCTCAAGGATAAACCTCATCCTATTTGAAAGTCGCTGAAATGCATGTGATAAACATACGAGGCAAAGTAGTTTTCATGTTTACCTACGGGGACCCAGTAAGGCATATAATGTCAATGTTAAAATTTAAACTTTCAAGGAACATTTTCTCAGAAACTATTTATTGTATCTACACCAAATTTTACAGCATAGTATATGGACTTTTGTACACACTAACATGTTTGTGGGGGGGGGGGGGTAAAATGATTATTTGAATGGTAAATAAAGTTTTTGCAGCAGTCAATTCTTTCATTAAAAATATTAACTAATCACTTTAAAATCAAAACTATAGATACTTTAAAAAAATGGCCCTGTTAAAATGTTTACCATTTATATAAACATAGTGACTGAAATTATGAGTTTTCTATGTCTAACAGTTTTATGAGAAAATGTTCCATATGTATCAAAAAATGTAGTTTTGAGATATCCAAGTTCAAAGTTAGAACTAACCTTTTCAGTATATTCACCACCACAAAATTTGCACTGCACTAGGTTATAAAGAATATCTGATAATATTTTAATATTTATTATTTCATTAGTACTATTTTCATCAGCAACTTTCAATAAATTATTATATTCATCTCCATAGTTGTGCACTTTTCTTTTTAGTTGAACTATTACATCATCACTTACTTTTACTTATATCAGTGTTTATTTCAACATCCACATGTGGATCTGTAATATCAACATTATTTGCAGATATGACTTTTGGTTTTCCAAGGTTCTTCCGCTTTCTGAAAACCCTATTACAGTGTCGTGACATTGAAAACAAATTGAAATAATAACCAAACATAACAAAATATTCACAATCCCATCAATAAACTAAGGTGTTTACATAAAACAAACTGGCTAGTTTAGGTTGCCATCATAAATCAGTAATAAGTATGGCCACTTCAAAAAGTTCCCGCAACAATTCCCTCCTAAAACCTTAAAATATATTTAAAGATATGAAGCTTTCTCGGTGTCGATTATTACAGATAACTTCACGGGCTAGCAACCGAGTTAGATTGGAATCAGAGAAATCCAAACTGCTTTCGACCATCTTGACGCTTGGTCTTCGTCAGGAAATTGGAATCAGAGAAATCCAACCTTTGACCATCTTGACTCTGTGGCCCTCGTCAGGAAACTCTGACGAAGACCATAGAGTCAAGATAGTTGAAGCTTGGATTTCTCTGATTCCAATCTAATCCAGTTGCTATCCTATGAAGTCATCTGTATTAAAATATACTAATTCCGATCATGGCAAAAACAATTGTCAATAAATTGACCAACCAATCTCATTGAATGCAGTCCCGTACTAAATACTCTATAAAAATTCTTAGAATAGTGATATCAAGATACAAATTGAACCATTTTACTAAAGAAAAAAAAACTAATATGTTTACATTCAAGAATCCCCCCCAAAAATATTTTTACTCATATTTGCCTCACAGGGTCCCCTTACACAATTGCCTTTGGTTGAGAGGTAGTGAGTCCACGCCTGGACATTGGTGCCACCAATACTAAAGCTGCCTTCAAGAACAAATTGCAACATAAGCAGAGGGAAATAACTAACTACTACAGTTTGGCCAATCCGTCTCTGAATCAAGCAGAGAATTTCTGTTTTCGTTTGTGAGAGGGGAAGACGTGTTAATGGAAATTCCTGATGACAGGCGCGATTTTTGTGTTGGCAGCAACCCACCCCTCCCCTCCTAGCCACAACTCCAAAAGGGCCAATAAAGAAGCAAGTTTGATTGGATTTGTGTCTCGTCTACTTTTTTACGCTTCCTCACTCTCTCACTCTCGATGCTACGGTCGATTGTCTCCTTGAATTGAAACATCACCAGGTAACAACCGCGGGCTCCTTGTAATTTCTTACCCTGCCGAAAAGGAACATTTACATAAAAACGCATACTAGCATATTTGTCTCATAGTGGCTATTATTTTGTTTTGTGATACGCAGATTAGCTGCATAAACATGGACGCAGATTCCTTTCTGTGAGGTTCCTTAAGCTGGAGGGCCAAGTCTGCTGTTTTGTTTCTCTAACACACGCTGATGGACATTTCATCTCGTTCTACAAACTGCTGTTCTTTGCTACATTTATATTTCTGTAATACCTCTTGAGCATTTCATCCTCTTTAACAAACCGCTGCTCTGAGCTATGTTTTTATTTCCCTAACACATCTTGATGAACATTTCAACTCATTTTACAAACCGCTGCTATATTTTTATTTCTATAAATCATCTTGAACTTGTCATCTCTTTTACAAATCGCTAATCTATATTATGTTATTTCTCTAACACATCTTGACGAGCATTTCATCTCGTTTTACAAATCGCTATTCGATGTTATATTATTTCACTAACACATCTTGACGAGCATTTTATCTCATTTTACAACGACGGTTTTTAATTTTTATCCAAATACTCCGTCTGTTTGCCATCCAAATGCATCCCATCCCATCCCATATGGTTTCCAACCCTTTTTTTACTTTTGAAGCTCACGTGGAATTACCTTCCATTCGCAACTGTGTATGGTAGCAGACTGCCCTAATTAGGGATTGGTTTCCGTGAACGATTCACGTTCAATATTTAACTGCTCTGATTTTGCTCTCTATCGTTTCACTATGGGCACCGAATTCCCTTATTCTTCCGCAGTTGGCCCTACCCCTATTTACACCAAGAATTCCTTTGAAAAATTGGGTTCTCACTTGATCCAGATTCCCTGTTTGTTCCCATCCCCATATTTCTCCTCCATATGTCATCGTGGATCTAATTGTCGCTCCATATACACTTTCCACTAAGGTTATGACTATATTCGGAATTCTGCAGGGTATCCGGTGAACTTCCGCAGCTCTCACCCTTGTCTTGTTTTTTGTGATGTCAATGTGTTTTGTTCATTTTCCTTTCATTGTAAATGCGAGTCCTAAGTACACAAAAGATTTAACATTGTCCAGTATCTGTCCTATATATGTTCAAGTCTCCTCTCTGCTATAAAAAGAACCATTTTTGAAATTCAAAGTCCTAACCTTATTTACATTAACTGTTAGTAGTCATTCATCGCAATAATTCTTATGTTTGTCCAGTCCTCGTTGCAATACATTAACTGTCGTAGAGCACAATATTGAAAGTGCTGGAATCTGCAAATCTGCTACTACTAGTGCTTGAATATTCTCTGCTATCATTGCATCAGTAATACCATCAACAAAGAGATTAAATAGCAAGGGGGATAAAATACTACTCTGATCACCCCCTTTAGGTTAGGCAGCTCTCCGACACTGTTTGTGTCGTACTTTACACAGAATTCGACATTTTGATAGATTGTCTGCAATGCTCTAATCATTTTACTTGATAATCACTTTCGGCGTAGTTTATGCCATAATGCATTTCGTTTGATAGAGTCAAATGCCTTCTTAAAGTCCACAAATGCACAATGAAGCTTTCCCCGCGTAATTAACATTTGTTTTGTCCTTAAAGTGTATAATATAAAAACGGCGTATATGGTACTGTGTCCTCTCTAAACCCATTTGAAATTTTCAATACTTGCCAAATTTAAATTCCCTGTTCTTTATCCGGTTATATAAACACTCTGCAATAAATTTTCTCCATAATTGGCAACACAATGACCTCCTATAGTTATCCGGATTCCCATTAGTTCCCTTTCCTTTGTAAATGGGACGATTAATGCCTTTTTCCCAATCGGTAAGGCAATTCCTCTCAAGAAACAATATATTACATATTTGGAGCATACTCCTACCAAACTCATTAACATTGGCTACGGCTTTAAAACCTCTGACGGCAACCCGTTCAGCCTGTGCTAATTCTCGTACTGTCCTCGTACAGTATTGGGATTTCAAGATTTCCCAAAATTTGCACTTCCCGTATTATAAAAATTCCTTCCCCTTCCCCTTCCCCAAGTATTCGCTTAAAATGCATTGCCCATTTTCTGGGAGAAATTTTGTTGAACACCTGACCGTTTTCTCTTAAATTCTTAACTACTAAATTCTTTACTACTTCCATATCTCAGTGTTATCCCCCCGTGTTAAAACATTACTAGTTTTGTCTTGCCACATAGTTCTCATTTATCGTATGAGCTGTTTATACCATCTTCATTTTTTTTATAAAAATCCTCCTAATATCCTCTCTTTCCTCCCTTCTGAATTTTGACAGAGCATCCTCTGCTTATTTATTTTCGACTCTGGATTGCTGTTCATATCAACCATTGAATTGTTTTATCTTACCATGTTAATTCCTCGGCTGTTTTTGCGTTCCTTTCTCTTAAACATCTTTTCAATTTATCAACAAATACTTCCGTTTCTACCGGTTTGCACATAAATCTATTTATTTCCCTCCCTTCGCCCCCCTGTCCATCTTCGGGTGCATGCGCCTCCAAGGCTGCCTCTATATTCAGTTCCAGGGCTGACAGTGATGCGATTTGATACGATCCCCCACCCAAAAATTTCTAACTGTCAATCAAACCCTGACTTATCACAATAAAATCTATTACACTACCACCATTTTCATTTATGAAAGGAGAATAAGCTACTACATTAGGCGAAACCGATAGTCAAATCTTTTAAAACCTGGTTGCTATGTGATTGAAATTCGTTTCTTGTACGGCAAGGACTGGACATGTTCGCACATGAGAAAAGCTTAAACGTTTTAAAACTAAAACCAATAGCAAGGAATATCTCGGAAATAGTCAACTCCATGAAAAAATGTACAAGACATAAATTGCGTGTTTTAACGAGATGTATATCTCCTACAGATTAGCAGGTATGCAAAAATCATCCAAAATTAACAGGTCTTCAAGGCTACTCTCCGAAAATTCAAGACATTTTTTTAATTTTCATGCAAGTAGCTTTAATATACGGTATTTTAATAAAAATCTTTAGTCATTTTTGAGAAAAATTTCAGACATTTTTTTCCCTGTTAGGTGCGGTTGGAGTGGGGGAATTTTCTTGAAAATCTTTCGAAGATATCGAACTTAAACAGTAAATTAGATATTTAACGAGCTGTTTGTTTTTCAACAGCAGACACACGCAAACATTTTTCTAAAAATGCTTTTTATTTTAATTCAGGGAGTTTCAGAACTTTTATCTGGATATCGTATTTTAGGTGGAATGCAATATTTTATATACACTATGTGCGTAGTACATAGAGTAAGTAAACAAAAAAAGTTAAAAAAAAAAGAGAAAGTGACTGTAGCACGAGGATGGAAACCGTCTAGCCACTCCGCTCGGTTTACAAAATGTTACTATCTGCAATGATACTTAATTATCAGGGAATTTTCTGACTTAGGGTCCCTAATTCCTACCTGATAAACATTTCTGCCCCCCTCACACACACATTTTCCAACACAGAGTATATTAGAAATGGCAAAAATAAACAAGCTATGAAGATAATGAACGACCAGAAAGAAAAAGAATGATTACGTTAAGGTAGGGTACACAGCCACATGCATTCCTTTGTTCTTAAGGTCCATCTCGATTGGACCCGGTCCATGAGCCACTCCCAGCCTTTCATCTTGTCTTCTTGTTTTTTTCTACAATCATCCCGCTTTCCTTTCTCCTCCCACTGCACCATAACATCCCGCGGTCACGAAAACACATATTTGACCTGCGTATGCAATAACTGTGTGAATGAGTTCCTCATGATGATGATACCAATTATGGAGATGCCAAGGAACACTCATTTTACACACCTGCAGCAAATACCTCCCATCGCAAAGTGTTTTGGTGTCATGCACCAGAGCGGGCACATTAAAATACGGGGAGGTCCTACAAATATGAGTTTAGAAATCTATTAAGGCAAAATTACACTGTGTATCCATACACTGTTGATTTTCTGATCCTTAATTTCCTTTGTTTTCCCTACCTCTTATCTGTGAGCAGTAGAACAAGCATTGCATTCCACAAAAAATTTATAATAGTTTTAATAATTATTATTAATAGTAATAATAGTAATAATAGTAATAATTGTAATAACAGTAATCATAATCATAATCAAAATAATAACAAGCAATAACAATAACAACAACAAAACAATAACAACTAGAATAATAATACCAACAATACAATAACAATAAATACCATAATAGTAATAACTTCAATAACAATAAATAAATACAATAACAACAATAATACAATAACAACAACACAACTACTACTACTACTACTAACAATAATAATAATAATGATACTAATAATAATAATGATAACAATAATGATAATAATGAAGATAATGATAATGATAATGCTAATAATGATAATGACAATAATAATGACAATAATGACAACAACGACAGCAAAAATAATAATAATAATAATAATAATAATAATAATAATAATAATAATAATAATAATCTTTCAGCACTTAAAAACGTTACATAGTTTTGCTGATAGATTCATATTCATATATTTGACTTCGCACATGTGTTCAGGGTAAATGTCCAATAGCAAAATTAAAATATATAATGGGCAGATTGGTTTTTAAGTAACCTATAAGGCGCGCGCATCCACAGACACACGCACGCACACACACATAGCCGACTCTAACCGAACCGAGAAGCATTCTTGTTCAAAGCAACCCTCTCGTGACCAGCCGCGCATCCAACCCTGGCACAGCACGCTGGTTCTTCACCACCTGGGTTACAGGATCAGACACCAAAACATTTTGATATCAAAATGTCACCGGAAATACACGACAGAGGTGCACCGAAACAAATGCATATCATTCATTCACTTTGAGAGTTTGATACGGTTTAAGGCACCCCAGAATATATCAAAAATTACTTTTTGTAGTCTTTAATTTTCTAAAAAGGCTTGTATTAATTTTAAATTACAATTGTCATATTTGAGTTATTATTTTAGTAATAAATATATGAATGCAGAATTCTGTAGCATGTGAGTAATTTGTGTGTGAGTGTGTGTGTGTGTGTGTGTGTGTGTGTGTGTGTGTGTGTGTGTGTGTGAGATCTCCAAAGAACCTACCTCTCCCCCAAAAAGTCGAAGAAATGCTAAGCCCACAAATTTTCAAGGGTGCAACAGGAGTGCTTTTTCGCTCTGCTGGTTAACATACTCGCTTCTAAATCCAGAGCTCCGGGGTTTGATTCTCAGCTGGAGGAGTGGAGTTTTGCCCTAGCCAGGATAATCCCCCATCTTCCCGCTGTCAGGGCCAGAGGGAGAGAGGGAGAAATTTGTGTGTGGCTTATTAATAAAAGCTATCTTCGTTTGGTGTCGTTTTGAAACAGCCTGTATATGTTCCGGAATTGTAAGCCAGAATCACCTGAAAATATTTTAGAGCTGGCGATTCTTCTCCCCCCCCGCCCCCCGTTTCCTTCAAAAGAGTAACTTATCCTAATTTCCAAATGTATGCATAAAGCGGCAAATATATACTATCGTAATAAATGTGTTGTTATAAGAATCTATTTTTATATTCATACCATAGTGTATAACATGAGCTACATAAGATAGTAAACTATAATAAAGCCAAGATTCTAACATGTAAAAAAACTCTTTTCAAGTTATTAAATATAGGACATTTAATACCCGAAGAATCTAGCTTTCATAATAGCATTATATTCTGTAATTTATAATAGAACCTTAATTGTAACTTACAAATTGTTATAGTAGTGTGAATAAAGCTACTAATGTATTATTCACATAACTGTATCCATGATAATGTTGAATTGAAAAAATAAAAGAAAACCAAACCCCATTGCTTACCAGTATGCGACTTCTTTTTTTTTTTTTTTTTTTTTTTCATATCTCAAATATTACGGCTTAAAGATTAAAGGACTTTTGAAATACCCTATGTTATAAATTACAAATGAAATTCTTACGTGTTCCATTCACAGGACTTTCGATTAGCTATTCTCAACAGAATATTCTTATAAAAGCAAAGATGCTATCGCACAATCAATTGCTAATATTCCAAGACTCATCTATAAAATGCTGTGCTCGGAGTCGCAGAAAGAATGGTGTACGTTAAACAAGTGAGTGGAGGACATCTTGCCAATGTTTTATAAAACCCCATTGTTTACCCAATATTCTTTTATTACTTTCTCTACAAGTACTATGTACATAGTGATTAGAGAATGTATTGCATTCCACCCAAAAATTCGATAAGACATTTCCCCGGAAACACATGTTTCCCCCTAAATAAAAAAAGCATTTTTACAAAAAGGTCCGTGTGTGTGTATGTGGACAGCATAGCTCAAAAACGTAAAGACCATTGAATACCAAACTTGGTATTTAAGTTTGGTATCATGCAAGGATGCGACACGAGGACTTTAAAGAAAATCTCCCACCCCTAACTACCCTTTACATGGATTTTTTTTTCGAAAAAATGTGCATTTTATCTGTTATGTAAATATCTTTAATCTACGATATTTTAAAAAAATAATTGTCAATGGGTCAGGGAAATTTGTAGGATTCAAATCCGGAGATCGTGGCGGCCACTTTGTTGCCACTTAAATTGTTAGCGTTCTTCACAGAGTTTTTCTCAAAGCCTGTCCACAGACACACACACACACACACACATGCACACACGCACACACACGGACCTTTTACCAAAAATGATTTTTTTTGATTCAGGGTGACACAAAACATGTATTTCCGGTGAAATCTCAGTATCGAATTTTGGGTGCATTACAATACCTTCTCTATACACTATGTAATAGTACGTTTAGAGAAAGTAAAAATGCTCTTTCTGGATGCAGGGGAGCCTAAAACTCTTTATTTCCGGTGAAATCTCAGTATTTAATTTTTGGGAAGAATGCAGTAGCTTCTCTTCCTATGTACATTCTACATACGTACTAGAGAAAAAAAATAGGGCCACGCCGAGACCGACTGGTCAGACCACTAGCCTCTCACTTAAGACGGCCCAGGCTCGATCCCAAGTGACCGCATGTGAGATTTGTGAGGTGGGTTTTCTCCGGTCCTGCGGTTTCCCCCGCCATCGCATTCGACAGGTGCTCCATCTTCATTTCATATATCGCCAGTGTCATAGCCTGCGGTACCACAAGTAGTAAAAGCGGGCGTAAACACTACCCCAAAAAAAATCTTATATGTTTCAATCACATGATTTGCTCTATATCACCACTGTAATTTATTGTTAAAAAGCGTATTCTTTATTTATTTCCCGGTAATCAAGAAAAAATTAGGAGAAAATATAATCTTATTACTTGTCTCCTTATAAGTAGAAGTGAAATAAGGGGGTACCATAGGTTAAAGTCATAGTAAAAAGCTGGTTGCTATGCGACTGAAGTTCCTTTGTTTGTATGGACAGGAGTTCCTGTATACGTTTTTTAAAGCTGAGACCAATAACAAGGAATATCTCAAAAATGATTAACTTCAGGAAAAAAAGTATGTAATATAAATTGTCTGTTTTAGCGTGCTCTACATTTTTTGTGTGCTAAGCTTTTTTCCATTTATTACGGTTTAGCAGTTATGCAAAATTCCGTAAAATGTATCCAGCATAAAGTAGTGTTCATAGGCTATTCTCAGAAAATTCAAGATATACATTTTATTTGGCATGTATATATCTTAAATATAAGAAATTTAATCAAAATTGTTTAAGCCATTTTTTTAGAAAATCAAATTTTTCGAAAAAAGTTGCATGCGTGTGGAATGCTTGGAAAATACCAAACTTAAATACCAACGAAAAGTCATACTACATCAACGAAATGTCAATATCAAGCGGCTGCTTCAAATCCAAAGTGATGAATTGATGTAAAGTGTATAGATAATATTCGACATAAACATGTAATTAGAAAGGTGGTTCCAATAATCACATAAAAAAGTATATAGACTTTATTTATGGAGCTTAAATCCATTGCACTAATCGTGTTTGAGCTATGCTGTCCACAGACACACACACCGACCTTTTTTTTTAAAATGTCTTTTTTTTGGATTCAGGGGGACCCAAAAAATGTATTTCCGGTGAAATCTCAGCATCGAATTTTTTGGTGGAATGAAATATCTTCTCCATGTGAAGGGAAAGTAAAAATAGAGAAAGTTAGAAATTAAAGACCAATAGAGCATTTAATTTTAAAGAAAAAATTACCCACCCACTCCATCCATAGTCTAGGAATATCACCAATTATCATTCTAATGGCCCCTGAACCCGACCTGAGTTGGAATCTGGAACCTGTTGGTGCTTTTAATACGTGCTCGCTGAGGTTCGCGTCAGGTATAATTTTGCAAGAATGTACCACGGGAGAGAATGAGATTAAAGTGGGATAGCAGTGCCGGGAAAAGATATCGCCCGAAAATTTGATTGTAATTTATGTGAGGCGCTGGGATAGACACACACGTTATTAGCTCATGCACCGTGAAGGCAGGGGAGGAGTTGTCTTAAGATGCTGGGCTGCTATCCGCACCAGCTAACGAACCCGCACGTCGCATAATGGCCAAACCAGGTGGGCGGGGAACCCTCTACATCTTGTAATTGAACGGGGAGAAAACGTCGGAATTCCTGCGGACGTATGACGGCCAGATCTCTCCTCCAGATACCTTACTGCTGTGTGGTATATTACTCATGGGTACGACCGTGTTAATAATACATTGTAAACCTAATTGCACGGAGATTATCAGTGGACACATTACCGTAACGACTCTTTTTAGACCACTTTTTACAGCGTGTAATTATTAACCACGTGATTGAGTGGAGCACATTCAAATGGGGAGCTTAAACCTGTAGAAAAAGACTTAGCTACAGGGTTACCAAAATTCTGCACCCAAAAATATGGACATTTAAAAGTTTTGTTTCTGGAATCAAATGAATTATATTTGTAAACATGTTTTAGGACCCATGAATCCAAAAACAATCATTTTCAGAAGAAGCTCCGTGTGTGTATGTATGTCCCTCTATCTGTCTTTGTATGTGTCTGTGGACAGCATAGCTCAAAAACGAATAGATGGTTAAATACCAAACTGGCAACACGAAGATTTTCAAGAAAATTCTCCCACCCCAACTATTTTACTTGGAAAAATTTTCGAAAATTTTGATTTTATAAAAATTGGCTCTAACACTTAGATTAAACTACTGTATATTAAAGATGTTTACACATCAAATAAAATGTATATGTTGAATTTTCTCAGAATAGCCTCTAAAGACCTCTTTGTTCTGGATGAATTTTGTCGAATTTTACTACTACCATAAGATATAGACAAAAACTTACTGCACAAGACATGTAGATCTCATCGAAACACACAATTTTTGTCCTTTACGTTTTTGTTGTGGAAGTAACCGTTTCTGAGATATTCGTTATCGATTTCAATTGTAAAGTACTTATAATTTTCTCAGACAAGAAGTGCCCGTTTTTCTTTTGTACTATTCCTGGCCAAACAAAGAAGTGATTTGCAATGACAATCGCATAAAGACAGCTTTTAAAACATTTGACTGTCACTTTAGCATAGCGCATTCCTATAGTTTTTTAATACTTATAAGGAACTAAGCAATAAAAATATTCTGCTAATGCTTTTCTCAATTAGCATGGTGTATAAAGAAGAATAATCTTTCGTAAGAAGTTTGTTTGAAGAACAGCTAGAGAAAATCATCAGAGGGTAAACATCAACATATTTTTTTTATTATTACATTTATATAGCGCACTTTAACATCTAAGGTTATGTCGGAGGCTTTGCACTAGAAAACACTAGTACTCTAGGTTATTTACGTTGCGTTTAAAAAGTTTTTATTTTCCTCAAACACACACACACATTCACTCTCACATACATACTTACAGACTCTGTGGACGATAGGGAATAACCCTGGTTAAAGAAAAGTTCCCCGCCTCAGCCGGGAACCGAACCTAGAACCTCCGAATGAGAGTCAGCTCGTTGACCACTTGACAACGGAGGCAGTCTAAACTTATATTTGTATTACATGCAAAATGTGAAAAATTCTGTGCATGATATAAAGTTTTAATATTTTGAAATTATTTTCAACTTCTCTACCACGTAGTTGGTAGAGAAAGGATTGAATTTCACCACAGTGATATCAAGATTATAACGGGAAGTTTAAGGACCCTTATAAAAAAAAAAACCCATCAGTGTGAGCGTGTAGTGAGCAGTATAACTAAAAAATTTTTATATGTTCCATTCACATGACTTTCTCTACATCTCTGCAATAAATTATTGTTAAAAAGCGTATTCTTCTATTTATTTAATGCTAATCGAGAAAAATTAACAGAAACGGTCTTATTAGTTGCTTCCTTGTAAGTAGAAGGGAAGTAAGGGAGGACCATAAGCTAAAGTGATAAATCTTTTAAAAGCTGATTTCTATGTGACTGAAGCACCTCTGTTTGTACGGACTGGAGTTCACAAATTCCCATATAAGAGTAGTGTAAGTATATTAGAGTTGAAACTAATAACAAGGAATATCTAAAAATCTAATGTGTACTATTCACATGACTTTCTCTACATCTCTGTAACACATTATTCTTAAAAAGCTTATACTACTATTTACTTTCTGCTAATCAGAAAAAAATTAGCAGAAATAGTCTTATTATTTGCTTCCTTGTAAGTAGAGCCGAAATAAGGAAGTACGATAGGTTAAAGTGATAATCAAAAGCTGATTACTATGTCACTGAAGTTCCTTTGTTTGTATGGAAGCAGTTGACCTAATTCCTAAATGAGAAAAGTATAAGTTTTTCATAGCAGACACCAAAAACAAGGAATGTCTCAAAAACGATGAGCTCCATGAAAAAATGTATATAACATAAATTGTGTGTTTTAACGTGCTCTACATTTTTGTGTAGTAAGTATTTGTCCATCTCTTACGGTTTAGCAATTATTCAAAATTCTGTAAAATTCATCCAGAATAAAGTACTCTTCAGAGGCTATTTATAGAAAATTCAAGTTATGTATTTTATTTGTCAGGTAAATAGCTTTAATTTACGATATTTAAATCAAAATCGTTACAGCCATTTTTGAGAAAATCAAAATTTTCGGCAAAGGTTGCATGTAAAGGTAGTTTAGAGTGGGGGGATTTTTCTCAAAATCTTCGTGTCGCATCCCTGGAAGATACTAAACTTAATACCAAGTTTAATAGTTTACCAACTTTTCGTTTTTGAGTTATCATGCTCACAGACACACTCACAAGGACCTTTTTTTGGATGCAGGGGATCCTAAAACATATATCTCCGGTGAAATCTCTGTATCGAATTTTTTGGTGGAGTGCAACACCTTCTCTGTACACTATTACATAGTACATATAGAGAAAGTAAAAAACGGTCAACTCCACAACAAAAATGTATATAACAAACTGCGTATTTTAACAAACTGTACATTTGTGTAGAAAGGTTTTGTCTATGTCTTACCGTTTACCAGTTATGCAAAATTCCGCAAAATCCTTCCAGAATAAACATATCTCCAGAGGATATTCCTAGAAAATTTAATATATACATTTTCTTTGTAATGTAAATATTTT
Organism: Hymenopus coronatus; assembly: GCA_030762935.1. Lineage (NCBI taxonomy): Eukaryota > Metazoa > Arthropoda > Insecta > Mantodea > Hymenopodidae > Hymenopus > Hymenopus coronatus. The sequence goes on from CM060882.1 coordinate 136,308,908, forward strand.
AAATAGAAGAAATTTTAATCGATTTAATTCGAGAGAATGAAAATGTTCAAATTTTTATCCATGTAAAGGGTAGTTGGGTCCGGGGGGATTTTCTTGAAAATCTTTGTCTCGCATGCTTGGAAGATACTGAACTTAAATATCAAGTTTTTCGTTTTTGAGCTATGCTGGCCGTGGAAATGTTACACACACACTCGCAGAGAAACAGTCAGACAGATACAACGACCTTTTTCTAAAAATGTTTTCTTTTTTGGATTTAGGGGGTCCTAAAGCATGTTTTTCCGGTGAAATCTCGTTATCGAATTGTTGGGTGCAACACAATACCTTCTCAATACACTTTGTACATAGTACGAGGAGAGCAAATAAAAACGAAAAGTTTGTTGAATACCAACTTGATATTTAGGTTGAACATCTTCCAAGAATGTAAGACCAGAATTTTCTAAGAAATAGCCAAATTCCAAACTAAGTTTACATGGAACATATTTTTTGAAAATGTATCTTCACAAAATGGCTTTAAGAGTTTGATTAAATACCATGTGTTTAGGATATTTTTGTGGAAAATAAATGTTATATTTGAATTTTATGGGAGTAACTTCTGAGGTCACCTTTATTTTAGATGACTTTTTCCTAACTGGTAAACCATAAGAAAATCTTTCTATAAAACATATTTTGACGTCTTGTTAAATCAGACAATTTGTCAAATACATTTGTGTTAAATATTACTGAATTATTATTGGTTGCTGCTGTAACTTTTCTACTACTCAAACGGGAAATCGTCATTCGTATTTTTTTGTTTTGTTTCTGCCCTGCCGTAGTGACCCGCTTTTAAAACATTTGTCTATCGCTTTAGCTTAGGTTTTCTCTTATTTCCCTCATACTTACAGGTACTAAGTAATAAGAACTAATGCTACTACTGAATCTCGATTAGTTAAACAAATATAAAAATAACATTTTATAAGAATATTTGTTTCAGAATAGGTAGAGAAAGTCATGTGAATGGAACATATCACATTTTTAGAAAAAAGGTCCGTGTGTGTGGACCTGTGTGTGTGTGTGTGTATGTGTGTGTGTGTGTATGTGTGTGTGTGTGTGTGAGAACAGTATAATTCAAAAACGAAAAGTCCGTTAAATACCAAATTGGTGTTTTGATTTCAGCATCTTTCAAGGATATCTCAAGAAGATTTTCAAGAAGGTCCACCCAATCCAACCTACCATTTACATGGATTAATTTTCGAGAATTTTTAATTTTTTAGAAATAGCTCTAAATGATATTGCTTAAAATATCGAATACTTTAAATATTTCCATCACAAAAACATAATGTATGTCATAATTTTTTTTTAATAGGCCGAGAAACTCTCTTCATTTTGTAGACTTTATAACTGGTAAGCTGTAAGAGGTAATAGAAACCACATACCTAAAAAAAAAACAACAACAAAACCATCATTAAAAACAATTTATTAAATGCATTTTTTGAAAGTGAAAATTTCTAAGATATCATTGATACTGATTTCCCTTTCGCAATACGTCAACTTTTTCTCAAATGAGAAGTCGCTATTCATTTTTCTTTCTCCTGGCGATGCTAATAGAATGGCATTTCAGAACAATCGCATAGTGGCCGGCTTTTAAATAATTTGACTATCGCTTTAATTTATTGTATTTTCTTATTCCTCTTGTACAAGCAAATAGTATAAGTAATAAAATCATTTCTACTAATAGTTATTTTGATAAAAGACTAAGCTTTTGCAGGAATAGTTTCTTGCAGCATAAGAAAAAAGAGTTGTGTGAATTTAGTACAGAAGATTAATAAAGTTGAAAATGTAACATCACATTATAAACAGTGAATTTAATGAAAAAATTGGAAAATTGGGAAAATGGAAAAAGGAGCGTCTTAGAAATATAGAAATCTATGCTTCCTGAAATTATGTTTACAGTAATAAACAAAGCAGTTTCTGGTTAAGAATGCTTATTTAAAAACGGACCGATAACATAAATTACTATCTACTCAATTTTAGTATTCTAGCAAGTACATTTTTATCATTTATCAATTTTGTCTCATCACCACGAAATTTCTTGTGTATACTATGCATCAAATGTTGATTATTGTATTAAAATTTCCAATGAATGGAATTTAAATTGAATATTTTTAATATTTGCAAATGTCTATCCTTAAACTACATTTCCAGTTAAAGAACATATCCGGCATGTGGTTCACATCATAGAAAATGTTGGTCGCTAGGAGCTGCACTAGAATAGTCATTAGAAAGAACTTAGCTGGGAAAGAATCCTGACGACTTATGTGTTATAACAAGCGTTAACACTAATACAGCCAAGTATGCATTTTTATTGTAAAAGAAAGCAATTGGCGTCCTTCTCTGGCATTATGTAGAATATACTTAGCAGGCAGAGAAGATATTGTATTTCACCCAACAAATTTCACCGAGATTTCAACGGAAATATGTTTTGCGGTCCTCAATTAAAACATCATTTTATAAAAAGGTGTGTGTGTGTGTGTGTGTCCGTGCACAAACAAAAATCTCTTAAATATAAGACGTTGAATTTAAATTCAGTCATCTCCCAAGGACGCGACAAGAAGGTTCTCAGGAAAATTACCCGCCACAACCCACCCTTTAAATGCAATACATTTTGAGATTATCGATTTTCTAACAACTGGATCTGAAGATTTTCATTTAAATGCCGTGTTTTAAATCTACATACATGGAAAATAAAATTATATCCTGCATTTCTTGGAAATATTCCCTGATCCTCTTTATTCTGAATGCGTAACTGGTATGAAATAAACTTGCTACAGTAAATATCGTTAAAGTACACAATTTATACAATATACAATTTTGTAGAGGTAACCATTTCCGAGATATTGGTATTACTTCTAAAATACATAACTGTCTTTTCTTTACTCCTGGACATGGAAAGAGAACCGAATTCCTATAACAATCGCATAGTGACAGCATTTAAAATATTTGACTGTTACTTTAGCCTAGCATATTGCTCTATTTCCCTTCTGCTTATAAGGAACTAAGTAAAAGAACCATTGCCGGTAATATGTTATTTGCATGATATAGATAAAATGATAATCCTTTTTGAGAATAATATATTTGCAGTACAAATAGAGAAAATTGTATGAATGGAATGTATCAGAATTTGGGTGATATATCCTCGAGAGTCATATGCAGAATTTTTTTAAATATATAGAACCTATCATCAATGTACATTTTTGGTTGTGTTCTGCAATGGTGTGCAAGACCTAAAGACGAGAGGAACACTCGCATACTTGCCACTGCTAAGTAAACAGTTCTATGTAATTTCAATAATGCATAGAGAGAATTTTTACAGTGCGCTTCAGAAGGCAACTAAATGAAATATGAATTTTGGCGAACGGAAATCACACTTTTACACTAAAGTCATCGGTCCTAGAGACATACAATACATGCTCTACATTGTGCTTCCATGCTGGCCAAAAGGTTGCTGCGGAGTTCTTGTGGTAGGGCAATGCATTCCTTCATCAGTGCTGTTCGATGCAGTCGCTCCTTGTCATCTATAAAAATAAAGTCAGAGCCAATTGCTCACCTGAAAAGACGCAAATGTGATGTAGTACACCATGCTCCTTGACCAGTGGGTATACCGTGTTCAAAGATTTAGAGGTGAGTATGTCCATGCAACATTATGCCTCCTCACATCATAATACCCGGACGATCATGTTCAAGGCTCTTCCTGGATGCATTATGTCTTCCACCTCTCGCCAGATGAGAGTACGTCGAGAATCATTACTGCATGTCCTCTCATATGAGAACACCATTCCTTATTGGACCAATTCTGATGCTTCTTGAGACCATCGCAAATAGCAACGCAATGGAACATAACATGCTGGTCGTCGGGCAGAGAGACCACCTCTATGCAGTCGCCGTGCCATTATGTCTTGCAGTCCTGTTAAATATGGTTACAATTGCAAGTTTTGTTTGATATACACCCCTTATTGCATGTAGTGGTCATTTGGTGTTGTAGTCAACCGTGTGGCAGCAGTACCGTGGTTTGGAAGGCACCTGATACAATGCTGCGAGTAATATCAAACTCCTGGACAACACTCCTCAAACTTCGTCCATCTTCCAGGTTCCCAATGATTCCTCCCAGCGTGAAGTCATCCAATTGTTGTTTACTGGCCATATTGTAAAGAAGAACATCCCTACAGTGCACCATAACAGCTCGCTGATTTCACACTCTGTTACTGGCTTGTGTGCATCTCTGATAACTAAGGAGCATCACCAACAGCTGCTATGGCAAATTTCTCACCAATTCTTCTAAGAGTTTCTTGGATATAAATATTTCAAACCCCAAAGTGAACAAATCTTGCAATATAAATACACCAGCAGTGCACACGGGCGTTGCTTCATGACCGGCAACTATTAAGGAACAAACTTGCAGCTTCGTTTCACTCCCCATTCTCATTTATATCCCCCACCATGCAAACTTCATATTCCCAGTGGTTAAGTTCTATGAATGAATGAATAAGTGTATTTATTGACATAGCAATATCATACATAAAAGTTCAACAATCATATGGGTCCACAGACCGTACGTGCTTTTGTAATACACATTACAAGCAATATTAAAACAACAACAAAGAATTAAAAGAGTAAACACGAAAATGAAAAGACAAAGATAATACACGGTCAGAAGCAATATTAAAACAACAATAAAGAATTAAGAGTGAACCCCAAAATGAAAATATAAATATATTCAAATATAGCAACTTAAATTTACAGCACAGAGTACACCTTCATAAGTAATAATAACTCCATGGCACGACAGCTCACGGGGAACCTTGGCCTGCCGCACGGCCGCTGCGTCCCCCATCTCGGGCAACTACAGACGTCATGGATGGGGTGCAGTATTGGAGGGTGAGACATGGTCAGCGCCCCCCGGCCGGTTAATGCGGTCCTCATGACCTGGAGCCGCTACTTCTCTATCAAGTAGCTCCTCAATTGGGCCCCCAGGGACCTTGCGAGGGTGAGTGCATACAGCGGGGAAAAAATCTCCACGCCGGTACTGGGGATCGGACCCAGGTCACCCGCTTGGTAAGCAGCTGCGCTACCACCGCGCTAAGGAGACGACCCCTTCATAAGTGCACCCTCTTATAATAGATAATTACACTCAAAAGAAGTATATACACATAATACATACACCATATATAAAACCACAGCACAACAGTGACTTAAGTATGACATTATATATATATATGTGTGTGTGTGTGTGTGTAGAACATTGCAGTCACTTTTGTTTAGTTGATATTATTCCTCCCCCCCCCCTTCACTATTGGCAGCCTCCTCAGATCTCAGCTGTCTTGCCTTAAGTATAAATTTACCTAGCCCGTCCACGTTTTCCGTGCCTGCCAGCAGCGTCCAACATGCTTCTAGCCCTACATTCGCAGTGGTAAAGAATTGCGGCAAATATTTTCCCGCCATTCCTCCGTACCCCTACATCTTGCCAAGATGTCAGTCCACAACTCTTCTCCTCACAAATGGGACAGACTCTCATACCATTCTCGTCAGAAATTTTCGTGCTCCTCCATGCTCCCAGTCTAATCCACGCGAGCCCCTCTCTAATGAGTTTGGTACCTGTTCTGAAGTATTGCTCCATATTCCACTCCGATTTTAGCCCATACTGTACTTCTAATGACACCTTCTCTGTACATTGCGCAATTATGTGCTGTCTGTCAATATCACAGAGGCGGTTCTTAATTTTTCTCCAAATACTCCGCCTGTTTGCCTGCCGCGCCATCCAAATGTATCCCATCCCAATAGTTTCCAACCCTTTCTTTAATTTTGATGCCCATGTCGAATTACCTTCCATTCGCAACTGTTCACGGTAGCAGACTGCCCTAATTAGAGATTAGTTTCCGTGAGCGATTCTCAGCCAATATTTAACTGCTCTGATTTTGCACTCTATCGTTTCACTATGTGCCCCGAATTCCCTCATTATTCCGCCGTACCCCTCCCTACACTCAGAGTTCCTTTCAAAAATTGGGTCTTTCTTGGTCCAGATTCCCATATTGTTCCCAACCCCATATTTCTCCTCCGTATGTCATCGTGGATCTAACTGTCGCTCCGTATACAGTTTCCAATACGGTTATGGATATATTCGTGGCTACACGTCTAACACACCATCGGGCTGCCCTCGGTTCGCCAACTGCTCGTATCGTGACATTATTGTCCTATTTCTTCAACTGCCCCGGTTACGGGACCAGACCCATTTGGCGCTTTAGTCTCGCTACACTCAGGCCATGTGACGTCCAGTTTTCTGTGACAATAATGGTAAGCTAGATTCAAGAGTAATAAACTCCCTGCCATAGCCGGGATTTTAACCAGAGGTTTTCTGACTTACCTAATAGTTGGTTAAAAACTACGAAGCCGGAACGTAAATGACTTAGAATTTTGTAAGTCACCATTGGGGTATGTCATCTCAAAATAAGTCGCCTTCATGGTGTAATGGTTACCATGCTAACTTCATATAACCAAGGTCGCGGGTTAAAACCCGGCGGAGGACGATAGATTTTTTCGGGTGTAAAAATCCACAGCATGGCTTCCTTCGAAAGGGAATTAAAGCCGTTGGTCCCGTGTCGTAGATTTACGGCACGTAAAACAACCTCAAGCCTGATAGAGAGGCCTCTGAGCAAAATTAAGCGGTCTTTCACGCCCAATTTAGAATGGGACGCTGAGTACCACAATAGTTAAAGAGTGTCCATAAATAACACGGCATTTTTTATCTCAAAATAATTCGAAATCTCCTGCTGTGAATGCTGTTCACTATGTTGCCATGGCATGGAGATCAGGACCCCTTGGTTCGAATCCCGACTATCGTATTGACTTTCAGTTGACTCCAATTGTCTTCCTAGTATGTGTAAAGAGTTTTACTTAGTGTATTTGTTACTACTTATATTTATTTCATAAAAGCGTAGACTAATTTGTTAACAGTTTATATAATAAACAGATGAAATGGAGTTTCAAGTACAAATGTTCTAAAATTGATAACACAGTACTACCACACACATGATGTTGAAGTTGGAGATTTTAGCTGTTTGGATAGGTAGACTTGCGAAAATATTGCTGTAGAATTCCAGACAGATTGTTTTACAAATCGAAAGAACTTTTAATGCATTATAGAAACAATAGGACCTGAAATATTACTATAAACAAGCATATTCCATTAGTTTTTTAATCTTCATTTCATTTTTGTTTTATTTATTTACTTTTTAATTGCACTTTAAGGGCATATGTCTATCATTTCATATAAAATACTATACCTATACATACTTTCATGTCTATGTATCATTCTACTGATTTTTAGATCAGGTTACAGCAAATGAATCTATGTTTCAATAAAGGCTTTTAGAAATAATAAACCAGTTTATTACCATGTTATAATTAGCCTTTGGTAACGTTTATTTCATTATTTAACATTTATTTACATGACTATTAATTCACCTAAAGTGGTAGTTATGAAACCCAGGACTTTAAAGGTATTCACGAGATCATTCGTGTCATGATGTCTCAAAACTGAACTTGAGAACTCTTTGTGATTAACAGTAAAGAATTTTATGTGTCCATTCACATGACTTTCTCTACACCTCTGTAACAAATCATTTTTGAAAAGCTTATTCTTCTATCTACTTTATGCTAATCAAGATAAACATTAGCAGAAATGTATTACTCGCTTCCTTTGTTAGTAGAAGGGAAGTAAGGGAATACTAAGGCTAAAGCGATAGTCATGTACTTTAAAAGCCGGTTGCTATGTGATTGAAATCCATTTTTTTTTAATGACTAGGGCCAGCAATAAGAAATGTCTCGAAAATAATCAATCCCAGGAAAATAATAATACAACAAATTGTGTATTTTGACAAGATATACATTTTTGTATAGTACGTTATAGTATATTTGTTACGGTAACTCTGTTTTGCAAATTTCAGCAAAATTCATCCATAATAAAGAGTCTTCAGAGATTATTTACAGAAAATTCAAAATATATATTTTATTTTCCATGTAAATATATTTAATATACGAATTTTAATCATGAGACCCATTTTTGAGAAAATCAAAATTTTCTATTTTTTTTCATGTAAAGTAGTTTGGGGTGTGAAATTTTTCAGAAAATCTTCATATAGCATCCTTGGAAGATACTAAATTTAAATACCAAGTTTGGTATTACACCGACTTTCGTTTTTGAGTTATTGTGTTCACAGACACAGGGACACACACACACACACACACAGACAGACGGATCTTTCTCTAAAAATCAGATGTGCATCATTCACATGACTTTCTCTACATCTCTGTAACAAATTATTATTAATAAAGTATCTAATTAATGCTAATCAAGATAAACATTAACAGAAACAGTCTTATTACTTAATTACTTATAAGTAGAAGGGAAATAAGGAAATACACTAGGCTAAACCCACAAAAGTTATAAAATGTGTTTGCTATGGCTTAAAATCTATTTCTTTCGTGGCCAGGAGTTGACAAGTTCCTGTATGAGAAAGATTTAAGAATTTTAAAACTGAAACCAAGAACAAGGAATATCTTGAAAACGGCCAATTCCACAAAAATTGTATATGACATAAATTGTGTGTTTTTAATTCTCTTAACGGTATGGAAGATATATAAAATCATCCAGAATGAAGAGGTTTTCAGAGGCTATTCTAAGAAAATTCAAGATCAGATTTCTTTTGGATACAGGAGGTCCTAAAGTATATATTTCCGGTGAAATCTCTGTCTTGAATTTTTGTGTGGAATACAATAGTAGGTGTAGACAAAGTAAAAATTTGATGTGTTCCATTCACATGACTTTCTCTACATCCCTATGAAAATTATTGTTAAAAAGCTTATTCTTCTATTTACATCAAGCTAATCAAAATAAACATGCCAGAAGTAGTTCTTTTTACTTGGTAAGTAGAAGTGAAAAAATTGAAGCTGTTCCATTCACATGATGTTCTCTGGCTGTTCGGCAAAGAAACCTTTTATTCAAAGGACTAATCTGTTATGTACATATGTTAAACAAGATAAACTTAAGCAGAATTATTACTAGCTTCTTTGTAAGTAGAAGGGAAATAATAAAAGGCACAGGCTAAAGCGATAGTCTCGTGCTTTAAACGCCAATCGCTACGTGGAACAATTGAAGTTGCACACAATTGTGTGTGTGTGTGTCAAACTGTGTTTTAATGAGATCTTCGTTCTGATGCTGTAGGCTTTTGTATATCTCTTACGGTTGTCAGCTATACAAAAGTCATCCAGAATGAAGAGGTCTTTAGAGGCTATTCCAGAAATCCAAGATATACATTTCGTTTGTCATAAAATATATTGACGTAAGGTATTTTAATCAAAATCGTTACAGCCATATTTTGAGAAAATCAACATTTTCGAAAAATGTTCCATGTAAAGAGTAGTTTGGGGTGGGGATATTTCCTTGAAAATCTCCGTGTCGTATCCTTGAAAGATACTGAACTTAAATATCGGTATTTATCGGACTCCTTGTTTTTAAGTTATACTGCCCACAGACGCGCGCGCGCGTGCGTATGTATGCACACTCACAGATACACACAAGAGCATTTTTCTAAATTTTCTAGCTCGTGTAGAAAAAGTAAAAATGCTTTTATACTTTCTCTAGCACGTATGGATATACAATGTAGCTACAGAGGGTATTGTATTCCACCCAAAAATTCGATGTCGACAATTCACCAGAAATATATGTTTTAACGTCCCCGATTCCCAAAAAAAGCATTTATAGAAAAAGGCCCGTTTGTATGTGTGTGTGTGTTAGTGTGCATGTGGACAGCATAGCTCAAAAACGAAAAGACCGTTAAATGCCAAACTTTGTATTTATGTTAAATGTCTTCCAAGGTTGCGACACGAAGATTTTCATGAAAATCTCCCCACCAAAAGCTACCCTTTACATGGATTTTTTCTTCTCAAAAATGGTTTAACAATTTTGATTAAAATACAGTATACTAAATATATTTGCATCACAAATGAAATGTATATTTTGAATTTGCTGTAAATAGTGTCTAAAGACCTCTTTATTTTGAATGAGTTTTGCAGAATTTTGTATAACGGTTAAGCTGTAAGAGACAAAAACTTACTACACAAAAACTGTAGATCTCACCAAAAACATAATTTATGTCTTATACGTTTTTCTTGTACAGTTGACTGTTTTTCCCCTTGTTATGGCTTCAGTTTTAAACTACCAAGCTTTTCTCAAACGGGACCATGCAAAGCGAACCGAACCTCAATTGTTTCACACAGATTTTAAAAGATTTGACAACCACTTTAACCTAATGTATTCCCTTATTTCCCTTCTATTTACAAGGAAGCAAGTAATGAGAAATTCTGGTAATGTTTATCTCAATTCGCATGATGTAGATAAAAGAATAATCTATTATAACTGCCTCCGTGGTCGAGTGGTCAGCGAGCTGACTTTTCACCCGGAGATCTCGGGTTCGGTTCCCGTCTTGGGCGGAGAATTTTTCTTTAGTCAGATTTATTCCCTATCCTCCATAGAGTCTGGAAGTATGTATGTGAGAGTGAATGTGTGTGTATTTGAGAAAAAGAATGGTTTAAACTAACGTACAGACAACGAGTTGTTTCAAATGCAAAGCCCCCGATATGACCTTAGATGTTAAAGGGAGCTTATAGAAATGAAACAATAAAAAAAAAATCTATTGTAAGAATAGTTTGCATATGGAACAGCTAGAGAAAGTTATGTAAACATGCATTTTTTTTTTTTTTGATACAGTGGACACTAAATTCCAGAGAAATTTCGGTATCGAATTTTTTTAGGTGGAGTGCAATCTACCTACCATCTACCTATGTATCATGTACTACGTAGAGAAAGTAAAAATTCAACTCTGAAAATATAATGTACCAATATGTTGTCATGGTATGTCAATTGGCACGGCGGATGTCGATGGAGTTTTTCCGGTGTAAAAATCCTTAGCATAGCTTCCTTTGGAAGAAAATAAAGGCGTAAGACTGTCCTAGACTTACGGCAAACAGAAGAACCTCAAACTCTATAAAGAGGTCTCTGAGCGAAATTAAGTGTCTTTCATGCCCAATATAGAATGAAACACTAAGAAGCGCAGCAGTTAAAGAGCGTCTATAACTAAAAGGCAACTTAACTTATCTCAATTGGTCACAGAGAGGTAATAAACTGAATATTTGCTGTTAAAATCCGGCTACCGTATTGAATGTTTCATTCTGCTGTTAACTTTCAATTCATCCCATTGCTGACCGTTTACTGATGGTGTAACAAATTGTTTGCGAAATTCATTGCAATAATAATAATAATAATAATAATAATAATAGTAATAATAACTCCATGGGACGACAGCTCACAAGGAACCTTGGCCTACCGCTTGGTCGCTGCGTCCCCCATCTTGGTCCATGACAGACGTCGTGGATGAGGTGCAGTATTGGAGGGCGAGTCGTGGTCAGCACCTCGAACCCTCCCAACCGGTTAATGCGGTCCTCATTACGGGAGCCGCTACTTCTCCATCAAGTAGCTCCTCAATTGACCCTCCAGGGAACACAGGAGGCTGAGTGCACTACGAAGCAAAAAATCCCCACGCCGGTACCGGGAATCGAACCCAGATCTCCGCCTTGGTAAGCAGCAGGCTATATATTGCCTTACATTTTAATGATGGCTCTTTTAAGTAATTCATAATTACTAGCTCACTCATTCCTATCATTTCGGCGAAAATGCTTAAGACCTCGGACATTCCAGGTAAGAAGGAATGGGAAAGGAGGCTTGCTTTTCGTTGACATTGGATGATTAATAAAGGATAATAGCCGGTTACAACGCGGTCCCTGCAGCTGTCCCTCCTCCGTCTCTAAAATCTGCAAATGATAACGTTTCATTTCTTTACGATGCCTTTGGAGAGCTCTACTCAGGTGCGAGAATTTAAAAGGGAAACAAATCTTGACTCGCTCACATGACTTTCTCTAGCTGAAACTTCTTACAAAAGATTATTCTTCTTTCTATACCATGCCAATCGAGCTGAACTAGCAGAATGTACTTAACTATTACATAGTTCCTTTAAAGTAGAAGGGAACTGAAGGAATGCGATAGGCAAATGTTTTAGTTATGCGATTGTCATTGCAATTATTCTTTGCTTGAACCAGGAGTAGAACAAAAGAATTGAAGTATTTGAAACCAATAACAAAAATATGTTGGTAACGGAGAACTCTACAACGGGGCATATGACATAACGTGTATTTTAACCAGATCTACATTTTTGTATAGTAAATGTTTGCTATCTCTTACAGTTTATTAGTTATTCAAAATTCAGAAAAATTGTCCAGAACGAACAGGTCTCCAAAAGTTACTCCCAGAAAATTCAAGATATACTTGTAAATATCTATAATATACGGTATATTAATAAAAATCGTTACGGCAAGTTTTGAGAAAACCACATTTTCAAAAATGTTTCCATGTAAATAGCAGTTTGGAGTGGGAGGGATTTTTTTAAAATTTTAGTGTCACATCCTTGGAAGATGATAAACTTATATTCAACGTTTGGAGTTTAATGGTTTGTTAGTTTTTGAGCTATGAACACAGACACACTCGGACTTTTTTCTGAAAATGCTCTTTTTTTTTTTTTTTTTTTTATACTCAGGGGGGACTCAAGAGAAATATTTCCAGTGAAATCACATTATCGAATTTTTGAGTGAAATACAATAACTTTTCTATACGTTATGTACATATTACCTGTAGAGAAACTAACAACTTATTAGAAACCTCATACCCATTTCCTAGGTAGTGCTCATTCCATCTGAAGGATGTCTTGAAGGTCATTTGTTTCCCACTTTATTTATTTCAGACAGAAAATGTCATGTAAAATTAGAACGAAAAAATATTATGTGTTCATTTCATATGACTTTCGCTACCTGTTCTGCAAACAAATTAATTTTACAACAGATTCATATCATGCTAATCGAGATAAACATTAAAAGAAATTATCTTTATTACTTCCTTCCTTCTAAGCAGAAGAGAAATAAGGGAACATGCTAGCTATAACTATAGTCAAATCTCTTTAAAGCTGTTCAGTATGTGAACAATTTAAGTTCGGTTCGCTATACACGGCTATCAGTAAACCAAAATAGAGATGAAGCTGATATTTTTTCGGACTTAGGGGACCTCAAAGCATATTTAAGGTGAAATATGGACGTCAACTTTTTTGGTGGAATACAATACCTTCTCTGTCCTCTAATTACATTGTGTGAGCACACGAGCGAGAGAAAGTAGATATTATTTAAAAACGTACGAGTATCATTGAACCTAAAATCTCCGTTTCTGCTTCCATACAATGGATTGGATGGTATCGAAACCGTTGCTCAAAAAATGTACATGTCATTAAAACACATACTTTACGTCTTAAATGGTTTTTTTGTAGAACCGACAGTTTCTTAATTATTACTTGTTACTGGATTGACATTTAAAATACTTATCTTTTCTCAAACGGGACCATACAAAGCGCACCGAACTTCAATTGTTTAGCAATCACTTTGGGCTAATGCATTCCCTTGTTTCACTTCTACTTAAAAGGAAGCATGTAATAAGACCATTTCTGCTAATGTTTATCTGATTAGCATTATGGAGATAAAAGAATAATCTTTTGTAAGAATAGTTTGCATTTGGAACAGCTAGAGAAAGTTATGTGAATGCAACACATCAGATTTTTTACTCTTTAACGAATAAGATTAAGCACGAGCATTCAGAGTGGATTTCTCTACGTATGTATGCCGTCTAATCTTCATCACAAAAAGTATCACAGAAAAAGTTATATTCCTGATACCTTTTTAACCGGTCTGAGCCATATCAATGCACAGTAATGCAATACAATTTTCACTGTATTTCAATGTATAATGATATGTGTAAAAATAGAATCAGTTTATAAGGAAAGTGAAGTGTAAATAATGGAATGAATGTGTAGATAGCGGAACTACTTTTCTAAGAACTTTTTTCATGCACCGAAGCTTGCTTTTTAGACCGAAACAAGCGACATTCGTTCGACTGTTTCCTGGTTGGACTCTCTCCTTTACAGGGCAACTCAGCGTTCGGAGAAATGTGCAATTATCTCATGGTTCCTATTCATATTTTTGGTGCATAACGGGCTTTGTTTCTATATATGGAAAATAACTACAAATTATTAGGTTGTCCTCATATTATATTTTATACTGACCATATCAAATATTTATATTTTATAGAAACAAACGTTGAACGCACCATTATAAAAATAACCTCAATTATGAACCCTAAAATAATTACATTGCAAATTATATAGTCTTTATAACCACAAAAATAAACTTATAAGATTCTTAAATAAAAAGCGTTCTTTTTGTTCAGTTCATATTCAAATGATACATCTGGAGTAGAGACGCTACCTCCAAACGGAAACGAATTACAAATTAATTACCGATTATAATAAAGTTATAAATGAATAAAAAATCCATCAACCTAGTCGCCCTTCAACCTAACGCCAACGTAACGCTAACTTTATAATGGGGGTGGGAACAAACAGGGAATCTGTATCAAGTGAGGACCCAATTTTTGAAAGGAATTCTGGGTGTAGGGAGGGGTACGGCAAACTGCGGAATAATGAGGGAATTCGGGTCACATAGTGAAACGATAGTGCAAAATCAGAGCAGTTAAATATTGGCTGAGAATCGTTCACGGAAACAATCTCTAATTAGGGCAGTCTGCTACCGTGAACAGTTGCGAATGGAAGGTAATTCGACGTGGACATCAAAATTAAAGAAAGGGTTGGAAACTATTGGGATGGGAGACATTTGGATGGCGGGGCAGGAAAACAGGCGAAGCATTTGGAGAAAAATTAAGAACCGCCTCTGTGATATTGACAGACAGCAAATAATTGCGCAATGCACAGAGAAGGTGTCATTAGGAGTTCAGTCTGGGCTGAAATCGGAGTGTGGTATGGAGCAATACATCAAAACAGGTACCAAACTCATTAGAGAGGGACTCGCGTGGATTAGACTAGGAGCATGGAGGAGCACGAACATTTCTGACGAGAATGGTACGAGAATCTGTCCCATTTGCGAGGAGGAAGAGTCGTGGACTCACATCTTGGCAAGATGTAGGGGTACGGAGGAATGGGGGAAAAATATTTGCCGCGATTTTTTACCACTGCGAATGTAGGGCTAGAAGCATGTTGGACGCTACTGGCAGGCACGGAAAACATGGACGGGCTAGGTAAATTTATACTTAAGGCAAGACAGCTGAGATCTGAGGAGGCTGCCAATAGAGAAGGGGGGGGGGCGAATAAGATCAACTAAACAAAAGTGACTACATTGTTCTTCATACATATATATTATGTCATACTTAGGTCACTGTTGTGCTATGGTTTTATATATGTTGTATATATTTTGTGTATATATGTCTTTTAAGTGTAATTTTCTATTATAAGAGGGTGCATTTATGAAGGTGTACTCTGTGCTGTAAATTTAAATTGTTATATTTGAATATCTTTGTATTTTTATTTTCGGGTTCACTATTAATTCTTTATTGTTGTTTAATAATGCTTTGGGCTGTGCATTTCCTTTGTCCTTTTATTTTCGTGTTTACTCTTTTAATTGTTAGTTGTTGTTTTAATATTGCTTGTAATGTGTATTACAAAAGCACGTACGGTCTGTGGACCCATATGATTTTTGAACTTCTATGTATGATATTGCTATGTCAATAAATACACTTATTCATTCATTCATAGAACTTAACCACGCTCTGACGGGTGCGATTGTTGAAATTCTAAGTATGATATTGCCATTCATTCATTCATTCATTCATTCATATATCCAAAGTCGCGGTTTTAAACCAGCCGATGACGATGGATTTTTTCGGGCGTATAAATCCTTAGCATAACTTCCTTCGGAAGGAAAGTAAAGCCCTGTCGTAGATTACAGCACGTGAAAGAACCTCAAGCCTAATAAAAGAGGCCTCTGAGCAAAATTAAGCCGTCTCTCACGCCCAGTAGAAAACGGTACGCTGAGAACCACATCAGTTGAAGAGCGTCTATACATAAAACCCCATTTTATTTTTATCCCACATATGCTCTTGTGAAAATAAGGGTTTACTCAGGTTTAACTGAAATGCATCGTCTGTAACGTAAATAAATGAAGCAAGCTCATTTATTCTAGTCAGCAAATATCACTTCGACATGCCCCTTCGATCGGATTTGCCCGCGCACGTGCATTTTGGATTACACACTCCATTCATATGGCTTGATGGTTATTATGCAACAAGATTCGCGTTGCCCCGCCTTGATTTCCGTCTCAACCTCTAATAATGAACGACACTTGTCTATAATGAGTGAGAGCTGGGACATATGTGTTTATGCATATACAGGCTGTTTCAAAACGACACCAAATGAAGATAGCATTTGATTAGCTTACATTTTGATTTGTCCGAAACTCGATGTCGTAACTTTAAAAGTCTTCTATTTAGAGTTTTGTGTATGTTTAAAAATTGCAGATATTTGGTATTAGACAGCGAAGGAACAACGGTTGTCATACGCCACGTAAACACCTCAGAACGTGTTATATGAAACACATAACAAATCCTACATGCTACGTTTTCCATTACTAAGTTGACCTGTGCCGCGCTGGCGTGTCTATCAAACCACCCCTACACCACGCGACTGGGACCTTCGCTACCAACCGGCATCTCTCTTGGAGCGGGCCAGGCACGTGCCATTTGGTTATGTACGACTGCCTAATCCATTAGATTTTATGGCAGTTTTTGTATGTGCATGAATTTAGAGCTGAAAATTATATTCGCATATCACGTACGGTATGACCAACAAGGTCCACAAATTAAGTAAGAAGCACATTAATTGTAATCAGTTTCGGGAGTTAGACATAAATCTTTAACAATTGGATTGGATTCAATTAAATATATTGATTTAGGTTGAAGAGAATCTTCTTTTGGTGTCGTATTTTTTTTTAGGTTAACTATAAGCAGAGAGTTGCATAAATCGTAAGGAAAAGGGGATCACTGGTATTACGCATCTCAGAATGACATATCAGATAAGGAAAATTAAAAGCCATTACTGACAAAAGGATTGCTCTGCTGCAATGACGAAACCAGATTTCTTGTTCTGAATTACGAAACACTCATCTAGTAAGCCAGAACCACCAATGGAATAAATTAACTTGTAGCAGCGTGAATATAAATAAATCTGTGGTCCATTCCCATGACTTTCTTTACATCTCTGTAACAAATTATTGTTAACAAGCTTATTCTTTTATCTACTTCATGTCGAGTAGAAGGGAAATAGTGGAACACACTAGGCTAAAACAACAGTCAAATATTTTAAAAGTTGGTTACCATGTGGTTGAAATCTGTTTCTTTGCATAGCTAGGAGTTTACAAATTCGCGTATGAGAAATTATTTTAAAAATGAAACCAATAGCAAGGGATATCACGGAAACGATCAACTTTACAATAAAAATCTGATGTGTTCCATTCACATGACTTTCTCTATGTCTCTGTAAATTATTATTGTTAATAAGCTTATCTTTTATTTATTTCATGTTAATCGAGAAAAATTAGCATAAATAGTCTTAATTCTTGCTTTATTGTACGAGAATAAAGTAGTCTTCAGAGACTATTCCCAGAAAATTCAAAATAAACATTTTATTTGTTAGGTAAATACCTTTAATATACGATATTTTAATCCAAATAGTTAGAGCCGTTACGGTCTTTTCGTTTTTGAGCTATGCTGCCCACAGACACACAGACACAGATACATATACACAGACAGATACACACACGGACATTTTTCTAAAAATGCTTTTTTTTTTTTTGGATTCAGGTGATCTGAAAACATGTATTTTCGTATGTAGAAGCGAAATAAGGGAGTACCATAGGTTAAAGTGAAAGCCAAAAGCTGGTTGCTATGTGACTGATGTTCCTTTGCTTGTATGGACAGGAGTTAACAAATTCCTGTATGAGAAAAGGATGTTTTTCAAAGCGGAAACCAAGGAAAAGGAATATCTCAAAAACGATCAACTCCACGAAAAAAATGTGTTTAACAAAAATTGTGTGTTTTAACGTGCTCTACTTTTTTTGTGGGTTAAGTTTTTGTCGGTTTAGTAGCTATGAAAAATTCATCCAGAATAAAGTAGTCTTCAGAGGCTATTCCCAGAAAATTCAAGATATATATTTTATTTTTCAGGTAAATAACTTTCATATACGATATTTTAATCCAAATCGTTATAGCCGTTTTTTATAAAATCAAAATTTTCGAAAAAAGTTCCATGTAATGGGTAGTTTGGGGTGGGGGGATTTTTCTCAAAATCTTCCTGTCGCATCCCTGGAAGATACTAAACTTAAATACCAAGTTTGGTATTTTACCGAATTTTTGTTTTTTAGTTATCGTGTTCACAGACACACGGACCTTATTCTGAACATACTTTTTTTGGATACAGGGGACCCTAAAACATATATTTCCAGTGAAATCTCGGAATCGAATTTTTTGGTGGAGTGCAATACATTCTCTATACACTATGTATACAGTGCGTATAGAGAAAGTAAACCTGTATAAAATCTTATGTGCTCCATTCGCATGACTTTCTCTACATATCTGCAACAAATTATTGTTAAAAGCCTATGCCTCTATTTACTTCATGCTAATCGAGATAACAACAGTAGCAATAGTCTTTTATTACTTGCTTCCGTGTAAGAGAAACGAAATAAGGGAGTACTATAGGTTAAAATGATAGTCAAAAGCTGGTCGCCATTTGACTGAAGTTCTTTTGTTTGTATGGACAGGAGTTGACAAATTCCTATATGAGAGAAGTATGTTTTTTAATGCTGAAACCAAACACAAGGAATATCTAAAATGATCAAGTCCACGAATATATAAACATAAATTGTGTTTTAACGTGCTCAAAAATGTTGGGTATTGTAAGTTTTTGTCTATCTCTTACGGTTTAGCAGTTATGCAAAATTCCGAAAATGCATCCAGAATATAGCAAGCAGTCTTCGGAGTTATTCCCAGAAAAATCAAGATATATCTATATTTTATTTGTCAGGTAAGTATCTTTAATATACGATATTTTCATAAGAGGTTCATTTTACATATGCAGATATCTAAATATTTAATATTTATTGTATATCTACAAGTGTAGAAACAAAATTATGTATGTAACTCTCATATAATGGTCATTAGAATACTGTGAGGTTTTACAAGTATTCTTCTTCGCTCACACCTCTCACTCGTGTCCCCATAACGACCATTATAGGATCGCTGCATAAATAAATAATGTAATATTGTTTCTCAGTCCTACCTGCCACGCGACCACGCGGATTCTGTCCTCCAATTTTACCTCCATCATACTCTTAAGAATTTTCACAGTTATAATATATTTTTGCGTGAAGCTGTCAGAGAAACAAATATCTCTAATATGTTAAATTTACAAGACAATTCATTACTCATCAACAAACTATTCCTTAAAATATTAATCCAGATAAACATTAAAGAACTGTCTTTTTATAGAGAATGTATTGCACTCCACCAAAAAATTCGATACCGAGATTTCACCGGAAATATATGTTTTAGGATCCCCTTTATCTAAAAAAAAACATTTTCTGAAAAAGGTCTGTGTGTGTGTGTGTGTGTGTGTGTGTGTGTGTGTGTCCGTGTGTCCGTGAACACGATAACTCAAAAACGAAAAGTAGGTAAAATATCAAACTTGGTATTTAAGTTTAGTATTTACCAGGGATGCGTAACGAAGATTTTGAGAAAAATCCCCCCACCCCCAACTACCCTTTACATGGAACTTTTTTCGAAAATTTTGATTGACTCTAACGATTTTGTTTAAAATTTCGTATATTAAAGATAGTTACCTGACAAATAAAATGTATATCTTGAATTTTCTGGGAATAGCCTCTGAAGAGTAGTTTAATCTGGATGAATTTTACTAAATTTTGAATAACTGCTAAACCATAAGAGATGGACAAAAACTTACTGCACAGAAAGTGTAGGGCCCGTCAAAACACACAATTTATGTTATATACATTTTTTCCGTGGAGTTCGTCGTTTTTGTGACATTCCTTATTTTTGGTTTCTGCTATGAAAAACTTATACATTTCTCATATAAGAATTTGTCAACTGCTGCCCATACAAACAAAGGAACTTCAGTGACATAGCAACCAGCTTTTGACTATTACTTTAACCTATGGTACTCCCTTATTTCACCTCTACTTACAAGGAAGCAAGTAATATGGCTATTTCTGCTAATGTTTTACTGATTAGCATTAAGTTAATAGAAGCATAAGCTTTTTAAGAATAATTTGGTGCAGGGATACAGAGAAAGTCATGTGAATGGTACACATCAGATTTTTTACACATGTCACATGTTCCTGTAAATAAAGTTGGAATATGGAAATACACTAGGTTTAAGTGATAGTCAAATGTTTTAAGCTAGTCGTTATATGTTGGCTTTCAAATTTCGTTCTCTCCAAAAATAAAGCCTTGAAGAGTACGCATTTTAAAAGTGAAATCAATAATAAAGAATATTACGGAAGAGGTTACCTCTACAAAAAATGGTACCAGGCATCAATTTAACGAGGTCTATGTTTTGTATGTATTAAGATGATTTCTATCTCCTAGGTTTATCATTTATGCAAAAGTTATTTAGAACGTAGGTTCAGAAACTATTTGCAGAAAATTCAATAAATATATTTTATTTCTCATGAAAATACCCTGAACATTTTAAACGAAACTTAGCTATTTTTAAGAAAGTACACATTATTGAAGAGACTTCTAGATAAAGTGTAGTTTGGAGTGAGTAATTCCATTGAAAATTTTTGTGTCTCATCCTTGGAGGACGCTGAAATTTCAATACCAAGTTTGTGTGTTTGTGAGCATAAGTAAAACATGAAAAGTCGGTTAAAAACAGACACACGAATCTTTTATTTCTTTTTTATGTTTTGACTCGATAGACTCAAAAATGTATTCCCACTGAAATGTGACAACATTGATGTTTTTAATCAGTGTAATTTTTATTCATTCAGAATCTTCTCGGGCTTCTAACCAGGTAAAAACTGTTTTTACCTGGTTAGAAGCCCGAGAAGATTTTGAATTAATACGTCGCCAGGAAAGCTTCAGTTCTTATTTTAGTTTTTATTCGTTTAGTTTTCCACTAACTCATCACATAATTTACTACCTGATGCATTTTGCATGGTCGTAACTGTACCACGAAATGCACAACACCTGTCAATGTATACTATCTGTTTTGCTTTCACATAATCACACCTCAATACCTAATGATGGTGCAGGCAGGGGTCTTTGGCGTTCCAGAAAGTATTATAACTTATTTAAACAGTTAAATGAGCAATACACGTATTGGAAATATAAGCAGAAGCATTAACTCCTCGATTAAAAGTATTTAAACTACCGTTCTCAATTTCCGATGAAAATCTAATTTTAAGATAACACAAATAATGAGTATTTTGACATGCAAGAGCTCTGACTCCTCCAGTTTTATTAGTTTCGAGCAAGTACCTCGGTATTCGTTATCGCGAGGCCTGCCCATGCTGGTTTACGCCTCCCAGCACTATCGCCCCGCGTTCTTGAGGAAAATAAACGTGTATAGTTTGGTATCACCTGCCTTCCTACAGGCATTATGTTATCTGAAAACATATTAATTTACTTGTATTTTCACCATTTTACCATCCTCGTGTGGACTTACACCCCAAAGACATACAAAACACCACCTAGAACCTGTTGAATCTGGATCAGGTAGAATACACTACTCTTAATAGCTAAGATTAACGAAGCAAATATTGGTGTAATATTAAGTATGTTTTTTGACACAGCCGTGTGTAGGGTACGAGCTGGATAGGTAAACATAAAATGAAAATTCATTGTCATTGCCGGCAATTAACCACGATCTCCCGGTCTGTAGCTAGTCGCTCTAACCACTGAGCTACCATGGCAATATTCCTGCATGATATTAAAGTCTTTAACTATGTTTTCCGGTAAACCACTACGGGATCTTAAAGCTTCATAATTTAACCAATTAGCAGATCAATTATTGTTAAGTTTAGGTATTTTTCGGACCATTAGGCGCTCCAGACCATTAGACTCAGTCTAGATTTTGTTAAGAAAATTTTGAAATAAAAATAATATAGGTTTTATTCTCTATTACTTACTTTATGTACAAGGTATCCTATTTATTTCACTCTGTTTTAAAGCACAACAAAAAGTATCTTTTAGACCTCATTTTCACTTTGTCATATCTGAATTTTCACTTTCCGCGGATCATTTTTAGTTTCTCTAGCCTCGTATGTACAATGTACAAAGTAGACAGAGAAGCATTATATTCCACCCAAAACTTCAATACAGAGATTTCACCGAAAATGTATGTTTCAGGATCCCGAGTCCAAAAAAACAAACATTTTCCTTGTGTGTGTGTGTGTGTGTGTGTGTGTGTGTGTGTGTGTGTGTGTGTGTGTGTGTGTGTGTGTGTGTGTGTGTTTGGACAGCATAGCTCAAAAACAAACACACGGCTAAATACAAAACTTGGAATTTAAGTTTGATATCTATCAAGGATGCGACACAACAATTTTCAAGAATATCCCACCACCCCTAACTACCCTTTACATGGAAAAATTTTCGAACATTTTGTTTTTCTTAAAAATTACTTACGATTTTGATTAAGATACCACATATTAAAGCCTTCTTCATCAGAAATAAAATGTATATATTGAATTTTCTGGGAATAGCTTCTGTTTATTCTGATTGCATTTTGCTGAATTTTGCATAAACCGTAAGAGATAGACAAAAACTTACTACACAAAAAATGTATATCTGTTTTAAAATACACAATTTATATTAATTTCTTTCGTGGAGTTCACTGTTTTCGACATATTCCTTGTTATTGGTTTCAGTTGTGAAATACTTGTACTTTTCTCAGACAGGAAGTGTCCGTTTTTCCTTTTGTTCTACTCCTGGCCAAGCAAAGAAGCGATTTGGAATGACAATCGCATGACAGCTTTTAAACATTTTACTATCACTTTAGCATAGCACATTCCTTTAGTTCCCTTCTACTTATAAGGAAGTAACTAATAAGAACATTCTGCTAATGTTTATCTCGATTAGCATTATGTAGAAAGAAGAATAATCTTTTGTAAGAAGTTTCTTTATAGAGTAGCTAGAGAAAGTCATGTGAGTGTAACACATCAGATTTTTTTCAGTTGGTGGGGGCTTAAAATACCCTTCTGCTGCCCTATCTTTTGCATATTGCACAAATTCTAAGTTGAATGCAACATTGTATGCGAATCTCTTCTATTTAGGCGATATCATATACAGGCACGAGAGCTAAGACACATTCATAACTGCATGTCGCTTTTACAATGATACACTTGCTACTGGCAACTGAACATAAAAGAAAGGGGCTGTGAGAGAAAACCTTACTTGCTATCTTATTCTTTAACCCATTAACTGCTATTAGGTATGTCTGCCATTAAGCCTCATATTCTTCTACTGGTGCTTTATGCTATGCTGAACCTTGAACCTCAATTAGGTAGCAAGTATACAGCCCATAAGGCTCACATTCCCTTGTTAATGATGCATGAAATTATCAATAAATTTATTGTTGAAGTTATCGATAAATTTAGCTGCTATATACACGTAAATTTGGACCATAATACGCAGTTAAATGTTGACACTATTTTATAACGAAAAAATCTGATGTGTTACACTCACATGACTTTCTCTAGCTACTCTATTCTTATTACTTAGTTCCTTATAAGGGACTGCACTAGGCTAAAGAGATAGTAAAATGTTTTAAAAGCTATCGTTATGCAATTGTAATTGCAAATCGCTTCTTTGTTTGGCCAGGAATAGAAGAAAAGAAAAACGGACACTTCCTGTCTGAGAAAAGTATAAGTATTTCATAATTGAAAGCAATAACAAGGAATATCTCTGAAACGGTTAACTCCATAACAAAAACATAGAGTATATAAATTGTGTATTTTGACGAGATCTATATTTTTTGTGTAGCATCATTTGTATATCTCTTACGGTTTGCGAGTTAGACAAAATTCACTC
Source organism: Hymenopus coronatus (assembly GCA_030762935.1). NCBI lineage: Eukaryota > Metazoa > Arthropoda > Insecta > Mantodea > Hymenopodidae > Hymenopus > Hymenopus coronatus. The sequence goes on from CM060882.1 coordinate 136,333,041, forward strand.
AGAATAGAGAGGTCTTTAGAGGCTATTCCCAGAATCAAAATCGTTAGAGACATTCTTTATAAAATCAGCATTTTCGAGTTTTTTTCCATGTAAAGGGTAGTTGAGTGTAGGGAAATGTTCTTGAAAATCTTCATGTCGAATCCTTGGAAGATGTTGAATTTAAATACCAAGTTTGGTATTTAACGGAGTTTTCGTTTTTGGGCTTGGCTGCCCCTCCCCCCCCCCACACGCACAAACACACTCACGCGCGCGCGGACATTTTTCTAAAAAGGCTGGTTTTTTGGATTCAAAGGGTCTAAACATATATTTCCGGTGAAATCTTGGTATCGAATTTTAGGGTGCACTATGTATGTAGTACGTGTAGACAAAGTAAAAAGTGCGTCTTATGGTCCGAAACATACGGTAATTATTTTTTTTTCCATACAAGCCGTGTATAGGACATGGGAGTTGAACCAGTCTGACTCTACCTTTTGATATAATGCTGTTCATTACACTGTCCTCATTACCAATACAAACATCTACACTGATACTCCTAAACACTGTATAGGCAACGTTCGGATCATAATCCTTGACACCCTGTATGTGCTTATAAGGGTGCCGTATGGCAAATAGCAGCGAACCGTAAACTATAACGGCCTTTAAGGTCTGAGCCCCGAGGTGACCCTGGAGGAGAGTCTTCGTGACGACGAATTGCACGGTGACTCGAGGATCAAGATACCAGAAGACACGGATGTTTTACATTTAACGCTCCCTCCATTAATCCTGTTATCTTCACCTGTGAGCCTCTTTAATAATCATTTGTTTTTCACGTTCAAGTCTAATTCCTAAAGGTGGACTACACTTGGTGAAACGAAAGAGGCTTCTAGATTCCCAAGTTGATGCTTTCCGAGTTCGACCATTTCATATAAAGCGTGATTCTCTGGTAATGTGATTTTAAGTGCTTAGATCAGCACGCAAACTGATTCTTCTCCGCTTTGTTAAGTACCTTTAAACTATCCCAGTGTAAAGCATACTAAGATTAAGCGCCATAGAGAACTTTCAGGTAGAAAACACATTAAACATTTCGTTGTAGGCACCAAAGGATATAGAAGGCTGAAGAGATAGTCGAATCTCTAAAGAGTGCGTCGCTATATGCAGACTTTGAAAGTTTATATACTTTGCATGACAAAACCAGAAACAGTGTTGATTTAGCATTTCAAAAAGTGTTATGGAGTATCTAGAGTTAAAGCATCCTCACTCTCCGGATCTTTCGACTATTACTTTGGAGATTGCTATAACGAAAAGACAATAACTGTTTGACATAAATTGAATTTTAAGGATATCTTTTCTTCTATTTTTTTTTCTTTGTTACTTTCTCTAGCCCCATATGTACACTATACATAGGGATAGAGGAGCATAGTATTCCACCCAAAAATTCGAAGTCGATATTTCACCGGAAATACATGTTTTACGACCCCCTGTATCAAAAAAAAGCATTTCCAGAAAAAGGTCCGTGTGTCTGTGAACACGATAACTCAAAAACGAAAAATAGCTAAAATACCAAACTTGATATTTAAGTTCAGTATCTTCCAGGGATGCGACACGAAGATTTTGAGAAAAATCGCCCCAACCCAAACTACCCTTTACATGGAACTTTTTTCGAAAATTTTGATTTTCTTAAAAATGGCTCTAACGATTTTGATTAAAATATCATATATTAAAGATATTTACCTAACAAATAAAATGTGCATCTTGAATTTGCTGGCAATAGCTTCCAAATGCCTGTTAATTCAGGATGAATTTTGCTTAATTTGGCATAACTAGTAAACAGTAAGAGATAGACAAAAACTTACTCTACAAAAACTGTAGGTCTTTTTAAAATACACAAGCTATGTCATATACATTCTCCTCGAGGAGTTAACCGTTTTAGAGGTAGTTTCAATTCTGAAGTACTTACACTTTTCTCAGACGGGAGTGTCCGTTTCTCTTCTGTTCTACTATTGGCCAAGAAAAGAAGCGATTTGTAATGACAATCGCATAACGACAGCTTTTAAAACATTTCACTATTGGTTTAGTCTAGTGTATTCCCTTATTTTCTTCCTACTTATACGGAACTAAATAATAAGAACATTGTGCTAATGAGTACCGCGATTAGCAAGGTGCAGTAATAAGAAGAATCTTATGTAAGAAGTTTGTAGAATGGCTAGAGAAAGTCATGTGAGTGGAACACATAAATGTTTTTTGTTTTTGTGTTTTCCCCATCTATACCCGCCTTTAAATTCAATGGCCATTTCGACGGCTTTATACCTTTGGAATATAGCGCCTAGCGGCGATGGTGTTAACTAGCATACAGCTGGCATTGTATTTACACATTCACCCACTTATTCGTATTCACAGACGACCTCCGTGGTGTAATGGTTATCATGTGCACTTCATATACCCAAGGTCGCGGGTTCAAACCCGCGGAGGACAATGGATTTCTTCGGGAGTAAAAATCCTTAGCATGGCTTCCTTCGGCTTCCATGGCCTAAAAAAGAGGCCTCTGAGGAAAAGTAATTGGTCCTTCACGCCCAGTATTGAATGGGACGCTGAGAACCACAGAAATTAAAGACTCCATTTCATTTCATTTCATTTCATATTTACAGAAGATAGGGAATAACCTTGGCTAGAGAAAAATTCCTCCAGCTGGAAATCAAACCCGGAAACCCTCAGATTCTCTACTAAAGAACTATGAGGCCAGATGTCTGCATTTTTAAGTGGTGCTGTCCATCTCTTATGATACACCTGATATATCAAAGTATATAGAAATTTTTCCAAATTAAGATCTCTTCAATATGTACAACATTTAAAATAATATACCTACTTTCATGCAAATATGCAACCTGCTCTTTTAATAAAAACTGTTAAGAGATAATTTTGAGAAAATAATAAATAAATATACATGTCCTATGTAATACTTAGTTTTGGGTAGGGATTTTTCTTTAAATTCGTCTGTTGCACCTTTGGAAATTCTGCAATTTTATTATTGATTCGTTTTAGTTCTTAACTAACTCTATGCTTTTAATTTGAAGGACCTCAAAACGGAATTTTGGTGAAATCTCGATAGAGAATTTCTCTGCTTACTAAAGGCATGTTGTAGAAAACAAAAAAAATAACTGAAGTTTGGAGCCGATCGAAGTTATGTATATATTTATCTTAGCGTACTATAATCTCGTGGTTATTTTGGCGATGAATGAAATAAATGAAACGTTTCTCTGGGTCCGTGGACCTTAAACTTACTCGACATTGGTTTTCTCAGGATAAGGAAGCCCCCGCAAAAAAAAAAAAAAAACATCAGAGACTCTTGAATATATATATATCGCGGTTTGCATACCCCACTATGTCGGTATGGGTGGTTCAGTTGGTAAGGCGCTGGCTTTCTGCACGCAAGTTCGGGGTTCAAACCCGGCACAAATTGGTGGTTTCTAAGTGTTTTTAAAATAATTAATTCCTGTGGGCCGAAATTCCGGCCACCGATGGCGTTGGTGTGATCTTGACAATTGACAGACCTTTTAACTGAATATATCGCGCCATAGTGTAAATAGATACAATTGTTTCGGATAGGAAGGCCCGCCGGTTCAGTCTGTTATCATAACCGTGTTTTCCTGCCGTCAATGACTCAGGGTCGCCATTGTATATGTCCATGTTGAGTAGAATTTAGCGACACTGCCTAAGAAAAAGTCTTGCACCACTCGCCTCTCACCAAGATCCTCGATTACAAGCGACCGCATGCGAGATTTGTGGTGGACAAAGTGGCGCAGGGGCGAGTTTTCTCGGGTTCTCCGGTTTCCCCCGCCATTGCATTCCACCGGTGCTCCATCTTCATGCATGTGTCATCATTGCCATCGCCTGCGGTGCCACAGGTAATTAAAGTGGGCGTTAAACACCAGCAATGTATGCGAAGGTCCATTTTTTTATATTTTTATTTATTAAACACACTTTTAATTTAGCAACTTCAGTTTTTTTTGCTAGAAACAAAAGTAATGAGCGTAGAAACTTAAATTCTCAGTGCAGTACCTCGTTAATGACAGATTATTAAAAAAGATTGTCAAATTACTAAGAAATCAGAACTCCTCACAATGTGAGTTCCTTTATTATTTTTAACTATTCCACAATAAAAAGCAATAACTGACTGCCTCTGCGGTCAAGTGGTCAGCTACCTGACTTCTCATTCGGAGGTCTCTGGTTCAGTTTCCCGCTAAGGCGGGGAATTCTTCTTTAACCAGAATCATTCCCTATCCCCCACAGAGTCTGGAACTATGAATGTGAGAGTGAATATGCGTGTGTTTAGTGATATAAAATTGATTAACCTAAGGTTCTACGAGTTGTTTCACAAGTCAGAGTCCCCGATATGACCATTGAAGTTAGAGGAGGCTATACAAATGAAACAATTAAAAAAAAACAACAAAAAAGTACAATATTTTCTGAGTTTATTAATTGTACACATTTTGATATAGCATTCGTTATACCTCCATGTCATACAGGACTTAGCAGAAATATACAAAAATAACGTTTATTTGTTTAGTGATATTATTTTCACTTTCTCCATGTCGAGATGTCACCTATATTATATGTTTTGAGGTCCCCAAGTTCAAAAAAAGTATTTTTTAAGAAAAAATTCCACGCGAGTAAGCGTGCGTGTGTGTATGTATGTGTATATGTGTGGATGTGGGTGGACAGCATAGCTCAAAAACTAAAAGATAGTTAAAAACCAGACATGGTATTTATGTTAAGTATCTTCCAAGGATAACACACGAAGATTTAAAAAAAAAGTATCCCTTCACCATAAACTACACTTTACATGCAAATATTTTTGAAAATTTTCTTTTTCTCAAAAACTGCTGTAACGATTTTGATTAGAATACCGGGTAACAAATAAAATGTATATATTGCATTTTCTGAGAATAGCCTCTGAGCACCTTTTTTTTTTCTGGTTGAGTTTTGCAGAATTTTGCATACCGGTTAACCGTAAGTGATGGACAAAACCTCATACATACAAAAATTAAATGTTACATTCACTGTGAGATGCAAGCGCATACGTGACGTAATAAGCGCAAGACTTTGCACTCATGATATTTAATGTAAGCATGCACATGGAAACGCTACGCAACGCAATCTTTATCCTTGCGTTGCGTGCAAAGACGAGGAATTCTGTTTCTTTTCTCTGTGCTTATACCTTTGAACTCAACAACAGCCGATCGCACTGCAAGATTTTACAGGGGCATGCTCTTCTATTTGGCCGTGCAAATTTATAATCTCCCTCAAGAGGTTATGACAGTCTCCTTGCGAATCCTCCTTTGATTTAATTGATATAACTATCATGTGCGTCCAGATTTCTTGGTTTTCATAAATAGAAAAGGCAGAAAGATAATTCTTAGTTCATTAAATGCTTTGCTTTATCACTTTCCACAGTCTCTTTCCTGTACTATTTTCAGTAATTTTGAATGAACAGTTGTTTTAACGTCACTGCCTGAGCGTAACTTCTTAGTATGTGCTTTAATAACATATTTATTACTTTCTCTATACGAACTATGTACATAGTGTATAGAGAAGGTATTGTATTGCACCCAAACATTCGACACCGAGATTTCACCGGAAATGTGTGTTTTGAGACTCCCTGAATCCTAAAGGAACATTTTTAGAAAAATGTCCATGTGTGTCTGTTTGTCTGTCTGTGTGTCTGTGGGCAGCATAGCTCAAAAACGAAAATACCGTTAAAGCCCAAACTTGGTATATATATCTTACAAGGATGCGACATGAAGAAAATCCTCCCACCCCAAACTACCTTTATATTGAAAACAATTCAAAAACTTTGATTTTCTTAAAAAGATCTCCTACGATTTTGATTAAAATATCGTATATTAAAGATATTTACCTCACAAATAAAATGTATATCTTGAATTTGTTGGGAATTGACTCTGTAAACTACTTTATTCTGGATGAATTTTACGGAATTGTGCATAACTGCTAAACCGTGAGAGATGTACAAAAACTTACTGCACAGAAAATGTAGAGCACATTAAAACACACAATTTATTATGTATACATTTTTTTCGTGGAGTTGATCGTTTTTAAGATATTCCTGGCTTTTCGTTTCAGCTTTGAACATCTTATAATTTTCTCATACAGAAATTTGTGAACTGCTGTCCACACAAACAAAGGAACTTCAATCACATAGCAACCAGCTTTTGACTATCACTTTAACCTATTGTACTCCCTTATTTCCCTTTTACTTGCAAAGAAGCAAGTAATAAGACTATTTCTGCTTTTTCTCGATTAGCGTGAAGTAAATAGAAGTATAAGTTTTTTAACAATAAATTGTTGCAGAGATGTAGAGAAAGTCGTGTAAATGGAGCACACCAGTTTTTTTTTTTTTTTTTTTTTAATAGATTTAGTGAATTTTCTTATATGATATTGTTGAAAGGTCTTGAAACACATCCGTATGTGCGCAATTTATAGATCTAGAAACCCTACAAACATCTTTCGTTACGCTTACGACTACAATGTGAACGGCCTTCCCTCGCGCTTGCTCTTATGTTGCGTTACGTTTACGCTTACATCTCATTGTGAATGCAGCTTAAATCTCGTTAAACACATCATTTATGTCACACACGTTTTTCTTGTAGGGTTTATCATCCTTGAGATGTTCTTTGTTATGGTTTTTACTTAAAATTTCTCAAACGGGACCATGCATAACGAACCGATCCTCAATGGTTTCACATAGCAACCAGCTTTTAAAAAACTTTCCCTATCACTTTAGCATAATGCATTCTCCTGTTTCCCTTCTTTTTACATTGAAGCAATTCTACTAATGCTTATGTCGATTAGTTTGGTGTAGCCAGAAAAATTATCTTTGTATGAATGAATGAATAAATGAATGAATAAGTGTATTTATTGATATAGCAATATCATACATAGAAATTCAACAATCACACGTGTCCACAGACCGTACGTGCTTTTGTAATACACATTACAAACAATATTAAAACAACAACAAAGAATTAAAAGAGTGAACACGAAAATAAAAAGACAAAGATATTACACAGTCAGAAACAATATTAAAATAACAATAAAGAATTAAGGGTGAACCCTAAAATAAAAATAAAAGATATTCAAATATAGTAATTTAAATTTACAGCACAGTACACCTTCATAAATACACCCTCTTATAATAGATAATTACACTTAAAAGAAATAATATATACACAATATATACAACCTCAGAACAATAATGACCTATATATATATATATATATATATATATATATATATATGTAGAACATTGTAGTCAGTTTTGTTTATTTGATCTTATTCCTCCTCCGCCCCCCCCTTCTTAATCGGCAGCCACAGATCTCAGCTTTCTTGCCTTAAGTATAAATTTACCTAGCCCGCCATGTTTTCCATGCCTGTCAGTAGCGTCCACATTCTGCTAAGTGTGTTTTTCAAATATAGCTCAGAGGTAACACATGCGCTTTAGAAATTACCGAATTATCTTTGTAAGAACAGTTTGTATATAGAATAGCTAGAAAAAGTTATATGAATGGAACACATCAGATTTTTAACGGTTATCCTTTATTAGAGTAGAGTTTAGACTCATAACCTGCTTTGCTGTTATGAAACTTTTAACCTCAACGGGAGTCGAAATGGGATTTTCATAATTTTTCATGTTTTAATTGTATATGAAAATTTTGAATCTCCCACTCATTTAGGTATATCTTTAATAGAGGTGCGCTAATTGTAACTAGTTTAAAAATCTGATGTGTTCCATTCACATGACTTTCTCTACATCTCTGCAACAGATTATTGTTAAAAAGGTTATACTTCTGTTTACTTCAAGCTAATCGAGAAAAAACTAGCAGAAATAGTCTTATTACTTGCTTCCTTGTAAGTAGAAGCGAAATGAGGGAGTACCATAGGTTATAGTGATAGTCAAAAGCTGGTTGCAATGTGAGTGTGATTCCTTTGATTGTATGGACAGAAGTTGACAAATTCCTCTATGAGAGAAGTATAAGTTTCTTAAAGCTGAAAAGCCTGCTTGAATAGTGTGGTGGTAGCGTGTCTGATTCACATTCAAAAGTTCGTGAGTTCGTATCTCACTTAGTGTAAGTTATTCAGATAAGGTTTTTTTCGGGGTTTTCCCTTATCCTGAGAAGACGAATGTCGAGTAACTTTAAGCTCCATGGACCCCGAGATCATTTGAGCATCATTTCACCAATTTCATTCATCGTTCGGTACGATCAACCACGTTAAAGGACGTTAAACATAAAGAAAAATAATAAGTAAATAAGAATAAAGCTGAAATCAGAAACAAGGACTATTTCGAAAACGATCAACTCCACGAAAAAATGTGAACAACATAAATTGTGTGTTTTAACATGCTCTGCATTTTTTGTGTGGTAAGTTTTTGTCCATATCTTATGGTTTAGCAGTAATGCAATCTTCAGAGGTTATTCCCAGAAAATTGGGGATATACATTTTATTTGGCATGTAAATATCTTGAATATAAAAAAGTTAATCAAAATTGTTGGAGCCATTTGAGAAAATAAAAATTTTCGAAAAAAGTTCTATGTAAAGGGTAGTAGGGGGTGGGGGGATTTTTCTCAAAATCTTCGTATCGCATCCCTGGAAGATACTAAACTTGAAAACCAAGTTTGGCATTTTACGCATTATAAAAATGACTGTCGGGGACAGAGCTAGCTGATTTGACAGACATTGTAACGGATAAAACGGCACAGGGACGGGTTTTCTCCGGGTTCTCCTATTTCAACCATCATGATATTACGCCGATGCTCTAGCTTCAGCCCATGTATCGTCAGTGTCATCCTGCGGTGCAATAGTGGTAAAAGCGGGCGTTAAACACGATAAAATAGAAGCTGTATAACGAGATCTACATGTATTATTAGTACGAACTTTTGTATCTCTTACGGTTTATCAGTTTTGTAAAACTCTTTCAGAATGAAGAGGACTAGGATGATATTCTCAGAAAATAAGATAATTGGCAATAAAATACTTAAACACATGGTATTTTTATAAAGTTGTTTAGAATCACTTTGGATAACAAACATTTTAGAAAAAAATTCCCTGTATAGTATAGTTTGTAGTGGGGATTTTTTTTAAAAATATTCGTATCTGGTTGAAGTTAACTATCAAGTTTAGTATTTGGTCAAATGTTTATGTTTCACTTGTGCTCCTCACAAAACACACAACGGACTTTTTATTGAAAATGCTTTGGAAGATGGGGCGAATTCAGGAATCTCAAAACGTATATTTCCGCTGAAATCTTGGTACCAATTTTTGTATGAAATATAATACTTCCTCTCCTTAGTATTTATTATAGTAGAGAAATTAAAAAGAGCATGATTAGAATTGGTGATAGTAAATTTTTAAAAACTTAAAACCTGGAAACGTCAATTTAAAGTACATAATTCTGATCCATATCATAAAACTATTTGCAAGGAAATCTTACCGATAAAAATACTAACTTTCCTATAAAGATAAAATTATTGTTTTCGATGTGTTGTTTAAAATAATAGATTAATTAAACGATTAACTTAAGATGTTTATACAGCAATGATACCATCTTCTTTTTTACTTTCCCTATACGTACTTTGTACATAGCGTATAGAGAAAGTATTATATTGCACCCAAAACTTCAATATCGAAATTTCACAGGAAATATATGTTTTTGGTCCCTCTGAATTGATTAAAAAAAAAGATTTTTGGAAATAAAGTCCGTGTATATGTATGTGTGTGTGTCTGGACAGCTTAGCCCAAAAACGAAAAGACTATTAAATACCCAACTTGGTATTTAAGTTTGATATCTTTCAAGGATACAACACGACAATTTTCAAGAAAATCCGCGCACCCCAAACTTCCCTTTACATGGAAAAGATTTCGAAAATTTTGATTTTCTTAAAAATGGCTAACGATTTGATTAAAATCTCTTATATTTAAGATAAATGTATATCTTGACAAATGTATATCTCATGACAAATAAAATGTATATCTTGAATTTTCTGGGAATGGCCTCTAAAGACCTCTTTATTCTGGATGATTTTCAATGCATTTTGCATAACTCGTAAACCGTAAGAGATAGACAAGAACTTACCAAACACAAAGTGTAGATCTCGATAAAACACACAATTAATATCTATTCATCTTTTTCGTGAAGCTGATCGTTTTTGAGATATTCCTTGTTATTGTTTTCAGCTTTAAAAAACTTATACCTTTCTCATACAGGAATTTGTCAACTCCGGTACATATAACAGAGGAACTTCAGTCACATAGCAACCAGCTTTCAAATATCTTATGGCATTACCTTATTTCCCTTCTACTTACAAGGAAGGATGTAATAAGACTAATTCTGCTAAATTTTTCTCGATTAGCATGAAGTAAATAGAAGCATAAGCTTTTTACCAATAATTTTTTGTAGGAAACTCATGTGAATGGAACATATTTTTTTTATTTGAAAAGTACTGCGGTTAATTCATAGTTAAACGTGTAATAAGCCAAGTAATTTCGCAGTGTACTTTAAACTGAAAACAGTTTATACCAAACAGTTACAAATTAAATATTATGCAACATACTAACTACAGAAATACACAGTAAATACTTAAGAGAAGTCGAAATACCCAATCTTGCCAATATTAAATTTTGACCCATTATTTCAGAAACTATTTAAAATAATGAACTTAATTTCTCAAGGAATATTCAGCAACATCTTCACTATTGATTGATCAAAAATACAATACTTCTGTTCATTAGAAGAAAAGGTATGAGTTTTTAAAAAAATCTTAAAAGAATATGAAAAATGATGATTTTTATATTTAAGAAAAATAATAATCCATATACATAAAAACTTTTCCTTAAAATAAACCCTAATTAGGTACAAACTTGTGATAAAAATTACAGGCCTTAGTGTCAGTGCGTTTCTGAGCTAATAGGGCATTTATATAGAACATTTTACTTCTTCAGATATTGTTTTCAAAGTTTCATAATAAACGTAACCTAACTTTACAAACACAACTTCTCAGTGCTTCAAAACTCTAACACTAAGGAAATATGAGGGGTTGCAAATGCTGCGAATAGCTAAAGTAAAACTTTCAGATCAAAATAAGAAAAAGATCTCATCCCCAATATGAATATGTATAAATTTATTGAAGTTTTAGCAAGTGAATGTATTTAAAATGTATATAGTTTTAAACTATTAACAATTAGCGTATCTCTATCAAAGTTATACCAAAATGAGCGGGAGATTCCAAATATCAATATGCAAATAAAACATGACAGTGGAACAAAATTATGAAAATCCCATTTCAACTCTAAGAAAACTGCATCTGAAAATTACATCTTCTTAATGCTTTTGTTTAATAGTAACTCTTGTTTTAACCCCACTAACATGATCGAAGCTCGTGTTTTTGTGTGAAGATAATCAACACGCCCTGTATAATAACGTGAACTTTTCTTTAACCTACTGAAATTTTGTAGGATGGAATTACAGCTTTCGTGGAAGTAAGAGGCGTATCGTGGAATCAAATCAGCTACTCTCTTTGGAGTGTATGACAAGACCTGGTGAAATGTTTCGTTCACGACTCCTCAGGTCGTGCTGAAATTGACTTCGCAGGATAAGTATGTTGATAAATGCTACAGCCTGACCCCGCTTCCTATTTCTCCCACCGTAATATACTTGTTAACATCTGAGCTGTTTGAAATGGAAACCTTACAATCACAAAGCTATCATTTTAAAAATAGGACTCAAGATTTTTACATTCTCTATACGCACTATGTACAGTGTATAGAGAAGGTATTGCACTCCACCCAAAAATTCGATACCGAGATTTCACTGGAAATATATGTTTTAGGGTCCCTAATATCGAAAAAAAAGCATTTTCACAAAAAGGTCCGTGTGTGTGTGTGTCCGTGTGTCCTAGCTCAAAAACGAAAAATCGGTAAAATACCAAACTTGGTATTTAGGTTTAGTATCTTCCAGAGATGCGACACGAAGATTTTGAGAAAAATCCCTCCACCCCCAACTACCCTTTACATGGAACTTTTTTCGAAAATTTTGATTTTCTCAAAAATGGCTCTAACGATTCTGATTGAAATTTCGTATATTAAAAATATTTATCTGAAAAATAAAATGTATATTTTGAATTTTCTGGGAGTAGCCTCTGAAGAGTAGTTTATTCTGAATGAATTTTACTGAATTTTGAATAACTGCTAAACCTTAAGAGATGGACAAAAACTTACTACGCAAAAATGTAGAGCACATTAAAACACACAATTTATGTTATATACATTTTTTTCCTGGAGTTCGTCGTTTTTTTAGACATTCCTTATTTTTGGTTTCTGCTATGAAAAGCGTGTACTTTTCTCATATAGGAACTTGTCAACTCTTATCCATATAAACAAAGGAACTTCATCGACACAGCAGCCAGCTTTTAACTATCACTTTAACCTATGGCAGTGCCTTATTTCGCTTCTACTTACAAGGAAGCAAGTAATAAGACTATTTCTGCTAACTTTTTCTGATTAGCATAAAGTAAATAGAAGTATAAGCTTTTGAAGAATAATTTGTTGCAGGGATATAGAGAAAGTCAAGTGAATGGTATTCATCAGATTTTTTATAATTGATATGTCAGCACAAGGAGCTAGATGGAAGGAAACTCGATGCATACCTTGATGATACCCTAGGGAAATAATTTAACAAACAAAACAAATATATATATATACTCCAACCGAAAATCTCATATGGATATTTCACCGTAAATATGTTTTGAGACCCCTTAATAAATAACAGAAGCACTTTTAGGAAAAGGTCCATGTTTGTATGTGTATTAGAATGGGATAGCTCAAGAGCGAAATATAGAGTACATATTAAGTTGGTATTAATGTTCAGTAGCTTGCACAGGTATGACAATATGATTTTCAAGCAAATTTCCTTCTCCCAAATTTAAGTTTACATGGAACACTTTTGTATGTTTTTGATTTTCCTCAAATTTGACTTTGCTTTTTTGGAGTTGGTTTACCTGGCCCAAGCCACTGTTTTGACTGAGTTACTTTCTGGAGTATAGTGATGTATCCAAGTTTCATCCATGGTAATAAGCCGTCTCAAAAATTCACTGGGATTTTTACGGTAGAGCTCCAGTTTTTCTTTGCAACTTTTGATTTGGTGTCAATAAACGCGGCACCCATCTTGCACAGACCTTGTGAAGGCCCTAAACATTACCTAAAATATTACCTGCACGACTTTTGATATGTTTGCAGCCTCTGCTATCTCAAACAACAGGTGGGCTACAGTACTAAACGATGCATTTTTTCAGTGATCTCTGGAGTTGTCACTTCTTGAGGGCGTCAAGAGCGAGGCCCATCACTAGTGCTCGTACGTCCCATTTCAAACTCTGCAACCCACCTTTTAATCATTGAATATGAAGGGGCAGATTCTTTCAATGTGCAGTACATATCCTCCTTGATTTCCTTAGGCGTTAGGCCTTTCAAATGGAAGTATTTAATCACTGCTCGTTTTTCGAAATCCTCCATTTTTGTAAAAACTCTAAAGTTGTCTTGTTTAAAATGCTGCCATTCAAAACTAAACAAGCTATTGACCTGTAACTATGGAAACAAGCTACTAGAGTTAAACTTTACGATCCTATCGTTTAACTGGCCTAGAGGTGCCATATCTGTGTGAGGCCCGGGAATTATCAGGCCGACCCTCCTGACTCGTGATCTGCTTCCTGACACTCATGCTTGGCTATTGGTCGATCCGTCGTTCCAGGTTTTTTATGCCCTGACTCAATGTTCGTCTGCACCTCTACAGACCTCTGATCCTTGCCTCTCGGGTGTAATTCCTGGAGGCTGTCAGTTCTACCTATGTGGAAAGTAAACTGAGTATTAATCTTGATAATTCTATCTATGATTACCCAGCTAGCTCCGTAGGTCAGTTGGTGGAGCAAGTGCAAGGGGTCCCGAGTTGGATTCCAGGCAGGGAGTGGGTGTTTTTCTAAGATTCTTCCCTGTCCTCCGCAGAGTCTGGAAGTATGAATGAGATCTATGAGTTCCAAAGGAGAAGCCGCCGATAAGACCTAAATGTTAAAGAAGGCATAAAAATTCAATAATATATACAAAGTACGTCCAGAAAGTAAGTTCCGTTTTTTAATAAAATTAAATTGTGTGCAGATACAGAATAATTATTTATTGCAGAAAATTCTACAACTCTAGAGCTACTTTTCCACATAGCTGCCGAAATTTTGTTGGCATTTGTCATAGCGTGGCACAAGTTTTTGTATACCTTCTTCATAGAAGTTGCCGCCTGTACACAACGTGAGCAAAGTTTACGAAATTTCAGTTTTTCGGTAACAATTTCATGAATTAGTGATATTGAGCTTTGAGGAAATTCCATAGCGAGAGCACTAATTGTAAACTTGCGGTTTTCCTGGATTTTGTCATCAATAGCGTCAACCAGTTCTTCTTTAACCAAAGATGGACGCCCACTTCGTTCTTCATCGTGCACTTCACTACGTCCTTGATTGAACTGTCGGACCCATCTTCTCTACATTGAATCACTCATCGCATTTTGTCCGTAAACTTCGCAAATTTGCCGATAAATTTCAATTGGTTTCACTTTCCTAGCATTCAGAAAACGAATCACAGTTCTGATTTCACAAGCGGCGGGATTTTCAGTCAACACCGACATTGTAAACAAGCACAACAAAGCGTATGTGGCTGACAGCGATCTTAAAATGGCGCACGTTTCTTCTCCTTGATACAGAGCGTCTACCGCGCATGTGCGGAACTGCGATCGCAGCGCTGCAGCGGAGATAAATTGAAATGGAACTTACTTTCTGGACGTACCTCGTATATTGCCATTGTCATACAGAAATTGCATTTTTAAGATACATTTTTATTTCTTTAGTTCTCTATAAGTGTGTCATTTTTGTCTCAGGCGCTTGAGCTATGCCGTAAAACATTACAACCTAAATATTCAGAAATCTCCAAGTTATTAATATATTTCGGCATTATGATTTTTGCTTATAAATGTTCTTATCCTATGAATGAGGTAATTCAACTTTTTTACATTGTTCAATTATTCTTTTTGCAATATTTTGCATAATAAACACTCAGATATGTATTTTTATGTAACTAAATGTCATTTGGTCTGCAAATAAAATAGTTCGCAAGTAGTTCTGAAGGCAATTTTAAAATTTCCATCTTGCTAGTTCCTTACGGCCTTGTTAGTATAAACAAGTTAAAGATAAGAGTGAAGGAAGAAATTACGTCACTCTATATCATATTTAATATGTTAAGTAGGATGCATTCCTTTTCCTCATAGGACTACAAACTAGCATAAGAAATTAATACGGTGGAATCTAAAGAGAGAAACGAAAAGCCTTGTCTTTATGTATGTCAGTTATAATGATTAACGCAACATAAGGTTGACATTCTTCAATAAGGAAACCCTAACTGTGAACATCCCTTTCCTGTTTTCTGTCTTTCATCCTGCCCATTAATGAGAGTAACATATAATTTTACCAGTCTGAAAACGTCTGGGTATGCAGGTAAAGTCCTCATGCCTCGGGAAACATTCTTCTTGCATTCCTAACTAATAACTAGAGACAGGCAAAATATGAAATTTCACAATCTACAGCTAGCGGCGTGAGAAAAGATTTTTATCTTCGGTGTGTGTGTAAATCACTTAAATTTGGTTAATAATTTCTTAAATCGTAGCTAACACTAAGCGAACATTCATATTTCATTCTAACCTTCGTATCACTTCCTAGATTTTGTGCGTTTTCTTACAATTTAATGGTTTTTATCGTATACATTAAGCCTTTTTTCTGTTCTCCCTAAATTCAGTTCACTCCAAATTCAGTTTCATTTATGGACGTTCTTTAATGCTATTGTTTACGTTACATTCTATTTTGGGCGTGAAAAACTGCTTAATTTTGCTCAGAGACCTCTTTACTAGGCTTGAATTTCTTATACGTGTCGATATACGATACGGGACCAACGGCTTTACTTCCTTTTCGAAAGAAGCCATGTTAAGTATTTTCACGCCTTCCGCCGGGTTTGACCTCGAGATCTTAGGAACCAAAGGATAATCTTGTTCTCCCTAATATGGAATCTAAACACAATTGAATTATTACTTTCTCTAGTGTATGTGCAAATTGGTAGTAGATAGAGAAGGTATTTATTGTATTCTATCAAAAAGGTTAATACTGAGATTTCACTGGAAATACACGTTTTAGGGTCCTCTGAATAAATAATTAGAAAAGGCTGTGGGTGTGTTTGTGGATAGAATATAATAAGTCAAACACGAAAAGTGGGTAAAATACAAAACCTGGCATTAAGTTTAGTTATGTTTCAAGGATATTTCAAGAGATTTTCAGGAAAATATCTCCACACCACTATCCCTTACATGGAACACTTTTCGAAAATTATGTTGTTTTTTTTAAAACTAGCTCTAACGCTTTTGATTAAAATACCGTATGTTTAACACATATTTATGACAAAAAAATGTATATCTCAAATTTGGAACCACCTCTGCAGTCGTCCTAATTCTGGACGACATTTTGTACAACTAGCAAACGTAAGAGATAGATGGCAAAGACCTACTAAATATATACCTCTTTAAAGCAGACAATTTATATCATATACATTTTTTGTAGAGTTAACCGTTTCCAAGATATTCCTTGTTATTGGTTTCAATTTGAAACTAATTAAACTTTTCTCAATCGTGAAATCATCTTAGGTTTCATACCTCTTGTTTTACTCATAGTCATGCAAATTGTTTCACATAGCGATAACTTTTAAAATATTCGACTATTGCACAGCCTGGTGTAGTAAGTTATTATCGTTTATCTCGATTACCAGGAAGAAAATGTATAATCTTTTTAAAATAGGTAATTTGTTTGCAGAAGGTAGTGAAAGTCACGTGAATGGAACACAACAGAATTCTGAATATTAAACTAATTCTTTCATTTTCATATTTTTCCAAACCGTATATAGTCTACACTGTAAAAATATCACATATTTTGAAATATTTAAAACATAAAGACAGAACGGATATCAATGTATATGTACTGAATAGCAAACTGCTTAACTTTTTATTTCACTGCTCAGTTCTAGAGCATAAAAGAAGAATTTTGATACACATTTAAGTTATTGTAATATTAGATTTGACAAACCACTTTCTTTACTTCTGTGTAATAAATTATTGTTAATAAGCATATTGTTCTATTTACTTCATGCTAATCGAGAAAAAATTAGCAGAAATAGTCTTATTACTTGCTTCCTTGTAAGTAGAAGCGAAATATGGGAGTATCATAGGTTAAAGTGAAGTCAAAAGCTGGTTACTAGGTGACTGAAGTTCCTTTATATGGACACGAGTTGACAATATCCGTATGAGAAAAGTACAAATTTTTCAGAGCTAAAGCCAAAAACAAGGAATATCTAAAAAACGATCAACTCCTCGAAAAAAAATTATGTAACATAAATTGTGGGTTTTAGTGTGCTCTACATTTTTTGTGTGGTAAGTTTTTGTCCCTTTCTTACGGTTTAGCAGTTATGTAAAATTCATCCAGAATGAACTAGTCTTCAGAGGCTATATTATTTGTCAGGTAAATATCTTTATTATACGATATTTTAACCAAATTCGTTAGTCATTTTTGAGAAAATCAAAATGTTCGAAAAAGGTTCTATGTAAAGGCTAGTTGAGGGTGGGAGATTTTCTTCAAAATCTTCGTGTCGCATCCTTGGAAGATACTGAGCTTAAATACCAAGTTTGGTATTTAACGGTCTTTTCGTTTTTGAGTTATGCTGTCCACAGACACACACACACACGCGCGCGCGCGCACACACATGGATCTTTTTCCTTTTTCCTTTTTTTTTTTTTTTGGATTCAGGGGGACCCAAAACATGTATTTCCGGTGAAATATCGGTATCGAATTTTTGGGTGCAATACCATACCTTCTCTATGCACTACGAGAAAGTAAAAATGCTCTCTGATTTATAAAACGTTATAACAACCTTGTTATTACCTAAACACTTATCTTGCTTTATTTCACTAGTATGTGCTGCATATACCTATGGCTAATTTACTTAATATTAGGTAAATTCATTTGTGTAATAACAATAACCCTGTTATAGAGTCTGTCACAGCAGTATCCGACCCGAG
Organism: Hymenopus coronatus; assembly: GCA_030762935.1. Classification (NCBI taxonomy): domain Eukaryota; kingdom Metazoa; phylum Arthropoda; class Insecta; order Mantodea; family Hymenopodidae; genus Hymenopus; species Hymenopus coronatus. Next base: position 136,351,231 of record CM060882.1, read on the forward strand.
GAATAGATAGTGGATTTTGTTTCAACCAACAACAATGGTAAAAAGTACCAACCTTTGAAATCTTAAATTTGAAGTTTGATCATTTTACATTGTTTAGCATTTGTTTGGCAACCATCTTTAGTAAATGCTCTCAGCGAATTTGTAAACATTTAAAACTGGTCGTTATGTGATACAGTTTTCATTTGAAAAGTCTTAGTCAAACGTATATTAAGGCTGAGTAGATTCTTCTTTGGAAGAGTCTGGTCCTTCGTTTACAGCACTGAAATATTGGGTGACAGAGATTTAGCTCGACTGTACGAGCTGCCAAGAGGAATATCGCTGAGGTCGACCAAATGAGGTTACCGGTCCAGAAATTGTTAAGAAAATCGTATTGGATGACCGTCGACCGAAAGCGCGCGAGCTAGCACACATTGCAGGAATGTCAAAAAGTTCTGTATATTACATACTGACTGAAAATTTGGATATGAGAAAGTGGTGTGCAAGGTGGGTGCCGCGTTGGCTCACAATAAACATAAATAGCGTCATGAGGATGTTTCAGTCGAGTATTTGGCAATGTATCGCTGCAATAAAGCTGAGATTTTGAGTCGATTTATAACAATGGATGAAACCTGGTTCCATCACTTCACAATTGAGACGAAGGAACAATCAAAACATTGGATTGGAAGGGGAGAATCGGCTCCAAAGAAGGCAGTTCCATCTGCAGGCAAGGTCAGGGATTCCCGCGGGATATTATTGATTATCTCAAAAAAGGAAAAGTAATCAATGGCGAATATTATGCAAACTGGTTAAGTGATGAAATCGAACAAACACTGCCGCATTTACCGAAAAAGAAAGTTTTGTTTCATCAAGACAATACACCTCTTCACAGGTCCATTATTGCCATGGCCAAAATCAAGGAGTTAAAGTTCGAATTGCTTCCTCATGCACCCATTCGCCAGATTTAGCCCCCACTGATTATTGTTTCAAACTTGAAGAAATGGCTTGGTGGTAGAAGATTTGCCAACAATGAAGAGGTGGAGTCTGCATTTGATTGTTTTTTGCAGACCTCGATAGTACTCATTATAAACATTGAACATCTCTGGGAAAAGTGTGTCGAGCTGAAAGGAGACTCTGTAGAGAAATGAAGAAGATTTTCCCCAAAATGTTTGTGCTTTGTTAGGCCGGGCAATTCTGGGACAGTCCTCATACCTTCCGGTGTATTTGTATATTCAATAAATTTATAAACTAACAATATGACTCAGGCTAAGCAGAGTTTATAGGGTTAAGTCTAAAATGGTAATAGATAAGTCAAGTCATTCCCCTTTCTGGAAGGAAGATTCCTGTGTTAAGCCATCGAAACGGGAGAAATGTTATCTGTGGGACGCGTCATAGCCTGTATGTATTGCAAAGTCGTGAGGGAGATTGGGTCGAGTACTTCAGCGTAAAGATTATCAGAAGTCATGGCCTCCCCTCCAGGGAAACGATTCGTTCCGTCGCTCACACAGTCAAGACACTGCGACACGAACACAGCCCCGATAGGGAAGATCTGTGGCCACCGAACTGTTACAGCATTCCTGCAACTTTCAACACCGCGTTCTTTAGTACAAATATTACAGAAATGTTACACAATGACGGTTTCTCTCCCTATATTCCAAATAGCTTCACACCAAAAGCTGATAACTTCCACTCACATGACTTTCTCTACATCTCTGCAACAAATCTCTATTAACTTAATGCTAATTGAGAAAAAATTAGCACAAACAGTCTTATTACTTGCTTCCTTGTAAATAGAAGCGAAATAGGGGTGTGTCACACGTCAAAGTGAAGTCAAAAGCTGGTTGCTATGTAACTGAAGTGCCTTTGTTTGTATGTATCGACAGGAGTTGACAAATTCCTGTATGAGAAAAGTTTAAGCTTTTTTAAAGGTGAAACTAAAAACAAGGAATATTTCTAAAACGACCAACTCCTTGAAAAAATATATGTAACATAAAGTGTGTGTTTTAACGTGATCTATATTTTTTTGTTTAGTAAGTTTTGTCTACCTCTTACATTTTTCCAGTTACGCAAACTTCAGCAAAATGTATTCAGAATAAAAAGATCTTGAGGCTATTCCCAGGAGATTCAAGATATATATTTTATTTGCAATAAAAATATCTTTTATATACCAAATTTTTTAGCCAAAGTCATTAGAGCCATTTTTGAGGAAATCAAAATTTTCGAATTTTTGGCCATGTAAAGGGTAGTTTGGGGTAGAGAGATTTTTCTCAAAATTTTTGGGTCGCATCCCGGGAAGAAATTAAACTCATATACCAAATTTGGTATTTTACTGACTTTTCGTTTTTCATTTATCGTGTTCACACACACACGGACCTTTTTCTGAAAATACTTTTGTAGAATATAGGGGACCCTAAAACGTCTACTTCCGGTGCAGTCTCGGTATCAAATTTTCGGCTGAAATGCAATAGTTTCTTTATACACTATGTGCATAGTACGTGTAGAGAAAGTAAAAATGACAACAATAATGGCTTATATACAGAATTCCTTTGTAAAACATGTATTCCTAAAGTTTCATTACTTTGTCTACACAACTATGTACAGAGCGTATAGAGAACCCGAAAATTTGATAACGAGAATTCACTAGAAATTTTAGACCCCCAGAATCCAAAATAAGCGTTTTTAGAAAAATATCCTTGTGTGTGTGTCTGTGAAAAGCATATCTCAGAAACTAAAATACCGTTAAATACCAAACTTGGTATTTAAGTTTGGTATCTTACAAGGATGCGACACGAAGATTTTCAAGAAAATAGCCGCGCCCCAAATACCCTTTACATGAAGATTTGATTTTCTCAAAAATGGCTCTAATGATTTTGATTAAAATATCGTATATTAAAGATCTTTACATTAAGATTTGATTTTCTCCAAAATGGCTCTAATGATTTTGATTAAAATATCGTATATTAAAGATATTTACATGACAATAAAGTGTATATCTTGAAGTTCCTTGGAATAGGTTCTGAAGATCTGTTTATTCTGGATGAATGTTGCGGAATTTTCCGTAACGGTAAACCGTAAAAGATAGACAAAAAATGTGCTTATTTATGTTATATACTTTTGTTTCGAAGAGCTGAGTGCTTTTGAGATATCCCTTGGTATTTATTTCAGTTTTAAAATACGCATACTTTTTCATATGGGAATTTATCAACTCCTGGCCATACAAATAAAGAACTTCAACCAGCTTTTATAACTTTTGAATATTGCTTTAATCTATGATACTCCCTTCTACTTACAAGTAAGCAAGTAATAAGACCTTTTCTGCTAATTGTTTCTCGATTAACATGAAATAAATGAAAGAATAAGCTTTTTAACAATAATTCGTTGCAAACATGTAGAGAAAGTCATATGAATTGAACATATCAGCTTTTTTTCTCCACTCAATCCTGTTATTCCCTTTTCAATTTTTTTCTTGCATCCAAGTATTGCTAGGCCCTTTCTCTTCTCCCAGGTTGACCAAATTCTTAAACTTTTCTAGTATTCTTTTCTCTAGCTTTCTTTTATGAGTCCATACCATTTAGTATTTTTTTTTTCTTACAGGTGCTATTGGCTGTTTGTTTGTTGTTGTTTGTTTTTTGTTAATGACTTTAATTTCTATGATTCTTTTACTCTGTAAAGTTTTTTTGGTACGCATCACCTACATTTTATTTGTTTGTGCTTTCGTACGCTTCACGTACTTGTACTTGATATAATGTTTTCTTGGCGTGTCTCCGTTTTCTAGTAACTTTATTGTTTATCGTCGAGGTCGACGATAGTCCAGAGGAGAGAGATGTGTCACGCCTGTGATTGACGAGTATTTTTAAATTAACTTATTGTTTGTTTTAAGTCACATTATTGTAAATGTTTTAGAATTCCATTTTCTTATAATTTTCTGTAGTTTTTAACAACCGGATTCTTGGGTTGAATAAAAGGAAGCTTTATGGTTTTCTTTGTTATTATAACCGGATGTGTCTTCCTTTGATTAATGCAACATTTTACCACATTTTGCAACTTATGAGCTTGCTTGGGCTTTCAACCACTTCCCGGAACCTACGTGACATTTCGTAGGTTAGGACAGACTTTAATCCCAAGCACGTCTTATGAAAACCCTGTCTTATATTTTAAATACCGTATTTTGATTGCTGGATTTATTAAGAGCCTGGGCGTAGATTCTGAAGAATCCCCTAGAGACAATTATCTAGAATAAAATTCTCTGGAATTTTTAATTCGGGGCGCTTTTGATTCTCAGTACTTAACAGATGCAGACTCGCTGCCCGAGGGACGCCCGAGGCCCCACCCCAGGTCACTGGCTACCATACCAACACACATCTTTCTTCTCGTCGAGCTAATCAACCTAAAAGGTAAGAACCTTTTGTTGTATATTAACTATTTTACCAATTCTTGCCTTTGGTATTTTAAATTAGTTCTCGCTCGACACGAAACGCCTGACACACTTGTCTTTGTTTATTGTAATTTATCTCACTATTTTATTGTAAAGTATATTTGCCTTTCGCTATTTGTCAATATATTTATATTATCAGGATTCTCTTTGCGCTGTTATCATTGCTATCATTGCTCTACATCTGCCTTCCTTTTACCACCCTCAAATAGCTATCCCCCACGTCGTAGAATTACCACAAGATTAATAAATTGTTACTTTCTATATTTTGTAGTCCATAGTAGGCAGAGAAATCATATCATTCCATTCCAAAAATTCAAAACTAATTTCACTAAACATATACGTTTTAAGATTCCCTGATAAAATGTACTTTCTCTACTATGCATAGTAAATAGAGGAATTATTGAATTCCATCCAAAATTCCATGTCGAAATTTCAAAAGATTTCCTGAATAAAAAAAAAAAATCTTCAGAGAAAGGTCAGTGTGTGTGCGTTGTGTGCATGTGTGTGTGTGCGTGTTTATGTGAACAAATTAACTTAGAAACGAAAAGTGGTGACGACGCAGAGAGTCAATAAAATCAGCACATCAGTCTAAGTTTTATATAGAACCTTTTTCAAAATTTTAATGTTTTTCTTTATTACATATAACACTTATTTAGTAATATAGATAATGTGCACAAAATATAAGAATAAGCAATAAGTAAAAGATACTGTACGTTAAAATGTAAATAATTAGGAAATAGGAACAGATGTAAATGTAAATACTAGAAATATTGTAAATAATTTTACTATAATAATTGGCAAGAAATGAAAAATAATAAACTCTTACGTAGGGAAAGCCTGAAAAAAGAAGTTGCCGAATAATACATCGTGCTAACAGGATGAACCAAAGTGGACTTTAGGAACATAGGGTGTTGGAAAAATTAACATTTTTATGAGAAAATAAAATGAAATGGCGTTTTACTTATGGACGCCTTTTAACTGCAGTACACAGTGTTCCAATCTATACTGGGCGTGAAAGACCGCTTAATTTTGCTCAGAGGCCTCTCTATCAGGCTTGAGGTTATTTTACTCGCCGAAATGGGACCAACGGCTTTACTTTCCTTCAGAAGGAAGTCATGCTAAGGATTTATACGCCCGAAAAAATCCATCATCTTCAGCTGGGTTTTTAATCGCGACCTTGGGTAATGAAGTTACCATGGTAACCATTACACCACGGAGGTTAACGATTTTTATAACAGGACCAATGAGAGAAAGAAATTAAATTTATGTTTCTATTTAATTGTAGGTAGTGCCATTGATTTAAAACATTTTATGTGCATCTATCTCTATTTAGTTCCTAAGGATCTGCTTAAGGTCCACATATTCACTAATATTTATATAGCTGTTTCGTAGAATATTTTACAGTTTAAGTAGTTTAAATTAGATAATTGTTGTCTATTACAATAGATTTTATATTATTTATTTGTTTATATTAATAGTTTATAATAAGTACTATTAATAATTATGTATATAAACGCAGGACAGCAGATTAAACATGGTCTGCTATGAAATAAACACGCTGAAGTTTGTCAATGAGGGAAACATTTTAGAGATTAATGTTATACTGTGGAACGTACCTAGGTTTGTAGATTCAGCTAATTGGTACTTAAAATGCACCAAATGAAGTTAATGGTAACAAAAATAATGCTTTTAGTTTTTCTCAATATTTGGTCAAATTTAACACATATATTATACCTTAAGCAACCGTGGTGCACCGTTCCGTTTGCCTTTGCGTATTAAAGACACAGCAGATACCACAATGGAATGGATGAGATGGGCTGAATGAATAGCTCTAGTTCACTTCTGGACAGTTTGATGGATTTATGTCAAAGAAAGAGAGTATAGAACTTTTGTATGTGATGATGACATGAAGGACAGAATAACCATAGCCTTAGAAGAAAGTTGAAGAGTATGTGCAACGTCATCTAGGGCCAGAATGAGGGTTTTTGTACGTTCACCATCAATAGAGTGAATATGGACTCTTAATATTTTTCGATTTGGTGATTCATAATAATATCATGAAGGTGTAATGCACCTACACCAATGAATATCAGTAATGATATTACCCTTCTGAAAGGCCAAGTCTGAGATTTCAAGTCATAGACACATTTCCTCTATCTAAAATTATCAGTCTAAGAACGCCCTCTACCGGGTGTGTTGAAAAACACAGATGACGGTTAATTATTGGGCAGAACATTAAAGTGAACATTTTTCAACGGTGAACCCATGTCCAGAAATGCATGGTTTGGGGGCTGTGGGGCGCCACAAGTTTCATTGGAATGTTTTTGTGTCCTTTAGTCCTCAGCATAAGGTGGATGAATAAACTATGCTTTAGTTTTCCTGCGCACGGAATACATCCGTCACAAAGCTATCAGGCCACCAGGCCTGAACTTGCACTTATTGGATATTTTCTATGAGGTGCCGTGAAGACTGTATGTATATTCTCCTGTAACACATCGCAAACACCTTAACACAAGAATCTATATTACGATTGAGATACTGAACACTTGGATATTTAGCCATATGCGTTTGTTCAGCACCTCTGCACTCAAGCAGGTCAACAATTTAAATACTTTTTGTAATTTACTGCACGATGTGATGTTATAGTTGGGTTCCTTAATCAAATATGAAACACATATACATCAACAAATCCGAACCATTTGCAAACTTCGACGCCTTACTGCGTGCAAATTGTATATTTCTGGACATAAGTTTTCAACTTTATGTCCCGTTGTTGGTATTTTTTTTTCCATGTCCGCTGCATAAATATTCCACAATTTTTATTAACATTCATTAAATTATAGCAGCTTCGAGTAAGATTCATACATTCATATTGATATATACTTATGTACTTAGATCGCAGTTTATTGAAACAGGTAGAAACTAAGTTGTTCATGCACCAGATGTGTTGGCGTTTGGCGGCACTTAGCAACAATCCCCTGAGCGGCCACGTGACGTGCTTATCTTTCACCTTACACTGTCTCTAAAGACTCTGGCCAAAATATATAATTATTTTATAAATCGTTTATAATGGTTTCTTTCCTTAAACTAGTTCTATCCATCTCCCCAAAAGTTGCAATATCAAGCGCCTTCATTATTTACATGCGCTTTTATCTTTGGATTTTGCCATGATATATTTTATAAGAACTCTAATGACCCTGTAGGTGAGAGTCCTAAAATATATATCATCAACACAATTATTCTCATTTGCATATTATTTACCATTTTCTTTACTCTGAACATTTATTTATTCACCATTCTTTCCAGGGCATCCCTTAAGAAACACTTTCTTATCACACAATGTTTCATTTTTTGATCAGTTTCAACCAATTCTTTCTTCCATCAAATCGTGCTACTAGACTGTCCCTCTGAATGAATATAAAGATAAAAGCTGTAGCTTCCCAAGGCCTTTTTTTCGCACCCCTTTTTACTTTTTGCTTCTGTCTTGTTCCAGTCACCGACGGTGGAGTTCGACAAAGGGAAGGACAAGCACGAACATGACATTGGACATGGAGGAGGGTTGTGCAGAGGGGAAGAAAAGCGCGACCCTGATTTATAACGGGATGACGTCAGGATTCGAGTTGACAAGCAACAGGTGGCGATGTCCCCTCCATTTCACTGCTCACTCTTCTGGAAACGACTATATCGTATCTTACCGTTCCCAGATGCAGTGATGAAATGTCTACCTTGATTTTCCTGCAATCTTCTTTCAAGATAACTATAATCCTTGTTCTTTTAGATGAATGCCAGATTTGCCCTATTAAATATTAACTCTTACATAACCAAAGTAAAGGGAATAATACTGATAGATGACCAAAGCAATAATTAGCAGAAGCTTGACACATCTATGCACCAGTGCTGAAATACTGAACTCATCTGTTTCTCAGTAGACATTGTGTAATATGATCGTACATACAGTTTACATATTTAGTGTAAAATAAAATTTAAAACGATCTTTAAATAATGAATAATAAATTAAAAAATCTTCATAACAGGGTAGAAAAATCTGATGTGTTCCATTCACATGACTTTCTCTATATCTCTACAACAAATTATTGTTAAAGAGCCTATGCTTCTACTTACTTCATGCTAATCGAGAAACAATTAGTAGAAATAGTCTTATTACTTGCTTCCTTGTAAGTAGAAGCGAAATAAGGGAGTACCATAGGTTAAAGAGATAGTCAAAAGCTGGTTGCTGTGTGACTGAAGTTCCTTTGTTTGTATGGACAGGGATTTTTAAATTCCTTTATGTGAAAAGTATGATTTTGAAAACTGAAACCAAAAACAGGTACATCTCAAAAACAATCAACTGCACGAAAAAATGTATTTAACATGTGTGTTTTAAGGGCTCTACATTTGTTGTGTGGTAAGTTTTTGTCCATCTCTTACAGTTTAGCAGTTATGCAAAATTCCGTAAAATTGACCGAGAATAAAGTAGTCTTCAGAGACTATTCAAAATATGCATTTTATTTGTCATGTAAATATCTTTAATATACGATATTCTGATCAAAATTGCTTGAGCCATTTTCTTAAAATCAAAAATTTCGAAAAAAGTTCCATGTAAAGGGTAGTTTGGGGTGGGGGAATTTTTCTCAAAATCTTCATGTCGTATCCCTGGAAGATACTAAACTTAAATACCAAGTTTGGTATTTTACCAACTTTTTGTTTTTGAGTTATCGTGTTCACAGATACACGGACACTCTGACACACGGACACACACGGACCTTTTTCTAAAAATACTTTTTTTTTTTTGGGATACAGGTGACCCTAAAACATATGTTTCCGGTGAAATCTCGGTATCGAATTTTTTGGTGGAGTGCTATATCTTCTCTATACGCTATGCACATAGTACGTATAGAGAAAGTAAAAAGGAGCCAAATCATTCACTTAATCATATTGGATAAAACTTTTGGAAAGATAAGATCAGTGACATATGTACAACATTCTTAGTGTAAAACGGTCACTAGTGTCACTATTAGGTCATTAATACCTTTTCCTCAATTAATTTCTTTCCAGGAACTATATTTTAAATTAGAAGTAATTTACCATTGAGTAATTTTTTTTCTCTTAATATGTACATGCAGTCTGGTTATATGGTGATACCACAGTATGTAGACAGCCTAAAAGGCACAAAACGAGATTCGAAGCCAGACGTTCTGCCATTCCAATCCAAATATAAAAGATGTCCCTGAACCTGTATACCTATATCTGTTTATTTTAAAATATTTAGTATGTGTATTTATACAAAAGAGGAAACAGTTTTAGAAACTAAATATCATAAGAAACACCATATAAAAGCAATGAATTTTAGAAGCAAAATTTGTATTGTAGAACACAGTAATAAAATGCAGTAATCAAATTATAGGTATAAGTATACATTTAATTTTATTTACATTTTCTGTTCCTCAAATATCTTAAACCACTAACGTCGCTACGTACTACGTTCCAAGAACCAATATGCCCGCCTCACATTCAAAACTTCGTGGCTTCGAGTCTCATCTAGGATGTGTTACCCGGATAAGGTTTTTTTCGGGATTTTCCTTTTCGTGAGAAGAGGAATGTCAGGTAACTAAGCTCTATGGAACCCGAGATCATTCGAGTATGATTCATTGGCAAATATGACCAACGAGCTTACGGGACGCTTAAGGGTATTAAAAAAGAACCAAATCATAAGAATATGAGAATTCAAAAGAAGAAAACTAATTAAAGAAGTTACATTTAAATATTATTTCTCATAGTATTCCAAAATATGTTATAATCCTTTTTCACTTCACACCTATTGCTGCTATGATGTTCACCCCCAATAAATGAGTAACTCAATCCCTACGGTCTGATCGTCTTTCGAAGTTTATCTCATTCCACCAAGTGCCGACAGGACGATTTCTGAGAAGGGGACACCTAGAGGGCGTGGCTCCTTACCGCCAGTGGTAGGGTAATGAGGATGGTGGCGGAATGAGGGGACCTACAGTTTTTACCTAATCGAACTATGTTCGGCCTGGGGATACTCCATATGAGCTTGTCAGAAGAGGAATAAGTGTATAGAGCTGACTTTAAATTGCAATCCTTGAGCTCGGAATCGAACCAAGAACTCTCAGTGGGAGAGTCGCATACGAAACCCTTTCGTTAATCCGACGCTCTACTAAAAATAATAATAATAATAATAATAATAATAATTACAATTTTAATAATCAGATCTTATTAACGAAAAATTATAGTATTAGTTCAGTTAAAATAACCTGAAACACCTCTTAAACATTTTAGAGCTAACATCTCAGAAACCCATAACGCTTTCTCTGTTTATTATGAGTGCGATATGTACGCAAATATAATTTTATAATCTTTGTAAAGTTAGGCAACATGATGTTCAGAGTGAGAGCTTGAGAGCAGTGAGAAAAGCTAGAGAGCAGCTAATTAATCATGACTCGCAGGCGTCACTCTACAGTATGTCAATACAGCTTAGAATTGAGCAAAAGCTTTCGACACGGCAGAATGAAGGAAGTATACAACCACTTGTGCGATGACCTTCGTCCAGTGACGTATTAGCCATAGTGTACGTACTGCTACTTACGCGCGAGTACTCTGATTAATTCGAGCTAAGTTGAAATAACCCTCAGGCTTTAATATAGTTTATAGATTATTTTACTTCGGGAGATTAATTTTTACTTGTATTAGTATTTCTCCAAAAAGATAATTTTGGTTTGACTTATCTATGCTTATTTTATGCGTCTAGGCTAGTTTAAGTAAACCTTAGCCTAAGTACATATGCTACCGCATTCCAGAACAGCCCATACTTTGCAGAAACGTTACAGGTGTCACATGACTATTACACATCACAACGTTTCTAAGTTTATCTTTTTTATAGCAATTGGAGATATATCAATTAATGGCTAACAGGTCGCGCCGTTGTCGAGGTTAAACCATTCGCCTCTCACCAAGCAAGCCCAGGGGACCGTATTATGGGGTTATTGCTGGACAAACCGGCGCCAGGGCGGGTTTTCTCCGGGATCTCCGATTTCCCCCGCCATCACATTCCACCGATGCTCCTTCATTTCAGTCCACTGTCATCGCCTCTAGTGCCACATGTACTATAAGTGGGCGTTAAATACTATCAATAATAATAATAATAATAATAATTATAATAATCATGTTCATAACCCTGCCTGTGAACAAGAGTTCTGTGTTTGATTCTCTGTAGGGCTTGAGGATTTTATTTATTTATTTATTTATTATTTTTTTTGTGCAATGCTTCTCGATATGATCAGAATGTTGAGAATTCTGGCAGTATGCTTGTGTATTTTCTATCCGTTATTTAATAACCAATTCGCCACTTGTAGTCTTTCAGGATTGCCCTTGGGCATAACCCTGAGCACACTGCTAAGTCATAATATACTTCTATGATAATGTACAATTAGCATAAATATCATCAGTATTTCCCGCAAGGTTAACAAGATTATGAAAAATCTTATGTGTTACACTCACATGACTTTCTCTAGCTCTTCTACAAACTTCTTACATAAGATTATTCTTCTTTCTGCACCTTGCTAATCGAGATAATCATTAGCAGAATGATCTTACTACTTAGTTCCTTATAAGTAGAAAGAAAACAAAGGAATACACTAGGCTAAACCGACAGTCAAATGTTTTAAAATCTGTCGTCATTCGATTGTCATTGCAAATCGCTTCTTTGCTTGGCCAGGAGTAGAACAAAAGAAAAACGGCCCCTCCTGTCTGAGAAAAGTATAAGAATTCACAACTGAAACCAAAAACAAGGAATATCTCGGAAACGGTTACCTCCACAACAAAAATGTGAAGGATATATATTGTGTGTTTTGATCAGATCAACATTTTCTGTTCAGTAAGTTTTTGTCTATCTCTTACCGTTTAGCAGTTAAGCAACATTTAGCAAAATTCATCCAGAATAAAGAGCTCTTCAGAGGCTATTCCCAGAAAGTTCAAGATATACATTTTATTTGGTATGTAAATATCTTTAATATACGGGATTTTAATCAAAATCGTTAGAGCCATTTTTCAGATAATCAAAATTTTCGAAAATGTTTCCATGTAAAAGGTAGTTGGGTGGGGGAATTTTCTTGAAAATCTTGGTGTCGCATCCTTAGAAGATATCAAACCTAAATACCAAGTTTAATATTTAACGATATTTTCGTTTTTTGAGCTATGCTGTCCACAGACACACACACGGACCTTTTTCTGAAAATCCTTTTTTTGGGATTCAGGGGGTCCTAAAACATGTATTTCCGTTGAAATCTCGGTATTGAATTTTTTGGTGGAATACAATACTTCCTCTATACACTATGTACATAGTGCGCATAGAGCAAGTAAAAATATTCAGAAGCATTTCTCATAAATTTTCTTTTCTTCCAAAAAATATTCTTAAACACGCTTACTATTCCATCTACTTCTTGTTAAGCCAGGTAAGCGCTGAATTCAAATGTACACATTTCATTGTGGCACTTAGTAGATAAAGCGAATATCAGATTTTTGGAATGCGAATTGCAACGTGATCGTTTTGAAATCCCATGGAAGTTTCTTGGACAAGGGGAACAAGGAATATTTTGGAAATGGTTGAATAAAAACAATTTATTTGACAAATTGTGTATCTTAAGGATATTTACAGTTTGTAGACTAAAACTGCTCTATTTTTTATGGTTTTCTCGCTATACAAAAGTCGTACAGAGCAAGGAACATGTCACAGGTTATTCCCAGAAGCTTTAGTGTAGGGGACATTTTTTACAGGTATATTTACATATATCTCCCAAGCACATTTATTTTAACAAAATCGTTAGTTATTTTTGAGAAAATAAAAAATAACGGCGTTTTCGGGTAAGGGAAGTTTTGGCTTGGGGATTTTCTTTAAAGTCCTCGTGTAGCATTCTTAGAAGAAGTTCAGGACAATATCAAGTGTGTTATTTAACTAACTTTTGTTTTTTGAAAAAAATGCTGTTTTGAAGATGTATGTAAGATAACTAGCATACGGACCTTTTTCTAAAAATGTTTATTTTTGGGATTTTATCTTTCACAAAGTATTATTGCTGAAGAATCTTGACATCTAGTTTTAAGTAACAGAGGAAGTGATTTAATATAGTTATAATTACTGATCTTACCTTTTTTTTAAAAAGTGTGTCTAGGTTTATTTCCAAATAAAGATAATGACAGTTAACTTTTCTATAGCCATAAAATTACTAATTTCTTTTAATTGTTCCATTATGCTTTTAACTGCAGTTGATCATATCGGTGGTCTTTTTACCTTTGAAACATATTGCCTATAATGGTGTTAACTCGCACACTGCAGTGGTCATATATTTTTCTTTGAATTTTATATATTAGATCACACACACATTCACATTCTTAGGCATACTTTGAGACTCTGGGATGGATAAAAATAATCTCGGTTGCCCACCAAATCAACCAGAAATTGATCCTGGAATCTATTACATACTATTTTGAATATTTTATTATATGCAGATGATATGGTTTTAATCAAGAAACTCAGGATGAATTACAATATGCATCGCACTTCTTAAATGAGTTGTCAGCAATATGACCTTAAAATCTCAACAGAGAAATCCAAAATTATGGCCTTTTGGGGAAAAGAACACAAGGTCAAAAATAGTTTTAGATAATAAACCGTTACAACAAGTGAAGAAGTTTAACTATCTAGGACGTAACTTCAATTATTGCACAAGAACTGAAAGAGAGGTGAATAAAAATATTTCAAGATTACAATAATATGTGGAAGCATACATAGAACAATGAGAAATAAAAAAGGAAAGGAAACTAGGTTAAAGTTTTACAAAACAATGGTGGTCCCTACACTATTATATGGAAGTGAGACATGGGTCACCACAAACCGTTTACAAAATGCAGAAATTAACTTTCTAAGCCAAAAAATAGGATGTACAAAATTAGATCACATTCGGAATGAAAATATAAGAGCAGAACTTAATATAGAAAAATATCAGAACCAGTGGATGCAACATGTACAAAGAATGACAGACTCAAAACTGCCTTGGATTGTATTTGAATGTGAACCAAAAGCAAGGAGAGATGTCGGTCCACCCAGAAAAAGGTGGAGGGTGCCCATACCGTGAAGAAGAAGAAGAATGTATTATATTGTCAAATACGTTACTGAACTTATACTACTTTTATGTGTGTTTTAATTTCTCTGGATATTAATGATTATTTTGATTGCTATTGAAAGATTTTTTCATCTGCAATGAAATGTCAAGATGTCTCTGAATTTGTGTGTATCATGTTGAATGTGGACTACAAGTACGTCAAATTAGTTTGAATCAGTCATTCACGTAAAACCGACAGAAAAATATCTTGTAGCTGTTGCTAGGAAACTGCTCCCCAACAGGGGAGATTCTCGGGGTGGGAGGTGCTCTGTCATGTCACGTCCAGTTCTACCTCAAGACAGAGAGCGAGTCAACATCCAAACTTGCTCGTCCAAGTATCCGAGAAGACGCCTTAAGACCCACCCAGGTTACGAAGGGGTTGGGTAAACCTTTGATGCATCCATCATTACGATGTTTGGCTTTACTTCAAAGTTTGGAGCTGTACGTGTATGCTGTTTTGAAGGCAGCTTCACCCAAGGCAATGCAAAACTGGGTAATGGAGCATCCTCGCGTGGAGGGTTAGAAGAGCAAGTCGTTAAGGTACGACAGACAACAAGACCAAAATCTTAGGAGGGAGATGACGTTTAAACTCTCCTCTTCTGGTTCCTGGAACTTGAGAACACTAGTCGGTCTCCAAACTCTATAATCCTCCTGTCAACTCTCAAGGAAAGGTAGGCAAGACTTTCCGAGGCGATCATGAGCTCCCCGCCCACCTCGGCGCCTCTTGTGTTTCATGATGAGCTTGTAGGGCTCCGCTTTTTGTTTGCGAGGGGCGGGAGACGTGCATCTGCCACACAAACTACCGATGTGTAAAATGAAACCTACTAAATTAACGGTGTAATCAGCTTAGTAAAGAAAAGAGACGGGGATAGATAACCCAAAACATACTTCTCCCTCGTTTTCGGAAGCAATTTTTGTTCCTTTCTCGTCTTCTGCGCTTTTCAATCAATTTTATAATTTAGACTCAAAATATCTTATGTAATTACTCTCCTCTATAAAATAGTTTAACAAAAGTTATATTAAACTGTTTTTTATTAATCTAGATAAATAATGATTATATATTTATATACTTCGTTGTAGCATTCAGTGGGCAAAGCTATAGTCAGATTTTTAGAGGCTGAGAAATCCTATCCTCTTTACATGGCGAGAAATGAAATACGAAATATGATCAAATAAATAAAAAGAATAGAATGAAGAGTATATATTGAGAAAAGTATATATTTTAAAATTCAAAACATAAAAACCAAAAATATTTCACAAATGGTTAACAAAAATATATTTATAAAATTTGTGTAGCTTCTTTCATACTATTTTTATTCCATATCTTAACGCTTATCGTATATAATTTTCCTGAATTTAGTGGACTTTACGAGTTACTTCAAAATTTTAAAATGTTTTATAGTTAATTAAATTTCGTAAATATGTGGTATATTTATCGAAATCGTCAGAGCAAGCATTTTTTAGAAATTAAGAATAATTTGAAAGATGTAATGTGTAGTTCGATTTGGGAGGGGGTGGTTTAATACCAACATTTTATTGGTATTTACCCAACTTTTTCTTTTTGAGTATCCTGTTCTGACACGCAAAGACACATAAACAGGCCTTTTTCAAAAATATTTTACTGCACAGCTGTATTCGTTACCTCTGTAACCGTTACTTTGTATTCGTCACTTCCGTAACCGTTAAGGGTAACTAGTTACTTTATAATATTTACATTTGTAACCGCTACTGAGTAACTAGTTATTCCGTCTCGTTAGTTCCATAACCGTTGTTATTTTCTGTCCATCACTAGTGTCTACTATGGCTACAACCAGCATAGGTAAATGACCATATGTTATTGCATTAGACAGAACAATCCAAGGTAGTTTGTGCGGGATACTGAGGTCAGAACAACGTTTTCCCCGACACTATTCAAATAGGGGAAATGCTGGCGAGTCACAATACTGCCATACATGCGTACAGTGGTTGGTAACTAGTGCGCTGTTTGTAATCCACAAACAGAATATCAGCTTCGCAACGCGGGAAGTATTAGCATCATATAATTTTTAAAGGCTCCACTAAGGCTTCATTTACCGAATTACGATTTACATCCCATTTATTGGCAATGTTTGGACCCATATACATTTGTGTGCACAGCTTCTCTAAAGTGAAATATTTTAAAAATAGCATCGCAGTAGTATAAGCGAGGTCACGTGGTCCGTCTATTAAGGCTCTGTAAATAATAGCAGCAGATATAAATGAACTAGTCCAAAGTAAAAATATCTCAGAAAAAAACAACAAAAAACATGCAACAAAACGATGCAGATGACGAAGGTCTTGTATTTACGAACATTTCATAACATCACATAGCGGCATGTCCCAATGCTTCACATGGCTGGAATGAGCTACTGTCCCTTCTTCTTTACTCCTTCAATTTGGACATGCCTCTACTAGACATAACCGGTGTGCGTGTCTGTAAATTTCCTAAATAGCTTGCGGAATTATTAAAGTTATTAAGTATGATTGAACAACATTTGCCAGTACATTTGTCATTAATTGCATCGAATTCCTGATCCACCAGTCTTTCACGACGTTACTCAATTTCTTTTACTAACATATAGATTTTACCCTCATCACTGAATACATATCGCAACGCATGGAGATCAAATTGCGGATTTACTGTAGATCGCCCACTTGTTAAACGATTGTTAAAGACTATTAATAACTATCAAATTAACAGGAGGATAATTCAGTAACCGGACTGGGGGTAAATTCATTGTATTTTAATAATTAAACGCCCATTTTTGTCGACTTTAGCTTTCAAAAACACAACATATATAAATCTCCGCTTTTTACTTTCTCTACACGTACTATGTACATAGTGTAGAGAAGGCATTGCAGCCCATAGGGTCGCCTGTATCCTAAAAAAGCATTTACAGGAAAAGGTCCACCTGTGCATGTGTGTCCGTGTGTCTGTGAACACGATAACTCAACAACCAAAAGTCCGTAAAATACCAAACTTGATATTTAAGTTTAGTATTTTCCAGGAATGCGACACGGAAGATTTTGAGAAAAGCCCCCCACCCCAAACTTCCTTTTACATGGAACTTTTTTCGAACATTTTGATTTTCACAAAAATGACTAACGATTTTGATTAAAATATCGTATATTAAAGATATTTACCTGAATTTTACGGAGTTTTGTATAACTGCTAAACCGTAAGAGATGGGCAGAAACTTACCACACAAAAAATGTAGAGCATGATAAAGCGCACAATTTGTTATACACATTTTTTGATGGAGTTGATCGTTTTGGAGATATTCTTTGTTTTTGGTTTCACCATTAAAAGTTGTACTTTTCTTATTCAGGAATTTGTCAACTCCTGTCCATACAAACAAAGGAACTTCAGTCATATAGCAACCAGCTTTTGACTATCACCTTAATCTATGGCACTCCCTTATTTCGCTTCTACTTACAAGTAATCAAGCAATAAGACTTTTTCAACCTAAAATCAGATGAGAATGTGTTACACACTTTAATTCCTCACAGCCATTCAATTCTCACAGAGCCTAACACAACATTAGCGGCATACATTTGCAAACTAATATTAATTTACATTAACGCTAATTTTTTCTCGATTAGCAGAAGTGAATAGAAGCATAAGCTTTTTAACAATAATTTGTTGTAGCGATGTCGAGAAAGTCATGTGAATGGAACACATCAGTTTATTAGGGTACTATAGCAAGAACTCAGGTTTATGACTACCGTAATTCAATGAATTTCTCAAAGAAAAAAAAAATCGGTTGCAAGATTAGTTACTGGTTTATGTTGAAAGAAAGCATTTCCTTCATCCTCTTGCTCTAATGCTCGTATTTAAAGTAAAACAAAATAGTCAGCGTATCGTACTAGGTTAGGATTTATTTACTGTTTAACTTATTAGAATAGGGTGTGTAAACACCCAGTTAATGTATTACTGACAAAATAAATCATTCTTGTTTGTTCTCACGGAGTTAGTAGTGGTGATAACATATGTGTAAGCTGATTCATCGTCTATTTAATTTATAGGTTAAAACATCAACAATTATACACAGCTACAAATCCAATCTTATATGCTTGACCAAATCCTTGCCAAGATATAGCGACCTGAACACTTAAACTGAAGTTTTGTTTGCAATAGCAACTACTTAGTGTTCCTTTTAAATGTGTCTTTCTTGCTCTAATTACGTCACTATCGATGCGAGTCTCACCTCCTTAGAGGTAACAAAAGCGTAGTAGGCTTGTGTCGAAGAGGTTGCCTAGTTCCAACGGCGAAGCGAAATCCACAACCCAGTTCAACCTACGAAGTTTATCAGTGCTATCAGAGGATTCATATCTATTTAGAATAAGGAGGACTAATCACGGCTGGGGCACCGGGCAGAACTTGGCAAATAGACCCTTGGGACTCTTTGCGACTTACGTCGCGCTAGGGAGAAAGCCAGCAGAAAGGCCATCAGATCTGGAGACGACGGGTGCAGGAATGAATGGGGTCCCAAACGGTTCTAGATTAAATGCATCCGGCGCCGCTCGGGCCCAATCCTCAAGCCTGAGTCTCCGGGGGTTCCCCAAGCTCGAGAGAATCCGAAGCCGATTCCCTTTAGAGCGGTTCGAAGTCAGGAATAAACCTTCGTAGTGGACAAGACTCGTCTGGTCCTTCAACCCTAAAATAGGTGGCAAGGAAGTAACAGAAACAGGACATTACCTATGGAAAGAAATCACAAAGCAAGACATTTCTAATTCTGTATACTGAACATGGGGTGTGAAACAAAATTTCCTGAGAGATACTGAAGGAAAGCATTTCACGGCATGTGCTCTATCATCAATGTAATTTTAACATTTAGGATATTTGTTTCTGTCTCTCTTCGAGGACAATTTTATATGCTTGTGTTTCCGGTAATCCGAAAGTGTGTGTGTAAGTCTTCGATGAAGAAGGGTTCCTGCACTATTTTATAGGTATAGCTGTTGAAGACTTAAGCTATGAAGACAGAAATCTGGATAGGACTACTAAACTTGGAGCTTCGCCACCAGTATACCCGATTTGCTGTCCATGGGTTTTACGGAAGAATCTGTCAGATCGAGTCTCACCATGAACCAAGGAGGAAGACTGCAAGAATTGCAACAAATAATGCACAAAGTAACATCCATCGAAGTGTGAAATCAGATTTCAAATACTAACCATGCTAATTAAAGACTGCTGAGAAAAGATGATGTGTTACACACAGATGCCTCTCTCTAGCCGCTCTACAGACCTCTTACAAGAGATTAATTTCTGGATTAGATTAGATTAGAAAGCATTCTGTAGGTTCGTTTAGGCCAGGAAGCCACTGAACATAGAACTTATCAAGACACATATGTATGTTTATATACTATGGAAAAAGAAAACAATATATAAAGCTCGTGCTTAAAGCTTGGGTTACAAAAACAGCAAAATAGACATATAATCACACCATTTGTATTGAGGCCTCTACTATTCTTAATGAGCTCTATAAAAGCACATGAACTTCCTTTGTTTTCAATCACATAAAAACAAAGAGTTTCAAAAATTAATGTTAAAATGTATAACTAAATATAATTTCATTATATGTAGCACTCGTATAATGTCAGATGATAGTTTTCTAATTATCGACATAATAGTTACCATTAGTAATTACACAAAACTAAAATATGATTATTGTATTATTTACTCCTCATAAATGTCAACAAATTACAATACATATTTACAAATATGTTATAGAATTTCCAATGGAAAAATTTACAATTATGCACTAGAGTGTAAACTATCAAAGCATTAGGCTTTACAGACCTTGTGTCATTACTAAATACTAAAAAATTCATTTGACATATTCGTGCAAGTCAAAGTATACATCAGTTTAATTTGAATATAAAACACACACACTAATATACACAAAATGCAATACACTATAATACTTATAAATACAATGATTGTCGACAGTATTGTCACTTAAATATTCATCTACAGAGTAAAATGATTTATTGCAAAGGTACTCCTTAAGAGAGGCCTTAAAAGACCAGAAATTCCCAACATTTTCTTTGAGATTACTGGGGAGAGCATTAAATATGTTATTGTTTCATAATATACACGTTTTTGAACGCAACAAAGATTGGCATTGGGACGATGAATATATCCCTATTTTTACACCATGCTAATCGAGATAAACATTAGAAGACTGCTCTTATAACTTGCTTCATAGTAAGTAGGAGGGAAATAAGGGAATATACTAGGCTAAAGAAATAGTAAAATGTTTTAAAAGCTGTCGTTATGCGGTTGTCATTGCAAATCGCATTTTTACTTTACTTTACAATTGTAATAACAAGGAATTGCTTGGAAACGGCTACCTCCACAACAAAAACGTAAAGGATATAAATTGTGTGTTTTGACAGATCTACATTTTTTGTACAGTATGTTTTTGTCTATCTCTTACTGTTTACTAGTTATGCAAAATTCAGCAAAATTCATCCAGAATAATCAGGTCTTCAGATGCTATTCCCAAAAAATTCAAGATATACATTTTATTTGGCATGTAAACATCCTTAATATACGGGATTTGAATCAAAATGTTTGTAAATTTTTCCATGTAAAGGGTAGTTTATAGTTGGGGGGGATTTTCTTGAAAACATTCATGTCGTATCCTTGAAAGATACTAAATCTAAATACCAAGTTGGTATTTAACAGTCTTTTTGTTTTTGAGCTATGCTGTGCATAGAGAAAGTAAGAATACAAAAGATAGTTAAAGATTTTGTCTACGCTGCCCATTCATCAATCCTTTCTACTTAAATGTCGCTCCTGGAAACGACTTAATTTAACGCCGTAAGTCTTATAGACTGTTAAAAACGATGGAATCGCAAGTTATAGAAGAGTTGCTTACAACCTACAATTAGACTACTAATAAATCTCTTTGCCACAATATTACGATTATAAATTGATTTAATGTTGTTGCTGACGATATCTTTATGTATTCTGTTATGGAAGACAAAAACGATTAAATGATTGAATACTTAAAATAAAATGAATAGCTTCCTCGTGTCGTTTCATTAGATATGGAGCAGGACGATACCAAACTTTGCATTTCCGTTACAGCAAGGCTAAGCAGTTCCTCGTGGTTGAAGTGATGAACAAGTTGGTCTATAGATTCTAATGACATGCTGGGTATGTAAATTTGACGGCTCTAGTATGTTAATGCCAGTGTTTATAGCCTTGCGGCCTTATCATATTATGATCTTTCTTGCGCTATTGACGGAAGGCAATCCAAATAAATATTAAATATAGATACCCTAGAAGCGATATGATAAAGAGGTTTTGAACCCGATAATAATAGTTATTAATTAAGGGCTGAATATATACGATCTACTTAGAATATTGCTTTCATAAACAGATTAGGAACACCAGCGGCTTCCAAACGACCAAATTAAATGTCCTGTAAGTTAGGTATCTTACAAAATAAGCGGAGGGTTTAGCACTCATCACTACAGATAACCTTAATTATCAAAGTTAATTAAAATCAAGTGCACCATTAGAGACCATAAAAGGTAATAAAATTTAACGGTTGGTAATTTCACGTTAATTAGGTCAAATACATTCCGGTGGCAAATAGCATTTAGTGCAATTTTGGATATAATTTGTGGAACGCAAGACTAATGAGTGCAATTTTTGGGGTTCAAATTTTGACAGAGGAATATGTTGTGCCCTAAAGCAATGAATCCAAACTGCTTGAGAGAGTTTATAAGATTTACGGAGGCCCAGACAACTTAGACCAAGAGATCTGCTGTGTTACACTCACATGACCTTCTTCACCTATTGTGACTAAGCTTTGCGGCTAAGCATTGAAGGCCCCACCATAGCTGAATGGTTAGACCATTCGCCTCTCACCTAGACGACACCATTTTGATCCCTAGCGACTGTATGCGAGTTTGTGGTGGACAAAGCGGCGTGGGTTTTCTCCGGGTTCTCCGGTCCCCCCCATCGTATTCCACCGGTGCTCCATCTTTATTCCAAGTACCACCAGTGTTATCACCTGCGGTGCCATTGTAGTAAAAGCGGGCGTTAAACACTATAAAAACGTAAACATTGAAACTTTTTTTTTTGTTTTTTTTTTTATAGCTTATCGTACTTTAACCTGGTTGGTCATGTCGGACGATGAATGAAATTGATGAAATGATGCTCAAATTATAACGGGGTCCATGGAACTTAAAGTTGCTCGACATCCGTCTTCTCAGGATAAGGGAAACCCCCGAAAAAAAAACTTATCTAGTTAACTCACCCTAAGCGAGATTCTAACTCGAAATCTTTTGAATGTAAGGCAGACACGCTACCACCACACTACCCAGGCAGGCGAAACTGCTATTGTTGCAACTGCTTGAATTTGTGACACCTGCGGAAGTTTGCTCGAATGACTGCTTCTGGAAGTTTCGAGTTTCGTCTTCGGCAGGTATAAAAGGAGACAACGAGCCCCGCAGACAGCTGCAGTAGCTGAGTCAGAGTTTTGAAGGGAAGTTTTGAGTGTACAGTCGTAGCTGCAGCCGCTTCGAGAATCGAGAAAAACTCTACGGCACTATTGTTAGAAACCTTCGAATAAAGACGGTTCTTTAAAAACATGTTTGTTTGTAATTAGAAGAAATGAAAAGGTGTTTGATAAATAAAGAGTAATTTAACTATTCTGCAACAAATTATACTTACTAAACATATTCTTCTCCCTTCTTAGTGTTAAACGTGTTAAACATTAGCAGAAATTGTATTAATTAGTCCCTTCTAAATTAGAAGTGAAATCATAAAATGCACTAGGCTAAAGCAATTGTCAAATTGTTTAAAAGCCGGTTGCTATGTGATGTAATTGAAATGTTCTCCTCTTTGCATGAAAGCGAAAGAAAGTGCATAATGATATAAATTTCGATAAAAGTCTAATATTGAACATTTTAAAACCAATAACAACGAATATATCAGAGATGCTTAACCCCACAAAACTGTACATGTAAGTAACATTGTGTCTTTTAACGAGATTTTTATTTCTGTGTTTGTCTATCTCTTGCAGTATACAAAAGTCATTCAGAATCAAGAGGACTACAGAGGAAATTCAAATTATGCATTTTATTTGTGGGATTTTAAGGGCATTTTAATCAAAATCATTAGTCATTTTTATTAAAATCGAAATTTCCAAAATTCCTTCATGCAGGTAAAGGATAATTTGGGTGAGGTATATTCATGAAAAGCTTTGTGTCACATCCTTGGAAGATATTAAACTTATATACCATAAATCGTGTCTGACTCACATTCAAGATGTCCCGAATTCGAAAACCGGTTTGGGCGAGTTACACGGATACAAATATTCCGGAGTTTATCCTTATCGTGAGTAGAGGAATTCCGGGCAACTCTAAGCTCTATGGATCCCAGCTTCATTTGAGCCTCATTTCACCCGTTTCATTCATTGTCGGATAAGACGTACCATCTTAAAGGATGCTAAATTATAAATAATAATTAATTAAATAGGTAAACATATAAATTCCTAAGTGGGTATATCACCGGACATTTTCAATAGTGTTTAACGCCTGATTTTACTGCTTGTGACACCACAACGATGACGCTGGTGATATACGGAATGAAGGTGGAGCAGCGGTGGAATGTGATGGCGGGGGAAACCGGAGAACCCGGAGAAAACCCGCACCTGAGTCGCTTTATCAACTATAAATCTCACATGCGGTCGCTTGGGATCCAGCTCGGGTCGTCTAGTTGAGAGGTAAGGGTCTAACCACTCCGGTGATAGGCCGCGCCTACTAAATCCTTGAATTATGTATGGAATTGTGCCCCTTGAATAATCCAAGAGAAACAACATGCATTCGAACCCACATAGGCTATTAATATAGACCTTTATTTATTACATTGCTCATTCTACTCAAATATTTATTGAATGCATTACAAGCTCTAACCACAGTTTCTGTATTTAGTACATATTACATACATAGGTAGATAAGGTATTTCATTCCACACAGAAGTTTGACAACCAGACTTCACAAGAAATACACGTTTTAGGGTCCCCTGAATAAAAAAAGCATTTCTTAAAAAGGTGTGTGTGTCCGTGAACACGATAACTACAAAAGGAGAACTGTGTTAAATACCAAATTTTATTTAAGTTCAACATCTTCCAAGAAACCCCCCCACACCCCTGCCTAACCTTCACATTGAAAAATCTTCGAAAATTTTGATTTTCTCAAGAATATCTAGCAATTTTTATTAAAATACCGCATATTAAAGATACTTAAATGCCGAATAAAATGTAAGTAAACGTCAGAGGTTGTCAAACAGTTACTATAGAAAAAATTTAAAACTCAATTAAAATATAATGCTATATATAATTTTTTCGTAGAGTTAAACATTTCCGAGACATTCATTGTTATTAGTATCAATTTTAAAGTACTTAAACTTTTCTCATACCAGAATCTGTATAATTCTGGTAATGCAGAGAATGAATTTTAGTCACATAGTAACCAGCTTTAAAAGAGTTGAACATCACCTTAACCTAGTGGATCCCATAATTTCCGTTCTTCTTATAAGGAATTAAGTAATAAGAGAACTTCTGCTAACTTTTATTTAGATTGACATGAAGTGATAGCAGAATAACATTTTTTGAGAATAACTTATTACAGAGCTGTAGAGAAACTCATGTGAATGGAACACATCGGATTTTTGTAAAATGTTTAATTTTGGATAAATAACCATTACTAACTTGAATAATAGCTTAGTCTGAATTTGTGTGTATGCATGTTTGTATATGTATGCAAGGATATTTTCATGCACGGGTAACTGAACCCATTTTTTGATACTTCATATAATATACTGAATCTAGAAAACATTCTTCTCAAGTTAGAACCAAAAATCGTTGTGAAAAATTATTGGAAAGAAAAATTCACAGTTTTAATGTACCCGAAGAACGAATATTATAGTTCACTGTGCACGTTTTGACTTAATTACAGATATTCATTTTATCCGTTTTGTAATGTTTTACGGTACTAAATGTCTGTAAAATGTTTTTAAGTATCATTCATGCTAAAATTTAAATTACACGGAATTAAAGAAATTATAAGAACAATATTGTTTACTCGTTCCACCTGTTATTAATTATACCTTTATGTGGCTGCTAGAAGCTAATATTTTTGGGAGTCACTATGCTTGGTAAGTTATTACATAATCTATTAAAATATGATGATTATACATTGCAATATAAATATAGAATTCCTATTTGGATTCCGTTAATTACAAAATTTCTATATTCTAAAACATTCAAAGCATTTCGAAATATGTCAATTTAAATTTAGGTTAGGAGTAGGGAACATATCATTGGGAGGAGCCCTAAAACCAAAACAGGGGTAGAATATCGCAATAGGTCAGTATGGCGCATTGTGATTCTTGGTGACCCCTTGGAAGGAAGATTGAGGGGTGTGTGAACAAGTATGACGGGATCCCCTCTAAATTTCCAGATTGAACATATCCGTCGCCGGTCACCTTGCCTACAAGGTGGTCCCTAGAAGCCCCTGCCACAAAAGGCAGATCCGCCAGCAAGTCAATCGAAGCCAGGGAGAGATCTTTCCAGAGCGCACCTACAGCAACAACTGACCAAACGAAATAAGTTCAAGTTAATAAAATAACAATTACAACGCTGTTGCCTAGTTCTTTAATCCTAAAACACGCCATAGAAAATGCAGACTGGAAATAGACAGCAAATTCATCATATAGAGGAACCACATAAGCGTTCGCCTACCGACACGGGTAAATCACAAAAAAGCTCAGACCGCCAGACTATGGAAATCAACCTAGCCAAATGAATACGATCCTCACGTCACACAGATACAACTTAGGTTTAATCAGCATGCAGGTACATATTTAAACGAGTTAGGGTTGGCAGTAAGGCACTACACCTAACATGCTACACTTGAATCACTAACAACCCAGGACTCATAACTGAATCGAATCACAACTGAACCACTGAACTGCATCTTTGAACTCTTCACTATAAACTACACTGTCTACATTTTCCACTTACTCACTCTTCACTTCTTGATTTATATATGTCCCGTATACAAACCCGAAGGTTCTAGTCTTCGAAATTGCGAGAAATTGCGAACTGATAGTCAAATCGACCATTAATATCGATATTGTCGGAAATGACCGATGGTCTAAAAGTTATTGTGTGTTTTAATTTTCAATTGTTCTCCTATCGTTTAATGGATTACAGTTATACAAATTATTCAAATATCTTCTGAATAAACAGAATCTCTAATGATATACATTTTAATTGTTATGTAAATATCTGCAATATAATCAAAATAGTTCAAGTCATTTTTTATAAAATCATAATTTATAAAATGTCCCGTGTAAAATGTAGTCCAGAGTATTTTTTTAATTTTTATGTCGTATTTTTGGAAATTGCCAAGTTTTTATACCACGTTTTGTATTTATCCAATTTGTTTTTGAGCTATGTGCGTGCCCGCACTTTAGAAACTTTTTCTATAGAGTTTTTGGGAATTACCACATATTTCTGGTGCAATATCTTCTCTACCTGTTATATATGTGGCAGAGAAAGTAACAATGGATTACTCAGGAACAGAAAAGAGGAGAAGAAGATCATAATTACTTTATGTTCTTTAATGCTGCGGATACTAAAAACCATACATCCAGTGTTCAAACATGAAAGATTCGTTTGTCACTTTTAAGCACCATGTATAACGAAAGGCAATATGTTACTAGCCCGCCTGGGTAGTGTGGTGGCCTGCTTCATATTCAACAGGTCGTGAGTTCGAATCTTGCTTAGAGTGAGTTACCCGGACAAGGTATTTTTCGGGGTTTTCTCTTATCCTGAGAAGACGAATGTCGAGTAACTTTGAGCTCCACGGGCCCCGAGATCATTTGAGCATCATTTCACCAATTTCATTCATCTTCCGATATGACCAACCAGGTTAAAGGAATTTAAGCTACAAAAATATATGTATATATATTTTTTTGCTAGTTTGCAAAAAATATTTTATTAAAACTAATTTACTAATACCTTCCTTCAAGGAGCATGAGAAATGTTTTCTTCTAACTGTAATTTACGCCAAAACATTGCTGAAAATATTGCAATGTGCAAATCTTGATCCATCAACTTTTATTTGATAACTGACTGAATTAAGTTGATTAACCATTAGGTTACACAATTACTGAAAATTAATTGTTTACTAACACTTTAGGTCTTAATATTGTGCTTTTGAAAATATTCCTCTCAAGACAGCATGGCAGATTTCGGTCTAAAAATTTAATTTTTGCACCACTAAATCGTATAAAAGGTCTTAATTCTACATATTGGGGAAATATTTATTAAGAATAAAATAATCATAAATTTTGATTCATGCTTTTCCTTATTTGTTACTCTAAGACTTACGTAAACTATATCTCTGTAACAAATTATTGTTGAAACGCTTATTTCACTATCTACTTCATACTAATCGAGATAAACATTAGCAGAAATTGATTATTACTTGCTTCTTTGAAAAAACCTTCTTGCATACCTGGTAAACTATAAGAGATAGATAAAACGCTTGCTGCACAAAATACGTAGATCTCGTTAACAGTCGCATTTTCCAAACTTTTTTCATATTCCCGAGATGTTCCTTGTTATTGATTTTAAAATATCCAACACTTAAAACGTTTCTCAAATGAAAAATCACTATTCCCTGTTTTCATTTTGTATTATGCTCGAAACTTTGAAACCACACTTCTTTGTGCCGATATAAAAAGTCTCAGCAGAGTACTCTGGCTCTTGAAAAATTCGCAGATCGGTACCCTTAAGACAAAAATCGATTCTGATCAGGTATTCTTAAATGCTTTACTTCCTTGAAACTGAGGTAAGTTTGTAGCAATACGATTATAACCTGATGGATGCAGAGCAATTAACTGATAGTGCCAGACATGTTGATCAAGGATAGGGAATTCACTGGCCCAGACAATACATATGTACACATGTATGTGCATAAACACTAACACTGTGTTTGTAGTACAGGTGCGATGGCTTTCAGCTAAACACATAGATGGATATCTGCTGCGTGCAGTCGGTCGTGCGAATATATCCTGTTAAAAGAAGATTCCAAGAACAAAAGTGACGAAGCTATGAGATAGTCTTACACCAAGAGAAGAGATGCATTTTATTTCACTATTATGGACTTTATTGCTTAAGAACGTATATGGAAAAAGTTTGAAATTTCAAACTAATATGCTAATTTTTAAAAGTGTATACCACAGATGTAATATAATACAAATAAATTACAGTGAAATTTAGATCCCTTTTGCTCTAATGGTTAGAGGTTATGCTCAAATTTGTTTGTGTTTTTTTACATCACTAAAAAGTCTTAGGTTTCTTGGTGTCTCTTAGTTTAATCAGCAAACTTTTTAAAGCTATGAATGTTTGTTTATTATAAAAAATATAATTTTTATGTTTCAAAATTTAAAGCTTGTACTTAAATACATCTGACAGTAAAATCTATAGCAATGTGAACATGTACTGCGAAGTTTTATATGTGAACAGAAACATTACTCGACAAAACTGCTGAAAATATCAATAGCGAGAAAACAAGGAAAGATTTGAATGGATGGCTCGCATTAAAACCCATCAGGTTGGTACGTTGGACCCTCAGCTATCCTTTTCCTTTTCTCTGTCCTTTTCTTCTGGCATTGCTACTTTTCTTTTCCACAAATTCGTTTTTAACTTTCCAGATTTGAAGGCGATCTCGTCTAACTGAAGTTTTTCCTGTCGAGTCCAATACACTTTCATCTCTAATGCTTTGCTTTAACTTAAGACACTTA
Organism: Hymenopus coronatus; assembly: GCA_030762935.1. NCBI lineage: Eukaryota > Metazoa > Arthropoda > Insecta > Mantodea > Hymenopodidae > Hymenopus > Hymenopus coronatus. The sequence continues at coordinate 136,380,674 of CM060882.1, forward strand.
AAAATGGCGCCTGGTAGACAATTATGCCTTTTTTGTGTTCAGGAATGTTTAGATTGTTTTATAGAATTAAAATTTAAAAATGGCGCCTGGTAGACAATTATGCCTTTTTTGTGTTCAGGAATGTTTAGATTGTTTTATAGAATTAAAATTTAAAAAGTAAGACTTTTTTTAGATTTTTCAAGAATTTTAGTCGTACATACCGTTAATAGCTAATGCGAAACCTGAGTTAGGTTGGAAAGCAATAAATATGTGACGGTCCTGGTATTATTAGCTAATAGTTGACTGCATAAGCGATGAGATCAATTTCTCTATTTTCTCTACCCGGTAATTAGTAAGTAGGTAGAAAAAATTATTGTATTCCATACAAAAACTACATACCGAAATTTCACCGGAAATACATATTTTGAGGATTCCTGAATAAAAAAAAAACATGTTTAGATAAATATCCTTGTGTATGTGTGTGACAGCATAGCTCAAAGACGAAAATACCGCTGAACATCAAACTTGTTATTTAGGTTTAGTAATATTGTAAGGATGTGACACGTAAATTTTAAGTAAATCCCACCAACCCAAACTACTTGTTCATCAAAGATTTTTCGAAAATTTTGATTTCAAAAATGGCTCCTACGAATTTGATTAAAATACCGTATATTAAAGATATTTATATGAAAAATAATATCTATATCTTCAATTTCCTGGGAATAGCCTCTGAAGTCTTCATTCTGGACGACTTTTGTTGACTGTAAGAGAGACGAAAACTGGCTACACAGAAAATGTAGATCTCATTAAAAGACACAAATTATATCATATACATTTTTTTTTAGTTAACTATTTCCGAGATTTTCCTGGTTTCAATTAAGAGTACTTAAAATGTTCTCAAACGGAAGGCCGGTATGTGATTCACCTTCCTTTTGTATTACGCCTTCTAATACTAATAAAAGCGAATTAAAAGTAAAATTAAACATAATCGCATATAGCTATAAAAAAATTCTTTAGTCTGATGTATTCCCTTGTTTTATTTCTACTTATCAGGAAACAAGTAATAAAACAATTTCCGCTTCATGATAGTATTGAGTAGATAGAATTTTGTAAGAATAGTTTCTTGTCTGGACAATTAACGGAATGAAAAATTTACTAACTATATTGTATCATTTCACCCATGGTAAGTTATCCAAATTTATTATTCTTTATTATTTTTCCCAGTTAAAAATAAAATAAATTCTATGTGAATTTTGTAGTTGGTTGCACACTTTTTGTTTTTGCAATGTTTGCCTAGTTATCCTATTTAACTTCCGAACCAACGAATATGAAACTTAAGTATGACATTATTAGTCAGGAGCAAGAAAATATAAGCATAAATTAATTCATGGAAAGTCATAGTAAACCTAGCTAACAACTTATAACATTTGATAAGTACATAACATCTTAAGTTATATAATTACTTCAACACAATCGAAATTTGAATATCGTAGATTAAAACACAATTTTAAGCCAATATTATCTCAGCTTATTGTTAAAATCACTCTGAAGGTCATTTAATAAATATTAGTGTTTAATGCAAGGTCCAGCTTTCAGAGATTTGCCTTATAGGAACTATTTTCCGTCTAAACCCTATCTAGCACTTAAATGTGCTAGGTACAGATAGTACTGCATTATAACTAAAAATTCAGTAACGAGACTTCTCCAGAATTATGCTGCATTTACAATGAGATACAAGCGCAACGCAAGAAGTTGTAGATCCGCAAGTTACATGCGAATATCTTCCAAGCGCTCCGCCAGTTACAAGCTGAATACCATAACCAACAATACCACATAAGAAAATTCACTCAATCTTTTATGAATTACATACTAACAACTAACGCTCGCAGTGACGTTACAATAATTGTTCATTCAAAATTATTGAAACTAGCTGCCCGCCCCGGCTTCGCAAGGGTGTTGTACCTAACGAAAAAAACTCGGAGAAAATCTTCCGTTTACAGTATGACCATTAAATGAAATAAAATTACAATTCAATAGTGTGTCAACATATTATTGTAATGCCTTGTAATGTACAATTTTCCTTCCGGAGAGAAAAACATAGCGCCGATAGTTTGCCGAATCTCGAGCACGCAACGTACAACATGCGAAAAACACAATTCAAGGTATATTACACACACTTCTAACGATTGACCTTGAGATTTATTGTCATTGCGAATGCAAGGCGCGCCTAAATTAAAAAAGAAAGTCGGTTGACATTAGCGGTATTCTTGGAGTAAGTATATCCTCGCCTTTGAACTTTCCTATGTTATAGTAACTTACATCAAAATTTTCATAGTTTTTTTTAACAGTGAGTTTGTTCTGCCGCATAATTTCGTCTGATTGAGATTGCGTAGCATAATCATTACCGAGTCAAACTTCAGCTGTTAATTGTGTAGCGGGAATCCTGGCAAATACAATGAATTTAGAAATTCAGTTCGATAATTGATGACTTCATTAGGACTGGTAATGGAATTGATCGACTTAAATGAATGCATTTGTCCATACATTTTACCCTGAATTTTTACATTCAAATTATCTACATTCTTATTAGTTGCTACCAATATTTGGGAACACTTTCGACATTAATACTTCCTTTAACGTTGTGAAGTGACATTTGATGGAAACGAAATGAGACCAGTAGAAGTGTCAACAGGAATTTGCCAATGTCTAATAATGTCTTTGCATCTGAAAAGTGCAATGAAGCGCAATGATCTGCGCAATCAAGTATACATAGTTGGTATTACGAAAAGGACGAAGGATGACATATTTTGTGCAGTTAGCAGTGTCGGCAACCAAGATGTCGTTGGCATAATAACAGTAATGACAGTGCTTTCAAAGTGTGGTGGGTAAACATGGTAATGAATTACATTAAAGAGAAGGTCACAAAGTAACATTCATGCATCTTCCGAATCTCTTTCTTTCCTTTACTCCTAAATGTTTTCCGCTATTTTCTTTATTTTCTTCTATGTCAAAACAGTCATTTCTAAGGCTAAAATGGCATAACTAAACAGCAGGTAGATGCAAGCTTTTATTTGATGATAGCTTTGTGTATTAAATTTCTTCATGTAATTCAAAATATTGATTGATCAAATGTATTAAGATCACCGCAATTGCAGTGCGATGGTGACGCGGGTATCTTCGTGTTTTTTTAGCTAGCTCATGTACCACATAACGTCAAATAACCAACATCTGTAATATGAAGTTAAGCCTAAAACATATCCCGTAATTTCTCCGACATTTTCAGATTCCAAGAAGGGTTAATGGCTATGTGCATTGTTTATAACTTGTTCATTTTAAAGAATTACTACAAAAATGTACTTATTTCTTTATTTAAGCGATGTAATCAAGGGAACGATAGTTATTACATAAAAATATATCTTAAGTCATTGTCTCCATAACAGGGTGCATTTTCTTAGTATTGAAGAAGAAAAATAGAGCAGTAGCTACTACAGCCATCCGGTGGTAGATAATAAGTACGTATTTTAGGTGTTCGTCGCCAGGATAGCTTCTTTATTTTAAACGACAGGAGTTAGGAAAAGACAGTTAATACATAAAAATGTATTTGAATTTCATTGCTGCGTTGTGTCATCTTGATAAACTGCTGCGTTAACTTAACATTGGAAGGGGAGGAAAAATACCACCATGGCCACCTACTGGAAAATACATAAGTACTTACTCTAGCTGTTAGTCGCCAGGAAAGCCTTTTGCTGCTTTATTTTAAACGATAGGAGTAAAGAAAGGACAGTTAACATATAAGAATGTACTTAAATGTCATTGCTGCATTGCGTCATTTTGTCGATAAACTGGTGCGTTATCTTAACAATGAATGGGGAGGGAAAATATAGCACTACTACGATAATATAGCAACAAATAACCGTGGTATCACTGCCATCTGGAGCCTATAAAGCGAAATACGTTCACTTGGCACGGTTTTTATTCATATAATGGGATTTTAAATACTTTCCCTTACTATTTTTAATCATTTTCTTTTCCTCAAACCCTGCGTGACAATAATGAAAACAAAAAAGGAAATTTCAATTTGATGCAGTCGTTCGGAAGTGATACGCGTACATACATTTCAGCGATTCATTTATAGATAGGCAGACAGACAGACAGACAGACAGACAGATAGATAGATAGATAGATAGATAGATAGATAGATAGATAGATAGATAGATAGATAGATAGATAGATAGATAGATAGATAGATAGCACAAGCATAGAGACTGCAGAAAGTGATAAAGCCACACATTTAATGAACTAAGAATTATCTCTCTGCGTCTTCAATTTATGAGAACCAATAAATCAATACAAGATGATAGTTACATCCATTAAATCAAAGAAGGATTCGTAAGGAGACTGTCATAGCCTCTCGAGGGAGATTAGAGATGCACGGACAAATAGAAGAGCATGCATGTACAGCAGGCCCTGCAAAATCTTGCAGTGCGATCGTTTGTTATTTATTGAATTCATATGTAATAGAGAAAAGAAGCAGAATACTTCCTCTTTGCATGCAACGTAAGCATAAAGTTTGGAGTTTGCAAACTCTTGCGTTGCGTTGCGTCTTGCGTGTTTCTATGTGAATGCTTACATTCAATAATATGAGTCCAAACTCTTCCGCTTACATTGCGTCTGCGCTTGCACTTCATTGTGAATGTAGTATTACAGGTTTCGCAGCAGTACCTTACAGACAACTCGTGGCATTTTTGGAAAATGACACGTGTGCAAGTATGTGCGTGAAAGAATAATAAATCCAAAGTTTGAACTACTTTCTGAAAATACAAGATTAAAGCATTGAAGAAATTCTCGCCTACCAAAATATCTCAAAATGAGAAAACATATTTCGTATTGGGTCCAAAAATATTGATTAATGTGCATATTTCAACAATTTCTTTGGAATATGTGGAAAAATTTGTAAATAAACTGTGAAGATTTCTATTTCTTTCTTTTTCTGTCCTTTGGATCCGAAAATCCACAGAGAATTCTAAGAGAACAAGACTTAATCTAAAAACAAAGATATTGTCAAAATATATGTATATGTATAAGTCAAATTAAGCGTCGTCATTTGCCCATTTGGTGAAGTTATGCAAAAGAATAGCCAGCATGAAACCTTTGACAGAGCTCTCAACTCTAGATCCTGTTAGACGACAGTAAATATCAAAACCGTTTCTGCTAACATTAATTTATAGGAAATGGATAGCAAAACAAACCTTGTACAGAATAATCTGAAGAATAGATATGACAAATGTATAGTTGATAGCCATAATTAGAATAATCTGCATGTAGATCTTTTTCTTAAAAAGTTAAAATCTTTGATTACTGTCAGCGTCATTGTCAGAATATAGTTTTATAAATGCTACTAAGCCGTTAAATGGCTTTGCTGAACTGGCTACAGTTCTAGCAAAATCTGAAGTCCTATTTTGGAGATTTCATAGTCTATTCATTAAAGTTTTGGGTATTTTAGAGTTTCCGAGTCACCCGGGTTTGTATGCGGTGTGTGCTGTGGACGAGATTGAGGTCCATATTCAATCTGGAAATGTTTGGGACCAGTCAACCAGCATCTGCTACCAACCAAACTAGCCACTTTTGTACTCCTTGGCTTCATTTCTTTCTTTTAGAGGTCTATTGGGTTTAGTGCTGAAATCCTGCGGGCCTAACAAATATGCAATCATCATAAAATATAATTTATGTGGTTTATTCATTTTCTGGTGTTAATTTTTACCATTCTGTGTTTCATAGTTGCTCCAAGTATTAAACGTAGGTAGTGTAATGTCGCGCTCTACACAAAACACTTCTTTTCCATCAACTTAATTAAAATAAACAAAGTAGCGCCATGAGAAACAAACACATCACTGCTGAGAATTTACAAATACAGAATAGCAGAATTTGTTTTCTCCTCATAAAAATGTATTCATAATACAGATATTGTGGAATTAAGTCTTTTAATCAGGGCCATTCGAGAATCATGGTGCAAAATGTAACTACTGTTTTACTTGTCCAGTTTTAGGCTGGTGAAGTATGGTGTTCCTCAGGGGTCTATACTTGGACCTGCTCTTTTTCTCATATACATTAATGATCTACCTGCCAGTATCGATGAAGAAGGTCTAGAGACTTTTCTGTTTTCAGATGTTGGCTACTAGTCTAGGCTACTGAAAATAGAACATACATGTCCACGTTCTTTTGAATTAGGACCAGTGATGTGTGATCCAGAAAGCATTGCATAACTTTGATATTTGACAAAAGGGGCAACAGGTTCCCTATGAAATACCCACAAATACATGTAGTATGTTACTTCAACAATATTATGCTTAAAGCACGCATACATGTATTAATCATAAGTGCTTTACCATCTAGTAATTTTATAAACACATTTTGTGTGCTTTAGAATTCAATCTGCTATTAACTACCTACATAAACAATGGATAGATCTATTTTATTTTTATCACATTTCCGGGCAACAAATAAATTATAATGTGGCTCTCAATCAATTGTTTTAAATTAAATAACTGAGGTTACTAGAGCTGCAGGGCAAAGAAAACCATCTGAAAAACAAATTTTTCATTGAAATTACGAACAGAAATAGAAGTGTTTTGGCGTGAAGAATTTTACGAGTTCGCTTATCTATTTTCGTAGTTTGTTAGGGGAGCTATAGTTGTATTTATTTAGAAAAAAAAAGAAAATGGCCACCACTAAAAAAGAACATGCGTATATGGTATTTGCACGTGCTTGGGATGTTATGCAGTGAAGACCTTCCTACTCCAATCTTTCAACAGGATGGTGCTCCTCCCTATTTCTACCATCATGTTTGTGAGCATCTAAATACCCAACCGCGTTGTTGGATCGGCTGCGGCGGAAATCAAGATTACCATTGCAGACTTTCCAGAAGCCATTGTCACCTTGATGTTACAGATCGAGCTGGAATTTTTACAGAGAAAGTAGATTGAGAATAGAAACACCCGTGTCTCGGGTTCCTATAGCATAGACCCAAGTTTGAAAGGAAAAAGGTTATTTACAAATTAGAATGATTCACATCTAATTCCTTGCATGTGTAAGCATTTAAAAAGTATTGAGAAGCTTCTAGTAGGAAAAAAAAAATGTTTGTTAGCTATTGTTAGTGCTGCTTTGCGCACAGATACTTGTAGCCTTGCAGACAATTAATTTTCACGTCTGGTATATTATCATGCAGCTGATCGTTGAGCGGAAGACATGATTAGTAATCTTATTTTTAGTTATAGCAATAGCATTTATAGGATATGTACTACCTCGAGGACAAATATCCTTTTGAGGAGCTACAACAATTCAAGCGTTTCAACAGTACTTTAATATTCCTACTCAAACTGCAATATCATTATAACAGTGACTCCATATTAGCCTCCGAGATTAGCCTCTGAGATCATCCATCTAACTGTCTTCGACTTTTTTTTTAGGGGATTTGTGAAGGATGTCGTGTATGATGCCTGTTACCACAAGTGAAACATCCATGATAACTGAGAACGTATTGGGAAGGTGTGGTAAAGAATGTTTCATCTCACCCTGCTGCTCATGCAAACTTACCAGTTCTCTCATTCATATCATCTGTTTCTGTATCTATGTCATTTGAGTGAAAAATGTATAACTTAGGTTTTACTTTAATTACCCTTACTTTTTACTTGTATTCAGTTTGTCACTTTAGACTCTCATATAAATGTACAAGTCCAGAATGTATTAGTCTTCAGTTTAAAAACTTTTAGAAAAAATTACTGAGGTAGAACTCCTATCTGTTATAAAAAAAAAAAAAATAAAGATTGGTCATGTTATTTTTACAATTCTTTAAACGTCCCTCCGATTGTGCAACCAATTCATTTGTGCTAGTTTAACATTTTACTTGAATTTATTACAGCAAATGCTTTGGTAAAATGTGTACTTAGCGGGAGAAGTTAATCAAATCAGTAAATGATTGTTATGATAGTGAACTTCTACATTAACGCTTCAAGATTTATTATATTTCACCTTGGAGAAAATGTTTTATACCAGCATCCTGGCTCAGGCAGTAGCATCTGTGTCGACCAATCTGGCTTTTTTTGTGTTTTCCTTCAGTCCCAAGGTAAATACCGGATTGGATATTTAATCTCATGACTCAACATTCATTTTTTAGTCTAAAACAATAGTAAAACTGTAATTAGATGATAGTGTCTGCATCGCCATCTATCTCCCACAGATAGCTAGTTAAAGCAGTTGGACTAAAATATCACCCAAGAGCCATCGGCTTGTCGCGGAGCGAAGTAGTAGGGTATATGAGATTGTGACCTCGAAGGGTTGGCTGAACTCATCTGAATACAGATGGTAGAAGGAATTAGATTAGAATCTGGCTGTACACGCCATTCTGACTACAGATGGTGAAAGTAATCAGACTGCGGCAATCTAACACCATCTGCTTGGCACGAAACAAAGGTGACTAAAAAGTCCTGAAAGGCTATTCAACACATACCATCAACGAGATATTCTACAGAACAGATCTGACACCAAATGACCTAGAAGTTAACAGGTTTTATGGTTGAAACGTATGGGTATTAAAACGGATGGGGACACCTTGCGAACCGCAACACCCACAGATCTATTGGCAGGAAGGAAAATAACCATAGGATGATACACGCTGTAGACACAGCGGAAGTACCAATCTTGAAGATCGGTCCTATTGCTGTATCTGCCTAGGGTGAACGATGAATGCACCCATTGTGAAGACCAAGGAAAACCAAAGGTCAAAGTGGGAGATCAATGGAAATTCAACCCGGGACCTCCTAAATGAGAGTTTTGCACGTTACCGCGGAACCATCTAGCTCAGTATGGTTATACCATAAATATAAAACTAATTATTAGCAACATTCTAAGATCTTAATAGCAAACACGTCAGACATTTTGGCCCAAAGCGTTCGTTACTTTTGTACATGCTGTGATTTTTGTGTTTAACAATTAAATGTGAAAACGTAAATGTTTGTGTCCGATTTTACTACACGTTTCTGGTGCGTCAAAAGAAACGTGTATACATGTGTACGCGTGTGACGCACGTGGGTACACTCGAAATAAGAGTGGAGTCCTTGTTATGACAAGTAGCAGAACTGTTTATGAATAACAAGTTTTAAAAGTCGCATAATCAAATGATTTGTTTAAAAGAGTCCATCGCCCCCTTGTGATAGCTATTTAGGACTGTGGCCAGACGGGATAAGGAGGTGAATTTTAAAGCCTACCTCTCTCTATATTGTTTTATTTAGGTTACCGTGCAGTTATATCTCACCAGTACACAAATTGATGTTTCTGGACCGTTTCTGGTCCAGAAGTAGCCTACTTCTTACTTAAGCACACAATTGTCGCGATCTTTCCTACTGAGAATCTTTTTATTTTCATAGACTGAGGAGCACATTGGATGCCGGAAAAACACTAAACTTCTGCTGTCCACAGCTTGTTAATTTATTCGTATTCTATACAATATTTTTTGTAACTCTTAATTGTCACTAGCTGTTGTTGTGTCATGCGATACAAAATAGTTAATCAATTAAACATGATTATATTTTCTCTGGTCGTCTCATGAGGGTGGTGGGAGACTTGGCCCGGGGTGCACTCAGCCTCGTAAGGTATCTGGGGGCCAATTGAGGAGCTACTTGATGAAGAAGTAGTGGCTCTAGGTCATAAGGACCGCATTAACCGGCAGGGGGGTTTCGAGGCGATGACCACCTCTCACCCTTCCAATACTGCACCCCATCCATGACGTCTGTCATAGACCGACATGGGGAACGCAACGGCCGGGCGGGAGACCAAGCTCCTTGTGATCAGTCGTGCCATGCAATTATTATTAATTATTATATTTTATCTTAATTGTTAAATTTATACTTTCGTATTTGAGTGATTGGGATATGTTACCTAGCAAAGTTATGTATCAAGAATGCGTGTAAATTCCATCGAAAAAAATATGAAAACCCTTAGGTTTAAACCTGACTCTCAGGATCACCTGACTGGCATTACACAGGCATTTTACATGGTCTTTCAAGGATCTACACAAGCCATTCGGAGGAAGGTGAAGTAAAAGGAGGACGGAATAATACGTTTCAGAGGGAAAAGCTTAGAAAAAACAAAACAAGGAGTGAGTCATAAATACTAAACTCTCTTTATGGCTAGTTAACTTTGTTAGTAGTCATTGCTGATATTTATTGGTAGCAGATCATGGTTTTAAAACTGCCCCTTTACTTTTACCAGCTTGGTACTAATATTTAGTGTACAAAATCTCTCTCTCATGATAGAAGCGCGTACTTAGTCAATCTCAGAAGAAAGTTTAAAACGACGAATAATACATATATTTAAAATAGGAATTTTCATGTATTTCAAATGCATTGCTGTGTTATATAATACATTTGATTCACACAGCTACGAATATTTTTATATACATTTTTAAATACATAAAGATGAGTTATCGGTTCATGAGGATACATTCTGTGTTCACAAGAGTTTGAAAATGTGAATAGTGTCTGCTACATAATAGTTATAATTAGAAAATCAAGTTGGTTCAACAACTAAAAGGCAATGATACGGTGCTTAAGTTGTCTTAAAAAATAAAGGGTAGTTGTGTGAAATTTTGTTCCAACAGTAGGCTGTTCAAAGGTAAGAACAATGTAATGTGTAAATTAAATTTCAGTTGAGAATATAAATAAGTATAATGAAAGAATGAGCGGTAACAATGGCATTAAAAATTTGAACATCTCCAATGGATCCAGATTGATTTAAATATGTGGTTCCACGCGCATGTACCTACTTCTGCGAAAGTCGCAAGATGTAAGGATTAACGCACTATTACAGCTACTGTATTAAGAAATACACTGTTGTATTGGCCGCGCCGTGGTCGAGTGATCAGACCACTCGCCTTTCAACTAGACGGCCCAGATTCGATTTTAGGTGGACAAAGCGGCGCAAGGGCGGGTTTTCTCGGGTTCACCGGTTTCCCCGCCATCGTATTCCACCGGTGCTCCATCTACATTCCATGTATCACCAGTGTCATCGCCTGCGGGTACCCAAAGTAATAAATACTACAGAAAAAAATCGGATGTGTTCCATTCACATGACTTTCTCTATATCTCGGCTACAAATTATTGTTAAAAAGCTTATGCTTCTATTTATTTCATACTAATCGAGAAAAAAATCAGCAGAAATGGTCTTATTACTTGTTTCCTTGTAAGTAAAAGCGAAATAAGGGAGTACTATTGGTTAAAGTGATAGTCAAAAGTCGGTTGCTATGCGACTGAAGTTCCTTTGTTTGTAAGGACAGGAATTGTTAAATATCCCAAAAAAGAACAACTCCACAAAAAAAATGTATATAACATAAATTGAGTGTTTTAACGTGCTCTACATTTTATGTGTTATAATTTTCGTCCATCTCTTACGGTTTAGCAGTTATGCAAAATTCCGTAAAATTCATCCAGAATAAAATAGTCTTGAGAGGCCATTCCTAAAAAACTCAAGATATACGTTTTATTTGTCAGGCAAATATCTTTAATATATGACATTTTAATCAAAATCTTTAGAGACACTTTTGAGAAAATCAAAGTTTTCGAAAATTTCCATGTAAAGAGTTTTTTGGGAAGGGGACATTTTTCTCAAAATCTTCGTGTCGCATCCTTGGAAGTTACTAAACTTAAATACCAACTTTGGTATTTTATCGACTTTTCGTTTTTGAGCTATCGTGTTGACACACACGGACCTTACCTTCTCTGTACACTATGTACATAGTACGTGTAGAGAAAGTAAAAAGTACACTGTTAAGAAGCATTAGCATTGCTTCCCTTATTGACTTCTACTACACAGAGCTGCCATCTGGTGTACTGTTAGAGCGTAGAAAAATTAGCTTCCGTCATTCGAGCGCGCTTTGAAGTTTGCACGTCGGTCATAGGATAATCACGTCATACAAATCATGGATGCGCAAAAGCTACGTAAAACGTGCACAAGTCAAGATGTGCTACCGACATAGACGCAGGATGTGGATTATTACGGATATTTGAATATTTAATGGAATAGGTATATTAATGTATTTTGATTATCCAAATGCTAGAACTTAAATTATTTATTCTAAATATTCTAAATTGGAAATCAAGTATTCTTGTTTTTCATCGAGTCTAAATGACGAGTAGCTAAGGAGATTTAAACGTCGTATTTCAATTCCTGAATATACGTTACGTTTAATGACATTAAAAAAAATATCCAATAAAACTACAAGTTATCGAAAATTATGTTGTTCAGGGTTCCTGTGCTCTTATATAGCAGCCACCACTAAGTAAGACAAATGATCATGTTGAATAAAAAGTCATTTTGTACCGCACAACATCCTATTCCTTGATAGCAGCCACTGAAATATAACCGGTACACGTGGCAAAATTATATGAAACAGTCCTTAGTGAAATTACCGTGAGAGTTTGATGAAGTGAGGATGAAAATCGGACAAAGTATATAGTATGCAGGATGCTTCAAAACAGGATTGAACCAAGATGTGGACGTTGTTGCACAGACCCTATGTGAAACGAAAATGTTGTTTCAACGCCAGCATATATACATCAACTGAAATCCACATGGTCAGCATGGATTAGACAGAACAGACCGCCTGAATTGTATCTATAGGATTTGCTGATTTACCTTGTTTTTAATTTAAATTATTTGTTGTCGTTTTTTTCTTTATCATTTATAAATGATTCTTTTAATCATTAGTTATAGAGCTTATTATATATTATTATTACAATTATCCATTTCAATATTAACTCTAGATGGATTACTTTCAGTTTTAGTTCATTTTATGGAATTATGTAGGAATAAAATTCAGGAAATATTGTCAGAACAATAATGATACATTTTCTACCTTCCTTGCCCACGCCACGGAGGCAATAGCTTCGGAAGCGCCAACTCGCGTGGTTTTAACATTTTGTTTTTGTAAAAATGCCGATAAGTTGCACAATTGCAACTAATATTATGAAAGCTAAGGCACCAATACCTTAGTTATTTGTTTATTCTTCCTACATATAACTTCATAGCAGCAATGAATGACAGGAAATATCTGGAAGAGTAAACCGCTAATACTATCTTTAGGAGGTAATTAAACAATAGTGAAGTTAAAGATGGAGACAAGGATAATTCCAGAATATTACCTAGAGATTTTAGATACAGTTAAACAAATATAAATCCCTTATGCTGCGAAATCAAAGTTTATTTTATGTCTTTAACCTGCAAATCTAAACGAAACATTTGTACATTTGAGAGAAAGTTTTATAGTAAGTTGTTAAACGTGTACCAAGTTCAAGATACTCGTGGTTAGGGAAAAGTACTATATTTCGTATTCAAAGGAAACTTCAAAACTACCCGACTAATTTTTACTTGAAAGCTAGGACAGGTTTGCTGATAATGAACAAGGATGTTCATAACACATGCTTGCCAAGAACACTCTCTGAAGTGTAAGTGTCTTCATGCGCTGAGTAATCTGAAATAAATGTAATTTTCAATGGCACATAAAAATACCTAAATGAATTTCGAAGCTATGAATTCAAACTTCGAGCTAACTCAAGTACATGCTATATGACTGTCATTCGTTCGGTATTCTTTTGAAACAGTCTGGTGTGCGTTTGTGCGGGCGCGCAAGTTTTTTGCATTCTTCAAGGATAATAGATTAATATAATGTATAAATAATATATGTCCAACAATTCTTTAACTCAATCAAGGATACGAAATAATGGAGGTTAAAAAAATAAATACAAATATTTTTGTACTTTGGAGTGCGAAACTCCTACTATATCTACCAGTAAGGTTAACTCTTACATTCCATGCCTTAGACCGTGCGCCATTTGAACACATGGTAACTGCAGTATTGTCTGGTTTTATAATGGTGCATGATGACAATGATGAGAGCGATTTTGTTTTACAAAAAAGGAGACAAATGTATAATTCATATATCTGTATTCAATGAAACCCTGTCAGCATCCAACCAATTCATCATACCGATTGTTTTAGTTGGTACCTCCCCATCCTTTTCCACAGTTTCTCTAGAATACAGAACATACATTTTGAATGATTCGATCCCGCGATCCATGGTTTCATAAATTAGTTACTGTTATCGTGCCTTAGCCCCTATGGCCATAAATCCAGGCGTAAAGGTTTGTATTATTTCACGGTGTTATGCAATGTAATCCGATGGTAAAATGGGTTATTTAACAGTCATGCACAGGACATCATATAACCGCTATATAGATGAAGGGTTAATATAGCCTTTTTAGCTTTTCATTAAAGTATTATAAATATATGAAATTGGCAAGATGTATACTTTGTGTAAATGTCCTAATAAATTTTTCTTATCGCCTAATTTTGGAAAGCCACGAGGTTATGCAAAAACTTGTTATAAAGTTTAACTATTAATAGTGCTACTTAAGATTTAGCTATCAAGATATGCCTTCCCTTTTCTCAATTGAACTGACTATTGAACAAGAATATAATATAAAGCATCAGAGTTCACTCCAATTCTTGGAGTTGTTTCGAGTGTACCATGTCTTGTGGCGTAATTAAGATTCGTGTTAATACTTTTGTTGGTAAAGCAGTTTCTTATTAAAGCGGCTCAGGGGCGGGTTTCTCCGGTTTCCCCCACCATCGCATTCCGCCGGTGCTCCATCTTCGTTCCATTAATCACCAGTATCATCGCCTGCGGTGCCACAAGTAGTAAAAATTTGATGTATTCCATTCACATGACTTTCTCTACATCTCTGCAAAAAATATTATTAAAAACCTTATGCTTCCATTTGCATCATGCTGATCGAGAAAAAATTAGCAGATATAAGCCTTATTACTTGCTTCCTTGAAAGTAGGAGCAAAATGAGGGATTATCATAGGTTAAAGTGATGGTCAAAAGGTGGTTGCTATGTGACTGAAATTCTTTGTTTGTATGGACAGGAGTTGATAAGTTCCTGTATAAGAAAAGTTAAGTTTTTCATAGCTGAAATCAAAAACCAGGAATATCTCAAAAACAATCAACTCCACGAAAAAGAGGATAGAACATAAATTGTGTGTTTTAAAGTGCTCAACATTTCTTGTGTGGTAAGTTTTTGTCCATCTCTTACGGGTTAGAAGTTATGCAAAATTCCGTAAAATTCACCCAGAATAAAGTAATCTTCCGAGGCTGTTCCCAGAAAATTGAAGATATACATTTTATTTATCAGGTAAATATCTTTAATATACGATATTTTAATTAAAATCGTTTTTAAGAAAAATCAAACATTTCGAAACAAATTTAATGTAAAGGGTAGTTTGTAGTGGGGGGATTTCTCTCAAAATCTTCGTGTCGCATCCCTGGAAGTTACTAAACTTAAATAGCAACTTTGGCGTTTTACCGACTTTTCGTTTTTGAGTTATCGTGCTCAAAGACACACGGACACACAGGCGCGCACGCGCACACACGCATACACACGGATCTTTTTCTGAAAATACTTTTTTTGGATACAAGGGACCCTAAAAATATATTTTCGGTGAAATCTCGGTATCGAATTTTTTGGTGCAATACATTCTCTATACACAATGTACATAGTACGTGTAGAGAAAGTAACACGGGCGTTAAACACTACCAAAAAAGTTTTCTTATTTACTTAGAGAAGTCTGATATTTAATCAATCCAAGATACTTACTTTCACTCTTAGAATAATTTTAAAAACTAATTTAACGTGATTAAAGCAAAGTTCGTAGAAGGAGTATCATGGTAACAATAGTAGTTATAAAATGTACTATGAATTCACATACTTATTAGTAAAGGTCGTGTGTAGTTTCAGATGATTTTTCCTCCTTGCATGTAACTAATATATTTTTGAATAAGTTCAATATTCGTATGTATTGCTTTTATATTGTTCTCTCTACCTCTTCTGTTACAAAGACTTCTTACGACAGATTGTTCCTTGGGGTACTTCAAGTTAATTGAGGTAGCCCTTAGTAATAATGGTTTCTTACAGATCTCCTTTTATGTATAAGGAAAATAAGGGAATACCCCAGAGTAAAACCATAGTCCATTGGTTTTATCGGGGAATCCTTTGAGAATGGAACTGTATTTACTGCAATACCGATACTAATAATAACGACTTTCTGAAAAACCACCACTCAAAAATGACATAAGCTGTGTGTTTATATCGAGATCTACATTTTCTTTGTTTCTCTCTCTCTCTCTCTCTCTCTCTCTCTTTCTCTCTCTCTTGCCTTTAACAGTTGTGCAAAAGTCATTCAGAATAAATAGAACTTTAGAAGCTATTCCCAGAAAATTCTTTATTATATATATAATTTATTGAGCGAGAAGGTATTGCATGGCTGAAAGCAGGAGTATGGAGATTAAAAGGTTTAAGGAAAGGTATTCCACAAAATCAATGTCCTATATGTGGCGGAAGTGAAGATATGGAACACATTTTATTTAAATGTAAAGGGACTGAAATTTGGAGAAAAGAGTATATTAATAAGAAATGGTTTAAAATAGATAGAAGTGTAGTAGTAGTTGAAATGTTTCAAAAAGATAGTAAGAACATTGGACAATTCTTATGCAAAGTGAAAAATACATGGATATGGACAGTAAATAGACAAAATGGTGTGATAAACTAGAATTAATAAACTATTGTAAAATATGAGTATGACCGGTAAAGAGCCAGGGTTGAACACCGGTCATATTCACCTGTATAAAGCTTAGCAAAAATAAATAAATAAAAAAAAATATATAATTTGTTATGAAAAGATTCAAACACATATTTTAATCATAATTGTTTTCATTTATTCTTGTAAAGAGTATGAACAAGCGTTTATTGTAATGGGGAAATTGTTCAATATTATCAGCAGGGTTTACGGAACGCAAGTAAATGTTCCGAATGTAAATATTGGAAACATGCGATACAAGTCCCATTTTACCAAGCTGAACTGAAAACTGTTGACATCTATCTCTTCTATTCACCATCGCTAGTCTTCTGCAAGAGTCAAAAGGTAATAAAACTTGCTACCAGGTATTGACAGGCAGACAAACGACTGGCGGCAAAGGCCAAATAACTCTGAAGACCCTATATTTAAATACAGCCGAAAGTTTAAGGCTAAAGTTTCGATATATTCTTTTAAAGTCCATAGGACGATTTTGCATATGAGTTCGTCTTGCCGGTCGAACTCGCCGCACGTGTGTGAGCGGCTTGTTTCGAAAGTCGTAGCTGATTGTGGCGCGTACCACTGTGTTAGCTAATACATAGTTATATCTTTGTGAGTGAACATGTGTTCAGTCGCCTTGTACTTTACATCGAAACTTCAATGCCGCACTTGTGAGTGCGTTTGTGACGCCTGCGGTGGTTTGCAGGTGCAGCAATAAGCACTGCTTCTGTTTCTTGATAAGTCATAAGGGGGCAACTTTACCCAGACATTCGTTTTTGTCAGGAAGCCGAAGGAAAACTATACGGCATTATTTTGCGAAAGCATCAAATAGGCGTTTATTTGTGAATAGGTTTTTGGTTGTGGTCAGTTGGAAGAAAAGGGGTTTTTGTTTGAGCAATAAATATCAGATTTGTTTCGTTTCGTAATCGGCTTATCCTCCCCGTAATTGTAGGCCTGACACCCCTCTAGGGCTTACAGCCTGACGGGGAGCCTATGGCACGAAACCACAGAATGGAGAACCTGGTACGAGGGGTCGGCCCGTAACCAGGACATGAGGAAATGGATTATATGAAATGTAAGCGAAATTGATGCTTGGAGAGGTGGTGATGGGTCAATTGGTGGAATGGGCAGCGAGGAAAACCAGAGGACCCGGAAAAAGCCTACCCAGACGCCGATTCGTCCATCACGAATACCACATGCGGACGCTTGGGATCGAACCCGGGCGAGGCGAGCTGTCTAACCACTCAACCACGACGCCACCTCCAGATTGTTACAATATAGTATTCTAATTTATTACAAAATGCCAGAAAAAGACTAGATATTTTTAAATTCTTAGATAATTACATAGCAGAGAATCAAAGTAATCAGAATTTACAAAAAGATACAGTGGAGGTGGTTACCAAATTTCAGAATGAACTGACGAGGAAGCGCAATTAGATTAAAGTTGAGATATATATTAAATGATGTTCTATTGGGGAAAATATTAATAAGCACTCAAGCCGTGAAGTTCATTTCCTTCTCACTACAAAACGTTCAAGTAGGCTAACAAAAATAGTGCTCTAGTTTACCTGATACCAACATGTCCTCGTCTCTGCTGGAGGGCAGTATATTTTTAACGACATCTACAGCAGAGATCAACTGCAGAATCGGGCGTTGGCGTGACTTTTCTGTTTCACTCGCTTTCAACAGTGTTCGTGAAGTTTCCAAAACAGACGAATAAAGCGTTCATGTCCACATTGTATTCACCGTACTGCTCTGTATCTTCGGTTGCTATCATCATTCGATTTGTTCAGATTTATTTTGGAGGGAATAAAATTTTTCTTTGGAGAAAACTTTTCAATAGACCAAAAATATATTCTTTGCAACTGTGATATATTTATTTGTGGAATAAATGTGCTCTTTCCTAAGAAAAATATACATTTATTTACTCTAGTCTGCTGGCAAGAATCTGCTAGGCTAGTAATATCAATAATATCAAAAACCTTCTTGGGGAAAGAAAATAGTAATGGTTGACTAGGTACATTTTAACAATATCAATATTACATCTGAAAAATGTTATATTAATGATTCTATAGCGCCATGAAATATGCATACTATTTGGATAAACGAAAAAATTAGGCAGTAAGTTGTAACATGAAACAATCTTATTGTTTACATCTGAAGTTCATTTTAATTGTGTTTAAAAATAAATAAATATATATATATATATACCTAATAAATATAAATTAGTAACAAATATTTAAATCCTAAAGCAAATAATATTCCAAGATTGTAAATATGTATTAAAAATCAAATAAACAAAATAATTGCTTTAATGGATAAATCCCTGAAATAAAGGATATAAAAGCAAAGGTGCCATATGATTTAGTGAATAATTTTGTCAATGATATTTAATAATTAATATTAAAATAGAGAGATGTTATATGGTCATATCTAACATACCTTAAAAAGTAAAACAACAATTTTTGTTTAAATTTCTAATTTCATTTTACGTCGCTTTAACAGATTTGTCATATCGCGACGGAACTGGACGATATGTTAAGAAGTATTTTAAGGATTAATCCCCGAACCATAGTACTTTTGCTTCGCTCCTAGCTGATGGTGTTAGAGGGCTGTCCAGTCTAGCTACTGTATCATTCGTAGTCAGATGGCAAAGTGTTCCTACCCTTTAAAGATCCCATTTCCTCACAGTAGAATCTACAAATCAGTTGCGCGACAAGCAGATACTGCTTTAACGATGGCAGCGCAACCGTAATTGCCATCTATTTTCATTTTTTAGACTGAAGGTGGATCGTGGTATTAAATATCCAATCCGAAAATTACCTTGGCGACTGAAGGAAACCACAAAAATACCCCTGCCAAATTGTTTGGCCCATGGGATTTGAACCGAGGCCAAAGACATTACAGCCTAAGACATCCCGCTCGACAACAAATTTCTTGTTTATTGCTTTAAGATGTTTAAGTAGAGGTGATTTTATTTATTATACTGCCTTGCTTTTGGACTAGAATAACTAAATTACAAGTTAGATTTGGCAGAAAGTTTTGCTTTTTGATAAGCATTCTTGTTTCCAATTACTTCAGAATGGTCCTTTACCTACGATAGACATATTTATTTATTTTGAACATACTCTCTGACGTTTTTGTGATGACATTGTTGCTATATGTGCTTGTCATGAATGTCTAGAAGAGTGGCGTCTGATTCATTGAACACATATTTAAATTTGTTTTCAATATACCATTTTAAATCTTGAACTAAAGAAAATGAAGATGTAAGAAATAGATTACACACTGAGCTGGACAGTGATAACATTAAACCTAATCCAGTTTTACCGCGAAGGCTAAACTACTCCTAAATGTATCCTGTGTTAAGGATGGTCATCAACAAAGAAGGGAAATAACAGATTATATCAACAATAAGCTTATTTATAAATAGTGTCCTGAAAATGTGAAGAGAATGTGATAAGAAAGAAACATAAATATTTGTTATTCTTTTATTTACGTAGCCCAGGAGTGGGCAAATTAATCATCGTGGGTTTCTATACGCTTTAGCGTATCTTATTACAGGGGATCGTGGGTTCGAGTCCCGCCTTCGGCATAGGTGCTTGCTTGTTTTTTGTGAATGCGTACATGCACGAATATTTGTCATAAAAAATAAAACGGTAAACATAGGAAATTTATGGGAAAAAGAGGAATAAGAAAAAGGAATACAGTGTTGGAGTCCCGACCAGCCTCCGGAATAAAAAAAAAAAAAAAGTCATGTAAGAGAATGCAACCCGGAGCACAGATGCCGCGCGATTTGAAGGAGAAAGCTTCACAAGTCAATTGCGGTGTAATAAAAGGAACTTCTCTAACATATTTGATTTTATCTATGCAGAAAATTAGAGATGTTTACATTCACTTTAACTGGAGCGTTACAATGTCGCATAGAACTTTTAATTCAGACGTATTGGCGTAAAAACAGAAAACGTAAGCTTTTATCTGTCAATCACGACCTACCTTTAGAGTTTACGATCTTAGCTTAAAAAAAGATTAATCACAAACATGTTGGGGTTATTTCTTTCTCTATACGCACTATGTAGATAGTGCATAGAGGAAGTATTGTATGCCACCCAAAAATTCAATACCGGAAGTACATGTTTTGGGTCCCCTTGAATCCATAAAAAAAGCATTTTTGGAAAAGATATATGTGTATGTGTGAGTATGGGGACAGCATAGCTCAAAAAAAAAGTCAATTGTATACCAAACTTGGTATTTAAGTTCAGTATCTTCCATGGATGCCTCACGAAGATTTACAAGAAAATTCACCCACTCCCAAATATACTCTATATGGAAAAATATTCGAATATTTTGATTTTCTCAAAAATGGCTCTTAAGGATTTTAATTAAAATATCGCATATTAAAGATATTTACCTGACAAATAAAATGTATATCTAGATTTTATGAAAATAGCCTCTGAAGACTACTTTATTCTGGATGAATTTTACGGAATTTTGTGTAACTGGAAAACTGTAAGAGGTAGAACAAAATCTTATGTAACAGAAAATATAGAGCTCGTTAAAACACACAATTTATGTCATACATTTTATTCGTTTTGAGATATTCCTTGTTATTGGTTTCAGCTTTAAAAAACTTTTCACATACGGGAGTTTGTCAAAATTGAGTAAAAATAAACAAAGACCCTTCCTCCATAAAAAAGAATTTTGCCCAAAATTCAAACTTTTAAGAATGAAGGAAAACATTGGTTCCAGTTTATGTACCTTTAGTTATTTTTATACTCACAGATTCCATTTTTGTTACTTTCTCTATATTCACTATGTACATAATGTATAGAGAATGTATTGCACTCCACCAAAAAATTCGATACCGAGATTTCACCGGAAATATATGTTTTAGGGTCCCCTGTATCCAGAAAAAGTATTTTCAGAAAAAGGTCCGTGTATCCGTGTGTATGTGAACACGATAACTCAAAAACGAAAAGTCGGTAAAATACCAAACTTTTGATTTTCTAAAAAATGGCTAACGATTTTGATTAAAATATCGTATATTAAAGTTATTTGCCTGACAAATAAAATCTATATTTTGAATTTTCTGGGAATAGCCTCTGAAGACTACTTTATTCAGGATGAATTTTTCATAACTACTAAACCGTAAGAGATGGACAAAAACTTAACCCACAAAAGTGTAGAGCACGTTAAAACACACAATTTATTTTATATACATTTTTTTCATGGAGTTGATCGTTTTTGGATATTCCTTTTTCTTTGTTTCAGCTTTGAAAAACTTGTACTTTTCTCATTCAGGAATTTGTCAACTCCTGTCCATACAAACAAAGGAACATTAGTCACATAGCAACCAGCTTTTGGCTTTCACTTTAACCTATGGTACTCCCTTATTTCGCTTCTATTTTGATTGAAATACCAAATAAAGTGTTTATCTTGAATTTTCTAAGTATAGCCTTGAAGTCGTCTTCTCTCTGGATAATTTTATGCAACTGGTAAAGCGTAGAAGTAGGATAAAATATGTAGAGGTTGCTAAAACACGCATTGTGGGCACACAACATATTTTCTTTATTTTGTGGAGGTAACCAATTCCGAGATATTCCTTGCTATTGTTTTACGTCTTCCAATACCTATACTTTTCTTGAATGGGAAGTACTCTTTTATTATTATTATTATTATTATTATTATTATTATTATTATTATTATTATTATTATTATTATTATTATTATTATTATTATTATTTCTGACCACCCAAAGAGAACGGAATCTCTAGGTTATTAGGCAACAATCAGCTTTTAAAAGATTTGACAATCGCTTTTACCTAATGTTGTTCCTTATTTCTCTTGCACTTACAAGGAAATAAGTGAAGAGTAGATTTATGCTGAAGTTTATTTGAATTAGAATGAAGTCCATAGAAGAATAAACTTTGGTGAAAAGGTTTCTTGTAGAATAGATGAAGAAAGTCACGTGAATGGAGCAGTTCAGGTTTTTTAATACTCTTTACTATTAAACATTCACCCCCTACATTCGTATTTAAAGGAATGAGGACAGGACATTATTTTAGCGAAAGAAGGAATTCTGCGCCCCAAATGTGATCAATTAAAGGGGTAGTCTCGACATAACTTAAAATGAATAAATGCATAATAGGAACAATCCATACAGTCGCCTCTTAAATAAATTCAACTGGTCGTTAATTTCCAATCGTAGAATAGCTGCTGAAAAGTTATTATTGTATAAATATTTTAATTCTGATATATATTGAATACTTTCTTAATAAAATATATTTTAATGTTTATAAAAGAAATTTCCGAAAACAAAAAGTACAATTTTGTAGGTTTTGCTGTCTATAAGTACTAAGAACGTAGATACAATTGAACTCTCAACAAAAAAGCCTGAAAATTACATTCCCTAATAAAACTTTAAAAAACCTGTTAAATAAATATTCTTATTATAATTATTCAAATGGTATCTTTTTAATAATGATTAAGTTACTGCATTGAATTTAAATTTGCATATTTAATGTTGAATTTGACCACTATAATTGCAGCATTATTTGTATCACTAATTAAATAAACAAATAAATAAATAATACTAAATAATTCACTTAATACAAATAATGCTGTACAACCAGGTACGCTTTGAAATTATTGTGAATGAACAATACTTAAACTTCACAAGCATCCTCAGAAATCTAAAGAACTGTATTTTTCTCATTTACGTCTACCGAATAATTAGCTATTTATACTTTTTATCACTTCTGGGAGTGTTTGAAGAACGTTTTGAAAATAATAGTCCATATATCGTACTATTTGATTTTACTATACGCATATTGATCTACGGATATATATATATATATTTATTTATTTATTTATTTATTTATTTATTACATAGAAACTACAAAATCACATACTTGTAGACAGTTTCCGGGTGCAAGTGGCTATTTTGGCGTAGAAACTAGTTTTTCCAGGTAGCGACTCTATTACCGATTTTTATTTCAATTGTTTCAGTTGTATAGCCCCCTTTAACTTCAATGGTCATGATGATGATGATGATGATGATGATGATGATGATGATGATGATGATGGTGTTTAAGGGCGCTCAACTGCCGAGGTCATAAGCGCCCTTACGATTAAAACTTGGCAATAGGCAGTAAGAAAATACAAAAAAAAAAAAAAAGGAAAAAAAAAACACAAGTAAAAGAGCTAACACAGTTGAAACAGAAGTAACAGAACGGTCCAGCCCTCTAAACAGAGCTGGATATAAAACTCCATCTAAAATCAACACATTAAAATTAAAAGAGTTTAAAAAAAACTGCTATCACACTAAAACGTCAAGGTAAAAGAAAGTTTTGCTAAAAATTTAAAAACCCTGTCCACTGCTCTTGGGTCATCTGCCAGGACCTCAGCAAGAGAGGCCGGCATGCCCATAGATGACCGAATGTGTGCCAGGTGACCACACTCCAGCAATACATGACGAACTGTCTGTGCCTCCCCACAGGGCGCACAGACAGGAGCAGGTTCACGTTTAAAAAGGTAACTGTGAGTAAAAATACAGTGGCCAATTCTTAGCCGAGCTAGTATTACCTCCTCCCGGCGGAATGAACGAGAGGAGGTTACCCAGTTGACAGGGAGGTCCTTCACCTCTCGCAGCTTATTACCACGGAGAGCCGACCACTCCGCATGCCAAGTCGAAAAAACGGCTCTCCGTACAGCCACTCTAAAATCTTCTGCTGTTGAATGGGTAATCGTAACACTGGGCGCTGTGACTGCCGATTTCGCTGCCAAATCCGCCGTGTCATTCCCTGGCAAGCCAACGTGTCCAGGAATCCATGCGCACTCCACATTAAAACCAGAAGCGTGCAAAATGTGGAGGACGTCCTGGATGCGCTGCACCAAAGGATGGTAATTGTACAGCTCACGAATGCTCTGAAGGGCACTAAGGGAATCACTAAGAATAAGGCAGTCACCTAATTTTCGACGTCGAATATACAGAAGGGCTTGATAAATAGCATATAGCTCGGCAGAATATATAGATGTGCAAGTAGGCAAACCGTAAGTAGAAGTTGCGGTGCCAGTGACAAAGGCACATCCAACACCGTCGGGGCTCTTACTACCATCGGTGTAAATACAAATACGGCCACTGTATTTGGATAAAAATTCTAAAAAGCAACGACGAATACTATCAAGAGGCGTAACAGATTTCCCGTAGAGCGTCATCCCGAGATCGACATGGGAGGTAGCGCGTAACCAAGGGGGGTGTATACTCTCTCCCTTGGATAACAGCCGAGGAATGTCAACATGGTGCTGGCGTAGAAGCTCACGGAAACGAAAACCTGCTGGCCTGGGGCTCAGAGAGCGGAGGCAGTATCGCTCGTGCAGCTCAGGGGAGAAAAACGCGTGATAAGTTGGATGCCCAGGCATACACTTCAGCCCACAGCCATAATTAGCAAGCAGGACATCACGCCGACAACGCAGAGGAGGTTCTCCCGATTCGGCGTAGAGGCTAACAACTGGGCTCGTTGGAAAAGCTCCAACGGCCACACGGATGCCCTGGTTATGGACTGTGTCTAACCTTCTGAGCACACGAATCACAGCACGATAAAGACGGAGCAGTGCCGTCCGATCCGCACCCCAAGATTTGCCACTTAGTATCCGTAAAAGATTTAGAGAACGGTCACATCGTGCTCTAAGCTGTGCTATTTGTGGTGCCCAACAAAGTTTCCGATCGAAGATCAAACCAAGGAATCTCGCCTCGTCTGCGAAAGGAAGTAAATCTGGCCCGAGTCGAAGAGACGGCGGCATTTGCCACTTACGGCGCCAGAAGTTAACGCAGACTGTCTTCTCAGCGGAGAAACGAAAACCGTGTTTCGAGCTCCAAGCATAGAGATTGTCCAAACACCGCTGGAGACGGCGTTCCAAAAACGGTGTACGCTGAGAAGTACAGAAGATGGCAAAGTCGTCCACGAATAAACAGGAAGAGACACCTTGAGGCACACATAGTGATATGGAATTTATCGCAATAGCAAATAGAGTCACGCTGAGTACCGAGCCCTGCGGCACTCCGTTCTCTTGAATAAAATGGTTAGAAAAAACCGAGCCCACCCTCACTCGAAAAACGCGGTCCCGCATAAACTCCTGAATGACCAACGGTAGGCGTCCACGTATGTTCCAGTTGTGCAGAGAACGCAATATTCCCGCCCGCCAACACGTGTCGTAGGCCTTCTCGAGGTCAAAAAATATCCCAACTGTGGGGCTGTTCTTAAGAAACCCGTCCATAACCTGAGTTGACAGAGAGACAAGGTGGTCAGCAGTTGAAAGTCGTCGTCGAAAGCCACACTGGATGTTCGTCAGAAGATTGTGGGATTCCAGCCACCACACCAACCGTCCATTGATCATGCGTTCCATCACCTTGCACACGCAACTGGTGAGGGAAATAGGACGGTAACTGGAAGGAAGATGGCGGTCCTTTCCAGGTTTAAGAATGGGTATGATGGTGGCCTCCCGCCACTTGTCTGGAAAAATGTCATCAACCCAGACACGATTATAGACCTCGAGTAGGAAATCTTTGCCATCAGGAGAGAGATGTTGCAACATTTGGACGTGGATACCATCTGGACCTGGTGCTGAGTGTCGTGAAGGGGAGAGTGCATTGTCTAGCTCTGCCAGGGTGAAAAGGCGATTATAATCCTCAAGGTTGCCAGAAAGAAACGAGAATTCTTGAGATTCCACCTGATTCTTAACTGTAAAAAACTCAGGGGAATAATTGCCTGAGCTAGACACCTGAGCGAAAGCACTGCCTAAAGTATTCGCCACGTCAAATGTATCAACAACAGCTCCGGTAGGTGTTTTGAGACCGGCGATGGGCATATGGTTCGGTTTCCCAGCCACACGTCTTAACTTATCCCATACGACAGAGGAAGGTGTATGTCGATTAAAGGAACCCACGAATTTATTCCATGACATCTTTTTGCTATCCTTAATAACCCGCCTAGAATGTGCACGCATCCGTTTATAGTGTATCAGGTTATCCAGTGTAGGAAAACGCTGGAAAACCCGTAGAGCTCGTCTGCGAGCGCGAATAGCATCCCGACAGTCATCGGTCCACCAAGGTACCGGAAATCGACGGCTGTAGCCAGTCGAACGCGGAATGGATTGCTCAGCAGCAGAAAGAATGGTCCCTGTGAGATGTTCGACCAAGTGGTTCACAGAGTCGTGCTCTTCGTAGCTAAATTCAGCCAAGTGAGAGTACAGTTCCCAGCTGGCGTGGTCTAGGCGCCAACTAGGTAAACGGGTGGAACATACAACGGGTGTCAAGACACTAATACGACAAGGAAAGTGGTCACTAGAATGCAAATCCGAGATGATATTCCAGCATAAGGTGACTGCTAGCTGAGGGGAACAAATTGCAATGTCAATGTGTGAAAAACTATGAAATGCGTCAGAAAGAAAGGTGGGCTCTCCGGCGTTCAAGAGAGCAAGATTCTGACTATCCAAGAAGTCTTTAAGTAGCGTACCTCTCGCACAAGCCCGAGGAGAGCCCCAAAGAGGGTGATGGGCATTCACGTCGCCTACCAATAAAAAGGGTGGTGGCAACTGCGAAATGAGGTGTTCTAAGTCGCTGTGCGAGAGGTCCGCAGATGGAGGCAAATAGATACTGCAAATGGTGAATGAAGCGGAGGGTAGCTTAATGCTGACAGCAACGGACTGGATTGCAGATTGTATGGGTACGGAGTTGGCAAAAACATCATCTCGAATAAGCATCATAGTGCCCCCATGTGCCGGGACACCGTCCTCCGGGGATAAATCACATCGTACGGAGGAGTACTGCCTGATGGTAACGGTGTCCTGTGGACGGAGCTTCGTCTCTTGTAAGCATACAGCCAAGGGTTCATGTTGGTGCAGCAACAAGTCAAGCGCTGGTCGATGTGGTCGAATTCCGCGTATGTTCCAATGGAGGATAGCCATTGAGTATATTATGGGATAAGTTTCAAATCGAAAGACGCTTCTGCAGATTGGGATTAGCTGGTCGGTTCAATTTGTTCTTCTTAGGCGTTGGGCTAGTACTATTTTCAGGAGCACGATCCTGCCGTTTCCGCACTGTCCCTCTGGCAGTGGCGGCAGAATCCTCCTGGTCCATCTCCTCCACAAGGGAGGTCCCTTTTTCAAGAGCAAATTTCGGTCCGAGTAGTTCGAACCAATTGGATGTGCTGATCGGCGAAGACGGCCGTCGCCGATTCACGCCCTCCTCCCCAGATGACCCTTCAGAGGAGGATACACGTGTGGAGTTGCGTGTACTTTTCTTACCCTTAGATGACTTGGTAATAGATTGCACATTTTCTTTCAAGAAGTCTTGTCGTACATATTTGGTCTTAAACTGTTTTTCCGGGGCAGAAGACGTCGTGAATTTACCAGCTTTAGTTCCCGAGGTCGAGGCTTTCGGTGACAAGTGTGCAGGACTGTTCTGTAAGCTGGCGGATTTGGCAGATGTTGATACCAACTTGGGTGTAGGTGCCGAAGGCTTTGGCAGCGCTTGGGCTAAAATAACCTTTTCCGCAATTGTAGCCCCGTTCATATCGCCGGTCTGTGTTGCGATTTCCCGACGCGGTACCGGTTTAGCTGCAACTGAGCTATAGGTACCGGACCTCGGGGCAGAGGGTTGGCGGAGTCGCAGGAGCTTCCGGGCTTCCAAGAAGGACACCTTCTCTTTCACCCGTATCTCCTGGATCGCTCGTTCCTCTGCAAAACGGGGGCAGTCTCGGGAACTAGATGGGTGTTCCCCGTTACAGTTCACACACGATGGAGCTGAAGCACAAGCCCCATCGTGGGAGATGTCACCGCAGTGGACGCAGGTGGACTTGCCGGTACACAACTCACTAACGTGACCAAAACGTTGGCATTTAAAGCACCTCAGCGGATTGGGTATATAAGGCCTAACTTCGATGGCTTCATACCCTGCTCTAATCTTTTGAGGCAGATCAACCCGATCAAAAGTAAGAAACAGGGTACGAGTAGGCAGGAAATCACCGTTGATCTTACGTTGTACCCGATAAACAGCTGAGACACCCTGAGTCGCAAGATTTTCTTGGATCTCCTCAATGGACAAATCGTCCAACGCGCGGGTTGTTACTACACCGCGGGAGGAGTTCAGCGACTTGTGCACCTCGACCTTCACTGGATAGCTGGCTAACATGGTGGCTTTAAGTATCCTTGCAGCTTGCGAGGCGGAGTTGGCTTCGACAAGAAGTGTACCATTGCGAGCTCGAACGCAGGATTTAACCGGACCAGCAATGGCATCGAGACCCTTTTGGATAGTAAAAGGGCTCACCGTAAGGAACTTCTTACCTTCCTCTGTCCTATGAATAACCAAGTAGCGAGGACCACATGACTCGACTACTTCCTTTCCAACGTCTTTATTAAGGGGTTTTAGTTTTGGTGCCATAGAAAAAATGGTATAAATTCATCCCCCAGTGCTCCCCACCCACCACGGAGCCCAACGAGGGGTCACCCCACTGGGGTGACAGGGCTACACAGGGGATATAGCGGGCTCGCCGTCCCACTCACCCTGGAGTTCGGTGTAATACCTAGTCCTGGCCGATTGACTAGGGGTGGGTTAGTCCCTAGCCTCCCGTTTAGGCAAATCAGAAACCAAAGCGGTGTATTAGGCTGCGCACCCTCCCCAGTTACTGAAAGACAGAAGCCCAGGCTCAGGTACGCAGCCCTCAACCAACCAGGATATTCCTTTTCACCGACACGGGTCTCCACGCACGGCCTACACGTGGGTGGGCATTTTGACCTACTGACTCCCTCACCACTCTGAGGTTGCCCACAGAGGGAGTCAAGGTGGCTCGGGACCCCGGGTGCGCCTAACCCGTACCTACCGTAGTAGGCCCCTGGGGGGTCAATGGTCATATCGGGGGCTTTGACTTGTGAAATAACTTTTATTTCTGTAGCTTTAGAATATTAGTTTATTCATTTTATATCACTAAACACACGCACATTCACTCTCGCATTCATATTTCCAGACTGTGTGGGGGATAGGGAATAATTCTACGCCCCAGCCGGAAATCGAACCCGGGACCTCCGGATGTGAATTCAGCATTACCGAATTTATAAACATTTTGATATTTACCATAAATATTTCTTCAGTAACTCTATACAGCATCTGTTCCAATTCGACTCGTCTGAGTCAGAATACACGCTCGTACCCAACTACAAAACTCGGATCAGGACGGGAGTGTGTGTGTGTGTGTGTCCGTGGTAGCCAATACGTCATTGGGGAAAGGTCATACTTGCTTCCTGCCACTTCATTTTCAACACTGATTTAGCAGCGACAATAGCTTACCCTCAATACTGCGCTGGATTGCATGTTGCTGGTAACTCGAATTAGTCGCGAGTTAGTAGCTGCTCTTTTGATGTGCACCCAAGCTGGTAAAGCCTGATTTACAATCTGTACTCACAAATTAGCTAGTTGGGGCAACTTGAAAAAATTAAATGAGTTACATTCACATAAATTTCTCTACAAACGGTTGTCACAAAAGATTATTCCTTCATCTACATGTAGTAATCGAGATAAACATTAGTAGAAATGTTTCTATTGCTTCCCTCTAAGTAGAAGGAAAATGAAGTATCACCCTAGACTAAATCGATAAGACAAATATTTTATATTGCTGGTTACTGTATGAATTTAAATTCGGTTCTTTTAATGCAGCCACAAGTAAAATAAAAGGTAAATGAAACGAAAGCTGTCCTCCTGTTTGAGAGCAATTATGATAATTTGTGTGTTTTAACGTGAATTACATGTTTATGTAATACGTTTTTGTTTATCTCTTATAGTTAACCAGTTATGCAAACTTCATTCAGAATTTAAGAGATATTCAGAGGCTATTCCAAAAGAGTTCAAGATAAACAGTTTATTTGTCATGTAAATAAATTTAGTATACATCATTTGAATAAAAATTGCTAGCCATTTTTGAGAACAATCAAATTTCCAAAAAATGTTCCATGTAAAGTGTAGTTTGGGTTGGGAGTGTTTTTCTGAAAATCTTCGTGTCGTAACCTTGGAATCTTTTTCTAAAGTTTTTAAGCAAATATATCAGGTATGTGAATATTTTGGTGGAATACAATACCTTCTCTACCTACTACACACACACAGTGCATGTAGGGAAAGTAAAAAGTCGTGTTGTAATTTTTATCTTAAAGTTGAAAGTGCATTGTCTATGTAACTAAATGGTTCAGACTGCACTATATGATGTTTACCGGTTAATTGTGTATTTTTAAGTAAAATCGTTCTCCCACCTGCTTAAAATGTTGTATGTCTTTTCTCGTTTTTAAGCAACCCTTATCAAAAGACCGCTTTTCAAAATTTGACTTCTAGCCTCAGTGTCGACTACCAAATTTCTTTAGAACCAAGTACTACATTTTTTTTTATTTTCTAGCATTTACTGTCTCAAAGACATCTAAATAATAGAGCATTACGCCATATTAAGTTATCAAAATAGTGAAATTTCAGACCTTTCTAGGTTATGTCGGTTTCCTAGTTATTAAGTAAATTATTCCTGTGCTACGGCTGTAAGACAAACATCTGGTGTGCCATTTACATGGCTTTCTCTACATCACTATAACACATTAATATTAAAAAGTACATATATTCTTCTTTATACTATATGATAACATTAGCAGAATGTGTCGTAATTGTAACTAGAAGGAAAATACACTAGGCTAAAGTGATAGTCAAATCTTTTAAAAGCTGGTTGCCATGTGGTTGAAATCCATTTCTATGTATGACCAGGAGAAAAGTGCGAGAGTGTTTTAAATCTGAAAAAAAAAAATAACTTGAAATATCTCAGAAATGGTCAATTTCACGAAATAACGTATATAACATAAATTGTGTGTTTTAACGAGGTCTAAGTTATTTATGTAGTAAGTTTAGTTTATCTGTTACTGTTTACCAGTTATGCAAAATTCAGCAAAATTCATCCAGAATGAAGAGGTCTTTAGACGCTATTCCCAGAAAATTCAAGATATACATTTTATTTGTCATGTAATGTCTTCAATAAACGGCGATTTTAATCAAAATCTTTAGTCATTTTTGAGAAAATCAAAATTTTCGATTTTTTTTTCATCTAAAGGGTAGTTTTGGGTGGGGGATATTTTTCAAAAGCTTTGTGTCGCATCCCCTGAAAGATACTTAACTTAAACACCAAGCTTGGTATTTTATAGATTTTTCCTTTTTTGAGTTATCGTGTTCAAAGACACACACACACACACACGGACATTTTTCCTTTGGATACAGGAGATCCTAAAAATATATATTTCCGGTGAAATCTCGATATTGAAATTTTGTGTGCATTACAATACTTTCTCTATACACTATGTGCATAATACGTGTAGAGAAAGTAATAAAGAGAAGGGAAGTCCTGTATTATGTGCTTATGATTTTGAGAGCCCAAAATATTTTGCATTTCAAAATTAACACTGAGGTTTAAAAGATCACATGTAAATATCTAGGTAGACATTTTGCAAATTCTTGAACTAGATATCGTAGATAGACTGTTAAAGATATCGTAATTTTAACTATGGAATGGCTTGGAGCATGAAGTTCCAATATAACAGTCCACCAACCTTGTATCAACACGATTGTTCTAATATTTCCAACGCTCTGATCGTAGAAATTACGTTGGTTTACAACATAACAATCACAGGAATGTATATGATTATGAAAGACCTTGGAATGTTCTCTGTCTTCAAAGTTCCAATACAAGGCACTGCCCCCTAGAAATCCTCCAGCTAGTCATATTTAATAATACCATTGAACTCTTGCGATGCATATACGGAAGACAATGACCAAGATACCCATTTCAATCAATGATTTCAGTGAAATCGATATAACTCTATTCCTACCATGATGGAAGAAAAGCAGCAATAAGTATATACATATAACCTGCATATTCTTGTTATCTCATGCTACGAATTGTGGAAGAAATGGAAGGAGGGTCATTCATCCTCTTGCCGCTTGGCAATATTTGTAACGGTACGATGAATTACGACAGAATGCGAAGGAACCCGATGTCAATTCAACATTTGATGCTCAGGAAATCGCTGTTGAGATAATTCTGTTATTAGTAAATACTCCTGGGCGTACTTGTTTGTTATTTGGAATATAGAAATTGTTTGGAAATGGAACCGCTATTGAAAAGTATAATTCTTCAACATATCTTCCATGAACTGCAGTTTTAACCTACACGCTGTTATTGCTAAAACCTTTCCCATTACAATTAGTACCAGCATAGTATTTCATGAACTCGTACATCCTCCATTATTTTGTTAATAAACTAAGACATAAACATTGTTTTCAGTTTCTGACACCTACTTAATTACTCAAACATATCTTGGTTTTACAAAACACTACGTCGCCATAATTTTCCATGATATTATTGCTTTCTGTACACATACTATGTACACTGTATACAGAGAAGGTATTATTATTTTTTTTTTTTTTTTTTAGTTTAACGTCCTTTAACCTGGATGGTCATATCGGACGATGAATGAAATTGGTGAAATAATGCTAAAATAATCTCGGGGTCCATGGAGCTTAAAGTTACTCGACATTCGTCTTCTCAGGATAAGGGAAAACCCCGAAAAAAACCTTATCGGGTAACTCAACCTAAGTGAGATTCGAACTCACGACATGTTGAATGTGAAGCAGACACGCTACCACCACACTACCTAGGCGGGAAGGCATGATTGTATTACACCGAAAATTTGATACGAGATTTCAACGGAAATACATGTTTTGGGGATCCTTGATGCAAAAAAAAAGCACTTTCAGAAAAAGGTCCGTTTGTGTGTGTATGTGTGTGTGTTTTTGGACAGCTTAGCTCAAAAATGAAAAGATGGTTAAACACCAAACTTGGTACTTAAGCTTGGTATCTTCCAAGGATGCGACAGCTAAACTACCCTTTACATGGAAAAATTATAGAAAATGTGTTTCTCAAATGGCTGTAAGGATTAAAATACCACACATTACATCCATTTCTTGGACTCTCTTGGAATATATTCTGTAGACGTGTTTATTCGGGATGAATTTGCTGAACCGTAAGGGACAGACAAAAACTTTTTGCACAAAAAATGTAGATCTCACTAAAGCAGATAATTTATAACATACATTTTTTCATGGAGTTGAACTTTTAAAATGTTTAAAACATTTTCCATCCCACAGCAACCACATTATAAAACATTTGACTGTCGGCTTAGCCTAGTGTATTCACGTATTTCCTTCCTACTTACAAGGAACTAAATAATACAACCTTTTCTGCCAATATTTATCTGGTTTAACACGAAAAGAGAAGAATGAACTGATTAACAATAATTTGTTACTAAGATGTAGAGAATGAGAATGGAACATCAGATTTTTTTTTTTACAGAGGAGAAACTGTCTTCTAGAAAAGTAGAGGTTACGTAAGACCAATGAAGTCCGCAGAAGTTTGTTCTGCAGTAGAGTACGTTAGGATCCGACTTTGGACAGGGTTAAAGACAGACTTGGGAAATGTTTACACCACGGGAGACGCTCCACAGCACCGTGATTTGTTTACAAGAGGCTGACTTTCTAGCTCACGGCAACGGGATATCTGTCTGGACAGACCTGGTGAAACATTCCTAGAAACAAAACAGTAGCCTGCACAGGTAAAGTTATAGAAACCTGTCTGTAAAACATCAACATTAACGTAAGTTGCACATTTTCATTTGTGGTTGAATTCTCCAAGGAGTTATATCGTATTAACTTAAAATATTTCATTACTTTTACCGAAATACTGATACACAATGCATGTACGTTCTCGAGTAATAAAAATGATATAAACAACGGGGGAGTCCGCGATAAGCACTAAGTACTTATGATACCCATGCTAAATTTATAATATAGATTCAATTAGGTATATTAATTATGTCAATTATATACCGAATTCATAAACAACATTTAATAAAGATCAATCATAGAGTAGTAGCGTAAAATAATATTCCAAAATGCTATTTTTTCTACCATCTATTTCACGGTAAACGAGACAGACATTTGTATAAATGCTTATATTACTCATCTTCGTGGATAAAAAAGGGAATAGTAGGCTTAAGTGATTTAACAGTTTTAAGAACATCGCTAAGTAATGAATTTAAAATTCCGTTCTCTTTGCTTGAACTAAAAAGCAGAAATATCTCAAAAATAGTTACAGCTATAAAAGATGTATTCGCCATAAAGTGTGTGCTCTAATGAGATCTTACCTTTTTGTTACTAAGATTTTGTTATCTCTTATTCGGAATAAAGAGAACTTCAGAGTTTATTTCCAAAAGGTTCAAGCTCTACATTTTATTTGTTACAACAATGTTTTAAACATATTCATTCCAAATAGAATCATTTTTGATAAAATCACATTTTTTGAAAAAAACATTGCTGAAAACGGTTGAAAGTGTCAGAATATATTAAATATTTGAACTTAAATACCAAGTTCAGTATTAACTGAATTTTTGTATATGTTCTCGGAGCCCCAATCGCAGATAGACATTTTTATAAAGATGATGTCTTTTAGTCATTTAGGGAGCCTTAAGTGTGTACTTCCAATAAAGATCTCGGCATCAAATTTGTGTTGCGGAGTATAATACTTCACCAGCTTGCTATATGCAGTAGAGAAAATAAAAGATCTGATGTGTTCCATTCACATGACTTTCTCTATATCTCTGTAACAAATTATTGTTAATAAGCTTATCTTTTATTTATTTAATGCTCTTCGAAAAAAATTAGCAGAAATAGTTTTATTTCTTGCTTTGTTGTAAGTAGAAGCGAAATAAGGGAGTACCATAGATTAAAGGGAAAGCCAAAAGCTGGTTGCTATGTGACTGATGTTTCTTTGTTTGTATGGACAGGAGTTGACAAATTCCTGTATGAGAAAAGTATGTTTTTCAAAGCTGAAACCAAGAAAAAGGAATATCTCAAAAACGATCAACTCCACGAAAAAAATTGCATATAACATAAATTGTGTGTTTTAAGGTGATCTACATTTTTTATGTGTTAAGTTTATGTCCATCTCTTACGGTTTAGTAGTCTTTAGGAGCTATTCCCAGAAAATTCAAAATATACATTTTATTTGTCAGGTAAATATCTATAATATATTATACTTTAATAAAAATCGTTAGAGCCATTTTTTAGAAAATCAAAATTTTCGAAAAAGTTCCATGTAAAGGGTAGTTTCGGGTGCAGGGATTTTTCTCAAAATCTTCGTATCGCATCCCTGGAAGATACTAAAATTAATTACCAAGTTTGGTATTTTACCGACTTTTCGTTTTTGAGTTATCGTGTTCACAGACACACGGACACACACACGGATCTTTTTCTGAAAATTCTTTTTTTGGATACAGGTGACCCTAAAACATATATTTCTGGTGAAATCTCGGTATCGAATTTTTTGGTGGAGTGCAATACATTCTCTATACACTATGTACATAGTGCGTACAGAGAAAGTAAAACTTGTCATTACTAATGTAATGCTGCTGTCAAATTACAGTACTTGCATTTAAATACATTTAACAGCTGTTGGCTATGCGATCGTCATTGGAATCGGTTTTGTTTCTATATAAATACCTATAATGTATTACATTTTAGCTTGAGGAGACAAACGATTAAATAAATGAATATAAATTTCCAGTATTGCAATTATTTATCAATAATAGCCGTTTTCTGTTCAGTTCTAAAGCTGATATTACATCCATGATTCCTGCAAATTTAGACAGAATAACACGTGTTGGTTTATCTCGTAAAGTGAATTTGGCACTGTATATTTAATACAAAGAATAGAACATGCACATTTCAAATGGTAAAACTTCTTTAATCCTAACAATAAAATAACTATTCAAAGTGAAAATAATAGCTCAGCAAAAGTTAATCGAACAATATGTAGGATGCAAAATACAAATTATTGCAAGAAAAGCGAATATGGAAGAAAACATTGCAACATATATTAAACTTAATAAATGTACAAAGAGAAATTTCGGCAAGAAAACGAGAAACGAAATGAAACTAGGAATGTACATTACGTTAGCTAACCCGACATTGATTATGAATTACCCATGGGTAGAGTAGATAATAGATAATCTTTATTGCCGGAAGCAGTGTTATAGTGTAGCAATGTCAAATACAATAAAAGCTTAGAAATTAACACTAAAAAAGCATTGGCACTATATAATGGATTAGCCACCAATGTATGGTCCATGGTCTTCTTAAAGATTAGGTAAGAATTCTCTTATTCTTGGTGGTAAAGCATTACACATCTTCAAAGAAAATACTAAGTAACTATTCTGAATCTTAGTATACTTAGATTTGTTAATATATAAATCTGAACTATTTCGTGTTGAATAGTTATAAATATTTAAACAAGTTACAAAGATATTTATATTTTCTTTGACATATAAGAGGCAACTCAGCACTTCTATCGATGGAAAAGATATAACGCCTACTTCAATAAAAAGTGGCTTACAGTGGTTTTTAAAATAAACGCCGCAAATTATTCTCACAGTCTTCTTTTGCAAAATAAGAATGTTATGTGCCAAAGGATGTTTACCGCAAAATATGCCATAATTCGCATGAGAATAAATGTAAGCATAATAAACCTTCACTAGGACATCCGCAGTGACACCACGGCTTAAGATTCGTAACATGAAAGGATCTGTAGTAATCTTTTTAGAAACACATTTAATATAATGAGTAGACCAACCAAAATCAGAACCAATGTGCACCCCCAAAAAATTTGCTGAAGAAATATCACCAGTGTTATATTTAAATTGAAGATCATTGGTTTTATTACTGGTTACACTTAATTTATTGGCATTGCACCAATCTTGAACAATAGAAGTCATAGAATATAATTTGGTTTTTAATATATCTGCAAGCTCATCTGCATATAGATGGTAATTGGAAGGCGTGAGAAATCATGGCTCAAGTCCGCTCAATATTGCTTGTAACAAGAGCAGATTGGTTTGGAAATGTTTATTTAAGTGAACGATTGGAGAACAGCACAAGACATAGAAAGTATTGTAATATTTATAAGTGGAGGTTCATGTGCAAAGAACGCGACCTTCGAGATTTACTAGGCAAATACTTATAATATACCACCACTCATTACTGGCCCTAAGATAAGCGGTTCTCGTAACTGGTCTTGCGAATGAAGAATAAGGTGCAAAGAAAAAAATATATAAAATATACAATTTCAGATAATTTAAAATAGATAACCCTTTTAAAATATTTAAAGAACATCCGCTGCTTTAAACCACAATGGTGTGCACAATCTAAGGACGAGTTGGATAAATTAACATATGAACTACAATGTGGAAATGGATGAAAGTGCGGGAGCATGTTGTAGGAATACAGAAAGTTGGCCGCCCGAAAGTTGTAGCTAGATTCTACCGTCGAATGGGTCTGGTCCCGCAACTCGGGGCAGTTGAAAAAAACAGGACAAGATAGTGTGTGGAAATCGGCAAGATGTTACGGTGCACTGTAGTGGTGGTGTTCTTTGCAACAGGGTCCACAGACAGCATTTGACCGACTTCACACGGGGAAGATCATCGGGAAAGAAGGGAGGAATGAAGTGTGACGAGAGTTTTCCAGAAGTTTGGTATTGTTCAGAGCACAGGGAGACTCTCAAACTACAGGCACTTAAGTTTCAAGGTGACTGACCACGGTCAACTACAGATAACCGCTATCTCTGCAACAGGTAAACAGGGGTGCAATTGAAACCACATTTAACTGGGTGGTTAAGCACCACAATAATATTCTAAATAGTGGCACAGCGAGCGCATAGATGTAGCTTCTTTCAACCACGACCATTGCGTTATGTTCAATGGACATCCTCACATCAGCGGCACCTTTGCGATTGTTCCAATAGCATCAGAATTGGATCAACGGGGAATTTGGTAGCGTGCTCTTCTCGGTTGAGAGCAGATTCAGTCTGAGTAATGATTATCGGTGTACCATCATCTGATGAGAGGTGGAAAACCAAAATGCAATTAGGATCATCCTTGAACATGACCGTTTTGATGGTACAGGTGCTATGGTGTGGCGAGGCATAATGTTGCAAGGGTGTACCAACATCCAAATCTTTGAATACGGTACGCTCATTGACCAACGTTATTATGATACTATACTCCTTCCCCATGTGCGTCTCCGTCAGGGGTGCATTTGGTCTTTATTTCATATTTATGGATAACAATGCGCGATTGTATCAAATAACGCAGGTGAAGGTTTTCTTGGTTTGAGAGGATATTCAGCGAATGGACTGGCCTGCCCATTCCCCCATCCATTGAACACGTGTATGATGCTTTGGGGAGACGTATTACAACAGTGCACATGCACCAACGACCATTCAAATAGTAAACAGTGCTGGTGGAGGAATGGAATGACCCATCACAAGAACTTTACCAACCTTGTGCCTGAATGCGGTCACGATGCAGAGCATGCATTGGTGTCCGTGGTGACCACTGGTGATGACTGATGAGCGTGGTGATGTTGAGTACAATTTGTGTGTTTTTGAAAACTAGAGGACCATCATTTGGCGTAGTTACCCGAGACTTGTCTTTTTATGGATAAAAGTGTCATTTCTGTTTGTTTCATTGCACATTTCGTTTAGTTGTCTGCTATAGCATACTGTATCAGTTACCTATGTATGATTCTAATTTCTTCGAGCTACGTTACTTGGCAGGCACAGCATGCGAATGTTCTTCATCCTCAAGTTTTGCACACCAGTTTTGCTAACGTTTAATTTCTCTTTTATTATCGCAACACATGTTTTATCTTGAAAGGACATCTCA
Organism: Hymenopus coronatus; assembly: GCA_030762935.1. Classification (NCBI taxonomy): domain Eukaryota; kingdom Metazoa; phylum Arthropoda; class Insecta; order Mantodea; family Hymenopodidae; genus Hymenopus; species Hymenopus coronatus. The sequence continues at coordinate 136,420,181 of CM060882.1, forward strand.
GATTTCCCCTAAGGAGTTCCTGATCAAAACACAAAGAACTGCAAATCATGAGGCAATATGCCCTCCTGGAAAGCACTAATGTTAGTAATATCTTTGAGAGTAGCAATCTCAAAATTACACTATATATTCCATTTTCTCAAAAATTGTAAACGTTCTGAGGTTGATATTTTGCACAATTGTATCAGATATGTGTTACATGCTCGGAGCTACTTATATTTTAAGTATAATACATTTTTAAAATTTGATAATATTTTATTAAATTTGGATTACATTTTTATTAATTCTCTTCGCAAATAAAAAACTCCTATATAACAGAAGCACTGATGGAAAATTAATTATCTTATTACTGTGTAATAAGAATCGCTTCATACGCATTAAAACATTAGCTCTGTGCGTCAATGGCTTCTAAGAAAAAGGAACCTATAATTATAAAACTTTTGCCTTTTATTTGTTAATTTTTTTAGAAGTAACGAGTAATAATTTTAAGGCAACCCAAAAAATAAAATTTTGAAATTCTAAAGCGATATGCAGGCATGTATAATAACATTTCAGTAATTTTCACTTTCTGCGCTATGTATAGTAATTATATGCTTATGCTTTTTCAGATAGGAAGTCGCTAATCCTTTTTGCTCCGTCTTAGCAATGGAAATATAACGGTAGTACAAAGCGATCCGCTCTTAAAAGATTAAACTAGGGCTTAAGGTTTGTTGTGTTTTCCTATCTTCTTGTACCTACGAGGAAATATATATATTAGACTACCTCTGCAAATATTACTACCTCCATCACTCATTATACCTATATTGTCTGTAGAAAGCTGCATGCCATCGATTTTAGAACTTCAATTTCTTTTCCCTATCGGTTTATACTTCTTAAAATGTATGGTTGTCTCTCTATATGCATTCTTTGTACATAGCTTATCCACTTAGTGTTATATTCTTTTGTTTCATCATTTGGAATAAAAGTGTATATAAATAAGAATTCCCTTCTTATATTTTCACATATTTTCACTTCTTTGGTTGTCTAATTTCATATATCCAGTAACAGCTCTTAAAAATATAATTTAATTTACCTAAGATATACTTATCTCGATTAATGAAGCAGATAGAACAATTAACGTTTGTAAGAGTAGTTTGTGTAAGAGCGAGTGGAGAAATTCATGTGACTGCAACATCAAATTTAAATTAATCGGTCAATTAAAGCCAGAGATGTTTATATCTATACCCACTGATCACACTTTGCTTTAATGAGTGCGAAGCCAGTCTGCTATTGTCCTTATTTGTATTTTGTTTTTACTTTCTCTACACGTATTATGTACATAGTGTATAGAGAAGGTATTGCACTCTACCAAAAATTAGAGATTTCACCGGAAATATATGTTTTAGGTTTCCCTGATCCAAAAGAAGTAGTTTCAGAAAAAGGTTCGTGAACACGATAACTCAAAAAAGAAAAGTCGGTAAAATACCAAACTTGGTATTTAAGTTTAGTATCTTCCAGGGATGCGACACGAAGATCTTGAGAAAAATATCCACACCTCAAACTACCCTTTACATGGAACTTTTTTCGAAAATTTTGATTTTCTAAAAAACGGATCTAACGATTTTGATTAAAATATGTGTATTAAAGATATTTACCTGATGAGTAAAACGTATATTTTGAATTTTCTGGAAATAGCCTCTGAAGACTACTTTATTCTGGATGAATTTTAGAGAATTATGCATAACTCCTAAACCGTAAGAGATAGATAAAAACTTAGACAAAAAATGTAGAGCACGTTAAAACACGATTTATGTTATATACATTTTTCTTTTTTGGTGGAGCTGTTGTTTTTAGATATTCCTTGTTTTTTGTTTTAGCTTTAAGAAACTTATATTTATCTCATACAGGAATGTCTCAACACCTGTCCATACAAATAAAGGAACTTCAGTGACATAGCAACCAACTTTTGACTATCACTTTAACCTATGATTCTCCCTTATTTCGCTTCTACTTACATGGAAGCAAGTAATAAGATCATTTCTCCTATTTTTTCTTCTCAATTAACATAAAGTAAATAGAAGCATGAGCTTTTTAAAACTAATTTGTTGCAGAGATGTAGAGAAAGTCACGTGAATGGAACACATAAGATTTTTTGTTTTTTGTTCCACGTACACCAAGCCTTAACTTCATGGTCCTTTTGGCAAAAATTGCCTGTGGGGCATATTCCCTATTGACAATAGTGTTGACATCGTGTATTGCTTGCTGTCCTTGGTTTCCAATTTCTTTAATTATAATTCATTATAACACATCAGATTCTGCATTTTAAAGCTTAAAGCCCTTAGCATGGCTTCCTTCGGAAGGGAAGTACAGCCATTGGGCCCGTGTCATGGATTTACGGCACTTAAAAGAACCTCATGTCTGATGAAGAGGTCTCTGCGCAAAGTTAAAACAAATTCTTTTAACATATTTAACCGAATTTTCGTTGAGTTGAGCTGTCCATACACAGACACCCACGGACCTTTTAAGTATTTTCTGTGAAATTTAGGTATCGAAATTTTGGATGTAATACAATAGATTCTCTATCTAATTTGTACATACGAGGCAGAGAAGGTAATAAGCCATCTAAGACAATTTTCAGAAGCTATACAAATAGACCGGAGGAGGTAGAGGAAGACATATGAATGTAGGTAACATTTTATTTATTACTTTCTCTATACGAACTGTGTACATAGTGTATAGAGAAGGTATTGTATTGCCCCCAAAAATTGGATACCGAGATTTCACCGGGACTACATGTTTTGAGACCACCTGAATCAAAAAAAAAAAAAAAAAAAATAAAATAAGAAGCATTTTTAGAAAATTACCCGTGAGTGTGTCTGTCTGTCTGTCTGTCTGTCTGTCTGTGTGTATGTATGTGTCTGTGGGAATAATTTCTCAAAAATGAAAAGACCGTTAAATACTTAACTTGGTATTTAAGTTCAGTTTTGGGGCTATACTGTCCACAGACACACAGACAGACAGATAGACAGAGAGACACACACACACGGACCTTTTTTTAAAAATGCTTTTTTCGGACTCAGGGGACCTCAAAACATATATTTCCGGTGAAATCTCGGTATCGAATTTTTGGGTGCATTACAATACCTTCTCTATCCCTATGTACATTGTATATATGGGGCTAGAGAAAGTAAAAATATATAAGCGAACCTTACAAACACAACTTAGCAGTACTTCAAAACTTTCACATGAAGGAACTATGAATGGGATGTTTCCAATTAAAAAAAAAAAAAAAGATCTCTGATCCAAACTAATATCTACAACGTTATTGATATTTCACTAAATTAGTGAACCAAAATGTTCTATAAAAATCTGATGTGTTATACTCACATGAATTTCTCTAGCTGCTCTAAAAACTGCTTACAAAAGATTTTTCTTCTTTCTATACCATGCTAATCGAGATAAACATTAGCAGAATGTACTTTGTGGAGATCTAAAGGAAATAGAAGAAAACTAAAGGAATGCACTATGCTAAAGTGATAGTAAAAAAAATGAATAAATAAATAAAAACACAGACATTACCTGTCCGAGAAAAGTATAAGTACTTTACAATTGAAACCAATCACAAGGATCATCTTGGAAACAGAAAACAAAAACGTAAAGGTCATAAATTGTGTGTTTTGACGAGATCAACATTTTTGTGTAGTAAGTTTTTGTCTGTCTCTTACGGTTTATCAGTTATGCAAAATTCATTCAGAATAAAGAAGTCTTTAGAGGTTATGCCCAGAAAATTAAAAATATAATGTATATATAAACTGTTTTAATATACGGTATTTTAATCTAAATCGTTACAGAGAGTGACTTTGTGGCTCGAAAGGAAGGTACTTGAAACCCCTTGCATCCTGTACATGACGGCGTCACATTTCTCTTGACTGTAGCAAGATGTGTTGAGACTGGCACGGGTGTAAGATTGGCTCCTCGTCTTGTTGGACGCCATGTCACTCAACTGCAGCAGCTCATAGTTAATGTGTGTTGAGCAATTGGTCGCGCAGCATGACTGACGTGACACAGAACGGTGCCGGGTGTCACATCATGTCACGTCGCCCCTCTCCATTAGTTGACATGTGCTGCGACCCGAAGGACGTCGCGGACTGGCTAGAGGCACGCGCAATTTAGACCCGACCAGTCTCTATGTACCCTTAACCTAACTTTGTGATTTCGCAGATAAACTTTGTCCATTGATATTTAACTCAAGTATACAGTTTTACTTTTTCTATCACGCATACAATGTACATAGTAGATAAACCAGGAATTGTATTCCACCACAAATTCGATAACGAAATACGTATTTAACCTAAATAACAAAATCTTTCTCTAGAGAAGGTATTGTACTTCCCCCGAAAGGTTTTAGATCCTCTGAATTAAAAAAAAAAAAATAACAGTACATTTTTAAAAAATCTTATGTGTTCCATTCACATGACTTTCTCTATATCACTGCAACAAATTATTATATTTACTTCATCTAATGGAGCAAAAATTAGCAGAAATAGTCTTATTTCTTGCTTCCTTGTTAGTAGAAGCGAAATAAAGGGGTACCATAGCTTAAAATGTTAGTCAAAACATGGTTGCTCTGTGACTGAAGTTCCTTTGTTTGTATGGACACGAGTTCACAAAGTCCGGTATGAGTAAAGCATAAGGCTTTCTAGCTGAAAAAAAAAACAAGGAATATCTCAAAAACAATCAACTCCACGAAAAAAATGTATATAACATAAATTGTGTGTTTTAAGGTCCTCTACATTTGTTGTGTGGTAAGTTTCTGTCCATCTCTTACGGTTTAACAGTTATGCAAAATTCTGTAAAATTGACCGAGAATAAAGTAGTCTTCAGAGGCTACTCCCAGAAAATTGAAAATATACATTTTGTTTGACATGTAAATATTTTTAATATACGATATTTTAATCAAAATCGTTAGAGCCATTTTTTTTTCTCAAAATCTTCTACTAAACTTAAATACCAAGTTTGGTATTTTACCGACTTTTCTTTTTTGAGTTATCGTGTTCACAGACACACGGACACACTGACACACGGACCTTTTTCTGTAAATACTTTTTTTTTATACAGGGGACCCTAAAACATATATTTCCGGTGAAATCTCGGTATCAAATTTTTTGGTGGAGTGCAATACCTTCTCTATACACTATATACATAGCACGTAGAGAGAAAGTAAAAACTGTCCAAGTGTGTATGTGTCTCTGTGGACTTACTAAAAAAAAAAAAATCGCGTAAAAATAAAACTGGTATTTAGGTTCAATAACTTTTGAATGGTTAGACCGCTCGCCTCCCACCTTAACGTTCGAACTCAAGCGCCCACATGTGGGATTTGTGCTGGACGAAGTGGCGTCTGGGCGGATTTTCCCCCACCACTCATTCCACAAAGTCCTCCATCTCCTTTCTTATCATACATTGCTTGCATTTCCTATCATCCACTTTCTCACGCTCATGTCTGGCTACGGGCCGACCTCGTTCCAGGTTCCCCAGTTCGAACGTGCCGTTCGCTCCTTGACAAGCTTCTGATCCTTAGACATCCGCTTATAAGTTCTAGAGGAGCCTTTGTCCTAAATTTGGGGTGGGTAAACCGATTACAAAAAAAAAAAAAAATCTTCCGAGGTTACGACACGAAGATTTTTCAGGAAAATCCTGCCACCCCCAACTACCCCTTTACATAAAATATTTTTACTGCTTTATTTTCTCAAAATGGCTGTAACAGTTTTCATTAAAATACCATATGTTTAAGTTATTTTAATGACGAATGTTTTTTTTTATATGGAGATGGAAATGGCGTGTTATTTATGGGCGCTCTTTAACTTCTGTGGTTCTCAGCGTCCCATTCTAAATTGTGCGTGAAAGACCACTTAATTTTGCTCAGAGGCCTCTCTATCAGGCTTGAAGTTCGACACGGGATCAACGGATTTACATCCCTTCCGAAGGAAGCTATGCTAAGCATTTTTACACCCGAAAAAATTTATCGTCCTCCGCCAAGTTTGAACCCGCGACCTTGGGTATATGACGTTAGTATGAGACGAGCTTTTAAAATATTTTACTATCGCTTTAGCATAGTGCATTCCCTTAAACGCCATACTTATAAGGAACTAACTATTAAGGTCATTTATTCTAATGTTTCTCTTAGCAAAAAGTAGATAGGAGAGTAAGATTTAGTAAGAATATTTTATTATAAAATAGACTGAGAAAGTCATGTAATGTAGCAAATTAGATTTTTCCAATTATATGACTTTCATGACTTAAAGCTTTCCTGGCGGCGGTATGAAAATAACTTTTCTCGGGCTATCAGGGAATGAGAGCGACGTTAGCTCTTGAAAGCTTGGAAATTATTCCAGAATTCACCTGGCTGATAGCCCGAGAAAAGTTATTTTATATGACTTTCATTAATACGTCACATTTGTGTGTTCCTTATATACAACATATATTCATACTACTTATCTATTAGTAAGTACAGCATTCCACGCAAAGCTTCGATATCGAGATGTCCTGATAATAAATTTTGAAGTGTATCAACCAAAAAACTTAAAATAACATTTGAGTGTGCCTGTGCATGCTTGCGGTGGTGCGTAAATGTGTGCCCATGTATCTATGAACAACATAGCTCAAACCGGTAAGTTGGTTTAATATCTTACATGACATCTGTTAAGCAGCTTCCAAGGATCGACACGTATATTTTCAAGAATTGAGAATATAATTGACATTGATTAAAATACGGTATGTCATGGCAAATGAAATGCATATCTTGAATTTTCTGTAAATAGTCTCTGAAGTTCTCTTCATTCTGGATAACTTATGGTAATCATAAGAGACAGTCAAAATTGCATTAAAGAATAGAGCTAGATAAACACAAAATTTATATCAAGTGTATATTTCTGTTATGTGGAATTTACTATTTCCAAAGTACTCCTTTGTTAATGATTTACATTACCAAACATTTACACAAATATTTCAAATGGAAAGTCCTCATTCATTTTTTATCCTGGTCTGGCGAAGAGAATGGAATTTCAGAACCATCACATAGTGACCAGCTTTTAAAAGATTCGACTATTATTAAAGATGTGTATACCCCTATTACCATTGAACCTACAGGAAAGAATGTAATACAACTATTACTATATGCTTATCTCGATTGACATGAAGTAGAAAGAAGAATAAGCTTTTGCAAGAATGGTTTGTCGAAGAATGGGTAGGAAATGCATCTGAATGTCACCAATATTATTTTAATTATGTTTATACTTGCTAAGATAAATTATGCTATACTATACTACATCTGCTATCTTAGCACAAAACTATAGCCAATTGGGTGAGAGAAAGATGTGTGTTAACATGCGGATTGGCCAAATTACATTGATGAAGAAGTAGGTCTAAGGAGTTAAAGTATCCGTGCGCATGTGGCAAGCTAAAACATCTTATGTGTTCCATTCACATGACCTTTTCTAGCTGTCAACAAACAACTTTTCCTAAAAAAGATTATTCTTTTATATACATCATGGTAGTCAAAATAAATACCCACAACTGCATTGGTGTTATTACTTGGATCTAAGTAATTAGGAGGGAAATAACGGAGTACACTAAACTAAACCGAAAGCCAAATCATTTAAAATCTATCGCTATGTGAAATGATAGAAATAAGGTTGTCTTTGCTTGCTAGGAGTTAACAAAAGAGAGACCAAAAGAAAGCTTGACTTCCAGGTTGATAAAAGTTTGATTGGCTTAAAACTGAAACCAATAACTTGGAATATCTTGTAAAGGTTAACTGTTTATAAAATATGCATGACGTAAATTGTGTGTGTTTAAAGATCTATTCTATTTATTCGTTAAGTTTTTGCGTATCTCTTACGGTTTACCAGCTATACAAAAGTCATCCAGAATGAAATCTTCAGAGGCTATTCCCAGAATATTCAATATATACAATTTGAGATGTAAATATATCCAATATGCGGCATTTTAATCAAAATTGTTAGAGCTATTTTTTAAAAAATCAAAGTTTGCCAAAAATTTCCATGTAAATAGTAGAATGAGTAGGGAGAATTTTCTTGCAAATCTTCGTGTCACATCCTTGAGAGATTCTAAACTTAAATACCAATTTAGGTATATGACTTTTTTGTTATGCTGTTTACAGACAGACAGAGACACTCAGCTTTTGCTAAAAATACATTTTTTTTATTCAGGGTCTAAAAATGTATTTCCGATAAAATCTCATTGTCGAATTTCATATTGGAATACAATACCTTTTCTATCTACTATAGGGTGAAAATTATGCGCTATAAGAAGTAATTACACTATTTCTATCATCGCAAAACCTAAATGATAGCATTTCTGTGATTAATGTACATAATCGACTAGAAGCAAAGAGATAGGTAGATGGATATTATGCCGTTCGATGACAGCAACAGCTTTAACCTTCGTCTACATGTCGAAGATAAAAGCTTTCGTAATGTACCGTATATTTTTTCAGTTTTAGCAACAATTTTAACAATATTCCTAAGTGTTAACATTCTTTCCTCAGCATTTTAGGGCCAGCAGAATACCTTGCGATACTCAAGAGTATCCTGATGCTATACTTCAAGAAGTATTCCTTCATCAATAGGATCAATAATTTCGATTAAGGTTTAAAATTATCAGGAGCTCCTAAAATGTAAGATTCTCTTAAATATTATAGAGATAGAATAATAAATAAGATAGTACACCCTAAAATGTGTTTGAATGTAAACTAAGGATAAAATACCAATATTTCTATTTACACCTAAAGGATTATTCGATGCAAACGAATTTTCACTCGTCCACTAGAACGATGAGTTAACTTCTTAATTTAGACTTTCCTTGTGTGCAATGCTAGCGAAAGTCTTTCTGGAGACCGTTTCCAGGTTATCTCTTCAATTCACAAGAACGCAACATCGTCCGTGCCTATTTTTCGGGCTATTTAGAGCTGAAATCGGCTCGGAGGAGTCAAAAGATTGGTTACCCGAAAGTGAAAAGCTTTCGGAAAGAAACAGTAATTATTATATAGGAGACTGGGGCAATTTTTATCCACGCGAGTGTATACTAAATTAATGAAGACTTGGAGGTTCTTTAAAAATATCTGCACACGATAATATTCGGGGATTTTTCTAATTCGTTTTAGCTTCGTAGTAGGCTTAACCCTCCCCGTATAGGACCTACAAGCAGATGCCTAGAGGTCAGAAGCCTGTAGGGGAGTCAAGTTCACGAAACCACAGAATGGAGACTCTGGAACGAGTAGTCGGTCCGTAGCCGGCAAGAACGTGAGGAATTGATGGTATGGAATGTAAGCCGAAGGGGAGAGGAAAGGTGGTGGCGGAGCAATTGGTGGAATGAGTGGCGGAGGAAACCGAAAGACCCGGAAAAAGACCTGCCCAGATGTCACTTCGTCCACCAGTAATCCCACATACTGGAGCTTAGGCTCCTACCCGGCAAGCGGTCTAACAACTCGGCCACGGCGCTATCATCTTTCTCTAATTACAAACCGAAATAGCTTGTAGAGACATTTAATCCCTTAAACTGATTTAAATGGTTACTATTATTCATAAGGCTTAAAACACAGGCTGCAAATCCTTTAGTAACAATTGTTTAACAGTACCAGAACAAGGAGGCTACAAAAAGGCGAAACTGTCAACACTTAACTCTTATGGGTGTTTAGACTTCTCCTCGTCTTAAAAACACACAGACACACAAATATGTATAACAGGAAGACATAACATTTTTTTTTTTCAAAATATACAAAACAATCAAAGGAAGTAAACTTAATATCCTTCTTTTTTTATCTTTACTTTTGCTTTGTTACTTTCTATTTATTCGTTATTTACTTGTCACTTATGTTTTATATCCCCACTTAGCTTCAATAACTTTGGTTTTTGGCTAGAGAAAGAAATAAACTTATTGCTGTTTGATGTATACCATATATTGTTTAAGACTGAATGCCATTAAGGGGATTTGAACAACGGATGTTCAGGTTAAACGATTACAAGATGTTCAACACATTTAAGTTGAAAACTGTTATATATTTTCAATAATTAAATGACCTCCATGCAACAGCAATAGCGCTTAGACCCATCCTCTACTGGCACTATAAACTAAACATACTACAATCTAGTGCAGTAGTCCATCCTTTGCATCTAGTTGTGTTTCGTTCTACGACTCTTGTCAAGGTGTAGTCCGATATTTTAGAACACCAATCCGATTTGTGAAGTCATTTCATCGAGCAGTGCTTCTCTTTTCTCAGAAGAAATGCTTCCAAGGGCACCGAGAGTGACGGTCGGACACAAACCTTCCACTGAAAGTGGCGTTATACATGTTGGCGTCGAGTTAAGAAACCATTAATCGCAGCCAAGGGATGGCATCTTTGTTGTGGAACTTAAAATTGCTTAATTTATTTATACCAAAGGAGCCTCTCTTCTGGTATCCAAAACACAAAAAGCATGCCAATATTGCAACAATATATAATAATGTTACGCAAGTTTAATAAAATCTCTCAATGAGCATTGTATTGTAGTATTTTCTAGGACTCTTGGGAATTTTCATTTCAACCACCCCCCCACAAATAATATATACCTACATATATGATAGAATGTCGCAATAGATATATAGTATGGTATCTTGCAATGTGCGACTATGAACGATTCGTCAAATGCTGCAAGTTGAGAGAATATCTCATTTTCTCTCCCATGCTATACTTGTGCTTGTTATACTTGAATATCACTATCAATAGAATATCTTATGCGCGCAGCAACTGTGTTTTGACGGCGCAATTTTTAACTATAAACGGGACCTGAACAATCTTTCACATAATTCCAAAGCAATAAACAGTCACTCGTGGCTTTCTCTATCCATTGCAACTTTAGATAATCTCGTATGTTAGTATTCATACAAATATTACGTTAAGTTACTTTATATTCAACAAAATAAACTAGTATAGAATAGTATAGAAGAGTAAGCTGTATTTCATAATAAGTAACTGTTAACAGAGGTTAAAGTTTTCTACTGGTTAAACGGTGAACCCTGGTATGGACTTGGAAGCAAACGAAATTGTATTGTGAACTGTTTCTTTTAATAATCCGTGCTCTTACTTTATTCCTTTTTATATAAAATTACAGTTTCCCCTAGCTGCAACTGTACATGAGTCCAGTAGGTATCCGCGGAACTGTGCTGAAATTTCTAAGCCTCGTATAGAGTTTTTTTTTTCTTCTAATTTGCTGTGAGAGTCTCTTCCTTAGCAAGTATTCCACAACAACCTGATTCAGCCAATCTCTCATTGCTTTGAATTCAAATCTGACACACATACATTACCCCATGAACAAAGACCAGACCTAGGTGACCGCCGATTTGGGAGGAGTACGAAACATTTCTCCTGCGTCAAGCTTCGTATCATTGTCCACCCAACCGCTGAAGGAGTCAGTCTTATATTGGTTTGAAATCAAAAGACTGGCACTGAAACAAAAATCTATGAATATAGGTCGTTTCTGGCTCAGGAACGAAATAAAATGGGAGAGTACAGCAGTCATTAAGTGAAGTGTCGTATGGAGTGAGAACTGGATGTGACAGATACGACTATTACCCCACCAACATAAAACACTGCAGATAATATCGGCACGATTCTATGCATCTTTTGGCAACACTTAAAAGGAGGTTATTTCCTGTGCTCAGAAACCTCCTTGGCTGTCTAGTTGAGCATGGTCCCTGCACTTATCCTTGTTCGCGACTGGGACTAATGTGTCGACGTGGGAGGGGAGAGTATACCAACTTTAAAATAGGTCTCGTTGCTTTTGCTGACGTGTGTTTCTTTTTTGAGAGGTGGCAGAGTCGCAATGAAGAAAGAGTTTGGCAGACTGCAGCTTCAAAGTGCTCATGTCGAACCGAAGAGACGCCTTCCGCTGTTTGGAAATTTCGTCACAACATTTAATCATGGCTCATACTCTCCTGGCTTGTGTAAAAGCAACCTGACTGCAGTGGGACAGGCCTATAAACAGTGTTATTACTTCTTCAGAAAAATCGGTATAAATGTTTACATTCACATCTTCTCTCCGCTTAAAATACCCACCGTTCACGCTGCACTTAACTCATTACTGATCAGAAATAATCATCACATCAGGTTAAGCAGGTTCCATCATATTCTGACCAGAACGCATGTTCAAAATATTTGAAATACATTATTAAATCATTAAGAGGCCTAGATTATTGCCAGAAATTTATATTTTTGTTTGTTTTTAATGCTCTGACTGTTGAAATTTTTTCCTTAGTTTTATGCAGACTTTATAATCTTTTTCACAATAATTGTAGTGTAAATTACATATATATATATATATATATATATATATATATATATATATCTGTCATTTAGTAATATAAATTATACGCTGCTCCACAAAAAATAAATAAAAATATAAAATAAAATCTCATAACTGTTACACTTTGCAGTAAAGAGGTAAATTTTAGTTTATGCTTTAGAGGAAATTTTACTCTGAAAATTGGTGCTACTGTTACGTATGGCAGCACGTGTGTGAATAAGCCACGTGATTTCTTTCTTATACGATTTTGTTCTCTAGGTTTACATTGAATCACATTTTCTACTATAAAGATCAGTTTTCTCAGAAACTATTGAACATGGCTAAATTAAATATTAGCTCGATAAGAACAATCTCTAAGTAATCGTACTAACATTGTTTCTTTCTTTATTTATTTTTTAATTGTAATACATTTTGATCAGTAGAGAATATAATTCTATCTACCTCAATAAACAATTTCATCGGATAAAGGTAGATTAGAAAAGCTTATATCTTGTAAACATTTTAATTTAGTATATTAAACCGTGTTGAGATAATAGGCCCTGAATTACCAGAGTTAACGTTTGCAGGAGGTATTTATAGTTCCTTAAGTAGATGTACTATTGGCACAGTATATTATATGTATAGTTGGATAGATAGAGTCAGACTAAAAAATTCAATGCCATAGCCGGGATTTGAACCACGGATCTCCATGTCTCTAGCGGTTGCTCTACCACTGAGCTACCATGGCAACATTCCGGCATAGCATGGAATTTCTCAACTGACTCGCATGTTTCCCGGTAAACCATACAAGGTGATCTCTAATAATTTTGAGATGAGAATCCTAATGGCGACTTACATTGTTGTAAGTACTTTTAAATCCCAGGATTCATTGTATAGCCAACTCTTATGGACAATTGTTACAATTTTAATTATTTTCTCACAGAAACTGTGTGTAGGACAGGAGTTGGATAGGCAGAGCCAGACTGACTGTACAGTTATATTAAATCACCTTTTCATATAAAAAAAATTCAGTTACAACCTAAAAGGAAATATTTACAAGTCGACGTCATAAGAAATTTAAAGTGTAAACATCTAAATGTTTTATATTTCAGTAATCTTGAATAATGCTAGAGTGCTGATAGCTTTTAATTAAGGTTAACTTATGCTTGTTATCATAATTATTTCGAATCCAAAATTTCAAATAATTATCTAATGACAAACAGCAGGATCTGAAAGCTCAATTAAATTACCAAAGAAAAACTATATGCAGGAGTGGGATTCGATAAGATAGTTACAATTCGAGAATAATGAAACTCTTACATTTAAGCATCATCACTCAAGTGACTCATCTTTTTCATGTTTATCCTCATCAGGATCAAAGTTCTGAATTACAGAGAATAGAATGTGTTATGCCCATACTTATTTTGGGAGGCAGTGAGATAGTCGAAGCGAAAATTAATTAAACGACATATTTTTGCTTCCTTTGTATTATGAAAGGTGAAAAATGGTAAATATTCTTTTATATTTGGAATTTGTAGGATACCAAATTTCGCCAATTTTACAGTTTACCAAATAATGATCAGAAGAAATCAAGAAAACTGACCTCATAAATCCCCTAGTAAAATTGAAGCATGGATTACGGGGATAGTAAAATATTATGTTGGAGAAAAAGTGATATCGTTATTTGGTTTTGAGCACTGTGCTTTAAAACTATCGATTAGGATTGATTCTAATTGGTGAATGGCATGACCGTGTAAGAACGAGGTTAGCAGGGGGTTTGCATATGCATTTATAGCATGCTCAGATGTTTATCTAGTAAAGGATGGGGCAAACCGAAATGGGGGGGGGGGCAGAAGAACAGTTACTAAGAAAATTTAGTGCATAATTCTTAACGATATTGGCATCACAGTGTATTGAGAAACCACTACACTGTGTCGACATGTTGTGGAAAGGAACGGATACTCTGAAAAGAAAGTGTAATCCAGCAACAGAAGCGAAACAGGTAAGAAACGAAACATTTTTATTTCTCTAGCCCCATATATACAATATACATAGGGATAGAGAAGTATTGTATTCCACCCAAAAATTCGATACCGAGATTTCACTGGAAATACATGTTTTAGGATCCCCTGAATCCAAAAAAAAGCATTTCCTGAAAAGGTCCGTGTATGTGTGTGTCCGTGTGTCTGTAAACACGATAACTCTAAAACGAAAAGTAGCTAGAATACCAAACTTGGTATTAAAGTTTAATATCTTCCAGGGATGAGACACGAAGATTTTGAGAAAAATCTCCCCACCCCAAACTACCCTTTACATGGAACTTTTTTTTTAAAAATTTTGATTTTCTTAAAAATGGCTCTAACGATTTTGATTAAAATATCGTATATTGAAGATATTTACCTGACAAATAAAATGCATATCTTCAATTTTCTGGGAATAGCTTCTAAAGACCTGTTCATTCTGGATGAATTTTGCTTAATTTGGCATAACTAGTAAACCGTAAGAGATAGACAAAAAGTTACTTTACAAAAATCGTAGGTCCTGTTAAATTACACAACTTACGTCATATACATTTTTTTTCATGGAGCTTGCCGTTTTCGAGGAATTCATTGTTATTAGTTTCAGTTGTGAAGTATTTATACTTTTCTCAGACGGGAGTTTCCGTTTTCCATTTTTCTACTCCTGGTCAAGAAAAGAAGCGATTTGTAATGACAATCGCATAACGACAGGTTTTAAAACATTTGACTATCGGTTTAGCCTAGTGTATTCCCTTATTTTCTTCCTACTTATAAGGAACTAAGTAATAAGAACATTGTGCTGAATATCTCGATTAGCAAGGTGCAGAAAGAAGAATAATGTCATGTAAGAAGTTTGTAGAACAGCTAGACTAAGTCATGTGAGTGTAATACATCAGATTTTTCATTTAGTTACTTGAATTGTAAGACTCCATCTGTTACACACAAAGTTATTAAGGACAACTGAGGCGTAAAGAATGTTCTAGATGCACACGTGGCAACTTCAGGGATCCATCTATCGGTGACAAAGCTTACTACAGTAAATGTCCCCAACCTATATGTCTTCTAAGTTATTTTCTGGTCAAGGCAGACGGACAAGACTCAGGAGGGGCAGTTTTTGTCTCGCAATTAATTCAATACAATTTTTAAATCGTTGGTAAATGTGGCATCTACCTCCTGGAAAATTGTATGGTCAAAATTTCACTCCTGGTCAAGAGGTGGCGTTAGATGTAAAAGTTGTCAGCAGGCCTTTCTCACCGTAAGTGAACGACCGGGTTGGCCAAGAAAACCAAGAAGAAACATCTATACCCAAATGAAGTTACTCTATTAGTCATATTTCCGACAGTTCACAATCAAGGGCGAGAAAAATGAGCAGCTCTACTATTTAGAACACGACAAGCCTCGTTAACATATTTAAAAGGGCACACAAGAAAATAGTATTTCCTAGATGACTAAATCATGAATGAAAATACATGCAAGATTTGTACACCGAAATTCAATGAAGTTCAAAATTGGATATAGTGCCTTGATTGCAAAAACCGGTTTCATGTGCACTATCATACTGGAAACGAAAATGATCCATGTATCCACGTTTAGACGACGAAAGTGATGGAAACAATTTGCCCCATAATAAGTACCCATTTGCCCCTAGAAGAGAGGTTGTTTATGTAAATATTTTATTAATAAAAATGCTAGATTATAGCAAACTAATAAACAGATATTGTTTACAAAGCAATAAGTTGGCCATGTTTGCAAATTTCTTAAGTGCACACAATAAAAGTAATAAATAACAATTAAACACAGTCAGTATTTTCAAATCTTTAAAAAGTGATTTACATATAAACATAACGATTAAAGTAACGCTGAGAAATAGATTTTGCAACACAACGCTGCTTTCTTTGATTGTATACAGAAAATTAAATGATGAATAGGAATTTCAAGGAAATACGTAGGTGTCATTTTACTTTCTCTATCACATATACACAATATATATAGTAGACTGAGAAGGTATTTATGCCAAGATTGAAAGATTGAATACCGAGATTTCACCTGAGATGCATGTTTTGATATCCGCTGATAAAACGCGCGCGCATGTGGGCAGCATAGTTTAGAAACCGAAAAAAAAATACCAACTCGGTGTTCAAGTTCAGTATATTTCAAGAATGTGACACGAAGAATTTCAGGAAAATCTCCCCAACCCTAACAATCCTTAATATGAAACATTTTTGAAAACTTTGATTTTCTCAAGAGTGGCTCAAACGATTGTTCATTCACAAGTTATTTTAATGACAAACACAATGTATATCATGAATTTTCTGGTAATAGTCCCTGAAGATCTCTTCATTCTTGATGATTTTTATATAACTCGCATACCGCAAATATAAATTTCATTAAAACACACAAGTTACTTCAAGTGCTTTTTTTTTATAAAGTTAAGCATTTCCGAGATATTCCTTGTTATTTTAAACTTCTTAACCCTTTCTCAAGCAGAAAATCAATTTTAGTTTCATCTCTCTCTTCTTTTTTTTTTTTTTTACTCCCGGAATGCAAATTACACATTGTTTTACATTGCTTCACGATAAGCTTTTAAAAGATCTATCTGTCGATTTAACGTAGTGTATTCCCTATTTCCCTTCTACTCACAAGAAAGTAGGCAATAAGGTCAATCATGCTAATCCTTATCTCGAATAGCAATTTTGTAAGGAATGCTTGTCTTTGGAAGAGCAAGAGAAAGTCGTGTCAATGGAACACATAAGTTTTATGATTGACGGTATTTAATGGCTAGAGAAACTAACCACAAAACGATTTCATAAGAGATTCCATTAATAATACCGAGTGGTCGCTTTATGGCCCGGCCAGGATTCAGTATATTCTAATAGCCATGATTAACCTGCTCAAAGCTACGCTAATGTCAATTTCCTGCTTTTGGCTTCCATTCTGTAAAGACTTGAGTTCGTTTAGTTGACCATGAGCACATTTGTATCGCGGAAAGGGTGTGGTAACCGGAGGAAACATTTTGCATTTCTTCCGCCACTGCTAGAATTATCGATCCTTTCTAAAGTACAATAACAATATGACATAAAAGTATAAGTTTTTCAAAGCTGCAACCAAAACAATGAATATCTCAAAAACGATCAAATCCACGAAGAAAATGTGTATAGCATAAATTGTGTGTGCGTTAAATGTGCTCTACATTTTTTGTGTGGTAAGTTTTTGTCTATCTCTTACGGTTTAGCGGTTATGTAAAATTTCGTAAAATTCATCCATAATAAAGTAGATTTCATAGGCTATTCTAGAAAATTATAAAACACATGTTATTTGTCATGTAAATATCTTTAATATACGATATTTTAATCAAAATCGTTAGAGCCATTTTTGAGAAAAACAAAAACTTCGAAAAGTGTTCCATTTAAGGGTAGGTATGGTTGGGGGGGATTTTCCTGAAAATCTTCGTGTCGCATTCTTGGAAGATACCAAACTTAAATACCAAGTTTGGTATTCAACGGTCTTATCGCACACACAGACCTTTTTCCAAAATTTTTTTTGGATTCAGGGGGCCCCAAACATGCATTTCCGGTATCGAATTTTTGGGTGGAATGCAATACCTTCATAGTACGTGAGGGAAAGTAAATATAAATTTCCGCCTTAGGCATTGGGCCAAGTGCCCGAAGATGTGGACTTTTTTTAAAATGTTATTAAGTGATCAGGTTTTCTTGCTATATCCAGTGTCTCTGCACTGGTGTAAACAAGCTTATTGTTCCGTATATTGTTATTCAAATAGCAATGTCTCGCAGATCCTTAAAACGTACTAACCGCTTACTCCATAAATCCAACTAGTGCAACATTTTCGTTTTTGACGAATGACGGGTCAGTGGGCTATTATCACAGAAAAGAAGGTTCTTTTGCATAGCCTTTCAGACTACGTATACAACGTTCATGTCAGAAAAATATATGCAAGATTTTTAACATTAAAAACACCAAAGTATTTAAATCTGAGTATATGAACGTGTTTAGATTATACACAATCAGCATTGTTTGCATTGCTTCCGCACATATCTTTTTACTTTTTCTAGACGCACTATGTACATAGTGTATAGAGGAGGTATTGTATTGTACCCAAAATTTGATACCGAGATTTCATCGGAAATATATGTTTTGAGACCCTCTGAATTAAAAAAAAAATCTGTAGAAAAATGTCCGTTAGTGTGTGTGTGTGTCTGGGGGCAGCATAGCTCAACACGAAAAAACCGTTAAATATCACACTTGGTATTTAAGTTTGTTATCGTCCAAAGATGCGGCACGAAGATTTTCAAAATATCCCCTTCACCCCAAACTACCCTTTACATGGAAAAAATTTGAAATTTTTGATTTTCTTAAAATGGTTTTAATGATTTTGGTTAAAACATCATATATTAAAGATATTTATCTGACGAATAAAATGTATTTCTTGAATTTTCTGGGAATAGCCTCTGAAGACTATTTTAGTCTGGATGAATTTTACGCAATTTTGCATAACTGTTGAATCATAAGAGATGGTCGAAAACTTAAACCACAAAAAATATAGAGCACGTTAAAACACACAATTTATGAGATATATATTTTTTTTCTTGGATTTGGTCGTTTCTGCGATATTCCTTGTCTTTGGTTTCAGCTTTGAAAAACATACTTTTCTCAAACATGAATTTGTCAACTCCTGTCCATACAAAGGAACTTCAGTCACATAGCAACCAGCTTTTGACTGCCACTTTAACCTATAACCCTTATTTCGCTTCTACTAACATGGAAGCAAGGTAAAAATTTCTGCTAATTTTTCTCGATTAGATGAAGTAAATAGAATCATTTGTTGCACAAATGTAGAGAAAGTCATGTGAATTGAATCATCAGATTTTTACTATTCCTTGTCCGTATTATTGTTCTCAATTTGTATTTTTGTAATGATTGGGGCCAAGAAATTCTACCTTACACGTATGAAATCAATTCGACGCATTTTGAATAGGAGGTCAGTAGCTTGTTTATTTTCAATTCATGTAAAATGTTATATAATTATTAATTTGGTGAAAATGAAGATCTGGAACACATAATATTTAAAAGCAAAGGACCTAAAACTTGGAAAAAAGATTACCTCGATCAAACTGTTTTAGGTTAGAAAGTTATATGGCTGTAACTGAAATATTCCATAAATATTGCAAGAAAGTGGGACAACAGCTTAACAAAGATATATACAAATGAACAAATTACGAATATTTAACAAACGAATAACTAAGCCAGTTCTTTGCTCACACTACAGCTTTATAGGAATCGGAAAGAAAAACTGCGAACTCTCCTTGTAGCCCAGTCACCGAGTTGGAGTTGCAATGTGCAAAATTAAAGACATTGGTATGACTGCGCAATTAACAGATGCTCAAATTTAGTTAATTTACCTCTCCTATGTGGAAGGAAAGGAGCAAAAGTACTTTTCGGGAAAAAAGTAGGGGGAATTACTTCAGTTCATGACGATAAAGGGCAAATGATGCATTGGTTACACAATAATGGTAGCAGAGATGTAGGTATTGTTGATATCGGGAAAGAAGATGTCGGTGCTGCAAACAAAACTCACCCTAGTGTAGTGAGACAGCAATATCATTAATCTCAGACTCATTATTTCTCCAAGAGCATTGGCTCCGTCAGCAAATGGTGTGGGTCCTGTTTAATTCGACCGCCCCAGTGTTTGCACCGCTCATCTATCACCGTCTCTTTAGTGCTCAGTTTGGACCCAGACCTTGCCTGCTGCATCTGCCTCCCACTACATCTGTCTTCCATTTCAAGCTTGACACATGCACCGCGATTTAAAAAGGCCGTAAATGATGCTTTTGTTGAGGTTTACCCAAGAATCCTTACAAACAACCACTTTTTAGTGCGGTGTCGCGACTGAGATGTGCAAGGTCAACAAATGTGGTGCCTCCAGAGACATAAAATGTCTACATGCATTTCTTTTCTTGCTCTTTAGCTGATACTCTATACATCAGCGTTTTTTTTTTTATTTACATACTTCATACATTGTTTTCATATTCATACATTTTATTTTAACAGTATACTTAGAGCACATTTTTTCTTCTGTTTAGAAAGAAAATATTTCCAGTGTGAGCTTCAAACACTTCACAGACTGCTGACACAATTTTTGATGGCATATCAATCATTCGGAATGATAGATGACAATGAACATTGTTGCAGTCGCTATTTAATTTATATAAAAAGTAACCAGAGAACAATGGATTTCTTTTTAGATATTTCTGATATATAATAGCAATAGAGTTTGTGTGTGTGATGTCAGGAGAGTGCAACACTGCAACCATCGGCTTATTGTCCGCCAGACCACAAGAGGATAGATGAAATGAGAATAATTTCAAAGGACGGTCGAAACCGTACATCCGGGGGAGCCACCGTGAAGGGTTCCTAACATCTTCCAAGCAGGAAGCTCTAGGAGCCCGAGCCTCAGATCTGTCCAAACTTCTTGGGCCTGTAGACAAGTTCCAACGCCAGATCGCAGTCACCAACACAGAAGGGCATCATCACTGCTGTCCTCACCGACTCTTAAAACCCTGAAAGGCTCCGGTTGGATAGAGAGGAGATTAAATCAAGGGGCAGGAAGTTCCGGGGAATGAAGAAACTTCCCAAGCATTTGTCTAGTGACCCGAGAACATCACTGAAAAAACCCATGGGTCAGAGAAATCAACGGCAGTAATCGACCGTACGACTTCACGAGTCCCAGTCGCAGACAAAGCGGCTGAGCCACCTGGTTTGGTGATCACAATAATAAATTAATAATAATAATAATAATAATAATAATAATAATAATAAAAATAGCAATAACAAAGTAATAATAGTAATAATACTAATAATAATAGTAATAATAATATTATAATAATAATAATAATACATTATAGACAGTTCGTTACTGTACTTTTTACAGATGTAATTTCTAGTTAAGACGAAGATTACAGAAGTTTTTTTTTTACAAATTAAGTAAAATAATACACTTAAAAATGTCCCACAAAAAGCTGAAGTCCTGGAAGAATTGTGGTTCCGTTTAAATTCAAAGCAATGTTTTTGATATGCACCAGATTGGGATATTGTGTCATAATACGTGTTATTTTAGGCGAAATTTGTTAGCTGTATTACACGGCTGCTTGTAAGGAATATCAACATTTTCGGTTTTTAAGTTATATTAATATCAAAATGCTAATACCAATCATAAGTTTCAAGTAAACGAAAATTAACTATTTTTTATTAATTAAATATCATTAGCAATATGAATAAAAGAAAAATCTAAATACAATTACTTACACAATATTTTGCATATACTGAATTAGCTAGTATTTTAATCAAAAATAAATGCACTTATTCCTGCAAAAGATAGCAAATGTAACATTAAAAGCTCTTACAATAGATTCCACGAGAATCAGAACTAGAAAACGTTATGCCAGAATTGTGACATTTTTATTAGAAGCAGTCGAGCAACTCCTTTTAACAACTGAAGATGATCCCGAACGAAAATATTTACCTCGTATATAAGTAGTAGGTAGAAACGGTGTCCCAAAAATTCGATATCGAGATGTCAATGCCCATGCTTTGAGGAACCCTGGAACAAGTGCATTTATGTTTAGTATCTTCCAAGGGTGTGACACAAGATTTTAAAGAAAATTCCCCAACTCCAACTACACTTTACATGCAATATTATTTGAAACTTTTATTTTCTAAAAAATAGCATTAGCCATTTTGATTCACATACCACAGATTAAAGATATTTACATTATAAATAAAATGCATTTATTACATTTTTAGGGAATAGATTATATAGTTAGTCTCATTCACAAGTTATTATATTGTAAATGATATACAAAATCTAGGCGTTTTTAAAACACGGAATAAATTTCAATTGAATTTTTATGGCCCTTAAGAGTTCATTTTTTCAATTAACCATCACCTTTTTACTTTCTCTATAGGAACTATGTACACAGTGTATAGAGACGGTGTTGTACTGTACCCAAAAATTCGATACCGAGATTTCACCGGAAATACATGTTTTGAGACTCCCTGAATCCAAAAAAAAAAAAAGCATTTTTAGTGTGTGTATGTGCAGCATAGCGCAAAAACGAAAGGACCGTTAAAGCCCAAACTTGGTATTTAAATTTGGTATCTTCCAAGGATGCGACACGAAGATTTTCATGAAAATCCGCCCACCCCAAACTACCCTTTACATGGAACTGTTTTCAAGAATTTTGATTTTCTTAAAAATGGCTCTAACGATTTCGATTAAAATATCGTATTAAAAGATATTTACCTGAAAAATAAAATGTATATCTTGAATTTTCTGTGAATAGCCCCTGAAGACCACTTTATTCTGGATGAATTTTACGGAATTGTTCATAACTGCTAAACCGTAAGAGATGGACAAGAACTTACTCCACAGAAAATGTAGCTTGCAATAAAACCACAATTTATGTCATATAAAATGTTTTCGTGGGGTTGATCATTTTTAAGATATTCTTGGTTTTTCATTTGTGCTTTGAAAAATATACTTTTCTCATACAGACATTTGCTAACTCCACAAACAAAGGAACTTTGTTACATAGTTACCTAGTTACATAGCAACCAGCTATTGGCTATCATTTTAATCTATATTACTCCCTCATTTCGCTTCTATTTACAAGGAAGCAAATAATAAGACTATTTCAGCTAACGTTTCTCGATTAGCATGAAGTAAATAGAAGCATAAGCTGTTTAACTACAGTTTGTAGCAGAGATGTAGAGAAAGTTATGAGAAGGAACACATCAGTTCCTGTCATTTTTAGTCCTGTCAATTTTCATTTTTTTTATCGCGGTTACATGGAAAGAGGAAATTTTTAAGGCCAATATATTGTAAAGATTTTAAAAATTCTACAATTGCCTTTCTCTTGTTTGTTGAACCAAATGTGAAATGTAGCTATTTATGCAAAGATTTATCTCGATTAAAACCAAGTATGCAAAGGTTTATCTCGACTATAGAGGCATTAATACATTATAGAAGGTAGAGAAAGTAATGCGAATGTAACACATGACTGGTTCTTGTGCAACTGTAATGCCATCCTTGTATCGGAGATTCCATTGCACCAAAACCGAAAAAATCTGTTTCTTGTTATTGTTTGAGCAATTGCGGTCTTTGCCGGTGATGAGCAGCCGGGGTTCCAGCACTACTGCTGCTGCGTGCGCGCGAACACTCTGATTTGCCCGAGCCGAGTTCTAGCAGCCTAAGGTAGAAGGTGCGATGTGTTGAATAGTAGCCCATTTTGAGAATCTACCACTAACTTTACATTTTGCTAAGTTAACCGTTATTATTCCAGTGCTGTGCCCTTATACTATGCTTAACGATTAAAAAAAAACACCTAGTGGTTATGCACAACGACGATCGTTGCGGTAGACAAGTCTGCGTTTAGTATAATGTTATATCGTGCTAAGATTAATGCGGTATTATACCATGTGTTTTGATAATTTTCATTGTAACACGGTATTTTTCAGGCCTAGTTTAGTCTAGAAATGTCATGTTAAAACAAAAACTTTTAACGCAATAAACAACTTTAAATATATATCTATGTTTCAATACTCCATATCTAAAATCAGGAACTTAAAATGAATAAACAAACAAATGTGCTGCACCATTAACAGCTGAAACAGGGTGCTATTCATAATTCACCCCCGCCACCCATAAAAGAAAGAAAGCAAGATAGCTTACGAAGGTGGTCTGAAAAGTTCTCCACCTCACCCAGAGATCGCGGCACTACTTGCAGGATTTTTGTTGTTTACGTTGGTACACATGTTAATAAACTCTATGTAAAATTACAAGTCATTCCAGCAATAGTTGACTGTAGGTAGTTATTTGAAGCAGTGGAAGTGCGCATTGCTTTGAGAATGGAGAAATTCGAGTATCGTGATGTGATAAAATTCTTCGTAAAAGAAGGTTTAACACCTACGGAGATTCATTTCCGGATTATAGTATTCACCTTCAGTTTCCACTGAGAAGAAATGGGTGGCCGATTTTAAACGTGGCCGTGAAAGCGTTCAAGATGATCCACGCGAAGAACGTCCAAAAACTAACCACACCGAAAATCATTGTAAAAGTGCACGACATGATTTTGAAAGATCGGCGTACAAAGGTGCATGAAATCACTAATGGTCTTGGAATTTCAAAGGGGACGTATTGGTCACATTGCATCAGGAATTAAACATGAAAAAGTTTTGCACAAGATGGGTACCGCGTATCCTCACTGTGGATAACAAACGCATTCGCACGAAGCATTTTCAGAAGAACAAAAGTAACTTTTTGCGCCCATACGTCACATGAAACATGCATTCACCATAATACACACGAACCCAAGCAGCAGTCGAGGCAGTGGACAGTAACTTGTTCTTCAGCTCCAAAAATGGAGAGGATGGTGCCATCGGTGGGAAAGATCATGACGTTAGTGTTTTGGGATGCCAAAAGAATTTTGTTGATTAACTATCTCGAAAAAGATGAAACCATTAGAAGAATACTACTGGAGAATACTACTCTCAACGTCTAATAAACTGAATGCAAGCATTTGTTGAAAAAGAAAAAAAAAAATTCGTTTTCCATCAGGACAATGCACCTGGCCTCAAAATGTTTTGGCAGTGGGGAAATTTAGAGATCTGCATTATAAAGTGCTGGAACACCAACATTATTCCCCAGATTTGGCTCCCTCGGACTTCAAGCTGTTTCCAAAACTGAAGAAATTTCTCGCTGGTAGGCGCTTTTCGTCTAATGAAGAAGCAATTGAGGCTGTAAATGGGTACTTTACAGCACTTCTAGAGAGGGGATAATGGCATTGGAACACCGCTGGACAAAATGTATTGATTTTAGAGGAGATTATGCTGAGCAATAAAACTACTTTGAAAGCATGAATTGTCGTTTTTCTTTATCAGGCCGAGAACTTTTCAGACCACCCTAGTAGAGACTACACATATAAGAAGTACCGCAGGAATCAGATTCCTGTATGCAAAAGGCGAAGGCGATGGGAGTATTGGAAAATAATATACTTATACCTACTAATAATTTAATAAATTACAAGAAACCATTATAGGAACGTATATATGGAAGAAAATGACAGAATATACAATTCCACAAATAGTGCCCAATTTTAAGCATGCAGCAGAAATTACGGAAACCTGCAGAGAGCATAGGTTTCCTCAGACTGTTAAGCTTCTGCATGAATTTTGACGAGTAAGGGGTATGTAATCTCTGAAGTTCACTCCACATTTAGTCGCAAGCAGCACGTACTCTCCGAAAGAGAAAACGAAACAGAGGCAAGAGCAGTAATCTCACCAGTCGTGAGCGGACAGTGAGTGCACAATTTATAGTGTACCCTGTGAATCCTCGTAGCGCTTTTAACTGTAGTAACCCCTTAAACAATACCCCTCTGCTTCTCTAGTGTTTGTGTGCATTGTGTGTGTATTTTCCCCATATGCGTTGAAGATTCGAGAACATTTTCCATCTCACACCTAAGTTTTTGTGATAGATTTTTCATAACCTCAAAAATGTGTCTGCAATTTATATTAAATAGCATACATATATATTAAACATCTGCATAAATAACATGTATACCTGGAATTTTCTGCGAATAGCTCATGAAGTCTTCTGTAGCCTCAATGAAGTCTTGAATTAACTCTTTTGTACTTGATAAACCACACGAATTAGACAAAAACCTACACAAAATTAATAAAGACAAGAAAACGGAAAGTATTGCAGAACTCGTTAAAACACAATTTATGTGAAATGTTTGTAGCATTAATAAGCATTTACGATATATCCCTCGATTCCTTGCTGTTGATTTGCAGTATGCAATACTTTTTTACGATCTCGTTCAAAGAGCCAACATATAGTGATCCGGATTCAAAGAATTCACTATTGCTTTAGTTTTCTGTATTGCTCTTGTACCTAAAAGGATTGTGCAAGATGTAAAGTTTTATCTTATTTAACATGAAGTAGGCAAAGTTTCATATTTATAAGAATATTTTATAGAATACAAAAATGAATGATGCACAAAACTTTTTTGATTTAACCGTTTCTACCTTGAGCTATTAGTGAATGAATATGGTTTTTTATATTATTCTGTTTTAGTAGCCATTTTTCGTATTCAGACCCAGATATATAAATTTACTAAAATGTATTTATAAGCCAATTAAGTACGCAATTATGGATACTGTAGCAAAGAGGTTCTTCACCTGAGTGTTTTTTTCTTTCAAATTTGATAAAGAGGAAAGAGAAAAAATGTGTTACACTCAAATGACTTTCTCTAGCTGCTCTGCAAACTTGTTACAAAAGTTTCTTCTTTCTACAACATACTAATCGAGTGGTTAGACTTAACTCTCACCAAGACGGCCGCTGGGTTCACTCCCAGGCGACCACATGAGAGATGTGTGATGGACAAAGTGGCACTAGAGCGAGTTTTCTCCGGGTTCTCCGGTTTTCCCACCTGTACTCTCCACCGATGCGCCTTTATTCCATGTTTCATTAGTGTTATCTACTGCGATGCCTATTTAATAAAAGCAGGCGTTTAACATAAAACAAAAACAAAAAATAACTGTTTTAACGATACCAGACGTCAATTGTTGAAAGGGATAGTATCGATTATTCTTGTATTTCAATCGAAGTTTAACTACCGCAAGTTTAGAAAAAATAAAAATGTCGGGTAAGAGTGACAGTGAGATGGAACTACACCACCGGAAATTTCACAAAGCACACGATGTAACTAATAACTTATTGCCACAAAAATCAAGAACATGTCGAAAAATTTTATGTACAAGCATGGATTGGGGAAAACAAAAATGTCTAACCTCATGTTCTGAAAATGTATTTCTGGTGCAGTTCGAAGAACCGTCGTAAAACTTAGGATACATGGTCGACTTGACTATAATGTAAATTATGAAGCTCGCTTCACTCAATTTCAGAAACATACTCTTGTTGCATAATTATGTTATTTGGTAAGCTCACAAAAATGCATTCTTCTTTATAGTTATATTAGAACAATTTTGCTTCCTTTTGCCTAACGTAGATTTCTGTATTAATAGAAGGAGATAGTTGTTGCATCATCGGTTTCATCTGCTCTGGTCTTTGCGATGCCGAAGATGCGATCACGAGAGGCGGAAATCAGCTCCAAAATGTGCTCCACCATTAACAGAAATGACAGTTACAAATTACCGCAGTTGTGAGGAATACACGTAGCATTTGTATCTCTTTAATTGTCAAGAATCATGATCGTGATTGATTTATGCTACCGCCAATGCAACATATATAAATCACGCACAAAAGGAAAGAAAATTCTTTGTTCAATAGTACATATGTAGATACAGGGTATGTCAAATGATGCAAAAACGATTCGTTGCAAACTCAGCTGTTCGCCGGGAGAGATCACTCAGCATCGTTTTGTTTGGGTTTGGATCTTCACAATTAAATGTGATTGTAAAATACAGCGGTCGTAAAAGTAGAAATTTGGACCACTTTTGGACCATACAAGAGAACACAAGCTGTGTGCTGTGCGTTTTTGGCTTTCCAAATAGACGTTCTAGTTCGATTTCGATCAGCGAAAAGGAAATTACTTTCTCTACAATGCACAATAACCTAGTTGCAGAAGGTGTTGCATTCCACCCAAAAATCCCATACCGAGATTTATTCTGAAATACACCCGAAAATCCTCGGGTTGGCCTTTCTGACGATGCGTTTTTTGTAGTTTTCACAATTGATTAGGCCAACGGTGGGGTGGTTTCTCTTCTACCACAAATTTCCATTCCCTCATTTGCTACAATTTCACTTTCTGTTCCATGTAGGCTTAGATTATTTAAATTATTTGTTTGGTTACGACACTCTCAGGTGCTGGGATCGTATCTACCATATGGCTGTCGTTTTAATTGCATCTAAAAACTATGGATTGGACCGTGTTTGAACTCCCGATCTTGGGTTCAGAAGGCCAGCACCTAACCAACTGAGACATCCAGGCCGAGTAAGTAGACTTCAAGACTGTGCATTGTTGATCGGTGTCGGAAAGATGTCGCAGATGCTCGCTCTTAGAAAGGATTTTACCAGGCCTGCAAGATAATGTTCTCTGCCATTTGGAATGCACTTGACCAAATACTGACTTGATAAAATATTGTTGATTATTTAAGTATATAAAATATTCTGTGGACATTCTGGCTAGAGATTTTTCACAATTCGCCAATTTAAAATCCCAATATGTTTAAATCCATCCATGCACTACCTTTTGCAGTTTGATATTTTTAGCGCATTAAGTTTATCTCTTACTTGTGCTCATGCAAATTTACATAAACTCAAGTGAGCTATCTAAATCAGTGTAGACTTTATGATTAATTAATATCGAAAAGCAACAAATATTTTAATGCTAACATAATAAAACAAATCTTATATATCCACAACTAATAACTTCAACTTTAATCAAATATACACATTTGTTTTCACTTAAGTATAAAAAGGTCTCGATGTCATGCTTCTTTGAAACTTTGAACGTTACTGAAAATGTGTATTCTTTTAGCGAATTAAACATATTCAAATGCATTATCAGAGAAAATATTTGAAGCAAAGCTTTTTGTTTTGTAGTCACTTCTTTGCTCGTATTTATTTTGCCAATTTTCAATTTTTTTTCAATTAAACATATAGAAAACTCGGTCCTAATGAATCCTAAGCAGCAAATAACAAAATATTAGCTTGCAAATTACCGGAGTTGCAGCGTATTTATAAAACAAAATAATAAACCTTTTATAATTAAAGTCAAAGGAAGTTAAACTTAAATTTTATAAGTTATGGTAGTACCAGTACTGATATAAGAGAGTTTTGGGCACCAAATTGAAAAAAAAGAAACTAAAAACAAGCTTCATAAATGACATGTATAAGAGGAGGTAAAATATGCGTATCATTAGACGATAAAAATACTTTATGTATCTGAATTATGCTGTCCACAGATGCACACACATACCTTTCACTAGAATGTTTTTTTGGGATTCAGGAGTCCTCAAAACACGATTTTTTTTAAATCTCGGTATCTAATATTGGGGTGGAATACAGTACCTTCTCTATGTACATTTTGCATACGTAACAGAGAAAAGTAAAAAAATCTGCCGTATCCCATCAAATGACTTTCTCTAACTGTTCTGTAAAGTAACTTCTTACAAAAGATTATTCTTCTTGCTACTCCATGCTAATGAGATAAACATTAGCAGAATGTTCTTATTACTTGCTTCCGTATAAGTAGAAGGAGACTAAGGGGATACACGTTGTTAAAGCGATATTTAAATGTTTCAAGAGCCTATGTCATTGATATTAGATTCTTTATATGACCAGGAGAAAAACAAAAGAAACACAGAGGACTTCCTGTTTGAGAAAAGCACAAGTACTTTATAATGAAATCAATAAAAATAAATATCTCGGAAACGATTGGCTCAATAACAAATATGTAAAGGATAGAAATTTTGTGCTTTCCGGAGGTACATTTTTGGGAAGTAAACTTTTATTTTTGGGAAGTAAACAGCGTATTTTACCAGTCGTGCAAAAATCATTCATTCATTTAGAGACTGTTTCCTGAAAATTCAAGCCACACATTTTTACTTTCTCTACACATCTATGTACATAGTGTATGGAGAAGCTATTGTAATGTACCAAAAATTCGATACCGAGATTTTAACGGGAATATATGTTTTAGGACCCCCAGAATCCAACAATAGCATATTCAGAAAAATTTCCGTGTGTGTGTGTGTGTGTGTGTGTGTGTGTGTGTGTGTGTGGGAAGGGGGGCGAAGCAGCATAGCTCGAAAACGAAAAGTCCGTTAAATACCAAACTTAGTATTTAAGTTCAGTATTTCCAAGAAAACAACACGAGTATTTTCAAGAAAAGCCGAGATACGCTTTACAGGGAAAAAATTCAAAATTTTTTATTTTCTCAAAATTACTCTAACGATTACAATATCCTATATTTAAGATATTTATGTGACAAATAAAATGTACATTTTGAATTTTCTGCGAATAGCCTCTGAAGACATGTTTATTCTGGATGAATTTTGCATAACTAGTAAACCGTAAGAGATAGATGAGAGACAAAGATTTTCAAGCAAATCCTCCCACATCCAACTACACTTTACATGGACCTTTTTTTTAATTTTTTTATTTTCTCAAAAATGGCTCTTACGATTTTGATTAAAATCTCTTATATTTAAGATATTTGCATGCCAAATAAAACGTTTATCTTAAATTTTCTGGTAATAGCCTCTAAGGATCTCTTTATTTTGGAGAATTTTGCATAACTGGTAAACAGTAAGAGATAGACAAAAACTTATACAAAAAATGTAGCTCTCAATAAAATGCACAATTTATGTCATATACATTTTTTTCGTGGAGTTGGCCCTTTTGGAGGTATTCCTGTTTGTTGATTTGAATTTTAAAATACTTGTAATTTCTCAGACGTGAATTTGTCAACTGCTTTCCATACCGACAAAGGTACTTCAATCATATAGCAACAAGCTTTTAAAGGAGTTTGCTCTCGATTTAGCCTATGGCACTGCTACTTACAAGGAAATAATAAGACGCTTTGTGTTATTTTTTCTAGATTAGCATTAGTAAATAGAAGAATAAGCTTATTAAAAATAATTTGTTACAGAAATGTAGAGAAAGTAATGTGAATGGAACACATCATATTTTTTGTGACATTCAGCAACATAGGTAACGTCATTTATCTCTATAATTATTGATCGTATATACTCAAAGGATTACTAAACCCTTGTGTTTTTTCAGTTCTTAAATATTTATTTGTTTTAAGTGTTCATTTGTTGCGAATCATGGTGATTAATACTGTGATTAACAGTAGGAGCAAGATGCGAGGAGATATAACCTCGTGACATCATAGTAGATATTCTGCCTAGGGACATTTTTTTTTATAATGTTCAACGTCCGCTTTTACTACAAATAATAGCACAGGCGATGACATAGGCAATAAACATGAAATTATAATGGAGCGCCGGTGGAATGCAATGGTGAAGAATTCGTAGAACCCGAAGAATACCAGCCTCTGCGGCGCTTTGTCCACCACAAATCCAACATACGGTCGCTTGGAATCGAGCCCGGGCCGTCTAGGTAAAAGATGAATGGTCTAACCTACCGGTTCCCAACCGGTGTGCCCCGGCACCCTAGGGTGCCGTGTGATTGGCTAAGGGGTGCCGCCAGATATTGAGATAAAAAAAAAATACCTTCTACTGAAGCCTTAAGTCTTGTAAGGTCTTGAAATAAAATAAGTCAAATCAATTACTCTCATTCACGGAAGTTGCTGATAGTGGTCGATTCATTTCAATAATTCAGTTATACTAGTATCCCAAAGATGGCATTACAGCTATACCCTGCCGAACATTCCCGAGACTACTAGCTTCCTCACGAACATTCCCGAGACTTCGACAGATGAATATATAAAAGTGTACACCACTTGGCGCTTTCAGTTGTCTTCCTCGCGTTGATTCACAGTGTTTAGCTATGGATAAGTTCATTGTTAAACGTGAACGTCGGGACAGTGAAAGTGAACAGTCGGCTCCTACTGCTTGCTTTAAGAAGCCAAATCTTACAGTTTCTCCCGGACCGTCGAATTCGCCACATAAAGAAGACAAACGAAAGAAAAGAACATACCAGTACAGTTACTTAGCGTATGGATTTAAGTGGAATAACAACGAGGAAAACCCTATCCCTGTGTGTTTAGTTTGTGGTGAATCACTTAGCAACGAGGCCATGGTACCTAGCAAACTGAAGCGGCATCTTACAACAAAGCATCCTAGTGTGTCACAGAAAAGTGTAATGTATTTTTCACATATATTAGAAGGGCAGAAGAAAACAGCTGTGCGAATGGTAAAGAGAATGACCATAGGTGATACTGCTCTTGAAGCCTCATTTAAAGTAGTAGAACTGATAGCTAAAAAAAAGAAACGTCATACTCTTGGAGAGGAAATCATTGGCCCTGCATGTCAATTTATAGTTTCAACAATACTTGGCGAAGGAGCAGCTAATCAGATTTCGAAAGTTCCTCTGTCCAACAACACAATCAGCCGCAGGATATCTGAAATATCATGCAATATCAACGAACAAGTCACGGAGAAAATAAAAACTTATAGAACATTTGCTTTGCAAGTAGATGAGTGTCCCGATATTGGTGACAAACCGCAACTCCTTGGTTTTATCAGATATATTGATGAAAAAGATATTAGTGAACAGTTTCTGTTCTGTAGGCCGCTGGAGACTACAACCACTATTAATTCCTATCTCAATGACCATGATCTTTCATGGAAAGACTGTTGTGGTATATGTACAGATGGTGCACCATCTATGTCTGGGAAAATTAAAGGTTTTACTGCCAGAGCTCTCAATGAAAATCCATCCATTATTATAACTCACTGTTTTCTGCATAGAGAGGCATTAGTCGTGAAAGCGTGTAATGAAGATTTTGCTGAAGTGTTTAACAAAGTTGTGAAAATGGTGAACTATATGAAGTCTCGACCTTTAAAGTGCAGAATTTTTGAACAGTTATGTCGCGCAACGGATGCAGCTCAAACCTCTTTGTTACTTCACACAGAAGCAAGGTGGTTGTCGCGGGGTCGTGTATTGAACCGGTTTCACGAACTTAAAGAACAGCTAAAAAGTTTTTTTAAGGATGAAAGTCAAGATACATTTCATGAGCTCTTACTAAGTGATTCTTGGTGTTTTGAACTGTCGTATCTGGCAGATATTTTTCATAAGCTGAATGAACTGAATGTTTCGATGCAGGGTCGACATGAAATAATAATCTCCTCAACCAATAAAATGAAAGGTTTTAAAAGAAAACTTAGTTCTTGGAAGTCTGCAGTTCAAAAAGGAGATTTGTCGAACTTTCCATCTCTTCTTAATGTGGCAGGAGATAAAGATCTGGGTAAACTGAAAGACCGCATTTGTGATCACTTATCAAGATTGCAAGATGTAATAGATGCGTACTTTCCAACTATTTCCACTACGAATCTCGACTGGGTTGTCTCACCATTGGATTTCGTAGATAGTGCAGAGGAAATAGATTTCACTACTTGCGAACGAGATGAATTTATTGATCTTTGCGCTGATTCCATACTCAAAGGTAAGTTCACCAAGAGTGAGGCGTCGGTGGCTAGTTTTTGGCTTCAACGGAGAGAGGAGTACCCTAACCTAATGAAGAAAGCAATTAACGCACTTTTGCTCTTCTCTGCTATGGTGACAATAAAATGCAAAGCAAGAAATAGACTGAATAACCTTGAGGATGATTTGCGTGTTTCACTGTCAACTGTAAGACCCGACATCACATATCTGTGCTCTAAGCATCAATCACAAGTTTCACATTAATCATTAATCGAACAAAATTTATTGATGTATTTTTACTCAGTGATTGTAGTTATGTTATAGTGTACGTTATTATTATATAATATTTCAATAAATTAACATATATAGCTTAATTTTCTTTTAATTCAAGGAAGGGTGCCCCTGTTTAATGTTATTCCCAAGGATGCTGTGAACTTCAAAAGGTTGGGAAACACTGGTCTAACCACTCGTCCACGGCGCGGCCAGTCTTAGTATATGTATCGCTATGTATATTTTGTTTTTTTTACTTTCTCTATACACACTATCTACATAGTATTGCACTCCACCAAAAAAATCGATACCGAGATTTCACCGGAAATATATGTTTTAGGGTCCCCTGTGTCCAAAAAAGGTATTTCAGAAAAAGGTCCGTGTGTCCGTGTGTGTGTGTCCGTGTGTCTGTGAACACGATAACTCAAAAACGAAAAGTCAGCAAAATACCAAACTTGGTATTTAAGTTTAATATCTTCCAGGGATGCGACACGAAGATTTTGAGAGAAATCCCCCACCCCAAATTACCCTTTAAATAGAACTTTTTTCGAAAATTTTGACTTTCTAAAAAATGGCTCTAACGATTTTGATTAAAATATTGTATATTCAAGTCATTTTCCTGACAAATTAAATGTATATTTTGAATTTTCTAGGAATAACCTCTGAAGACCACTTTATTCTGGATGAATTTTTCATAACTACTAAACCGTAAGAGATAGACAAAAATTTAACCCACAAAAAATGTAGAGCACGTTGAAACACACAATTTGTGTTATATGCATTTTTTTCGTGGAGTTGACCGTTTTTGAGATATTCCTTTTTCTTGGTTTCAGCTTTGAAAAACTTACTTTTCTCATACAGGAATTTGTCAACTTCTGTCCATACAAACAAAGGAACGTCAGTCACAAAGCAACCAGCTTTTGGCTTTCACTTTAACCTATAGTACACCCTTATTTCGCTTCTACTTACAATAAAGCAAGAAATAAGACTATTTCTGCTAATTTTTCTCGATTAGCATGAAATAAATAAAAGATAAGCTTATTAGCAATAATCATTGACAGAGATATAGAGAAAGTCATGTGTATGGAACACATTAGATTTCTTTTGGTAGTGTTTAACACCTGGTTTTACTACAAATGGAATCGCAAGTGCTGACACTGATGACACACGAAATTAAAATGGAGCACCGGTGGAATGCAATGGCGGGAGAAACCAGAGAACCCGACGAAAACCCATCCCTGCGCCGCTTTGTCCACCACAAATACATGCGGTCACTTGAGAAGCATGAATTGCCATGTGGGTTAGCATATTTATTAGTGGAGTTCAATACAAAACTGGAGATTGGAGATGCACATTGACTCGATCTTCAATATATAGGGAGCAAAGTAATTAATATAAATAAAATGTTAGTTCATAGCAAATGTACTTAGGAGCAAAAACACTTGTGCATTATAACAAGTGTGTGGTTATTTTCGACAATGAAAGATTCTCTGTTCTCTGTCTGGTTGTTGCTTTTAGCGTTTGATTGGTGCTGACAGCCTTTGCCAGTGTTTCTTGTCAGCTGCTGAGAATTGGAAGGCATAAGACATCCAGGTAGAACTGCGAAGTCTTGTATATACGTGCTTTATAATAGGCTGACGTTCACAATATGTAATAATTCCAACTGCTTAGTTGGGAGTTAAAAACAACAGGTAATTGTATTCTTTATAAAAAGAATGATCATCAATACATGCTTATCCAAAAATCTGAGGTGTTCCATTTACATGACTTTCTCTACATCTCTGCAACAAACTATTGTTAAAAAGCTTATGCTTCTATTTACTTCATGCTAATCGAGAAACCATTTGCAGAAAGAGTATTATTAATTAATTCCTTCCATGTAAGTAGAAGCGATATAAGGGAGTATCATAGGTTAAAGTGATAGTCAAAAGCTGGCTGCTATGTGACTGAAGTTCCTTTGTATGGACAGGAGTTGACAAATTCCTATATGAGAAAAGTATGCCCTTTAAACCTGAAACAAATAACAAGGAATATCTCAGTAATGGTCCACTTCATGAAACAAAATGTATATGACATAAATTGCGTGTTT
The DNA here is from genome assembly GCA_030762935.1 of Hymenopus coronatus. Classification (NCBI taxonomy): domain Eukaryota; kingdom Metazoa; phylum Arthropoda; class Insecta; order Mantodea; family Hymenopodidae; genus Hymenopus; species Hymenopus coronatus. Next base: position 136,456,019 of record CM060882.1, read on the forward strand.
TAACGTAATCTATATTTTTTGTCTAGTGAGCTTTTGTCTTTTCCGGTTTACCAGTTACGCAAAATTCAGCAAAATTCGTTCAGAATAAAGAGGTGTTTAGAGGTTATTCCCAGAAAATTCAAGATATACATGTTATTTGTTAGGTAAATATCCTTAATATAAGATATTTTAACCAAAACCTTCATGTCGCATCCCTGGAAGATACTAAACTTAAATACCATTTTGCATGTTAACAACTTTTCGTTTTTGTATTATCGTGTTCACAGACACATGCACACGTGGACCATTTTCTGAAAACTTTTTTTTTTTTTATACAAGGGACCCTAAAACATATATTTCCTGTGAAATCTCGGTATCAAGTTTTTGGCTGGAGTTCTCTATACACTATGTACACAGTGCGTGCAGAGAAAGTAAAAATACATTAGAAGTGTCTTGCGTCAAGATGAACTTTGAACTTATAGGTGTACAGCCTGCTCTGCGTAAATTTATTTATTTATTTATTTATTTATTTATTTGTCTATCCTGGATACCAGACAATATATTAAATGCAATACAGCAGTGCTAAAAAGAAAAAAAAAATCTAATGCAACTGAATAAAACAAATATAAAAAGATGCAATATATATACTGAAATGAAAAGAAAAAGATGTAAACAAAATTATTTTAAGTGGAATATTTATGTAGGTTGAAAAGCTTATTAGTCATGTTTATAATTGAGATGCATATTACTTGCCAGTACATAAAATATTAGTAAATATAAATGATTATATATTTAAGCCCTAATTTTCTTAAGGAGCAGTATAACGTTCTGGCATATATAAATTGGAAGTTATTCTTGTGCACATTAATAAGTCGTAGGCAAAACTTAGGAATTATTTGAGATCCAAGACTTCTTTTAAAAACTGCTTCAGCAGTCAATTTAGTTTCCAATTCTGGCCGCGTATGGTAAGTATATTTCTGCCCTTTTAAATATACTGCTACCAGTTCTCGAGATTGTACCCAAGTTGAGTTACTTTGGCGAAATTAATACCTGAAGGACTTTGGTAGCACTGACTTTTCGTGTAATATAATTCGACATCTTCCAACCGAATCTTTGTGTTATATTTGATACCTAATAAAGAGAATTTTATAAATCATATAAGATCTTATGTGACTGTATGTTAGAGCGTTGAGATATTAATCTGCTTCCAGGGTATGGTGCAAATTCAACATATAATCTCTAATTTAAAATAGGAGGTATTTGTCCATGTTAATTAAAACTAATTTCAATAGTATGTTCCAATTCACATGACTAACAAATTATTGTTAAAATAACCATATTCTTCTATCTACTATATAGTAATCGAGAGAAAAATTAGCAGAAATTGTATTTGCACAGCTGTAATTACTTGCTTCCTTGTAAGTCGAAGGAAAATGAGGGAATACACTATTCTAAAACGATTGTAAAATTTTCTAAAACCCTGTTGTCATATGCATGAAATATGTTTCTATGCAGGGCCAGGAGTTTACAACTTTTCGTATGAAAAAAGTTTAAAAGCATTTTAAATCTGAAACAAATAACACGGAATATCTCAGAAATGGTCAACTCCACGAAAAACATATGACATAAATTGTGTGTTTTAATGTGATCTACATTTTTTGCAGTAGGTTTTTATCTAGCTCTTGCAGTTTACCAGTTACGTAAAATTTAGCAAAATGTGTTCAGAATAAAGAGGTCTTTAGAGGCTATCCCCATCAAATTCAAGATATACATTTTATTTGCCATATAAATGTCTTTAAAATACGGTATTTTAATCAAAATCGTTACAGCCATTTTTGAGAAAATCAAAATTGTCGAACTTTTTTTAATGTCGAGAGTAGTTTGGGGTGGGGGGGGGACGTCTCTCAACATCTTCGTGTCGTATCCCTGGAAGATACATATTAAAATTAAATACCAAGTTCGGTATTCTACCGCCCTTTCGTTTTTGAGTTATGTTTACAGCTACACGGACACACACACGAACCTTTTTGTACCCAAAAATTCGATACCGAAATTTCATCGGAAATATATGTTTTGAGACCCCCTGAATCCAAAAAAAGAATGTTTAGAAACATGTCCGTGTGTGTGTCCGACTGTCTGTCTGTGCGTATGTGTGTGTGATTTTCTAAAAAAATGGCTCTAACGATTTTGATTAAAATCCCGTATATTATGTTCTCACTATCCCCACTTTTTCATATTTCCCTCTCACTCGAAACACTGAGCATGCAAATCTGCCTGATGACATAAGGTTTATTCATGAGTATTATGAAAAAAGCTGTATTTTTTACGGTTCTGCTATGAACCTTATTTAATATCTTCCTCCTGAATTGTTTTTTGCAAGTTGCATTTATGAGAAACGGAATCACTTTGCGCGTTACTCCCCAGTTAAGCGCGAATGCAATACGGCGTTTGCGAAGAGCCATTCAAAACAAACGAAGAAGAATTCTGATTTCAGGAATTGTGTTGATCCATGACAACGCTCGTCCACACACTGCTGGCACAATCCAACAGCTCCTTGAACAGTTTCAATAGCACATTTTCGATCATCCGCCATACAGTCCTGACCTGGCTCTCAGCCACTTTAACCTAGGAGGCAGCACTTTCAAACCAATGAAGATCTTCAAAACAATGCCAATGCTCATTTGAAATCATTGGTGGCAACATTTTTTGAAGCGGGAATTGCAAAGCTTGTTCACAGCTGCGATAAACGTCTCAATCTTTTCGGTGATTATGTTGAAAAGTAACCATAAGTGTACAAAACTTTTAGTAATAAAGTAATTGTTTTCTATGAACTTTTCTTTTATTTATTACCTATCGGAGGTTAAAAAAACAAAACAAAAAAGAAAAACAAAGAAAAATCAGCCGCCATATATTGGTGGTATTTTTGCGCGGTCAATTAAACCATGTGTGCAGACTAATCAGCAGGGGTATACTCGCTTGTCATTTATTCTCTGATGGCTTACTGTGTCTTGACTTTGAAGGTACGTGTGCTCAAGACGATTGGTGTGCAACTGCAGAGAAACGTACATCATTTAAGTTGGAAGTGAAGCAAGGAATTATCAGAGGACATACAACAAGTGATGCAACTGATTCGCTTGTCAACTGCCAAGTTTTAATAGGTTGTCACGGAACATAAACTCTCTTACGATTTCTGTATCCTGCTCGTTTTTTACGTCTTCTAATTTGAGCTGAGGGAAGACTGTCCCTTGCAACAGCTGGTAACGGCGTGGCTGCAGCCGGCAGTTTATTGTTTCAGTCTCGCGTTCAACTTTTACTGCCCTGTACAAGAGCAAAACAACTGTAAAAAGGCAGACTGTATGGGCGACAGAATTACTAAAGTTGGAGACACTGTTTTTGTCCTTTGGACCGCAGCAGCGAAGCGTAACGGTGGAGATTGGGGGCAAAGGAACCTGATGTAGGACGTGATGAAACACAAGTCTATAATATTAGATGCGGTAGAATCGTCCGACATAGACCGTGTTTTTGCCTTCTCTTGGAGCAGGCTTGCTTTGCTAATATTACAAAGAGCATGATTCTTTGTTTCTGTAATAATCTCCAATTAAATTAACACCTTTATTTATATAAAGTATAATAACCTACACGAGAAAGAGAAAAGGGTCAGAATAATAAATACATAAGATGTGTATTCGGGCAAAATTCTTTTTTAGGTAGGAAAGGCCTTTGTTTATTTTTACTTAATTCACCTCTCTCTTACTGATCCAATTCACCTCTCTCTTACTGATCCAATTCACCTCTCTCTTACTGATCCAATTCTCGGAGCACCAACACCATTATGTTCTGTAATCCTGATGAAATTAAGTATCGCATTTATCATTATTTCTCTGTTACAGCATAATTATGTTAAAATTTTAACAAACTGTACTCCTGAACCGTTGAATTCATCATGATTTCTCTTTCTCTGTGTGTAAAATTATATCAGTATAATTACACTGTAACAAACACCCATTGCTTTGTAAATACGTGATTTTTACTTTTCCTACACGTACTATGTACATAGTGTATAGAGAATTTTTTTTATTATATTCCACCGAAAAAATTGGAAACAAAGATTTCAGAGGAAACACACTTTTTAGGGTCCCTGTATCCAAATTAAGCATTTTTAGAAAAAAAAAAAAGTCTGTGTATGTGTATGTGTTTGTGTCCGTTTGAGAACACGATAACTCAAAATAAAAAGTCGGTAAAAATACCAAACTTGGTATTTAAGTTTAGTATCTTCCAGGGATGGGACTTGAAGAATTGGAGAAAAATCACAAAATACTCTTTAGCTGGAAAAATTTTCGAAAATGTTTAATTTACACAAAATCGCTGTAAAGATTTTAATTTTATTAATACCATATATTAACGATATTTACATGACAAATGTGTTACATTTTCTGAAAGTGCCTCTGAAGACGTCTTTATTTTGAATGAATTTTACTAAATTTTGCTAAACTGGTAAACTGTAAGAGATAGGCAAAACTTACTTTACAAAAAGGTAGATCTCGTTAAAATACATAATTTTTAAACATTTCTCATATGGGAATTTGCTAACTCTTAGACTTGTACAGAAACGGATTCCACTACATGGCAACCAACTTTTAAAAGAGTTGAATATCCCTTTAGACTAGTGTATTCAGGCTATTTCCCTTCTACTTGCACGAAAGCAAGTAATAAGACAATTTTGCTAATGTTTGTCTAGATTAGCATGGAGTTGAGAGAAGAGTAAGCTTTTTAACAATAATTTGTTACAGAGATGTACAGAAAGTCATGTGAATGGACCACAGCAGATTTTTTCCTTTATTTATTCATTTTAACTTGTGAACTGGCTTCAGCAGGGATATTTAAGGTGACAGGTTAGTTTTTAATAATTTAAAAATTCAACTGAAAAAATTCTATACATTTTCGTAAACAATAATATTATAATATATTTGGAACTTTAAACCAACTTAGACAATGTTATTATAATACATATTGTCTGTTTAATAGTTGTGTTTAAGTTTAAATACAATGTATTAGTTCCATGTACGCCCACTTTAATTGCACAGTCCATATATGGAACATATTTGTCGTTCTCTGTGGTATAGTGGTTACCTCATATACCCAAGGTCGCGGAGGAAAGTAAGAAAAACTGTTGTTCCCTATCGTGAATTTTGGCACGTAAAGCCTGATAAAGAGGCATCTCAGCAAAATTAAGCAGTCTTCATGCCCAATATAGAATGGGGCGCTTAGAACCACAGCATTTAAAGAGCGTCCATTAATTACACGGCATTTCATGTCTCGGAGTAGATAGAATAAGCTTTTTAACAATAGTTTGTTACAGAGATGTAGAGGAAGTCATGTGAATGGAACATATCAGATTTTTTCCTAGAATTATTCATTGTATCTTATTAATTCAGCAGGGATATTGAAGAGAACAGGTTAGTTTTAAATAATTTAAAAATTCAACTGCAATAATTCTATATATTTTCGTTAACAGGAAATGTTATAATACATTTTGGAATTTTAAAACAATTTAAGACAATATAATTATAATATATATGATCCTTTTAAATAGTGGTGTTTAAGTTTAAATATATTATATATACATACATACATATTATGAATTAGTTCCAAGCACACCCACTTTAATTGCAAGTCCATATCGGCGATCTTTAATCTTTGGAATATATTGCCTATGAGAACTGGCGTTAGCTCGTGTAAAGTTGTCATTCATTCTGTTTATTTGCATATTATACATTAGCTCACACCCTTATTTATGTGTTTTAGCTAGAGAAAAATGTCCCCCTCAACCGGGAATCGAATCTGGTACCCCGCTGCCACAGCAGGCAGGTGCAATACCGACAACACGTGTATTTAATCTCTATATTTTTAAGCTTACACATTTAAACCCGTTTAATCTGAAGCGATATTTAACTGTATTATTGATATGTATTGAATATTCCACAAATTCGTACAATGTGATTACAGGAGATGCCGAATAAAGCAATACAACTGACTATATATACACAGTTATAGCTCCATTACACTAGCATTTATAACAATTATCACACTATCTTCGGTAATAGAGGTACTGAGAGTTTTTTGTTATTTAATTGAGCTTAACGAATGTTTACGATAATTATCTTAAAGCAACAAACGTGAAATTAAAACCGAAATTAAATTGTAAATGCTAACAGCTTTTACGAGGTGTATTTAGCGAGGTAATTACAACGAGATAGATAGAAAACAAGAATATTTTTTACTACTTACCTTTAATTCTGACATTGAGTTATCCCTTTTTCATCTTGTTAGCAAAACACACAATTCTATTAGGTATATTTCCAACAGAACCAGCTAGATACCAGAACTGCAGAAAAGTACATGTTCTAATGCTCCATAAACAAGTTGAAGCAGAGATGATGGGAATAAGATAATAAACCTAGAAGAAGAAATTGCTTGTTAGTTTTTGTACTCAATTAAAAATCTCGCACATCACACGTCTATCGAGTAGCGAAACCATATACAATTGTCATATAACCAATATTAGTGGTGTTAAAAGCACGAATAAAACAAATTTTCTATGGTATCGATTTAATTGTTTTTTCACACAAGCCGAGTGTAGGACAGGAGTTGGATAGGTGGACTCAGACTGCAAAATTCAATGTCATAACCGGGATTTGAACCACGGAACTACCAATGAGCTACCATGGCAACATACCGGCATAGCATTGAATTCCTCAACTGACTTGCGTATTTCCGGTAAACCACAAGGTGATCACAAATTATTTTAAGATTACAACTCCAATGGTGACCTACAATGTTGTAAGTACTTTAAGTCCTAGGCAAGTGGTGGTGGTGGTAGTAAAGAGGGGGGAAAACCCACATGGGCATCAGGGGAGATGGCCCTGATGTGCCGGACCAATACAGACTAAAAAAAGCCCTCTTTTATTCACTTGCTCACATTGCGGAAACTGCTTCACAGCATTACTTCACAATGAAGCAATCATGTTTATCTCTGCTTTTCATCCAATTCTTTTGATTATCATGTCTTGAATAATTTTCCATTTATTTTCAGTTTCCAGCATTAATGTTATAATATTTTTAGCAGTTATTTCTTGTCCAATTTGTTTGATGATTGCTTGTCTTATATTATTCCATTTTTTTACATTTTAATGCAGTATGTTCAGGACTATCCTTTTCCTGACACTACAGACAGTTTTCACTGTTAGTGAAAGCCATTTTAAACAAACAGGTTTTGAAGCGTCCGTGCCCTGATAAAAATTGCGTTAAATAATACTCCACTTGTCCATGTTTCCGGTTTATCCAGGGCTCTATATCTGGTATCACTTTCTTGGTCCATTGTGCCGTCTTCGTTTCCTGTGCCCATTCTTCTTGCCTTGACTATCAGTTTTTCTCTTGTCTTACACTTTTGCGCATTTCCATTTTTGGCTATTACTTGAATTGCCCGCGTGGATACGGTCCTATAGGCACTAGCAATTCTAATCGCTATTCTGCGCTGTACACTTTCCATAATTCTCCGGAAGGTCTCTATTTCCACCCATGTTTTCCAGGCAGGTACACAGTACAGCATTATAGAGTTTATTACACTACTCAGTACTCTCCTTGTTTCTCTCATACTTAGCATTAATCTTCCTAGAGCAGCAATACTTCTTTCAGCAGAAAGCAGCAGCAGCAGCAGCAGCAGCAGCAGCAGCAGCAGTAGTAGCAGCACCACCACTGTGCGCCATAATGATGATGGATCAACTCGTCGTCTACAGATGGCACTGTAGGACGAAATCACTTCATGCGAACGCGCAATGACGGAAACTCTTGCCAAGGAACGTTCTTCTTTCAAGATTTGGGGTTCTTTTACATGTTAATCAACATTACACGGAATCACTGGCTTTACTTACCTTAAGAAGGAAACCATGCTAAAGATTTTGCTTCCGGAAAATTCTATCAGCCTCCGCCGGGTTTGAACCAGCAATCTTGGTTTTTAGACACTAGTATGGCAACCAATACACCACAGGGGGTGACATATGGATACATTACCAATAATAGTACCAATTCTGGAATGTTTGAAGTCTTGGTAAGCATCATCTAAGCATTTACATTCCCACTTGAATAGATGCTTGCAGTACGGAGAGAAAGTATTGTATTTAATCCACATTTAATGCAGAGATTTCACAGCAAATTATGGATCCATAATTACCATACATATTACTAATTCAGGAATGTTTTTTAACACATAGATAACATCGTCTAAGCATTTGTGTTTCCATCTGCATAGATGATTACAGTACAGAGAGAAAGTATGTATTTAACCCAAAAATTACTGCAGAGATTTCTTAGCCAATACATGTTTAAAGACCCCGTGAAGCTAAAAAAACAGTTTTATTAAAATGGCAGGGAGAGATAGAGGGGGAGAATGGGATGGGAGGGAGGAAGGGAGGGATGGAAAACAGTGTAACTCTAAATGTAACGTTTTAAAACGAAAGTTAGTGTTTCAGTTAAGGATCGTTCAAGAATGCGACACAGATTTTGCAGAAAGTTCACTATCCCAAATTAAGATATCATTAACAAAAATCTGATGTGTTCCATTCACATGACTTTCTCTACATCTCTGCAAAAATTTTTAGTTAAAAATCTTATGCTTCTATTTACTTCATACTAATCGAGAAACATTAGCAGAAATAGTCTTATTATTTGCTTCCTTATAAGTAGAAGCGAGTACCATAGGTTAAAATAGTAGCCAAAAGCTGGTTGCTATGTAACTGAAGTTCCTTTGTTTGTATGGACAGGAGTTAACAACTTCCTGTATGAGAAAAGTATGTTTTTCAAAGCAGAAACAAAAAACCAAGAATATCTTAAAAATTATCAACTCCACGAAAAAAAATGTATATAACACAAATTGTGTGTTTTATCGTGAGCTACATTTTCCGTAGAGTAAGATTTTGTCCATCTCTTACGGTTTAGCAGTTATGCACAATTCCGTAAAATGCACCCAGAAAAAAGTAGTTTTCAGAGGCTATTCCCAGAAAATTCAAGATATATGTTTCATTTTTCAGGTAAATATCTTTGATATACGATATTTCAATCAAAATCGTTAGAGCCATTTTTAAGAAAATAAAAAACTTCGAATTTTTTTTTCATGTAAGGGTAGTTTGGGATGGGGGATTTTCTTGAAAATCTTCGTGTCGCATCCATGGAAGATACCAAACTTAAATACCAAGTTTGGGCTTTAACGGTCCTTTCGTTTTTGCACTATGCTGCCCACAGACATATATATATATATATATATATATATATATATATATATATATATATATATATATATACACACGGACATTTTTCTAGAAATCTATTTCCGGTGAAATACCGGTATCGAGTTTTTTGGTACAATACAATACCTTCCCTGTACACTAGGTACATAGTTCTTATAGAGAAAGTACTTATTAGCTATTCTTGATCTAACAAATAAATTGTATACATTTTAGCACTTGTTCGGTATAATACACAGAACTTTAAAAATAAAACTTGATCTGACTCAAATTCTATAAGGTGATGGCTCTACCAATGTGGATGTATGGTTCTGAAAATTGGACATCAAATACATCCAATAGAGGAAAAGTTGAGATAAATGAAACGAAGCTTTTAAGAAGGGTTGCTAGTCTTACAGTGCGTGATCAAGTAAAGAATAATGAAATCAGAAATAAGTGCATTAAAAATAGTTAAGAGTCAGGTTAAAAATTCAGTGCCATAGCATGGACCTGAAATACAAATCACCCAGTTTCCCCTCAGTTGCTCTGATCATATGTATACTATGGCAACATACTGGAACAGCACAAAATTCTCCAACTGACTCACCTTTTGCTTTCTCTACAAGTACTATGTACATAGTGTATAGAGAAGCTATTGCAATTCAATATTCGAAATTTCACCGAAATACATATTTTGGATCCCTCTGAATCCAAAAAACGCATCTTTGGAAAATGCTCCTTCTGTCTGTCTGTGGACAGCATAGCTCAAAAACGAAAAGGCCGTTAAGTACTAAACTTGGTATTTAAGTTTGTTATCTTCCAAGGATGTGACACAAGATGTTCAAGAAAAGCCTAACTATCCTTTCTTTACATGGAACTTTTTGAAAATGTTGATTTTCTAAAAAATGGCTAATGATTTTTATTAAAATATCGTATATAAGATATTTCTTGGTCAAATAAAATGTATATCTTGAATTTTCTGGGAATAGCCTCTGAAGACTACTTTATTCTGAATGAATTTTACGGAATTTTTCGCAACTGCTAAACCGTAAAGGATGAACAAAAACTTGCCGGACAAAAAATGTAGAGCCCGTTAAAACACTCAATTTATGCTATTACATTTGTTTTCGTAGGGTTGATAGTTTTTGAGATATTCCTCGTTATTTGTGACAGCTTTAAAAAACTTATACTTTTCTCATAGGGGAATTTCTCAACTCCTGTCCATACAAACAAATAAATTTCAGTCAAATAGCAACCAGCTTTTGACTATCACTTTAACCTAGGGTAGTCCCTTAATTTGCTTCTACTTACAAGGAAGCAAGATATGGAACTATTTCTACAATGTTTTCCCGGATTAGCATGAAGTAAATAGAAACATGAGCTTTCTAAATATAGTTTGTTGCACAGAATGTCATATAAATGGAAAATGTTAATTTTTTTTCCGGTAAACTACTAGGTCATCTCAATTATTTTGCGATGTCATACCGCTAACTTGAATCTCCGTGGCTCAAGTGGTTGTTTTCTGAATCTACATCTTCGCTTCTGTCCTCTACACGCGACTGGTGTAGAGAAACAATTCACATTGATTGACTTAACAGTTGGTTAACTATAAAGCCCGGGACATAAGTATTTATGGAGCAGGTCGCCATTGAGGTGTTGCATGTCAAAATTATTTGAGATCTCCTTGTGGTTTACCGGAAAAAATTGAGGGAATTGGAGAATTTAGTGCTGCGCCGGCACGTTGCCATGGTAGCTCAGTGGTCAGAGAAACTAGGCGGAAAGCCTGAGATCCGTGGTTCATACCGCAACTATGACATTTAAGTTTTCGGTCTGACTCTACCACTCCAAATTTTGTTCTGCACACGACAGGTGTGCAAGAAACAATTAATTCAAACTCGTTTCATTTAAATAGAAAAATCAGCTCTAATAAAACTAATTAACATGATCACATATTACGAATGGACTATTTTAGAGTAACGCAACACCTGAAGGCATTAGAGATGTTCGGTCTCCTAGAACTAGATGGATGAATTATGTCCGAGTCGGAACGGGCCGGGCCTTAAGATGTTTTTTGAATATATCATTTTTATTAAAATACTACAAGTTTAAGCTATTTTCAGAACGAAGCGCATGGTTTGAATTTTCTGGTGATAGCCGGTAAAATCCTTTTATTCTGAATGTATTTTGTATAATTAACAAATCCTAAAACATATAAAAAAATCTTACTTCAACCTTTACTAGAATTTAACTTAGTTATATTTTACAATTTTTCTAAACAGTATTCTATACCAGAAAATGATACTCACAGAAAAACCTGTTCAAGGCAAAATTAGAGAAAACAGTCTTGCACACATTTGCAAAGAAAGAAAGCACAGAGCTTAAGGACAACAATATGCCATATTAACAGTAGTTCTGATTTGTGGAGAAAAACTTTCCTTTACTTCTCTATTCCAAAGTATGTTGAATTTACGATTTTTGTGGTAAAAAATTCATAGTAGAAAATGACAGATGCGCACAATTTTTAAACATTATGACCTTCTCAATCAATTCGGTAACCAACTATTCTTATAAAAGCTCATTCTTTTACTTTATCCCAATCAAGATAGACATCAACATAAATGGTCTTTTTAGTCTAGTAGTCTTTCGTTTGTGCTTACGGTTTACCAGATATACAAAAGTAATCCAGAATGAAGAGATTTTCAGAGGCTATTCACAGAAATTTAAAGATACACATTTTATTCGTCATCTAGATGTATTTAATAATACCCTAAATCAAGATCGGGCTCTTTTTCATGTATTGCAAGTGTGGTGAGGGTGAAATTTCCTCAAAACGTATCCCTGAAAGACTCTAAACTGATATATATATACCGAGTTAGGTATTTTACTAACATTTCGTTTTTGAGTTATGTTCACACACACACTCACACACACACACACACACACACACACACACACAGGCCTTACTCTACTACAAATATTTTTGTATACAGGGGACCTAAAGCTGTATTTCCATCGAAATCGGTATCGAGTTTTTGGGTGCAAAACCTTACCTACGATATTTGTGTTTACTAGAGAAGATAAAAATTGATTTAAAATATATGTATTGTACCTGAAACGAGAGTATCTCAAATTAAACAGAAACGTTCACTCAAGACAGAAATAAAAAAATAGAAATTGTCGGTATTTTGTTAATTTTCCATTTAGTATTCCCTTGTGAATGTGTTTTACTTATTGACAAATAACTACAACAATATGATAAACATTCGTTTAAAGTGTTTCATTGGGAATGATGTCCTGTTCCTGTCAGGTGCAATAGAAAAAGTCGAAAAGTGAAAGGCTAGGATGTGATGATAGGATGTAAATCAGAGAGTGGAATGGAAAATACATTTTGTTTCAGCTCACCACAGTCAAGCTGAACTATAGCCCGTTTCTCGAGAAGTTAATAACGAAATTAATGGCACCATGTTTGAATCTTATAAACGAACACCCAAGGACTACACACCAGGGATTGGCGTTTACTAAACAGCCTAATAGAACCTTGTCACAGAGCTCATTTGTTAAGTCCAATAAAAACTTTTTGAAGTGAATGAATGGATATAAAATCCTGTATGTAATTTTGATAGATTATCGTAAGAGAATATTCCTAATCAAATTACCTAAATGGAGCCTCCTAAAGAAGAAATATTTCTTTTAAGACCAGAAGTCAGGCCACCAAGAAGTCGTAAAAGTTATTACATAAAAGTTATTAAATTAAATCAGAGAGGAAAATTCCACATGGATATTTGTCCGAATATTTATACGTTTTCAGAATTCGCATTAAGTAAAAAGTTGTTCACCTATTGATCTATATTGTTAGATTAGCATGCTAATATTTTACTGAAATTATAAAGGTGAATTTCTGCTAACCAGATTTTACTAAAAAATTGTGTGTGTTTTGTCCTTATTACCTCAGAGAAACTGTTCCGTGGCTTATTTTTTAAAAAAATATTATAATCAAGCCAGCTATCCAAGGATTAATTTTCACTATTGTTTTAAGTACCTATAGAATAATGAAAATAAATCTTGATCTGGAGGAAAATATTCAGAAGTGTAGTCGTATAAATGGAATAACAAGGAAACATTATATATGATATTATATCATATACATATATTATATGATATACATTTATTATATGATATACATATATTATATATATATATTTAAAATATCGTATTCCAAAATTTCATTTCATTCCTTACATCATATATAAGGAAATATTTTGAACATATAACATGTAGAAAGATGTTAGAACATGATTCCACGATATTTTATCAAAACCTGGCATTTTCTGTATGGAGGTGAAACATGTTTTGGATCCTAAGACAAAAAGCTAATTGACTGTGTCCGTGGTCAGTGGTTAGCGAGCTGACTTCTCACCCGGAGGTCCTGGATTCGATTCCCGGCTGGGGTGGGGGATTTTTCTTTAACCGGAATTATTCCCTATCCCCATAGAGTCTGGAAGTATGAATGTAAGAATGAATGTGCATGTGTTTAGTAATATAAAGTTTAATCTAATGTTCTGAACCTACAGTTTCACAAGTGAAATCTCCCGATATGACCATTGATGTTAAAGGGGCTATACAAATGAAGCAATAACAATAAATAATTTGTTGCCGAGATGTAGAGAAACACATGTGAATGGAACACATCAGATTTTTTTCCGGTAAACTACCTCCTTGACTCAAGTGGCTATGTCATTAAATTTTTCTGAATCTACATCTTCACTTCTATTGAAGACTGGTGAAGAGAAACAATTCACATAGATTAACTTAATGGTTGGTTAACTATAAAGCCCGGGACTTAAGTATTTATGGAGCAAGTCGACTTTAAGGTGTTGCATCTCAAAATTATTTGAGATCTCCTTGTGGTTTACCGGAAAAAAGCCGCATTATCCCCTATTCCCCGAAAAGGTTGGAAGTCTGCGAGAGTAAAAATGTGGGTGTTTGAGGAAAATGAAACGATTTAAAAACCCAAAATAAAGAACCTGGAGACGAGTTGCTTCTAATTCAAAGCTCCCGATATGAACGTTGATGTTAACGGGGGCTATATAAATGAAAATAAAAGAAAAAAATCTAATTAGGCCCAACTGGGGGTAGCGTGCCTGTCTCATATTCAACAGGTCGCAAGTCCGAATCTCGCTTAGGTTTTCTTCGGGCTTTTCCCTCGTCTTAAGAAAAAGAATGTAGAGTAACTTGAAGCTCCATGAACATGAAATCATTTGAGTATCATTTCAGCAATTTATTTCATCGTCCGATATGAACAACCAGGTTAAAGGACATTAAGTTACAAAAAAAAAAAAAATAGCTGACTAAATTTGAATCAAATATTCTAAAAAGTTAACTTACTGGACAAAATTAATAAAAGTGAAACAAGAGATAAATTAGAAACTGAAAAATTTATAGAGGAAATTGATGATTATCAATGAAGATGGTACCACTATGAAGTAAGAATACCCTCTGACGGTTATTACTACTTACAAGTTGTTGAATAGTATAACCTGGGTCCACCGAGAACCCAATCCATGACGGGAAGAAGAAGAGAAATAAAAAAAAGTATGATGTGCTACATTCACATGATTTTTTCTATATGTTTGTTACTAATTGCTGTTAATAAGCTTATTCGTCTATCCATTTAATGCTAAAACATTGGCAGAAACGTCTTATTACTGAGTTACTTTATAATTAGAAGGGTTAAACCGTCAGTCAAATGTATTATAATGTGGTTACTATGGGATTAAAATGTGGTTGCTATGGGATCAAAATGTGGTTGCTATGGGATCAAAATGTGGTTGCTATGGGATTAAAATGTGGTTGCTATGGGATTAAAATGTGGTTGCTATGGGATCAAAATCCGTATCTTTGCATGACCTAAAGTTGACAAGTTGCGTATGAGAAAAGTATTAAGTATTTTGAAACTGAAAGAAGAAATATCTCGAAAACGGCCAACTCTACTAAAATATTGCATAAACTGTGTGTTTTATCGTGATCTACATATTTTTGTGCAGTAAGATTTTTATCTATCTCCTACAGTTTACCAGTTATGCAAAATTCAATAAAAACCACCAGAATAAAGAGGTCTTTAGAGGCCATTCCCAGAAAATTCAAAATGTACAATTTATTTGGCCTATAAATGTTTTAAATATAACAGATTTAATCAAATTTTTTAGAGAATCAAAAATTGATTTTTTTTTGTAGTGTTTAACGCCCGCTTTAACTACTTATGGCACTGCAGGCGGTGGCACTGATTATACATGAATGTTGATGGAGCACCGGTGGAATGTGATGGCGGGGTAAACTGGAGTACCCGGAGAAAACCCGCCCCAGCGCCGCTTTGTCCACCACAAATCTCACATGCGGTCGCTTGGGATCGAACCCCGGCCGTCTAGATGAGAGGCGAGTGGTCTCACCACTCGACCACGGCGCGGCCATTTTTCTATTTAAAGAATAGTTTGGGGTACGAGGATTTTCTTGAAAATCTTCGTGTCGCATCCAAGTTTGGTATTTAATGGGCTTTTTGTTTTTCGGCTATTCTGTCAACAGACACACACAGACCTTTTTATAAAAATCCTTTTTTTTTATTCATGGGGGCCCAAAACGTGTATTTCGGGTGAAATCTTGGTATCAAATTTTTGGGTACAATACAAAACTTTCTCTATACACTGTGCACACAGCACGTGTAGAGAAAGGAATAATATTAATCAATTTATAGTATATGAGGAATACATCAGCATTAAAATATTAATAATTTATTTCTTAATAGAAGAAAAATGTTTTGTTTTTTACTGAATAGAATTATATAACCTACTGAAATTACAATTATGGTAATAATAAATATTGAATGATCATGAAAGTATATAAGTTGTTCTATTAATGGTGAGGCACTATCTTGTAAACCGAAATTTGCTTGAGTGGACATGTTCTAAAAAAAGCATAAACTTTATTTATGGAGCTTAAATCCATTACGTCCAAAATTTGAGAACTCTTATCATATACTCATGATCTCACCAGTTAGAGCTATGTTGTCTACATTTTTTTTTTCTTTCTCTTTATTTCCAAATATTTCTTTTGATTTTATATTTGATTAACGTTTTGCTTTTTGCTTCTAATGCACACACGTATGCACATTTATAAACACACAAACACCCATGCCCAAGGCGGGATTCGAACCCACGATCCCCTGCGCCACGAAAGCACCAAAGCAAGGCACTTTAGCGAGCGCGGCATTTGGGATGCCTACACACAGGCTCTCGGAGAGCAAGATAAAGTCATAGCGTTATACTCTAAACTGTGACTTTATCGGCACGTTATGTGGGAGTCAGACAATAGTCTAAGGCACTTACTGTTGGTCTTAAATTAACCGGCACCGCCCCACGTACCTGTGATTTAACACCGCGATTAAAATGAAGCCGACGACCACAAGTGTTGCAGGTTATTATTTTTGTCCATTTGGGCTATTTGGTGTGCCGAATCGTACACGTGGTTTTTAGGGATAAGGAATGGACGACCCAAGTGCCCCATAAATTAGTTGCGCGTTTTCACAGAGCTCGGCCCCTGGGACCTTTTGCTGCATCGCGATTTCTTGGAACATGTTATCATGCTTGAGAACAAAACTGTAATTCGGTCGTTTTGACATTTCGTGAGAAGATGAAACTGCTGAGCATTCTCCCTTTCTAAATATTACAATTAAAGTAGGGTTTAACAAGAGAGGCTTGCTTTGTACATTATTTACGCAATATTGACTCTTGTTAAGTTCATTTACACAACACCCTTTAAAAGAACTCTGTGATTACTGAGTTTCAACCTTACAGAAGCCTTGCTAAAAGAAACTACCCTTTAACTATATCTAATAATTTATAGTGAAGTTCTTTAAATCTGAAAAATGTCAGAGTCTTACTCAAATGCATTTTTTTCGGTAAACCACAAGGAGATCTCAAATATTTTAAATGAAATATCTGAAAGATTATTTAAAAACTCTATAAATAATTCAGTCCCGGGCTTTATAGTTACCAACTATTAGGTTATTTTTACTGTGAATTAACTGTTCCTTTCACACAACTGTGTGTATGATAAAAGTTGGGGAGGAAAAGTCAAACTAAATGGCAATATTTTATATTGCAAAATGCTATAATTCTTTATAAATCCTTGATTGCCATACAGAATAATCAATATAATTATTACACTTAATTTAGGTCTCTTTATATCTTTGTCATATACTGACATAATATATTTATTATTCCATTCTTCATAATATAGATGTTCAAATGTATGTCCGCGTTGTTGGATGCATTGATTTATAAGCGTCTCTCAGTAATGGCATGGGTACCTCTTAACATTTCTGCAGGTACTGAAGCGCAAGCATAACGTACTCTTTATTTTAATACATCTTGATTATGACATTACCATAGGAAGAAAACCCAAGGGAGTTAAATCAGGCAATCTCGCTGGTCATCGAATGCAACCACCACGATCTATCTACCGTTGAAGGTGCAAATTTTTGAGATATTCTCAACCCCTGCACAATAATGGGGTGGTGCACCATTGTGCTGAAACGAGAGCCTCACAGCTAGCTGAAGTGGGATGTTCTCTAGAAGACGCTCCAGATTCAGCTCATTCTGTAGGAATTGCAAAAACAGCTGAGCAGTTAGTCTGGGTCTGGTCCAATGATGTGGTCTCCTAGAGTGCCGCACCAAACGTTAACACTCCAGTGCGTTTGCATGTGATGTGGTCGTAACCGCTGAGGATTTTTCAGTAGTCCAGTAATGTAGGTTATGTCTATTTACAGTGGAGTCATTGGAAAAATAGAATTTATCTCCCCCAGAAAATCTGCCCGATGAAATCCGGATTTACGTCTTAATTTGAGAAATTTCTCCAAAACGTTACCTGATTTCGGAAATCGTTTCCACATAACTGTTGGTATAGGTGTAGTTTAAAGGGATTCCATTTCCAAACCTTTGTATTGAAGACCTCGATATCCCCAGGCCAGCTGCAGGTCGTCTTTGTTCTAATTATGACGAGAGAAAGGTAGGTATTAATGACCTTCATAGCAATAATAATAGCAATGATAGTAGTAAGCGTATTATTAATATTATCATTACCTTAGTAATCATTATCTTTATTGTTATAGGTACAACTAATAATGAAAACAAAAACGAAATTAGAAAATATTATATTTTTATACTAAATTGTAAGTACGCAATGTTTTAATGTAAGCTATGCTTACCTTGCGTGGAATTTGAGCCAAAATACTCCATAGTACGTGAAAGATTTCTCGGTTCTTAAAATGCACCTCTGTACGTCTAAGCACATGCGCAGAATGCGTTGAGGATACAGCCTTCGGGCGTCAGCTGCATTGCGGTGTCTGCCATAGATCTTTATAATATCAGTGTAATTTTCAATGGAATACATTGCAGTTGCTAGCTGTTGAATGAAAGATATATTGAACTACAAACAGTCGGCCACGTGACCTTATCAGAGCGAAACCAGGAGGAAAACGTGCGGGTTGATAATCTGTGATGAGGCAACCCTTCTTGTACTAACGTTTGAGGGAAAGGCAAAACTACAAAGGACGATTTGGTATAAGAGGCTTATAGCTGATACTTGAACTAGTCCGAAATTTACTGTCGCAACTTCGAAACTCTTTTACTCTATGTAACAATAAAATTTGCGACCATTTGAGATTAGGCAGAACAGAAACACTTATGATACCCACTTACTCATGGCATAGTGTGTCTCTTGTTAAGCATTTGTCATTAAAGCAAACGGTTTCTCCTTGTGGGTTATCAGCAAATCTGTTCTAGTCTTTGGGCAAAGAGCAGTTACCTACTCGACTGCTAGGAATTTCTACTTATTTTGTTCATTTTGTAATTATCCTAATAGTAAACTTTCACAACTTGCTGTTAAATTTGTAAATGTTTAATTTAGTATTACAACTACTACAAACTTATATAGTACTAGTATAAAAAACTTTTAGTTCCACTGCAAAATAGGTCTATTATTTTCTGTGCACGTACTATGTACATAGGGTATAGAGGAAGTACTGTATTCCACCAAAAGATTCGATGTCGAGATTGCACAGGAAATACATATTTTAAAGGTCAACGAGTCCAAAAAAGTACTTCTACTGTCTCTACACGTACTATCTACATAGTGTATAGATAAGATCAATACCATCCAGAGTCCAGGTGCATCTAAAAATTCAATACCAAGATGCAATATACGTTTTGGGACCCCTGAATCCAAGAAAAGCATTTTTAGAAAAATGCCTCCGTGTCTGTGTGTGTATGTGTTCAGCATAGCTCAAAAACGAAAAGTCCGTTAAATAGTTAACTCGATATTTAAGTTCAGTATTTTCCTATATGCGACATGAAGATTTTTAACTTTCGTTTACATAGAAAAATTTCGACAAACACTGGCCAAAATTAAATAGAAATTCTGAGATATATTGCCACATGCACAAACACTGCAAACCGCAATTTTATTCTTTAAACTGTTTGTCTCCTCTTTGTGATCTAGCGTTAGTTACACAATAATCCCAACAGAAGAGTATACAAATTAAGTAGAACTGTTTAGAATAACTGTATAGTTATAGAAGCGTGACAAATCCATAAAATAATAGTATAGTTAAAATTAAAATGACAAAAGTAATGGTAAAAACAAACATTCCCATTCATATTTTTATGGATTAAATTTAACCTTGTCAAAGGTTAGCTGTATCTAATGTTACAATGTTAATTTAATTATAAAATAACTGCACAAAGTATGTAATAATTACACAAAATTATGTATCGTTAAACTGTATACGAATTAAATGGCAAGTTCTGATTTAAAATGTGCATATTTATTTTTTGTGCTTCAGCATTCGCTGGCCATGCAAGTATTCATTCAAGAAATTATCAGTATGTTATTAGCAGTGAAGTGTTTTCAGATGACGCTAAAATTACATTTGTATAAGTGCTGAAAGTTTATTTGGAGTCTATTACATTGCTTTATATCATATTTGTAAAACATGCGATTGAATAATGATCTAGATAATACAGGTTACTTTAAAGAGTAACTGCAATAATTCAATTTCCATTAGATGGGCTTACTTTTGAAGATAGTAATTTATTTAGTAACAACATCCCTGCCTTTTTAAACATTTCTTTTACATTCTATTTTTCTATCTCTTAATTAAAATGCATATGTTCTTGTGGATGCTTTACTTTGAGGATGCTATTAGGTTATAAATTGAAAAGTAAGTATACATTTATATATTATGATCTAATAGTTTGTTGCCACAATAATAAGATTCAAGGTCAAACAGTATCAAAAGAAAAGGGCAATGGAAGAAATTTTAATGACAGTACAACTGATTATCAGTGCTGATGACAATGGTTCCATACACATTGTTCATGGCTAATCCATATAAAAGATGTACAGATAAAAGAACAATGTAACAAACATAACTGTAGCCTATGCTGAAACCTTTCTATGGCCTTAATTCAACTCAAGGTAAGGCAGTTAGGCTCTTGAAATAACTCTTTAAATAGTGCCATATTTACGGTGTATCCAAAAAGTATTAAGTTTTGCCTCATTTTTAAAGGTTTCTGGCAAACAAATAAAGAGAGCTAAAGAAAACGGTTAACTGTATTACATTTTAACGTTAAGATGATGCTTTTCCATTTTATTAATTTTCTAACCCTTTTGAAAATAACATCAGTGCTTTATATTTACTTTGAGATCCTCACAAAATTACTTATATGCATTTAATACAGCACGTTGTGTTTGTATAATATTTGTAAATACAGTGAGACTGCGTTTTGATCTTATATAACAAAAAAAAAAAAAAACTCAGAAACTGTCCACTTTTTACTGCGCTTCCTTCTTAGCCCCGGCTTATTTACTTATTTTATTTA
Organism: Hymenopus coronatus; assembly: GCA_030762935.1. Lineage (NCBI taxonomy): Eukaryota > Metazoa > Arthropoda > Insecta > Mantodea > Hymenopodidae > Hymenopus > Hymenopus coronatus. Next base: position 136,477,209 of record CM060882.1, read on the forward strand.
TGGAGCTCTTTACTGCTAAAATTCTCAGCGACGCATTCTAAACTGAGCGTGAAAGACCGCTTTAAGCTTGCTCTTTAGCCTCTTTTACGTGCCGTAAATCACGGGACCAACGTTTTACTTCCCTTCCGAAGGAAACCATCCTAAGGAGTTTTACGACCGAATACAAAATGCATCACTTTCCACTATTAGCCCCCGAGATTTACAGTTACCAAATTTCTTTAACAGTCACTTTAGATGAGATGTCGATGGCATTCCCGGTAGTATGCTAAAATAAGCTAATTTTTTCCATTAAATGCATATGAAATAATTTTACAAACGTACACATATAGTGTGGATGTTACTGTAGTATGGTTTGTTCTTCCTGAATGTTGTAACGTGCACAGTGTGGCGAAGGAGTGACCACTTTCACTGCTCATCGTTAGGGGATATTTGCGCTTGCAGAGAGGGAACTATAAAACCTCGGGAGTAAGGTGGTAGTTGGCTACGGGGAGAGTTCGGATAAATATAAATAAGTAAAACCAAGGTAGCGAGGAGTCAGTGTTTTTACTGTTCTTTACAGTTGAATAGAATACGTGGCTAGCTAGATGCGGGAAAAACCCAATAGATTATCTTAATTCCACAAAACTCATCTTGTACTAGGTCAAGCTATGCCATTTACATCATCTTGCTTCCAATATCGGTTTCTCAAACTCGCGCACCATTACCTCTTATATCATGAAATATCTAATGTATCCAACATGACCTTTATTTTTTTCAGTTTGCGATGAATGTTTTGTAAATACGCCTTATATTTATCCAAAATATAAGGCTAAAGGATCATTCTGAGAAAAGGAACATCAACAAGAATTAGGATGCAGTAACGTTTAAATGTGTCTTCGCATCTTCGCATTATAGAGTACAGATAAATTAATAATGTAATATGTGGCAGAATGTACTGCTTCATGAAACTGTTTATGATGTGACTACCGTTGTCAATTTTAGCATCACCTATTTTTGAGGAAAAAAAGGTAAATTTCCTAAAAGATGAATATCCTGAATTAGTTTTACATTATTGCACGAGCAGGAATATTAGGAACATCTTTAAGAATTTTAATTCGAACCCTATTAGGACAACCTTTATCCATACTTTATTAAAACGTTTTGAATTTGAAAACTCTCTGGTCTTTTGAATTTTTTGACTGGTTAGGAGGATGACCGCTGACCAACGCTTCGTTATAAGCTGGCTTTGGCAAGGATAAGACTTTCGGTATTCAAACTTGGAATCCTGACATTAAGCGTAAAGTTTGTTTTTGTTTATTTGTGTTATAGAAGTCATTCTGAATCATGTTTATTTGTATCTTAAGTTGTAGTAGTTTATATTATTAATTTTTTATCACTGGTTTTGGTAATATTAGGATTTTTGAGTTTTCATGGTTTTGGCAAGCTACTATAAAGTACATTATAAACGTTAAAATAAGACATTTTTACTTTCTCTATATGTACTATGTACATAGTGTACATAGAGAAAGTATTGTATTGCACCCAAAAATTCGATACAGAGATTTCACCGGAAATATATGTTTTGAGACCCCCTAAATAAAAAAAAATATTTTTAGAAAAATGTCAGTGTGTCTGTGTGAGTGTGTGTGTGTGCAGCATAACTCAAAAATGAAAGGACCGTTAAGAACCAAACTTAGTACTTACGTTTGGCATCTTCCAAAGATGCGACACTAAGATTTTCAAGAAAATCCACCCACCCCAAACTACCTTTTACATGGAAAAAAATTCGAAAATGTTGATCTTCTTAAAAATGGCTCTAACAATTTTGATTAAAATCTCGTAATTTAAGATATTTACTTGACAAATAAACCTTATATCTTGAATTTTCTGGGAATAGTCCCTGAAGACTTCTTTATTCTGGATGAATTTTACAGATTTTTGCATAACTGCTAAACCGTAAGAGATAGACAAAAACTTACCACACAGACAATGTAGAGCACATTAAACCACACAGCTCATGTTATAAACATTTTTTGGTGCAATTGATCGTTTTTAAGATATTTCTAGATTTTAGTTTCCGCTTTGAAAAATGTATACATTTCTCACACAGGAATTTGTCAACTCCTGTCCATATAAACAAAGGAACTTCAGTCACATAACAACCAGCTTTTGACTAACATTTTATCCTATGGTACTCCCTTATTTCGCTTCTACTTATAAGGAAGAAAGTTATAAGACTATTTCTGCTAATGTTTTCTCAATTAGTATGAAGTAAATAGAAGTCTAAGCTTTTTAACAATAGTTTATTGCAGAGATTTTGAGAAAGACATGTGAATGGATAAAGTTAGACAGGCAACAGAGGGGTGAATATCTTTAGTAATTAAATATCTTTTTTATTTATTTTATTTTATTTGTAGTTTTTTGCTATGTTCTAAAGTTATGATCATGATGACATTTCACAATGCTTTTAGAATGGCTTATTCCCAATTTCAAACGTTCAGCTGTTTACGTCACACGGTTGACCCTCCTCTACCCCCTGCCAAATGTTTTTTTTTTATAGTATTTAACGCTTATTTTTATTACTATGGCACCGCAGGCAATGCCACTGATGATACAAGGAAATAAGATGAAATATGATGGCGGGGAAACCGAAGAACCCGGATAAAACCCGCCCCTGCGCCGTTTTGTCCACCACAAATCTCGCATGCGGTAGCATGGTATAGAGCCCGCGCCGTCTAGGTGCGACGCACGGCCATAGATGGAGTGGTGTGCATATGTAAAACAGCAAAGACATACCTCACAGCCGTTCAAAACACATAAGACCCTGAAATGTGTGCTTCATTTATGAGGATGCTATTAATAAGCGGACAAAATAGATTCACTTGTGTTATACGCATTGTTCTCTACTAAAATAAGATTATTTGCACTTACTCACCTCCCATCTGTGTAGGTAAATACAAAATATAAATAATTTTGATGCATAAAGAAATTTAATTATGTATTACGGAAATTTGTATTATATAAAGAAGGCAAGCTTTATTTTTAAAGATTCAGTATCATTAAAACCAGTGCATGTAAGACCTTAAAAGCATTTTAGAAAACGTATACAGATTAACCAAAATACGAGGTTATCCAGAAATCAATGAACGGTTAGCCATAACTAAATAATTCTGACATTTATTGTCAAGTGGTGTCAGTTTTTTAAAGTCGATGCTATAATTTTCTACCACCAAACACATATTACATTTTTAATGCACAAAATATTTGACCCATCAAATTTTATAGCCATATAAAATAAGTATGTGGTGATAATGCAATGGACGAATCTTCACTGAGGAAATGGCGCATAATTTACGAGTATTCCAGGAACAACTAGTGTGCACGACAAAGACCGGAGTGGAAGTTCATCACTCGTTAAGGAGGAGTTGAAAGCAAATATTGACAAAAGAATTCAGAAAAATCTGATGTGTTCCATTCACATAACTATCTCTATATCTCTGTAAATTATCATTGTTATAAGCTTATCGTTTATATATTTCATGCTGATCGAGAAAAATTAGCTGTAATAGTCTTATTCCTTGCTTTATTGTAAGTAGAAGCTAAATAAGGGAATACCATAGGTTAAAGTGAAAGCCAAAAGCTGGTTACTATGTGACTGATGTTCCTTTGCTTGTATGGACAGGAGTTGACAAATTCCTGTATGAGAAAAGTATAAGTTTTTCAAAGCTGAAGCCAAGAAAAAGGAATATCTCAAAAACGATCAACTCCACGAAAAGATGTAGATAACACAAATTGTGTGATTTAACGTGCTCTATATTTTTTGTGGGTCAAGTTTTTGTCCATCCCTTACGGTTAGTAGTTATGAAAAATTCATCCAGAATAAAGTAGTCTTCAAAGGCTGTTCCCAGAAAATTCAAAATATACAATTTATTTGTCAGGTAAATAACTTTAATATACGAAATTGTAATCAAAATCGTTAGAGCCATTTTTTACATTTTCCCTTTACATGGAACTTCTTTACAAATTCTTTACTTTCTCAAAAATGGCTGTAACGATTTTGATTAAAATTTCTTATATTAAAGATATTTACCTGACAAATAAAATGTATATCTTGAATTTACTGGGAATAGCCTCTGAAGAGTAGTTTATTCTGGATGAATTTTACTGGATTTTGAATAACCGTAAGACATGGACAAAAACTTACTACACAAAAAATGTAGAGCACATTAAAACACACAATTTATGTTATATATATTTTTTTCGTGGAGCTCGTCGTTTTTGAGACGTTCCTTATTTTTGGTTTCTGCTATGAAAAACGTATACTTTTCTCATACAGGAACTTGTCAACTCCTATCCATATAAGCAAAGGAACTTCATTGACATAGCAACCAGCTTTTGACTATCACTTTAACCTATGGTAGTCTCTTATTTCGCTTCTACTTACAAGGAAGCAAGAAATAAGTCTATTTCTACTATTTTTTTCTGATTAGCATAAAGTAAATAGAAAGAAGTATACGCTTTTTAAGAATAATATGTTGCAGGGATATAGAGAAAGTCATGTGAATGGTACGCATCAGATTTTTATTTAGTTATGAGAAATCGTTCGTTACTTTCTGGATGGTTCTCTTTGCTACTAATGAAAGTCATTAGCAAAGCACGTGTAATAGCTACAAACTAGTTTTTTTCTAAACTTATAGGACTAACACTCTTACACATCATACTTTACTATTTGTCACCATCACATTTTAAATATTATTTTTCATTTATATTGAGCAAGTCCTCTTAGGACACATTTGCAGTTGACGGAAGTCGCATGTTCGGAATGGCATCGGTTTTTCTCCTGTAATATCCTGTCTCTGAAGTCCAATGGGATTTTGATGAGCCATAATCCGAAGGGTTCTTTCTCTAGGTACAAGTCGCAGGAGAATAGGACATGTGGGAAAATCGTGCACATAGAATTCTAATGCGCACATTTTCTTTTCGACTGTTATTGAATTTTGTAAGCTCCAGTAATGAAATAAACCTACAGTTGCAGGAGACACAAGTTACTGAACATATTTCTTCTTCTTCTTCTCCTTCATCAATTTGTTTAATAGTTTGGGAATAGTATATATATATATATATATATGTATAACAATTGAATAAATAGGAACAACGCATTAATCTATCTTGCTTCTGTTTAAACATTCTACACAAATTAAATTCTGTTGTGGTCTATTTACAAGACTTTCTTAGCCTATTCAGACTTTTTTTATAAAGACTTCGTATACTACTTCACGCTATTTTAAATAAAATTTAAGAGAAATTGTCTTATTGCTTGCTTCATTGCAGGTGGAAAGGAATAAGGAGATACGCTAAACTGAAGCGACAATCAAATCTTAAAAAAATTAATTCCGTCCTATTTGCATAACCAGCAGTAAAACAAAAAAATATGAAACGCATGAAAACTTCCCCGTGTGCAAAAATTGTAAGTATTTTAAAATATATACTGCCTCAAAAATGGTTAATTCCACAAAATAAATGTATAAGATGAATTACTTATTTTAGATCTACATTTTTTGTATAGCATTTTTGTGTATCCCTCAAGGCCTTCAGAAGCAATTAGCAAAATATTCAAGATATATATTTCGTTTTTCATGAAAAAGCCTTAAATCTGGCAACATTGGGGTGAAACATTAAAATCTTCGTGTCGCATCCTTGAAGATTCTAGTTATAGTAGTTTAGCATTAAGTTTTTTTTTTGGGTTTTTTTTTTTTTTTTTTTTTTTTTAGTTACGCCGTCTAAAGACTCATACATACGACGTTTTCTAAAAATGCCTTTTATGGGTTCAGATGGTCACGGTGTTATTTAATTTGGAGGCGAGTTACAATACCTTCGCTATCTAATATGTACATTGCACATACGAGGCAGAGAACATAAAAAGGCTACGTTCAACACAACTGTCTATACTTATGCAAGAACAGTCAGAATGCCCTTTTCGACGTGGTTAAAGCTCTAAAATAAAATACGATTTATACAAATTTAATCGTTAAATAACAGCAGAGCAATAACAATTCCTTACTGTTTTATTAACTGTTGGCCATTTGCTTTTCTATTTCACATTCAAACATGCAATTAATACCCCTGCATTTTTTTCTTATTTTACCTTGTTTTTCTGTATTATTACTGGATTGCTGTTATTTTACTGGTACAACACACACATAAACACAAACATATAACACCCATGCCCAAGGCGGGACTCGAACCCACGATCCTGTGCACCACGAAGCGCCAAAGCGAGACACTTTAGCGAGCGCGGCCACCGGGATCGGCTTATTGATGACGATAAACGTCCTCTTAACGAATTTACTCATACCAAACAGGCCAGCACCTACGATTATATAAACATACTACATATATAAATATATAACTCCATGGCACGAAAGCTCACGGGGAACCTTGGCCTACCACAAACTTAAACTTAAACTTAAAGAATAATTCACTTTTTCGTCGTATTTCAAACATACTTATTTAGACATTTGGCCTTGGTATAATTATCTTAGTTCATTATGTTCCTGAATCACTAGAAATATGACTATAAAGTTAGCAAAGATTGAATAAAGTATCTGAAAAAAACTATTGATAAATAATCAAACAGAACTTCTCTAATCTGAATTCAACTTCCTGGAGATCCACCAAATTTATTATAGTGATTTACTTAAATGTATACCAACCTAAATTTACCTTGTGTTGTTATAATTATAAAACTAAATGACCTTGTTTGATGAGCTTGTTCTAAAAATTTTAACAAAAGCAACTTTCAAACAAAAAAGGAATGTTTGTTCAAGATTATACAGCAGATTGATGAAAAGTAGTCAAGTTTACAGCTCTCTAGTAGTTTTAAATGAAAAAATATAATTAAAAATCTGATGTGTTCCATTCGCATGACTTTCTCTACAGCTCTGTAACAAATTACTGTTAAAAAAACTTATTCTTGAAACTACTTCGAGCTGATCCACACAAACAAGAAAGTATTTCTGCTAACGTTGCAAGTAGAAATCAAATAATGGAATACACTAATCTAAAAGGATAGTCAAATCTTCTAAACGTCTATTTCAGGTGAAATCTCGGTATCGAATTTTCGGGTGGAATGTAGCACCTTTCAATTGTTCAACGTCTCTTTGTATATCAGTTTAGTATCTTCCAAGGATACGACACAAACAATGGCTATAAGACATTCCTTGTTATTGGTCTGAGTTTTAAAATACTCAATTTACCTGGCAATGCAAAGAAACGAATTTCACCCACACGACAACCAACGTAAGAGACACAAGTCTTGAAGAACATGGTTTGGCCCCCTCAAAGCCCTGACTGCAAACCTATTGAACACTTTGGGATCATGTGGACAGAGAGGTAAGAAAGAAACAACCCACTAATGTAAATGTATTGTGGAGTCATGTGCACAACATATGGAGGGATATTTCTGAAGATACACTGACGCACTTAATAGAAAGAATGCCCAGAGTTTGCGCAGCTGTAATTAAAGCAAGGGGAGGTTACTTTGAAGAAAGCAAAATCTAACATGTATTGCTGATTTTCATTAAATGTACTGTTGTGACTACAAACTATGTCTTTTTTATTCCATTGTTTCAATAAATCCTAAAAATGAGGTGTGTTCAAAAGCTTTTGAGCGGTAGTGTACATTTTATTTGCCGTAAGTATATTTGATATCCGGAATTTTAATCAAACTCTTTAGAGCCATTTTTGAGAAAAACAACATTTTCGAAAATTTGTCCATGTAAAGGATAGCTTGGGTACGCAAATTTTTCTCAAAAATTTTGTGTCGTATCCTTGGAAGATACTAAACTTATATACAAAGTTTGGTATTTTACCGACATTTTGTTTTTGAGTTACAGTGCTCACAGACACACGCGGACCTTTTTCTAAAAGTGCTTTTTTGGGTAGAGGGGACCGTAAAACGTCTATTTCAGGTGAAATATCGGTATCGAATTTTCGGGTGGTAAGTAGCACCTTGTCTGTCCACTATGTACAGTTCGTGTAGAGAAAGTAAAAGTATGGAGAAAGTAATAAGAAGATTTTGTATAAAGAATTTTGTTTAATATTCCATTTATGGTTAGAGTTACAATTAATTATTTAGCCATTAGTTTCTAAATGTGTGTGTGCCATTAAAGGTAATTGTAAACTATAAAACTTTCATTTTACAAAACTGCATTCAAAGTTGTCATTGTAATTAGCATTATCAATTCGAATTACTGTTTTACAGATTAATACGTTTATTTTTTTTATTTTATTATATGTCTGTATGCTATATAAACTTAATTGAACGGAATTCTCCCCTGAGTAAGAGATTGGCCGAATCAGCGGCTAGGCTACAGTGTTTTATTACTTTCTGTAGCCCCGTATGTACATCGTACATAGGGCTTAAAGAAGTATTGTATTCCACTCAAAAATTCGATACCGAGATTTCACCGGAAATATATGTTTTAGGGTCCCCTGTATAAAAAACAAAAACAAAAAAAAACAGCATTTTCACAAAAAGGTCCGTGTGTGTGTGTGTGTGTGTGTGTGTGTGTGTGTGTGTGTGTGTGTGTGTGTCCGTATATCTGTGAACACGATAACTCAAAAAAGAAAAGTTGGTAAAGCACCAAACTTGGTATTTAAGTTTAGTATCTTCTTGGGATGCGACATGAAGATTTTGAGAAAAATCCCCCCACCCCAAACTACCCTTTACATGGAACTTTTTTCGAAAATTTTTATTTTCTAAAAAATGGCTCTAACGATTTTGATTAAAATATCGTATATTAAAGATATTTAGCTGACAAATAATATGTATATCTTAAATTTTCTGGGCATAGCTTCTAAAGACCTGTTTATTCTGGATAAATTTCGCTTAATTTGGCATAACTAGTAAACCATAAGAGATAAACAAAAGCTTACTGTATAAAAAATGTAGGTCTTGTTAAAATACACAAGTCATATCATATAAATTTTACTCGTGGAACTTACAGTTTTTGAGGTATTCATTGTTATTAGTTTCAGTTGTGAAGTACTTATACTTTTGCAGACGGGAGTGTGCGGTTTTCTTTTTTTTTTTTTTTTCTACTCCTGGCCAAGAAAAGAAGGGATTTGTAATGACAATCGCGTAACGACAGCTTTTAAAACATTTGACTATGGCTTTAGCCTAGTGTATTCCCTTATTTTTTCATACTTATAAGGAACTAAATAATAAAAGAGCAACCGACATGACCACTGCATCTAAAGTCAGAATATAAATGGAACGGTTATAATAAATAAATATATAGGTATAATTTATTATTACCTAAGTTTTAGTGAATAGCAGTATTTCAGATAAGGTATTTGGTTCAACTGCTTTTCTATCACGTACTTGAGTAAGATATTTCATATTTGAAGACGAATAGATGGATAGATGGAAATATATAATTGAATGTATGTTTCGAAGAAGGCTTTTCTTTTCGTTGAGATTTCCATGGGGTAGGAAATAGGTGGCAGGTAATCCACAGTAGATGCCTGTAACATGAACATATGCCACCGACATGTCATTGTAAACGGTTTACTTATGTATTATAGTGCGTACAGACCATCTATTTTATTATTTTATACGACAATGCAAAGTAGCCAAGTAAATTGTTGAAATTACTGGTTTTATTTATGCATATTATTTGAAGGTAATGTTATTGATAAATGTATTTAGATTTAGAAAATTATGTTAGTAGTGGAAAGATCTGTGTCAGCATTCACGGTTATTTCTACGAGTAGAGATGTTAAGTTTACTGCAATTATTTCGTTTTTGTGAACTTAATTATAATAGTCGAGGTTAAATAAAGCTCACAAAATAACGGGTTCGGGACACATGCACTCATTGACACTTACACGGGTGCATAGGATGGGCACATCAGCAATCGTTCATAGAGATAATAAAAGTATCTAGGTTTCAGGTGGCGAAGGGGTTGTTACTTTTTCGGTTTATTTGTGAAGGTCACTTTCAAGTAAGTGGGGAGGAGGAGATTGATGTTTTCCCCGTTAATTGCGAAGGTCGTAACATGGGGAACCTTCGCAACATGCTTTACTCCAGGGTGCCAGTCAGGACCTCTGATGAGCCACTTCTTCGGCCGGCAGGCACTTACGCTACACTAACGAGGGTGCTCAGCGGAACCTCTCCAACCCGATTTATCTCCTTGATCCTTCCCGACTCCACTCCTAAACCCATGACCAAAACCATCCCTATGGCGAGATAAGCCACCCTTAATTATATCCCTGTCCCTCTCTCTCTCCCCTTTCCAAAAAAAAAAAAATTAAAAAATGGATTTTATTTTTTCCGCGTTGTTGATATGGAACTTACAGAAATAGAGAAGGGTAAACCTTGTGCGCTTTACTATGTTAATCGATCCAGAGTAGGAAAAGTCAACAAGAAAAACCTTACTTTATGGAGATGTGTAATTAGTAATTAGTATAAAGTTGAAATTCCCAGATAGAATAATCTGGAGCAATAACGGTGTGCCGCGTATGATATGTTGTGTGCCGGACGTTGCTGCCACTGAAGTTCAAAAGCGCATATCCAAGAGAGTAAGAGAAGAAATTGCGTCGATATCTGGGATTCATACGGGAGAAATGGGTCCGTTATTTAACCGCGGATTTGAACTGGTGACGGAAATGCCTTGCCAAAGTATTCGTAAAATTAACCAACACCGAGTTAGGAGAAAATCACAAGGTGTGAAGAAAGAACCGGAAAGTTCTGAAAACATTATTTTACCACCTGAACTGTTAAAGATGAACGATGGTGCGCGTTTCATTTAGCTGACAATTTCTCTGTGACACAAGAAGGATTTTTATATTTGCAAGCACTAAAGGAGTAACTGCACTTAAAGAAAAGTACTCATTTTACGAACAATACGCTCTTCTTCAAAATAAGCAAAAGGAGACTTACAGCAGGCTGTTTAACACAATTAAAGAGAAGATTCCAGACTGGGACTCCAAGGATGTAATTGAAGATTTTAAACCTGACGCTATTCAGGCTTTGAAGTCTGCGTTTTCAAGTTTCTGGTTGCAACTACCGTTCAAATCAGTGTATGTGGAGAAAGGTGGAAGAATTTGGAAACGCATGTGAATTAGACTTCACATAATTACCTTATCTTCCGCTCACTCACTTGGGAATCATAAATTAAGTTTGCTCTATGACCACTTTCTGGAACAGTGGCTGGATAATCCTTCAATACCAAAATAAGTATGGAACTCTCGCGCAAAATGTCACAGAACCAACAATCCTGTCAAAGGATGCAACCATCGGTTCAACAAATTCGTGCAAAGAACACACCCTAACATACTCGCGCCAGTTACGGACTTGAAGGATGATACAAATTTCTAGGTATTCATTTTCGACAGAATAGAACTCAACTTGAAGGGAGAGAGAGAAGAAAAAACAACAAAAGAATGTTTGTAGTTACACTTGACAAGAGGATTGCTAATAGCTTGAAAGATCTTGAGGAAACAAGAGATATAATGAAATGTTTAAAAAATCTTGCCTGTGTGCATAAATTGGATTAATGAAAAACTCTGCTTTATACGAATGAACTTAAATAATGAAGAAATATGACGAATTCTTGCTGAGCGAGTTTGTAAACAAATGAGTGTAATTAGAAACAGGACCCATTGGGTTCTAACAAAGAAAATTATTTTGGAGTGTAATAAGAGATCACCCCCATGTGGTATACCCCGGAAACACATGTTTTAAATACGCATAGCTGGCTAAGAATCTCTTTAAAACATTTTTCAACAAAATAATAAACATGAGCAAATTAACATTTCTGTGCCTCCCTTAATACTTAGTGTCTGGAACCGGTTCTGTCAATTACTTGAACCATAAGCCCAATAGCTGATGTTTTTACCTTGTACTCAATAGCTAATGTGCTCAACTGCTACACTTGCACTCATTCAACCTTATGCCTGAATACAAACTGGTTTCTCACTAATAGTCTTATTTCTGCCCAAGACAAGGATGGCACTTGCACTCAAATCATCCTTATACCTTAATGCATTAATATTATAATTATTATTATTATTATTATTGAAGTGATCCTTTCCGATAATATCGTTTAAACGAAACATCGCGTGGAGGTAGTCCCTTTGCTGCTACGTAAAGAAAACGTTCGTCCGGTTTTCAGCGCGCCACCAAAATTAAACCAGTATTTGGTACGCAGTAAAGATCCTTTACCCCCCCTACAAGTAGCCGAAGTATTTAAAATTCTCTATAGTTGTGAGGAAACGAGCCGCAAAGTGGAGGAACGAAAAAAAGAGCACATCCGCCACTGCAAACAGAACGAAAAGTCAGCCCTTGCTTTGCATGCAGCGGACACCAAGCATTCTTTTGGATAAAACGAGAGTACTTGAATAGGGAACATAAACGGCAAGAAAGGAAAATTAAGGAGCTCCTAGAATTTGTAAGGCATCCTAACAACTTGAAGCTTGACAAGGGGGCACAAAGGGGGATTTTAGAGCAACTTTTGCAAGAAGCGAGAAAGAAGACGGCTCTCTCTCTCTCTTTTTTTTTTTTTACTTTTTTTATTAAGCTTTAAGTGGAGGCAAAAAATCCATCTTAAGGACTCACCCGGGCTGGCAAGCCTCGAGTGTCGGGGTCTGCCAGAGTGGGCATACCGACTAAAAGCCCCTCCACCGGAAGTGAATGGTGAGGATGTTGCGGTACCGCTGTTGCATCCGCGCAGTCTAAGATGAAGGCCAGGGCCGCCAGGGGGAGAGGTTTCTGCTAGCTAGCTGATTACGGCCCCGGCCAAGCTGGCCCCATAGCTAAGTGTAGGTGAGGAACTGAGAGGAAATTGTAGGACGTGGTGGTTAGAAGTTAGAGGTGATAATGGGATTGGGAGTGCAGGGAGAGTTGCAACCCTGCCTGTGGTGATGATGACCTACCGGTGCTTCCGTCCCTTGGAGGTTGGAGCCAGTGTAATGGTGGTGTCAATATCTGTCCTGATTCCTTCCTGAAGGTCGTGGAGTTGTTTGGTGATGGATTGGTGAAGTTGGTGCTGCAGCTCTCGAATGCCCACGACCGAGGTTTCAAGAAAGCTCAACCGCGAGTACCGTCGTCACTGGCCTTGGCAGGCGGATTAAAGAGGTGGCTCTCAATGCGCTCCAGCTTGCGCTGGACGGACACAAGCACCTCGCCCTTGCCGTCAGCATCTCTTGCTGCTGTCTGGTGCTCGACCTCCAATGCCTCGAGTAGTTTGTTGGTTGCCCTCTGAAGTTCTTCGAGACGGAGGCCGAGTGTGTGTGTGTGTATGTGAGAGTATCCGTCAGGATGTCGGCAATGATCTTCTGGATGGAATGTATGGCTTCCTTCAGGAAGGTGTCTGTCGGTGATTTGGTCTCTTCGGTGATGGATGTCTGGAGAATGTTGTGGTAAGGCCGGCGTAGATGGGTGACTTCGCTCAACTGGATGTCCGGGATCTGTATCTGCACTGGTTTCCTGCTCCGCAGATACAGGGGGCACTGGGCCTGCTCTGTGTAGTGTGTGCGGCCGGAGCAGATGGTGCAGAAGCGGCGTCATCTGCGTAATCATGCTGTAGGCAGACAGCTATCAAGCAACCCGCACCACAGTAGTGGCACCTCGGTGCAACGGTGATGTCCTCAGCTACATGCCCGTATGACAACAGCGTCGGCAAGGGACCGGTCTTTCGTTTCTGCAGGCCTCAACGAGCAACCGATGCCCTAGCAAGGGCAGGCGAGACGCTAAGGCAGCTTCCCCGTCCGAACCGGAGCCAAGGTGAAGCCGAACCAGCGATGTTGGTCCCTGGTTCGATGCGATTGGCCTTCATTGCTGAAGACCAAATCTGTTAGCGGTTTCCAGAACGAAGTGAGCTGGCAGGTCCCGGAGCACGCCGCAGATGACCACAGTGTGAGCAGCAGGCACGGCGAGTGAGGTGTTAAAGGCCTGGGCGGTTACCGGTTAGGTTCCGGTGCGGCGGCGGCTATCGGCGGAGGAGGCCGGGTTGGTCGCCGAACCCCACGGTACGTACCCTTGAGAAAACGAGTGAAAAAGCCACGAACAACCGGCCAATCACGGAACAAGCAAACTCTCACGGCTGTGATTGATGGTGTCTTCCGAACGAATAACAAGGAATGAATTTTCGAGTCCTGTAGAATAAAAGTCTGACAATCAGCAGCATAAGCGCTGTGTTAGCCCTAAGACGGTCTCAACGAGAGATCGAACCGTAGGCAGAAGATGACAATGACGCGACAGAAAAAGATTCCAGCCATATTATAGTCTCTTTGCGTTTACCATGTTATTTTTATAAATATAAGTATTCTATATTACAAAATAATCGTTTACATGGATATAGTCAGCTTTATATTTTTCTTAAGCTTTTGGATATTCATATTTTTATTTTATTGCAGAAGAACTGTTAGTTTTATGTACAATATTTTAAACCTAGTATGCCTCTTTCTTCAAAACGAAAGAAATAATGCTGTACGTTTTGCACACAAGCAATCAATTTAAGGAAACAAATAAATTTCCATCTCTATCAAGTTTTATTAAATGTTGCATTATTGATTTCATCACATTTTATGGCTGATTTTTTTTCCTTTTCTTGCCCTCGAGATTAAGATCCACGTAAGCAATTAGTATTCAGGATCTTCTCGAAGGGCATTCACTAATATGCATACATTTATTTGGTTATGTTCTCGAAACTAGACTGCTTAACCTTCGATTCTATCCTTTAGAAACGTTAGTAGTTTTTGGAGCTTGCCCGAGCGGTCCCATACAGCTCTCTGAAGTTTGTCGTTCTCCAATCATTGCTCGACAAAGTAATACTTTGAATTTGCCATTTTTAGGTTATTTTCCTGATTGCGTAACCAAGCACAATCGATGATGTTTTTAATGGTGCGTGTGGTTATGCAGCACACATATGAATATGAAGCAGAATTTCATCATTATCTATGTATTCTGCAACTAGCCTAAGTTCCCGCGCTTTCCTCAACAAACAGTAATTGAAATGGTAATTGGACTACAAATGTTAACTGATGGGAAATTACGATAGTCGCCTTGATGTCAACAATCACGGTCTTTAGATCCCAGCCTGGCAAGGAGTTCTTCACAGCAGTGAATATTCTGTCATAAGGTTCGCACTTCTTATTTGGTAGAAGTGCATATAGCACAAGTATGACGATGGTTTCTTCTATAGAACTTCCCCCACTGTGGACCGTGAGTAAACTACTAGAATTGCTAACCAGAACTCTTGAATGTTCCATCAAGTGCTTGCATTGACAAACACTAGTATTCTATCCTGAGGCTCGCGATTGTCATCGTGTAAATGGAAATGTTATCCTAATTTCATTATTAATAATTGTTGAGGCAGAGACAGTTACATCTTCTGCAAGAGCTGGATCTTATATTATAACAAGATGTTTCCTCCAATTACAATTCAGCTCCTGCCTTCCGTTTGTCTGTGCTGACAATGGTAGTCATAAAAATCGTAACCTCCATTAAGTAGCTTTCCAAATTCTTCCACGTATACTTTGGAAATCGATTGATCGGATTATCACGCGCTTCCGAATTTCATTTGCTGCAACATATTTGTGCAGCTGTTCTTCCAAATGGCGTTGCTTTTGTTGAAACACACTCTATACAGACTTCTTCATTTAAAGCCTAACGGGCGCACGGCATTCCGCCTGCGAGAGTTTGGGTGTGCCACAGATGAATTTGCTCCTACATAAACTCCGCACATAATGCATGTATAACACTCTGCTCGTAAAATATTCATATTATTCGTCTAGCGCTAACAGCACACCAAACTCCAATTCCGATCATAATGAGGGATTTCTTGAACACAATGTGGATTTTCAGAGGCCCAGTACCATGTTACGAGTGTTGATCCGACCATTTAGGTGGAACAGAACAGAAGCTGACCAATTAAACTGCCATTCACTGATGAGAGATACCATTAACAATAAATCATTCGTGATCCTGGGTTACCTTGTTTTAAAGAATGGACACTTGTACACTTATAAGATTTTAGTTTTAATTATTTAGTTACTCTATGTGCAGAAGACTCTGAAATTCTCACCTGTTGTACTAATTTTGGGATGGATTTTATTGGTGAACGATCAAGACATGCACCTATGTCGTCTAACTTTTTCTCTGTTCAAACTCTACTTTCACGCTTTCGTTCTTTGTTTGCCGCCAAACCAGTGGTTTCGAATTTCTTCACAATCTTGTGAATCGTAAATCTGGAAGGAGGCACTTCAACAGGGAACTTTTGAATTTACTCTTTGCCAACACAGGTTGGCGATTCCCATTTATGATATCGTTTACACAAAAAATGTGTTGCTCTAGAGCCAATCGCCTGCTATGTTGGTGCCAACGCTAGCCCGCGTGCATAAAGGCAGTCGGTAGTGGGGGAATCCAGTAGGGGTCTCGGGAGAGGCGAAACGTCGTGTGCTCCGTTAGGTTTCAAATGAAGAACCCTATAGTTCACACGGCGCCAATGAATGACGTTTTCCTTATTTGTATGATTATATATTGATACCCGTTGTATGTAGAGCAATAGTGGCCTACTGTTGCTAGTTTCGGTGAACTTCATGTTATCTACAGACAACACACAGAAAACAACATCGCAATCTATCACGACTGAGGAAACAATATTAACTAACAAGGCCAGCTCATGGTAAAAACGGAAATTGGTTTATCTCCTCTAACCTCTTCTAATTAAACTCCACCTTCAATCAATAGTGGTTTCCCAGAACTGGATTCCTGAGTGCAGATGTTGCTAAATTGTGCCGGATGCAACTCTCACGGTCTAGTTACAGTAGGAGATGACTTACCCCCCCCCCCGTATACCTCACCTAATTAAATTCCATCTTTAAGCAATGTGGTTTATCAGAACAGGATTCTGAGTACAAATGTCATATTTCCGTTTAGCTGTAGCTTTGGAGGATTTTTTTGAATCCTGTGTATCCTGATAGTCACGATTTTGCAACTAACAAAACAGGAATTCTCAGCAAAACAAGAAACATAAGAATCCAGTTAAATACTGGGATATGCATGTGACACCACTGCTAAAATAGTTTAATAACCTCATGTAAAAATTTGTATTTCCTTTTCATTATGCTACAATCCACTTTCTAAGAAATTATAAAATGGGACAAAATTGCTAAGTTGATATTTTATAGTTAACACTGAAAAGATAAGGAACTTCTCTTTTTAAGGGGATTATTTGTAGGCCTGGAATTGCGGAATTTTCATATTCACTAGTTTTATCCCTATTTTTATATATGTTGAGCGCTTCTGTATCATGTGATAAGTTTTTGTTTATCCCTTTACTGTTTACCAAATATGCCAAATATATACAGAATGAACAATAAACTTCAGATATTATTCTGAGGAAAATTAAGATGTATATTTTGTCATGCAAATATCTTTAATATGTGGTATTCTGGTCAAAATCGTTAGCCATTTCTAGAAAATCAAAATGCTCGAAAATTCATCCATATAAACAATAGTTTGAAGTCTAGGAATTTTCTTCAAGATTTTTTTGTCGTATCCTTGGAAAATGTTGAACTTAATTATCAAGTTATGCTGTATATACGGGCACGCAAACACACATTAATATTTTTTCTAGTAAAAATCTGATGCATACCTTTCACATAACTTTCTTTACATCTTTATAACAAATTGTTAAAAAGCTTATCCTTCTATCCACTTCATTCTAATCGAGCAGAAATGCTTTCTTGTAAGTAGAAGGGAAATAAGTGAACACAGTAGGCTAAAACGTTAGTCAATCTGTCAAAAGCCGGTTGCCATGTGTATGAAATCCGTTCTTTACATCGCCAGGAGTTGACAAATTGCTGTATGTGAAAAGTTTTATTTTAAGAATGAAACCAATATCTTAAAAAAATGATCAACTCCACTACAAAATGTATATGATAAATTGTGTGTTTCAACGAGATCTACATATTTTGTGCAGTAAGATTTATCTATCGCTTACGATTTACTAATTATGCAAAATCCAACACAATTCATACAGAATAAAGAGGGTTTCAGAGATTATTCCCAGAAAATTAAAGATAAACATTTTATTTATCGTGTAAATATTTTTAAAATACGTTACTTTAATCAAAATTGTTACAGCCATTTTTGAGAAAATAAATTTCGAAAATATTTCCATGTGAAAGGTAGTTTGGGTTCAGAGGATTTTATTCAAAATCTCCGTATCGTATCCTTGGATGATAGTAGACTTATATATCAAGTTTGATATTTTACCAACTTTTAGTTTTTGAGTTATCGGACATATACTCGGAGCTTTTTCTAAAAGTGTCTTTTTCTTTTGGATGCAGGGGACCCTAAAACGCCTATTTCCGATGAAATCTCGGTGTCAAATATTTGGGTGGAATGTAATAGCTACCTTCTCTATACACTATGTATATAGTATATGTAGAGAAAGTAAAAATGTAATTTAGAGACCGCAAAACATATATTCCGGTGAAATCTTGACATCGAAGATTTGGATGGAGTACGACACCCTCTTTGACTGCATGTACACACAATGTACGTGGTAGAGAAAGTAAAATAAACAGTACAAAGTCGGGTAGAATAAAACTACAGTTTTATATTCCTGGAAGTGCAATGGCTCATCACCTACTCGTTAATTAATTTCCAAATCAATCAATTTCGCGAAATGATTACGCTGGTGTCATCCTGTTGAGCACTTTATGTGGGAATAGTTGCACTTGACGTTATTCAATTTCTCGCCAGGGCTACTTGTGTTGTCGCAGCTGAAGCCGATTATGTACCTGCTGTTTGGAGAGGGATGTTGTCATGGCTTCACGAAGGACAAATATTGGTGCAAGAGGAGGTTATCGAACAGCCGGCTAAACTTGTCAACGAAATTGACTCGTTCCATCAACTCCACGTCACTTACACTCCTGTGCCATCGCTCTAGGTCACAGTCATATGCTGTCGTGTGAAACTAATTACGAGATGCTAGTGCCAAGCTCCCTATTTCTCGCTTTTCTTCTAGTAAACAATAAGAAGCAGAATAATACAGGATATTTCCCTGACCTATGAAGTTGAAAATCCTACGCACTTTTTAGTGACCGAATAGATCTGCACTGAATGAGATTACATAATAGGTATTACATTCCATCCAAAAATTTGATGCTTTGATGTCCCCTGATTAAAAATATTTTAGTTGTTACTTTCTCTACACGTACTATAATGTATAGAGAAGGTATTGTATTCCACCCAAAATTCGATACAGAAATTTCACCGGAAATACACGTTTTAGGGTCTTCTGTATGCAAAAAGAAACATTTGTGGAAAAAGGTCCGTGAGTGTGTGTGTGTGTGTGTGTGTGTCCGTCAGCACGATAACTCAAAAATAAAAAGTCAGTACAATACCAAACTTGGTAGAAAGAAGATTTTGAGAAAAATTCCTGAACTCCAAACTAAAAAGTTCTAAAATTTTTATTTTCTCAAAAATGGCTAAAACGATTTGATTGAAATACCGTATATTAAAGATATTCATATGACAAATAAAACTTTTATTTTGAATTTTCTGGGAATAGCTTCTAAAGACCTCTTTCTTAATGAATTTTGCGAAACCGTAACAGATACACAAAAGCTTACTGCACAAAACATGTACATCACGTTAAAGCACACAATTTTCGCATACACGTTTTTTTCCCCTTATTATTTGTTTCAGATTTAAAATACTTAAATCTTAAGTTAAAAACTGGTTGCCATGTGTCTGAAATCCGTTTCTATGCAAGGCCAGGAGTTAACAAGAGATTGGACTATCGTTTTAGCTTAATGTATTTCCTTACTTTTCCCCTACTTATAAGGAAGCAAGTTAATCAAGACAATTTCTGTTAATGTTTAACTCGATTATCATAAAGTAGATAGAATAATATGTTTTTAACTATAATTTGTTACAGCTATGTAGAAAAATTCATGTGATTGGAACGCAAGATTTTTTTAAAATTATCTCACGAAAATTCTCCATCCGCAGTTAATCTTTACATTGAATAGTTATTTCACACAAAATTGCCCTATCGCTTTTAATTGAAACACCATTTTAGGATATTTTTACTGAAAAAATAAAATTATATCTTAAGTATCCTTGAAGTATTCTAAGAAATCCATTTGATTTGTTTATCTAACTGGTAAACGTTAAGAGAATACAGATTAGTCCAAATATAGAAATACAGAAAAAATATAACTATTTAACATATCTTTTACTACAAGTAACATAATTTATATGTCATCATTTCGAGATATCCTTTAATTTTGGTTTCAGTTGTTTAATACTCATAATTTTTTTGAATGCCTCTCGTTATTCACTTGAGTTTTGCGATCATGGAAAGAGCAAGCAACTTGAAAGTCATAACGAGACGCTTTTAAACACATAAATGTGATTATGGTTTCCTCTTTCCTTAATAAATGTGTAACAAAACAACATTTTCAAATATTTAACTCGATTAATCTGAAGAAAATAGAACAATTAAATCGACCGGATACAAATACAGCTTAACTTTGCTGTGCAATCAAATGCCGGCTTCATTTGAATTATTTGTTAATTGTACAAAGAAATAAACTTGAAATATTTCAATTTTCGGATCACTTAGAAATAATGCAAGATTCGAAGAAAACACGAAATACGCAATGAAAAATATTTATTTTTGAAAACTAATTACTTATAGCAGAGTTACTGAAGAGCAGCTGTACAGTCATTTTCATAATATGAAAGATAAAAACCTGATTAAATTTTTTTAGCTAATGAAATATTCAGACACACACAAAATCGCTTCAACTACCATCTTTTTACCAATCTTCTTATCTTTTGCTTATTATCGCAATAATAAATATTGAAGGACCGTAGCAATAAAAAGCTGTATTACGATGAAGCGCTATCTTGCAAAATTAAGGCACAAGTCTGCTTTGTTCACCCTTTTTTGAAGATTAACTTCTAATTTATAATTATAGCTTTATTAAAGCTCCTAAATCACTAGTAATTCATTGCTAACAAGCATGAGTAAAACGTGCGAAGCAATATAACTTTTTCCAAAATATACTTAATATATTAATTGTTTTAATAACTAAATATTCAACCCCATTATGAATGAAGTTACTGTTTATACTTATTTTAAAGTGTGGCGGGATTATTATAAAATACAAGGCTATAAAATCATTGTTCCTATCGTAAAATTAGTTTAAAAAGTAAAGTCATTATTTTAATCATGTATCAAATGACAAACATATAGAAATGATTTGAATTTGAACCAATTTCAGTATAGCTTACTAGTATTATCGTTTTAATTTTGTCACTTTTATCATATCTGCGTGTATTATTCTTCTCCTTCTTAGTGCTTCGAATTATATTACTTTGAATGGGATATATATTCTATATCATCAGAAATATATGTTTTGAGGTACTTTGGAATCAAATAAATTTACAGAGATTGTGTGTTTTCGTACACGAAAATCAGTTTTACAAATTTGCAACAAACAGTTTCACCAAATTTACCACCTTTAAAGTTATCCTTATATGAAAAACAATATTTATCTTAATTATTTTATTTTCTCAAAACGAGTCTAAAGATTTAGATTAAAATAACATAGATACGTTTGCGAAATAATATGACAAAACACATATCCTTATATTCACTTTGATGTATGTTGGATAAAGAAATTTTTGAGAAACAACAAAAAGAGACACATGCAACACTGGTACTGGAATCTATCATACTTAACGTTATCGGATTTAGAAATCAGTATTCCCTTAAAATTAGCACCGTGAAAGGAACATTGTCATAATAAAGTATATTTAATTTCAAGTATTTTATATTGATAATTCTTAGATATTGTAGAGTGGAAGCTAAAGATATCCATTCTTGTTGGTTTTGCTGTGAACCCGAGTTGTTATACCTCTTGGATTGTGGTTGCTGCCACAAAGAGTCTGGAGCTGATAATCTTGTAATGAAGGCAATGCATTGATGAATGACAAAACGATGAAGATATTAGATTTTGTTTTGTTTTTATTTTTATTTTTACTTTCTACACCACGTACTATGTAAACTACATAGAAGGTAGAGAAGTAATTTTATTCTAACCAAAAAATTCAATATCGAGATTTCACCGGAAATACACGTTTTAGGGTCGCCTGGATAAAAAAAAGAAAGAGAAAAGCAGTTTTAGTAAAACGTACTTGTGTGTGTCTGCGAATATGACGACTCAAAAACGAAAAAAGCCGGTAAAATACCAAATTTGATATTTAAGCTTAATATCTTTCAAAGAAGCGACAGCAACATTTTGAGAAAAGTACCCCCATCTGAAAGTGCCCTTTACATGGAAAAAATATTTTATTTTCTCAAAAACGGTTCAGATTTTCATTAAAATGCCGAAAAATAAATGTATTTAAATGAGAAGTGAAATTTATATCTTCTTAAAATGTCTGGGAAAAGCCTCTGTAGACCTCTTCATTCTGCATGAAGTTTGCCTAACCGATAAAGTGTAAGAGACAAGAACAGTTACTGTGCAAAAATGTAGCCCTCGTTAAATTTATTATGATGAAAACATTATTTGCACAAAATTGGCAGTTTCTAAGATATTTCTTGTTATTGGCTCTATACCCAAACTTTTCTATACAGAAAAGTGTTAACTCCTGCCCATGCAAACAACCAATTTCAATTACTTTGCAACCAGCTTCTAAAAAAATTACCATCGCTTTAGCCTGATGTATTTCCTCATTTCCATTCTACTTACAAGGAAGCAAGAAATAATACCATTTTTGGTAATCTTTATTGTATAAAGTAGATAGAATAAGTTTTTTTAGAATAACTTGTTACAGAGTTATTGCGAAAGCCATGTGTATAGAACATATCAGATATTTATTACTTGTATCCTCATATGCGTTTTCTAAACTTTAAAGCCACGTGGATTATTTAATTTTTCCTGTACCATATAGCTAAAGCCATATAGTATTTATGAAACATTTCGTTTGAGCTAGCTTCTCTCTCTCTCTCTCTCTCTCTCTCTCTCTCTCTCTCTCTCTCTAATGCACGTTCATGCACAAAAATTTCATCCACCTCTTTCTAAAAAGGTTTTCATTTGTGTATTCCACATCAAGACAAGTTTTTACCCATGAAATATCTATATCGAATCCTTTGCTTGGAACACACCTCTTGGTTTATCTATGTATGCATTTCTCCGGGATTTACCTCGCAGCTATAATTTCTCCATTTTCCTTTAGGTATTCTCACTGAAACTGAATGTTAAGGGTTGTGGCTGGGGCAGTGGACTTTATTTCCTTCAGAGTTACTTACAAGGGTTTAATCCTGTTTCAGAAATAAAAATGCTATATATATTTCCAAGCATTCAGAGTGCACCTTAATTCTTCCTTGCACTATACCTGGTATGGAAGAAACCTCTCTCTCTCCCCCTCCCTAGCCAAGAACAAGTGAAGGGCGAGGGTGGATGCATTAGATTATTATTAGCACCGAATGTCAGGATAGAGAGCTTGACAAACACTTGAGTGTATACAACCTGCTAACAGTAAACCTAATACCTATAATGCTAAGGGGTGCCTATGGTGCAGCACAATATCCGACTTAATGTCTCTGAACAAACGAAAATACTGATTTTCCATACGCCAAAACCCTTTTATTTTTTTATTTGAAGAATACTTTTGGAATGCCTATTATCAAACTTTTGATAGAATACTCAATCACAATTGTTTTAAACTGATAAAAAATTTAAATTAAAAACAGCAAGAATACTTCACCCTATTATTCCACACATAGGCAGTAACATCCAGAAGATTTTGAAGTGAAATAACTTGTTTAAAATTGAATTGAATTAATTGTACTTTGGAACTGAATATCATGTCATAATGTTTTTAATTTTTGAAAATTACATCAATGGGAGACTTTTATTCGGTTCTCAAACACTCAGTCATCGATTAATTTTTCTCATTTCTCTCTGAATTAGGCAAATTGAGTTTAACGCATCTCTTCTGAAAATCTTTGCTTTAGGTTATGTCAAGACATAATAAACCTCACTTTTAAAGAAACCCCAGATAAAATAATCACAAATATCATAAAATATCAAATCGAGAGAACGTGCTGGCCAATGTACATGATTTTTTTTTTCAATTTTATTAATGATCGATCAGCATTACATCCTTTGCAGATCTCTGAGAATATTAGAATATGTTAGAACATATTTATTAGTGACATTTTAGGAAAAGCTAAGAGGCTCCTTTTAACTATGAAATACGGATAAAGAACTGCATAGTGATTAAAAGTGATATTATAAGAGTGAAGTTTAGTTAGTGATCGGAATCATCGGAGTTACTGAGTAGAAGAACCTGTCTCTTGAGGCATGTGGGCTGGCGGTTGCGTTCGCTAATGTATGTCACAGTTCCTCTGGAACGTCCCGCAATGGTAGGAAGAAGCGAGAGACGATTTTGCGTATAAATCTTTGAACTGAGACCATTTTATGATACCTGATATTTTTTACTTTCTCCAGCCGTGAATGTACAATGCACATAGGGATAGAGAAGTATTGTATTCCACCCAAAAGTTCGATGTCGAGATTTTTGGGTGTATCTTTCAAGGATGAGACACGAAGATTTCCAAAAAAATTCCCCACCCCTAAATATTAGAACTATCTTTTGTAAGAAGTTTGTTTGTAGAGTACCTAGAGAAAGTTATGTGAGTGTAACTAATCGGATTTTTTTACTTTCTCTAAACCTACTATGTACGCAGTGTATAGAGACGGTATTGTAAAGCACCCAAAAATTTGATAACGAGATTTCACCGGAAATACATGTTTTGAAACCCCTGAATCCATAAAAGCATTTTCAGAAAATGATCATGTGTGTGTGTGTGTGTGGGGGGGGGGGGGGGCAGCATAGCTCAAAAACGAAAAAAACCGTTAAAAACCAAACTTGGTATTTAAGTTTGGTATCTTCCAAAGAAGCGACACGAGATTTTCAAGAAAATCCCCCAACTACCCTTTACATGGAACTGTTTTCGAAAATGTTGATTTTTTCAAAAATGGCTATAACGAGTTTGATTAAAATGCCATATATTAAAGACATTTACTCGACAAATAAAAGGTATATTATGAATTTGCTGGGAATAGTCTCTGAGGACTACCTTATTCTGGATGAATTTTACGGAACTTCGCACAACTGCTAAATCGTGAGAGATCGCCAAAACTTACTACATAGAAAATGTAGAGCATTTATGTTATATACATTTTTTCGTGGAGTTGATCTTTTTTTTTTTTATTAGATATTCCTTGGTTTTGGTTTGAGTTTTAAAATACTTATACTTTTCTCATACAAGAATTTGTGAACTGCTATCCATACAAACAGAGCAACTTCAGCCATATAACAACCAGCATTTGACCATCACTAACCTATGGTACTCCTTTATTTCGCTTTTACTTACAAGGAACCAAGCTATTTCCGCTATTTCTTTTATCAATTATGACGAAGTAAATAGAAGCATAAGCTTTTTAACAATAATTTGTTACAGACATATAGAGAAAGTCATGTGAATGGAACAGATCAGGTTTTTTATAGTGTTTAACTCCAGCTTTTACTACCATGGCACCGCGGGCGATGATGCTGATGATAGATAGAATGAAGAACGAACACCGGTGGAATTGATGGGGATAAACCTGAGAAAACCCGTCCACCACAAATCTCAAACGCGGTCGCTTGGGATCGTACCCGGGCCGTCTAGGTGAGAGGAGAGTGGTCTAACCACTCGACCAGGCGCGGACTGATACACGTTCTAGATAGGCTGAACTCAGCATATCGATTGTTGCTCGAGCAGTACGAGTATATGAATTAACGTCAACTGCTAGCTGTGCAACTCAGGTGCCGCAAAGCTATGTTTCATTTTCACCTAACTTATTGAAGTAACGTCTTATTTGGATAGGTACAATCAGACTGAAAAGTTCAGTGCCATGGCATATTGTAAGTATATTAAGTCCCAAGATTCATAGTATAGCCAGCTATTATGTAATAGGTTCGTTGTTGGCTATACTATGAATCCTGGGACTTAAAGTACTTACAATATTTTAAGTCGCCATTGGGGTTCCCATGTCAAACTAATTTGAGATCAGCTGGTGGTTTACCGTGAAACATGAGAGTCAGTTGAGAAATTCAATGCTATCCCGGCATGTTGCCATGGTAGCTCAGTGGCAGAACAACCGGCTAGAGATCGGGAGATCCGTGGTTCAAATCCCGGCTATGGTATTGCATTTTTCAGTCTGACTCTACTTATTTAACTCCTGTCCCACACACGGATGTGTGAAAAACAATTAAACCAATAACATTCTACTATTTTTCATCCTAAAACAAGCATATCGTGGCATAACTTTTTTTAGAGTAAAGATTGTAGATTGACCGATCTGGTATTTTCTAGATTCCAGTATCTGAACGTTTGTTTATTATCACCTTCTTATAAGTGAAAATGTGCTTTGTTGGTCAACAGAGTATTTAGGTTCTCTTTAGTAAGAAGTAGGAATTCCTCCGCGAAATTCTGGTTATGTGTAAAATCCTGCCCCTTATTTGATGAACAATGGAAGCATAATTCCAGATGAAGACTCTATATATACTATGCTATGACAATCCAGTGCAATGGTGTGTCTCTTTGCAGACCTTTGTGGACTTTTGGCAACATACATGTTAATGTCATCGAGTGTTCGTGCAGTTCGAATGGATTCCAAGGTTTCTTCCTCTGTACAGAAGCATATCACGTATGTTTTAATCCACTACTTTATTGAGTCTAGACAAGGAATCTCACTGTCGCCTGAAATGTTAAACTGTCTTCGAAATAGATGCTGAGTTGTAATAATGGATACTGCACTTTTGAAATATGTTACTCAACCAAATATCGATGTCATACTGCTCAAACCCTTATTGCAACTGAAATTGGATAATTTATTTCAATATATTTCCCCGGAACTATGACAATTGAAAACCGCCAGATTGCTCCATCCAAATATGTACGGTTATAAAACTCACATTTAATTTAAATATTGGAACTGAATAAAATATTCGCTATAATTCTTTTACAATGGTAAACTGTGTAAAGATCGAGTCGAATTGTAATTCAGATTAACACCATTCTATTCTCTTAGGTTGTACGCTATCTTCTACATTCCTCAACGTCATCTAAGTAAGGTTTTCAATCTAATTCCCAATTATCAAATCAGAAGTTGTTTCAGCTAAAATTTTATTTTTCTATACAGTGTATTCGATGCACACTAAGGTTCCTCTATTCTACCCTCTTCTCTACTCTCCCTTCAACATATAGGTTGGAGCTTAATAGGTCCTGGACATATTTCTGGAATTCTGAAACTGTCAAGATTATAATAAATACTCATGCTTCTTAGAATAGGGATAATTAAAGTGTAACATAATGAGAAATAATATTAAATTCTTTATTAATAAACTATTTTTAAACAATTGACAGTTGTCCTATTTTGCGTTTTGGCTACAATAGCTACACTGGTACAAACTGTATAGTGAAACCATTTTGACCAACATTTATAATTATATCACAGAAACAGACTCAGAAAATGACTTTTAGTTAGTACTACCCCATGTAGCTGAGGTGGCTGGCTTCAAATACATAGCAGCCAGAAATTACGCCCGCAAAGTCACCAACGGCTACCAATCATACGTCCCTGGTGACGCACTCAAGAGTTACTACACTAGTTCTAACTACAGTGGATAGAGCGCACTGCTCTTACTTCTCTAAGCATCTTTGGCGGCTGGTGGTGGAGAATTGAGCTAAATGCTCTCCCAGCAGGGTTTATAAGGACGGTTCACAGGCATTGTGATTGAGTTCCAATTTTTCATCGTACGGAAGACGGCATAGTGAGTGCATCGATGGGAACACAAGATCGGTGCGATCCTGTATGAAAGATAACATTTTGGACATCAACATTTTGGGGAAAATTACTTATTTTGGCCATTCTAACAAGGTTACTGGTTCACTGACAGAGTTAAAAAGCGTTATGTTATGATTACTGATTGTATTTAACAAAACAGATAGTAGTCAGACATGTATGTAAGCTAAATTTTAATATTGAAATAAACAGTGGAATTGAACCATTTAATCTTCTTTGTAATGGAAATTTAGAAATCCCGAGTAATTTGATATTTCAGCAAAGGAAAATTTGCATGTAAACGAATAGAGGTGCAAGGAGGAAAATCTGATTGCAAAATAGTTTGTTTTCTGAAGACGGTAGGGGGGGGAGGGAAGATATGATGTAACAAACTCATTAAACTTACTCTATCTGCTATTTTCAATTTTTTTTTTTTTTACAAACTATTAACCATGTACTGGGTTTATCCTTTTTGGTGTTCTAGAAAGGTGGAGCTGTTTGAGGTTGCTAATCACTAGGGATTTCTAAATTTCCATTACCAAGGACATTAAATGTTCCATTCCACTGTTGTTTATTTCAATATTAGAATTTAGCTTAAATACATGTCTGACTACTGTCTGTTTTGTTAAATACGATTAGTAATCAGAGATCATAATAAAACGCTTGCTTTCTTTCTTGTGTGGCGCCTTGTTCCATTTAACAAAAATTTTAGCCCTGTTAATGAACCAATAATCCTAGTTAGAATGGCCAAAATAAGTAATTTTCTCCCAAAATTTTGATGTCCAAAATGTTACCTCACAGACAAGATGGCACCGACCTTGTGTTCCCCTCCATGCACTCACTATGTCAAATTTATCCTAAAAGGTTGCTGCTAGATATACTTCATTCAGCTGTATTTAATGACAAGAAAGTAGATCCTTGAGAAACACACTGTAGATGAAGTGACAAGTTGCTAACCAGTAGCTGTAGTACGTGCATTATATCGCCTTTTGTTTGCTGTGGAAGTGTTGACAGGCGATAATGATGGGACATGCACGCCACAATTTCCCACAACGTTATCACTTTGACTTCCATCATGAGAGTTAGCAAACAAGTTACCACAAAAGTTATGGAAGAGTGCCTTGAATAAAGCTATCCTTGTCGTGCAATAAGACTTCGTCAGTTTAAGCGATATTTTGTCAAAGAAGAGCAACAGAGAGAAGAATAAAACATATTTACATTTTTAGTCAAAGAGAAACATGGCAGAATTTGATATAAAGTCTTCAGAGTATCTAAGCCCTGTCCCTAAATATATGTTAAAACCACAACTACTCTGTGGTCGTCCGAGTTAGACTGAGACAAAATGTAACTCTACAATACTGTAAGTCTTGTTAGCACACAATTTACCAAAACTTTTTTTTTTTTTTTTTACATTAACCATTCCCAAAATGTTTTCTGTTCTTGTAAGTTTTACAATGCGTTAAATTTTTTATATTAATCAGACCAAATATGTTTTCTGTTCTTGCGAGTTTTACAATGCGTTACATTTTTTACATTAACCATTCCCAATATGTATTCTGTTTTTGTTGTGAGGTTGCAATACGTTGTATTTTTTATATTAACCATTCGCAATATGTTCTCTGTTTTTTGTGAGTTTTGCAATAGTTGTATTTTTTATATTAACCATTCCTAATATGTTTTCAGTTTTTTGCGAGTTTTACGTGTTACATTTTTGACATTAACCAGTCCCAATATGTATTCTGTTTTTGATGTGAGTGTTGCAATACGTTGTATTTTTTATATTAACCATTCCCAATATGTTTTCTATTTTTTATGAGTTTTGCAAGTATTTTTGCCCAAAATTCAAACTTTTGGGGACAACCAACAACATTGGTTCCATTTAAATACTTTTTAGTTTATTTTTATACTCATAGATTCCATTTTTATGAGAATATGTTGTATTTTTGATATTAACCGTTTCTAATATTCTTTCTGTCCTTGTGAGTTTTACTATACGTTGTATTTTTTATTTTAACCATTCCCAAAATTTCTTGTGTTTTTGTTATGAGTTTTGCAATACGTTGCATTTTTGCCTTTTCTACCACGCGTGTAAGAAGTATCGTATACTGAATAAAAAAATAGCATTTTCAGAAAAAGTGTGTGTGTGTGTGTGTGTGTGTGTGTGTGTGTGTGTGTCTGATCACGTCAATAACCAAACGCGAAGAGGGGATCATTAAGTTTCAAATTTGGTATTTAAGCTTGGCATCTGCAAGAAAGTGATACGAAGATTTTCAGGAAAATTCTCCCATCTAAGCAACACCTTATATGAAACATTTTTCGAATTTTTCGATTTTGTAAAAAATGGTTCTAACTTTTTTTTTAATGTCATATAAAACATATTTAAATGAAAAATGAAATGCAGATTTTTAATTGTATGGGAATAACCTCTGGATACGGGAGGCGATTTGCATAACAGGCATGCCGTAAAGCGCAAACAAGTAAACCACAATTTATATCAGAACCATATTTTTCTGTGTATGGCGATAACCATGTTATAGTTATTCTTCGTCACAATTTTACTTTTTTAAATACTTTTACTTTTCTGAAAGTTAAAATTTAAATACCATAGTTAAAAGTTCAGAATCTCTAAGGAATGTGACACGAAGATTGCAAGGACCCTCCCCCCACCCCAATATCACTTTCGTGGCACATATTTCGAACACTTTGATTTTCTACAAAATGACTATAACGATTTGGTTCAAGTACTATTTAAGATATTTATTGAATTATCTATAAATAGCCTCCTATTTTAGATTACTTTTGTCTAATTGGAATACTGTAAGAGATAGAGAAACTCTTACAGACATAAAATATAGATCTCGTTAAAACAGGCAATCTAATCCTTTTAAATTTTTCTGTAGTTAATCATTTCCTAAATAATCCATGGTGTTGGTTTAAATTGTTCAATACTTATGCTTTTCTTAAATGGAAAGTCGTCATTCGATTATTTTACTCCTGGTCATGGAAAGATTGTCGAAACAGATTCTACTAATCTTTATTTCAATTTGCATGAAATAGATGAAAAGTTGAGCCTGTGTAAGAATAGATTACTGAAAATTGGAAAATCTGTAGCACATCGGAGATTTTAAAAGTATTAATCACTATTCATTTTTAATGTCATGCAAAATATCAAATTCAAAATCGACCTTTAAAATATTTATTTTAGCTTCAGTCTCCTGTATTTTCTTTATACATATAACGAAATGTATAATGAAACCATTTCTGCAAATGAAAACGAAATACGTTAGAAAAATCTGTAAAACAAAGCTGATATGTTGCATTCACAGACTTTCTCTGCATCTTTTTAACACATTATTGTTAAACTTAAGCTTCTATCTAATTCATTATAATCAAGATAAATATTAGCAGAAATGCTTTCTTGTAAGTAAGGGAATACAATAGGCTAAAAACGTAAGTAAAAGTTGTTTGCCAAGTGCATGACATCCGTTAACTCAAAAATTTCGATATATGAAATGTTTTAAGCATTTTAAAACTCAAACAAATAATAAGCAATATCTCAAAAATGGTCAACTCTACGAAAACAAAATTACACGACATTGTGTGTTTTAGAGATCTAATTTGCTTGTGTAGTAATTTTTAGTCTACTGCTTACGGTTTACTAGTTATGCAAAATCCAGCAAAATTCATCCAAAATAAAGAGGTCTTCAGAGATTATTCCGGGCCGCGCCGTGTCCAAGTGGTCACCCAGACGGCCTGAGTTCGGTCCCAAGCGACCGCATGTGAGATTTGTGTTGGACAAAGTGACGTAGGGTTTTCTGCGGGTCCTCCAGGATCTCCTCCCAAGGTATACCACCGATGCTTCATCCTCATTTTATGTATCACCAGTGTCATCGCCTGCGGTGCCACAAGTAATAAAAGCGGGCGTTAAACACTACGAAAAAAAAAGAGCCTATTCCCAGAAAATTCTAGATATCGTTTTATTTGCCGTGTAAATGTCTTTAATATAGGGTATTTTAATAAAACATTTGGAACTATTTTTGAGACAATTAACATTTTCAAAAATGTTTCCATGTAAAGGGTAGTTTTGGGTGTGGGGATTTTCCTCGAAACCTTCGTGTTGTATCCTTGGAAGATACTAAACTTATATACCAAGTTTGGTATTTTACGGACTTTTCGTATTTGGGTTATCGTGTTTACAGACACAGGGACACACACACGGACCTTTTGCTTGGTTGTTTTTTTTTTTTTGGATACGGGGGATTCTAAAACGCCTATTTTCGGTGGATTGCAATACCTTCTCTATAGACTATGTACATAGAACGAGTACGTGTGGAGAAAGTAATAAAACGAAAATGAATTGAGAGTAATATGAAGTGCTTTTTTAAAGATTACATTAATTTAGAAAGACTTCTATTGAAGTTTTTGTCGTACTAAGTACAATTAGAGATGAGTCCCGCGGTAGTTTGTATCAAAAGGAAGTAATTGTGCACATCCTTTCGAAATACATCATGTGTAACTTTATAACTAGAAAAGTTACACATCTGTTTTGAGCAATTGCATGCTTGTTGTCTTCAACATGTTAAATAAGCCGAGTTGCATGGCTACTTTGCATCCCTCAAGGGCAAGAAGAAAAAAATACTATATTTAAAAGGACATTACTATATAACAATCATGTATTGAGAAATAGCTGCCGGGTGTGCAGCATAACCAGGAAGCACTGATCATAAACTGATTTGCTTCAGAGGATGCTATTATCTAAAACCTAACCATATTTAATGATGCAGTTAAGAAAAACACAGTACTTGCTAAAGAGACTTAAAAAAGCATTTCGGTGAGGTATGCTGATAAACGCCATTAAACGGTTCATTGTCCTTTTTAAGCCCTTTTTGTTTCCAATTAGGAAAATCATTTTAATAACTGTACTTTGAACATTTTTACGATCTTCCACTTGGACAGTTTAAAAGAACCGGTTTATTAAGCAGTTGGCGACTATAAAAGGAATCAAAACTTTCAACAAATTATTCAATCAAGGAAGGAGCAAAATATGTCGACACGAGTGACAATGGAATGCATTTTAAACATCTGTCCAAAATTCAACAAAACATGGCTTTACAGATTAAATTTAGCAAATGATGAGCCACATTTACCCGAGTTTCTCTCCCCAATTTTAAGCTGAATATTGTTATAAAAGCTTAAGGTATTACATTCCATCCAAAAATTCGATAACGAGTTTTCACCGGAAACAAGTTTTGGGTCCCCCAAAAAAAAGAATTTTCAGAAAAAGGTCTGTATGTTAGTGTGTGTGTGCACACGATAGCTCAAAAATGAAAAGTCGGTAAAATACCAAACATGATATTTAAGTTTAGTATCGTCCAGGGATCCGACAAGAAGATTTTGAGAAAAATCTCCCCGCCCCTAACTATAATTTACTTGGAAAAATCATATTCGTCTATCTACTTCACGATAATTGATATAACGATTAGCATAAATTGCCCTAATTACTTGCTTCCTTGTAAAAATAGATTTTTAGGAATCGTTTCCTACGTATATTTATGTTTGCGTGTGCATTCGTCCACGCGCGCGCGCGTGTGAGTGTGAGAGTAGCTTAACTTGAAAATACAAAGTCAGATGAATGCCACAATTTAGATTCAGCGTATTCCAAAAATGTGAAATAACGATTATTCAAAAAACCTAAGATTATCAACCTTCACTATATTCGATTTTATTAAAAATAACCTAGCTATTTCGAATGATATGTTTCAATACAAACCAAGTATTTATGTATCCAATTCTCTGCAAATCATCTGCGAAGTTCCTTTTATTTGTCTAAATTTTTAGCAGTTTAGAATAGCTATTAAACAAAAAGAAATATACCAAAGGTTAAAAAAAATAAACGTACAAGTTCATGAAAATATACGTGAAATATTTACGGCAAATAATTTTTTTTTCTCGAATGTTTACCAAGTGCGAGTGCATAATCTAATTGAAGAATGTTCATGTTGTGTTTGTTACTTTCTTTCCATCACAGGAGCTAACGACGAATAACCAATTTTATGCTGTTTACTCGTATTGTAATTAAGCACTTCTTGTTTCAACTGTTAATATGAATACCATATCATAACAGATATACGAACTTAACATTACTGGACATTTTATTTTTAGTTTAACACCCTTTAATATAGTAAGTAGGTCATAATAGATGGTGAGTTAAAATCAGCAAAATGATGTTCAAATGAGCCGGTTTACCGACTTAAAGGTTATTCGATATTCGGCTTGTCAAGAAAAGGGAGAACCTTATTCGGGTAACTCATTCTAACCGAGATTCGAACTTGGTATGCCTCTTGTATGCAGAGGGAAAGTTTTATGATGCATTATACAAATACGTCATAAAAGTCACAAGAGCTATATTCATTTGAGTGCAAAATAAATTCACTTTTTCATGCATATATGTAATAAAATTCTGATGTGTTTCATTCAAATGACTTTCTATACATCTCCGCGACTAATGATTGTTAAAAATTCTATGCTTCTATTTACTTCATACTAATCTAGAAAAAAATAACAGAAATATTCATATTACTTGCTTCCTTATAAGTAGAAGCGAAATAAGGGAGTAGGTTAAAGTGATAGTCAAAAGCTGGTTCCTATGTTACTGAAGTTCCTCTGTTTCTATGGACAGGAGTTGACAGATTCCTGTATGACAAAAGTATAAGATTTTCAAAACTGAATCCAAAACAAGGAATGTCTCAAAAACGATCAACTCCACGCAAAAATATTATATAACGTAAAGTGCGTGTTTTAATGTGCTCTACAGTTTTTGTGGAGTAAGTTTTTGCCTATCTCTTACGGTTTAGTAGTTATGCAAAATTCCGTAAAATTCATTCAGAGAAAATCAAAAGTTTCGAAACTTTTTCCATGTAAACGGTAGTTGGGGGTGGGGAGGTGTCGCATCCCAGGAAGAAACCAAACTTAAATACCAATACACACACACATACACCTCTTTCCAAAAATGCTTTATTTTGGATTCAGGAAGACCCAAAACATGTATGGTGTAATACAATACCTTCTCTATAAACTATATACATAGTATGAGTAGAGAAAGTAAAACTGCTTAACCTTTAGGATAGTTTTAAACCTGTATATGGCATCACAAACACTGGAAACTGATGGTACATAATTGGGAAAGTAAATTAGGGAGGGAAGCGTTTCAGATGTAAGTTTAGAGCATCTCTCCGGCATTTGCCAACATGAGAACTCAGGAAACACGAATAAAAACCTCAAGCTGGTGAATGATCCTGGCAGAATTCGAACTACCTGCCTAATGCGAGCTTAAAACATTGTGTACTCTGTACATAGAGCCAGAGAAGAAGAAAAAGAGAGGCAGAGAACGTATGAAAAGCAGAAAAAGGCACTTAGAAGGAGAATTAGATAGGTGAAGGAAGACAATCCTCACAATTAGCATCTACATCAACTAGGGTTTTGTTAGTAACTGACACAAAGTAAACCTGAACTAACCTGACTGATGTTCTATCGGCACTGAGGAGAGAAACGAAAGATATCTACTTAAAAGAATATCTCACACATTTATTACTTTCTCTACATAGTAGATAGAGTAGGAATTGTATTCCACCCAAAAATTCGACACCGGAGTCTTACCGGAAATACATGTTAGGGACTTCTGAATAAAAAAGAAACAGTTTTAGAAAAAGGTGCGTATGTGTATGTTTTTATATGTGAACAGCATGACTGAAAAACAAAAAGCTGGTTAACAATGTGACAAAGAATTTAATGA
The DNA here is from genome assembly GCA_030762935.1 of Hymenopus coronatus. Lineage (NCBI taxonomy): Eukaryota > Metazoa > Arthropoda > Insecta > Mantodea > Hymenopodidae > Hymenopus > Hymenopus coronatus. Next base: position 136,512,913 of record CM060882.1, read on the forward strand.
AAAATCTTCTCCCACACCAAACTGTTTTTTACATAGAAGATTTTTCAAAAGTTTCGATTTTCTCAAAAATGGCTAACGATTTTGATTAAATATTGTATATTATATACATATAATATACAATATCTGAATCCTCTCCATTCAGGATGATCTTAGAATAATTGGCGAACCTTAAGAGATAGACTGAAACAAACGCAAAAGTAGAGTTCGTTAAAACACACAATTTATGTCAATATACATGTTCTATGATCACTGTTGGGAATTAGTAGAAGATATTAGATTAGGAATACTGTAATTGGAGAGTAGTTAATGGAAGAAAATAATAACGAACGTTGGAAAGAACAAGCCCTACGAATGCCTCCTTCAAGGTAACCATGGCAAGCCTTGTTTTATAAACCTTCAGGAGGAACAAGTGATGGACAACAACGGAGGAAATCGTGTGAGCAGTTCAGTTAGCTTAGGAGCACGTCAAATGGACTACATCTTGTGAGTAAGAATAAGAAATCGTTTTACAGCTAATCATTCCCGAGATATTCTTTGTTATTGATTTTAAAATTTCCAGTAGTTAAAATTATCACAAATATGAAGTCGATATTCAATGTTTCCAACTTGGCCATACAAAGAGAAGGGAATTTCAATACCAGTAGCACGAAGTAGATGGAAGAATAAGCTTTTCTAAGAATAGGTTGCTGCAAAATACGTAGATAAAGATGGAGATGGAACACACCACATTGTATTTTTACTTTCTCTACACGTACTATGTACGTAGTGTATAGAGAAGGTATTGTGTTGCACCCAAAAATTCGATACCGAAATTTCACAGGAAATATATGTTCTGAGACCACCTGAACGCAGAAAAACACTTTTAAAAAATTGATTATTTGTGTTTGTGTGTGTGTGTCTCTGGACAGCATAGCTCAAAAACGAAAAGACCGTTAAACACAAAACTTGATATTTACGTTTGGTATGTTTCAAGGATACGACACGAAGATTTTCAAGAGAAACTTTGAAATTTTATATTTAAGATATTTACATGACAAACGTTTATCAATTTTCTAGAAATAAGCTCTGAAAATATGTTTAATCTGGATGAATTTTGCGGAATTTTGCATAACTGGTAAACGGTAAGAGATAGGCAAAACTTGCCTCACAAAAATATAGATCTCATAAAATCGCACTATTTATGATATATACTTTATTTTTGTGGAGTTGACCGTTTTTGAGATATTTCTTATTATTAGTTTCAGCTTTAAGGTACTTGCATTTCTCACACGGGAATTTGTCAGCTCCTGTCCATACAAACAAAGGTACTTCAATTACATAGCAACTGGTTTTAAAATATTTGACTATCGATTTAGTCTATGGTAGTCCCTTATTTGGTTCGTCTTCTTAGCGCGGTGGTAGCGCGGCTGCTGAACAAGCGGGAGACCTGGGTGCGATTCCCAGTACTGGCGTGGGAGAGCAGGTCCGGGGTACACTCAGCCTCGTGAGGTTCCTGGGGGACCAATTGAGGAGCTATTTGATGGAGAGGATCAGATCATGAGGACCGCATTAACCGGCCGCTGAAAGTGTCTCGCCCTCCAATACTGCACCCATCAATGACGTCTGTCATAGATCGAGACGGGGGACGCAGCGGCCGGGCGGTATGGCCAAGATTCTTTGAGAGTTATCGTGCCATGGAGTTATTATTACTCCCTTATTTTCCACTTACAAGGAAGCAGGTACTAAGACCATTTTTGCCAATTTTTTATCGAATAACACTAAGTAAATGAAAGAATAAGCTTTTCAACAATAATTTATTGTAGAGATGTAGAGGAAGTCATGTGAATGGAACATATCACATTGTATTCTTTCTGATATAACGATTGAAGTAAGCAATAAAGTTTGCCATACGTAAGTCATATTCCGAGAGTCTCAGTGGTGGCGGCTGATGGTTAATGTGGTTTACCGCAAGCCAACGCACACAATAGTTTATGGGTATCTTGCCTCTATAACTTAAGACGACATCTTGCTTTTAACGTTGCTACAACTAATGTTACGAAACACTAGGGCGTCATTAGCATTGCATAATCTCCCAATTTGCATCATTTCCTTAATGACAAAAAGACGCAAGAATTGCCTAAGGTGCAGAATTTCCATGGAAACGTGATGCGCCGTGGTTAATTATTATTACACGAGCCCGAAACTGATGATGTGCGAGCCTAAGTGACGCCATATTATAAATCAACATACTTGTTCAAAACAGCCTCTGATCAAACTTTATAGGATCCAATGACTTCTTTATGTGCTTTCAGCGCTGGACTTGTAACAGTATTTATAACTTACTGCCGAGCAATTTGCAAACAAGACTAGTTTGAATGCCAAAAGTGTGTTGCAAAGATAGTAGTTACAGACATGTAAGCTTTACAATTTCTAATTTAAATACTGAGAAGACCAGATCAACAAATTACGTGTTTGTAAAGTCTGTGTGTGGTTTCACTAACGCTCTAAATTTTAAACCTATAACACTTATCGTGACTAGCGTGAATAAATCAACAGAAACGTTTACTTCGTCTACGGATTACTAATTGTACGAGTAAGCGTTATATTCCACATAAAATTCCATGTTCACATAACTTTCTCTACTGCAAATTGTTAAAAAGCTTATTTTTCTATCTACTTCATACCAACCGGGATAAACATTAACAGAAATAGTCTTAATTAGTTTTTATTTTTTCTACACTCCCATGTGCATAGTGTACACAGAAAGTATTGTATTGCACCCAAAAGTTCGATACCGAGACTTCACCGGAAATACCTTTATTAAAAGGTCCATGTGTCTGTGAACACGATAACTGAAAAACGAATTTGGTATTTAAGATTGCATCTTCCAGGGATGCGACACTAAGATTTTAAAGAAAATCCCCGCTACCATTTATGAGGAAAAATGTCGGAAATTTTGATTTTCTCAAAAAATGGCTCGAATGATTTTGATTAAAGTACCATATATTAAAGATATTGATATGGAAAATAAAATTTATTTCTTGAATTTTATGACAATAGCCTCTGAAGACCTCTATTTTCTAAATGATTTTTATTGAATTTTGCATAACTGGTAAACCGTAACAGATAGACAAAACTTGCTACAAAAAACGTAGATCACGATAAAACACAATTTATGTCATACATTTTTTCGTAGAGTTAGCCGTTTTCGAGGTATTCATTTCTTTATTATTATTCTTGTTAAACTTTTCTCATACGGGAACTAGTCAACGCTTCGTCATGCAAAGAAGGATTTCAGCAAGTACATTTTAAATCATGTGATGGTCGGTTTAGCCTAGTGTTATCCCTTATTTCCCTTCTAATTATAAAGGAACAAAGTAATAAGGCGTTTCTACTAATGTTTTAGCATTAAATGAATAGAAGCATTAAATAAATTTGTTACAGAGATGTAGAGAAAGTCGTATGAATGGATCACATCAGAATTTTTCCTTGTTGGTAGAAAGTAAATAAGGGATTGCACTAGGCTAAAGCGATTGTCAAATGTTTTAAACGTTGTCGCTATGCGATTGAAATTAGTTTCTTTGCATGGCCAGGACAATGACAAATCCCCGCATGGGAAAAGTATAAATAATTTAAAACTGAAACCACCAGCCAGGAATATCTCGGAAATTGTCAACTCCACAAAAAAGATGTATATAACGTAATTGATATTTTAACGAGTTCTACGTTTATTTTCGAATAAGCTTTTGTCTGTTTCTTACAATTTGACAGTGATGAAAAAGTCATCCAGAATGAAGAGGTCTTCAGAGGCAATTCCCAGAAAATTTAAGATATACGGTATTTTAATCAAAGTCGTTAGATTCAGAAAATTAAAATTCAGAAAATAAAAATTTGCGAAATTATTTCCATATAAAGGGTAGTTTGGTGTGAGGGATTTTTCTGAAAATCTTCGTATCATATTCTTGCAAGATACTAAACCTAAATATACACGGGCCTTTTTTTTTTTATATACAATTTTTTTTATGCAAGGAAGTCAAAAACGTGCTCGGTATCGTATTTTGGGTGGAGTGCAATTCCTTCTCTACCTATGTACTAAGAAGAGCAAGTAAATATTTTGTATATAGAGCTTTTCCTTCACTCTGTGCCCGCAGCTCAGAATATATAATTACTGAGGAAACCTCATACACTTAACGAAATGTAGCGAAACGTTGACTATAGGAAGCGTGGATGTCAACAAGGCGAAGGTGCGGATTAATTGGGTGAAGAAAAAAGGAAGATATGGATTGCAATAATGTTATTATTTTAATTTGTTTAAATATTATAAAATAATCATTCTTTCAAGGTCAATGTGATTTAAACACATGACAATATTCCTGGAGCACCCGAATAGTTTCGTTTGTTAAAAACTACGATGACACATGATTGTGCCTATGTTTCCAGAAAAGCTTCGAACTAAGCGTCGTTTAATTTTGTGTTATTGTTTCGCTTATATAGCCCCCTTTAACATCTAGGATCATAACAAGGGTTTGCATTAGAAACAACACGTTGTCTGTAGGCTTGTTGGGTTTATATTGTTTTATTTTCCTCAAACAAACACACACACATATTCACCCTAACATGCATACTTCCAGACTCTGTGGGGATAGGGAATAATTCTGGTTAAAGAAAAATTTACCGCCCTAGCCGGGAATCAAACCCGGAACCTCCGGGTAGAAAGTTAGCTCTCTGACCACGGAGGCAGTCTTTGTTAAATTTTGTATTAGATTTTGTGATAATTTCCCCCACAGATGTTTATAAAATTCTGATTGCTTATTTGACATTTCGCTTAAATCTTATACTCAATCCTATCACTATTTGCAGTCAAATATTCACTCCCAAATTCTTCTCGAAATTCAGCAATATCCGCATATGTCGATTTTCGTGTTGCAGACATTCTATTTGTATGGAGCTACTCAATGTAGGGAAGAGAGACTATGCACTGCAAGTATTGAGTCAACGACTATACTCGTGCAATGACGTCACGCTATGCACATGTTACAGGTAGCGCAGTAGTCTCCATCCGCGATCGGTGTGTAAAGGTTTGAATCCTATTAAGCAATACTATACCCGCAAACGCCTTACGTTATCATAACAGTTACAATTACAATAATAGGCACATGTATTATCGATTAAAATGTTTTCCTTCACTATCCACACAATCCTCAGGAAATTTTCATTCACGCATAAGAGTTCAATATCCGAAGCTGAGCAAGTTTTTCGCCTCTCATTCATATTCACAGAATTTGGCGAGTATACAGAACAATCTTAGCTGTATTTGAGGAATATAATGCTGTGTCGGCACGCTACCATGGTAGGTCAGTAGTTAGAGCAACAAGCTAGATACAGGGAGATCCGTGGTTCAAATCCCGGCATTATTTAAATTTTAGTCTAGCTCTACCTATTCAATTTATTTATTATATAAATATAGTAATTAAAATATCTCTTTGTGTAAATTGATTTATGTTAATTTTTACAACAAAGTGCATTAATAACACAAAAATAAACTTTTTGTTCAAATAGATAAATCCATTACTGATTTAAACACATCTTTGCAAGTATAAGCAAATACAAATAATAAGATAAACTAGGTAGTTGCCAAATATTTAATGCTGATCACTATATATAGCTTGGAATTGCAATAAATTTGTGCCACGAAAAAAAAAAGATCGAAAAAAATGAGAACAATACAAACAAGGAAATGTTTCTAGCTATATGCACTTTGGAACTAGCGGATTTCGTTGCAAATCTTCGGTCGCAGCCTTGGGAGATACTGGACTTAAAAACTAAGTTTGATATTTGTCCAAATTTAAGTTTTGGAGCTATAATATTCTCTCTCTCTCTCTAATACACACAAACATATGCACATCACACAAATTCCCACTACACATGGTGTATAAAATGTATATTTGCAAGAAATCTCGATATGAATTTGTGGATGAAATGCAATACTTCCATTATTTACTATAGGTTAGTTGGAGAGAATCGTCCTCCGTGGACTAGGGGTAACAAGTTAGCATCTGATTCTCAGGGTCGAGGGTTCAAACCCGGCGGAGTGTGATGGATTTAATCGGGTAAAAATCCTTAGCATGACTTTGGAAAGGAAATACAGCCAAAGGTTCTATGACGTAGATTGGCACTAAAAGAACCCGAAGCGTAATAAAGAGGCATATGATCGAAAAGTATATTTTTCTACTCACAAGATTCCATTTTTATAAAAATAAAAAACTGAAATCTTGTTTGGTATAAAAATATACTGAGAAGTATTGTTAATAAGCCAATGTTTTTTTTTCCTTAAAGGTTTGAATTTTAGGCAAATATTATTTTTTTCTGAGGAAGGGCATTTGTTTATTTTTACTTAATTTACCCCTCACTAACCAAAAATATATTGTGTGTTCCATTCACATTACTTTCTCTACCCCTTCTACAAAAAATATTCTTACAAAAGAGTATTCTTCTATCTACATCATGCTAAACGAAATAAATATTAACACAATTGGCCTCTCTACTTGGTCTACTATAAGCAGAAAGAAAATAAGGACATATACCAGGCTAAAATAACAGTCACATCTTTAAAAGCCGATTGATAGGTGAACAGTTGAGGTTCGGTTCGCTTTGCATTTTCAGAAAAACAAGACAGATGGAACAAAAGGTGATCCCATTTGAGAAGATGTGCATTTTAAAATTTAAGCCAATAGCAATGAATATCTCAGAATCTGCCAATTCTGTAATAAAATGTAAACGGCATAAATTGTGTGTTTTAACGAGATCTACATTTTTATATACTAGGTTTTTGGTATCTTACTGTTTATCAGTTATGCAAAATTCAGAAAAATTCATCCAAAATGAAAAGGGTTTCAAATGCTATTCCCAGAAAATTCCAGATATGCATTTTCTTGTTAATGTAAATAGCTTCTTTAATCAAAACCGATTCAGCCATTTTTTTGGAAAATAACATTTTCAAAAATGTTTCCATGTACAAGGTTAGTTTGGGATGGGGGATTTTCTTGAAAATCTTTGTGTCACATCCTTGAAAGATACTAGACTTAAGTACCAATTTTGGTACCTATTTTATGTTTTATTTTTTGAGCTACAGACACTCACAAACACATACGCGGACTTCTTTCTAAAATGCTTTTGTTGATTCAGGAGACATCAAAGCATATTTCCGGTGAAATCTCGGTATCAATGTTTTGGGTGGAATACAATACTTCTTCTATATACTATGTAGATACGTATTCAGGAAATAGTTAAGCGGCCTTTCAACTCAATATAGAATTGGATGCCAATAACATTCAATTTAAATTTATTCTGAGTTGTGGAGAAAGTAAAAGGATTTTGTTTCCAAGTTATCGTCATGAATATATAACTAATATTGCGGAGAAAAATATCACTCATTGTAAAATCAAATGGTTTTCATTCCTAACTTAATTTTTGCTCTCCTAAGTACATAGTGTATAAAGAAGGTAGTGTATTGCATCCAAAAATTCGATACTGAGATTTTACAAAATATGTGTTTTGAGATCCCTGAATCCAAAAATAGCATTTTAAGTAAATTAGTGAGAGTGTGTGTGTGTGTGTGTGTGTGTGGGGGGCGGGGGCTAGCATAGCTCAAAAACGAAAAGTCCGTCAAATACTAAGCTTGATATTTAAGTTCATTACCTCCCAAGGATGAAACAAGAAGATTTTCAAGAAAATGTCCCCATTCCCAACTACCCTTCACATGGAAAAAGCTTTAAAAATTTTGGTTTTCTCAAAAATGGGTCCAACGATTTTGATTAAAATCTCAAATTTAAAATATTTACATGAAAAGGTGTATATCTTCAATTTTGTAGAAATAGTGAACAGTAAGAGATTGGCAACAACCTTACCACACAATCAATGTAGATCTCGTTAAAAACACACAATTTATGTTATATATACATTTTTTCGTGGAGTTGACCGTTCGAGATATTCCTTGTTATTATTTACAGCTTTAAAATACTTACTTTTCTCATATAGGAATTTGTCAACTCCTGTCCATACAAAAAAAGGTGTTTCAATCACATAGGTGCCAGCTTTTTGAATATTTGACTATCGATTTAGTCTATGGTACTGTATTATTGCTCTTCTACTTATAAGAAAGCAAGTAATAAGACCCTTTCTGCCAATTTTTTCTCGATTAGCATTATTTAAAAATAAGCATAAGCTTTTTAACAATAATTTTTTACAGAGAATGGAACACATCAGTTTTTTTTTTCTTTTTAAATTAGGATATTTTTTGTGTGTTTGTATTTTTATCTGTAAATTTTATGAACAAGTTACAGTAAGTAAAGGTGAATTACCAGCTCGCATATTACTAGCGATATTCTCTGCTTACTCTCCCTTTAGACATCCCCTCCTACTCATTTAAGTAACGAGCTAATGCCTGGAAACAGAGATCAATTCTGACACGTCTTCTAGAATGCTATGCTAATTGTTGATGGTCCGCGAATGGCAGGCTTATAGCTGATTATCTGGTATGTAAGCGCTCACAATGTTAGTAAATACGTGTGAAGCGCATTTCGCGAGACAAACTGCGATATTGAGATAGTTATGGTACGCCTTCATCATTTCTAGTCTTGTCTTCAAAGAGGTTGTATGATATATCATGTCAGGGCTGACCAAAACTTCAAAATTAAGTTAAACTGTTCAAATGACCTTCTCTCCTCTATAACTGTTTTGTGTTTTACTTTCTCTATACGAACTATATACTCCACCAAAAAATTCACCGAAATATACGTTTTAGGGTCCCCTTTATCTAAAAACAGTATTTTCAGAAAAAGGTCCATGTGTGTGTCCTTGCGTCTGTGAACACGATAACTCAAAAACGAAAAGTCGGTAAAATACCAAACTTAGTATTTAAGTTTAGAATCTTCCAGGGATGTGACACGAAGATTTTGAGAAAAATCCCCCCCGCCCCAAACTACCCATTACACGAAACTTTTTTCGAAAATTTTGATTTTCTGAAAAATGATTCTAACGATTTTAATTAAAATATCGTATACTAAAAATATTTACCTGACAAATAAAATATATATTTTGAATTTTCTGAGAATAAGCTCTGAAGACTACTTTATTCTGAATGAATTTTCCGGAATTTTGTATAACTGCTAACCGTATGAGATAGACAAAAACTTACCACACAAAAAATGTAGAGCACATTAAAACACACAATTTATGTTGTATACATTTTTTTCTTGGAGTTGATCGTTTTTGAGATATTTCTTATTTTTGTTTTCAGGTTCGAAAATCTTAACCTTTCTCATACAGGAATTTGTCAACTCATGTCCATACAAACAAAAGAACTTCAGTCACATAGTAACCAGCTTTTGGCTATCGCTTTAACCTATGATACTCCCTTATTTCCTTTCTACTTACAAGGAAGAAAGTAATAAGATTATTTCTGCTACTTTTTCTAGATTAGCATGAAGTAAATAGAAGCATAAGCTTTTTAACTACAATTTGTTTCAGAGATGTAGAGAAAGTCATGTGAATGGAACACATCAGATTTTCTTACAAATTGTGCTTACAGCAACTATTTTCTCAAGCCCGACTCGAAAATTCGATGCCGACATTCCACGGAAATATATGCCTTGGGGTACCCGGAGTCCGAAAAAAACATTTTAGGTAAAAGATCCGCGCATGTGTGTGCCTGTGGGCCGCATAGCTCCAAAATAAACCATTAAATACAAAACTTGGTATTTATGTTAACATCTTGCAAGGATGCGACACGAAGATTTTCAAAAAAATCCCCTCACCAAAAAGTACCCTTTACGTGGAAAAATTTTCTAAAATTTTGATTTTTTAAAAAATGACTAACGTTTTGATAAAAATCCCTTATATTAAATACATTTACATCCCAAATAAAATTTTCTGGGAATAGTCTCTGAAGACGTCTTTATTCTGAATGAATTTTGCGGAAATTTGCATAACTGGTAAACTGTAAGAGATAGACAAAGCATTACTCACAAAAATGGAGTAAAAAATACAAAATGTATGTACTTTACGATTTTGTTGTGAAGGTAACCATTTCCAAGATAATCCTTGTTATATTCACATTACTTTCTCGCATTTCTGTAACGAATTGTGTTAAAAAACTTATTCATCTATCTACTTCATGATAATCTAGATAAATATTAGTAAAAATTCTCCTTATTACTTGGTTCCTTCTAAGTTGAAAAGAAAAAAATCTGATGTGTTCCATTCACATGATGTTCTCTAGCCGTTCGGTAAACAAATCTTTTATTCTAAACGTTAATATGCTATCTATATCTTGCTAAACGTTATAAACATAAGCAGAATTAGTCTTATTGCTAGCTTCCAAGTAGGAGGTAGGTAAGCAAAGCACAGCCTAAAGCGATAGTCTGGTCCTTTAAAAGTTGGTCGCTGTATGAAACAATTGAAATTCCTATCTCTTTGCTTACCAGGAATAAACAAACTAGAAACGAGAAGAAAGGTGTCCGTCCATTTGAGAAAAGCTTAAAGTAACTAAAATTCAAACCAATAATCTGGAATATCTCGACAACGGTTTACTTAAAAAAAAAAAAAATGTATATGAGAAATTGTGTTTTAATCAGATCTACATTTTTTGTGAATAAGTTTTTGTATAGCTCTTACGTTTGGCACTTATACAGAAGCCATCTAGAATGAAGAGGTCTTCACAGGCTATTTTCCGAAAATTCAAAATATACATTTCGTTTGTTATAAAACTATCTTAAACATAAGGTATTTTAATCAAAATCGTTAGAGCCATTTTCGAGAAAGCCAAACTTAAATACCAAATTTGATATTTAACGGTCTTTTAGTTTTTGAGCTATGCTGTCCCCCCCCCCCCCACACACACGGATTTTCATCTAAAAATGCTTTCTTTGGATTTAGAGGAACCCAAAAATGCATTTCCGGTGAAATCTCGGTATCGACATTGTTAAAACAATTGTGATTTCATTGTAACTCCAACAGTGTGAAAATTAATTGGTAACGAGTGTCACGTTTGTAGCAGTGAATTTGAAGATACCTTAATAGTTAGTCGGCAGTGAACACAATTCAAAGGATACAAACCTTCTGCTTGCTACTGTCTTATCACTTGTGCGGGGAGCAAATTGAATTTGCTAACCGAGCGTAGAATTTTGCCAAAAACTAAACACTTATTCCGAAATCATTGTTTCTTTGATACAAGCTGTGTGTAGGACAGAATATGATGGTTGGTGTTTAGGGGCCGTCGACTACGATGGTCATTAGCGCCCTTATAAAAACAAGTTCCAATAAAAAACACCAGAAGTAAAAGACAACGCAAAATACCAAAATAAACTAAAAAGGAGGGTTAGGTATAAAATCCAGATAAAAATACTCATGGCTAAGGCCACAGCTGCATTTAAAACGGGTTTTGTTAAAACGGCCAAATAGGATTAAAACAGTTGACTAAAACTAGCCCCTTGGTTAAGCGTAACAGGTGGGAAACAAAATGCACGAACTGTCGCTCTAATAAAACTGTCTGGATAAAATACAGAAAACCTAAACCTTTATTGGAAATGTCATTCGAGATAAAAATGATAAAAGCCTCTCTACCGCTCTGTCGTCGTCGGCAAGAACCTCCTTAAGGGAGGCCGCCAGCTGCAGGGATGAGCGAAGGTGTAGGACAGAAGTTGGAAAGGTAGAGTAGACTGTAAACTTCAATGCCATAGCCGGGATTTGAGCCACGGATCTTTAGGTCTGCAGCCAGTTGATGCAATCTCTGAAAACGAACTCTTTTTAATTTATAATTATATTTTAATTGTAGTACACAAACCCTGTAAATCCTTTTGTATAACTCTGTCGCTTGTTATAGGTACATTATACAAATCACGAGGGTTTCATTGCATATTTGTAGAATATTGAAGTAAGTTTTGCACTTTATTTCTCATGTAAATATCTTAAGAATATGCTTTTAAAATTATATCCAATTTGGAAAAATCAAAATTAGAAAACGTTTTCTACCCGAAGAGTAGTACTGAGAGAGAATATTTTTGCCCCTCAAGAAGCATACCTAATTAACGGATATCTCAAGTTTTATAGCTTGTATATAAACATGTGTGGAATAAAATAAATATTGAACGAGAAGAAATATCCAAGTTGCATAACGCATACTGAAATGGTATGTACTATGCGTGCACCTTTTTTTAGGCGCTCGGCTCCCTGGTCTTCATCGGTAGGTTTCGTGCAACTTCGGTAGTCGAGCAGAGCGATAACATTGGGACATGAAGTACATCATATGATTTAAAGCTTCAACGTTTATATCCCATAGTTCGGGCACATGCCGTGCTCTGTGTTTCATTAATAATCGAGGTACTTCGCTGTGAATTAGATAATATATTTCCTATAATGGCTGATGATCACAGAGGAGACTTGAAAATATTGGAGATAACGTATGTAGTTTAGAATATTCAAACCCTGTTGAAATGCATGCCAGGGACGAGGAGTAAATATTTCTATATATCAAAACAAAAATGTATCCTTTTCAAGTCAGAAGAACATTAGAATTTCTTATTTACTTAAAGGATTTGCGGTACAATAAGTGAAACTTCTAGCATATGATGTTGTATTCATTTTTACTTTCTTTACACGTATCTACAATGTGTATAGTGTACAGAGAACGCACTGCATTCTATTGAAAATTGGATACCGAGATTTCACCGGAAGCACTTGTTATGAGGTCCCCTGAATCCAAAAATGAAGCATTTTTAGAAAGTATCTGCATCCGTCCTTCTGCGTGTGCGTGTGTGTGTGTGGAGGGGGAGCAGCATAGCTCAAAAATGAAAAGCCCGTTAAATGCTAAATTTGGTATGCAAGTTTATATCTCTATGGGTGATTTTTTCAAAAATGGTTCTAAAAATTTTGACTAAATTATATTAACGATACTTACATGGCAATTAAAACGTATACCTTGAATTGTTTAAGGTATGGCCTCTGAAGACATTATTCTGGATGACTTTTCCATAACTGATAAACCGTAAAAGACAAACAAAATCTACTACATAAAAAATGTAGATCTCTTCAAACGTCAATTTGTATTATATACTTTTCTTTTCTCTAGAGTTTTCCGTTTTCGAGATATCCCTTTTTATTGGCTTTAACTTTAAAACACATTCTTTTCTCATATGGGAATTTGTCAACTCCTGGTAATACAAACAAAGGAATTTCCATCACACAGCAAACAGCTTTTATAGGATTCGCTATCACTTTAGCCTACGATACTCTTCTACTTACAAGGAAAAAAATTATAACACTTGCTTAAAACTGAAGTCTATAATAATGAATATCTAAAAAAACGGTGAACTCCATCAAAAATTGTTTATAATATAAATTGTGTGTTTTAACGTGCTCTACATTTTTTGTGGAGTAAGTATTTGTCTATCTCTTGCGGTTTACCAGTTATGCAAAATTCCGCAATATCATCCAGAATAAACATGTCTTCAGAGGCTATTCCTAGAAAAATTGAAGGTATACGTTTTATTTGACATGTAAACATCTTTAATATACGGTATTTTAATAAAAATCGTTAGCCATTTTTGAGAAAATCAAAATTTTCGAAATTTTTTCCATGTAAGGGGTAGCTGGGTATGGAGAGATTTTCTTAAAAATCTTCGGGTCACATCTTGGAAGATACTAAACTTAAATTAGCAAATTTTGTATTTAACGTACTTTTTGTTTTTGAGCTATGCTGTCCAGAGACAGACAGATACACACACACCGGAAATTTGTCTATATATATATATATATATATATATATATTTTTTTTTTTATTTAGGGGATGTGTTTCCGGTGATATCTTGAAATCGAATTGTTGGCTGCATTAAAATAGTACCTTCTCTATACACCAATGACATAGTACGTGTAGAGAAAGTAAAAATCTCTTTTTGAATGTGGATTTAATCCAATTTTTATGGACCTAATTCCGTTCAACTACACGTCAGCCAATGTTGCTTTGTTAATATATCTATCAACCATTAAAGGGGTGAACATGAGGTTTCTGAGCATAATACATTGCTGCACCAGAAGCTAAACGACACTTAAAGAGGAAATTGGAGAAAAATACAATTACCAGCAGCTAACAAAACAAGAATAAAAAATCTAAGGAAAGTTTTGAAAGTATGGACGATTCCTAAATTGCTTTTGGAATATAACACATGTAAAGAAAAATGTCGATAGACTGAGAAACGTATAAAATTATGAACAGAGCATTAATTTGCACATACACTGCTCCGTTACATGTATTCTGCTTACTACAGCCAGAAGCAATAAGAATAGTGAATGGTGGTTTTGCCGATTAGTGGGCACGGTAACAAAATTATGGCGGACTGATAACGAATGATCTAGAAAGCAAGCCAATTTGGAATTAAAATTATTGTAATCTGTAAACCTCCAAAGAATGGAATAGTAGTAGCTCGGTGGTTGCCTGATTATATATAAAAAATACTACCATTGGTTTAAGTTATTACATTTCGATAAACAGTAATGCTTTTATGTAATTTAAAGTGCAATAATGTGAGGTCAGCATTACGCCACAACAGAATTAGGTTATTATTTTCTGTCACGAACGAAGGCGCTAAATGGCATTTACCGCGCAGAATGGGTGAAGGGAGTGGTCGCAAAGACGTGATAGTTGGACGTGAATCGGGAGCTCAGACTAAATTTTACTCTTTGTAATTGATCGTGGGTTCAAACCAAGCTCAGACCGATGGTTTTTACGTGACTTTGTCCTTGAGCGCCACCAGGCCAGGCAGCCAACCGAAGTGCTGCTGTGTTAACATATTGCATTCCCGCTTAACTGGGGAGTAACGCGCTAAGTGGTTGCGTCTCTTATAAATACTACTTGCGCTGAGACAAAATATTCAAATTTTCACCAGGAAGACAGCGAGAACTGTAAAACCTCAGATTTTTATATCAAATAGTTTTCATAAAACCCATCAATAAACATACCCATGTATTATTTCATAATCAGAACCACATAAACAGTGTAATGACCATTATTATTTGTATATATGTTCTGCTATATATGTACATACATGCGCAATTATACGGAAATGGAATGTAGACTATTGATATGATATTACTAAAAGAATTAATACATTTATTACGCTTAGCAAGCAGTTAAAGTCGAGAGACTGGGAACACAAGAGTGTTGTTAGCTGTAGAATGCTGCATCGGCTATCGCATGTTTATGTTTATGTCTGGAAATCAGGGTTCGTGTTTATTTGATCATAGGCTCTACAGACTGTTTATTGTTTGAGGGGGTGATGACCAACTCGGAGAGTAATCTAAACATGGCACATATAAGTTATGTAAAATAAAAGTGAAAGCTTAAAAGTGCGCAACAAAAAATTAAACACCGGCGTCTATCGGATTCCTACATAAAAATAAAAAATCTGATGTGTTACACTCACATGACTTTCTCTAGCTGTTCTACAAACTTCATACATAAGATTCTTCTTATTTCTGCACCTTGCTAATCGAGGTACTCATTAGCACAATGTTCTTATTATTTAGTTCCGTATAAGTAGGAAGAAAATAAGGGAATACACTAGCCTAAACCAATAGTCAAATGTTTTAAAAGCTGTCGTTATGCGATTGTCATTACAAATCGCTTCTTTTCTTGGCCAAGAGTAGAACAGAAGAAAAACGGACACTCCCATCTGAGAAAAGTATAAGTAATTCACAATTGAAACTAATAACAATGAATACCTCTAAAACGGTAAGCTCCACGAGAACAATGTATATGACATAACTTGTGTATTTTAAAAAGACCTACATTTTTTGTATAGTAAGTTTTTGTCTATCTCTTACTGTTTACTAGTTATGCGAAATTAAGCAAAATTCCTCCAGAATAAACAGGTCTTCAGAAGCTATTCCCAGAAAATTCAAGATGCACATTTTATTTGTTAGGTAAATATTTTTAATATACGATATTTTAATCAAAATCGTTAGAGCCATTTTTAAGAAAATTAAGATTTTCGAAAAAAGTTCCATGTAAAGGGTAGTTTGGGGTGGAAGGATTTTTCTCAAAATCTGCGTGTTGCATCCCTGGAAAATACTAAACTTAAATATCAAGTTAGTATTTTAGCTACTTTTCGTATTTGAGTTATCGTGCTCACAGACACACGGACACAAACACACACGAACCTTTTTCTGAAAATGCTTTTTTTGGATACAGGGGATCCTAAAACATGTATTTCCGGTGAAATCTCGGTATCGAATTTTTGGGTGGGATACAATACTTCTCTATCCCTATGTACATTGTACGTATGGGGCTAGAGAAAGTAAAAATTGTACTTAGCTCGCAAAGTTTTGAACAGTGAGCAGCTTGAATACCTATAATGCAAATTATCATAATAGAAAAACCATGAACATGGAAGAAAACGCAATAATTTACAATATGTTAGGATGATATTTAAGGTTAAAACACAGGAAACACAATTGAACTTTTATAAATAAATGGTGTTGTCGATATTACTTTAATGTGCAGAAATGGGGATTTAATGCTCTGTAGTTGACACATTTCTACTTGAGCATAAACAGAGCGAAAAAATAAGACGATAAAAGGCGTGCTGATTATGTAGAGAATTGTTGGTGCAATTGGAAAGAGCATTTAAACAATGGATGAAAACCGGTTATCCACGAAAGTAGGTATGTAAACCACGAAGACACGAAATATCGTCGTTTTAACGTTCTCGATATGAACTCAGACCATTTTGCTAAGCGATGAAGGACCCATTTTGCGGCTTCATTGCATTCGATGGTTGCTATTAATAACGGAAGTTTAAATCGGCATTTACATTTTATTTTGGCCTTCCATTTATTATTTCAGTTGCAATAGTTCATTTACTTTCTCTCCGTCAAACTGGATCTTAACAATTCCTTAGATGTTAATAGAAATATTGATAACATTCCGTTCCATTTTGATCTAAAAGTACTATCGTGATAAGAATGAGAGATTCTACAGCTTTTATCTTGGACGCCGAACACATTTGAGCCTTGGAAATGCTCCACCTGAGCTAGACGAAGTTTTGGATAGGTCGACATAAAATTACCATCCAAAAGTCGGGAATCGAATCACTGGCTCACAGCAGGAGACGCATGAACAAAACCACTGAGATACCGGTGGCTGGAAAATAAATATTGGTCGTTCAAAATTAAGATGAGATGGACAATTTCTAATGGGAACGAAAGTGACCTGAGGCACAAATCTCTGAAGGATGAAGTTGGTTCCTAAAAGTGCCTGGTGCATGAACAAACGTGTCAATTGGTCAACCCTGGAGACCACGAGATGCAGATCAAGAGGAAGAAAAAGAATTAGTCTGGGACATGAACAACACGAGCATCACCACTCATCATGGTCGGCCTCTTCTACAAATTATAGAGTATAAGGCTAAAAGTAAAGTCCCGAACTTGACGTTGCACCGGAATAAACGTTTCATGTTTCCTACATATAATTTCATTTTATCTTTATTTCCCTTTCTTCTCGGTTGCCACTCCTCCAATGTTCCTCTGGGAGGTAAAAAGCCCACATATTTTGCACCAGCGCTTATTAAACGTTCAGAATGGTTACCGGCAAGTATCTGCACGAAGTGGCCACACGTGCTTATATAGCATCATTTGGTATCAAGGCAATTTTACGCGCATTAAATCTCGTCCAGTAGAAGGAGAGAGAAACGTGTGACCCCAGAATTGTATGGCGTCGCAGTACACGACTCATCTTTCATCTGGAATACAAATGTGATGTTTGTGTTTTTATTTCTCAGTACTTTATTCTCAGTCCTGAAAAATATTTAAATGATTTACTTTATTGCTTACGTATTGTGACGATCTTTTCCTGTATTGAGTAAATGTAGGTTTATTATCTTTATTTCCTCTCTTCTCTGCGCAATTCATTACCTTAGCTATAATTTTGATTAAGCTATTAGATTTAGTAATAGATGCATCCTACCTGGTGACTGAAATGGCAAATTTGACTTAATACAGCCGAAATCTATATGGACAGTACAAGAGAAAAATCTGAACAGTTTTTCATTCAAAGATCTTTCTAATGGTTGTTAATAGGCTGCTAGTTCATGATAATCGAGATAAATATTAGTAGACCCGGTCCGATTACTTACTTTCTTGTAACTAGAAGGAAAGTAAGGGAATTCGCGTTTGAAATGCGCTTTATTTATTTATTTTGCAAGACCAGGAGATTACAAATAACCTTATGATAAAAGTTTAAGCATTTTAAACTGAACCAAAAATAATAAATATCACCGAAATGGTCAAATGTGTATAAATGTATATCTAACATAAATTGGGTGTTTTAAAGAGATCTATATTTTTTTACGTAGTAACTTTTTTACTATCTCCTAGTTTTCCCTATTTCAGTTATGGAAAAATCATTCAAAAGTAGGTGGTCTTCAGAGACTATTCCCAGGAAATTCAAGGTATACATTTTGTTGGTCATATAAATATCTTTAATATACGGTATTTTAATCAAAATCGTTAGAGCCATTTTGAGAAGACTAACATTTTAAAACCTTTTCCATTTGAAAGCTAATTTTTGTTGCGGGGACTTTTCTCAAAATCTGTCTGTCTTATTCTTGGGAAATACTAAATTAAATACCCAGTTTGGTATTTTCGTTTTAGAGTTATTCATAGACACACAGAAACAAATACTTTTTATAGAACAGATTTTTTTATACAAAATACTCTAAAACGTGTATTTCAGGTAAAATACTGACAGTGAATTTTTAGGTAGAACACAATATCTTCTCTACCTACTAAGTACTTAAAATAGTATGAATAGAGATAATAAAAGTCGGCGTGTGTGCGAATGCCAGCGCATGTAGAGTAATCTCACAAACCAACAGATTTTGACATTTATTTCATAATTGAAAAGTTCACCCTCACTGTGCTATAGAGCATATTCTAATTTCGTTGTATAGGTTAGTAAGAGATAAATATAGATTTAAAAAGTACATGAACGTGAAAACAACCACACATGACAAAGGAACCCGCTTACTAAGGCAGCCTCGAGTTTTAATGAGTTCGTCATGGAATTGAAAAACAAGCGATACTCCACATAATATAAAAATCTAATGTATTCCACTCACAAGACTTTCTCTACATCCCTGTAACAAATTATTGTTAAAAAGCTTATACTTTTTTTTATTTCATGCAAATCGAGAAAAAGCAGAAGTAGTCTTATAGTCTACTTATGCAAGTAGAAGGGAAATAAGGGAGTACCATAGGTTAAAATGGTAGTCAAAAGCTAGTTGCTAGGTGCCTGAAGTTCATTTGTTTGTATGATCAGGAGTTGACAAATTCCTGTATGAGAAAAGTATGTTTTTCAAAGCTGAAGCCAAAAACCAAAGAATATCTAAAAAACGATCAACTCCACGAAAACAATGTATATAATATAAATGCCGTGTTTTAATGTGCTCTACTTTTTGTGTGTGTAAGTTTTCGTCCATCTCTTATGGTTTAGCAGTTATGTAAAATATCATAAAACTTCATCCATAATAAAGTAGTCTTTAGAGGCTATTCCCAGAAAATTCAAGATATATTATTTGTGAGGTAAATATCTTTAAAGTACGATATTTTAATCAAAATCGTTAAGAGTCATTTTTGAGAAAATCAAAATTTTCGAAAAAATTCCATGTAAAGCGTAGTTGGGGGTGGAGGGATTTTTTTGAAAATCTTCCTGTCCCATCCTTGGAAGATACCAAACTTAAATACCTAGTATGGTATGTAACGGTCTTTTCGCTTTTGAACTATGCTGTCTACACACACACACACACACACACACACACACACACACACACACACACATGGAACTTTTTCCAGAAATGCTTTTTATTTTCTTTTTTGGATTCAGCGGGACCCAAAACATGCATTTTCGGTGAAATCTCAGAAACGAATTTTGGGTGCATTACAATACCTTCTCTATACAGCACGTACATAGTACGTATAGAGAAAGTAAAAAGCTGCTGCACTCTACAGGGTATAAAACTAAAGCAGTTACATTTTACCCCAAGGGATATACATACATGGTCATTATTTAATAGAAGACCCAGCTTAAAAATTAATAATCGATTCTGTGCAATACGTCCAGTTGCTGGTCCAGATTTTCCAGTATTTAAAAGTGCATCTACACATTTCCTCTTGCTACTAATAAGGTTATGTAAAGATTATTCCATATATATGCAGCAAATGTGGCTACTTCAAAATACAAGTAGACTGCCTTTGTGATCAGGTGGTTAGCATACTAAATTCCAAATCAAAAAGTCCCGGTTCAATTCCGGGTGGAGGATACTATTTTTCTTTGATCAGAATTATTCCCTACCATCTTTAGAGTCTGGAAATGTTAAAGAGAGAATGGATGAGTGCCTGAATTTAAAAGAACTACCAAAAAATTAATCCAAGAAGTCAACGAATGAACATGGGCAGCTATTCCAAAGATAATGATAATGTGGCCGATATCACCTATAATATTCAAGGCGGAATAAAACGGAATAAAATAAAAAAAATCTGATTTGTTCCATTCAAATGACTTTCTTTACATTTCTGTAACAAATTATTATTAAAAACCTATATTCTTTCTGCTTTATGATAATCCAGAAAACCATTGGCAGAGCTTATAATGATTACTTGCTTCCTTGCAAGTAGGAGGAAAATAAGGGAATACACAGCTAAAACGATAGTTAAATCCTTTAAAAATCTGGTTGCCATGTGGTTAAAATCAGTTTCTAAGCAGGGCCAGGAGTTTACAACTTTCCGGTGAGAGACATTTCAAGTATTTTGAATCTGAAACAAATAACAAGGAATATATCAGAAATTATCAATTCCACGAAAAAAATGTATATGACATAAATTGCGTGTTTTAACGTGATCTACATTTTTATGTGTAGTAAGTTTTTGCTTACATTTTACGGTTTACCTGTTACGAAAAATTCAACAAAATTCAATTCAGAATGAAGTAGTCTTCAGAGGCTACTCCCAGAAAATTCAAGATATGTATTTTATTTGCCGTATAAGCTATCTTTAATATGCGGTATTTTAATCAAAATCGTTAGTGATATTTTTGAGAAAATCAAAATTATATAAAACTTTTCCATGTAGAGAGGGTTTAAGGTGGGGGGATTTTTCTCAATTTCTTCGTTTTGCATCCCTGGAAGATACTAAAGTTTGGTATTTTACCAACTTTTCGTTTGAGTTATCGTGTTCACGGACCCTCGGACACACACTCACACGGACCTTTTTCTACAATTTTTTTTGATACAGGGTACCCTAAAACGCACATTTCCGGTGAAATTTCGGTATCGAATTTTTGGGTGGAGTGCAATATCTTCTCTATACACTATGTACGTAGTACGTGTAGAAAAACTAAAATAGTCCTAGATGGCGCAGGAAAACAATAAGCCTCTATATACAGTAATTCAAACGAAGTGTAAACATAACAATATGTTAAACGTCGTTAGTGTCATCATAGGCATCTTATACACACAATTCATTTTATATGTAGCTACTGCAAACTTTTCGTAATCAACTTTTGCAGAGAAAATTCGTTGCGAATTTCACTGTGGGTACAAAGGGATACAGAAAAGAATCTATAGTCAGATGTTTAGAAGTTGCCGCTATACGCTGGCATCGCGAGAAACAACTGGATAGCGACAGTACTCTAAAAGTGACAAACTGTTGACAATTTAGCGATAAAGGTTATATTGGAAACGGCCAATTGAACATAAAAGATTTGAAACAAATTGTTTTCTATGCTTTTCATGCTGAACGATTTTTGTCTATATCCTTTTACCAGCTAAAAGAAATTATGCAAAACTGTGTCCGGATAAATAGCGCCTTACAGGTTATTTCGAGAATGTTCAAAATAGAATTTATATGCCCGCTTTTTAAACATATATTACAGTAAAAAATTGTTCGATTCATTTTTTTTTGAGAACAAATTATGAAAAATATTCCATATGAAGGGTGTTTTTGGGCTTTTGGAACATTCTTGGATATGTTCGTGTCGCTTCCTTTGATATTGAAATTATATACCAATTTTGGTACTTATTCGACAATTTCGTTATTGCGTTATGCTGCATACACACACACACATTCCTAAATTCGGGTCGTCAAAACATGAATTTGTAGTGAAATATTGACATCGAATATTTTGGGTGCAATTAATACTGCCCCTACCTACTAATAGGTGCAGAAAAGTTATAAATGCATATTAAAATCGTTTCCCAAAATGGCAGAAACACAAATATAAGTTTTTTTATGAATAATCCGTAAAACGTACATAACAAACATAACTTCAATTAGGTTAATTGGGAATCGGGCCGATGTGCAAGAAATCCTGAAATAATGTCCGACAGAGCAGAAGCCCAGCATTATTAATCTAAGTTAAGAACATAAGTACATACTTTTGTACTATTCTATTAAAATTAGGTTGGAATATGTGTATGTAGGATAAGATAAGTCGTGAAAGGAATTCACCACTTCGACTTGGAAGATCTTGTGTACGTAGCCTTTACGGGGCACCCTCGGGAGGAGGGATGAGACAGAGAGAGGGGACAACAAAGGATGATATATAGAAGAGAGTATCGTCCCTTAACTATTTCAAATTGAAACTCCCCGCGGCTACTGCAACTGGCTTCCCTGATCTTTGTGAATTTAGACATCCCAGTGGAGGGCACGGAGCACGGAGACCATCCCGCCGGAGGATGGAATTGACAGAGATCCTTTGGCTCTGCCATACAGCGCCAAGACCCCAACCAAAACTGAAAGAAACAAACCAGATGAAGGGAGAATTGAATGAAAGTGCGGTGAGGTAGAATGTAAGGATAGGAAATTTGGGGGACGAATGAACCTTCCCTGGGAACTTGGGAAAATCGCCCCAAAAAATTCATTAGGCAGGAAGCCCGGCCTTGGGAATCGAATCCACGACCTCCCGAATGCAAGTAAAAGCACTACCGTCCGCGCCACCAAATTATGTTTACCACCAAGGGTAGACTAGGAAGAATGACCGGTTGCTCATTCCACTACGCAGTTTTCTTTTGGGCCTCTATCCGAGGTCGAATGCTTCTCTCAGTGCTGTGTGTGTTTTGGTCGAAACAAGTTGTGCATTCTATGATCGTATCAAACAGTTCACTCTGAGCTAGGTCCGCCGGTTAATGCTCCACGACTGAAGCCTGACAACAAAAAAACAGAAACAAACAAAAAAAAAAAAAAAAAAAAAAAAGATGTACAGCAGTGAAGAAAGTAAATATGAGAAGCTGATGTGAAATATGCGCATTCAACACTGAAGGATCGTATGAAACTCTACCCGTAGGACCGTCACTCAACCTGGTGATTTGAAGAATCACAAAACCATACAAGACAGTCGTGTAATACTAGACGAGTTACTGATTTCTTTTCCAAACACTTCTCGTTCTAGCTTTGTGAAACTGAGTACGAACAGCTTGGCTGAACTGACTGCAACACGGGGATTCTTAAACAAACAGATGTGACAAACACTGATTTATCGAAGGTTATATTGTGGAGGAATAAAGAAAACAAACTTTATATGTGACAATTCTTAATAAAATATTTTTTTCTGAATATATTAAAGCCACACGATCGTTACTTCCTGTATTATCGAGGAAGGTGGCGCCGCGGCAACTCGTGTATTTCGCACTAGGGAGGTTTGCGGTTCGATTCCGGGCGACCGCCCACTGTTTTTTTTTTGGGGGGGGGGGTTCGCCGTATCGTAATGAGAATTTTGAAATGGTTATCCTCTTCTCCGAATATCCTCTCCCTCTGCATCATTTCATTACTAATTTTGTTATTCCTGCAACTCGTTCGGTGTTTTTCAGGGTTGTAAGTCGCAGCGATGGTGTTTTGGTGCAGCGTGGCAGGGAAAAAGAATGTTCCTTGCGGAACATTTTTCCTCGAGCTTCGGCTGGTCTGCATGTCCGACTCCCGGGGCATCTCAATCCGTAAACTTTAGGGTTCCTGTCACTCCTGATTCCTGACTGGATATTGTCTTTCATCTCACCTTCCCTCCCGCTGGTACTTCTTCGAGAGGCGTGGGTACAATACCACCACAATTCTTTATTGCTCTTGTGTGTATGGAAAAAATAGGACCAAATTAAAATACATTATTCTGTGTAAATTTATTCTAGAGTGCATAATTCTCTAGGTACATTTTTTATTACTTGGAGCATGCGGAATATAGAAGACTGCTTTCATTCACGTACAATACTATTTATTTTAATTTCCCCCAAATTTTTGCGGACAATTAGAAAAGCAAATATTTGCGTTCCGGAATTAGAGTTCCGCTGAAAAAAATGCTTTAAATATGTTTGCATTTCAGCGATAAGTTAGAAATAAAACCTAGGTGGGCATAAAACTAATAAGTAGTTGAAATTCGTGCCTCAATGGCGATGATTTTTGCACGAGTATTTATTAAATATGCATTTACTATGACGTTTTATAATATTATATTTTAAGTAAGTTGTCCCGAACTCCTAAGCAAACTACTAAGAGTTTAACAAAGAAAGAATTTTGAAATAATGTGAAGGAGTGATGTTACATTAAACTGGTTTATATCCATTTTATGAAGCAAGTTTCTGCATGGGTGTAGATAACTGCCCGTTTCATTCCATCCCGATTTGATGCTAATCCAATAAAAATAATGGAATCCTGAAAGTGGTGTGCCGCTGGTGGAAAGCTGACTGTACCTAGAGCTTGTCTGTCCGTATGCCTACCACGTCCATTCGCGTCTGCCAAGAGACCCCAAATTACACTTCCCTGCTTTCCCACAACTCTCCTTTAGGATGTTTTGTTTCCTTCCTTCCATCCTCCGCTTTTCCTTTCCCCAGTAAACTTTTCTTTCATTCCAAGAGGTTGCAATCAGCTGCACATTCCTTAGAAAGTTTGGCTAACTTGGCTTGACATGACAGTCTTACCGATTTCAAGCAAGATGACGCCCCCGCGCGGCTACCAGCTCCGGAATGCGTCCCTAGTCTCGCGGACACGTTCAAGTGTTTGTTAAGGAACTCGCTCACTCTAAGGGACATGGTTCGCAATATAAACCAACAACAAGCAGTTCCAAGAATGTAATGCAGTTCATTTGTTACACTCGTAGAAAGCGAACATAAGTATAATGAAGTACATGCTTGTTTGATGTTTCTTAAAATAACGGAGTGTTCAGGATAGTTTAATAAATAATACTGTATCAAATATGTAACCTAATAAATACACTTAATTGAATTTAAGCCAATTTTTGAAGGTATTCGTTTGATTTGTTCACTACACAGTGGCATATATAATATAAAATCTGAAAACATTGTTATTAATAATGCTTATAATAATCCAAATAATAGTCATGTTTTCTGGTTATATATTATTCATACCATTATTGACTAAGCAAATCAGACGAAGGCCTTTAAAAATTGGATTAAATTCAATTAAATATATATTTATTTAGGTTAAACACTATACTTTGGTTCATTATTATTATTATTATTATTATTATTATTATTATTGGTTGTGATAGTAGTGGTCGTTGAATATTTACATAATTAAGAATATGCATTTTTAAGACAATTAATGGAACAGGGCGTCATAATTTTTTCACAGAAAATTCATTTTATACAAAAAAAAAAAAACAAAAAAAAAACCATCAGTCATGTTATATAAATAAAAAAGCTAGAATTCTTTCTTGGAGAAACTGAAAAATAAGGAAAATGTTTCCATAGAATTAGGATCAGGTTAATGTTTAAAAAGAGTTCATCTTGGAAATACAGTGGACTCAAATGCGAAAACTGTATATTCATAGGTATATATATATATATATATATATATATATATATATATATATATATACCAATCTACCGTGTAGCAACCCATCTAGTTTTACAATATAAAACACACAATCTTCTGATAATAGATGTTATTTTCGGACCTCCATAATGCAAATAAATGCTATACCAAATATTTTCAAGCGCAACCAGAGTAAGTTATGTGAGTTCTTTAGAAGAATGTAAGTGTATGCCCATCTTTTAACATGTTTTCAGGGAATATTCCGGAAAAGAAATTCACATGGATTACACCTAACTTAATTTAAAAATGATTCTTAAATAGAATCAAACAAATTACTAATAAAAATTCAATAACTGATAAGGTAAAAGCATTATTATCGATTCAATAATTATTAATAGTACACACACACACATATATATATATATAGAATTATGCTTCTACATGGAACTATCACTTTAGAACTAGATTGTATAGTAAAATATTGCAGAAATACATAGAATATAAAGAAAACTATCCACTGAATAAGTTATAAACTGAAACTATAAAAATTGAATTAAGAAAAATTTTAGTTCAAAACGCAAAAATAATATGGCGCGCAGTTATTATTTCGGAAGATGATAACCTTTGAATATTAAACATGAGAATAGTTGGACTATATTAAAGGCAGAAAAATAGATTAGTATTGATCAAATTGCAAAAGCAAATGTGCTAGAATATTAGGTCTAGCATAGGTATAATTATAATATACTGGTATATAAGTACTTTTTGCAAGCATAAACTTCCACAAGGAAGAAGAGGCCTTGCAAACTTTTACAGAAAATTATAAACCACCTTTTAATTCTCAGAGCAATAACGCAGACCAATATCAGTTTAGAAACATCTTCAAAACTTTGGGGGGGGGGAGGGAGAAAATGAATTCAAAGGTCCAGGTAAAAGTAGCGAGCCTAAAAAATTTATTGCAAATATGTGTATTTTGTACTTTTTACTTTCTCAATGTACATGTATACACAACGTATATAAAATGTACATAGTAGCTAGAGAATCTATTCCACCCAAAAATTCGATGTCCAGATTTCACCGGAAATATGTTTTGGGGCCTCCGGAGCTCAAAAAAGGCATTTTAGAAGAATGTCCGTGTGAGAGTGTGTCTGTATCTGTGTGTGTGGACAGAATATTTCAAAAACGAAAAGACCACACACCCAACTTGGTGTTTAAGATTTTGTATCTTTCAAGGATGAGAGACGAATATTTTCAAGAAAGTATACTTAACATGGGGTTTTTGAAAATGTTGTTTTTTCTTAAAAATAGCTCTAAACGATAGTTAAATACCGTACATTAAAGAAATTTACATCACAAAGAAAATGTATATTTCTAGTTTTTTGAGAATAATCTATGAATACAAGTTTTACACACGTTTTCATAATGTTTAAAGTGTTAGGGACAGACAAAAACTCTCTGTATAAAAAAGGTAGATCTCGTTAAAACACACAATTTATGTCATACGTTTTTCTTAGAGTCGACCGTTTTGAGATGCTCATTGTTATTGACTTTAATATTAAACTACCTCAGGTTCTCTTAAACTGGACCATGCAAGGCGAACAGAGCCTCAATTGTTTCACTTAGGCTTTTTCCCTTCTACTTACAATGAAGCAAGTAATAAGACCAAGTCTGCTAAGCATTATCTCGATTACCATGATGCAGAATTTCTTTGTTTCTTTCCTTTTAACCAGTGGCCTTAGAACCTGTATTTCTAAACATCTTTATACCGTTATTTATTTTCTAGAGAAATATTATAGAAAAAAGTCTGATGTGTTCCATTGACATGACTTTCTCTACTTCTGTGTAACAAATTATTGTCAATAAACTTATTCTTCTATTGACTTCATGCTAATCGAGAAAAAATTAGCTGAAATAGTCTTATTACTTACTTACCTTGTAAGTAGAACCGAAACATGGGAGCATCGTAGGTTAAAGTGAAGTCAAAAGCTGGTTACTAGGTGACTGAAGTTCCTTTGTTTCTATGGACACGAGTTGACAAATTTCTGTATGAGAAAAGTACAAGTTTTTCAAAGCTGAAACAAAAAACAAGGAAACAACTCCTCAAAAAAAATTATATAATATAAATTGTGTGTTTTAATGTGCTCTACATTTTTTGTGTGGTAAATTTTGTCCATTTCTTACGGTTTAGCAGTTATGCAAAATTCATCCAGAATAAAGTAGACTTCAGAGGCCATTCCCAGAAAATTCAAGGTATACATATTATTTGTCTTTAATAGTCTATATTTTAATCAAAATCGTTAGAGCCATTTTTGAGAAAAGCAATATTTTCGAAAAAAGTTCCATATAAAGGGTAGTTGGGAGTGAGGGGATTTTCTTGAAAATCACCGTGTTGCATCCTTGGAAGATACCAAACCTAAATACCAAGTTTGGTATTTAACGGTCTTTTCGTTTTTGAGCTATGCTGTCCACAGACACACACTCACGGATCTTTTTTCAAAAATGCTTTTTTTGGATTCAGGGGAACCCAAAATATGTATTTCCGGTGAAATCTCGGTATCGAATTTTTGGGTGCAATACAGTACCTTCTCTATACACTATGTACATGGTACGTGTAGAGAAAGTAATAATATAGCTAATAATAGCTAATTTATAGCACCGTCACTACCTTAAGCTGAGGAAAAGGAATCCTCAATGTATATACACAAAATAAAGAAAACTATAAAGTTTATATAGCTCTCATTATCTCTGTGGTCATATTATTTTTAAGGCAAAATTACTGTAGATGTCTTCACTCCCTTAGCTGTAAGGATTTTTATTCCATTAACTTCGGACACTGAACACGCACGCTCGTGCGCAAACACACTCATTAACTCCCACATTTATATTACCAGATTTTAAGGACGCTAGGAAAGCATTTGTTGTTGAAAGTATTGGAGAAAATCTGACGTGTTCCGCAAACAAACTTTTCTTATAAAACATTCTCTTTTATCTGCACCTTGCTGATCAAGATAAACATTAGCATAATTTGTATTATTACTTGGTACTTTTTAAGTGGAAGGGAAATAAGGGAAGACACTAGGCTAAAGCGACAGTCAAGTCCTTTAAAAGCCGGTTGCTATGTGAAACAATTGAAATTTCGTTCTCTTTACGTGACAGAAGTGAACTAGACACCTTACTGTAATATGTCGCCGCAGGCGACGAACACTGGCGATACATGGAATGCGATGGTAGTAGAAACTGTCTAACTTTTTTGACAGTTTCTACTACCACCGCATTCCATGTATCGCCAGTGTTCGTCGCCTGCGGTGACATGCACGGAAAACATGGACGGGCTAGGTAAATTTACACTTAAGGCAAGACAGCTGAGATCTGAGGAGGCTGCCAATAGAGAAGGGGGGGGGGATAAGATCAACTAAACAAAAGTGACTACAATGTTCTACATACATATATATTATGTCATACTTAGGTCACTGTTGTGCTAGGGTTGTATATATTATGTGTATATATGTCTTTTAAGTGTAATTATCTATTATAAGAGGGTGCATTTATGAAGGTGTGCTCTGTGCTGTAAATTTAAATTGTTATATTTGAATATCTTTGTATCTTTATTTTCGGATTCACTCTTAATTTTATTGTTGTTTAATATTGCTTTTGACTGTGTATTTCCTTTGTCTTTTTATTTTTGTGTTTACTCTTCTAATTCTTTGTTGTGGTTGATGTTTTAATATTGCTTGTAATGTGTATTACAAAAGCACGTACGGTCTGTGGACCCGTGCGACTGTTGAAATTCTATGTATGATATTGCTATGTTAATAAATACACTTATTCATTCATTCATAGTAGAAACTGGAGAACCCTGTGAGAACCCCACTGCGCCGCTTTGTCAGCAACAAATCCCACATGCAGTGGCCTGGGATTCAGCCATAGCCGTAGTGTGATGGTAGCGTGTCTGCCTCACATTCAAAAGGTCGTAAATTCGAATCTCGCTTAGGGTGAATTACCCAGATAAGCTTTTCTTTTCAGGGTATTCCCTTATCCAGAGAAAACGAATGTCGAGTAACTTTAAGCTCCATGGACCCTGAGATCATTTGAGCATCATTTCAGCAATTTCATTCATCATCCGATTAAGGTTAAGGAAAAAAAACTCACAATTTATGCTCTATAATTTTCCGCCTGGGTAGTGTAGTGGTAGCGTGTCTGCTTCAAATTCAAAAGGTCATGAGTTCGAATTCCGCTTAAGGTAAGTTGCTCGGATAAGATTTTTTGGCCGCGCTCGCTAAAGCGTCTCGCTTTGGTGTTTCGTGTCACATGGGATCGTGGGTTCGAATCCTGCTTTGGGCACGGATGTTTAATGTGTTTATAAATGTGTATAGGTCAAAAGAAAACGCTAAATTAATAGTTTAACTAAGAAAATGGGGGGGGGAGGAAACAAAAAAAAAAAAAAAAACAAAAACAAAAAAAAAACCAGGGTCGCCTCAATGATATAAAAGACAGACGAATACAAAAATGAATTCCCGTTTAAGAAAAAGCTTTAAAAGGCTCAAAATTGAAACAAATAACACGAAATATCTCCGAAACGGTTAAAACTACAAAAAAAAAAATGCATATGGCATAAAACTGTATTTTAACGAGATGTATGTACGGCTTTGTCTATTTCTTATGGTTTACTAGTTATACAAAAACTATACAAAAGTCATTCAGAAGGCTTCAGAGGCTATTCCCCGAAAATTCAGGATATTATATTTGTCATAAAAATTGTTAAACATACTTACTGTATTTTAATAAAAATCGTTAAGAGCCTTTATGAAAAAATAAACTTTTTTTAAAAATGTTTCATGTAAATGTTAGGTACGGGTGGGAGCATTTTCCTTAAAATCGTGTCGCATCCTTGAGCGATACTGAACTTAAATACCATGTCTGGTATTTATCCGGCCTTTGGTTTTTGAGTTATGTTGTCCCCCCCTCCCACACACACACACAAACTCTTTTTTGTATATTTTTGTTTTAGAATTTCTTAAACCTTGTATTATCGGTGAAATCTCGGCATCGAATTTTTAGTGGAATAAATACCGTCTCTATCTACTATATACATTGTACATACGGGATAGAGAAAGTATAAAAATGTGTGAGAAAACAAGTTTTAAAGCTGGTGCATCTATTAATAAACACGCACCTGCCAACTTTTAGCTGCAGTTAATCGGCAATTATAATGCGACTGATGGAAAAAACCCTGATGTGTTCCATTCACATGACTTTCTCTTCATCTCTACAATAAACTATTGTTAAAAGGCTTATTCTTCTATTTATTTAATGCTAATCGAGAAAAAGGGGTTGATAAATTCCCGCATATATTTTAAAGCCGAAACTAATAACAAGGAATATCTAAAAAACGGTCAACTCCACGAAAACATGTACAAAACATAAATTGTTGTTTTAACAAGATCCACATTTGTTGTAAAGTATCTCTTACGGGTTACCAGTTATGCAAAATTCTGCAAAATTCATCCAGAATAAACATGTCTTCAGAGGCTATTCACAGAAAATTGAAGATATACATTTTATTTGTCATGCAAATATCTTAAATATACGAGATTTTAATCAATATTGGTAGACCCATTTTTGAGAAAATCAAAATTTTTGAAAATTTTTCATTGGAGGTGGGAAGATTTTCTTGAAAATATTTGTGGCGCATCTTTGGGATGTACTGAACTTAAATACCAAACTAAACACACACACACATGACATTTTTTCTAAAAATATTTTTTTGGTGGGATTCAGGGAGTATCAAAACATTTCCGGTGAAATCTCGGTATCAAAATTTTGTGTGCAATGCAATACCTTCTTTATACACTATATATAGTACGTGTAGAGAAAGTAAGAAGAACCTATGTCCTTAATGTTAACAATTTTCATTATTTTATGAAGGAAAATAATATTTTTATTTTTCATAATTTGTGAAATTTCACAGAGGCGTCACACTAAATGTAGTTTCACATTAAGTACAACAGTTTCGCTTATGGTTTGCTAACAAGACAGTGGAATAGGTACTTTTGCCTTGTGCTGTTTATGTGTGGCATTCCTTTCTAGTTGCTTGTGCCAGTTAATTACCGTGCTTCTTTCTGGCAGGCTTTGAACCACCCGCGACGAGATAGCTCTAAGTTGCTTTTATGAAAAGAACCCCTGTGGGGTAGACAACCTCTGTAGATACGTGCGCGACATAACGAAGCGAGATGCTGCAGAAGGAGTGGCGATGTCGTGCTCTGATTTGTAGCCTGGAGAAACTGCTCCAGCCGGGTGAGAATGTTCCGCTTTTATCTTTACGTATTAAACTCACATTTGCAACGTGTAACATACGTTTCCTTCTTTAGATTTAAGATACTGTCCTTAACATTACTAATTTTAATGATTTAATACAAACAATAGACATCCTTTACCGGTATCGTTTCTTAAACACATTCGGGAGGTCCTGCATTCAAAACCCATGGTTCGATCAATCGAGTTTTTTACTTTCTCTACACATACTATGTAGACAGTGTATAGAGAAGGTATTATAGTGCACCCAAAATTCCATACCGAGATTTTATCGGAAATACATGTTTTGAGACGCCCTGAATCCAAAAAAAAACATGTTTAGAAAAATGTGTGTATGTGTGTGTCTGTAGACAGCATAGCTCAAAAACGAAGATCCCGTTAAATACCGAATTTGGTATTTAAGTATGGTATCTTTCATGAATGCGACACAAAGATTTACAAGAAATTCCCCCCACCCCAAACTAATATTTATATTGGAAAAATTTGAAAATGTTGTTTTTCCAAAAATAGCTGTAACGGTTTTGATTAAAATACTACATATTAAAGCCATTTTCATGACAAATAAAATGTATTATCTTGAACTTTTTGGGAATAGCCTCTGAATATGTTTCTTCTGGATGAATTTTACGGAATTTTGCATAACTGGTAAACAATGAAATACACAAAAACATAGCATACAAAAATATAGAGTTCCTTAAAACGCAACTTACGTCATACATTTTTTTCATGAAGTTGACCATTTTTGAGATATCTCTTGTTATTAGGTTCAGCTTTAAAATACGTACACTTATCTCTTACGTAAATTTGTCAACTCCTGTACATACAAAGATACTTCGAGCACATAGCACCCAGTTTTTAGATGATTTGACTATCGATTTATCCTATTATACTAATAAGACCTTTCTGCCAAAATTTTCTCGATTAGTATTAAATAAATAGACGAATAAGCTTTTTAACAATAAGTTATTGCAGATATGTAGAGAAAGCAATGTGAATGGAACATCAGATTTTGTCCTCTATTTTCTCTCAGTCGTCAAGGTAATCCCGGATTGGATATTAAATACCACGACATAGATTCCACCTTAAATCTCTAATAATATCAATTTTATATTTATCTATCTACATGGCATAGTCCATCACGAAGTGTTTGGCCTCAGTGAAGAAAATCCTCGTTTCTTCATCTTTGATATGTTTGTTCTACACTTGTTCTCAGCGTTGGGTTAAATTATAAAACCTTAGTATTCTAGAGGATTTCATGCGCTGTAAAATTTCCTTCCAAAATTGTTTTTGAATTTAAAACAAAAGCAAACATTATAGTGGCGAATGCACTGGTTGATACTTAAAGCTTTTTGGAGTTTCTGGAGAATAAGTACAGTTGCCTATGAGGTAGCAAATTGATATGCTACAGGAATGAGACCTAGAACACTAACCGTGCACTTCACACCGTGTTTTCTATCAACAGTTCTATGAGCTCGTGTAATACATCTTTGTTAATCTCTTACAGTTTACATTTTATTTAAAATTCACCCAGAATGTAACGAACTTCACAGACTATTCGCATAAAATTTAAAATACCTATACATTTTGACATATAAGGTACTTTAATCGAAAGTGTTACAGGAAGTATTGAGAAAATTAAAGGCAACGACAATTGTACCATGTAATGGGCTGTTTTGGAAAGTTAGCAAACACTTGGATCTTTTTCTAAAAATACTTATTTTGCATCCAAGAGTCTCAAAACCGTAGAATCGTGGTAATAAATTGTGTTGGTATGCAATGCTAGTTCTACTTATTATAGGTAAATAAATATTTTCCTGTAGCACCTAAGTGGAGCATAGGGCATCGTTACGATGTTTCTGTGATCAGATTTAAATTATTAGTTCGTGAGTTCCCCGCTTTGCGCCATGGAGACGAGTGATCGGCTCTTCGTCCACAGAGAGCACTGTAAAGTAAAGCCGGTGGCCCCTGTCATAGATTTATGACACTAAAATAATTACTTGCCGATATCTAGGGAACACTAAATGAATGTGGATATAGAAAACACCAGTTCCTGGTTGCATTATCATTCCAGGTTCTTTCATTGTTTGGTACATGAAATGACCGTTCATTCATCTGGAGGACCACTTCAACATAATGTATTCTAGCACGTAACAAGGAGGCATGCAAATGGCTTATGTCAGACTATTTCAACTTGGGTGCGCGCCAAAAGTGCAGCGAGTAACCCGTGAATCACTTGTAAAATGCAACACAATGCAGGATTGAGTGTAAGCTATCGTCACGGCTGAATGAAGCTTTGGAAATGAAGTGGGGGGACACAAGTATTGTAGTATGACCACTGTCCAGTGACGTATTGGCTAATCCGTCCCCTACAACTCTGCTCCGATTTTTTTTTAGTCGAGTATCCTCTATGCTCTGGCTCAGACCAATCCTATTGGAACACCTGGCTCAAGCTATACTTTTCAGGACTCAGGAACTGTTGAATGTTCCAGATGCGAACCTCTCAAATCTAAATGTGGTCCCACAAATGAATGCACTGTTGTACTGAGTGGCTCTTGACAGATACCGAGTAGCAGATTTGGTTGGAATACTTTCAGTGTCTGTGTGTCATCGGAAGAGAGTATTATCATACAGCTGCAACAGAATTTCTTGGTAGATGCATGGCGAAACTCGATTATGTGGTTGGTGGTACCTTATTTTATTTATTTGTTAATTTAGTTATTGTCATATAACCAGGTATGTCATACCGGACGATCCTGATAGCCCACCCTGCGGGACCTTTTGAATGTGAGGCAGATATTGTACCCCCAAAATAGAGAGGCGGGCTCTACGATATTGTGATTGGTTATTCGCTCATGATACGAAGTGCCCAACAGTAAATTGTTTGACATGTTGCCAGTGTTTGTAAAGTTTCAAGTAATGACAAAAGCACGAGTACATTATGGTTTCCAGTTAAACGACTGGACTAGTTTCCAAGAAAGAATCGTGCCAAATCTTAGTCTACTACATCCAAGAATCAGCGACCACTTGTGCGAAAAAGTGAGATATTATGGAAAACACACAAACCACTTGCAGATCTGGTGCACATGAACAGAATAGATCTTATTTTCAACATGTTCTTTGATTTACTTGTACATTCCTTTGCAGCAAACTGGGAGTGGGCCACCCAACCGACTATTTCACCTCTACATATACAGGTTAAAAGGTATTTGATACATCAAATTAAAAGTACAAATTTATATATAGTACACGTCGAAGGCTAATATTAACCAATTCCTATTAAATATTCATAGTCCTTAGCTTTCGACGTGTAAGGGCGGGTCTATCAACAGATGCGTTTGACTCTACTGTGTACATGTCAAGTGTCTTCTCTTGTAATGGAGGAAGATAAAATGGATGATACTAAGACTTGTAAGCGATGTTCTAAGGTTGCTCAGAGTGGTTTGAAAGCGTAAGCTGTGTAACAATTTCCCACAGCAGTTGTGTGGCTTTGTTAAAATGTATACAAATTATAAATGAAAAAGAGAGACTGATAAATTGCTGTGACAACAGTAGATAGCAAGAACTATAAAACAAAAATTATTTATTTAAAGCACATTATGAAACAAAAAGACTGGATAATAGATCAACAGAAGGATTATATTGGCACCCTAAA
Source organism: Hymenopus coronatus (assembly GCA_030762935.1). Taxonomy (NCBI): domain Eukaryota; kingdom Metazoa; phylum Arthropoda; class Insecta; order Mantodea; family Hymenopodidae; genus Hymenopus; species Hymenopus coronatus. The sequence continues at coordinate 136,548,719 of CM060882.1, forward strand.
CCTTCAAATTCAGCTATTACATACTTTGGACTCCGATACTCAGCATAAGGATCTTCATACGGAGAAGTAAACAAAACCAAATCTCTTCACCGGTAAATATGGATGATTTAACGGCTCATACAGAACCTCGACAGGTATTTGTGGAGAAAGATGTGTGTGGTGCAACTTCAAGTGATGTTGCCGTCGATGTATTCCGACAGCATAAAGACAGCTCAGGATATAATAAGGACGACAATCAATAGTCGTAAGCTCTCACGGCCGGAGTCCAAATTATAATTGGAAGAATTTTCCGGGCTGAGAGACCGTGGTCTGCTGGAGTTTTTAGGTCCAGACGTTTCGTTCACGTCTGCGGTGAACATCTTCAGTGGCGTGTGGCCTAAGTCTTCTCGGTGAAGACTGACTCGTTGGCTGAAATAGCGGCAGTATTTATATTCAGGCTGCTCTCACGCGATTAGTCCGACTGGAGCTGCATGTGCGGGGATGGTGGAGGCAGGGGGATAGCCACTCCGGTGCTTTTGATTCCTGATTGGATGATCTCTTTGGGTTTGTGCCTGTTTGATTTTCTCAAGTAGCGGATGCCAGTTTTTGCTTAGTTTTTTTTTTTTGTCCCTTCTTTCCTATTAAGTTTATTGGGATGTTTATACATTTTTTCACGCTGTAATCTAGCATGGCAATAAGGCATAGATGAGAGAACGGCTGTTTCACGATATTGAATTGTGTGTTCTGGCCAAAGTGCATGTCCGGCGACCGCGTACTTCTCGGGTTGAGCTAGCCGGCTGTGACGCTACGTTGCGTGGTACCTATGTATACCGCACCACAAGAGAGGTGGATCTGATAGACGCCAGCCGAATTAAGCAGGTCCGGGTCTTTGGCGGAGCGTAATAATACATGTCTCTGTCTGGTCGGGCTGAACACTGTTTTAATATTATAGTGCTTGAGAAGTCGTTCTATTCCGTTAGTGAAATTCTTGAAACATGACAGGAAGGCAGTGCCTTTGCTCTTGGGTAGTTCTTGTACTTGGCTGATGCGCCGTGGTTGGAGTGGACGTAGAGCTCTGCAGACTTCGTGAGTTATATAATTATTTGCACATCAGGCGTGTTCTGGATGACGTAACTCCTCTTGTAATGAATCAGTTTCACAGATGTGGCTGGCACAATCTGCAAGGGTCTTTATCATGGGTATTTTCTGTCGCGGATGATGGTTGGAATTTTTATTCAGGTATCGGTCTGTATGAGTAGGTTTGCGGTATACTGTATGTCCAAGAGTGCCATCAGCTTTCCTGTTGACCAGGACATCTAAGAAGGGTAGCTGTTACTCTTTCTCTTTTCCCATGGTGAAGTGGATTTGTGGATTAATACTGTTAAGATGCTGAAGAAAAGCATTAAGTAACAACTTCAGATAACAAAAGTGTCATTCACATAACGGTACCACACAGACGGTTCATGTGAGGCAGATTGCAGGGCTGCAGATTCGAAAGACTCTATAAAGAAGTTCGCGATAATCGGGCTCAAGGGGCTGCCCATACCCACCCCATCCATCTGTTTGTACAATGTCTGGTTCCATTGGAAATAAGTGGTAGTGATAACTTGACGAAAGCGCGCCAGTATGTCCTCTGGAAACAGATGTTGTATCTACGTAATGCCTTCATTAACAGGAACCAAAGTAAAGAGAGAGACACAACAACTAAGCATTCGCTACTTGAGAACATCAAACAGGCACAAACCCAACCAATCAGGAATCAAAAGCACCGGTGTGGCTAACCCCCTCCCTGCTCCATCACCGCACATGCAGCTCCAATATAAAGTATAAGCCTGAGTATAAATATTGCCGCTATTTCAGCTAACGAGTCAGTTGCTACCAAACCTTCACCGAGAAGACTTGAACCACGCCACTGAATATGTTCACCGCAGTCGTGAACGAAACGTCTGGACCTGAAAACTCCAGCAGACCACGGCTTCTTAGCCCGGAAAATTCTTCTAGTTATAAAAAGCACAAAAATGCTCAGATTAAGACGAATTCTAAAGTGGTTCATATGTACTACAATTTGAACCTATAAAATAGAGTGATAGCGTTAGACGAGGTAATCAATCTGAAGAAGACTGGAAGCAAGTATCCTATAAAAGCAAGATAAAATCCAAAACTCAATTTAAAGCCAATACGAATTCAAACAAGCCCATACAAAAGAATCAATTTCTCGCAGGTAATACTGACAAGGGCAAACTTGACGTAGCAGATAAACTGCATTTCCTGTTTGCTTCGCAACTCGACCTAGGGATTGAATGCTCTCAGGTCTTTGATATACCTTAATGAACGTAAACCGGGAACATGCTGTAGAAAAATTGAAAACTATGTGTACAAGTTATAGTTCTTTTAAAATTGGTGTGTCCTCAGCGTTAATCGAGGTAGTTTATACGCCGGGATTCTGGCCTAGTGGCTCTTATTAGCAAATTTTACTTTCCAAGGGATTCTTTAATCTACACGGTTGTCAAAGAAAAAGTGACAACATAAATATTGGCGATACAAAATGTAATAACCCGAAGAATAAAAAATAAATGTAATTTTAAAATATTCCACATTTGTAGAGAGCACGTTGAATGAACAGTTTAATTGACATCGTTGATGCTTACGATGCAGATATAATTTGTATTGCTGAACACTGGCTTTGTGACAGACAACTGTTTTTGTTAATTTTTTTTGGATTTTACTTGTCAAGTTATTTTTGCAGACCAAGTGGTAAACATGACGGTTCTGATGTACTTGTAAAACACAAGTCTGAATCCAGGCAATCAATAGACATAACTAACCTTGTTCAAGACAACTTTGAAGCTGCTTGTGTTTTTAATAAAAGTTTAAATCTTTGTGTTTTGTCTTTCATAAATAACCTAGTAAGTTCAGAACCTGTTAGAGCGATTTTTATCCCGCTTTTATGATCAATATAGTTAGTATTTAACAAAGAAATTAATGTTATCAGCGGTGATTTTATCATCAATTTTTAATACGAAAAGTAATGAGTTAACTGATATAATTAGTGTGTATGTTTTGGGTTACATAAATTGATTATAAAAATTATCTCGACCTGCATCGGGTACTTGTTTGGATAATGTCTTTACTTCCATACACCATGATAAATGTTCTGCTGAAGTTATTCCTTGTATATTTTCTGACCATGGTCCAATGCTATTCTCAGATAATATTGATCATGATAGCAATTATTTGCCAACGGAATTAATAACTTTAAGGGACACCAATAATCCTACTTGGCAAATTTTGTGTATTTACTCAGTGAATACCAACTGGATCTATTTTTACAATACAGCTAATTATTATACTAATATTTATACATATTTTAAACAGTTATGAGGCTGCTAGGAAGGTCTTTCCCTTTATAGCTTTTAGACCAAAACTGAGCAACAAATGTAACAATAAAAAGCGGTACCACGCTGAACTCCAAATTTTAAAAGATAAATGTAATGATGTTTTGTGATATTTATGTCTATTTTGGTATATATATGCCAATATATATTTTATATATTAATATAAGTAATTTTAGTTTAAATAAGAAATACTAATATACCTTAAAGCTGACTACTATTTTGCTTTCAATAAGAACTTTAGATATCATCAACCGGTAATATTTTGTTATATTATTAAACATTTAAATTCTAATTCTAAATCGGATATATCTCCAACTACTCAATGCTGTGAAGGATTTAATTCTTTCTTTACTGATAAGGTCAAGGATATTGAGAATAGTAAACCCATTACAAACGAATCAATGTCCTTTCTGAACAAGATGCCCAAACCTAAGTATAATTTGTATATTTAGAACTTAGTGTTGAAAATGTTTACTCCAGCATTATGAATCTGAATAAAAGTACTTGCGTGGATGTATATGGCATTAATTATAAACTTCAAATATATGTAAACAATTGACTTATATTTTTAATAGTTGTCTTAAAGCGGGGTATTTTCCGGATGCTTTTGAATTTTCCAAAGTAATGCCCGTATTTAAGAAAGGAGATAAAACTTATGTTAACTATAGACCTATTAGTATAAATCCAATAATGGACAAGGTATTTGAAGCCCTATTATGCAAGAAAATTGTTATTTATTTTGAAACCAACCTCCTGTTTAATCAGACCACTTTAGTTTCAGACATGGTATGAATGCAATAAAGGCTCTTACAAGCTTCCTGAATTCTATAAAAATATTAATAATGGCAATATTGTATCAAGCAAGATTTTTTATCTTTCTGTAGCCTTTGATACTGTCTCACCTAATATTCGTTTAGTGATACTTCATTTTTATGGGTTTCAAAATTATATCACTAAATGTTTTAGGTATATTTTAGCAATCGGAATTTGGCAAACTATTTTAATGGAAGCTTATCCAAGTTCAAATCTGTAAATTATGGTGCTCCTCAAGGGTCAATTTTGGAACATGTATTTTTTTTTTCTTTTCCTGTCGCAATCTGCGGTGAAAAGTTTACTCCTTTTCTTTATGCAGATGGTCTAACAATTAATTTCTATGACAAAGCTGAATATATATTGAACACCTAAACGACATACGCTATCATCAATTGTTAAAAATTGGTGTAATGCCAATAATTTGAGCATAAACACTGCAAAATTACTGAAATACTGATTAACCATCAATATGAATATGTAAAAAGTTTATGGAGCTTCCAAAACAACCAATGTTAAATGTATACACACAGACACGTACACATATGTGAATGAGAGTTAAAATGGTTCACACGAGTGTTCTAATTGTATGCATAGTTGTAACAAATAGTAATTTAGGTGGTACAATGTTATTTTTACCCCTTGTATCATAGGTTGTATAGCAGAAAAAACTAAGTCATCTGCGTTTTGGAGATGAAAGAAAGTCAAACATGCAAACACAGACAAAAATGCCAAAGCTAAAATACCAACTTCTTTAAAAATAGGTACAGAATTTTTGCGTGGACCAAAATTTTTTATTATTCTAATAGCATTCTACTAGAATAAAAATATTTGTTTAGCTTCTCCACTGCAAATTGCCATAGTTTATATGGCAATCAAAAATAAAATACCATAACTCAAATGGCAATGGATTTGTCCATAATAAACTGATAGTAAAATATTGGAACACACATATAAGTATTCTTGTATTAAGTAGCTTAATCCTTTTTAACACTATTTTAAAATAATTTGCAATTTAAATTTGTTTTATATTTAAAGGTAGTTCAATATATAATTTCACTCCGCGTATAAGATAAAAGTCAAGAGACTGTTGTTGTCAAAATTTAAGTGGTATGCTAAAGGAGACACACATTTTAGATGTTCTTAAAGTAAATAAAACAGCTGAGAATTATTTTCATATTCATAAGAAAATAAAAAAATAAGAATTAACAAATAGCGATAAGCAAATAGCGATAAAATAACGGTAAAATAACGATAAAATAATAAAAAATAAGCATAAAAATGACAAATATATTGATAAAAACGATAAAAAGTAGCTATAAAAACCATGGAACATAACATTAAACAGTAATTTTTTCATTGATTAAAATGGTAAAAAATAATGATAAAAATGTTACATAAATAATCATAAAATGATAAAGAATAAATGATAAAAATGATCAAAATATAAAATATAATCTTTAAATTGATAAAATGTAACGTATAAAATGGCAAAACATAACATTTAAAATGATAAAACATAACGATGTAAAGTTATGTTAAAATGATAAAAAAAAAATAAATGCTAAAGATTCTAAAAACTGCTGGAAATAAGCATTAATAACAATATAAATACTGAATAAAAATAACGATAAAATGTGAAGGATCCAAAATTAACGATAAAATAAATAATTAAAACGATAAAATAAATAATTAAAACGATAAAATAAATAATTAAAATGATGTAATGAATAATTAAAATGATGTAATGAATAATTAAAATGATGTAATGAATAATTAAAATGATGTAATGAATAATTAAAATGATGTAATGAATAATTACAATGATGAAATGCATAATTAAAATGATAAAATAAATAATAAAATGATAAAATAAGTAACAAGAATAATAAAATAAATAATTAAAATGATAAAATAAATAATTAAAATGATAAAATAAATATTTAAAATGATAAAATAAATATTTAAAATGATAAAAAAACATAACGATTAAAATGAAAAAAACAAAAACATAACGATTAAAATGAAAAAAAACAACGTTAAGGCCATAAAAAAGTAACCACTAAAACCATGAAAAATAACCATTAAAACCATAAAGAAGTAGCCATTAAAATCATAAAGAAGTAACCATTAAAATCATAAAGAAGTAACCATTAAAATCATAAAGAAATAAACATTAAAATCATAGAAAAAAGTAACCATTAAAGTGATAAAAACTAACGATTAAGATGATAAAAACAAAAACTAACGATTAAAATGATAAAAAAGTAACAATTAAAATGATAAAAGAACTAACGATTAAAATGATAAAAACAAAAACTAACGATTAAAATGATAAAAAAAACTAACGATTAAAATGATAAAAAAACTAACAATTAAAATGGTAAAAAATAACAATTAAAATGATAAAGAAAACGAACGATTAAAATGATAAAAACAAAAACTAACGATTAAAATGATAAAAACAAAAACTAACGATTAAAATGATAAAAAAGTAACAATTAAAATGATAAAAAACACGATTAAAATGATAAAAACAAAAACTAACGATTAAAATGATAAAAAAGTAACAATTAAAATGAGAAAAAAAAACTAACGATTAAACTGATAAAAACAAAAACTAACGATTAAAATTATAAAAAAACTAACGATTAAAATGATAAAAACAAAAACTAACGATTAAAATGATAAAAAAACTAACGATTAAAATGATAAAAACAAAAACTAACGATTAAAATGATAAAAAAGTAACGATTAAAATGATAATAAAAGTAACGATTAAAATGATTAAACCTAACGTTTAAGGTAATGATAAAAAAAAACAAATGATATATATTCTAAAAAAATAGATAAAATTCTAAAAAAAACTAACAAAGATTGAAAACAACTATAAAACAAGCATAAAACAGACATAAAGCATTAAACATCCATAAGAAAAGTCACTAAAATAACGATGAAAAAAATAAGCGATAAAAATAACAATGGGGAATAAGATAATATGATAAAAACATAATTAAAATGATAAAAAAACATAGTTAAAATAACATTAAGTAACAAAAATTATAAAAAATTAATCAAAATAATTATTAAAATGATAAAATTGATAAAAATATAATGTATAACGACAGACAGAGAGATAGATAATTTATTACCAACAATTTATTGCTGCCCAGAGACACACAGAGACCTGTATCTAAAAATAATTTTTGGGGGTTCAGAGATCTGAATATATGTATTTCCGGTGAAATCTAAATATCCAACTTTTGGCTGGAACACAGTATCTTCTCTATCCACTATGTGCATTATACATCCGCATAATGTACATAGTGATTCCCCAGATTCCATGTGTCGATCGAAGAGCTTTGGGTATTTTCGTAAAAACTGTGTTCACAGGCACACGAGAGAACTATATAGTGGTCTGTGACCGACAGCGCAATGGTTAACGTCTAAGTATTAGAAACAGATCACTGGACAAGGTTACGGTGGCCAAGAGGGTTGCACTCTAAAGTCCCTAGGCTCAAATCTCCCGCTGCTTGTTATTATTATTATTATTATTATTATTATTGTTATTATTATTATCATTTTCTTGTTAATTTCATGACTGTATATGTGGAACATAATATTGCATTAATATAACTTTGGCCTTATGAAGTCATTGGCCTATTTATGCACACTAAAACATAATTGTATTCATACTCGTGTTAAATAGCTAGAAAAAAATCTTGTGTGTTCCATTCACATGACTTTCTCTTCATCTCTATAACAAATTATTATTAAAAGGCTTATGCTTCTATCCACTTCATGCGAATCCAGATGAAGATTAGCAGGAATTGATTTTTTGAGTAGTAGTGAAAACAAGGAATACACTAGACTAAAATGATAGTCAAATCTTTTAAAAGCTGGTCACCATATGGATGAAATCCGTTTCTTTGCATTATCAGGAGTTAAAATGAAATGCATAACAAGGAATATCTCAAAGATGGATTTTGTCTCTCTTCCGGTTTACGAGTTATATAAAATCCAGAAAAATCTATCCGGTTATAGAGGTCCTCAAAGACTATTCAAGATATGCATTTTATTTGACATGTAAATATCTTTAATATACAATATTTGAATCAAAGTCGTTAGAGCCATTTTTGAGAAAATAAAAATGTTCTCACATTTTTTCATGTAAAGGGTAACTTGGGTCAGGGGGATTTTCCTTAAAACCTTCGTGTCGCATCCTTGGAAGATACTTAATTTAAATACCAAGTTTGGCATTTGTTTTGAGATATCGTGTCCCTAGACACAAGTACACACTAATGCACACAGGGAGCTTTTTTTTAAAAATGCTCTTTTAGATACAGGGGATCCTAAAATGTATATTTCTGGTGATGGAATGTAGAACCTTCTCCGTACGTGCATAGTAGATGTAGAGAAAATAAAAAATAAACTAAAACTAAAACACAAAGATAAACAGTCCTCAATCTTCCGGGCAAAGACAAAAACTATCTGCAGTAATGATGTCTACAGCGCAGGCTTCTTGAATTTGTGTGCAAAAGCCATCTTTTTTATTGTTTTTTCTATATAGCCCCCTTTAATATCTAAAGTCATATCGGGGGCTTTGCACTTGAAACACCTCGTTGTCTGTAGGTTTAAATTATTTTGTTTTCCAAAAATACACACACATTCACTCTCACACACATACTTGCAGACTCTGTGGGGGATAGGGAATAATTCTTGCCCCTGCCGGGAATCGAACCCAGGAACTCCGAGTGAGAAGTCAGCATGCTGACACTCGACCACGGAGTCAGTCTAGCCATCTTTTGTGCGCCCGTTTACAGGTAATTCGAGGCAACTCCCTTTTTTATCCTACGCCATACATTCTCAATAGAGAACATATTCTCACAGAGGGAATCAAAATAATATCGAGTATTACCGCGTATTGCACACCGTTCATTGAATCCTCAAGCTGCCATTCACACCTAGACAACGACAGATACGTGACCATGATGAAATGGTGAAGCCACGATTTGGATCCTAAAAAATGTTTTAAAATATTCCTCTTCTTAACAATACTTTTATTTCTGTGCACCACATGGTTTCGTGTGCAGCATACTAATGTTCGGTAGAACAAACCCTTAAAGAAGTATCATAATATCATTAACTGTACTGAATGTTGTTTAATTATGTTAAATAAATAGCCGCTATGTGTCGATTCAATATCTTTAAGAGAAGGGAAAAAAAAAGTTTGCTAAAGTCCCTCAGAACAGAAGTAACTTACGTTTTGTGTCAGCGCTTCAGTGAACACACACAGAAAGTTACAAGTTTAACAACCCAAACAGTATCATGTTTTGTGTCGTTAACATTTTAATATTAGTAGTTTGTTGTTGAAGAAGCTCAAGTTATATATTTGATTATGATTATTGATCATATGGGTGAGTAATATTAAGATTTGGAACTCGTGACAACTTGCTGCCGCGACACAACTGCACCACGGATGGTGTATACAAGGCGCTGTGCGTGAGGGACTTACACGAATTGGGTGTTCCAGAAATTACTCTTTTTTTCTGGGGCGGGGACTTACGGTTGTACATATGGTCTAGAGAAAGTAACAAATATGAAGCCAAGCACACCAGACAATATACACGCATTGTGTTGGATTCTGTTTTTCTCCTTCCGCTCTTAGATAAATAGTTGGGCGATTTCCTAGTATGAGATTAGCTCTGCAATAGCTTTCTGAAAAAACTGTTCTGTTTCTACTATTTTAGCTTAAATGTAGCTTTTTGGATTGGAATGAACTAATTTATCCAACATTGAGTGCTTAAGGATCCTTATATCCTTTCTTTTTGGATCATTTTCTTGTTAGAAGACCTAGATCTTTCTTGAGCCTTCTATTTTACTTCTATTTTCTTTGAGTGGAGCTAGAGTTTAACTATAAATCTATTAAGTTGGGCCATATCACCGGAAGTGAGTGTTGGACCACCTTTCTTCTTGTTCTCCTTTCCTTTCTTTCTTTTCTAAGGCAAATGAGAAGAGAAGAAACAAAGTGTGCGGAAGAGAGGAAAAGCAAAGAGAAGAATAAGAGCAAGTTGTTGTTGTCATGCCTTGTGGAACGTGCCCGACATCTCAAAGCCCTGTCATTTCCGGTGCTACACAATCTCGGACACCCTCTTGTTCCCCCCCCCCCTTATCTTACCCAACACTCCAAGGCAAAGACAGCTGACGATCGGGTGATAGAAAGCGGGTTCCCTCGAGAATGCCAAAGCGAATTCCCATGTCCCTTCTTTCATTTGGGAGAGCGGACAAATCAAGTGACTTTCGCTGTGTAACCTTCCCCAAACCTTCTTCCAACTAAATACCTCGTTCATCGCCGCAATGTTCAATAACATGAGCCTAAATTTCCAGCTGATATTTGGATCGTTCCATTCTACTTCAACCAAATATTAACCTTAAAGAAAATGTGTGTTCAGAACACTTGTGTATAAATAAAGGAGTTTAAATGCCACTATTTTTTTTGCCTGAATGGGATTAGACCCACTGTTTCCTGTGGTAAGTGGTTAAAAATACACTGCTAATGAAAAACTAGCAAAACTTAAAATATTTCGTTTCAAACATTTCTTAAAAAAATCTAAATGATAACTTACATGTTTAAAATCTTTTAGCTTTGTATAAATAAACATAGTAACTTAAGCATTTGTGTGTGTAGGAGAATGTTCAAGAAATCAGTTCAAAGATTTAGTTAAATTGCTTCAATTCTATATTTGGAAAAGGAAAGCTAATGCTACATTCAAACGATTCTTTTTACTTCCCCCCCCCCTTTTTTTTTTACAAGTATTCATACAAAATTCTATTTTATCTACTTCATCTTAATTTAAATCAATGTTTGAGAAATGGTTACATTACACATTTCACTCTCGGTACCAGTTCAACACAAACATAGCGATTGTCAAATGTTTACAGCCTTGATAAGCCAAAGGCACTCTTTCCATAATATTGGAAATGGTTCACAAAATATCTGACGAGTTCCATTCAAAAGACTTTCACTACATCTCTAACAAATTATTGTTTAAAAACTTACGCTTCTATCTAGTTAATGTTAATGAGATTAACATTAGCAAAAAGTATTTAGTGTAAGCAGAAGAGAAATAATGGACTACATAAGTTTAAAACGATAGTCAAATCTTATAAAAGCTGGTTGCCATGTAGATGAAATCGTTTCTTTGCATTGACAGGAGTTGCCAAATCCCGTATGCGAAAAGTTTTGGGAGTTTAAAACGGAATCCAATAACCAGGAATATCTCAAAAATGGTTAACGCAACGTAAAAATATATATGCCATAACTTCCGTGTTTTAACGAGGTCTATATTTTTTATTTAGTACGATTTTGTCTATTTCTTACAGTTTAATAGTTATGCAAAATCCAGTAAAATCCATTCAGAATGAAAAGGTCTTTAGAGGCTATTTCCATAAAATTCAAGGTATACACTGACGTTTCCTATAAATATCTTTATATAAAATATTTTAATCAAAATCGTTAGCCATTTTTGAGAAAATCATCAATTTTGAAAATGTTTCCATGTAAAGAGTTGTTTGGGGTGGGGGGACTTTCTAAAAATCTTCGTGTCGCATCCTTGGAAGATACTAAACTTATATACTAAGTTGGTATTTAACGGCTTTTTGATTTTGAGTTATTGTGTTCACAGATACACCCACACACTGACATAGGGACACGCACAAGGATCTTTTTCTAAATTCTTGTTTTGGATACAGGGCACACTAAAACTTCATTTCCAGTGAAATCTCTATATCGAATTTTTGGGTGAAATGCAATGCCTTCTCTATCCACTATGTACATAGTAAGTGCAGAGAAAGTAAAAAGTAATATGTAACATACGTTTTCTCTGAAGTTTAGAAAATAACATTATTCCTTATATAACATACAGCATAAACAACACATCTTCAATTTATGTTACGATGAAGTAATGTTTTTCTGGGGAATTATTTCAGATTAAACACATTCATTGTAAATTCTATACGTAAAAATATTGCTCCATGTTTAAGTGAGCTTCATTATAACAGGTATCTTTTTTATTTCAGCTTATGAAAAATGTTTATTGAGAATTTGAAATAAGTATATTTTATTAGAAAGTAATACAAAAAAACTGATATGTTCTACTCACAACTCTCAAGCTTTTTATTGTTAAAAAGCTTATTTTTCTATCTACTTCATGCTAATCAAGTTAAACATTATCAGAAATTATCATGTATCTTGCTTTCTTGTAAGTAGAAGGGAAATACGGGCGTACATTAGGATAAAGCAATCTTAATAACAGCTGCTATGGGATTCAGAATTGTTTACTTTATTTTTCATGGCCTGGAGTTGAATAATTCCGCTTATGGGAAAAGTTTTAAGTATTTTAAATTTGAAACAATAACAAGAAATGTCTCGGAAATGGTGATCACTACAAAAATACATATGCGACAAATTGTGTGCTTTAACGATATCTACATTTTTTTGCTTATTAAGTTTTTGTCTATTTGTTATGGTTTGTTTATGTAAAATTCATCCAGTATGAAAAATTCTTCAGAAGAACTTGCCGGAAAATTCGAGAAATATATTTTATGTCATTCAAATATCTTTAATATACGGTATGTTAATCAAAATCGTTAGAGCCAAGTTTGAGAATATAAAAATTTTCGAAAATATTTCCATGTAAAGGATAATTTGGGGTGGACTTTCTCAAAATCTTCGTGTTTCATCTTTGGAAGATACAAAACATAAATACCAAGTTTGATATTTTACTGACTTTTCATTTTTAAGTTACCGTGTTCAGGGGGAGAGAGGGAGAGGGAGGGGGAGAGGGAGAGGGAGAGATACACAATTTTTTTTTCTAAAAATCTGATTTGTTCCATTCACATGAGTTTCGCTACATCTCTGTAACAAATTATTCTTAAAACACTTATTCTAAACGCTGATTTCATGCCAATCGAGATGGACGTTAGCGGCTACTTAAACCTTATTACCTACTTGCTTTCTTATAAGCAGAAGGGAAATAAGGGAATACACTAAGTTAAAGCGATATTCAAATGTTTCTAAAGCTGGTTGCTATGAATTTAATTTCTTTGCATGGCGAGGAGTTGGCAAGTTTCCGTATGAGAAAAGTTAAAGTATTTTTCAACTGAAACCAGTAACAAGGAATAGCTCAAAAGTTAATTCCACGAAAAAATGTATGACATAAATTGTGTGTTTTAAAGAGATCAAAATGCATCAAAATTCCTCCAGAACTTCATTTTAATTTGCCATGTAAATATCTTTAATATAGGGTGTTTCAATCATAATCTTTAAGATTTATTTTTGAGAAAACACAAGTTTTGAAACATTTTTCATTGTAAAAGGTATTTTGGGTTGGAGGTATTTTCCTATTCAGCTTCATGTTGCATCCTTTGGGGAGTTTGTTATTTTATCGACTTTTCGTTTTTTAGTTATTGTGTTTATAACACGCACGTGCACACAGATACACACACAAAGACCTTTTTCTAAAATTGCTTTTTTTAGATCCAAGGAACTCTAAATCGTTATTACCGGTGAAATCTTGGTTTCAAAATTTTAAGTGAAATGTAATACTTTCACTGTACAATATGTATACATAATATGTGTGTATAGAAAGTAAAAATTATATTTTTTTATACAAGAGGCCCTAAAACGTTTATTTCCGGTGAACTCTCACTACCGAATTTTTGAATGGAGTACAACACCTTCTCTGTCTCTGTACTTTGTACTTAGAACGGAATGTAATAGAACACTAACTCGTGCTAACGCGACACACAAATGTATCTTAACAGCTAGTGTTGACTTATACTTCATACCTGTTTTAGAGTTTCTGATTTTCCCCCATTAGAAAAGTTGGTGTAACGGGATCATCAAGGAAATCCAATGATTGAAAAATAATACACTCTTATTGGACACTGGGAGTGAAACTTCATATTTACATATTTTTTATTGATTTTTTTTTAAATTTTACTGCAAGTGCATTGCTGTTTTTTTAATATAGATACCAAATTAATACAAATTGGATAAATACCAAAATGTTTTTAAAAATGTTATCATGCAAAAGGGCTGTATAATCCATATATTCCACATGCCCCAAAATTTGGGAAAATTATACACTTACTATGTACATAGTGTATAGAGAAGGTACTGTATTGCACCCAAAATTTGATACCGAGATTTCACCGGAAATATATGTTTTAGGGTCCCCTGTATCCAAAAAAAAAAAGCATTTTCACAAAAAGGTCCGTGTATGTGTGTCCGTGAACACGATAACTCAAAAATGAAAAGTAGGTAAAATACCAAACTTGGTATTTAAGTTTAGCATCTTCCAGGGATGCGACAAGAAGATTTTGAGAAAAATCCCCCCACCCCAAACTAACCTTTACATGGAACTTTTTTTCCAAGATTTTGATTTTCTCAAAAATAGCTCTAACGATTTTGATTAAAATTTCGTATATTAAAGATATTTACCTGAGAAATAAAATGTATATCTTGAATTTTCTGGGAATAACCTCTGAAGAGTCCTTTATTCTGAATGAATTTTACGGAGTTGTCAATAACTGCTAAACCGTAAGGGATGGACAAAACTTACATAAAAAATGTAGAGCACGTTAAAACACACAAATTATGTTTTATACATTTTTTTCGTGGAGTTCATCGTTTTTGAGATATTCCTTGTTTTTGGTTTCTGCTTTGAAAAACTAATAATTTTGTCATACAGGAATTTGTCAACTGCTGTCAATAAATACAAAGAAACTTCAGTGACATGGCAACCAGATATATAGGGATATTTTCCTGGAAATCGTGTCGTATACTTGGAAGATACTGCACTTACACAAAATTTAGTATTAACCGACTTTTCGTTTTTAAGTTTATGCTGTCCACACACACACACACACACACACACACACACACACACACACACAACGCACGCACGTACCACCCGCGCGTGCGGATCTTCTACTAAAAATAATTTTTTTTACCTTAGAAGGCCTCAAAACTTTTATTTCTCGTGAAATCTCGGATCGATTTTTTGGACGAAATACGATGTTCTCTCTATGTACTATGCACATTGTGCATGTGTGTTAGTAATACGAGTCAATTGGGGAAATTAATATCATTTCGGCATGTTGCTTTGCTAGCTCAATTGGTAAGAGCAACTAACAGAGACCGGAAGATCCGTGGTTCAAATCCCGGTTATTGCATTCCATTTTTAAGACAACCTTTCCAGCTCATGCCTGCTCATTGTCGATTTTCAAAATACCACACTACATGTAGTTGCAGAAAGATGGAGGGGGGTGAAGGAAGGGCAAAATAAGAGAGAGAGAGAGAGAGAAAGAGAGAGAGAGAAAGAGAGAGAGAGAGAGATACTCGAGGGGAAACAATGACATTAGGATTTATAATAGCGTACTTTGAATATTAATACGTCTACCAAAAGCAGCATCCGGCCTATATTTTTTTGCTGAAACCAAAGATCCAGAGTTATAGAGAAAAATTACAGATGATAAGAACAAGATCACATCATCGACCTGCACACCAGATACCCATGTTTTCTTCTGTCTGTTGGCCGCTAGAACACAGAGAGTGACCATAAAGAACGAAGATTGACGGTCTATGGAAGTTAACAAGACCTGTTCCGTTTGTTGTACCCTCCAACTGCAGCTAACCTGTAAAAGATGGGCAATTGACTAGCAGACGATCCATCCTCGTCTTTTCGATTTTTTTAAATTCCATTCAAGTGTGTTACTCCCAAGGGGAACTTCGCTATTGATGGCTTTGGGGGATGAAGGGGAAGTCGGGACATTTGTTGAGTTGACACCAGTGAAACGACAGCGATAGGGGCGCCCCCTGGTGGCTACAGGCAACAAGTTCAACTTGAGGCTGGAAGAGGGTGGGGATACAATTTAACCGTACTTTTTATCCTTACCCTGAGTAAATCAATCGGAAACCAACTTCTCTGCTGGAGCAAATCGAATTAAATTAGTGTTAAACCATCTAAGGTAAAAGGGGAAAAGTGGGAAATAT
Source organism: Hymenopus coronatus (assembly GCA_030762935.1). Classification (NCBI taxonomy): domain Eukaryota; kingdom Metazoa; phylum Arthropoda; class Insecta; order Mantodea; family Hymenopodidae; genus Hymenopus; species Hymenopus coronatus. The sequence goes on from CM060882.1 coordinate 136,564,961, forward strand.
CCTTCTATAGAGTTAAAATTTAGAGGGGATCTTGGTAAAACTATTAAGTTGTTGAAATTAAAAGGCGAATTAAAATGTAATGATTTTCAGTAACACTTCAGCGTGCATTTGTATTAATTTAGAAAAAGTTACTTTCGTAAATTTCAGTCCTAACAATTACAGAGGCTTAAGCAACCAAATTAGTGGAATCCTGAAGAACAAAAGAACTTCACTTTTGAGATGAGTATGCCTTGTGTGGGCTAAATGAGCACACATAAATAAGATTTTGTGGTGTTAAATGTTAATTAAGAAGTAAATTTAGGCAGTTTTAAATCAGTATAATGATTAAATGTGTGTGAAGTTTCTCGAATAGCAGAAGTAAACACAAGGTAAGAGAAATGTGTTTCAATACATAGGTTATTGTACTTATTTAAGTGGTTTTTCGGTGGTATACTTTGTGAAACATGTTATACATCAACAGAACGATTATGCATTGTTTATTAGATTTTGGTTTTCGAACTCTGAAAGACCATTGAGAAGCATCCAAAATTAGTTACATACTCCGGTTAATAGAAAGCCTCTTGCTAATTCGCCCAATTAGCAGCTATCGCGAGAAATAATTTCTATCAAAGAATGATACTATGCGTGCTCCTGGGACTTGGAATGCAATACCTGCAGTCCACAGTGAAAGTCATTATAATCTCTGGGATAATCTCTGATGCTTGTTGCCTACTGTTGTTGTTGCTTTGAAAACCAAGTTTGGTATTTAACGGTATTTTCATTTTTGAGCAATGCTGTCCAAAGGCACAGACACAGACATGGATTCTGGGGTTCAAAAAATTGATTTCCAGTAAAATCTGGGTATCGAATTTTTGGGTACAATACAATACCTTCTCTATACACTATGAACATAGTACGTGTAGAGGAAGTAAAAATGTCGTAAGAGGTTAACTATTAGCTCCTGCTAAAATATATAGTATCAATAATGATAGTGCAAGCCTTGTTGAATTGTATACATCCCTCGTTTCTCTCTCTCTCTCTCTCTCTCTCTCCCTCTCCCTCTCTCTATCTGTCTCTCTCCCTCTCTCTAACGAATTGGATTACGACCCCAGAGGCTTACAGTGACTATACCGCTATTTTTGACTGGTTTTACTAACAAGCTCATTACTATGTGCTGTTTCAAAATTGAAGTTCTTCGAAGGCCCTGTGGCTTAGTTTCTTTGACTTTTCTGACGTCTGGAATCTTAACAATGTAGTATATATGCATGAAATGCCAGTATGATTACAGTACCTCATATCTGTTGAGAAAAATAAATTTACTTACATTACACAATGGCCATGCGATATGGAATCCCATTACTAACATGCTGTTATGGTATTAATAATCAAATCAAGTTCTCTCATTTTAAAAATGGCCTTTTTATTTCCTCTAGCCCGCATGCACAATTTGCACAGTGGATACAGAAGGTATTCTATTTCTCCCAAAAATTCGAAGTCGAGATTTCACCGGAAATATGTTTCGAGAACTCTAGAGTCCGAAAAAGCATGTGTGTGTACATTATAGCATAAAACGAACAGACTGTTGAATACCAAACTTGAAGAAGGTTTTCCAGAAAATTCCTCCCACAACCAACTTCTTTACATGGAAATTTTTCGAAAATTTTGATTTCATCCCAAACGGCTGTAACGATTTTTATTAAAATATCGTATATTAAAGATATTTACCTGAAAAATAAAATGTATATCTTGACTTTTCTGGGAATAGTCTCTGAAGACCGGTTTGTTCTGAATGAATTTTGCTGAATTTTGCGTAACTGGTAAACCGTAAGAGTTGGACAAAAGCTTACTCCACAAAAAATATAGATCACGTTAAAACACACAATTTATATCATATGCGTTTTTTCCGTTGAATCGACTATTTCTGAGATATTCCGCATTATTTGTTTCAGATTTAAAACATTTAAACTGTTTTCACTTGGAAAGTTGTAAACTCCTGGCTCTGCATAAAAATGCATTTCATCCACATGTCAAGCTGTTTTTAAAATATTTGACTATCGTTTAAGCCTACTGAATTCACTCATTTTCCTTCTGCTTACAAAGAAGCAAGTAATTAAGAAAATTTCTGCTAATGTTTATCTTTATTATTATAAAGTAGATGGAAGAATATGCTTTATAATAATAATTTGTTACAACGATGTAGAGAGAGTCATGTGAATGGAGCATATAAGATTTTTCAGTATGTCTATAGCTTTTTACTTTCTCTACACTATGTAATGTACATAGTATATACAGTAGGTATTGTACTCCACCCAAAAATTCCATACCGAGATTTCACCGGAAATATATGTTTTAGAATCTACTTAATCCAAAATAAGCTTGTTCAGATAAAGGTCCGTATGTATGTATGTATGTGTGTGTGTGTGTGTGTGTGTGTGTGTGTGAGCACGTTAACTCGAAAACGAAGAGTGGGCAAAATACTAAACTTTGTATTTAAGTTTAGCATCATCCAGGGATGCGACACGAAATTTTTGAGAAAAATCCCCTCACCCCAAAATACAGATTAATTGGTACTTTTTTCGATAATTTGGATTTTCTCAAAAAAGTCTCTAGAGATTTTGATTAAAATATTTTATATCAAACATATTTAGCTGACAAAGTGAGTATCTTAAATTTCCTGGAAATATAAATATTTGTTTATTCTGGATCATTTTTATTGGTATTTGCATAAAGCGTAAGGGATAAACAAAAACTTACTACACAAAAAATGTAGATCACGATAAAACATACAATTTATGTCATACATTTTTTGTTTAGTTCAACTTTTTTAAGATATTCCTTGTTATTGGTTTCAGCTTTAAAACACTTACATATTTCTCATACAGGAATTTGTCAACTCTTGTCCATACAAACAAAGGAACTGCAGTCACCTAGCAACCTGCTTTTGAATATCACTTTAACATATGGTTCTCCCTTATTTCGATTCTACTTACAAGGAAGCTTCTAGATTAGCCTGAAATAAATGTAAGCATAGGGTTTGTAACAATAATTTGTTGCAGAGATGTAGAAAAAGTAGATGTAGAAAAATAATCTGAGATTTGCCAATACATTTCCTGAAAGGCTTCCTACATCTCAATGTTGTCCCTCCGAAATATATGGGATGTGGGGTTTTGAATAAAATTAAGTTTACAAGATAATTTGAAAATGACATGCTGTCATAAGCTTTATACTCCTACAGATACTGACGTAACAATATTACCAATAAGGCAGTTGTGTATGGTGATCATTCCGACAGCCGAAGCAATGAATAGTGTAGTTTTAAGTAAACAACAGTAATAAAGGAACATCAAGGCTTACATTGATAAAAATTGCAACTGGGGATCGTATAAATTAGAGAATAAATGTTAAAGATAAAAAATCTGATGTTCTTCATTCACATGATCTTCTCTACATGCCTGCAATAAATTGTTGCTAAAAAGCTTATTCTTCTGTTTACTTAATGCTAATCGAGAAAAATCATATTACCCGGTTCCTTCTAAGTAAAAGGGAATACACCAAGCTAAATCGATAGTCAAATTTTTTAAAAGCTGGATGCTATGCGATTGATATACCTTTGTTTGTATGGGCAGAAGTTGAAAATTTCCCTTTTGAGAAAAATATAAGTAAATAATACATAACAAGGAATACCTCAAAAAAGGTCAACTCCACGAACAATGTTCTATGTAAAGGGTAGTTGAGGTGGGGGAATTTTCTTGAAAATCTTCGTGTCGCATCCTTGGAAAATGTCAAATTTAAATACCTAGTTTGGTATTTAACAGTCTTTTCGTTTTTTGAGCTATGCTGGCCACAGACACACACAAGGAATTTTTTCTAAAATTGATTTTCTGTATTCAGGGGGTCTCAAAACATACTTCCGGTGAAATCTCGGTATCAAATTGTTAGTGCACTACAATACCTTCTCTATAGACTATGTACATAGTACGTGTAGAGAAAGTAAAGACTAGTTTCTGGACATTAATTCAATTTTGACACTTTGGCAAGTCATCCCTAGGGAATTGAGATTCCATCCTTTTCTGGGAAGAAAATTTAATTTTTTTTTTTTTTTTTTTTTGCTCTTTTTGAAATTTTGCTTGTTTAGAATTTTCTAAGTAGCTTACCTGCAGCTTAAATAGTTAAAAAATGAGAAATCTATTTTCAAGTAAGCGCTAAAAAGACCTTTTTACTTAAAATGTACCGACACTAGTTGTGTACAGAAGGACAATAACATTTTAAACTGCGTGAAACTTTTTAGCCCTGAATTAGTGCGGAGTATTACAAGATCGCTCCTGTTTTTATCTCTAAATTCTTGTACTGTGGACTACGTTCACTTTTTTTTTCCTCCTATCGAATGGTATCGAAGAACTTTCTATACGTATAACGAAACACTCAAAGATTTTGAAGTGAACAATTTGAATATTTCAGTTTAGAATAATATTATAATATTAGCTCACATATTTATAAACATCAAACGCTTCAAACTTATATTCGATATTTTTAATCAAAGACTCTTCTGCTTCAGACATTTCTTGAAAAATCTGTTCAGTCATCACGCAATGGGGCTGAGAGCGACGAGCCATTTTTTTGTTTGTCGTAATCGTACAACATGTGTGTATAATTTGCTTTGTAAGTCATAATTGATTATTGACATCCGATGTTACACAAGCGATTAGTTAACACCTGTGTCGCGGTATGTTTTTTTGACATCGTAGCTGCGATTGTTACACCTGCGCGTGTGGACATATGTTCTTTTGCAATGTTCTTTGACATCGAAGTCGCGCATTGTTAAGCCCAAATGAATTTTTGAATACTGGTGGTGTACTACACGTATGACGGGTTCTGAAAATTTCTAGTGACGTGACCAACAGATATAAAAAGAGGAACAGAGCCTGGGAATGCATCGCGCGGAATAATGAGCGCGTTCAACAGGAATTTAGTTACGAGCTGTATCGTCGCTGCAACGAACGTCGAAAAGGAACTGTACAGCAGAATTGTTACGAAAGACAGTTATTTGTGAGAAGATTGTAATCAGTTTGTGGAAAAACAGTAGTTTTTGGAGAAAAATAGAGCTTTGGTTGCAATATCAACATAAGTAGCTGCGTTATATTATGTGTCACATTTTTTGCAACATCAGTAGACTCAAAAAAGTGAGCCATTCAAGAAATTCCGAAAATATTTCTCTCAGTACCAGAAGCAATAAGTTATTTTAATAATACGGCATGGAATAGACAGACAGACACACAGACAGGCAGACATTTATTAGCCATAGGAATACAAGTATTCATGACATAGTCAAAAACTGTACAAATGAAGTAAATTTTACACTATAAATTCCTTTAGACTATATAGAGGATTTACCCTCAATGTGGTACTGACCCTACTCTTAAAAACCTGAAATGATAGTTGTTATATGCAAAGGCATGCAATTGTAAAGCTTAAGAGATATATAATGGAAACTACTTGTATTTACTCTTATGTATATATAAGAGTATCATGACTATGTTCAGAAGCACAAGTTGTAAAGTCAGTATGTTTCTTTACATACAACTGACAGGCCAGAACGTACATCGAGGGCAGAGTAAGTATACCAGATTTAATAAAAAGTGGTTTACAATGAAACTTAGATGAAACTCCATAAATTAATCTCAAGGCTTTCTTTTGTAATACAAACACTCTAAAAGCAGATATATGGTTATCCCAAAGTTAAAGTGACTATGAATGAAGCCATAATAAGCTATAATTAATGACTCAGTACTGATATCAATTTTAATACTCAACATAAATAAGCCCTTGCTGACTTTCTTAGCAACATATTCAGTAATTAGATTCAAGGTGAAGGCCAACAAATTTAACTGATTTTTCTCGTCAATATTAACTCTCCTTCAACTAAAATGCAATGTTGCAGTTTTTGTACTGTTAATATTTAAATTGTATGAATGAATGAATAAGTGTATTTATTAACATAGAATATCATACATAGAATTTCAAAAGTCGCACGGGTCCACAGACCGTACGTGCTTTTGCAATACACATTACAAGCAATATTAAAACATCAACCACAACAAAGAATTAGAAGAGTAAACACGAAAATAAAAAGACAAAGGAAATACACAGTCAAAAGCAATATTAAACAACAATAAAATTAAGAGTGAATCCGAAAATAAAGATACAAAGATATTAAAATATAGCAATTTAAATTTGCAGCACAGAGTACCCTTCATAAATGCACCCTCTTATAATAGATAATTACACTTAAAAGACATATATACACATAATATATACAACCCTAGCACAACAGTGACCTAAGTAAGACATAATATATATGAATGTAGAAAATTGTAGTCACTTTTGTTTAGTTGATCTTATCCCCCCCCCTTCTCTATTGGCAGCCTCCACAGATCTCAGCTGTCTTGCCTTAAGTATAAATTTACCTAGCCCGTCCATGTTTTCCGTGCCTGCCAGTAGCGTCCAACATGCTTCTATCCCTATATTCGCAGTGGTAAAAAATCGCGGCAAATATTTTTCCCGCCATTCCTCCGTGCCCCTACATCTTGCCAAGATGCGAGTCCACGACTCTTCCTCCTCGCAAAAGAGACAGATTCTCGAACCATTCTCATCAGAAATTTTCGTGCTCCTCCATGCTCCTAGTCTAATCCACGCGAGCCCCTCTCTAATGAGTTTGGTACCTGTTTTGATGTATTGCTCCATACCCCACTCCGATTTCAGCCCAGACTGTACTTCTAATGACACCTTCTCTGTGCATTGCGCAATCATTTGCTGTCTGTCAATATCACAGAGACGTTTCTTAATTTTTCTCCAAATACTCCGCCTGTTTTCCTGCCCCGCCATCCAAATGTCTCCCATCCCAATGGTTTCCAACCCTTTCTCTAATTTTGATGCCCACGTCAAATTACCTTCCATTCGCAACTGTTAACGGTAGCAGACTGCCCTAATTAGAGATTGGTTTCCGTGAACGGTTCTCATCCAATATTTAACTGCTCTGATTTTGCACTCTATCGTTTCACTATGTGCCCCGAAATCCCTCATTATTCCGCAGTTTGCCGTACCCCTCCCTACACTCAGAGTTCCTTTCAAAAATTGGGTCCTCACTTGATCCAGATTTCCTGGGAAAATTGTAAATAATGGGAATGTAAAACATGAGATTTGTGGTAGTGTTTAATGCCGCGGTTGGTATGAATATAGTTTCCTTCCGCTGTCGTTGGCGGTAAGGTTACCCACTCCGTCTCCATCAACAACTACTTTAATTCTGAAGAATTTTCACCTGGGTTGATCGTGGTTAGGCCTCAGCTAGCAGTGTGAAGATTATTAAATTTATTGGTTTTATTGGTACCGTGAAGGTTTTCTCAAAGGCCAATCTACAGAAGTTCTAAAGTTCAAGATTTTTTTAAATGTATTTATTTCGTTTCAGTTCGATGCCAACGCAAAGTGGCTTTAACACAATTTTTTTTTTTTTTTAGAGCTATACATCCTTTAACCTGATTGGTCATATCGGACGATGAATGAAATTGGTGAAATGATGCTCAAATGACCTCGGGGTCCATGGAGCTTACAGTTACTCGACATTCGTCTTCTCAGGATAAGGGAAAACCCCGAAAAAAACCTTATCCAAGCAACTCACCCTAAGCGAGATTCGAACTCACGACCTTTTGAATGTGAAGCAGACACGCTACCACCACACTACCCAGCCGGGCAAGTTTAATTTTTGTTTAATTTTACACTTCCTCCATTACTTACGTGAAGATCATTAGATATGTTGTATGATTTCAATGTACACGTGTTAATTACATATACATTTTGTTATATATTTAGCTTTGGCAACGAAAATGAATATAGCGTCGGTTTTAAAACACACATTCAACGGTAGCTTTCCCTTAGCGTGGATTCTTCTAACCAACTAACTCCATGGCACGACAGCTCACGGGGAACCTTGGCCTACCGCCCGGCCGCTGCGTCCCCCATCTCGGTCCGCTACAGACGTCATGGATGGGGTGCAGTATTGGAGGCTGAGACGTGGTCAGCGCCTCGAGTCCGGCCGGCCGGATAATGCGGTCCTCAAGACCTGGAGCCGCTACTTCTCCATCAAGTAGCTCCTCAATGGGCCCCCCCCCCCCAGGGACCTTATGAGGCTGAGGCGTGGATACTTCTTCAATTCAATAAATCTGGGCCCGCCTTGGTAGTGAGGTGGTAGCGTGTCTGCTTCACATTCAAAAGGTCGCGAGTTCGAATCTCTCTTAGGGTGAGTTACTCGGATAAGGTTTTTTTCGGAGTTTTCCCTTACCCTGAGAAGACGAATGTCGAGTAACTTTAAGCTCCATGGACCCCGAGATCATTTGAGCATCATTTCACCAATTTCATTCAACCTCCGATATGACCAACCAGGTTAAAGGACGTTAAGCTTAAAAAAAAAAATTGAATCGCCTGTTATGTTGCTATGGTAAAAAAAACAAAATTTCATCTTATGAATTCTTTTAACCTATAAATACCTGTTAATTTATAAATGTATACATACAATTGTTCTGAATAGAATTTACAATTTTGGGCGTTTTTACACTTGAAAATAACTCTCCTTCATACAGTTTCTGATTTAACATAGATTTTTCATGTTTGTTTCAGCTTTATCACGATTACATAAAGAAATAAACATTCTGACTTGGCATTTTTTATGCATAAGCAAAATATGTAACAAATATTTATATCATAAGTTATTTCTCTGACTTATGCAGGGTAATTTAAACTTCCAATAATACTCAATTTTAACTAATTCTAACTGATAATATTCAGAATTTATGTCTATGTGGAGTCACCCTGCACATTTTAAGGGCGTAAAAATCCTTAGCATGGCTTCCACCGGAAGGGAAGTAAAGACGTTGGTCCCGTGTCGTAGATATACGGCAGGTAAAAGAACCTCAAGCCTGATAGAGAGGTCTCTGAACTAAATTAATTGGTCTTTAACGCCCAATGGGATGTTGAGAACCATAGCAGTTAAAGAGCGTCCATAAATAAAACGCCATTTCATTTGTCTATGTGGATTCTTCCGCTACAGATTTTTGTCATGCAGTTCTTGGTTTCAAGTAGTGTTTCATCTATTTTGGATGCCTAAGTGCGAAATACCAAACTGTGTACCAATAAGCATTGAGAATGTTGAATTACAATCAGAAAATATACCAGTTATGTTACATTGTTGCTTGTCAGTGAGAAACGTATGTGATCTGCTCCGTGTAGTCAGAAAATAAGTTATTAAACATGCATGTTACAAACGCATGTTTTCATTGAGTTATCTGCCAACACGTGAATCTACACTGAATAAATTTTCCTGTGCCTTACAGCGGAAAAGAGGAGGGCTTTGTAATTAATATGAGGATAAATGCTATTACTTATAGTACAAGATCTTAACGATTATGGTGATTAAACGCGGGCATTTATTCCGCCCTTTTTCTACCCTCTACTCATTTTAAATTAATTTTCAAATATTTACATAATTTTAACTTTCCACCAGGTGCTAATGTGGCAAGTATAAGAATCTGTAATCCCTCCATAACTTTTTGGTAATGGCTGTTAACGACGCTATTGATTTAAAGCGGACTTTAACGGCCTCGGCACACTGTGCACTTGAGCCATAATCATAGACGGAACTGGTCCCAAAGCAGAGCTCGCGGTGGTAATCTATTTTAAAACTCGTCTTCTTGGGTAACATTAGCAATATTAGTCGCTTGCCCGGTAATTTAAAGATACTTTACAATCGATAGTTGCAGGAGAGAGGGGCTCGATGACGGTGATTGATACGCTGTCCTGCGTAGGCTGGCTGAGTGGCATACAACACATTGCTCCTGGTAGTTAGAGGTTTCAGTATTGCTGGTATTTGGGCATAAGCATAGCTGCAGAATTCATTTCTCACGCTATCTCTGTTGCATCTCAAAATATGTTCAGAGCCTCAAATCATCTTGCTCTTTTAGGCAATGAGGAATGCCACAAAATGCTACCCATCTGTTTGTTTTATTCATTTTTACTTTCTTTAACCCATATATACAGGGTTACTACAAAAGAAATAGACAAATTCAACTGCCTGTAAAACAAAAACTATTAGAGATAGCAACCTAATTATTTTGGAGGTATGTTGAGAAACTCTCAAAGTTTTGTTTGTTACTATTGGCAACGCCGTAGTGCTTTGTTTGTTGTTGCAGAAGCTGAAATGGCGGAAAATTCTATAGAAGAGGCATATTGCGTATTGGAATTTGCTAGAACGCAATCAGCAACTGTTGTCCAACGACATATAAGAACACGTAACCACAAAACGCCACCGACTAGACAGTCAATCTACGACTGGTATAGAAAATTCGAGACAACGGGATGTTTGTGCAAAGGGAAGAGCTCGGGAAGACCAATAGTTTCGGAAGAAAACGTTGAACGTGTTCGTTCTGCCTACACAAGAAGCCCGCAGAAATCGACATCTAGGGCAAGCATGCAATTACAAATTCCACAGCAAACTGTATGGAAAATCTTGCGGAAGTGACTGCACATGATGCCTTACAGATTACAGATGTTGCAGTTTCTGAGTGAAGAAGATAAGGTTATATGGCGTGACTTTTGCATCGACATGTTGCAACATGATGAAGGCGATGCTGGTTTTTGTGAGCGCATCATTTCATTTTTGTGGTAACGTGTTCTAAAATGTCATTGGACAACAGCTGTTGATTGCGTTCTAGCAAATTCCAACACGCAATATGCCTTTTCCATAGGATTTTCCGCCATTTGAGCTTCTGCAACAACAAACAAAACACTACAGCGTTACCAATAGTAACAAACGAAGTTTTGAGAGTTTCACAACATACCTCCAAAATAATTAGGTTGCTATCTATAATTGGTTTTTGTTTTACAGGCAGTTGAAGTTGTCTATTTCTTTTGTAGTAACCCTGTATAATTACATAGAGGATAGAGAAAGTATTTTGTTCCACCCAAAAATCCTAAGCTACGATTTCACCGGAAATACGTTTTGAGGTCCCCTGAGTCTAAAAAAACACTTCTAGTTGTTAAATATTTACAGGAACACTTTCAAGGAAATCTCCCCTCCACAAATTAGGTGCTATTTATATGGAAACATTTTTCAAAAATTTTATTTTTTCTCAAAAACGTCTCTAATGATTTTTACTTTCTCTAGCCCCATATGTACAATGTACATAGGGTTAGCGAAGTATTGTATTCCACCATAAAATTCGATACCGAGATTTCACCGGAAATACATGTTTTAGGACCCCCTGTATCCAAAAAAAGCATTTTCCGGAAAAGGTCCGTGTGTGTGTGTGTGTGTGTGTGTGTGTGTGTGTGTGTGTGTGTGTGTGTCTGTGAACACGATAACTCAAAAACGAAAAGTAGCTAAAATACCAAACTTGGTATTTAAGTTTAGTATCTTCCAGGGCTGCGACACAAAGATTTTGAGAAAAACCATCCCACCCCAAACTAACCTTTACATGGAACTTTTTTCGAAAATTTTGATTTTCTTAAAAATGGCTCTAACGATTTTGATTAAAATATATATTAAAGATATTTACCTAAAAAATAAAATGTATATCTTGAATTTTCTGCGAATAGCTTCTGAAGACCTGTTTATTCTGGATGAATTTTGCTTAATTTGGCATAACTAGTAAACCGTAAGAGACAAACAAAAACTTGCTGTACAAAAAAATTAGGTCTTGTTAAAATACACAAGTTATGTCATTAATTTTTCTCGTGAAGCTTACCGTCTTCGAGGTATTCTTGTTATTAGTTTCCGTTGTGAAGTACTTATACTTTTCTCAGACGGCAGCGTCCGTTTTTCTTTTGTTGTATTCCTGGCCAAGAAAAGAAGCGATTTGTAATGATAATCGCACAATGACAGCTTTTAAAACATTTAACTATTGGTTTAGCCTACTGTATTCCCTTATTTTCTTCCTACTTATACGGAACTAAATAATAAGAACATTGTGCTAATGAGTACTACGATTAGCAAGGTGCAGAAAGAAGAACAATCCTATATATGAAGTTTGTAGAACAGCTAGAGACAGTCACGTGAGTGTAACACATCAGATTTTTATTAAAATACCGTATATTAAAGAAAATAGAAATCAAATTTTATTTATGGACGCTCTTTAACAGCTGTGGTTCTCAGCGCCCCATTCTATGCTGGGCGTAAAAGACACGGGAACAAAGGCTTCACTTCCCTTCCGAAGGAAACCATGCTAAGGATTTTTACGCCCAAAAAATCCATCATCCCTCCGCCGGATTTGAACCAGCGACCTTGGAATATGAAGTTAGCATGGTAACCATTACACTACGGAGGACGACACATATTAAAGGTATTTACATCACAAATAAACTGTGCATTTTGAATTTTCCGGTAAATAGCCTCTCAAGACCTTTATGGATACATTTTTCATAGCAGTTAAACCGTAAGAGATAGACAAAAAATTGCTACACAAAAAGTGTACAACTCGTTAAAACGTACAATTTGTATCCTATACGTTTTTATGTAGAGCTGACCGTTTAAAATATTCCTTGCTATTGGTTTCTTGTTATATCCACCCTCGGGCAATGTAACCTCACCCCTTCAGTTCAATGTCCTTCCCTTAACGGTACTATCCTACCTGGGTCGCTTGGCAGCTCGTGACAACTGTTTGCCCTTGCCATCTTAGATATGTTTTACAATATTCTTTCCCTTGCCATTTTCAATGTATATTTTTATCCTCTCAGTATAATTTATATTATATTGCCTATAATTTATATATCCCTCTTAGTTAACTTTTAACCCCCTGACACGACATTCACCGGCTCAAACTCTAATGCGTTATAAATGTGTTAAGGTAGAACGGAACTCAAACGCTTTCTAAGTTTGTTGCACGATCATACTTTATTATTATTCTGCCATAAGACACAGTTTAAATGCGGCAGGGTGTGCGACAAAGCCGAGGAATGTAAAATGCCAGTTTGTATTTATGTCACCATGTGGCATTAAGTCCTCAAAAAGAAAAATCATCCTTTCATAACAGTTCTTATTCATACTTTACTTTCCATCAGATATTAGAAATCTCTTACACGAGATGCAGGGTTTCTTCTTGTTCTCATTCTTTTAATAGCTATGCACTTTTCAGCAGCTGCAATTTATTCCTGATCGCCTCTTTTATCCAGACTGCCTACAGAACAAGTCAACTCAGCGCATCCTATCGTCACCGTAATCAAGTACCACCCTGCAGTGAAGGAAGCTAAAGAACAAGCGACAGTTCACATCACGATATTACTAATTTAAGATTGCACCACAAGCCACACTACTTCAATTCATAACTTCGTTACCAGTAATTCCATATAACATGCACCGCACATAAACCTCATTATTATATGAACCATCAGTTTGAAGCACGAGTAAACTCGTGTTATATTCACTTCATCTATCCTTACAAAAGCAGCTTCTTTTATATCAGGATAATTGAGGTAAGTATTAGTACTTACAGATACTTTCATATCATTCACTTCACGCTCACACCTGGCCATGGGTTGTCCCCTCGTAACAGGTTCTCCATTCTGTGATTTCGTGCCGTTGGCTCCCCGACAGGCTTCTGACCCCTAGGCATTGGCTTGTAAGTCCTAGGGCGGCGTCAGTCCTTCAAATAAACCGATTATGATACGAAATTTATGAGGGAATATTCAGGCTAAAATTGTAGGTAGTCATTCTTTTAAGAGCTACTTTCTGCGCATTGAAATAGTATTTAAATTCCATTCATTTTTCATGAACAGTATTACAGAATGCATATAACAAATTACCATTTGAGAAAATCGTATATATTGGAACATTTACCCACATAACAAGGAATGTATCGGAAACAGTTAACTGCACTCGAAGTTTTTGAAGTAAAGTGTGTGATTTAACAGATTTTGCTTATGTGTTACGGTTTACCAGTTATACAAGCCATCCACAAATAATAGGACTGCAGAGGCCATTCCCAGAATTTTCAAGGTATACATTTCATTTGTAAGGAAAACGTTTCATAAAATTGTTAAAAGCTATTTTTGAGAAAATCAATTTGCGATACAAGGCTGCCTCCGTGATCGAGTGATCAGCGAGCTGACTTTTCATCCGGAGGTCCCGGGTTCGATTCCCGGCTGGGGCGGGGAATTTTTCTTTAACCAGAATTGTTCCCTATCCCCCATAGAGTCTGGAAGTATGAATGAGAGAGTGAATGTGCGAGGGTTTAGTAATATAAAGTTTAACCTAATGTTCCAAAAACCTACAGTTTCACAAGTGAAGGCCCCCGATATGACCAGTGATGTTAAAGGGGTCTTTACAAATGAAGCAAATAAAAAAAATGCGATACATATTAAGCGAAAGAGGGGGAATTTTCTTTAAAAGATTCGTGTCGAATATCGTGTTTAGTGTAAAATCAACTTTTTTTGATAACTCTGTTCACATATAAATGCATACCTTTTTATAAAACTCGGCTGTATTATATATATATATATATAATTTTCTCTACACATTCAGCAACAAAGTGTTCTTACAAAAATGTATTATTTCTTCTATTGCATGCTATTTGAGGTAAAATTAGTAGAAATTGTTTTATTGTATATTATATTGCAGGTGGAAGGGAAAAGTTGGGAAAGCAAAATTAATAGCCAAACACTTTAATTGCTGGTCGCTATGTAAAATTCCGTTCTTATTGCATGACCAAAAAGGAAATCATGATCCTTATTTGACAAAAGTATAATAGTTGTTAAATTTAAACAAAAAACAAGGAATATCTCAGAAAAAGTTAACTCCAACAAATTGTATTTGACAAACAGTATACTTTAACGAAATCAAAATTTGTGTGCAGCAAGATTATTTCTTATGGTTTACAATTATATAAAAGCCATTCAGAATGAACAGGGCTTCAAAAGCTATTTCCAAAAAATTCAAGATATACACTTTGTAATGAAAACGTATGAAATCGTTAAGACATTTCTGATAAAATCAAAAACTGTAAAAAGTCTTTCTGATGCAACGTCACAAATACTCCTCGTTATCTCTGATTTATATCATTATTAATCATACTTTTAAATATATTTCGGTCGAGAAAGTGTCTCTTAACAAGGCGTGAACGGCAAAAGGAAGTATTTCAGAGGGGAAATAGCTGTAAGGTTTAGTTTTAGATAAGTATAGTTTTATACTTCTTGTTAGTTTTAAGAAGGAAACAAACCTGATTATTTATGGTTTTTCTTGCCATATAGGTAAGTAATATTACTTTAAACTAAAAGTAAGACCATTGCCCAAAAATAATAGTTTTGGATTTATCCCCTTCTTAAGCTGACATGATATATTTAAATTATTCACGCAATTGTATCACCCTAATGTAAATGTATGCACAACAAAAATAATTTTCGGCCTCAAATAAGATTAAACTAAATTTGCTGCTGAAGAGTGACAAATCCATAAAGCAGTAACTGAGATTAACTCTAAGGTTAAATAGCCTTAAACCCCAGAATTAGCTTCTGTACGTCATAATGCTAGAACACTCCATTCACTTAAATTATTCTTTAAAAATCTGATGTGTTCCATTCACATGACTTTCTCTACATCGCTGTAACAAATTATTGTCAAAATCGTATTCTTTTATCTACTTTATTAATCGAGATAATTATTAGCAGAAATGTTCTTCATTACTTACTTTTTTGTGAGTAAAAGTAAAATAAAGGAATACAATAGGCTAAAACGATAGCTAAATCATTTAAAAGCTCATTGCCATCCGTTTCTATGCAGGGCCAGAAGTTTACAACTTTCCGTGTCAGAAAGGTTAAGCCTTTTCAGACTGAAAGAAATAACAAGGACTATCTCAGAAAGTCTCAATTACAGGAAAAAAAGTACATGACATAAATACTGTTATTTAATGTGATCTACATTTTTGTGTAGTAAGTATTTGTCTTTCTCTTACGGTTTACCAGTTACGCAAAATTCATCAAAATTCATTCAGAATAAAGGGAGGATTAGAAGCTATTCCCAGAAAATTCTATTTGCTAATATACGGTATTTTAATCAAAATCGTTAGATGATTGAGATAATCAAAGTTTTCGAATTTTTTCCGTGTAGTTTGGGTTGGGGGAATTTTTCTCAAACTCTTCGTGTCGCATCCTTGAAAGATACCAAACCTAAATACTAAATGTTGGTATTTTACTGATTTTTCGTTTTTGAATTATTGTGTTCACAGACACACGGACACACACGGACCTTTTTCTAAAAATCTTTTTTTTAGATACAGGGGACCATAAAAGGTATATTTCCGGTAAAATCTCGGTATCGAATTTTTGGGTGGAATTCAATACCTTCTTTATACACCATGTACATAGTACGTGTAGAGAAAGTAAAATGTATTCCAAATCTCGCTTAATTTGTTTCCTACAAGAGCCTATCGCCATAGAAGGGCACAAAATTCCAGTGGTAAAAGAATTATCAACATAGGTGGAGTGATTTTCAGATTACCCTGCCCCCCCATAAAACATATACCATACAACTTTCTGTAAGCAAATGTCTGCAAGACATTTCAAGCAGGCATGTAATAAACAGTTCTACAGCACTTCCTTCCTTTTCTTTCCTCAGCCATGTCATTACGCTTGGCTATTACCATTTATTGTTGAGCAGCTCTTGGACACGTGGAGTACGTTTTGTTCAAGTGACTACGTGATTCAACAGTGCAACGTGTTACAAAACAGTAATCACTTTATCTCCGTCAGCAGCGGAAAATCAGGCGTACAAAATCTTCAGCTGTTTCACAAGGTCTATTCCTCCTACGACTGCAGCACCATTATCGTCTTCTTCATCGACAATGTGAAACTGCTCGTGGACAGAGAAATGGAGCTCAAGTGTCGGGTGACCCACAATTCTTTCCACGAAGTTAACGCCTTCCCAAAAGACGGTGTTTTATTACCGAGGGCCATCCCATTTGTTTCGAAATGTGACTTCTTCATGGAACGGAAAGCTATAATCTGTAAAGGCATGATGAGGAAACACTCGCATCATCCGCTTCTCGTAAAGAGGTCTCCATGTTAATGGTCGTTTCTCCGACCAATTTCTCTTATTAAAGAAAACTTGGAGGCACGAGTATTTCACTGCAAACCATAGAACTAGCTTCTAAAGAGACCTCTTTAAATGGCAAAGGAAGATTAAAGGTTTCTGCTGTAATGCATCAAGCAAAGTGCTTGCTTCAAATTTGAATGTTTGTAAAATAGAGATGCACTCGCTCCCTTTGCTCGTTGTCAGCGTTTCCTCTTTCGCTCCCTCTTTCTTCCTAACCATTTCATTTTAGAGTACATGTGTGTATCGATTTGAATGTGCTTCCTTATTATAAATAATCTGCAATTCGTTTTTAAAATCTGAAATGTAAAACTTGCTATATCGCAGCATCTGAAACAGAGATTCATTTTAAACCACTGAAAATTAAGGACACTTAGTTCACTGTATAGAAATTATCAATAGTAGGCAACAGTATTCAAATAATCAAAACACAAGAAAATCTTGCACATTTGTTTGTTCGTATGCATTGAAAGACAAGGTTGGAAAAACAGTACAGAATAAAGTTTCTGAGACACGTCCAGCAAAGTCGTCAATACACGATTTAAATAAGACTGGAAAGGATAGGATTTCACCGATTCCAGGAAGATTTACAAAATACGTACGTGTGTCACCTGTCCGAGAATCAGCATAGAATTATTAAAAATTTTCCATCAATGTATAATAACTGACAGTAGCGTCATTAACTAAACAAATCTACTCGAATCCAAAATAATCCAAGAATGTTAGAAGTCAAATAGTGTAAGGATTGGTTTCTTCTAAATACTGTCCTGTTGTAAATTTGCACAAAAGAGATGAAACATAGCTGCACCCAATCGAAACCACATCTAGTTCAAGAATTATTGGGTCATAGTTTTCGAGATCGATTGACACTCCTGCTTACCAAAGGTTATTCGCACAGTTAGGAAACTGTGACCCGAAACTAAACCAAGAATATCTCCACCAGGTGCGGCCAACTACTGTACATTAAATTAGTCCATTAAATTTTCCAGTTATTTTTATAACCGAGTCATTACAGCCAGTTTATAGCCACCGCGATTGCCCAATATTAAAGTTCCATTAGCGGATTAAAGAAAGTGTGATGAGCAGTAGATCTGTCTTGTAGCAGCTGGAGAATAACAAGAGGGAACTACCAAACAATGGTCATGGTGGTTACTTCAAACATGTGTATGGTCTACACCGGTCTCACAAAGACCAAAGTAAGACTATTACTAATGCCACTAGGAGTGATATTTTTATTGTCTCAGTTATATAGCCCCCTTTAACATCTAAGGTCATATCGGGGGCTATGGATTAGAAACAACTCCTCGTCTGTAGGTTCTTTACGAGGGGTTCAAATTGTTTTATTTTCCACAAATACACACACACATTAACTCTCACATACATCCAAACTCTGTGGGGGGAATAGAGAATAATTCTGATTAAAGAAAGATTCTCCGCTTCTAGCCGGGAATCGAACCTTGGACCTCCGCGTGAAACTCACTAACCACGAGTGATGTTTGTTATTCGCAAATCAATGGATTAGGTTCTTGAATAATATTTTTGTTTAAATGAAACATAAAAAAACATGGTAACATAAGCAACAAAGTCACAAAAATAGTGAATCATAAAACTTGCAGTGTAAGCAGGCCACAGAAAACTCAGTTTGTACAGACAAACATGTCCGGACTTTGTCCAGTTACTTAACTGTCACTTCACTAGTCACCGGCACTTAATTTAAGTACACTTTTCAATGACACTATACTTCCCACACGTTTTAACGGTTTAATGAAATATATACGCAATAGCCTCTTCCTCGGGTTCACTTACTGCACGTTACAGTATTCATCACAAACTTGCTCGGAGAAGAGCACTTTTATCTCTTCAGAAATGCACTTACTTCCAGACTCACAGCCGAGAACGTTTATTGTATTCCAGAACTTTTCTGACGTATTTTTCTGAGCGAGAGCACTGCTTATTCCAACTGCCCAAATACTGAGTAGTATGGAAACTATGGAAACGTATTGGTATTGCTTATTGATTATTTCAAACATTCAAAGAGAATTTTTAAGGATAAGTATATTATATTTTCCACAACTTGATTGTTTTTATCACACAAGCCGTGTGTAGGAGAGGCTTATATGAAAAAACAATTAAACCAATACCATTTGACCATAATGGTTGGTTATACTTTGAATACTGGGACTTAAAAGTACTTACATCATTGTAAGTAGCCAACGGGGTTGTCATCTCAAAATAATTTGAGATCACCTTGTGGTTTACAGGGAAACATGCGAGTCAGTTGAGAAACTCAATGCTATGCCTGCATCTGGCCATGGTAGCTCAGTGGAAGAGCTAGAGACCGGGAGATACGCGGTTCAAATCCCAGCTATGGCATTGATTTTTTAGTCTGACTACCTATCCAACTCTTGTTTATCGGGTGATTTTAAAAATTCCAACAAGCTTAGTGCGAGTTTTTTGATGGTAAGACATGTTTCAAAAAGGGGCTCAGGACCCGTCACACTATTGGGAGTCAAATTTCACAATGCGTTCCATGGTTTGCAGACATACCTGTACCCATTTAACCAGCTTCAAGTG
Source organism: Hymenopus coronatus (assembly GCA_030762935.1). Classification (NCBI taxonomy): domain Eukaryota; kingdom Metazoa; phylum Arthropoda; class Insecta; order Mantodea; family Hymenopodidae; genus Hymenopus; species Hymenopus coronatus. The sequence goes on from CM060882.1 coordinate 136,584,636, forward strand.
ATGCATTTAATTAAAAAGGGTTTCAAAATAATGCAGCTGTGTTCTTTATCGCTATACATGGTGAATTACAAAAGGTGTCTTTAATTTGAAAAAGGAATGCATTTTAGGAAGTACACCTCAACGGTATGCAACAAGGAATAAATGTAATTAAATGTTTAGTAATTTATAATTTACATATGCTGAATATTCAATTAAAATCATTAGAAAGCTATAGTATATCATAAGGGACGAATAGAAATCAAAATAAGGGGAAAAAAGCTGATGTGTTTTCCATCCATTTGGCTTTCTCTAGCAGATCCACAAACAAACGTTTCTTAAAAGGTGGATATCTCCTAGAGGAAGGATTTCAGAAATTATTTCAAGTTAAAACTTTGGTGCATTTACATCAAGGTAAAACAGTATGTTACAATGAACATCTTGAAATGTACTCTCTATAAAATAATAGCTGCCGCATTTATTGTCCCATTATTTTCTGTTGTGGACGAAAAAGACAAGTAGTACAGCTGCAATTAAGTAGGGTTTCGGATTGGAAGGGTGGTCACTCATTCCCTGTAAGGGTTTGCACTGACGCGGAACGAATGGATACCATAAACATAGTAATGGTTTTGTTAATGGGAGAAAGAACTCTTGGAAACATACGTATATACGCCATACAGTTAGAAAAATCTGATGTGTTCCATGCCACATGACTTTCTCTACATCTTTGCAACAAATAGTTAAAAATCTAATGCTTCTATTTGAATTATGCTAATCGAGAAAAAAAATTAGCAGAAATAGTCTTGTTAGTTGCTTCCTTGTAAGTAGAAGTGAAATAAGGGAGTAGTGTAAGTTAAAGTGATAGTCAAAAGCTAGTTGCTATGTGACTCAAGTTCCTTTGTTTGTATGGAAAGCAGATGACAAATTTCTGTATGAGAATAATATAAGTTTTTTAAAGCTGAAACCAAAAACAAGGAATATCTTAAAAACTATCAACCCCACGAAATATATATGACACAAATTGTGCGTTTTAATGCGCTCTACATGTTTTGTATTTTAAATTTTAGCCATCTCTTACGGTTTAGCAGTTATGCAAAATTTCGTAAAATAAATCCAGAATAAAGTAGTCTTCAGAGGCTAGTCCCAGAAAATTCAAGATATACATTTTATTTGTCACGTAAATTTAATACACATCTTAATCAAAATCGTTAGAGCCATTTTTGAGAAAATCAACATTTTCGAAAAAAGTTCCATGTAAAGGGTAGTTGGGGGTAGGGGAAATTTTCTTGAAAACCTTCGTGTCGCGTCCTTGGAAGACACCAAACTTAAATACCAAGGTTGGTATTTAACGGTCTTTTCGTTTTTGAGCTATGCTGCCCACAGACACACACATATACACAGAAACACACAGACAGACAGATACACTGACAGACAGATAAACAGACAGACACACACGGACATTTTTCTAAAACTATTTTTTTGGTTTTAGGGGGACCCACATATATATTTCCGGTGAAATCTCGGTATCGAATTTTTGGGTGCAATACAATACCTTCTCTATACACTGTACAAAGCACGTATAGAGAAAGTAAAAATAGAACTAATTGCGACAGTTCCATTCCTACGCCGGGCTTTGCTATTGACCAATAATGTTTTACAATAACCAGGATATCGACCAAGCACGGTGGCTTATCCAGTAATATGTTTTCAAGGTTGCGATATTGTGGGATAAATTATCAGCTCAACACGGAACTGTGATAATATCTTCATGCAGTTTATTGAATTAAACTTCAGTTTCCGTTTTCGAAAACCAGCAGATTTCTTAAAGTTTAAACTTTTAAATAGAGTTGTTTAAGCAGAGTTCATGCAAATGCATCAATTTTCAAGATATCGTATTTTTAAAATATTAGCATATGTTAATTTCGAGGCATTGGTAGCATTTCCATTTTGGCAGCGTTAATTAGTATTCCCATTCGATTTATACTTATTTAGTATGTTGTGATTTGATAGCTGGAAAATGGTGATTTGACTTTAAACTCAGGTAAGAAAGCAATTATATTTTTATAATTTGTTACATTGTCGTAATAAATCCCGTTCAAATTTAAGAATATTACCAGGTAAATTATATATATATGAACTCATAACCTCATTATATTGCGGGATTAGCAATAGTAAGCATTACTGGAACTTTACAGTTATTCTGTCAGACCCGAAGTAAAAAATCTGGTGTTACATTCACATGATTTTCTCTAGGTGCTCTAAAAATAGCCTCTTATAAAATCTCTCTTTCTACACTTTCTTTTTAAAGGTATAAATACTACTGCAGCAATACAAAGTTTGGTCGATATAATACATTCCTCATTTGAAAGTGGTGGATATGTATAGCTAATTTTTGTGACTTAAGTAAGGCTTTTGATTCCATCGATCATAATATTTTATTACAAAAGCTTTCCTATTCTGGTATGCAAAATACTCAGTTGAATCTCACGAAATTCTATTTGGTAGAAAACAATTGGTTTATGTAAATGATGAATGTACATCTATGTCCCACATAAATAGTGCCGTCCCGCAAGGTTCTGTTTTGAGCCCTTTGTTGTTTTTAATTTACAGTTAATGACTTACCAAGTAATATACCCACAGATACCATAATATTTGCAGACGATACTACTTTTATATCAAATGGAAATCGTGGACCACCCATATTGAATATTTAAAAAAGAGACTTTCTAGCATTACATTTTTAATTCGTAATTTGAGAGATTCTATCCCAATTGAATATGTGAGAAGTGTGCATTTTGCTTTCTTGAATCTGTATGAAGATATGGCCTAATTCTTTGGGGTGGAGCTAACAAAGTCAATGAAATATTTTGTTTTCAAAAGAAAATTATTAGAATACATAAAAAAGTTGCTATATAACCCCATATAGACCCCTATTTATTCAGCTAGACATTTTAGCTATTTATAATCTTTATATTTTAGATACTTTAGTATATATACATGCCTCTCGTCAAATACATATTTTGAGGATGGATATTCATAGTTATAGTACTAGATATAGGTCCAATGTAAACATTCCATATTATCGGTTAACAAAATCTCAGAATAGTTATCAATACTTAGGTATTAAGTTGTATAATAACTTGCCTGATAGTGTTAAATTTTTAAATGTGCAGAATTTTAAGTGCAGGATATATACATGGTTAGCCAAACATCCTTTTTATTCTATATATGAACATTTTAATAATAAATTTTGTGATCTTGGTTTGTAATTTATTATGACAAGGTTAATGTACTGCTTTCAATAGACGTTGTCAATGCCTGTATAATGCTTTTAGACAAAATAAAAACGAAATTAAAATACACCATGCTAAACGAGATAAGCATTATCAAAATGTTTATATTACTTAATTTTTTATAAGTAGTAGGAAACTAAAGGAATGCGCTATGCTAAAGTGATAGTCAAATGTTTTAAAAGCTGTTGTTATGCGATTGTCATTGGAAATCGCTTCTTTGCTTGGCCAGGAGTAGAACAAAAGAAAAGTACCTTACATCTGAAATTAATAACAAGAAATATATTGAAAACGGTAAACTGTACGAAAAAAACATGAGAAATGTATTTTAAGGAGATCTGCATTTCTGTGTTGTAAATTTTGGTCTGTCTCTTAGCAGTTAGACAAAATTCGGTAAAGTTCATCCAGAATAAAAAGGTCTTTAGAGGCTATTCCCAGAAACTTCAAGATATACATTTTATATGTGATGGAAATATCTTTAATATGTGGTATTTTAATCAAAATTGTTAGATCCATTTTTAAGAAAAACAACATTTACGAAAATGCTTCAATGTAAAGGGTAGTTAAATCGGGGGAGGGGAATTTTCTTGAACATTTTCTTAACTTTGGAAGATACCAAACAAATGCTGTCTTTTTCTGAAAATGCTTTTTTCGGATTCAAGGTGACCTAAAACATGTATTTCCGGTGAAATCTGGTATCGAATTTTGGGTGCAATACAATACCTTCTCTATCCACTATGTACATTGTACATACAGAACCAGAGAAAGTATAAAAGTATATCTACTAGCATTAAACGAATAAGCAATTTGAAATTCTGCTAACAGAAGAGTTCATGAGAGGTAAGTAACATTCTTTTCAGTATAATGTTGTGTTTAGTGCGATGTACTTCAACATGAGCTCTGGAATTTTAAGCGCTTAATCCCCTATTTTAGAGGCTACCTGAATACAGACAACTCCAGGAGAAGTCTGTTCTGTGTCTTCTCAACAGCATAACTCTAAAAGAAAATTTTGGATAAGTACTAAATCTGGTAATTAGCCTCAGTATTTTACAAACTAGATTTTTAAGAAACTTGTTTGATCTAAAATACAAGACAATTACAATACTAACGACTTTTATTATTTCATGTTTATATGGTGAAGTGTATACCTTCATTTTCAATGGAGTTTGGTAGACGTTCAGGAATATATAAAATCGTTAAACTTTTTAAGTCCGCAACTTATTTAAAATAAACATTTCAAGATTTCCACTATTTTCATTTTTTGAAGTACTTTTGCTATTCACTTGGTTCTTGCAATATCGTGAAAAGAGTATGGGATTCCAATGCTTTCGCTGGTCCCCATTGTCCCACTCGCTAAAGTGCATCGCTTTGTTGCTTCGTGGCGCAGGAGATCGTGGGTTCGAGTCCTACTCGGGTACGGGTGTTTGTGTATGTATAAATGTGTATACGTGATTTTCTAGAAAACTCCCCCACCCCCAACTACCCTTAAATGGAAAAATATTCGAAAATTATTATTTTCCCAAAAATTCTAACGATTTTGATTAAAATATCGTATATTAAAGATATTTACCTGACAAATAAAACTATCTTAAATATTATGGGAATAGCCTCTGAGGACCACTTTATTTTGGATGAATTTTATGGAATTTTGTATAACTGGCAAACCGTAAGAGATAGAAAAAACTTAACAACAGAAAGTGTAGAGCTCCTTAAAACACACAATTTATACACATATTTTTTCGTGGAGTGGACAGTTTTTAAGACATTCCTTGTTACTGTTTTTTTTTAAAAAAAAACGTATACTTTTCTCACAAGAGAATTTGTCAACTACTGTCCATAGAAGCAAGCAAACTTCAGTCGCGTAGCAACAAGCTTTTGACTAATACTTTAGCTTATGCTACTCCCTTATTTCCCTTCTACTTGCATGAAAACAAGTAATAAGTCTATTTCTACTAGTTTTTTTTCTCGTTTAGTATGAAGTAAAAAGAAGCATAAGCTTTTTAACAATAATTTAATGCAGAGATGTAGAGAAAGTTAAGTGAATGGAACACATTAGATTTCTATATTAGACATTTATATGGTAAGGTGTATGCCTCGAGTTTAAGGGAAAAACCTGTGAAGTCCTCTTCAATTTGAATGAATTTCTTTATAATTCTGTTTAACTGGAAAATGTTCAGGAATAGACAAAACCGTAGAACTTTCTAAGACCACAACTTTTTCAAATAAACAATTCCAAAACATCCACCTTTTTGTGAATATATCGTCATTTTTTACTTTCTTTATACGCACCATGTACATAGTGTATAGAGAAGGTATTGCACTCCACCAAAGAATTCGATACCGAGATTTCACCGGAAATATATGTTTTAGGGTCCCCTGTAACCAAAAAAAGCATTTCAGAAAAAGGTCCGCGAGTGTGTCCGTGAACACAACTCAAAAACGAAAAGTCGGTAAAATGCCAAACTTGGTATTTAAGTTTAGTATCTTGCAGGGATGCGACACGAAGATTTTAAGAAAAATCCCCCCACCCCAAACTACGCTTTACATGGCACGTTTATCGAAAAGTTTGATTTTCTTAAAAACGGCTCTGACGATTTTGATTATAATATCGTATGTTAAAGATATTTACCTGACAAATAAAATGTATATCTTCAATTTTCTGTGAATAGCCTCTGAAGACTGCTTTATTCTGGGTGAAATTTACTGAATTTTGCATAGCTCCTAAACGGTAAGAGGTAGATGAAAACTTACTACACAAAAATGTAGAGCACGTTAAAACATAGAATTTATGTCATTTACGTTTTTTTCGTGGAGTTAATGGTTTTTTGTATTCCTTGTTTTGTTTCAGCTTTAAAAAACAAACTTTTCTGATACAGGAATTTGTCAACTCCTGTCCACACAAACAAAGGAACTTTAGTCATATAACAACCAGCTTTTAACTATCACTAACCTATGGTACTCTCTAATTTCGCTTCTACTTTTAAGGAAGCAAGTTACAAGAGTATTTCCAATTTTTTCTCGATTAGTATGAAGTGAATAGAAGCATAAGCTTGTTAATAATTTGTTGCAGAGCTGTAGAGAAACTCTGTTAATGGAACACATAAGATTTTTTTAAAAGTCCTTTGGTTTCAATTGGTTCTTACAATGCCATGAAAAGAGTATGGAATTGCGGTTTTGAGCAATATAAATATTAACTTGGTTTACTTTATCCCTTTAAAATATACAAAAAAGTCTGAAATATACATATTTATACAAAGAGTTATCTGATTTGCATGGAGTAGGTACAAAAATAAATTTTCTTAAGAATAGTGTTAAAGGATAAAATAAGCGTAGGTGGTTAGAGAAAGTCATATGAATAAAACACCTGCAATTTTCTTAGACCTTGCAAGTTTTTTTTACCAATTTTGTTTGTGACGCAGCTTACATTATGGTGTCAACTTTTATCTTTACAAGTAGAATGTACCACAGAAAAGAGTACACATTTAGTATCATATTGCAGAAATTTATTTCTCTATTTTATTTTGTGGTATTTTTTTTTTTTTTTTTATAGTTTAACATACCTTAGCAGGTAGGTTATATCGGACGGTGAATGAAAGCAATAAATTGATGCTCAAATGAGCACAGTTCCATGGAGTTTAGAGTTACTCTACATTTGGTCTTCTCAGCATCAGAGAAAACCCCGAAAATGAATGTTATCCGGGTACCCACCCTAAGAATCCAAAGGGATTACCACTTTTCTCACGGAAATTGTCATCTTTTTTACAGAGCGACTAAACAAACTGCTATTTGTTTGAAGGTAGGCGTGTCTTTGGAACAAAATCGATGTTGACCATCCAGTGGAGCAATCTTGTTAAAAGGCGGAACAAAGCAGCTTGTAAAGAATAACATTTGTACTCGTGGCATGTATGCTATTTATCTATATGGTATACGACAGCTGGGAGCCGTACAGGTTTCTTGGGATGTGTCGAGAGTTATTAGGAGGGTTGGTACCCTCGGTGACCATTCCTTGCGAAGGTCCCAAGGCGATGACTCATTCCAAGAATGTTGCTCCTGCAATCTCTAAGTGTCACCTGGTGTCATATCAATAACGTTGCTGTCTTTTGGGAGGTTAGGCTACACGTTATACTTGAGAGCCAGGACGCTCGCAGAATGTTGATCTGGTCTGCTCGATGTCCCTCGCGACGCATTATGTGGTTCGTTGCAGCCATGTTCCGTAACAGGGGTGTGTATAGCAGCTAAAGGACAAGCAGGTACCCAGAACCCTAATCACAAAGTCTGCCGTTTGTTTTGGTTGCTATTTTTTTTTTTTTTTTTTTGGATAGTGCTTAACGCCCGATGTTTCTACTATGGCACTGTTTATACATATAATGAAGATGAAGCATCGGTGGAATATGATGACCGTAGAAACCGTAGAACCCGAAGAAAATCCGCCCCTGCTCCACAACTTCCACATACGATCATTCGGAATCACATTTTGGCGAGAGTCTAACCACTCAGCCACGGCTCCGAATTCTACTGTACTATTTTTTGTGCGCCATCCGGGAAGGTGTACAAGACGGAGTTTTTCGGTGGTTCTTTAGAACCGTCTTTTAATGTGGAATTTTCTTTGAACTACCTTTTAAAATTATTTTTATAGTCTATTTGTAACACAAAATGTACTGTTGTCCAAACAAAAGATCTATACAGGGTGTATGAGGATTAATAGCGCAAATCGAAGCGGTAGAAGGTATAGAATAATAGCAAAAACTTTCAACAAACAGGGTTTACAAACAAACCATATGCAAAAGGTATTATCAACAGCGAAATTGAGCCGCCACTGACTTCATTAAGAAACATCGGTCTAATAAGTTCAAATGAAATATCCGCATACTCTTTCGTTTCTTGTCTTGACTACATAGAATTCAACACTCCTGATTCTGTTAAAAGTGATCTGACTTCTTCAACTGAGCTGTACCCACTGTCAGTCATCTATGGTTTGATTACAACTCCTCCTGGTGGCAGCCATTATTTTGTAAACAAGAGCACATCACTGACTGGTTCTGTGTGCAACGAGTGTAACAACTAAGGGTATCAGTGGCGGCTCATAACCACACATTCGCTCTAATAAATGTCGCATATGTTATTTGCTGATCCATGTTTGGTGGAACTTTTTTGCTTCCATTTATGTATACCGTCTCGATTTCTATTAATTATTTGGCATCCTATATATCAGCACAAGTATTTCTCGAGCTCCCCTAAATCTAAGACTTGTATCTGTAAAAAGGCTGTGACTTAGAGGATTAAAAAATAACCATTCTTTCAAATTGAGCTTGGCTTTTCGTTAGTGTGTCCATATACAGTGTGGACCAATTAAATCTGCGGGTAATCTAGCGGACCGTGCGGCAGACTCTACTGAAAGAATGACCGCTCTCACGCCACATTGGCGTTCGTTCAGTGTCATTCTGACATTTCATTGAGAAACATTAAATTTCTTATTTAAAACGCTAAGCTATAGTGTGAGCAACAAATAGAGTGATCATCTGTAACGGTGGGGGAGTTTAAAACACAAAATATATGTAAACAGTTCAACCCTCAGTCATCAGCGAGTATCTAGTGCAATTACAAATATAAAGCAGCAGAATGCGTTTTAAAAGGTTTTAGGCCGTCGTGAGCTTTGGATCCAGAAATATGTACATCGATTTCTACATATGCTTTATAAAAATTAAGATAAGGTTGTTTCTTTATTACCTCCTACCGGTGCATTATTTGTATGAGATGGTAGGTTTAGTCTCCGCCATTCACCGCAAAAGGTATTTATGTAATCAAAAACGTGTTCGCCCCCTCCCGCGCGCTGTGCGGGCCGCTAGAAGGCCAGCAGGTTTGAAACAATTCGCGAGATACTGACATATCCATTACAATGTTATGGATATTCACCACACAGCCTACGAAGTTTGATTATTCAGATTGATCTTGCATATGGAACACGAAAATGTGATTTTAATAAACTGTAATTTTTATATAAGTATTTCACACTGACTAAAATAAATATATTGCAAAATTGACTATTTCTAAATATTTCGCTACATTTGAGATTTTAAATGTTTTAGGCAATTCCCTTTTTAAACTATTACCCGGTTTTCATTTTCTCCTCATTAGTACATCTAAAGAGTAATTAACGTCAAGGCTTCCTTTCAAAATCTGACTGTTGACCAGCCTACTGTATCTAGGCACTTTTATTTACAAATATGTTAATTTCTAAACAAACCTGATGTGTTCCATTAACATGACTTTTTATAAATCTATGTATTATATATATATATATATATATATATATATATATATATATATATATGAAATGGGGAAATAAGGAAATACACTAGGTTACAGCAATATTCTAATCTTTTAAAAACTGGTTGCTATGTGATTGTCAAATCCTGGCCATTCAAACGAACGATTTTCAAATTCTTGTACGAGAATATTAAGTATTTTAAAACTGAAACCATTAACAAGAATTCATCGAAAATTAACTCCACAAAAACATGTGTAATATATGACAAACTGTGTGTTTTATCGAAATCCTGATTTTTTGTCTCTTACGGTTTAGCAGATGTGCAAACGTAATCTTATGAAAAGTTCTTCAGAGGATATTTTCGGAAAATTCAAAACATTTATTTTATTTGGTATTGAAATATCTCCAATATAGGGTATTTTAACCAAAATTTTTAGAGCTATTTTTCAGAAAATCAAAATGTTCTATGTTTCTTCTATATGAAGGGTAGTTTTAGGTAGACAAAATTTTCTAAAAATCTTTGTATGGCATCCATAGTAAATACTTAGCTTAAATATCAGTGTGGTATTTTACGGCGTTTCGTTTTTGAGTTATCGGTTCATAGACACACGAACACGGACACGTACACATAGGGTCATTTTCTAAAAATGCTTTTTCTCATACAGGTGACCCTAAAACGTGTCTTTCCGGTAAATTTCGGAATTGAAATTCTGGATGTGGTGTAATACCTTCTCGTCCTATATACTAAGCAGAATATATACAATATGAACTTTATTAAACATCCATCCAAGTAATGCGAATGAAATGTTTTGACTGCTCTGGACAACATTCTTTCTTTTCTTCAGTGGCATAGTGAACTGCTTCATATTGTATCAAGGGTCTTTATTGTCTTTAAGAATTGGTTACAATTAAGGATTTAATTCCCTATTGCAAATAATTCACTAGATATTTTGACGGGTAGACAGTCTACAACTTGCACGCACTCCGTTCACTCACGAGTCTCTACACTACACGCACACAAAATTCTTTTTATACTATAAAATGACGTCACAGAACTTTCTGGAAACTTGTTGAAGCTGTTGAAGCTACTGGACGGTTCCAGCATGTGCCGGCCGACGCCTCGCGTACAAGACTTCCTATCACTGGCGCATCGCTTCCGTATTTACTTCATTCGAGTCTCGCCGACTTAAATACCAAGCGATCGTGAGAGCGGCTGCAGATGGCACTGGTCCAATAGTCCTAAACGTGACTTTAAACAACTAAGGTGATTGAAGAGCAACTAGAGATAGCTATTCTTCTATACGTCTATAGATTCTACAGCATTTAACGATCAACTGCTGCATATCAGTTTGGAAAACAGACGCATTTACAGACTGTGTTGCCATAACTTATAAATGTTAACATTTTTAGAGAGATAAACGGTTCCGTGAGGGAAAATTCTGTTTTTAGTTTAGATTAATTTATGTACCTTTAATTAAAATAATAATTCCGTAAGCTTATTCCTCCATGTACTTCATAATAATTCAGGTAAACGTTAGCAGAAATCCACCCACTTTATTTTATTTATTTGGAGAATTTTTATTGAATTATGCTGCAATTACTAGTGTATCACAACGCTCTTGATAACATACTTACTTTATAAAGTAATTGTAATATAGAATTCTTATTTGTTTACTTGAGATAGTCTTTTACTCTATTTAGATATATGCAATATATCTATTTGCTTTAGATATTGTATAACTTAAATATACTTGTTAATAAGTTATACTTTCAATTATTTTAAATACATTTAAAAACGGCAAAAAGCAATTATATTGTACATGTTTGCTATTTTATGTGGTTCAAATATGGCAACCTAGAAATAATCATCATCCACGATCACACATTATCATCCAAAAATTATCTTCTAGTGCTAATAGCTAATTCCAAAATTAGCAATAAATGGGACATACGTCAGTGTGAATCTCATAGCCTGTATTGTCAAAAAATATTGACACCCCTGGTTGAAGCATCCTGCTCCAGCTCACATTTCCTCCCTGGAGGTGAGATATCGTCGTAGAAGAGTACAGGGCAATTGGGATGCTGCATTCCAGCGTCTCCGGGGGAAGGGGCGGGTTGCAGCACAAAATACTACAACAAGCTCTCTAGTCCAACATTAAAACTGTCTAACTGTTCATGCGCACAAATATTTTGAACTGAAAGAACCCGCTCGCATAGCTGCGTTAACTCTAAAGTTACTTTCCTCCTCTCTCCCTAAGCTTTCTGTCTCACTCAAACCCACACAAAATACTTTAAAAACGTATGATATATTTTTTCCGATTCACTGAAATTATTTTCCATTCACAAGACTTTCTCTACATCGCTATAACAAATTATTGTTAAAGCATTTATTCTTCTAATTCATGATAATCGAGTTCTGCAGAAATTTTCGTTATTACTTGGTCCCTTTTAAGAAGAACTGTAAAAATCTAATGATATCCTGTAGCTATTTTGTAAACAAACCTTTTATTCTAAACCTTAATCTGCTATCTATATCATGCTAATCAAGATAAACGCATGCACAATTGGCCTTATTACTAGCTGGAGGGAAATAAGAAAATGTACAGACAAAACCGACAGTCTTGTCCTTTAAAAGCCGGTCGCTATGTGACACAATTGAAATTACAATCTCTTTGCTTGCCAGTGGTAAAAAACGAGAATAACTATGTCTTTCCGTGGCTAAGATTGGAACTAATATTCCGGAATATCTCGAAAACTTAACTGAACAAAAAAATGTATACGACATAAATTGTGTGTTTTAATGAGATATACATTTTTTGTGTAGTAAGTTTTTGAATAACCTTTACGGTTTGCCAGTTATACAAAGGTAATGCACAATGAAAAAGCCTTCAGAAGCTATTCCTAGAAAATTCAAGATATACCTTTCATCATAAAAATATCTCAAACGTAAGGTATTTGAATCAAAATCGTTAAGAGCCATTTTTAAGAAAGTCAAAATTTTCGAAAAATGTTCCATGTAAAGGGTAGTTTGAGGTCGTGAGATTTGCTTGAAAATATTCATGTCGCATCATGGAAAATACCAAGTTTTGAGCTGTTTTGTCGAAAGATATACACAGGGATCTTTTTCTAAAAATGTTTTTTTTTTTGGATTCAGGGGGACCCAAAACATGTATTTCTGGTGAAATCTCGGTATCGAATTTTTGGGTGTATTACAATACCTTCTCTATACAATGCACATAGTACGCGTAGAGAAAGTAATTAAAACCTAAATTGTAAGCTTAATATTATTGAAATGTCTCACCTCTTCTAAAATAATTTATATATCATTTAATTATTTTTACAAAGGCTATTATTTTTTCTACTTCATGCTAATCGAGATTAAAATTACCATAAACTGTCATATTGCTTAGTTGCTTATAAGTGGAATCAAAATAAGGGAATAAACAAAGCTAACTATTTTGTCTGTCATCTTATAAAATTTGGTTGCTATATGACTATATTTTGTTCACCTTGCATGGTTATGAGTAAAACAGAAGAAGCAAGAATTATAAATTCCTATTTGAGGAAAAGAAGTTTTATTTTTAAACTTAAAGCAATAACAAGGGACATCTTGAAATATTTTAACCTTACAAAAAATTTATGACATAAACTGCATATTTTAACCAGATCTTTGTTTAGTAAGTATTGTATATTACTTAGGTTTATCAATTTTACAAAAGCCATCCAGAATGAGGAGGTCCTCAAGTGTTATTCACACAAAATTCAAGGTAAAGATCTTACTGATATGTAAAAAACTTTAATATAGAGTATTTCATTCAAAATTATTACAACCATTTTTGAAAAAAATCCAAATTTTATATAACATTTTGCCAGGTAAAGAGCAGTTTTTAGAGGAGGAATTTCTTGAAAATCCTCATGCCGCATCCTTGGAAGATGATGCACTTTAAATATCCAGTTTGTTTGGTACTTAACTGACTTTTCGTTTTTGAGTTGTGTGACTGACACTGTGTGTGACCCTGACACACAGACGTTTTTCCAAATATTTTTTTTTATACAGAGAGCCCCCAAAACTTGTATTTCCATAAAAATCCGGGCATCGAATTTTTCGTGTGTGCTAAACATATTTAGGAAATAATTATAGCACTTTTACTTATAAAGCCTCGCAAAAAGCTAAATAATTAACCATACTAATAATTTTACTTTAGCACACATTAACTGTTTAAGAAAAGAAATAAGGATGTCATATTTTAGACAATTTCCTAAATTTCATACTTGATTTTATCACTGCCGATAGTAAATGCTATCATTTATTTACACCAATTTAAACTTAGTATAATAAATTGTTTCTGTAAAGCAAAAAGGAAATTCAAAATGCATATTTCATTAGTCATACAAATATAAATTATTTTGATATAGAGCCAACTGGAGAAAACTTTAAAAATCTCCTAAATAAAACGTAGTTTCAAGTGAAAAGATGTTAATAATAACTTTGAAGATTGTGAACTTAAATAACAAGTTTGATATTTATTTTACTTTTCGTTTATAATTGTATTGTACTGTGCACTGACACATTTCAAAACGATTATGTTTTTAAATTCACTGGCCATCAGAATTTGAAACCTTAACATTCTAAACATGCAACTTTGCAAACTTCAAATATATAATACAGTCATATATATTTTTGATAAGGTAAAATGAAGGGCTAACACTTCTACATGTGTTTGTAAATATCTCATAAGTGGGCCTTTATGTGTGAAAATCCTGTTTCTTACTCGCACCTACAGGTGTGATTTGTTTGTTATAAGTTTATCCATTACATGTGACTTACTATCATATATTTTGGTCAATTAAAGGGAGTCAAAATACCATATCTTGCCGATGCTGAAATAATGGGTCAAAATTTAACTACTAGTTAACCTAATGAGAAGCACATTCAGTAATACTTTTACTATTGTTTGATGAAAAGGTGTACATTTTGTTAATAATGGTCTAAAAATATTATGAAGAATGATATTTAAATTTTAAAAAATAACCAATCCATATACATGAAAATATTTTCTTTAAAATAAAGCCTATTTAGGTGCAAATGTGTGGTAAACGTTTTAGAAGCAATTAGTTTGAGATAATAGGGCATTTGTATAAAGCATTTTACATCTCCAGAATTTGCTTTTAAGCATATCGTTTTCTATTTTTCCCAACAAAACTTCTCTGTACTTCGAAACTCTCACTTGAAGGAAATATGAGTGGGATACAAATGCTGCGAATAGAAAAGTAAAAGTTTCTGATGAAAATAAAACAACATATTTCTTCTCTAAGATTAACATTTACATAGTAATGTCCCAAAATATTCTAATAAACTACTACGCAGGATTACCTTCAACGCTATTTTAAATTTGTTTACAATTAACGTACCTATATGAAAACTATTCCAAAATGAGCGGAAGATTTGAAATACCCATATGCAATTAAAAAATAAAAATAGAAAATTGGTATGTTCCATCACAGGACTTTCTCTACATCTCTGTAACAAATTATTGTTATAAAGCTTATGCTTCTATTAACTTCATGCTAATCGAGAAACAATTAGCATAAATAGTCTTATTACTTGCTTCCTTGTAAGTAAAAGCGAAACAAGGGCGTACCATAGGTTAAAATGATAGTAAAAAGCTGGTTGCTATGTGACTGAAGTTCCTTTGTTTGTACGGACAGGAGTTAAATTCCTGTATGAGAAAAATTAAGTATTTCAAAGACAAAACCAAAAATAAAGAATATCTCAAAAACGATCAACTCCACAAAAAATATACAACATAAATTGTGTTTAAACGTGTACGGCATTTCTTGTGTGGTAAGTTTTTGTCCCTCTATTACGGTTTAGCACTTATGCAAAATTCCGTAAAACTCATCCAGAATAATGTAATCCTCAGAGGCTACTCCCAGAAAATTGAAGATATACATTTTGTTTTGTCAGGTAAATATATTTTACATACGATATTTTAATCAAAATCTTTAGAGCCATTTTTAAGAAAATCAATTTTTTCGAAAAAAGAGTTCCATTAAAGGGTAGAAAGGGGTGGGGGAATTTTCTTGAAAATCTTCCATCCTTGGAACATGCGAAATTTAAATACCAAGTTTGGTATTCAACAGTCTTTTTGTTTTTGAGCTATGCTGTCCAATGACACACACACGAAGGACCTTTTTCTGAGAATGTTTATTTTGGATTCAGGAAGACCCAATATGGAATGGAATGGAATGAAATATCTTCTCAATGTACTATGTACATAGTACGTGTAGAGAAAGTAAAACAATTATGAAAATCCCATTTCGACTCATTTAAAGGAAGAGACAATATGAAAAATGATTTCTTTGGTATTGTTAATACCAGAAAGGGAAGTATTATTACAATCATAGATGAGATGTTCTTTGGCTTCTTGTATTAACGCAGAAGAAAGTCGTGGTTCTACTTCCGGTAGGTATCGACGAGAAGGGTGATCCATCTGTGTGCGCCGCAAGGTTAGGAAACAAGCAGTACGTGCCGGCCCTGCAAGTTGCATACTTTGCTTTGAGTCCCCCACGGCAGGAGATGGATGGTAGCACCCGGAGCGGGCATTCATCTGTCGTAAACACTACCCCCTCCCTAAGGACACAACATCGCATGTTTCCCAAATACTGGTCACTTCCCTCTTGGTCACTTCCGCATTTTCCAAATCACGTAAAGATGTCTTCCATCAATCACCTTTCAATAAAAAATGCATAACCCTCTATGGTATCTGAGGTCCCATAGACCAAAACTCTTTAACATTTCACTGTTTGCAGATTATCATGTGGCATAAAACTTATCGCTAACACTGCAGTTGGGAATACATCAACACAGTTGGCACGGTTAATAGCGGAGTGTAAAAGCAGCAGATCGGCAGCCATCGAAAGACCTGGTTTTTAGTTATGCAACAAGTATTAATTGGCCATCAATTTGCTATAGCATAGCTGGAACCACGGAGACCGTAAAGCCTCACTATAAATTACATTGCCATGTCTAAAATGGAGATTTTTACTTTCTCTACACGTACTATGTACATAGTGTATAGAGAAGTTATTGCACTGCATCCAAAATTCGATATCGAAATTTCACCGTAAATATACTTTTTAGAGTCGCCTGTATCCAGAAAAGCATTTTTAGTAAAAGGGCCGTGTGTGTCCATGTATCTGTGAACACGATTACTCAAAAAAGAAAAGTTGGTAATATACCAAACTTGGTATTTGAGTATCTTCCAGCGATGCGACATGAAGATTTTAAGAAAAATCCCTCCATCCCAAACATGGAAAACATGGAAAAATTGGAAATTTTGATCTTCTCAAAAATGGTTTCAACGATTTCGATTAAAATTTCTTATATTAAAGAAACTTACTTGGCAAATAAAATGTATATCTTAAATTTTCTGGGAATGGTCTCTGAAGACACACACATTCTGAAGGAAGTTTGCAGAATTTTGCATAGTTGGTAAACTGTAAGAGATAGACAAAAATGTACCCACAAAAAATGTAGGGCTCGTCAAAACACACAATTTATGTCATATACATTTTTTGTGAGGTCGGCGGTTTTTGAGATTCTCATTATTAGTTTCAACTTTAAAATACTTATACTTTTCTCATATGGTAATTTGTCTGCTCCTTCCACACAAAGGTACCTTAATCTCATAGCAACCAGATTTTAAAAGCTTTAACTATCGATTTAACCTGTGGCCGTCCATTATTTAGCTTCTGCATACAAGAAAGCAAATAATAGGACCCTTTCTGCTAATTTTTTCTCGATCTACTAAAATTTCCTCGGTTAGCATTAAGTAAATAGAAGAATAAGCTCTAATAATTTCTTGTACATATGTAGAGAAGTCATGTGCATGGAACACAGATTTTTCTTAATGTGATTCGAGTGAACCAATTATTGTTTAAGTAGTGCATTATAACAGAAGGTAAATTTATATACAATTTACTGCAAGCAGCCCTACTCAACATCCGCAGCAGTGTTGCCAGTTGTATGAATATGTAAATTGCGTTAGAAGAAATTAAGAATGGAGTTCATAAAGTTTAAACACACCTAGGAATTTATTAAAAATATAGGAAAGATACATTATAAATAGTAGAGACTATCAATGTAATATGAGATGCAACTTGTCCGGTTTGGTTCTGTCCTTGTCTTTGTTACACTCTACCTGCTCCAAATACCTTGAAAGCATGTACACCCTCCCAACTTTCTATTCTCTGTTAAACGGCTACATGCTCTTTGCAATATATCCGTCACCGTAAAGAGAGAGGTGACAAGAGGGTAAGTGTTTCGGTCTCACAGACGCTAGTGGTTTAATTGTAGCCATGCAGCGTTAGTAGCCATGATTTTGGTCCTGCCTATAGCCTGCTGCCGTATTTATGTATCTCACACCTTTAAACCCTAAGAAGCCCCCAATGGATGGAATATCTGTACATCATCTACCGACAGTGTGTAATGTGCTGCGTTTGAAAGGATTGCTCGGACAACTAAAATATCGTCAAGGGAAGTAACTCAAAGTTGCATGGGAGTGGTAGGACTTGGGATTAGGCAGTCAAAAGTTACCTAAAACGGTTTTGCGTCTCTCTCAATTCTCATGGTTCAACCTAAGCAAGACGAATCGTGTTCGATACTGATGCGATGTAATGTGTTATTAGTGCGTTCTGCGAGTGAGGTTTTGTTGACAGTTGTGACTGCAGAGTGCTGCTCAGCATGCGGAACTAGAGTAGTCCTGTGATACTCCAAAGAAAGAAGAGGCTGCTTTTAAGCAAAAAAGAAATGAAAATTGAACTAGGTCACATAAGTGAAATGGCAGAGTAAAGACAAAATGCAAAAACGAAAGCTAAAAATCCTATTGCTATACAGTATGAGATCGCTAATTACCTTTTCTACAAAAACTATTGTTAGTGTATTAATTATGTAGCAGTGTATAGCTAAAGAGAATAAATGCTCTTAATTTATGCATTTAGCAGAGTAAATTCAGCTTGGAGCAAGCAAAAGCAGAAAGCTGACGCCGAGCTAGAAGTGTGGTGTGGGAAGCTCCTTTGTTAACAATGTTTCTTTTGTCCAGTCATGTACGAATGGCTCACGCCGGGGGTAAACGTTAAAATTCCGAAAAGAGTAATTTTCCATTATACAACACGTGTCACATGGGTGTTGCGGTGCAGCCTGGAATGAGAACAGTGGACAGAAAGGCCGCGCAATATATGTAAATATTACCCAAAATCCAATCAGAAAGAGGCCACCATGACGGTATTTTTAGTATGTAAGGAACAGAGGAAGGCATATCGGGGCTGTTCTGCCGCTGTTCGCTGTTGTCTGTTGTCTGCTGTCTGTTCTTGTAATGATGTCATGCCGTCGGTTGTCCGGCTAAATGTCATTTCTTCGCACAAAGTGAAACATTGTAAATCATAACGATACTTAGTAGTTTACAGCGCTCTAAGTCAATTGTATTTCAAATCAGTGACGTGCATTAAATTATATTGTGTAAAGCAAGATCAAAGAAGAAGTAAATATAATTACGTGTGATTAACCAAGTACTAAGGTTGCTAGCAAGTGTTTAAGTTAGCAGAATTGTGAAGCAAAGTGCTTACCTCCCACATCCTAGTTAAAATAAACTCCAGGAAAGTTAAGTCCGTCTTCATCATTTGTAAGATCACTTCCTGAACTACCTCCATCAGCTGTGCCACCCCGAGAGAATCAACTATCGTGCAGGCTGAGCAACCCCGAGGCATTTCACGGGTAGTGTATTCACATCAACAGGTACGTGGATCTACTCGTTGGTAGTGGAGCGAGTCTTAGAACACCACCAACGTCGCCAATCTGGGCACGAAGCCGAGAACGCAGTATCTGATGTTCCGAACGTGGTGATAGCAGAATACGCCACAACAATGAGTCCACCGCATATGGCACCTAACGTATAAGCCCACCGCAAGTATTTATATTACAAAGTGTTTATTCCTAACTAGAGTTTTCTTAAGTATATTGTAAACCATGAAGGGAATCTTAAAGAATACCAACATTGAGAAAGTCGTTACAATATAGATGGATTGTACTGGGAAGGTCAATAACTATTACTATCACAAATGTAAGCAGACTTCTTTTGAAATGCAGTAGATGATTTCAAAAGTATGAGAAAGGAAACCTCACGTTAGGACTAATTATAAAATTACTGTAACTACATCTGGTGTTTGAAGCATATTAAGAAACTTTTAGTGTACATGAAGTATTCTAACGAGCAAGTTATAAAGTGAATCAATAACTGTATACAAAATATCAAGGTGAAGTATTTCATAAGTTTATGGAAAATGGGAATGTCTTGCAAGAGATTTCATTACTGCCTAATTAATACAGCTAGGTTTAATCTTGGTTCAAACAAATTTGACGAAATATCCCGCAATGTGTTGGAATAAATAAGATGGTATGCACACAGTTGGTTTTATTCATGTTGCGAGCTTTACGAGCTAATCAGTGACATGTAGGAACCCTTCTAAAGTATAAATGATAGAGTGTGTGTGTGTGCCCGAAACCCTTTGCCTCCCCCCTTATAAATTAATTTCTAAAACCTATTATTTATACATATATATCCTATTGTTCATTAACATTCTCTAATATCATGTGAATTCTACTAACTCAAGGTTTTAACTAAAAAACGTTAATCCGTAGGTAATCTTTGTCAAACTGTGCATGGATAGGAATAATTTAGGCCCGTCCACATCTTGCCGCAAAAAAAAAAAAAAAAAAAAAAAAAAAAAAAAAAAAAAAAATTACCCGTTTCCATTTTTCGCATTCAGTCTTGTCTTAAGGGTATCTATGACAAATTTCACGAAAAAAGCATTAAATTGACCTTTTTATTTCAATGTTATAACATAATATAAACGAGATCTCTATCACATCAGACAAAGTAAAACAGAAGTTGCACAGAAGAAAAGCAGCAGTACAAGAAGAAAAGGACAGTAAAGCAACAGCAGAGGAAAGGAAAAGGAAATCTGAGGGTCCAACCTACCAACCTGGTGGATTTTAATGCGAGTCTTGCATTAAAATCTTTCCTTGTTTTCTCGATATTGATATTTTCAGCATTTTTCTTCCTGTAAAATGCTCTTTGCGAAGCAGTTATTCAGCTACATAAATACAATTTTCTGTACTGTTCAAAGAGATACAATAAATAAGAATTGCCTAGATTTTTCGTTCAGATGTTTGTAAGCATATGTTTTCAATTTTCAAACATAAACATTATATTTTTATAAAAAAACCATTCATAACTTTAAACATATTTGCAGCCTAAACCACAGGAGATACAGGAAACAATTAGGGCAATTTCAAAACTTAGATGTGTAGTGAACTTAGGGTTAAACAATTAGACAAAAATTTTAAATTGCTTTTATTGACGTGACAAAACCATAAACAAATTTGATCATAACCTCCAAACTATCAAGAGTAAAATGAATGAACTTTGCATTGTAACTTATTTGCATTATATTGCATCTGTGGTATAAATTTCAAAAAGCTATCATTAATATTTTGGAATTTCAGACTTTTAGTAATACATGTCATTAATTAGTTAAAGGTTCCAAAATGTGCCTCTGCACTGATCATCGAAGTTTCTGTTGAACGAAGCAATGAAGATGATCTGCAAATCCGTTAAAATTATCCAAGTGAGAATTCCAAAGCATGCTGCTGGGTTTGCAGTTCCTATACACTAGGGCCTATAGTCTAGGTGGTTGTGTGCCAAAAGGGCAGAGAATTTACTCATGACTCACAGACGTCTAATGCAATACGATTAAGAATTTAAAGCTATCATCACGGCTGAAACAACTGTTTTCCTGTTGTCAGTAAAAGAAAGCATTCTAGTATGACTTTCGCCCATTGACTATCACACTCTCCTCCTGGCAGCTTCGAAGTGTGGCCGAGTTCGCGCGAGTATTCTGCCTCAGAAGAATCGAATTGAACAATTTGCTATTATTTGCATTCTCTTCATAGCAATGAATACTATGATCGTATCGTTGCTTTACCACCACAGACTTACTTTTCAGTAAGTGTTCCTTTACATTTCACACCTGATCCAGTTTATATAATTATCTTCAGGTTTTTATATTTGAATTTCCATAGCTATTAAAGTAGTGGAATAATCAAAGAAATGTAATTTTATTCTAATACGATGACTGTAAATAAAGTAGTGGCAACATTGATAGAACACAATATTTATAGAACTCACAAGTACAATTGCATTACATTCCTTCAATGTAATCACCCGCGATGTTCCTGTCCTTTTGCCAAATGTAGGGCAGCCGTTGGGGACCGTTGGCAAGGGATCTCTGTTGATGACTGCAACGGAGCGCCCTACTGCACGGACTACTACAGATGCCACGTCAGGAAATCGGCGGCCTGGAGGGGTACCTTCAATTTCAGAAACAGGTAGAAGTCACAAGGACTCATGTTTGGTGAGTACGGAGGATGTTCCAAAACCTCCCAATGCCATCGTTGCTATAAGAGAGACATGACAACGTGTGTAGCCGGACAAAGATGTCGCTCCAGAAATCGGCAATAGTAGTCCCTGTTGACGGGTTTCCCTCAGACACAGAATGTGTAAGAATAACCCCCTCGTAGTCGTATGCCATAATCAGCATCAGCTTCACCCGACTGGGTTCCTGTCAAACTTTCTGTGGACGCCATTCATTCGACTGACGCTTCAATTCCGGCTCGTTGACTCGTGCTCACCTCACCAATGGCGACAATACGCTGCAGAAATGCGTCTCCTTCATTGCAGTATCTGTCCAGACGGATACCGGTGCCATTTCTGTACCTGTACCTATGGAACACAACGGGACGCAATTTTCCTCAGGTGAAGACATTTCATCAACATATGCCACATAGATGACTGAGACCAACCTCTACGGATAACTTCCGGACAGTCCATCGATAGTTCATGGCAACGAGACCACTCACGATGTCAATCGATTTTGCGGAATGGACGGCCGACCTGTGCGGTGTAAATCCGCAGTCTCAGTCCGACCTGCACGAAACGCCTTGACCCATCGTGCAACCGTCCTGTACGGCAATGCATTCACGCCACAGGCTTCACGTAATCCTCGATAACATGCTGATGCATTTTTGCCACGGTCAACCGCTATTTTAATCCACGAAAGCTGATCGCCTTTGGTAAACATGTTTTAGAGCGGTGCGCTTGACACTGTTCACTTCAACGCTACACAGCAACAACACTCTCAACTGGAAGCCCGACCAATGCACACCACACACCGACACTAGTCACCTGATCGCTCCCATATCCTATTGGCTCATACCCGATCTCCTATGAATGTGGGGACCATGTTGCCACTACTTTCTTTACAGCCCTCGTATTTGTGCTTGAATTACTGTTGTAGGTAACTTATATGCCATTACCTTTCGGTATCATTGTGTATCGTTGCTGTCATAAAGGGAACAATTCAGTTACAAACCTTTTTTTTTTTTTTTTTGCATTTTACACTCTCTATTACTTTGTATAATTTCATAAAGTACATGCTGAATACCACCCAAAAATGCGACACAAATTTCAGTGAAAATACTTGTTTTGGGAATTCTTGAATCCCCCCTAAAGGTGGAGTTTTGAAAAACTTTTGATTTTTCTATGTGCATGTGCGCAATTGTCTAAAGAGCATAAGAAAATCATATCAAAACTTGATATTTCAGCGGCTCTTTTTTCGGAGCAAGACGCTAATATTTTCAATAATGTCCGCGACCCAAGCTATTGCTTATGTAGAAACATTTTCGAAAATATTATTTTTCTGAAAAATGACAATGACACTAATAAAATCGTTTAATTAAATACTAAATATATATTTTGTATATTCTTAAAGTTCTTTTCATTACGAAAAAGTTTGTGGTTTTGTAAACCATAAGAGATAGAAAAAATATTACTAGGCCAATAAGATAGATCACGTTTAAAGTACACACTTTATTAAAATATTTGTTGGGATACTTAATTTAATAATTCACAAGATATTTCGTATCATTAGTTTAAACTTTTAAAGACTTGAGTTTTTTTACGTATGATTTTGTAAAGAACATGGAATTGTGAAGGCATCTTTAAAAGTCCGACTATTATTTTGAATACTACTTTCTGCAACAAAATATACTAATGTGAATTAAAAGAATATTTTAACTAACAAAAAATGGAACAATAAGCTTGTAAAAATAATTTATGGGGAGTGAGTGGAGAAATTCATCTAACTGTAACACAAGTTCTTTTTACTTAATTTGCGTATTACCATATTTGAATAATTATGACTGTAGCTATATGTAAACTTATTTTTTTGACACTGGGAATTCGCATTGGAGGTGAAACATGGTGACAACCTCACTCCATTATCTTGCAAGTGTTAAACAAGTCGGTGTACATACTAGTGCAAACGAGAGTGAAAGATAACCTAGAAGGGACAATGAGGAGGAAAGGTTTCCTGTATATAATTTGGTCTAACACAGGACCTCTGAAAGTGCATTCACCGATGCATTGCACGGCACAGAGTGCAAAATCAGACCTGGCTACATATCCTTAGTAATATCTCTCTTTCCTTACGCTTTACGCGTCAGCTCCGCCTGCCTCTCCCTTTTACCACCTGGTCACTGATCTTCCTCGCTGCGAATTATCCCGAGTCGAGCCGAGTAGAACCGATGCACGGTGCATAAAACTTCTGCACCTCGGTGTATACCGGTGCGATTTTAAGCATTTGAGAGTCCCCGGTCTAACAGTACATTAATTTTTCCCTGTTGTGATGGGGTTGAAGTACAATAAAAAAAAGCGGACGAAGTAAAAAAAATAATGTCTAAACGTACAGTGAAAGTTGAACTGCATTACATGAGATATATTTCTTTTTGCTTTCTCTGCGCTCAACTAGATAAATAGAGGAAGGTACACATAAATATAAAGTATGATATTTAGACAGAAGCCTTTTTGATGTTCTGAACTAAAAAAGGGTTCATAATATCGCCTGGAAACGTACACACAAGTACGAATGTGTGCAGATACTCATAGGCACACGTGAGATACCTAGATAGAGATATAGATAGACCGAGAGATAGAGATAGAGGGAGAATGTGAATGAAGTAAAAACATGTTGAATTAAAGAAAGGAGCAATAAAATGACGTTACATTTGATGTAGGTAATGTTTTAGAATGCAAAACGAAAATACTAGTACTCCGAGCAATGCTTTGTATGTAGAAATTTGCATTTGTTTATTATTTTATTCTTAAATTGCTGTAAGATGTTTATTCAAACCAGTAAGTTTCAAATATTAACATAAAAATAAAATGTGCCTATTGGTTGAATTTTCTGTACACTCCTCTTCACTCGCATTAATTTTTTTATAATTTTACATAACTACCCAGTTATGTAAAATTTTAAAAAAATTAATGCGAGTGAAGAGTTATGTAAAATTATAAAAAATTAATGCGAGTGAAGAGGAGTATACAGAAAATTCAACCAATAGGCACATTTTATTTTTATGTTAAAAAATGTATCGTTCATTAAACATTCTATACTTACATTTTCGTCTTATTAGCCACTTTAAAAAAAACATTGCAATTTTTATGCAATTTAAGTAAACCCCTCATAACCATTGTTTTATCTCTCATAAGTTCACGTAATTTTTTGTGTGGATAATTTGTAATATAGATATGAAACTAAATTTTATTAGGCAGAGAAAGCCGAAAGATTGTAAAAATGTCAAGCTTTTTCATGAAATGTGAGTGAACAGTTCATTAAATTGCTTTAAGCTAGTTACATCGGCTGTGATATTGAATTTTTCAACTGATTCCAATAATAGTTACGCCTTACCTCGTTGAACCATATTCTTCGGCGCTCCCTTTTCTGATTGGGTAATAACTTTAAATGCCAATGTAAACCTTGTGCAGTGCAAGGCAATAAGGACGATTTAAACACCCTGCAATGATAGATGCAGGAGGTTTCCTATATCTCAGATGTTGGCTTAAACTTAATGATTCTCCAGTCTCTTCTTGATAAGAAATAAATTAATTCCATATGTATTAAGGCTATTATTTTGTACATATAATAATGAATTAAATTTTACAATGACCTGCGCATACAGTAAAATAAATGAACGTTAAATAATTTCAATTGTTTAAATTTATTGTACTTAGATTTAATTACTGCACTTAGTACGCATTATGATGTTTACGAAGCCATACCCAGTACTTAAAACTACTTTACTTATCTTAATGTACAAATTAGGTCCAAGTACTCCTTAATCAGCCGTTTTAGCTTGGCTGCGCGCCAAAGAGCAGCGAGTTACTCCTAGGGTGTACCTGCAGTATTTTGTCAGCGCTGAAAGGAGTGACAGCAAGTATACCTTGTGCTGTAACATTCGCTCATTAAATTACTGGCTTCATGCTCCCCCTCCAACTTGGCTCAGAGGTTTTTGTCGAGTTCGGTTGAGTACACAGACGAGTAGAGTTGAAACAGGTACCTTACCACTTATTCCCCATAACTGTGTATTAGCCGTTTTACATGCTACTTATTCCTCCTCATTGTCTATGATTTCTCGCTTTTTCCTCCTTTCTGTTTTTCTTATCCATTTTATTTCAATCTACCCGAACGCTGTGCTAATTACTTAATTTTCTCTTTCCCTTCAACATTTTACCATCCCTTCTGATTTTCTCTCTCATTTATGTTCCTAAATTTCTTTCCTACAATGTCTTATTTCTTTGTAATTTCTTAGTTCTTTGCCCTTACATATTTAAAAAGTAAGGGCCCTGTGCTCATTCAAGCTAATATTTTCTTCTCTTGTTTATTACCAGCTAACGTATTGTCAAGCAATTGTCCTCAATTTAGCTACATTTAAATCTTCAACATATGCCTTATTTATTGCTCTGTACACTCAATACACGAACATATACGAAGTTCGGTTAGCAGTCCAACCTGGCGTACTTTCCTATCGTTGTGTCTTTATTGCTTCAAGTTCCTTTGACCCTCCAAATAATCCACTGTTCTCCGTGTTTTATTTTTATGTATAAATAAACCAACATTTTATCAAATGTTACGTTGCCGTATGTAGGACAGAAGTTGGAAAGGTAGTGTCATCCTGATAAAATTCAACACCATAGCCGGGAATTGAAGCACGGATCTTCTGGTCTCTAGTTGTTCTAACCACTAAGTTAACAGGTACCAAGCCGTCACTATCCAATTCCTCAACTGACTCTAGATTTTCCCGGTAAACCACACAGAAAATTCAAATTATTTTGAGATGATATATACAGAGGTATATCCTAATGGTGACTTGTATTGCAGTTTTAAGTCCTGGTGTTCACAGTTCAACCTATTAGGCCAAGTATTGACAATTAACAGTTTCCATTGGTGGGACAGGAGTTGGAAAGTTAGTAAGACCGAATTGAATGTGTAATGCCTGTTGCCATTATAGTATAATGGTTGAAACTACTGGATGGACGCCAGTAGATCCGTGGTTCTAATCCCAGCTATGGCATCGCTATTTTTAGTCTGACTACCTTTTCAAAACCAACCATTTATTTTCAAGAAAATTCCTCCACCTCTAACTACACTTTACATGTAAAACATTTTCGAATATTTTTATTTTCTCAAAAATGGCTAACGATTTGATTATAAGACTACTTTATTCTGTATGAATTTTACACAAATTGTATAAATGGCAAACCATAAGAGATAGGCAAAGACTGGTTTAACAGAAAATGTAGATTACGCTAAAACACACAATCTATGTCATATACGTTTTTTCGTTGACTTTACTATTTCCGAGACATTCCTTGTTATTTGTTTCAGATGTAAAATACTTAATTTGTTTTCACACAGAAAGCTGCAAACCTCTGGCCCTGATATAAACGGCATTTATCCACATGACATCTGGTTTTTAAGAGATTAGACTATAGTCTTAGCCTAGTGTATTCCCTAATTTTCCTTCTACTTAAAACGAAACAAGTAATTAAGTTTAAGTGATTAATGTTTATATTATCATAAAGTATATATAAAAATAAGTTTTTTAGCAATAATTTGTTACAGGGATGTAGAGAAAGGCATGTGAATGGAACATATCAGATTTTTCTCATTTTATTCAACTTGTATTTATGTTACTTCCATTCCTATTTTCATTAAGATTTTTTATGAATACACACACCAATGCTACTCGATCTTAGCTTCAGTTGTTAAGGAAGCAGGCTGTATTATACATCAACCTATCTCACGACAGCAACCAATGAGAGGTGACTAGTGCACGTGACAAAGCTGTTTCCGAGGTGGGTATGTATATTGTGCGAGTCGAGAGATTCACATATTTCGCAACAGCCTGTATGTGGATAAGGGTGGCACGTTGCGCAATGGTTAGCAGACCAGCACGGTGGCGTCTGTCGCCAGAGTTTATTCTACGAGGCGCCCGGCTAATGTAAACTGCGACCGGCGTCTTCACGTGCTACAGGCATCTGTCTCCAAACTGTTCCTCGGTTTATTAATAGGGCGCTCTTTTAAACAGTTCACCAGCCTCTCTCGCTCGCCTTCGTCTATTTTACGTTTTTCAAGCGCACATCTCCATTTCTTGTATTTATTCCTTCTTCTGTACTATACTCTTAGGTTTCCCTTAAACGTTTACAATTTATGTTCCAATATATGTGCTTAAAACATGACGAGAATCAAGAGGCCATAGTTTTAAAAGTTAAGCTCACATACGTTTTGAAATTTAAAAATGTATAGATAAGATACCGTTTACAAATTTAATTTCCATTTAAATTTTTTGGAAAATAAGTTTTTACGCAAATATCTAGAAAGTTTATTTTTTACTTTCTCTATACGCACTATAGACATTGTGTATATAGGGAAGGTATTGTAAGGCACCCAAAAATTCGACATTGATATTTCACTGGAAATACACAAAAAAGCATTTTTAGAAAAATGCCCGTGTGTATGTCTGGATGTGTGAGTGTATGTGTGCGCGCGCGTGTGTCTGTGGACAGCATTGCTCAACAACGCAAGTCCCTTAAATACCAAACTTGGTATTTAGATTTTGCACCTTCCAAGGATGTCGCACGAAGATTTTCAAGAAAAGCCCTTCCACCACAAACTATCATTTACATGGAAAAATATTCGAAAATGTTGATTTTCTCTGAATTTTCTGGGAACAGCTTCTAGAGACCTCTTTATTCTTGATGATTTTTAATGAACTTTGCATAACTGGTAAAACGTAAGAGAGAGAGACAAAACGTTACTACACAAAAAAATGAACATCACGATAAAACACACAATTTATGCCATATACATTTTTTCGTCGAGTTCGAGATCGTTTTTGAGATATTCCTTGTTATTGGTTTCAGCTTTAAAAAACTTACTTTTCTCATACAGGAATTTGTCAATTCCAGCCACATATTAACCAGCTTTTGACTATCACTTTAACATATGGTACTGCCTTATTTTGCTTTGACTTACAAGGAAGCAAGTAATAAGACTATTTCTGCTAACTTTTTCTCGATTAGCATGAAGTATATAGAAGCATTACTTTTTTAACAATAATTTGTTGCAGAGATGTACAGAAAGTCATATGAATGGAACACATTACATTTTTTATTTTAGTTTAGAAATTTACTGTATAACTTTATAAAGAATTTTATCGAAAATTCATATTTTTGAGACACATAAGCCCTTTACCTCTGTGCATCTAAAATATAAATATTCTCAATTTGCTAAATATATTTTCTCAGATATCTTTATTTCATGCATTTCTCGTTGGCTGCTTCAGTTTTGTGCTAATTAGAAGGAAAGACCTTGTGCTACATGCACACAACTTTTTCTATCCACCAACATTTAGTTTTGTGTGTATGAATAATTATTCATAAAGGTGTATTTTTCTCTCTGCTTTGTATTATAACCGAGCAAAGATATTCTTAAGCAGTGGGCTTCCAAGTTAAGGAACAATGCAAAACATTAGTGGCCAAGATTCACTAACAGGCATGTAAAAATCGGTCCAGGTGTTGTCTGCAAAAGATGAAGGGCATTTTGTATTTTGGACGTCACTGCCTAAAGTCCTGTTACAGTACAAACTTAATTTCCTAGCTATAATCCTATGTTTACTTACAGCAAATTATCTGAATGTCCATTTTGAATAGGAAAATAGGAGGAAACAGCAATCTCATTTTACAGTTTTTCGTGTTGTTGTGTTACAATTTTCCCACATAATATGAAAAACAAAATGGAATCCTGAAGAGCTACTTAAAATAGTACAAAAATCAAACAATCAAAAGGAAATGTTTATAAAGTAGCTAATGTTGCTAGGATAATAGATAGAATTTGCATATCTTGCAATTTCCTCAAGTGCATTCTGCTTATAATAAAAAATCTGATGTGTTCCATTTACTAAATGATAGCAGAGATTAACAATAGCAGAAATTGTTTTAGTTAATTGCTTCCATGTAAGTAGAAGAAAAAGAAGAGAATACATTAGGCTAAGATGAATAGTCAAATCTTTTACAAGCTGGTTGCCAAATAGTTGAAATCCGTTTCTATGCATGGCCAGGAGAAAAGTGCGAGAAAAGTTTAAGTATTTTAAATCTGAAACAAATGACATAAAATATCTCAGAAATTCCACGAAAAAAACATATATGACAAATGAAGTGTTTGTCTCATCTGTTGCAGTTTACCAATTATGCAAAATTCAGCAAAATTCGTCCATAATGAAGGTCTTTAGAAACTATATCCAGAAAATTCAAGATATACATTTTATTTGTTATGAAACTTTAGTCAAAATCGTTAGTCATTTTTTGAAAAAGTAAACATTTTCGAATCTTTTTCCATGTAAAGGGTAGTTTGCGGTGGGAGAATTTTTCTCAAATGCTTCGTGTCACATCCTTGGAAGACACTGAACTTAAATACCAAGTTTGATTTTTAACCGAATTTTCGTTTCTGAGCTATGCTGCCCACAGACACACATATGAACATTTTTATAAAAATATTTTGGGGGGGGGGATTCAGGGGGTCCTAAAACATATTTCCGATAAAATCTCGGTATCGAATATTTGGGTGCAATACAACACTAAGTACATAGTACATGTAGAGAAAGTAAAAATATTGCAAAATGAAGAGGAATTGACATGTAATTCAAGAAATCAATTTTATTTGCTATTAAAAGTCTTAAAATACTATATTTTAACAAAAATCATTTAAGATCTTTGAGAAAATAAAAGGATAGCAAAATAGTTGCAAATAGTTTAAATTGTTACTACAGCCAATAAAATGGTATCTGACTAAAATTTAATCAATTTGATTTTTCGGACGCATAGCAATTTTCCAAAGTTATGGGATTGGGATTCAGTGACCTCAAAGCCTATATTTTGAGCGAGATACCGATAGCTTTGTTGTTGAAATGCGATAATTACTCCCACATTTTCAATTAAGTTGGGTGGGCACATTAACGACTGTTTCAGTTTTGAGGGAATACTGAGGAATATTACAAAAGTATTTCACTCGAGTTTTTAAATAAATATCAGCGAATCATTTACTAAAACATGTTAATTAATGAACACGGTAATCCCGCAAGAAAATATGCTGATTATACAGCTATGCATGCACATTGCATTTCTGTATTTCACTACTGACTTAACAAAAGTTGTTAGCATTTGAAATTGTTATAAGAACCATGAAGAATTTTATACAAGAATTGAATATAATGACTTCTTTCCCTTATTGTTTCATTTGTATAATTCCCTTTAACTTCATTGGTCATATCGGGGGGGTTTTATTTGTGCAGCAATGCATATACTCACTGTAGTATATTGCCATTAGGTTAAACATTGTATCAAATACACACACATTCACCCCCACCCCCATGCATACTTCATATTGTGGAGAATAGGTAATAATCCTGGTTAAAGAAACGTTCCCCGCCCCAGACGGGAATTGAACGCGGGAGATTGGGATAAAGTCAGCTCGCTGAACACTCGACTATGCAGGTAGTCCATCATGAATACGTATATTTGTTTAAAATAAAAGTGTGATTTATTAATTTTCAACACAACCTTATATGATTACATTAGACATTCAGAGATTGAATTATAATAAACATTTATAACTATTTTACATAGCTATTTTAACATGGTGTCATTTTAAGGCATGACTACAGAAATACATTCTACCAAACCAAAGTAATCGTTAAACACTAGGCCCCTCCCCAAAAAAAAAACGAAAGAAAGAAATAAACCTTATATATTACACTCACATGACTTTCTCAAGCTCCTCTACAAACTTCTTACAAAAGATTATTCTTCGTTCTACACAATCCTAATCGAGATAAACATTAGCAGAATGTACTTATTACTTAGTTCCTTATAAGTAGAAGGGAGATAAAGAAATGCGCTATGCTAAAGTGACAGTCAAATGTTTTAAAAGTTGTTTTTATGAGATTTTCATTGAAATTGCTTCTTTGCTTGGCCAGGGGTAGAACAAAAGAAAAAACGGACAGTTCCTGTCTGAGAAAAGTAAAATTACTTTAAAATTGAAACTAATAACAAGGAATATCTGTAAAATGCTAAACTTCAGTAAAAAATGCGTATGACCTAAATTGTGTATTATAACGAGATCTACAATTTGCTAGTTATGCAAAATTCAGTCAGAATAAATAGATCTTCAAGCGCTATTCCCAGAAAATATGATATACATTTTATTTGCACTGGAAATGGCTTTAGTGTGTGGTATTTTAATCAAAATCGTTAAGAGCCATTTTTAAGAAAAACAAAATTTTCGAAAATTTTTTCATGTTAAGGGTAGTTTGGGGTGGGTTAATTTTTTGAAAATCTTCCTGTCGCATCCCTGGAAGATACCAAACTTGGATACAAACGGTGTTTTCGTTTTTGAGCTATGTTGTACACACCCCCACCCCACACACACACACACACACACACACACACACACACACACACACACACACACACACCTTTTTCTGAAAATGCTTTTTCTTTTGGAATCAAGCGGTCCTAAACATGTTTTTCCGGTGAAATCCCGGTATTGAATTTTTGGGTGCATTACAGTACCTTCTCTATAGACTATGTACATAGTAGGTCTAGAGAAAGTAATAATTAGGGTCAGGCGGACCTCCGAGCTAGATGTTAGCTGACCATATGGTCATAAAAACAATAAAAAATGTTAAGTATGGAAAACTTTTCTTTTTTTTTTTTTTTTTTTTTTGGTATCGATGTATCCTAAATATTTTCCACCTATTAATACATTTCTCGCTCTTTTGACTTGTGTGCTGTGATACACAAAGAAGATAAAAAGAGAGTAGAGGAATATTCGTTGCGGATGAATAGAGATCGCCAAGATTGGGAAACCAAAATTGATTTTGGGACCATCTCCAAATTTATGGCAGGCAACCAACCTGTTTCATAAAATAGTGGCCCCAAATTATTAAGAAAAGACAATATTAATTTATTTTAAGAAGAAGAATTGGATAAATATTCATCCCTGCAATATAGGTATAACATAGTTTCAGTCTAGAATACTACGATTGGGATGTGCGCAAACTGGAAGCTTTCATCAAATTAAATTAAACTAGAGTTCTATTTAACTAGTGCGATTCTCAGTGTTCCATTCTATATGGGAATGAAACATCCCTAAATTTGCTCAGAGGCCTCTTTAATCAGACTTGAGGTTCTTTTATGTATGGGACTTCCCTTCCGAAGCCATGCTAAGGATTTTTATGCCCGAAAAAATCCATCATCCTCCGGCAGGTTTTGAACCCGCGACCTTGGGTTTATGATGTTAGCATGGTAACCATTACACCACTGGAAGCTTTCATCACTAGACATTGCAGATGTGATAGAAAACATTGTTACATGCACATGACTATCTCGATTGTTCCAATATCTATCTTTACAAAAGCTTATTCTTCTAAAACACACACGGGCTTTTTTTCTAAAAGAGCTCTTTTTGGGATTAAGGGGATCCTAAAATATATATTTTCGGTGAAATATAGATTATCAATTTTGGAATAAAATACTGCATAACCTACTATGTGCATTTTACGTGATAAAGAAAGTAACACATATGTGCTAAATTCACATGACTTTCACTACATCTCTGTAACAAACTATCGTTAAAAAGCTTGTTCTTCTATCTGTTTCATACTAACGAGATAAACATTAGCAGAAACAGTCTTATTACTTGCTTTCTTGGAAGTCGAAAGGAAATAAGGGGATACACTAGGCCAAACCGATAGTCAAATGCTTCAAAAGCAGGTTGGCATGAGGTTGAAACACTTGCTTTGCATGGCATAAAGTGTATAAATTCCTGTATGAGAAAAGTTAAGTATTTTAAAATAAACTACTAGCATGGAATATCTCGGAAATGGTTAACTCTACGTAAAATATAAATGACATAAATTGTGATTTAAAGAGGTCAATATTTTTAAGTACTTAGTTTTTGTCTTCATGAAGTAGTAACATTTTTATAAGTAATGCAGCTACGATATACCAATTTAGAATAAATACATCTTCAGAGGGTATTCGCAAAGGATTTAACAAATAAATTTCACTTGACAGATATTTTATGTTTGTTACTTTGATCAAAATCGTTGACCCGTTTTCGAGAAGATGAAAATTCGTTAAACCTTAACCCCCCCCCACACACACACACACACACACACACACACACACACACACGCGCGGATTATTTTGTTCCTAAGCCTTACAGAATGCATTTATCGGTATCGAATTTTTGGGTGGAATGTCGTATATTTTCTATGTGTAAATATAAGTAAAATGTTATCTTCTTGCAAAATGGCGTTTGTGCAGCCATCGCTGAGATTTTTTCAGTGTTTAGGGTTCGTTCTTGCTACAGATGGCATCATGAACATACTAAGTAGCCCCACTGTCCCATATTTGGTGTGTGCAGATATTCCTTCGTACGTTGAAAGAGTTGCAGAACTCAACGGGGCTATTTCATATTTAAAACGATCAGTAGTGAGCTGGCATGTGCGAACTTCATTTTACCCTTCTTAATGAGCGGACCCCCTTATCGTTTCCGCTGATAAGCAAACCGATAAACACCTGGAATGCAGTATTTATGGATAAAATGAAATAACTGGGAAAGGAAGCATTCCAAGACTAAGATTAGGGTACCTCCGCAGCGTGGGTCAGTTATGAGGGACTGAGGAAAATCTCAATTTTGAGGACGGCCGTAGCAGAATTTATACCGCAGTCATATCTTTCACTTCGTAACTAGCGACCTCGGCTACGCATGTCGGAAGCGGTAGACATATATATAACAATGAAGTCTCTAAAACGAAATATAAGCAATAAAATATAAAATTCAATGAATTAGAGGATGTTCCAAGCTCAATCGAAATTTAAAACGTTTCTACTTTGAGTAGCAATAACAAATCTTTGACGGTGATACTATATTCCAAACATAAACCTCGCTTGGTATAAGGTTGAAAATAGAATACAAATTATCATTAAATTTATTACAACTACAAATTAAAACGGGCGTGATCAGCGGCAAAGAAAAGAGTACGCTCTAACGGAAATATGAGCGGATATGCAGGTTGCATAACTTATCACAAAGGAGGCGTAGGAAATATTTCAATGAAATTAGGTTTCTTCATGGAGGAAAGGTAGCAAAAGGCTCCTTACCGACGAAGACGCATTAAGGATCTTCCTTTGCCCTAATACAACGCTAAATATTTATAACCTTTGTCTCTGAGGATGACAAATGCAGAAGTCGCCGACTAAAGCAATAAAGTGTTCCAGAAAACAATTAGGCGCATTTAAATGGTATTGTGGAGGGACATCCATTTCCTGCTGCCAAGCTACACCTTTCTTTCCTTATGCGACGCTACTATAGTTATTTAATTACTCTGTCACTAAGGAATTTATGCTTCCCAATAAAGTACTGGAGACGTTCCGCGTGGGTTGATAACAGCCTGTGCGAGTTCAGTCCCACCAGGTGCTTCCAGCCTAACGAACCTCTTCCCGTTTGGTAATGAACGGAAAACTTAGCACAGTAATAACTTAATGCTCCTATCAGGTTTACGATAATAACTCATAGAGGAAGTAATTGCGTAAGATAGCTATAGGAGACATTGCTCTCTGGTGACACTCTTGCCTCTTCTTTTGTTTTATGTACCGGTCTTGTTAATTCTCTGTGCTGCCCAGAAAGTTAGAATCCAGCAGTATTACACGATAAGAATAAAGATATAAACCAGTCTATTAACTGACCCCACCCAACATCATGCTTCTACACGTTGGCTAAGAAACAGACTAATAACAACAGTGGTCACGGCTTTGAGGATCTTCCAAGCCAAAGCTTGTGAGGAATTTTACCATTCACCTTTTACTTTCTCTAATTAGCACATAGATACACAAGGTATTGCACTCCACCCAAAAATTTGATGCCGAGATTTCAACGAAAACACACTCTATAGAGTCCCTGCATCCAAAAAAATTAGAAAAAACCTTATGTGTTCCATTCACATAATATTTTCTGTAACAAATTATTGTTAATGAGCTTAATCCTAGATCTACTTTATGATAATCAAGATACACATTAGCAGATATTGTCTTAATTACTTTGTTCTTTGTAATTAGAAGGAAAATTAGGGAATACACTAGGCTGAAACGATAGTCAAATCTTTTAAAATCTGGTTTCCATGTGGTTGAAAACGCTTTCTATGCGGGGCAAGGAGTTTACATCAATCCATGTGAGAAAAACATTTTAAAGCTGAAGCAAATAAGACATGTCATAAATGGACAATTACACTAAAAAAACGTATATTACACAAATTGTGTGTATTAGCGTGATCTACATTTTTGTAGGGGAAGTTTTTGTCTATCTCTTACGGTTTATCAGTGACGTAAACTTCAGCAAAATATATTCAGTATAAATAGGTCTTTAGAGGCTATTCCCAGAAAATTCAAGATACACATCTTATTTGCCATATAAATATCGTTTGAGAAAATCAAAATATTTAAGTTAAGTATCTTTCAAAGTTGCGGCACGAAGATTTTGAGGAAAATCCTCCCACTAAAACTATCCTTCACGTGGAAAAAATATTGAAAATAGTTTTCTCAAAAATAAGTAGTGATTTTGCTTAAAATGCCATATTTTAAAGATATTTGCATGAAAAAATGTAGGTCGTGAATTTTCTGAAAGTAGCATCTGAAGACCCCTCATTCTGAATGACTTTTGTATAACAGGTAAATCGTAAGAGATAAACAAAAATTTACTGTACATCAAATGTGTGTCACGTTAGAACACACAATTTAACTCATTTACACTTTTTTTGTAGAGTTTAGCGTTTCCTATATATTATTTTTTATTGTTTTGAATTTTAATGTAAAATTTTAATTACACTTTTCTCAAACGGGAAGTAACCTATATTTTCATCTGTTTTGTTGCTGGCGTTGCAAGAGAAACAAATTTTAATTGTTTTACATAGCACCAGCTTTTTAAATAATTTGACTATCGCTTTAGCTTGTAATCCCTTATGTCCCTTCCACTTACAAGAAAGCAAGTAATAAGACCAATTAGTACTTATCGCATTAGAATGACGTGCATAAAAGAATACTATTTTGTAAGAATAGTTTGTTTCGGAACTAGCTAGAGAAAGTCATGTGATTAAAACATGTCAGCATTTTTTTAAATATCTCAC
This sequence comes from Hymenopus coronatus, assembly GCA_030762935.1. Taxonomy (NCBI): domain Eukaryota; kingdom Metazoa; phylum Arthropoda; class Insecta; order Mantodea; family Hymenopodidae; genus Hymenopus; species Hymenopus coronatus. Next base: position 136,621,873 of record CM060882.1, read on the forward strand.
GTCTCACTGCTAATATACTAATGGGTCTTCATATTTCTTCGGTCTTCAGCGCCAATGGGTTTTAATGTATGACGTCATTATAGTTCAATGAGGGCCCCTATCTCAAAGGGGAGGTGCTGAATTGAAATCTTGGACTCCATGCTTTGCCAACTTTGTAAACAGGTTGATGTACTGTGTGGTGCAGAAATGTTTTTCACCACGACATTTTGTGCTTCTTTTCTAAATTTGTGCCATGTAAGACGGTTTTCGTCAACTGGTGTAAAGGGTACGAACAAGCGTTTATTTTAATGGAGAGGTTATGCCGTTATAACCGTTACTATAACTGTCCAATTATTTGAGTTACCTATCACCATAAATGTTGTGATTGCGAGCTTACAAAAACGCAAGCAAATGTTCCAAATGTAAATATTGGAAAGATACGATACAAGTCCAATTTCACTAAGGTGAGCTTGAAACTGTTGACATCCACCCCTTCTACACATATTCACTAGTCCTCTACAAGTGCCAGTGCTTGATAAACTCGCCGCCTGGTACTGACGTCATGTGTGGACAAATGAATTGCGCAAAAGGCCTAATAAATCTGAGGACACTCTATAATATGCACATTCTGCGCGTATATAGTGTTAATTACACACATATGAAATACAAATATTATGAGGGGAGTAAAAAGTCAGAACACTTGCAATCCTCAACAGCAGGAAGCAATAGATTTCGCAAGAAAGTAAAGGATGTGATGCACTTGCTCGTTATTCACCTCACCCCACCCCGATTCTGCACGTAGGACGGATAGACATTGTCCGGGGAATGGCTGCCGTCCACTTGCACTTTGACAAATGGTAATGAGTTGTGTCGGAGTAAACTTCATCGTTCTCGCTCCCCCGTCCTTTGTGAAAACATCGACTAGCATGCTTAATAGTCACTTCAAAACCTCAGTTTCTCTGTGGATTTTCTTTACATCCGCATCAATGATATGTGGCCAATATAGGACAGGTTCTACTATAAATATCAAATTTATGAGATACGCAAGGAGATAATAATAGTTGGACTTCCTGGACTGTGGGCTGTGTACGTCTTGATTTACTCAACTAGCGTTTGTTTTGCTTTCTCTACACGTACCATATTCAAAGTATATACAGAATGTATTGTATTGCACCCAAAAATTCGATACCGATACACCTCTGAATTCCAAAAAGGGTTTTTAGAAAAATGCCCGTGTGTGTGTAGGCCGCGCCGTGGCCGAATGGTTAGACCACTCGACTCTCACCTAGACGGCCGGGGTTCGATTCCAAGTGAATGCATGTGAGATTGTGGTGGACAAAGCGGCGCTGGGGTGGGTTTTCTCCACTTTCTCCCGCCATCACATTCCACCGGTGCTCCATCATTCATGTATCATCAGTGTCACCGCCTGCGCTGCCATAAGTAGTTAAAGCGGGCGTTAAACACCATCAAAAATTGAGTGTGTATGTGTAGGCAGCATAGCTCAAAAACGTCAAGTCCGTTTAATATCAAACTTGATTTTTAAGTTCAATATCTTCCAAAGATACGAATGAAGATTAAAAAAAAAAAAAAAAAAAACCAATTACCTTTATATGTTACATTTTTCAAAAATCGTGATTTTCTCAAAAATGGCTCCAAGGATGTTCATTAAAATACACTATGTTCAAGATATTTTCTATGACAAACGAAATGAATATCTTGAATTTTCTGGGAAGAGCCTCTGAAGTACTCTTCATTCTGAATGACTTTTGTATAACTGGCAAACCACAAAAGATAGACTTGTGCTTGCTGCACAAAAAATGTAGATTTCTTTAAAACACACAATTATATCATATACATTTTTTTTGTAGAGTTAACCGAGATATTCCGGATTATTGTTTCAGTTTTAGCCACTTAAACTTTTCTTCTAGTTTTCTCTGCTAACGTTCATAAGCGGAATAATCTGATGTGTTCCATTCTTATAACTGTTCTACAAAGAAACGTTCCTTACAAAATATTGTTCTTTTATCTACGTCATGCTAATTGAAATTAGCATTGGAATTTTAAATGTCTAAATTGCATCCTAGGTAGAAGTGAAATATGGGAATACACTAGTCAATTCTTTTAAAAGCTATCGCTAAGTAAAACAATTGAAATTAAGCTCTCATCTGCAATGCCGGGAGTAAAACAAAAGAAATGGAACGAAAAGTTTACTTCCCGCTTGAGAAAAGTTTAAGTAGTTTAAAATTGAAAGAAATGGTTAACTATACAGAAGGAGTGTATATGACAAATTGTATGGTTTTATGACAGCTACATTTTTTTGTGTAGTAAGGTTTTGTCTATTTCTCTCGGTTTACAAATTATACTAATGAGTCATCAAGAATGACGAGCTCTTCAGAAGTTATTCCCTGAACATTCAAGATATACATTTCGTTTATGATATCTTAAAACATATGGCATTTTAAGTTTCTCTACACCTCTGTAACACATTAAAACATCTTATTCTTCAATCCACTTCATGCTAATCGAGATAACATCAACATAAATTGTCGTATTACTTGCTTCCGTGTAATTTGAAGGGAAATATGGGAGTACATTAGTCTAAAGCGAATCTTTAAAAAACTGATTGTCTGGTAATTTTAAATTCGTTTCTTTGCATGGCCAAGAGTTGACAAATTCTTGTATTTAAAATATTTAAAGTATTTGAAAAAAGTGTAAGTGTAAAGAAATATCTCGGAAATGGTCAACTCCACGAAAAAATGTATATGACACAAACTGTATGTTTTAACGAAAACTAAGCTTTTGTTTCTCTCTTACGATTTACCTGTTATGCAAAAGTCATCCAGAATAAAGAGGTCTTCAGAGGATATTCCCAAAAAGTTCAAAGCATACATTTTATTAATATTCTAATTATATTAATATACGGTATTTTAATCAAAATCGTTAGCACCATCTTTGAGAAAATATAAAATTTCGAACATTTTTCCATGTAGAAGGGTATTTTGAGTTGGAAAGTATTTTTCTCAAATTCTTCGTGTTGCATCCTCGGAGAAAATAACCAAGTTTGGTATTTTACCGACTTTTCGATTTTGAGCTATCGTGTCCATAGCTTCACGGACACACATGGGCCTTTTCTGAAAATGCTTCTTATATATACAGGGTACCCTAAAATAGGCATTTCTGGTGATCTCGATATCGAATTTTTGGGTGGAATATATCTTCTCTATACTATGTACTACATAGTATAGAGCAGAAAGAGAAAGCGAAAACAATAAAAAAAAATGACGTGTTCCGATCTAATGATTTTCTCTAACTGTTCCTCCAATAAATTTTCTTACGAAAGATTCTTCTTTTATTTACAGTATGATAATTGAGATTAAATTATCAGAATTAGTGTTATTAGTTGCTTCTTTGTAGGTAAAGCGAAATATGGGTACACACGGCTAAAGCAATAGTCAAATCCTTTAAAAACTGGTCTTATGTAAAATAATTGATATTCCGTTCTTTTGTTTGCCAGGAGAAGGCAAAAGAGAGACGAAAAAAAAAAGATTATTTCCAATTTAAAAGCAAACGTGGCTTAAAATTTTTACCTCTTACAAGAATATCCCGTAAGCGCTTAACTCTTTAAAAAAATAATGTATAGTAAATTTTTGTTTATATCTTACGGTTTATCAGTAATACAAAAGTTATGCAAAGTCATCCAGAATGAATATATACGAAAATTCAGAATATATATTTAGTTTGTAATAAAATAGTCATATATTATATGCTTTAATCAAAATTGTTAAGAGCCATTTATGAAAAAAATAGGGAAAATGTTCCTTTTAGAGAGTAGTTGGGGATGAAGGGGATGGAAATCTGCGTGTCAAATACTCAGAGAATACTGAACTTAAATACCAAATTTGGTATTTATCCTACTTTTGATTTTTGAGTTATGCGTACACACCCCCACTTTGTTTTTTATTCAGAAGACACTAAAGCATGCATTTCCGGTATAATTGAATTTTTGGGTGAAATACAATACTTGCCTTCTTTATCCACTCTGTACATTGAACATGCGTACAAGAGAGAACAAAAATGAACAGAATTACAGTAATAAACGCCACGTTTCAAGATATATTAACAAACAACTGCTGATATCCAGAATTATGAAATTACGGTAATAATATATTAGCTGTAAATTCCGGGTGGCGCGTAGCTACCTAGGTGATCCGGGTTCGATCCCGGGGATGCATATGGGGATTATGGTTGACGAAGCGACGCATAAGTGGGTTTTCTACGGGTGTACCGGCTTTACGCAGCATTCTTTCTAACAATTACTACATAATCATCGTTCCTTTCACACATTTCATGGCCATTTCATTTCATCCACTTGTCCACTCTGATCCAGAGTGTGTGCTCTTCCACAGCCGTTTGAATCCAAACACTTATTTATAAATCGTGAGAGGTGTAAGTGCTACATTCGAAGAAGGTAAATTGAAAAAGAGAGAAGATATTTATGGCTTCAATAGATCTCCCTACATCTAAGGTTTCTGAACATCGTAAACGTTCCGAAACAATGCAGGAGGTTTTAGAGTGATTCAATAGAGGAAACCTGTTGTTTTTCTATTTTTCTGTGATCAGCATATTTTCATATTAGATGCATTCATTTTGTTGAATAAACACACAATCGGCTTACGCTCCCCGCAGTCGTATGAGACTAGACTTACAAGCCAATGACTAGGGGTTAGTAGCCTGTCGGGGAGCCAACGGCACGAAACCACAGAATGAGAACCTGTTACGAGGGGTCGGCCCGTAGCCAGGTATGAACATGAAGTGGATTACATGAAATTTAAGCAAAATTGATGATAGGAAAAGTAATGATCGAGCAATTGGTGGAATGAGTGACGGGTGAAACAGTAGGATCCGGGGGAAACCCGCCTAGATGCCGCTTTGTCCACCACAAATCCCATATGCGCGAAAGTTTGTGTTACTATACAAATATAAATAAGTAATTTAAAATCAAGTTAAGTTTTCTCTTGAACTAATAGGTTGCCTACTTAAATACCCGCTAAGAATTTAATTATATCCACATTTCCCCTCCCGAATTTGTGTATTGAGAATTTGTTTAAAACAAGCATTTTTAATCACCCACTCCTTTCACAAGATATTTCAATACTGCAAATTAATTAATAACCTAGAAGCTAAATCATGGCTCGAGGTTATATTGCGTGTTTTTTTTTTTTTTTTTTTGTTAACTATTAAAACTTGCCTAAGCAAGACATAACTTGAAGGCTATGAAAATGCCCCCACTTCGGGGAATTTATAGCGGAAATGGGATATACTGAACACAATTATCCTTACAGAAAATGCTTAAAATGCTTTTAGAATTTAAAAATAAATTCAATTGAGGTTTTCTCCAGGCATCTTTAGCCACACTAAGCTTCCAGTCTGTCCTCGCGGTGTGGCAACACTGGAATTCCCACCTGAGTAACAGGGGTGTTGTCTACTGTACTGGATATTTGAGGTAATTGCATAGTATTTTTCGCGCCTGCTTATGTAAAAACTTGATATTTATCGCCACTATGCGATTTAACTTCAGCTCTAGAACCTATATTCAACACTAAATACCATACTTTCACTGCAAAGCAACAATTAAAGAGGAAACTAGTAAAAAGTGTTTGTAACATTAAAAATGATTAAAGGTGTGCAGCGCAATGACGTCATTCAAGTGTGGCTGTTTGGCGTCCGTAAGTCCACAGAATAAGGTATCTTGTTATTAAGAGGTGGTTTTAAAATATCTTCCCAGACAATGTTGATTCTGCTAAAATCATGGCCCTTCTTAATTTTTATAGGGTGTAGATGCAAGTCTTCGAAGTAAACTTAAGCATTTTGCTGCAGTCATTTTGTTTATTAACTAGGTAGGTTTATTTTATTACTTACACCACTTGGGAATACTTGGGAAATATTACGGGAGCTTTACACGAGAAAATTTTTGAAAATCTTGAAATTTGCTTTTGTGGTTTATTGTTCAAGAGTGCTAAGTAGTTTCCTGCAATTTTCTCCCAAAAAAGTAACTCTAATGCTTTGTTTTGGGCATTTAAACTTTAAATGTTTGTTTTAAAGAGCTGTAGTAAGGCAAACCCACTGTCAGACATATTTGAGGTAAACTCGGTTCCCTTTCACAGTTTTGTATGAAAAATTTACCTGAGTGCATTGAATCACATTCAGAGGGCGCTTGTAGTGTTGTGAATGTATGGAAGAAACAGGAAGGCTGCTAGAAAAACCTTTATTTCCTTGTGTTTACATTTCCTTGTGTTGGTGTTTCTGTCAAAGAATATTGCTCAATGGTAAAGCTATACTAGCGTACCACCATATAAATATACTTTTAAAAATTAAAATTAATCTCATAATCCACTTCAGAACATCAAGGAGCTAATATGTTTTCATCTAGAATTGGAATATCCTACCGCTCCCACCCTGTAAATACACTTTCTTAAATAGCAAAATTCACGAAAATGTTCATGGTGGGGGATGATTTTACATCTGTCGCTAGGCGGGAAGCAAGTATTTACGGTCTACAAACAATGAACTGTTGAACATTAACAATGTGTGCTAAGGTTGTAGCTGGAACACAATACAGTTGGTGAAACCGGTGGAAATTATTGAAACCAAAGTACAGGAAAGTCAGTTTATTGACACACACTCGTTTCGCTCACATTCTTTGGCGACACCAGTGGCAATTATGAAAACCAAAGTACATTAAAAACAGTATATTTTGACACACACTAACCTAAACCTAAAACTGTGCACGCTCGCTTCGCTCGCATGCTTTGGTGAAATTATTGAAACCAAAGTACAGGAAAATCAGTTTCTTTACACGTTAACCTAACCCTATCACAGCGCAAGTTTGCTTCACTTGCGTGCTTTGGCGAAACCACTTAAAATTACCAAAAATAAATTACACGAAAATCATGTATTTCCACAATAATGGATTCAGAACTCTAAAAACACAGAACCACGTTTCGAATCGGCAAAATGACATATCGCGGTATTTTTTGTATCAATGTTGCAAATCATCGTCATGATGAAAAAAAAAAGGCAGCTCATGCGTTATCAATTATAAAGCGGCTCTAGTGATTAATAATCAACGACCAATGATGGTTCCACAACGTTTTAATGGCTACTGATAAGCAATTTTCAAATATTGATAGTTTTGAATTTTGCAACATGAACGTCAAGTATGAACGACGTAGATGTCACCTGTCTGATAGCTAATAAAACAATAGAAATTGTTGAGAGAGCTTAAGCAAACTAATACTTTTGGTATATTTTAATGGAAATCGCGTGCTTATTGAAAGGCCAAAAATAGATAAGATATTTTTTAAACTTTGTAATAGGATATTACGATAAGTAAAAGGGAAAAAAATAATGCTTAAATAGTTTTAGTGGTAGTTTAAGCGGTGGGACCAACGAATAGTAATTATAATTTTTTTCCTAGAATTTAAAAAATATATGTCATTTTTTCTGCAAGCTAAATAAAGAAAGTAATTGAGTCAAAATGTTCCTTTATGCTTCAGATGCACATGAAAAAATAATAAGCAAGTATTAAACAGTTTTCCAAATATGAAAGGTACACCAAGTAGCATAAAAGCAAAATTTATTATAAATGAATACATATTAAAAAAGCAACAATTAGAAATTTGTAGATGCAATGATATAAATGGACAAGCAAGTTTGACAAGCGTACTAATTTTGGTTAACACAGAGTGCATATAATATCCCGACCAAACTTTGATTACGTGTTCCTCAAGATCATTCTTATCAAAAATTATACACGAGAAATGAAAATTATACAAGTAGCATTTTATCACACACAGTAAAATTAATAATGAAAAGATAAAGAAATGAAAACTATTTCTACTAAACGGCTGAAATTTTGCGGAGAGACCGTATGGAATATTTTATTACTTTCTCTACACGCATTATGTACATAGTGTATAGAGAATGTATTGCACTCCACCAAAAAATTATATACCGACATTTCACCGGAAATATATGTTTTAGGGTCCCCTGTATCCAAAAAAAGAATTTTCAGAAAAAGGTCCATGTGTCCGTGAACACGATAACTCAAAAACGAAAAGTCGGTAAAATACCAAACTTGCTATTTAAGTTTAGTATCTTCCAGGGATGCAACACGAAGATTTGAGAAAAATCCCCCCCATCCCAAACTACCCTTTACATAGAACATTTTTCGAACATTTTGATTTTCTAAAAAATATCTAACGATTTTGATTAAAATATCATATATTAAAGATATTTACCTGACAAATAAAATGTATATTTTGAATTTTCTGGGAATAGCCACTGAAGATATTTTACTATGGATGAATTTGGATAACCACTAAACCGTAAGAGATGGACAAAAACTTAACACACAAAAAATGTAGAGCACGTTAAAACACACAATTTATGTTATATAAATTTTTTTTTACTGGAGTTGATCTTTTTGAGATTTTCCTTTTTCTTGGTTTCAGCTTTGAAAAACTTGTACTTTTCTCATACAGGAATTTGTCAACTCCTGTCCATACAAACAAAGGAACATCAGTCACATAGCAACCAGCTTTTAGCTTTCACTTTAACCTTATTTCGCTTCTACTTACGATAAAGCAAGAAATAAGACTTTCTGCTAATTTATCTCGATTAGCATGAAATAAATAAAATATAAGCTTATTAACAAAACATTTTACAGAGATATAGAGAAAGGCATGTGAATGGAACACAGATTTTTTTATATTAATTTCGCCTTAACAGTAGTGTAAATTTTTAGAACAGAGCTTCCTTAAAATATGAGCTAAAATTTGCTTACACAACATAGTTTTTTATGGGTTGTGTTCAAGTTCTGATATATCTTCTAGTTCCTTGCTCCCCGCTTCAATCTGCACTTCTTATTTCTCCTCCCTTGCATATACTTAGTGTAAAACGATTTGGAGGAGCTGTAAATATGGGCTTTGTTGTTTTTATATTTTCTCTATACGTACTATGTACATAGTGTATTGAGGAAGTATTGTATTCCAATCAAAAATTCGATACCGAGATTTCACCAGAAATACATGTTTTAGGACCCCTGAATCCAAAAAAAAGCATTTTCAGAAATAGGTCCGTGTGTATGTATGTGTGTGTGTCTGTGGACAGCATAGCTCAAAAACGAAAAGTCCGTTAAATACTAAACTTGGTATTAGGTTTGGTATCTTCCAAGGATGCGACACGAAGATTTTCAAGAAAATCCCCCCGCCCCAACTACCCTTTACATGGAAAAATTTTCGAAAATTTTGATTTTCTAGAAAAGGGCTCTAACGATTTTGATTAAAATCCCGTATGTTAAAGATATTTACATACCAAATAAAATGTATATTTTGAACTTTGTGGGAATAGCCTCTGAAGAGCTCTTTATTCTGGATGAATTTTGCTAAATGTGGTTTAACTGCTAAACGGTAAGAAAACTTACCGCACAGAAAATGTTGATCTGGTCAAGAGACACAATATATGTCCTTTACATTTTTGTTGCGGAGGTAACCGTTTCCGAGATATTCCCTGTTTTTGGTTTCAGTTGTGAGTACTTGTTCTTTTTTCTGACAGGATGTGTCCGTTTTTCTTTTTTCTACTCCTGGCCAAGCAAAGAAGCGATTTGCAATGACAATCGAATAACGACAGATTTTAAAACATTTGACTATCTGTTTAGCCTAGTGTATTCCATTATTTTCTTTCTTCTTATAAGGAACTAAGCAGTAAAAACATTCTATTAATGATTACCTCGATTAGCAAGGTGCAGAAAGAGGAATAATCTTATGTAAGAAATTTGTATATGAGCTAGAGAAAGTCATGCGAGTTTAACACATCAGATTTTTTTCTGTGAAATATAGCAGAATTCAAGTACAAAATATAAAAAACACATTGTTTTAACTAAAAAATTCTGTGCCTACAGTATATATCAAAATCATAGAGGTAATTCCAATTAATAATATTGCACTATTATAATAACTTTCGCTACTAAGTACTCAGTAGGTATAGAAAGAATTGAATTCCATCTAAAAATCTATACCGTAATTTCACAGTAAATACAGTTAGAAAACCCCCTGAATAAAACAAGAGAATTTTTAGACAATGGTCTTATGTTTATGTGAACAACATAACTACAAGACAAGTTCATAAAATACCACTCTGATATTTAAGCTCAACATTTTTATAATGATACGACTTGCCCCTCCCCTAACTTGCACAGACCTGTACTCTCCATGGAGTGGTCTCCGAGGTTCTCCCAAAGCGAACGCTAGGTAGACATTTCCACAAAGGAAACTCCATCGTAACATGCCCTTCCTGTCGTTCACTGGCCTGATCCTCCAACCCTGCAGCTTAAGATAATGAAATGGTAGGAAAATTAGAAGGTACAGGAACTTCCCCAGCATTATATAATGTAATACTCAATAGGAATCTTCTCTAGGACCTCGAGAATGCGAGCTTCACATTTTACCGCGATGTCATCTCGTGTGGCATGTAGAAGATAAGCTTTTATAAGTATAGCTTGTAGATTGTAGGGAGAATTTTATGCATGGTAGGCCATTTTATGGCAGGATTTTGAAAGGATAAGAAGGGTTGTTAAAAGCAGGATCTCTTTTAGGGATTTCTTCAGGGTACGTGTGAAGAAAAAACTTATGGTATTTTTTCGGATTATCTCAATTTATACATTTTCACACGTAGTCAAATATTTGTCCACTCTGACTTCCGTTGCCTTTTTTACTAATGTTATTGCTCCACAAAGAATGAGTTTCTTACAGTAAACTTTTGTGAATTTACCCAAATTTACCCTATTTTCCTACTATTCCCTGTTCTAATTCCCATATGAGCTCAGAAAAAACTCTTTATCCACCACTCACTTTCCAATATGAATAGACACATACTTTGTATCGCAGTACTGAAGTTAAAATTGATTTTACGGTACACAACATGCAACATGTCTGCTCAGCACCGCTGATAATTTTCAAGTAAATTCTCTCATTGTCAATTCGTGACCATAACCTCCCCTCGTTCCTAGACAAATTTCTTATAACTCCTATTTACTATGATCTGACACGAATAGGTCCGAAGTTAAATATTTATTAATTTCTATTGGTTACAATTTCCTGTTAAGGGTTTCCAAATCAGCTCAGAAAATAAGTTTGGCAACACAGCTAAAGCATTAGGCTCAAGTGCTCTTGGTCATTAGTGATTAATGTTTCTTATTTTTCAAACTCTGAACACAAAATTTTCGCAATTCTATTGTATTTATTTTCTGCTAATGGTTTTCTGACCCACGTTACCAAACAAATCTTGCAGCTAATATTCTTACGCCTCTGGTTTTTCCTTTCAGTAATAATTTCTTTCCATGTACAGAATAAATATTCTTTACAATTTTTAACAATATTGCTTTTTCTAAAGTATTTCCTTTTTAATAATTTTAATCACTTATTTACTTAGTTATTGTAAATTCTTTCCCCCAGTTCTTTTATATTCGTTTGCTTATTGGTATTATTTTCTTTCTTATATTGTAATGTTTCTTATTCCTAAGAGCATGAGTATCCTATATTAAGAGGAAGGGGTAAAAAGTCGCTATTTTCCCTTTAAAGTAAATGTTATGAAAAGAGAACAGCAGTGTCAATACTTTTGAATAGCCTTATGCCGTACGTACGAGCGGGTGAGGCAAGGAGTTGGATGTTTTCCAAGTCGTTAGTAACAGTCCATTATAACGTCCCCGTACAGAGTCGTTAAGTGAGCAGGGCGAGCAGAACACGTTATAGATGTCGCTATTAGGGCAGGAGAGTAAGTGTGATTGTGTTTCACGTCACACTGCTATAAACATGACCGTGCTGCTCTCCTTCCTGGAAAACCAATACGCGACGTATATTTAACCTTGGGCATCGACACAGGAACCTCGGTCAGCGCGCATTTATACCTCAAACATACATTATGTAGAACTGACATTTCTTTCTTTAATTACTCCGTTGGAAATTCATTCAATGACACAATTTTAGCACCCAATTAAGCAGAATGTTCTGAAGTTTCGATTCCTTGTCACTAGATGCGCAGATGTTTGTTTTATTCCTTATTGTATGGTTAGCAGTGTTTCCACTTTTTGATCTTGTAGTCAACGTGAAAAAGCAGTACGATGTAGAACTGAGTCAAGGATATTTTCAGCAAGATGGCGCTACATGCCTTACATCAAATGAATCCATGAACCTATTGCAAGTTTCATTGATGACCGGATGATTTCCAGGAACCTGAGGCCACCGAGATTTACGGATTTGACATCGCCGGACTTCTTTCTATGGACGAGCTGAAGCACAACATCACAAAGGAGGTTCAAGCTATTGACAAGAGACTCCTCCAACGAGTGGCCAGTAATATGGAACGACGTGTTGAGTTGTGGAGGAAATATTCAACATTTGCTATACAGGAAAATAATCTCCCAAAATTCCTCTACAATTTAGGTATAATAAGTTGTTGGTAGAATAACCCGCACAAAACGTGCTCTGAGGAAATGTTTGGACCCTTATTTGAGGCATTAGGTTTAGGATACGGAGGGAGGTAACTCGGCGCAGAACCTATTTGATTGCCGTACCTATGCTCCACCCGGGAGAGGGATGAGGTGAGAGGATACACTGGGCGGCACAGGAGTTATGGCACAGGAATGACAGAGTGCCTACAACTTTCAAATAGAAGCATCTGACAATTGGACAGATATACTGAGGATCTTGCCCAAGTAATCCAAGCTCCACCTGGTGTGTTTTTCATTCCGACAACCAGCTGAAGCAGGGGGACGAAAATAATAATTATGGGATTTTTTTCACTGCCACCCTGCACACTATTTGTAAACTATCACAGACACTTAGCAGTATCTAAGCACAATTTAATATAATGGTAGTTACAAACGGTTACATCTATTTGGGCACGTAGATAGTTTTCATTCAGTTTTTAAAGTCATTTGATATTCAACTCCTCAGGATAAGGAAAACCCTGAGAAAAACCTTTAAACCTGGTAACTCACCTTATGCGAGATTCGAAATCGTGACCTCTTGAACCTCTTGAGACTTAAGTCCCTGGAAATACTAGTAGTTGTCATTTATGAATGAAATGGTCGGAATTATTTCCAAAGGATTGTGGCAGAATTGTTGGCCAACAATTTAAACAAAAGTGCCTCTTTTCTAATGTATTTACTTTGCTCAAACAACAGCTTACGTAAATTGACAAGGTTTTAATAAAAGAGAGAAGAATTAGAAATATAAAAATGAAAAAGTGTAGTAATTTAGAAGCTGACAAATGTCACATAAATAAAAAAATTAATGTAAGGATAAAATATCTCACAAAGTAACAATTGAATAAAACAGTAGAATATGAGAATTATTTACAGACAATATGTAGTATTGTGCAGAAACTTTATGGATATATGAAATGAAAGTTCAATGGTTCTTTAAGTAAAGTTTAGATACTGTTAAAATTATTTTGGATTGCTTCTTACTGACCACATGCTTAGCTTCGCGGTCTACATGTGACATGCTCTGACAATGAGCATTTTCAGTCTTAAACGTGCTTATATAAAGCAATGTTTTGGTTTATTTAGTTCGGCCCCTGTTCCTTTGCGGTATGCGTGTCTTGCAGACAATCTGCTTTCCTGCGGGCTGCACACACACACACACACACACACACACGGTAAAACTGATGACCATTCCGTGGTCCCTTGAGAGCGACCTTCCCCCATTTATCCCTGATGTGACGTCGTTTGCTACCCCTAGATCGACGTGCAGGTTCCTAACTCACGCCCCACTCATCAAGCAAGGGCGAAGGGGAAATACCTCCATACGTCTCTTGTCCCTACCCTAAGAAAATACTTCCACAGAACACTCATGTTTGCTTCCAAAGGCATACGTGGAAAAGCAACACTTCCAGAGGTTTAGGTCCATCAAGAATAACTCTGGTAGTGTTAGAGAATTTCTAAATATACAACATGGCTCTTATTCATTTTCTTCTGCTTGAAGGACGCCTAGTTATGATGGCAACTCACTGCTGAACTAGGCAACCCTCTGGCTCTCCCAATACAATTATCCACCGCTTAGGCTATTGAGCAATTCATACGTGACGTCAGCACGTGGCTGAGAATGAGATCAGCTGAATGATATCAAACAGGTATACGACTGCCTCCATGGTCGAGTGGTCAGCGAGCTGACTACTCACCCGGAGGTCCCGGGTTCGATTCCCGGCTGGGGTGGGGAATTTTTCTTTAACCAGAATTATTCCCTATCCCTCACTGAGTCTGGAAGTATGTATGTGAGAGTGAGGAAATAAAATAGTTTAAACCTACAGACAACGAGGTGTTTCTAATTCGAAGCCCCCGATATGACCTTAGATGTTAAAGGGGGCTATATAAATGGGGGGGGGGACCGGTATACATATTCTGACATCTAGATCCATAAAGATACTTGTGTCCAATTAATGGGGAATTATAATAATTTTTTTAATGTTTCATTTATATAGCCTCCTTTAACATCTAAGGTCATATCGGGGGCTTTGCATTTGAAACAACGCGTGTCTGTAGGTTCCTTTACGTTGGTTTAAATCAGTTTATTTTCCTCAAATACCACACATTCACTCTCACATATATACTTCCAGGCTCTGTAGGGGATAGGGAATAAATCTGGCTAAAGAAAAATTCCCCGCCCCAGCCGGGAATCAAACCCGGGAACTCCGGGTGAGAAGTCAGCTCGCTGACCACTCGACCACGGAGGCAGTCGAATTATAATAATGTATTTGCTTTGTAATACAACAAACTTTGAGTGAGATATAGAATATGCATTACTTAGTGAACGTCCCTCATAAATACTATCTCTTATGCTGAGAATTTAGATACGAGGGCCGTTTTTTTAACTTCCAATAGGCTATAAATAAAAGAAAAGTTCATAGAGAACAATTATTTTATTACTAAAAGCTTTGTACACTTATGGTTACTTTTGAACATAATCATCGAAAAGATTGAGACGTTTATCGTAGCTGTGAACAAGCTTTGCAATACCTGCTTCAAAAAATGTTGCCGCCAATGATTTCAAATGAGTATTGATATTGCTTTGAAGATCTTCGTACTTCACGAAGTTTGCGGAGAGCTATTCAAAACAAACGAAGAGGAATGCTGACTCCAAGAATTGTGTTGATCCATAACAACACTCGTCCACACACTGCTGGCACAACCTTCAACAATTTCAATGGGACATTTTCAATCATCCGCCGTACAGTCGTGACCTGGCATCCAGCGACTTTCACCTTTTCCCTGAACTGAAGACGTGGCTAGGAAGGCAGCACTTTCAAACCAACGAAGATCTTCAAAACAACGTAAATGTTCACTTGAAATCATTGGTAGCAACATTTTTTGAAGCGGGTATTGCAAAGCTTGTGCACAGGTTCGATAAGTGTCTCAATCTTTTCGGGGATTATGTTGAAAAGTAACCATAAGTGTACATAGCTTTTAGTAATAAAATAAATGTTTTCTATGAACCTATGTTTTACTTATAGCCTATTGGAGATTGAAAAATACAGCCCTCGTAATAAGGCAAGAAAGAAATTTTAAATTTAAGTATACAAAGGTACAGTAATCCCAACCTTTGTAAGACTTGGACTTTAAAAAAACAACAGAGCTTCAAATACAATCATCTAAAATAGTATTGCAAACGAAAGTTACCAGATATTATAATGGATGAAAATTATTTACTTTATATAGACGTATAATAAATCATGATAAAATATAGAAATGATTAAGAAGAAAGACTGTCTGACTAAAAAGATGACGGCATAGAGATCAAAGGGGGAAAGAAAAAGAGGTCACCCAAACGCCAGCAGGGAGAGTAAAAAATTTCTTGGAGTTGGAATGTGATAATACGTAAACCTTGGAATTCAATTACGATCGTAATGTTTAAAAAATTATAAGCAAAAACTGCGAGATTTTGAAAATGTGTGTGCATCATTTGGCGTACAAAGTAGTAACTATACAATTTCCACCCATTAGTATTAAATAATACACAAACTAAACAGTTCTAATAATCGTCAGTTCTTACTGATATATAGATTAAAAATCTGATGTGCTCCATTCACATGGCTTTCTCTTCATCTTTGCAACAATTATTGTTAAAAACCTATTGCTTCTATTTTCTTCATGCTAATCGAGAAAAAATTAGCAGAAACAATCTTATTACTTGCTTCCTTGCAAATAGAAGCACAATTATGTAGTACCATAGGTTAAAGTGATAACCAAAAGCTGGTTGCTATGTGATTGAAATTCCTTTGGCTGTATGGACACAGTTGACAAATTAATATATGAGAAAAGTGTAAGTTCTTTTTAAAGCTGAAACCAAAAACAAGGAATATGAACTCCGCAAGAGACACACACACATATATATATATATATATATATATATATATATATAAACTATAACAAAGTGTGTGTTTTAATGTGCTCTACATTTTTTGTGCGGTAAGTTTTGTGTATCTCATACGGTTTAGCAGCTATGCAAAATTAGGTAAAATTTATCCAGAACAAAATCTTCAGATGCTATTCCCAGAAAATTCAAGATATACACTTTATTCGTCAGGTAAATATCTTTTGATCACAATCGTTAGAGCCAGTTTTGAGAAAAGCAAAATTTTCGAAAAAAGTTCCATGTGAAGTGTAGTTGGGGGTGAAAATCTTCGTGTCGCATCCTTGGAAGAAACCAAACTTAAATACCACACACACACCCACACACACGCGCGCGCGCGGGCGGGCGTGAACCTTTTTGTAAAAATGGTTTTTTGCATTCAGGGGGACCCAAAACATGTATTTCCGGTGAAATATCGGTATCGAATTTTCGGGTGGAATGAAATACTTTCTCTATACACTATGTACTAAGAGTAGAGAAATTAAAAAAAAAGACAGGCTCCGATTTCTGAGGTGGCGGTTAAAACATACTAGATTATGCGATAGAATATAATATTATTTTAAACTGTTTTTAGGCGCTTAAAAATAGAGTTTTCGTTTGTTGTCTCTTTAGAAATTCAAAGTAGCAAGGATAGAGAACAAAACGATAAAGCTTCGAAATGATTTCATTGGAAGTTATGTTTTGTTGTATATCCTACTAACAACCTAAATTTTTATTTCGGCGACATTGTCGTAACAGATGGCATGAACTTTACGCCAAGATTCTGACAGATGCTTTCTTACACCCGCAGCGTTAGAACGTTGCCAATGACAAAACATAGGAGTGATGGAGAAAGCTGTGCAGAGATCCTCATTTGTCACCCAGGAACACGTCACGAGACTGCTTCCGCTAGAAATTAGGAGACGGGGGAGACGTTGACAACCCCAGTGACAGCCCCGGGTAATTAAACTAGGGTTTGAGTTATGAAACGACTGGAGCAATTAGCCTATATGCTAACAGTTTTCCTCTACTTGTTAACAATATTACTTGTCTGTTAACTAGCCAAGGGGAAACGAGCGTTTAACAAGAACAAGCAATGAACCCTCCTTTGAGACAATGGACCTACAAGAGTTTACGTAACTTTTACCGGAGATTTCTCGCCCTTCAACAGCTGTGTAAAGTAAACATTTCAATATCCCAATACATTTTCTTACTTTTTTTTTTAAAGGGTTTTACTTGTTTTTTCTCTTCTCCATTTCAACAGTGCATGTTTGGGGTTTGGAAACAAAATCTTCGTGTCGCATCCCTGGAAGATACTAAAGCTAAATACCAAGTTTGGTATTTATCAGACTTCTCTTTTTGACTTATCGTGTACACAGACACACAGACACACACACTTGCACCTTTTCTTACTTTCTCTACTATGTATATAGTGCACAGAGAAGGTGAGGTATTGCACCCAAAAATTCGATACCAGGATTTCACCAGAAATATATGTTTTGACACCCCCGGATCCAAAAAAAAGTTTTTAGAAAAATATCCATGTATGTGTGTGTGCGTGACTGTGGGTAGCTTAGCTCAAAAACGAATAGACTGTTAAAAACCAAACTTTGTTATTTAAGACTGGTATCTTCCAAAGATGTGACAAGAAGATTTTCAAGAAAATGTTCCCACCCTAAACTACCCTTTACAAGGAAATAGTTTCGAAAAATTTGATTTTCTTAAAAATGGTTGTAACGATTTTGATTAAAATATCGTAGATTAAAGATATTTTCCTGACAAATAAAATTTAAACCTTGAATTTTCTGGGAATAGCCTCTGAAGACTGCTTTACTCTGGATGAATTTTACGGAATTTTGCACAACTGCTAAATCGTAAGAGATGGACAGAAACTTACCACACAAACATTGTAGAGCACGTTAAAACACACAATTTATGTTATACACATTTTTTCGTGGAATTTATCGTCTTTCGATACTCATTTTTTTTTTGGTTTCACTTTGAAAAACATTATTTTCTCATACTGGAATTTGTCAACACCTGTCCATACAAACAAAGGAACTTCAGTCACAAAGCAACCAGCTTTTGACTATTACTTTAACCCATGGTACTCCCTTATTTCATTTCTACTTACAAGGAAGCAATTAATAATACTCTTTCTGCTTATATTTTTATCAATTAGCATGAAGTAAATAGAATCATAAGCTTTTTAACAATAATTTCTTGTAAAGATGTAGAGAAAGTCACGGGAATGGAAAAAATCAGATTTTTTTTTTAATACAAGAGACCCTAAAACGTATATTTCCGGTGAAACCTCGGTATTTAATTTTTGCGTGGAATGCAATACCTCCTTTATAGGCTATGTACGTAGTACGTGTAGAGAAAGTAAAAATATATGACTCTCAATGTATCTAAGTAGCTTTAGTATGTTGTTATGGTGCGTTACGTAAGGTCTTGCAGTTTCCGAGAAACTGCTTCATAACAGGCGTATTGTTTACTCATTATCGGTTTATGAGTGTTTTAGCACACATGCCAAAGAAACCGGATGCGTTTTTCTTCAAGACCTGCCGATTACAAACAAGAGCTTATCTAAATGTTTCTGGACGCCGCTTATCGAGGAAGCGAGGATGACAGCTGTTTGACACAGAGCAGATGTCGAACCGTGGCACTTTCCGTCCTGCCTTAGGTGAAGCTATTTTCAGCAACCTTCCTGCCCGTCACAAATAGCGATCTCACATCATACCCCGCGTGGTTTACTTTCAGTAAAACGCTGTTCTGTCCTGCCGTTAAAAGGTTTAACACTTGAAGAGAGAGATGCACATAGTGCTGGATACAGGTCGACCAGAAGCTCCTGTCCCTCATCTCAACTTATTGCAAGACCTGGAACTTTATGAAATATATTACTTTCTCTACACGTACTATTACATAGTGTATAGAGAATGTATTTTAATGTACCCAAAAATTCGGTTCCGAGATTTCACCGGAAATACATGTTTTGGGTCCTCCTGAATCCAAAAAAAAAAAAAAAAAAAAAAAAAAAAATTGGAAAAAGGTCCGAGTGTGTGTGTGGACAGCATAGCTCAAAAACGAAAAGACCGTTAAATAGCAAACTTGGTACTTAAGTTTCGTATCCTTCAAGGATGCGACTCAAAGATTTTCAAGAAAATCCCCTCACCCCCAACTACCCTTTACATGGAACTTTTTTCGAAAATTTTGATTTTCTCAAAAATGGCTGTAACGATTTTGATTAAAGTATCGTATATTAAAGATATTTACTTGACAAATAATATGTATATCTTGAATTTTCTGGGAATAGCCTCTGGAGACTACTTTATTCTGCATGAATTTTACGAAATTTTGCATAGCTACGAAACCGTAAGGAATAGACAAAAACCCATACCAAAAATGTAGAGCACATTAAAACACACAATTTATGTTATATACATTTTTTTCGAGGAGTTGATCGTTTACCAGGAAGTAAATATAAACAAGCTTTTTAATAATAATTTTTTGCAGAGATGTAGAGAAAGCCATATGAATGGAACATCAGATTTTTTCTCTGGCACGTATGCACGTAGATAGAGAAAATACTAGGGCCTTCAATAACTCCTTACATTCGTAGCATCTAAAAAGTTATAACCATCGTCTCTTACTGGATGGTATTTAAATTTCAGCTATATCCATCATATGGTGTCGTTGTCATTGGCGATTGAATCAACAATATTGTGCTTATTTAGAAAGGCGGGAAAAAAACGAGTTTTGTGCGGTGATTAAACACTTCTATTAAGAAGGCTTAACACCGAATGAGATAAAATCCGAGTTGAAAGAAGTTCATGGTACATCTGCTCCTTTGTTCGCAACAATTCACAATTCGATAAATGAATTTAAACGTGATTATATAGCCATAAATGATAAACATTATTCCGGACGTCCAGTAGAAATGACATCTTCCAAAATCCTGGATATGTTTTGTGCTATCGATGAATCAAAGTTCGCGACACAGTAGGGGCGATAGGCATATCACAAGGTACAGTGTTCTCAATTTTTCACAAAAAATTAAATCTGGCAAAAGTCTTGGCAAGATGGGTGCCGCTTTTGTTCTCAATGGAAAATAAACGCAATCGTCTGATCGATCCGAAAGCTAGTTTGGCACTTTTCCGTAGTAATTCTGACGAGTTTCTACGCCGATACATAACTGTGATTGTGTTATTGATACACTAATACACTCCAGAGACAAAACTACAGTCAAAAGTGTGGGTTTGGGGTTTTAAAGGCTCCGGCTCCGAAGAAGGCAAAGGTTATGACATCTGCAGACAAGGTGATGACCTCTGTTTTTTTGGCATGCATGTGGAATTATAGGTCGCCTCCTTAGCGCGGTGGTACCAAGCGGGAGACCTGGGTGCGATCCCCAGTACCTGGCCCGGGGTGCACTCAGCCTCGTAAGGTCCCTGGGTGGCCAATTGAGGAGCTACTTGATCGAGAAGTAGCGGCTCCATGTCATGAGGACCGCATTAACCAGCCGGGGGAACTCGAGGCGCTGACCACGTCTCACCCTCCAATACTGCACCCCATCCATGACGTCTGTAGTGAACCGAGATGGGGGACGCAGCGGCTGGGCGGTAGGCCAAGGTTCCCCGTGAACTGTGGTGCCATGGAGTTATGTGGAATATATACATTGCTTATTTGCAGAAAAGAAGAACGATGCATGGAAAGTATTATGTATCGTTATTGCACCGGTTGAACGGAGAAGTCAAGAAAAAATACCCTCATCTGCAAAGAAAAAGATTCTCTTCCATTAAGACAACGCAAGGTTGCACATCTGCGCAATTTCAATTTCGAAAATTGTAGAAGTAAGGTTTTAATTACTACAACATCCACCGTATTCACCAAGTTTGGCTACTTGGAAAAGCGGCTCAGCGGAAAGCGATTCATCCACATCTAACAAAGAGTTTATCTCCCAAATGTCTCTTTTGAGGACATTCAGAAATCCTACTTTTTGGAAGGCTTAAAACAGTTGGAGAAACGATGGGAAAAGTGTATCAAGGATATGTTGAAAAATAACAAAAATTGCTAAAAATAATTGGTTTTACTATCTTTTTCTCAGGAGTTGTTGAACTTCCCCCGTTTTGTATTCTACTCAAAAATTCGATACAGATTTCCCCGGAAATACATGTTTTAGATCTTCTAGAGGATGTGTATGCTGAATGTTTTGGGTATAGGCTCTGAAGACCTTTTCATTGTGGATGACGAAACATATTTGTATGCGGACGATTTTGCAGTAAGTATCTCTGTCAATTCTGATGCCTGTCTGCACGATAAACTTTATGCACTTGCTGAAAAAAATGATAAATGTTGCAAATACAACAGTCTTGTTCTCAATGAGAATAAAACAATTGACCTTACTTTAATATTAGTTGTCCTGCTTTTTTAACAAACTAGTACTAAATTTCTGGGCATTCATTTCGAACCTGGTCTAGGTTGGCGTTCACATATTAATTGATGTTACGTGTTTTAAAAGAATCATGTGTACCAATGTTTTATTATCAGTTTATTATGGAGAAATCCATAGCCATTTGAGTTCTGGGGAACCATGCTTTAGCTAAAAGATACTTTTATTACAGGTGGTGTAGCCCGCAGAACTCATTGTAGACCTTTATTTGTTAAGTTGGGTGTTTTAACTATGACTTCATTGTTTGTGTTCCACTGCCTCTTATTTGCTAAGAAAAATAGCCATAAATAAAATCTATGTTCCGAAATCCATCTTCATTTCACCAGAACTAGTTCCAATATTTACATAAATAGATGCAAATATAGTACGATACAAAATTCCTTTGAGACAATAGCATTAAATCTATTTAACAAACTTAGTACCAGTACTAAAACTCTCTCCATTGTATCTTTTAAGAGGTCAGTGAAGCGCACTTTGATTTTAAATCCATTTTATTGTCTGGATGAATTTTATAATACTGCCAATTGTTTTTTATATTATTTGTAATTGACGTTGCTACACAATGTACTTTGTTCTGGCAAATAAACTTATCCATCCATCCATCCATCCATCCATCCAACCATTCATCCATCCAACCATTCATCCATCCATAACTCCATGAATATCTGGTAAACCGCAAGAGATAGGCAAAAAAACTTAAGATACGCAAATATGTATATCTCGTTAAAACACACAATTTATCTCGAAATGTTTGTAAAGTTAACCATTTCGCAGATATTCCGTATTATTGGTTTCAATTTTAAGCTCCTTAAAATGCTCTCACCGCGAGAGCATCTTTCTTTTCATCTCTCTTGTTTACTCATAGTAAGCAAAGAACGGAATTTCAGTTGTTACATAGCGATTGGCTTTCAAAGGATTTGACTATCGCTTTAGCCCAGTGTATTCCTTTATTTCTCTTCTATTTACAATAAAACAAGTAATAAAGCATGATGTAGATAAAAGAATCCTTTGCAAGAAAATTTGTTTGAGGAACAATAGAGAAATTCCTGTGAATGGAACACATCAATTTTTTTTATGAGAAATTGCACAAAATTCCGAATGGGATATAAATTCGTTTCGCCTCAAGATTGATGAGAATGGTGTAATTTTATTTTGAATTTTTTTTTGTACTTTCAGCATTTTATTATATACTGGTTATTTGTTAGGAAATTTTCATTACTTATTCCAATTCCAATATTGCAATTCCTTTATTAGAGATGATAAGTATAGCTCATGTTATGTTACCTCTAACTACATCATTCCAAATGACAATTAGTGATTGACATTTGACAAAAATGTGCTGCAGAAATAGGAATTTGTCAGGACTTACTGGATAATGGGTACTTGAAAATTTTGGCATTAATTACTAGTAATTTTTCTTTTCTTACAGCATCGCTAGATGATAGAATAGAAAAATATGAGACACTCTACAAGTAATATTGGTAAAGATGCACCAATAAAAAATTAAAAGCATGCTGTAAAAGAAGTTGATTACCAGACAAAGTGTAAAATAATGTGAAAATGTGGATTTAATCCACTTCTGGAATACTTTTGATAGACGACATTGTCTATTTCAGCTATGCATGCAGAACATCAGATGAAGTGAAATGAAGTTTTTAAATCTACTGAAATATTCTTCAGAAAAAGGGGTGATTCTTCAGGTTCGAGACATTGCCAATATCCGTGTTTTTTACTGCAATGCTGAGTAAACTATTTCTGCAGTTTTAAGTATATAACAGGGTTCACATTTGTCATATTTTCAAAAATTAAAGTCATTATATATGTATATGTATTCACATTTTCGATATCTTTTAGGCCAATATCTATGCTCTACTTACTGCATTTTCTGCATCTTATTAGAAGTAACAGGAGGCATCTAATTATTCTACTCCATCCAAAATTTGATACCAATATTTTACTAAAAATCACTTTTTGGAATACTGTAAAAATTTCTAATGTCATCCTTCACTTGAATTTCTCCACCTGCGCCACAAATAGTTGTTAAAAATTATCATTATGTAGATAAAAGAATAATCAAAATAAGCAATAGCTGATATGGTTTTATTACTTCCTTACTTACAAATAGAGAGAAAATAAGGGAATACATAGGATAAAGCAATAGTCACATCTTTTAAAAGCTAGTGGCTATGTAAAACTATTCTCTTTGCTTAACAGGATTAAACCAGAGAGATATAAAACGAAAGAGCATTTCCCGTTTGAAAAAAAATCAAGTAGTTTAAAACAGAAACCAATAACCAGAAGTATTTCTGAAATTGTTCACTCTACACAAAAGTGTGTGTGTTTGTGTGTTTTAACGAGATCTATATTTTTTGTGGATAAATATTTTCTATACTTTTTCTTCCTACTATGTATACTGCATATATGTCTTAGAGAAAGCAAAAATGTTTTGTAGTAATAGAAATTTACTGGATCAGATTATACTGGATGATACTTGAAACGCTTGGAATTATTTACTAGTACCTTTTGTATTCTGACAACTGGTCAGCTAGATTAGAAAAAAAAATCAGACGGGAGATGTATTCTTGATATTATTGAGTTCTGATAAGATACAATGATTCGAAGATTTTATGCGACATACGAGAAAAATTGGAAAAGATAGATCAATGAAAACAACTAAAAGTATACTGCAAAAGAAGTTGATTTCTAAAAAAGGTATACAATACATAATGTGAAAATATGGACTTGTTCCAAATGTAGAAGACTTTTGCTTGGCGACATTGCCCATTTCTGCTATGCACCCATGACGTCAGTTGAAGTGGAATGAATTTTTTAAATATATCTACAGAAATATTTTTTAGGAGAAGGGATGATTCTTCAAATTCGAGACATTAAAAATGTCTATGGTTCTGTACCGCAATGTTAAGTGGGTATATAACTTTCAACATTTAGCCTTCTTCATGTGCCATATTTTCATCAATTTAACGTCGTTTTTTAAAATCTTTTCCAGAAATATTAGATCACATTTTCATAGATTTAAATTTTCAGTATTGTTGGGTCAACTTTCCACCTCCATTTATTATATTTATAACTACTGTAGTAATACCCAAACGTTTGATTCAGAAATTTTACCGAAAATATGCTTTCACTTCTTGAATAAAAATAAAATAAAGGTTCCTGTGTATGTTTGTGTGTTGGTGAATAGCATAACTAAAAATCGCAAAAATTGGTTAACTAACAAACTTGGTATTTAAGTTCAATATCTTCCAAAAATGCGATTTGAAGATTTTCAACAACAAACTACCCTTTATATGAAAAAAGTTTCGTTAGTTTGGATTTTCTCAAAAATTACTCTAAAGATTTTGTTTAAAATACTATGTATAAGATTTTTAAGAAAAACTAAATGTATATCTTAGATTTTCTTCGAAGATCCCCTGAAGTTCTCTTTATTCTAAATGACTTTCGTGTAATTGGTAAACCGATAGAAAGAGAAAAATATTATTACGCAAGAAACATTTTGGTAAAGTACATACTTTATATTCAATATTTTTTGTGGAGAAGCAATGCAGATCTCATTAAAATACAATTTGCGTTAAATATTTTGGTTGCATTAGCTGTTTTCCAAAACTCCAAGTTACCGTTTCTACTTTACAAACACGACATCTGTCGGATATATCGGAAACTATGAGATACTTCCTTTTCATTTACATTGTCAAAGCTTATTGTTACTGTACCCAAATATTTGAAAACTGTTTTTGTGTGTTCACGAATACCTCCAGACCAGATGACTAATCACATCGGCTTTTAGGACATCGCGTACCCTTAATAAAATGCAGTTAACTTTTTCTAATCGTTTGTGAGCGAATTGGGATTTTGATTACGGTTCCTTTTAACTAAGAGGTTCGACGAGGTGAGGGAATTTGAAAACGTGAACCAGCGTCCTGCAGCATCCGCTTATTAAATCGTGCATTCCTCCAACTAAACCGAACATTTTTGGAAGCAAATTCCTGAATTTGCCATTTAGATTTTATTTCTACATGTGTTTTAGGTAGTCAATAATGAAACAATATGTTGGTATTTCAATTAAAAAAGCTAGATAGTAAATCACTAAGTGTATATAGAGAATCTCCAGGTAAAATAAATTTGTAGAAGTACACAATTGACGTACAATAATCTCTTGTAGCTTTAACCGTTTACCAAGCATTAGTTGCTGCAGATTTAGCTCAATCAAGTTGAGAATTTGCTTTGAAAATTTAATAAATGTTTCTCATGACCTGTTTCTCTTGATCTTATTTCCAATACTTCCAGTTTATAAATATTATTGTTTATAAAATTTATGTTTCTGTGCAAATACCTACTGTAATTATTTGGATAAATGTGTAGTAATTAGAAGTCCACCTGAAGTGATAACTACAGAAAGCATTGCAAATATATTAGATGTTAAAATTTTAAACATTAAATTTAAGAAATATGTATATATTTCTGAACAATCAAGGACTAAAGGCTGGTTGAGAATAACCGGGAACGGAAATCAGAAAGAAAGTTAAAATACAACAGGAGCGAGCTGGAGACGATTTTTTCTAATGTTAATCCTCATTATTGCCGTTATAGTCTCTCTTCATTGTTGAAACCAAGACGCGAAAAATGAAACAGCCTAGGTACTCTCTTCAGTCGCAAGCTGGGGAAAAAGAAACCAGAAGAAAATGTAGCAAATAAACGTCCTGACTCCTTCAGAACAAATTTATAAGACTGCATAAAATGCATTTTTATCCTTAAACTAATCATTACAGACAGTTTGCACGTATGCTCCATGGGGATGTTTGGCTGGCTGGAAAGACATCTGCAAACCAAGGAGCGGTGATGCGTCCTTTATTTATAGTGCATATCGAGACCTTATCCTCTTCACTGTCAATTCCGTTTTAGCTCAAATTATCAGCCGAATGTCAACTTGACTCGAGTGCCACGCCACTCGTGTCTATCATTCTTGGCACAGAATTTGTGTAATGTGCTTTATCACCATGTACATAAAACAGGCGGACTCGGGTCTGAAAATAGTTCCGTACTTCTGTTTCTCTCTGAAGCTCAGAGAGAGCAGCTTTATTGTCAGGGCCTCACATGTTGTTGTAGCATCATTGAGGTCATTTCCAGCTGAGTGGTCTACAGTGCTTCAGACCTTTCTTCGGGTAATGTTTTAAATTAACTACATTGTTGTCTAGAGCAGTTCAAGTGTGAGGGTAGGATGTCTGCCTCAAATCCGAGGGATCGCGAGTTCGAATCTCGCTAAGAGCGAGTTGCCCGGATAAGGTTCTTTCCATGGTTTTTTCCCTATGGTCCCCTCCAACATCATTTGAGCATCGTTTCACCGAATTTATTCACTCATCGTCCGACATGGTTAAAGGACGTTAGGCTACAAAAAAAAAAAAAAAAAAAAAAAAAAAAAAACTAAAATAAAAGAATAACTGGCTGTCCGACGTTACACGCAGTAGATTTAACTAAGAGCGACTTTTTTTTACTTTCTCTACACGTACTATGTACATAGTGTATAGAGAAGGTATTGTATTGTATCCAAAAATTCGATACCGAGATTTCACCGGAAATACATGTTTTGGGTCCCCTGAATCCAAAAGAAAAGCATTTTTGGAAAAAGGTCTGTGTGTGTGCGTATGCGTGTGATATGTGGACAGCATAGCTCTAAAACGAAAAATCCTATAAATACAAAACTTGGTATTTAAGTTCAGTATCATCCAAGGATGTGACACAAACATTTTCAAGAAAATCCCTCCACCCCAACTACCCTTTAAATGGAAAAATTATCGAAAATTTGAATTTTTTAAAAAATGGCTCCGATATTTACCGGACAAATAAAATGCATATTTTTGATTTTCTGGGAATCGCCTCTGAAGACTGCTTTATTATGGATCAATTTTATACAATTTTGTATAACTGGCAAACCGCAAGAGACAGAGAAAGACTTAACAGAAAATTAGAGCTGGTTAAAACACACAATTAATGTTATACATATATAACATGGAGTGGATCTTTTTAGAGATAATCCTTGTTATGGGTTTCAGCTTTAAAAAAAACATATTTTTCTCAAACTAGAATTTGTCAACTCCTGTCCATAGAAACAAAGGAACTTCAGTCACAAAACAACCAGCTTTTGATTATCACTTTAACCTATGCTACTCCTTTATTTCCCTTCTGCTTTCATGGAAGCAAGTAGTAATACTGTTTCTGATAATTTTTTCTCGATTAGCATGAAGTAAAAAGAAGTATAAGCTTTTTAATAATAATTTGTTGCAGAGATGTAGAGAAAGTCATGTGAATTGAACACATCAAGTTTTTTTAGCTCAACGTCCTTCAACCTTTTTGGTGATGCTCATGAGGCTCAAATAATCTCGGGGTTCATGGAGCGTAAGGTTACTCGACGTTTGGCTTCTTAGGATAAGGGGCACTCCACCCAAAAATTCGAAACCGAGATTTCAGCGGAAATATATGGCTAAGGGTCCCCTGTATCCAAAAAAAGCATTTTCACATAAAGGTCCGTGTGTGTCCGTGAACACGATAACTCAAAAACGAAAAGTCGGTAAAATACCAAACTTGGTATTTAAGTTTAGTATGTTATAGGGATGCGACACGAAGATTTTGAGAAAAATCCTTGCATCCCAAACTACCCTTTAAATATAACTTTTTTCGAAAATTTTGATTTTCTTAAAAATAGCTCTAACAATTTCGAATAAAATATCGTACATTAAAGAAATTTACCTGACAAATAATATGTATATCTTGAACTTTCTGGGAATAGCATTTGAAGACTACTTTATTGTGGATGAATTTTACGAAACTTTACATAACTGCTAAACTGTAAGAGAGGGACTAAAACCTACCACACAAAAAAATGTAGAGAACATTAAAACACACAATTTATATGTTATACAAATTGTTTTCGTGGAGTTGATCGTTTTTCAGATATTCCTTGCTTTTGGTTTTAGCTTTGAAAAACTTGTATTTTTCTCATCCAGGAATTTGTCAACTCGTGTCCATACAAACAAAGGAACCTCAGTCACCTAGCAACCAGCTTTTGAGTATCACCTTAACCTATGGAACTCCCTTATTTCGGTTCTACTTACAAGGAAGCAAATAATAAGACTATTTCTGCTAATTTTTTCTCGATTAGTATGACAATAATTTATTGACTGCCTCCGTGGTCGAGTGGTCAGCGAGCTAACTTCTCACCCGAGGGTCTCGGGTTCGATTCCCCATCTGGGGTGGGGAATTTTTCTTTAGCCAGAATTATTCCCTATCCCCCCACAGAGTCTGGAAATTTGTATGTGAGTGTGAATGTGTGCGTGTTTGAGTAAAACTAAATGATTTATACTAAGGTAAAAGTACCTACAAACAACGAGTTGTTACAAGTGAAAAGCCCCCGATATGACCTTAGACGTTAAAGGTGGCTATATAAATGAAACAATAGAAAGAAAAATAATAATTTGTTGTAGAGAAAGTCATCAAGATGGAACACTTCAGATGTTTTACCAAATAATGGAAATGATATTTATGTTTATTTATAATGTATGATGTTACAACAGTACTATGTAACTTAAATATGCATGTTTATAATATGGGTGAGCAAACTACTCATGGATTTTAGATATAGAAGTTAATCTTTAGTCTCTTCCATCATGGTCACACATAAAACCAATATACATATAAGAGGTTTTAGGTGAAGTTTCCATGATATTTTAATAACAGCGAAAATACTGAAAAAATTTTTCTCTACATCATCAGTAGACAAAAAGCTCCAATCAAAACTAGTCTATAACTGATTGTAGTTATAAATGCCGGACTTTTGTTACAGTCGGCATATTTCTAGTAGTTTGAAGAAACAGCAAAATCAGGAGGACCTGCAAGCGGATAGTGAGTGTACCGACTCGCCATAAACTTATGTCATTAATCCCCGAAGCACTATTAACTATCAATCCCTCAAACGATACCTCTCTTCTTTCTAGATATAACTGTAATAATGCGTTAAACATCAAAGCACGTGAAACCATTTGCAGATTGTTCGATGTGGCCGCGCCGAGGCCGAGTGATTAGACCACTCGCCTTTCACCCAGGAGACCTGGGTTGGATCCCAAGCTACCACATGTGAGATTTGCGGTGGACAAAACGGCGCAGAGGCGGGTTTTATCCGGGTTCTACGGTTTCCCCCGCCATCGCATTCCGTGTATAACCAGTGTCATCGCCTACGGTGACATTTGTAGTAAAAGCATAGGGGCTAAACATAATATAAAAAAAAAAAAGACTGTCGATGTTCTGCAGTACCCCTTGCCGGTGGAACAATCATCGGTTGGAATGTTCACAGAATAGGTTACTTCTGATTGATTTGACCTCTTACTTTCTCTAGTACATAGAAGTCAGAGGAGCTATTTCGTTCCACAAAAAAATTCCATATAGAGATTTTACCGAAAATACAGGTTTTGAATACAGGCTGAATAAAACATTCATGTTTCTATCATGTAAGCATACTGTACATTGTAGAAACATATGATATATTAATCAATATCATTAGAGCCAGTTTTGAGAAAATCAATATTTTGAAAAAATGTTCTATGTAAAGCTTAGTTGGGGGTGGGGAGATTTACCTGAAAATCTTCGAGTTGCATTCTCGAGAGATATTACTGAGATTAATTACCAAGTTTGGTATTTAACGTTTTTGGTTATACTGCACACACACATTTTCGGTTGGATTAAACCGAAAATGTGGGACCCTAAACCTGTATTTCCGGTGAAATCTCAGTATCGAATTTTTGGCTGGAATACAACACCTTCTCCACCTACATACAGTAGAGAAAATAAAACTACAGTTTAAATTCCAATGAATTAAAATAAGAACTGAAGCTTTCCTGGCGACGTGTTAATTCCAAATCTTCTCGGGCTTCTAGCCAGGTAAAAACTTGGCTTGACACCAACGTTTCGAAGAAGTGCATCTTCCTCGTCTTCAGGGTGAACTGATGGTTTGAGCTTGCGGAGACTGGTATTTATAAGAGCTGGGATGAAGCTAACATCTGATTGGTTCGCAAGATATTATGGCCTGGTATTTAAGATGACTGATGACCGTGCCCATGTCTCAGTCATCTTAAATACCAGGCCATAATATCTTGCGAACCAATCAGATGTTAGCTTCATCCCAGCTCTTATAAATACCAGTCTCCGCAAGCTCAAACCATCAGTTCACCCTGAAGACGAGGAAGATGCACTTCTTCGAAACGTTGGTGTCAAGCCAAGTTTTTACCTGGCTAGAAGCCCGAGAAGATTTGGAATCCAATGAATTACTTTATTTCAATAAGCACCCGAGATAGGAATGAAGACATTTTTTTAAAACCCATTTATTTATTTCTCATCATAGTCCTCGTTTAGGAATATGCATCTCTTCTCTTAATATTCCTGGAAACAATTTTCAAGCACTGCCAATACGCCCCTGTCCCCGAAAATAACCTTATCCGATATTTGCCATTTCTTCGTGCTGGGATAAATAAGAAATTAGGGAAGCCAGATCTGCCAAATTTATACCAGATTTCATGCAGTTTGGAGACGATGGCACATCCGGATAAATGTGCTGATGCGTTTTCGTGGAGAATCAGCACTTTCTTCATGAAATGAGAGTTACCAATTTATGGAATCAGGCAACAACTCAGTGTAATATTGTCCAGCAACCGTATTCCTACACCACCATTCAGAACCCAAAAACTCGTCACTTTTTTCCGCCTGATAGGGCTGTCGTTTCCTTCTTTGGAATAGCATCACCAAAACAACCCATTGTTTTGATTGTTGCTTGGTTTTCGCAGTACAATGATGGATCCAAGTTTCGGATAGCTCGGGGAAAAAAAAAAGAATTTTGGATTTTGCTTAAATAACTCCAAACACACCTTCGAAATTGAAAGCCCCAATCGCTATCAACTGTTGACAATCGCGGCACCCATTAGGACAACTTTTTCATCTCCAACTTTTCATGTAAAACATAAATTGCTATTCTCTCACCTATGGCCTCTGGCCCTTTGAGAACTTTTTTTCGATGATCAGCGGGAATCATGTCGTGATTAACTGGGCAACTACATCTTCAGGGCGTTCTGGGCGTTCATAAAATCGGATGTTCGACCACGTTTAAGGTGGTTAGACATAATAGCTGTTGTCACAATGGCAAAAGATCTCCCAAGAATATTTAATGTCTCTTATCTCCTCGCAAGTTTACCCAAAATTAAAAAGCGAATCGCTGAATAATACCTCAGTTTTTCCATTTCAACGAAAACTCATTGAACGACTTATTGAAAGGCTTGCTAAAACCAAACTAACCTACGAATGAGTACCAAGTTTGTTTTGCGACAAATTGCAGTTCACGATGCCAACAGTACACAGAACAATTTATTTTGTAACAAATATTTGTGTATCTTAACCCTTAATTGCATGGTGTTGCATAATGCAATAAAGATGTATAATCAAAGTTTTTAGTATTTACAAAGGACTTTCTTTCTAATTCCGTATTACACTAACCTTCAAGAATAAAATGAGGCTAGTTATAGCAGTGTTACACTTAAAAAAAATCTGATGTGTACCATTCACATGACTTTCTCTATATCCCTGCTACAAATTATTCTTGAAAAGCTTATAATTCTATTTACTTTACGCTAATCAGTAAAACATTAGCAGAAATAGCCATATTACTTGCTTCCTTGTAAGTAGAGGTGAAATAAGGGAGTACCATAGGTTAAAGTGATAATCAAAAGTTGGTTGCTATGTCACTGAAGTTTCTTTGTTTGTATGGACAGCAGTTGACAAATTCCTGTATGAGAAATTTGTTTTTCATAGCAGAAACCAAAAATAAGGAATGTCACAAAAACTGCGAACTCCACGAAAACAATGTATATAACATAACTTGTGTGTTTTAACGTGCTCTACATTTTTTGTGTAGTAAGTTTTTGTCCATCTCTTAGCAGTTTAGCAGTTATTCAAAATTTAGTCAAATTCATCCAGAATAAACTACTCTTCAGAGGCTATTCCCAGAAAATTCAAAATATACATTTTATTTGTCACGTAAATATCTTTCATATACGAAATTTTAATCAAAATCGTTAGAGCCATTTTTGAGAAAATCAAAATTTTCGAAATAAGTTCCATGTAAAGGGTAGTTGGGGGTGGGGGAATTTTTCTCAAAATCTTCGTGTCGCATTCCTGGAAGATACTAAACTTAAATACCAAGTTTGGTATTTTACCTACTTTTCGTTTTTGAGTTATCGTGTTCACAGACACACGGACTCACACACACGGACCTTTTTCCAAAAATGCCTTCTTCTTTTTTAGATAAAGGGGACCCTAAAACATATATTTCATGTGAAATCTCGGTATCAAATTTTTGAGTGGAGTGCAATACCTTCTCTATACATTATGTACATAGTGCGTATAGAGAAAGCAAAAATATGTTTTTATAAAAAAGGAGCAAAATCCATGCAAGAAATCAAATATAACCGGGCCATCATCTAATCGTACCAGCACGCCGTTTATTTTACTTGGGCCCTCCCCGTCCTTAACCGCAGTCACGTTTGGCTGCAGTCGGGACGTTCAGCTTTGAATGGATGACCATTTCACTTCGTATCGCATTAACAATCCGGCTATTCAGTGGATTCAGTTGTGATGCCGGTGAAAGAGAGATAAATATGGGATCGCAATTAGAGTTAAAAAGGTATATGTAGCAAAATAAGTCAAGCAATTACGCCTTAAGGGACTATAAGAGTTTTTCAATAACGAAACACAGGTCAAGTTTCACCATTCTTAGGCTACCAAATTAACAGCTTTAGAAAATTCCGCTAGTCTGCGATTATGGAGAAACATATTTTGGATTAGTATAAAAATTGGTTTACAAATGGTGTTGCTTGGAAAACAATTCTCTCTCTTTAAGCAATTGTTTAACAGAATCTTTTGCCATCTGTATTTTAAAGTAAATATTTTATTTTCCTTTTTGGCTGGTGTTTTGCTAAATCTACAAAATATGTTACTTGTTTAGAAATTTTCGTGGCCTTTGTTTTACAATCATTTATTCTACGCTATAGCTACTACATTTTCTATTCTGCCGTTCAATGCCATGTCTTCTTCTCAATAATTACCTTTATGACCGCAACATTTCCTTATAAATTAAAAAATATGGTGTATTCCATTCGCATGTCTTTCTCCAGCTGCGCTTTTAACAGACGTTTCTTACAAAAGATTATTCTCTTACCTAAATCACGTAAATCAAGATAAACGTTACCAGAATTGGTATCAATACTCGCTTATTTGTAAACAGAAATGAAATAAGGGAATTTGTAAGTCAAAGCAATAGTAAAATATTTTAAAAGCCGGTCGCTATATTAAATAACTGGAATTCGGTTCGCTTTGCTAGTTAGAAGTCAACAAAAGAGACCTAAAAGGAACATGGCTTGTGTTTGACAAAAGTTAAAGTAACTTAAAACTGAAACCAATAATTGGGAATATCTCGAAAATGGCTAACTCAACAAAAAAAAAAAGTGTATGGCATAAATGGAGTGTTTTAAGAGAATGTACAGTTTTTATGGTAGGTACATGGAGAAACCTACCCCTTGAAGCTACCAGTTATACAAAATTAATTCAGAAGTCCTCCAGAATGCAGAGGTCTTTAGAGCATATTCCCAGACAATTTCAATATAAATTTCATTTATCATGAAAGTATCTCAAACATATTGCATTTTAATAGAGCCATTTTTGTGAAAATCAAAAATTTCGAAAAGTGTTCCATGTAAAGGACAGTTGGGAGTTTTCTTGAAAATGTTCGTGTCGGATGCTTCAAATACCAGGTTTGGTATTTAATCGATTTTTCTTTTTTTAGCTATGACACACACATACT
Source organism: Hymenopus coronatus (assembly GCA_030762935.1). Lineage (NCBI taxonomy): Eukaryota > Metazoa > Arthropoda > Insecta > Mantodea > Hymenopodidae > Hymenopus > Hymenopus coronatus. The sequence goes on from CM060882.1 coordinate 136,656,659, forward strand.
GACGTTCTTTTTCAAGTGGGTTTTTTTTTGTATTCAGGGTGTCTCAAAGCATGTATTTTTGGTGAAATCTCGGTATCGAATTTTTGGATGAAATACAATACCTACTTTCTCTATTCACTTAGTATAGTGTATATATGTGCTAGAGAAAGTAAAGAGAGAAAAGTGCGTGCGAGTGTGTATGTTGTGTGTATGTCACGCTTAAAGAACACCAACCTACTTGATAATTCCTTCATCAATGAAAATCCCTATTTTTTCCGATGTCGTAGACTACAATATAATACTTACAACAATTTGAAAACTGAAGATTGAGGATCTCCCGTTCTTACTCATGTCATGAAATTCCAATTTTGTCTGAGGATATCTGAAGCTACCTTTAGCACTTATGAAAAAACAAACAAATATCGGGCATAACATTTTTTAAAATTGGTTTATTTTAGAGGGGTTTGTATGTGAACATTTGGCTATTTGACCATTATCAGCTTTTGACACGATTTTGATAGCCACCTCATTTGAATTCTATAAAATACACAAATACTAGATTACCCTTACAATTTACTCCATATTTTCAACCCCTTATATACAAATCAATATTCTCTGTCCTATCATAAATCCTATCAGTTTATAAATTATAAAACTACAACAACCCAACAGACTATCCTTAACAAACTGTCAACTCCTTATGCAAAAAGCAGCACTTTTTAAATCATAGGTAAAAATATCTCACAATTCAAGTGGGAGTCAAAATCATAGGTTGCAGCTTTCAAAACCCACCTAACCATTTTGAATTCGAAGTGGTTATAGAACTATTGTTACCTCATTTTCAACGCTTCTGTAAATGAACCTATACTGCTTGATCAACATGGAATAAATCTGCAAATCGTATTTAAAAAAATCCGATGTGTTGCATTCAAATGCCTTTCGTTATATCTCTGTAACAAATAGTTGTTAAAAAGCATATTCCTCTATCTACTTTGTAATAATCGAGATTAACTTTATCAGAAATTGTCTTACGTACTTGCTTCCTTGTACACTAGACTAAAACGATAGATATTTTTAAATCCGGTTGCATGAGGTTGAAATCTATTTCTATGCTGGACCAGGAGTTTACAGCTTTCCGTGTGAAGAAAGTTTTTAGTATTTTAAATCTGAAGCAAATAACAAGGAATATCTCAGAAATGGTCAATTCAACGAGAAACATGTATATGACATAAATTGTGTGTTTTAATGTGTTCAACATTTTTGTGTAGTAAGTTTTGGCCTATCTCTTCCGGTTTACCATTTACGAAAAATTCAGCAAAATTCATTCAGAACATAGTCTTTAGAGGTTATTCTCAGACATTTCAAGATATACATTTTATTTGTCATATGAATATCTTTGAAATACGGTATTTTAATTAAAATTGTTAGTCATTTTTGAGAAAATCAAAATTTTTGAAACTTTTTCCATGCAAACGGTGGTTTGAGGTGGGGGGATTTTTCTCAAAATCTTCTTGTAGCATCCCTGGAGGATACTAAACCTAAATACTAATTTTGGTATTTTATCAGATTCTCGTTTACACACACACGCACTTTTTCCTGAAAATATTTTTACAGTTTCAAGAACCTTCTTATTTTTCAACCCTTTATGTACAAATTGTCACTATTTAAAGAATATGAAAAATATTGTACAATTTTTAGACCTTAAGGAAATGTAAAATTTGCAGACATCTTGCGATATTAAAAATCACATATATCCTTATTTTCAAAGCCATAATTATGGAATATACCAATGCAACGCCAGCTAAGACATAAAGCGTAAAATGAAGGATTCATTATTAAAATCTTGTAGATAATACTATAATTTCGTAAAGAATGGCACAAATACATTAAATATATTAATTAGATTTCTGGGTTAAAAAGCTACCAGTAAAACGACGGGCGATCAGGTGGTCCTGATACTTTAGAAAAATGTTTAAAAAATGTGTTTCAATGTGGAAAACTGTTCATAGTAGAACAACATTTTCTAGAAAGTCTTTAGTGAACAAAAACTACGTAGAATATCTATTGACTGTATAAAATCTGAACTTCATTTCAACTGCCACAAGTCATCCATCACCAACCCAATTTTACTGCATGTAAAAACTCATGCTAATTGTATGAGTGCTCTGTGCAGCGGTTATTTTCTACAGTTTCAACCAAACCAGTTCAATCTTTAATCACAAATTTGATCAATGAAAATATAGCAAAAAAGTAAACTTATACAGTCCTGTGAACCTAAGTGTAGTATGTTATACGAGGGCTGTCCCTGAAGTACCCCACCTAACAAGGAAAGCACACAAATTATGGGGAACAATATCTTTGGTTCTCTCCATAGTCTCCTTTTAGCTCGATACACTTTTGCAGCGATGTTCAATAGCTTCGATATCGTGTTCTTAGAACTAGCGAGGTCTGCAGAATACCCATCTACCGCTTTATTTTTGAAAAATCGTCTACCACCAAGACATTTCAAGTTCGGAAACACAAAATAATCATAGGGGGCTAAATCTGACAAATAGGCTGCTTGAGGAACCGATTCGAAATTTAACTCATTGATTTCGGCCAAGGCGATAATGGACGTGTGAACTGGTGCAAAGCCTGGATTAAACAACATTTTCTTTTTCGCTAAATGCTGTTACTTTTGCTTGATTTCATCACTGTAACTGTAACAAGTTTGCATAATTTTCGCCATTTATTACTTTTCCATGTTTGAGATAATCAATGAAAATTAACCCAAGTGCGTCCCAGAAAACTAACGTCATGACTTTGCCTACAGATGAAACGATCTTCGCCTTCTTTGTAGCCGATTCTCCCCATCCAATCCACTGCTTTGATTGTTTCTTCCTCTCAGGTGCGAAGTGATGGACCTAGATTACATCCATTGTTATGAAACGTAGTTCTATTGCAGCGAAACATTGCCAAACACTCGATTGAAACATCCTTACGACGCTGTTTTTGTTCTATTGGGACAAACGCGGCACCCGCCTTGCACACAACTTTCTCATATCCAAAATTTTGGTCAGTATGCGATGTACAGAACAGACTGCAATGACGGGCATCCAATACCATTTTGTGGATTTTCTTTACAATTTCTGTACTGGCTCCCTATTTGGTCGGCCACTGCAATGTTCGTCTTGGCAGCTCGTACGGCCGTACTTAAACTCTGCCACCCAATATTTCACTGTTATAAATGAAGGAGCAGACTCTCCCAAAAATCTAGCTCAGCTTTAATATTAGTTGGACTAAGCCTTTACAAATGAAAGTATTGTATCACAAAACGATGACCAGTTTTATCCATGTTCACTGAGAGCATTCACTAACTGCTGCCAAACAAATGCTCAACAATGTAAAATCGTCAAACTTCAAACTTAATCTTTCTAAGGTTGTTGCTTTTTACTATTATTGTTTGAAACAACAACTGCTATTTGAACGTAAGGCAGTCACTTCTAGGATAATGTAAAATATATTCATAACCGCTGAGAAGTATATGCCCAAGACAAACTGTAGCAGTAGAGGCGAAGGCGTAGACAAAATGCTATTATTCCACAAGTCATTACAAGACAAGAACACCATTGTTGTATATTAAAAATATAAATTTATTAGAGAAAAATTGATAGAGCGGAATACCAACATAAAATAAAATTAAGGTATAACTAACGAGCCTAGAGAAATAATTCGAGGGATCACAAAAGGTGTGCTTTATCGCCCACTTTAATATTTATATAGAGGAAGTCACAAGACATTGACAGATAAATTTAACATCATAGTTTCAAGCGAATAGTCCCTGAATATTTTCCGTACATTCAGAGAATATTTGAAAATTCAAAAGATGATCTACAGAGAGCTTTATCTCATCGGAGCTTGACAGCGAAGAAATAAAATATAAATATATCCTTAAAAAGTTAGTTATGCGATTTAAATGTAAAACAAAGATTAAAAATAGCTCTCAAATGTTAAAACAATATACAGCAGGTTCACTTATTCTATTTACGCTGCAATTTAGCATAAAAATATACATTGTTTTCACATAAAAATGTCAAAATTCCAAAAATTAACGGGCATAATTAAAAACCCTTTGGCACGAAGACAAGGGCAAACACCGCCCCGAAATTTTATAACGTGATGGACATACCAACAAGTTTATAGCTTAGAGATATGGAAGTAAACGGAACGAGAGAAAATAATGAACGCAGCAGAAATGAAGCTGTTTAGGCAAAATTCACAAATCAGAGAAGAATTTGTTATCTGAATTGTAGTCAACGTGGCATGTAGTTAAACAAATGACACAAAGAATGCCGCCCAAGGGAAATCCAAGTAAGGTATACAATCATAATACTAAAGAACGGCGAGATGTAACACAGCTGAAGTGAAGGTGGAATTAACAATTTTATATATCCACTTGATTGAGATGGAATGAAATTTTATTTTTTAAACTGGCATATTCATGCAAGTTATGTATAATATTTCCACAATTTGACAAACTCTGTATCCAGGTAATTTGCATCTAGTCTGTAGCTAGTAAAATGTACGTCATATATCATTTTAAGGTCTACATTCTGTAGTTATTTAAATTGAGTAATTTTCTACAGGATTCACAGATTGACGGGATACGGTGGAATTAATTTGTTATTTAATCATTCAATATCAGATTAAAGCAAGACATGCTCACTGAATAATGCTGTCAATTTGAAATATTATTATCGAACAGGATTCACATTTCATAGCTTAACTTTATTTAATTATAGCACAATTATTTGTTACATTCATTATTCTATTGCATTGTGCCTGGTGGCGCAGCAATTTCACTGCGAATATAGAAGGAAATTAGCATATATAACAATGTGAGAAGTTAATCTAGGTAGGAAATCTTCATAGAGGATGTCATTTGTTTGTCGCTAACTTCGCAATGTACGACAAACGCGTTCAGAGCTTACTACAGAGTCCTTATTGAATAACAGCTAACAGAATCTTGGTTTTGTATCGCCCGAAGCAAAACGTTGGCAACTAATTTACAAACTATGGATAAGTCACATCTCTTAGGGAGTTGCGTGGAACACGATTACTGGGTGACGTCCCGAATTCCTTGTGACCTGGAAGCATTCCGCGTTTACATCAACTTGTATATACAGGCCACGCGAATGTTTCTGAGAGACTCAACAGTATGCACGCTTTGACCTGAAAGCATTGATGCATGTATTTCGTAATCGTTTATAAACGCGCATCAATAGTATATCATGCTTTTCCACACCTATGTACATACATTTTTACTTTCTCTATACCTACTATGTACACAGTGTATAGAGAATGTATTGCATTCCACCAAAAAATTCCACACCGAGATTTCACTGGAAATATATGTTTTAGGGTCCGCTGTATCCAAAAATAGGATTTTCATAAAAAGGTCCGTGTGTCTGTGAACACGATAGCTCAAAAACGAAAAGTCGGTAAAATACCAAACTTGCTATTTAAGTTTAGTGTCTTCCAGGGATGCGACACGAAAATTTTGAGAAAAATCCCCCACCCCAAACTACCCTTTACATGGAACTATTTTCGAAAATTTTGATTTTCTAAAAAATGGCTCTAACGATTTTGATTAAAATATCATATATTAAAGATATTTACCTGACAAATAAAATGTATATTTTGAATTTTCTGGGAATAGCCTCTGAAGACTACTTTATTCTGGATGAATTTTGCCTAACTACTAAACCGTAAGAAATGGACAAAAACTTACCACACAAAAATGTAGAGCACAGTAAAACACACAATTTATGTTATATACATTTTTTTCGTGGAGTTGATCGTTTTTGAGATATTCCTTCTTCTTGGTTTTAGCTTTGAAAAACTTATACTTTTCTCATACAGGAGTTTGTCAACTCCTGTCAATACAAACAAAGGAACATCAGTCACATAGCAACCAGCTTTTGGCTTTCACTTTAACCTATGGTACTCCCTTATTTTGCTTCTACTTAAAATAAAGAAAGAAAGAAGACTATTTCTGCTAATTTCTCGCCATTAGCATGAAATAAAAAATAAGCTTATTAACAATAATTTGTAACAGAGATATAAAGAAAGTCATGTGAATGGAACACATCAGATTTTTTAATGTTTATTTAAGGTCGATTTGATTTCAAATTCTCATCACGACTGGTTATTAAAATGCATTGTATATAAACTTACAATTACACAATTTTACAGTTACATAGTTTTACATTGCATTACATTTACAATAAATCAGAAAGCTTTGTGTGTATTAGAAACTGCAGCGTTGAATGTGTTAACAGCATTAGGAAGTTTGGAAATGCCGACTTCTTTTCTATCTCTACTATGCAGTGGCCAGTCTATAATAGGGTTACCAGATTTTCTAATTGAAAATAAGGGAGGTTTCAGAAATTGTTTTCCCAACAAATTGACACGGTCTATCGGTTCACTGTGACCATCGCCTTCCATGATTTTACTTACTTTATAGAACAAACAAAAAATATCTGATATGACTTTCTCTACATCTTTGCAACAAATTATTATTGAAAAGCTTATGCTTCTATTTACTTCATGCTAATTCACAAACAAATTGCAGAAATAGTCCTATTACTTCCTTTATTGTAAGTAAAAGCGAAATAAGGGAGAACCATAGGTCAAAGTGATAAATCAAAAACTGGTTGCTAAGTGATTGAAGTTCCTTTGTGTGTATGTATGGACAGGAGTTGACAATTCTTGTATGAGAAAAATTAAGATTTTAAAGGTGAAGTCAAAAAGAAGGAATATTCAACTCCAAAAAAAGTATATAACATAAATTGTGTTTAAACGTGCCCTAAACTTTTTTTTATGTGGTAAGTTTTGTCCAAATCTACGGTTTCGCTGTTATGCAAAATTCCGTAAAATCCATTCAGAATAAAATGGTCATCAGAGGCTATTCCCAGAAAATTCAAGATATACATTTTATTTGTCAGGTAAAATATGTTTAATATACGATCTTTTAATCAATATTCCAAGAGTCATTTGTGAGAAAATCAAAATTTTCGAAATGTTTTCCATGTATGCTAGTTTGGGGAGGTGATTTTTCTCGAAATCTTCGAATTGTTGAAGATTAATCTTTTATTTGCAAGTCATTCGATACATTTTAAAAATAAATGTCTTTAAAAATAAAACAAGTTTAATTCCAAAATACTTCCTGGTCATTAATTTGTTTCAGGAACTAGAAGGAAATTATATGAAAAATTGAAATTTTGTTTTAGAACATATCACAGAAAAATAAGCAGCCAAATTACTTAGTTAATTTAGAATCACCAAATTCCACAAGTTGGTTCTATTAAAGATCTTGCAAAGCCAGATCCATTTACGGGCAATTTTTTGAGCTAAATATTTATAGCTATATATGCTCTCTTATTGTCAAAGAAAGTATTGTAACAAATTCCTTTATTTATATGCTGACATTTACTTAACTAAGCCTTTAAAAGAAAGATTTTTAATTACAAGAATTCTTAAATTTTAATATAGAAATTTCAATAACTGAAAATTGTAGTTGATTGGAATGAATGTTAATGTTGTATTAATTTATTTTAAATTGTTATTGCTCGTCACATTGACGCTTGTATCCTATTGCTTTCTTATAAGTCGCGTCTAAATGATTTCTCAGAGTCCTCTGTCCGTTTGTTACATTGTGGTGACCTGGGTATTGCTGATCTGTACTTTCCTTTGTAGGAGCTTTACCACAATGAAGAATTTGGGTAGTTATAGGTTTGGTGTGTGAATTTTAGGTTGAGGGTTTTGAAAAGATATCACTATTGTGTAGGCTTCTCTACGGTTGCTTTTCAGGAGCAGCTTTCTTGCTGTTGATGTCTTATGCAAAAATAGGCCATCTTCAAAGGGAAGGGGAGTACTTATGTTCAACTTTTCTAGCTGTTGACTGGTGCAATGCCTTCGTTACCGGGGGTACCCACAAGCCATATGAAGAACCCGGTACCACCTATAGTGGCATTCTGGGAGAAAGTATTCCCCTAGAGATATGATAAGGGCGTTTTCATGATGTAAAAATGTTGAGCCCGGCGCCTAATTCATCCTCCACGTATGACAGTGTTTTCTAGCTGCCCTCTTTTTATATCTTCGGCTTACTCCCCAGGACATTCAGAAGTGCGCAAGGTATAGGTGCGTGCGTTTAGATGTTTACCGACAATAATAATTTAACTGAAGAACAGTCCCAGTTATGATGATGCTTTTAAAGTACGATCCAATATGTAATATAAAACTAAATGTTTTGAGTACTGCAATCCACATCTGAAACATACATAAAACATTCGTTTTAAATAGTTTTCGAATTATTTAAATTGTGCAGTAAAATGTTACTTCTCTCTCATAAAAAATCCCTACAATCCAAGCATAACCTTTATATTTTTCTAACATACATATTTCCTTTTCTAAAGTGACATAGCAGAAAAGAGTGCAACAAAGGTATCGTCGATTTCAAAGGGGGGGGGGGGCAAACAGGTGGCTGGAAGCCCGATCTTCATCATAAGTAGTTGAAAGAAAACATCTGATGTTCGCCAAAATAGTCGACTCATTGTTTTGTCATTAAAAAAGCTATTGTACAACATGTGAAGAATTTCTGTAAGATTATCAGAGATTATTTTCAATGCAGCATTAACTCGAGGAGCAGATACCTTGTCTGTGACAAGTTCCCAAAATGTTCCGTAAGGCAAATTTTCATAAATAAAGCAATTATCATGATTTGAGGCTTTTAGGAATACTAACGTAAATAAGTACCAAGTGCTTCAAGACTTTGATTTAGTGAATAAAGCTAAAAGCATTTAATGATGTCCCAGAATTTTCAGCTGTTCTATGAACGATAATATAATAAGCTTTAAATAAATAGTGCTATGACTAACTATACATGTTAGTAATAAATTCTAAGAAATAGCATATTATATATACATGCTATATTGGACTTATTTATGAATGAAAATCAGAGCATGTCTATTAGAAATAAGAAATTTCCATGTAATTAAAGGAGTAATGTCTTATAAAAAAATTGAGTAGATAGTTGATTTTTCCTCTCTGTACAAGTACAATGCACATAGTGCATAGAGAAGGTATTGCATTCCATCCAAAAATTCTCTGCCAAGATTTTACCGGAAATTTACGTTTTACCCTGTATAAAAAAGTCATTTTCAGAAGAAAAAAAAAAAAAAACCTGTGTGTGGGCGTCCCTGTGTCTGTGAATATAACTCAAAAATAGAAAGTTGGTAAAATACCAAAGTTGGTACTTAATTTTTTTATCTTCCAAGGATGTAACACGAAGATTTTGAAGATAATTCCCACACTCCAAACTACTCTTTACACGAAAAAAAATTCGAAAGTATTAATTTTCTCAAAAAAGTTTAACGAGAATGATTAAAATACCACATATTAAAATATTTTAATGACAAAATATATATCCTGATTTTCCTGGGAACAGCCGCTCAAGAACTATTTATTCTGGATGAATTTTGCATAACTGGTAAACCGTAAGGGAAAAAAAAAAGGGTTACTACATCAAAATGTAGATGTCGTTAAAACACACCATTCACGTCATAATTTTTTCATGGCAAGACCAATTCCTCGCTACTGGTTTGTTTTAAAATACTTAAACTCTTCATATATGGGAATTTGTCAACTGCCATCAACGGAACAAACAAATTTCAAACATATGGCAAGCAGCTTTTAAAAGATTTGGCTATCGCTTTAGCCACGCAGATTTCTCTTGTTTCCCTTCTACTTACAACAAAGCTAATTATAAGAACTTTTGCTAATATGTATGCCGATTAAAATGAAGTAGATAGAAGTGGACCAATTTTCAAGTCAGCAGCTTTAAAAAGAAGTGTCCCTTAACATCATTAACCAAAAATTGAAGGGGACATTGAATATAGTTATGTATAATGGTAGAAGTATTAAAGTAAATGCTAATAAACTATCCATCCTAAAATTTGGATATTGAAATCCCGCGCTCAAAACCTCACTACTCAGGAGTCCAAAGATCTAAAGACTAAAGAGCTTTTACTGTTTAACGAGATGGGCGAATTTCCAAAACTCGCCCCGACGAGATTCCAAACTAGGTCCCTGAGTTATAACTTGCAAAATCATCCACAAAAATAGTCATTCTAAACCTTGAGCCTCGTCTCAAAACTCTAAATTGTTCCATTCACACGACTTGTTCTACTCTTTAGAAGCTTATTCTTTAGTCTACTTCATGCTAATCGAGATAAACATTAATAATATGTTAACATGGTTGTCTCCTTAGCTCGGACTGCTTACCAAGCAGGAGACCTGGGCTCGAATCCCAGTACAGGCGTGGGGATATTTCCTCCGCTGGGATACCTGGTCCGGGGTGCACTCAGCCTCGTGAGATACCGGGGAGGGGGGGAGATAATTGAGGAGCTACTTAATAGAGAAGTAGCGGCTCCAGGTCATCAGAACCGCATTAACGGCCGGGGGGGGGCGTTGGAGGTGCTGACCACGTCTCACTCACCAACACTGCATCCCATCCATGATGTCTGTCATGAACCCAGGTCGGGGACGCAGCGGCTGGACGGTAGGCCAAGGTTGTGAGCTGTCGTACCCAGGAGTTATTTATTATATTAACATTAAGATCTTATTTCTTCCTTGTAAGTATAAGGATAGAATAAAGTGATAGTAAAAGTTTTAAGAACTAGTCGGTATGTGATGGTATTGCAATGCGGTTCGTCTTGCATTGTCAGGAGTATTAAAAAGGAATGGTGAATTCCTATTTGATAAGTTCAAATAATTGAACATTTAAACAATACCAAGGAACATATCAGAATCTAGAAAAATGTGACAAATCGACTGCTTTAAAGATTACAGTTTTTGTGCAGCGAGGATTTGTTATATCTCTTATCAGCATAATCCAAAAGACTAAGTTAAAAAAACACTAATATCCTTCAAATTTATAAATGAAGACAATCCATCTTTAAGTCTTAGTACAATTAATACACCATTAGAATTGCATTCAGGTGCACAAAGCGGGTTTTCTCCCAGTTCTCCGGTTTCCCCACGTATTGCATTCCACCGGTGCTCCATCTTTATTGAATGTTTCATCACTGCCCCCACCTGCGATGTCATATGTAGTAAAAGCGGGCGTCAAAAATATGATGTGTTCCATTCACATGACTTTCTCTACATCTCTGTAACAAATTATGTTAAAAGCTTATGCTTCTATTTACTTCATGCTAATCGAGAAAAATTAGCAGAAATAGTTTTAATACTTGCTTCCTTGTAAGTAGAAGAGAAACAAGGCAGTTCCATAGGTTACAGCGATAATCAAAAGCTGGTTGCTGTGTCACTCAATTCTTTTGTTTCTATGGACACGAGTTGACAAATTCCTGTATGAGAAAACTAGGTTTCTCAAAGATGAAACCAAAAAACAAGGGTTATCTAAAAAACGATCAACTCCACGAAAAAAATATATGTACAACATAAAGTGTGTGATTTAACGTGCTCTAAATTTTTTGTGTGGTAGGTTTTTGTCCATCTCTTACGGTTTAGCAGTTATGCAAAATTCCGTAAAATTCGTCCATACTAAAGTAGTCTTCAGAGGCTATTCTTAGAAAATTCAAAATATACATTTTATTTTGAAGTAAATATCTGTAATATACGATATTTTAATCATAAAGCGTTAGAGCCATTTTTAAGAAAATCAAACATTTTGAAAAAAGTTCCAAGTAAAGGGTAATTGGGGATGGGGGGATTTCTTTTTAAAATCTTCGTGTCGCATCCTTGGAAGATACTAAACTTAAAATACCAAGTTTGGTATTTAACGGTCTTTTCGTTTTTGAGCTATGCTGTCCACAGATTCTCGCACACACACGGACCTTTTTGTAAAAATGTTTTTTTTATTTGTATTTAGGGGGTCCTAAAACATGTATTTCCAGTGAAATCTCGGTATCGAATTTTTGGGTGGAATACAATACTTCCTCTATACACCATGTACATAGTAGGTGTGTAGAGAAAGTAAAAATGAAAAGAACGAGGACGACTTTAGAGGCTATTCTCAAAACAAACAAAAAAAAAAAAGAAATAATATGCATTGATACATAAATTTCATTTATTATAAACATATTGCATTTTAATCAAAATCGTTTTAGCCATTTTTGAGAAAATTAATATTTTCGGAAAATGTTTCATCTAAAGGATAGATTGATACGCCGTGTTCATCCTTGGAAGACTCAGAGCTTATGAAAACTGGTATATACCGAATTGTTTTTTTTTTTTTTTTATTTAGGCTGATCACACACACACCACACATATATATCAACCTTTTTACTTTACTTAGCGCATATATGCATAGTATATGCAAAAATTCGATGTCAAGGTCACCGAAAATATATGTTTCCTGATTCCGAAAAAAACATTTAGAAGAAGATCTGTGTCTGTGGACAGCATAGCTCAAAAACTAAAAGATCGTTAAATACCAAACTTGGGATTTAAGTTTTATATCTTTTAAGGATGCGACACAAAGATTTTCAAGAAAATCTTCCCCATGTTTACATGGAAAATTTTATGAAAATGTTGATTTCTCAAAAATGGCTATCGATTTTAATGAAAATCTCATATTTAAGATATTTACATGCCAAATGAAATTTAAATCTTTAATTTTCTTGGAATAGATTCTGAAGACCTCTTTGTTCTGAATGATTTTTATTAAATTTTGCACAACTGTTCAACCGTAAGAGATAGACAAAAGATTACTACATAAATAATTTAGATCTCGTCAAAACACACAATCTATATCCTTTACGTTTTTGTTGTGGAGGTAAACGTTGTTCGTTTCAGTTATGAAGTACTTTTACTTTTCTCAGACAGGATGTGTCGTTTTTTGTTTTTTCTACTCCTGGCCAAGCAAAGTAGCGATTTGCAATGACAATCGCATAATGACAGCTTTTAAAACATTTGACTATCGCTTTAGTATAGCGCATTCCTTTAGCCCTCTTCTACTTAGGAGCTAAGTAATAGGAATATTCTGCTAATGTTTATCTCGATTAACATGGCGTAGAAAGAAGAATAATCTTTTGAAAAGAATTTGTAGGGTAGCTAGAGGTCATGTGAGTGCAACACATCAGATTTTTTCTAACAATGTTCTTTGTAAATTTGGGTCCTTAAGAATTGTGTTTTTGGTGAAATCTCGATACCGAATTATTGTCAAATGCTGTGCTTTCTGCATCTAATGAACACGTGATAGAGGAAGTATAATTCTCTTTGGAATATTTCTAGCAAACTTTGGTCTGCACTTTGACATTCTACTGTTGCAACAACATCCAGTTTCATGATCACTTGTCTTTTTCAAACGCGATGGTTAAGACAAGCTACCAAAAGTTGAAACTGCGTATGACGTAAGGCAGAGAGGTCACCAAGTGTCAGCGTCGAATGACTTGACAAACAGTGACTCATGAACTCAGTGCTCACCAAAACAGCTCAGACTGGTCCAGGCCGTGACTTCCTGCTCTTCTCTTTGCTGACAGAACAATCCGCACAGCTCCGGGTGGTACACGAACATGCTTCTTGGCTGACATTTTGATACAACCTGTCTCGCGCAGCTACCAGGAAACCTTTACTTTACAAGGCAATACGCATTATGGAAGAAAAATCTGATGTGTTACATCCACATTGCTATATATTCTGCAAAAAACTGTTCTTCAGAAAGCTTATCCTCCTGTCTTCATCAAGCTAATCAAGTTAAACATTACAACAAATGGTTTTATTATTTATTTTCTTACAGGTTCAAGAAGAATAAGGGATTGCATTGGGCTACATACATGGTCAAATTTTTAAAGGGCTGGTTATGGTTTTAAATTTACGTTGTACTTGATTTGTGAGGATAAAAAGTAGAGAAAAAGAATGATCGCTGCTCTTACGAGAAAGATATAGGCATCGGGGAATCAAAACAAAAACAAATAATCTCAAAATAAGAACTGAAGCTTTCCTGGCGTCGTATTAATTCAAAATCTTCTCGGGCTTCTAACCAGGTAAAAACTTGGCTTGATACCAACGTTTCGAAGAAGTGCATCTTCATCAGTTCACCCTGAAGGCTAGAAAGATGCACTTCTTCGCAACGTTGGTATCAAGCCAAGGTTTTACCTGGTTAGAAGCCCGAAAAGATTTTGAAATATCTCGTAAATCATTAAGTTCACAAAATATTTGAATAAAATTGTGTGTTTTTACGAGCTCTACATTTTTGTGCATTGAGATTTTGTCTATCTCTCTTGCGGTTTACCAATTATGTAGAAGTCAACCAGAATGGAGAGGACTTCAGAGGTTACTTCCAGAAAATTCAAGGTATGCATTTTATTTGTCATGAAAAGAGTTTAATATATTTCATTTTAATACAAAACGTTAAAGACATTTTCATCAGATCTAAAATGTCGAAAAATTATGCATGTAAAATATACTTTGTGAGGGGGCTTTTACTGAAAATTTTCTATCACACCCTTGAATGTTACTGAAACTAAATACGAAGCTTAGTCTTAATCGACTTTTCGTTTTTGTGCATGCTTTCTCTCTCTCTCTCTCTCACTCACATACACACACATAAACACACACACAAACACACACTTTCTTTTCGATTCAGGGGTCCTCAAAATATGAATTTCCGGTGAAATCTCGATATCGAACTTTTTGGAGAAATGTAATATCTTCTCTAGCTATTAATTACATTGTAAGATTAAGTAAATAAGTATTTACAGTGCGTAATCTTTGAGCAAGAGATTTTTAATTCGATTACGATGCATGCAAACTAGTACATTTCTGGTATTGTCCAATGGAGTGAAGCAGGTGCTACGTCATCTGTAATGGTCACCGAATAGAAAGACGCTGTTAATGTATAAATGAGATCCAAACCAGCTCTTGTTCAGTGTAGGATGAATTTCGGTTAGGGGCTGTATATTATTCTTGAGGTTTAAAAGGTACTGTTTTCATTGGAATTAAGTACTTTATTGCAGATTGGTTTGAGCTGTCCAAATAGTCTCTTAAAACATTTTGAATGTTAACTAACCAACTGTAAATGAGAAATTAGCAATTCGGCTACAACTTTATCAACATTTTAAGTGCCATAACGTAAGTGTTTAACAGAAAGCTGAAGAAAGTTCTTCGTTGGAGTAGATTTGAGGAAGCCCGAAACGTTTGAAGGTCTTACAAGTATTGAAGAAATGAATAAAATACAATGTTAATCTCTGGGATGAATATAAATATTCCCAATAATTTAATATATATATGAACTTAGCAGAAAGAGAACAGGATTTCAATAAATCCATTGAAGTGACCTCGTTCTTCAGATTTCCTTCTACTCTCAAGTTTTAAGCAGTCGAGACCTAATTATCGAGGTGAATCTTCGGCTGCACTACTTTTGATTGTAGAATGACTGTAATAAAGAAGTAACTGCACCTTATTTTAACATTTTGTGATACTCAGGCACAGGTATTAATTTCTAAGCATCAAAGCCAGATTGGAAAGAAACTAAGCTGAGCTCTTACTGGACTTTACCCTGAAGTCGCAGCTAACAAACCACACCCAACCCTCTTTCAGTTTGTTGGTGTGTGTAGCTCAATCACAAGACCGAGTTTTACCTGCAATTAGCAACTGGCGTTGTTGTTTACGTCCAATGTATTTATGATGGCTTTAGTGTAGCAACCAGAAGCCAACTCACGAGGATTCCTTAGTCTAATGATAAAAATTGACAGTTAAAATGTGAACACAATCACCTTAAATCCACCAAATACGTTACAAGAAGTTTCTAAGGAAAGTATTGTTATACTTAACATTGTGGAGAAACTTGCTTTTAAAAGGGGAATAATTTCAGTGTTAAGATATATCTTATAGCTT
The DNA here is from genome assembly GCA_030762935.1 of Hymenopus coronatus. Taxonomy (NCBI): domain Eukaryota; kingdom Metazoa; phylum Arthropoda; class Insecta; order Mantodea; family Hymenopodidae; genus Hymenopus; species Hymenopus coronatus. The sequence goes on from CM060882.1 coordinate 136,672,538, forward strand.
AAAACTCCTTTAACCTAGGAAGTTGTGTTACTTTTAAGCAGATAAGCATTTAGATAAATTACAGAGATATCCGAGTATATGTGGCACTATAGCAGAACATTAAAAATTCCACGAAGAGACAAAACGAAATTCTATAAGGTGATCACCGTACCTGTTCTAGCGTTGAAGAGAAAAGATCTGGATCATGTTCAGGCGGTTGAAATGAATTTTTTACGAGCAGCCAGTTGCAGTAAGCTGAAAAGGATTCATAATGAAAACATTAGACAAGAATTGAATATTGTTGTAATAAATGCAAAAACAGAAAACATCTGGAACGAATGTCAGAAATAAGGAGTCCAAAAATGGCCTTCAAATACAAACCCAAAGGAAGGAGGGACATAGGACGAGTTAAAAGATGGAGCTGAGTCCAGAACAAGTCGATAGACATAATCTGTTAAAGGCAGAAGAATAAAATTCCTTTACTTTAATTCTGGGCACTGCATTTCCGTATATTAGAAACGAAGTAAGTAAAGAAGCCGTTCTCTCTTTCTTAGGCCAATCAGAAATCGATCTAAGAAACTTTTTCTAATAAACTAATTCATAGATCAAAGTGCAAGATCTGCAGAAGAAAATAGAAACGTAAAAGTCCTTCCTAGCAATAAAGAATATTTGCAAATCTTCCTTTTCAGTGTTTTGCTGACAACAGAGCCATATTATCTTACTGCAGAACATTTTGCACATCACGCAGGAAGGAAAAAGAAAAATCAAAATGAAAGAAATAAAAAGCGTGAGAAAAGAAGAGAGAAAGGACTATAATATGTTCACTGTTAATTTTATTATTCAAGTAAAGCTGAGGCGAAGAAAGGAAAAAAAAGAGGAAGGAAGTGAAAGTTAGAAAGAGAGGGAGGTATAAGAAAAGGTTTAAAACAATTACACGATTTAATTAAAACTCTTTCTGCTCCTCCCTCCAGTGTGCCGCCTTGCAGAGTGCCCCCGTTGGGACTCATTCATCACTCCAGCTTGGGGAAAGAAAAGAGGGCCCCCCAACTCTCAATTTGCATGCTCAGTCCCACAACTTCTCCGTGATCCATCAACAGTATGCAAGATGAGGCTGCCATGCCAGACCGACATAATCGCTTCCAGCTTCTTTTCAGACGTTGCATCTCATTAACCATGTTTTCTGTTGTTCCTGTACAGGTGGGAGTTGCTCAAACTATGGACGACAGACGAACGTGATCAGCCTCTTGATTGCCATAATGATCTTCCGGTAGGTCATCAATCTGCACAACGTTCTCTTCGCTTGGTAACCAACAAATATCCTCACACTTTGGCCTACATAAACACACACAAGTTACTTGTTAACTGTGATGAGCTTGTGCTAATAACACCTCATTTAGGAATGGGCCCTGCTCTAAGAGAAACCAACCATTTACATTCGATTAAGGTCTGAAATGAAACAGCGCTTTATTTATGGACGCTCTTTAACTGCTGTGGTCCCATTCTATACTGGGTGTGAAGTGCCGCTTAATTTTGCTCAGAGGCCTCTCTATCAGGCTTGAGGTTCTTTTACGTGCAGTAAATCTACGACACGGGAGCCACGGCTTTTCTTCCCTTCTGAAGGAAGCCATACTAAGCATTTTACGCCCGAAAAAAAAAATCTATCGTCCTCCGCCGGGTGAAAAAATCTTATGTGTTACACTCACATGACTTTCTCTAGCTGCTCTACAGAACTCAAGGGGAAGGCACTATGCTAAACTGATTGTCAAATATTTTAAAAGCTATCCTTATGCGATTGTCATTGCAAATCAACTTCTTTGCTTGGCCAGGAGTAGAACAAAAGAAAAACATACACTTCCTGTGTGAGAAAAATTTAAGTACTTATTGAAACCAATAACAAGGAATATCTCGAAAAGGGTTACCTCCACAACAAAAACGTAAAGGACAAAAATTGTGTGTTTTGTTATGAGGTACATTTTTTTATGTAGTACGTTTTTTATTTCTATCTCTTTTAGCTTAGCAGTTAAGCAAAATTCAGCAAAATTCATCCAGAATAAAGAGGTCTTCAGAGGCTATTCCCAAAATTCCAGATATACATTTTATTTCAGACATAAATAGCTTTAACATACGGGATTTTGATCAAAATCGTTAGAGCCATTTTTAAGAAAATCAAAATTTAAGAAATTTTTTCCATGTAAAGGGTAGTTTGTGGTAGGAGTTTTTTGAAAATCTTCGCGTCGCATCCTTGGAAGATACTAAACCTAAACACCAAGTTTGTTATTTAACGGTCCTTTTGTTTTGGGGCTATGTTGTCCACAGATACACACACACAGACACGCACACAGACGCGCACACAGACACACACACACACACACGGACTTTTTTTTTTTAAAATGCTTTTTTCGGATTCAGGGGATCCCAAAACATATATTTCCGGTGAAATCTCGGTATCGAATTTTTGGGTGCATTACAATACCTTCTCTATCCGTATGTACATTGTACATATGGGAGTGTGTGACATTTGGCCAGAACTCTTTGTTATCTCACAGTCTTAAGGCAGAATTTTAATAACATCTATACTCAAATAATAACAGCCTATCTTAATCAATGAAATGGCTTTTAGCACTTTGTTGCCTGTCGGTACCTATAAGTTCCGCTCGTTTTAAGCGTAACTATACAAATAGGGTTGTACTCTAGGAACAATTTCATGTTATACTAACCTTCAACTATAAACAAGTAATCAAGACTTGTTTATATTGTAAAAATATATACAATTTTTGGCCTAAAATTGCAGTGATTTTTTTAAATAAATAAAAGAGAAAACCGACATAACTACAGCCAAATGTAGCCCATTAACTTCCAGGCAACACACCCATTATTTTACTTGGGCTCTCCCCGTCATTTACCACAATCACTGGAATTTGAATTTGCAACATTTGGCTTTGAATGGATGGCCAGTCCATTACCTATCAACTAACACTCATAGCCATTGAACTACTTTTTTGGTAGTGCCTTTCGCAGAGTTATGAAAACTGGTTTAGAAGAATTTAAAATTGTAATTGAAAAGAAAAATATTAATAAGACTACATTTATTTTCATTTCTATTTTCTTTGTTATTTTATATAATAATTTTAAAGGTTTATTCCCAAATATTTTTACTAGAACCCCAGTTTTAAACTAGAATTAAACGAAAAACATATGTAGTGTATTAGTGTAGGCAATTAAGGGTTAAATGACCAGACTTGTTCGATCTAAAAGGGTAATAGGCGAGTCCCGAATTCTTAAGTTCTGACCTAGTTTATTCTCATCTCGTCTCCAAATTTCACTTTATGTTAATGCTTTAGGTACCATTGAGGGATATTCAATTTTATATAGCCTAAGTTGAAATAATTTTAAGCTAGGACCTCATAAGATCTATTTTTACTTTATTTAGTACATAGTACACAGAATATTTTGCAATCAAACCTAAGTTTTGAATACCGAGATTCTACTGATAATACACGTTTTAGGGTCCCCTGTATCTTAGTAAAAGGACCGTCAATTGTGAGTGTGTGTGTGAAATAACTCAAAATGCAAAATACCGTCCTCCAAGAATGCGATAAAAAGATTTTGAAAAAAAAAAAGCTCAAATTGCCCTTTGCTACCCTTTAAATGAAAAAAAATCGCAAATTTTGATTTCTTAAAAACGGCTAACGATTTTTATTAAAATAGTATGATAAACATATTTACATGACAAACTGTATATCTTGATTTTTCGGGAAATAGCTCTCGAAGATCTGTTCATTCTGGATGCCTTTTAAATTACTCGTACATCGTAAGAGAAAGACCAAAACTTACTGCACAAAAATTTAGATCTCGTTGAAACACACAATTCATGTACTATACATTATATGTGGGAGTTCACTATTTCCGAGATATTCCCTGTCAGTTTCAGTTTAAAATACTTTCATACGGTAATGTTTCAACTCCCGGCCATGCAAAGAAATCGTAGCAATGAGTTTTTAAAATATTTCACTATCGTTTTGCCATAGTGTATTTCCACAGTTCCATTCTACTTACAATGAAGCAAGTAATAAGACCATTTACGCTAATTTTATCTCGACTAACATGAAGTAGATAGAAGAATAACATTTTTAACGATAAATTGTTACAGAGATGTAGAGAAAGGCATGTGAAAGGAAACACATTAGAGTTTCCGTTGTAAAACCTAAAAAGTTTGGTTAAATAAACAAATACAGATCAGTTATTTATATAAACATTTTCAATGTGAAAGGAGACCGTTAGAATAAAAAAATATTAAATATTAATAATCTTATGAATGCTTACGTTATTTCCGGATTAATACTTGCATACAATATAAACTGAAATTTAAAAAGAATCACATGACTTCTCTACCTCTGCTGCAAACAAACTGTACTTACAAAAATTATTCTTCCATCTACAACATGCTAGACGAGATAAACATTAACATAATTGGTCTTACTACTTAGTTCCTTATAACCAGAAGCAAAATATCGATATGTGAACAATTGAAGTTCGGTTTTCTTTGCATTTCCCGAAAAGCATAAACCGAAAGCTGGTCTCGTTTGAGAAGACGCGTTGTTTAAAATTGAAACCAATAACAAGGAATATCTCGGAAACATCAAGCCGGCAACAAAAATGTATGACAAAATTTTTGGTTTAACGAGATCTGAATTTTTGTGTAGCAAGATTTTGTGTATATCTTACGGTTTACAAGCTATGCAAAATTCAGCAAAATTGATCCAGAATGAACAGGTCTTCTAAAGGTATGCCCAAAAAATGCAATATATAGTTTTATTTGATATGTGAATATCTTTAATCAAAATCGATGGAGACATTTTTGAGAAAAGTAAACTTTTCAAAAAGTTTTCCGTGTAAAGGGCAGGCTTGGTTTACCGGGACTTCCTTTAAAATCTTCGTGTCGCATCCTTGGAAGATACCAAACTTAAATACTAAGTTTGGTATTTAATTGTTATTTTAGTTTTTGAGCTATGCTGTCCACAGACACACAAACACACGGACCTTTTTACAAGAAATTATATTTTACTTTCTCTACACGTAATATGTATATAGTGTATAGAGAAAGTATTGCACTGCACCCTAAAATTTGATACAGAGATTTCACGAAAATATACGTTTTAGAGTCCCCTGTATCCAACAAAGTATTTTCAGAAAAACGTCTATGTGTGTGTGTCCATGAACACGATAACTCAAAAACGAAGAGTCGGTAAAATATCAAAGTTAGTATTTAAGCTTAGTATTTTGTTGGGATGCGACACAAAGATTTTGAGAAAAAATCCCCCCCACCTCAAACTACATTTTAAAAATTTCGAAAATTTTGATTTTATCAGAAATGGCTCCAACGATTGTGATTAAAAGTTCGTATATTAAGGATATTTACCTAAGAAGTAAAATGTATATTTTGAATTTTCTGGGAATAGCCTCTTAAGGTTACTTTATTCTGGATTAATTTTACGGAATTTTGCATAGCTGCTAAGCCATAAGTGATGGACAAAAACTTACCACACAAAAAATGTAGAGCACATTAAAAGCACACAATTTATGTTATATACTTTTTTCGTGGAATTGATCGTTAAGATATTCCTTGTTTTTTGTTTCAGCTTTGAAAAACATACTTTTCTCATACAGGAATTTGTCAACTCCTGTCCATACAAACAAAGGAACTTCAGTCTAATTCACTTTAACCTATGGTACTACCTTATTCCGCTTCTACTTACAAAGAAGCGAGTAATAAGATTATTTCTGCTAATTTTTTCTCGATTATAATGAAGTAAATAAAAGCATAGGTCATCACCTTAGCGCGGTGGTAGCGCAGCTGCTTACCAAGCGGGAGACCTGGGTTTGATCCCTATTACCGGCGTGGGGATTCCCCCCCCCCCCACCACTGGGAGACCTGGCCCGGGGTCCACTCAGCCTCGTAAGGTCACTAGAGGGCCAATTGAGGAGCTACTCGATGGAAAAGTAGAGGCTCCAGATCATGAGGACCGCATTAACCGGCCGGGGGCACTCGAGGCGCCGACCACGTCTCACCCTCCAATACTGCACCCCATCCATGACGTCTATAGTGGACCAAGATGGGGGACGCAGCGGCCGGGCGGTAGACCAAGGTTCCCCGTAAGCTGTCGTGCCATGGAGTTATGCTAAATAAAAGCATAAGCTTTTTAACAATAATTTGGCGCAGAGATGTAGAGAAAGTTATGTGAATGGAACATCAGATTTTTTAGTCTCGGGGGGCCTCAAAACATATTTTCCCGTCATATCTTGGCATGGAATTTTTGGGTGGAATACAATACCTCAATACGTGCATAGTACGTGTAGGGAAGGTAAAAATGGAAGAATGAATTCTTTCCTTGACAGAAGCGTTGTAAGTCATAGAAGAGGTAGGAAATAAACTGGTGCCTGGACTAAGTGGAAAATCTGTAAGAAAGAAGTTTGGTGTTAAGTTGCGATTTAAAGTTAAAAGCGACAGTGTTTCATGTGGTGAAAAAGAGCAAAAGCCATTGATTTGGAACACCAAGGAAATACACTAAATGAAGTTCACACCTCTTACCTCCTGTAAATTGGAAGACTGTTTACATCTGAAAAGTACCTCACTATTCACTCACTTTAGGAGCTCAAAATGAAATTGAACACTTTTTGTAATATAGCTTTACATAGGTGGAGAAGGTATTGTATTCCACTAAAATGTGATACTGCAATTTCACCAGAAATACATATTTTGAGGGCCCCTGAATCCAAAAAGCGCATTTTTAGAAAACGGTATATGTGAGTGTGTTTGTAAACAGCTTAACTGAAAAACGAAATGTAACATAAACTTGATATTTACGTTTAGTATCTTCCAAGAATGCGACACGATGATTTTCCTTAAAAACCTACTCTCCAAACTACCCTTTACACAATACATTTTTCGACAATTTCAATTTTTTTAAAAAAAGAAAATAACGAATTTGATTAAAATGACCTGTATTAAAGAGGTTATCATGCCAAAATGTATATCCTGAATGTCTTGGTGCGTGAATAGCATAATTCAGAAACAAAGTTCTTTAAATACCAAACTTTATATTATTTAATTGCAGCACCTTACAAGCAGGCGGCAGGAAAGTCAAGAAAATCCACCACTTTAAACCTAATTTCCAGAGAATATATTTTGAAAATATTTATTCTCAAAACTTGCGGTAACATTTTTTATTAAAATATATGTTTAAGATATTTTCAGCACAAATGAAAGGATAGGAAATAGCTATTCAAGTCCTCTTATTTCTGAATGATTTTTGCTTAACTGTCAATCCGTGAGAAATACAAAACCTTGTCACAAGAAGAGTAGATCTGTTGAGGCATAGAATTTATGTTAGACATGTTCCTGTGGAATCAACCATTTCGAAGATATTCCTTGTTATTGGTTTCAATTTTCCTATACTTTATACTATGGGAAGCCGCCATTTTTACATTTATATTTTACTGCTAGCAATGTAAAGTGAACCGAATTTCAATTTAACCACATAGCTGCTAACTCTTAAAAGGTTTAACAACGCTTTAGCCTAGTGTATTTCCTATTTCCCTTCTACCTTCAAGTAATAAAACCGTATTTACTTATGTGTTTTCTCCATGAGTAATGAAGTAGATAGAAAATTAAACTCTTATAAGAATAGCTTAGAAAGGTAGATAAGGTATTGTGAATGAAAAACATCGTAAAACTTAACAGCAGTCGAATGCATTTATACAATATACCATGTTTTCCGTAAAATAAAGTAAAATGAGTATTATGCTAGAGGCTATGAAGCCCCCAGCTGAATATAATCTCTAGAACGAGTGTGTTCTATTTATTTTCACGAAACTGTTTGTATTCTCCGAAGATTTGTAACAGGAGCGGCGAAAATCTGTTTTCCCACCATCGGCTCCATGTCTAAAAGTTGGGCGTAATACATGAAATCGCCTACTAGAACAACAATATAAATGGAATACAAGAGGACTGCTGTTCTGAGGGGAAGAGGTGTAGGTAGCCAACTGTCATCTTGAATCACCTTTTTCGCCACCCTCGTTTAAAAGCAAGATGCAAAGTCGCATAATGGTATCGTGCCGATATAACACGTAGTAGTTATGCAGGTTGGCCATGGGCAGTTCTTAAATCTTTGCTAGCTTCTAATAACCTACTTAATATTTCTCCTGCTCCCCCTCCCCCCTTTTCCTGACAAAGGTAAGTTTGGATCGATAGGTTTTTAATAGATTAATGAGCGAGTATCAGACTTTTGATATCAAACTAATTCGAGATGGACAGCTAACCTTTGTCTCTAGGCTCGTGTGCAAGACGTGAATTCACACCAATAAGTAATTATAATGTATTTTCAAATGGGAAGAGTTCTACGCTGCAGTAAATGAGATGCGTTATCGTGTTCTGCGTTGCTTTCCATATTTCCCTCTCACTCGCACACTGAGCATGCAAATCAGCCTGGCGACATAATGTTTACTAATGTGTATTATGAAAGCTATTTGTGCTAAAAATCGGTGGTTTTACGGTTCTGCTACGAACATTACTCTCTTTCTACCTCGTGAATTATTTTTTGTAAAATTTGAATATTTTGTCTTAGCGAAAGTGGTATTTATGAGTGAAGGAGTCACTTAGCGCGGTACTTCCCAGTTAAGCGCGGATGCAATATGTCACAGCAGCACTCCGATTGGCTGCCGGCCTGGTGGCGCTCAAGGACAAACCTCATCCCATTTGAAAGTCACTGCAGTTCAGCTAGTGGAATATCAGCGTTAAATAATGTAAAACACTACAGGAAATGTTTCAAGATTTGCGAATCGTAAACCTCAGCATTATTTTTATGAGAATAAGTGGAATATTCGTAAAAATTATGCACGTAGATTTCATTTGATCATTAAAACAAATTCATTATTCTAAGAGTGGATTTTGTTAGCTTTTTACACACATGGATAATAAAGCAGATATTTTAATGTTACTACTCTTACTTTGCGTAACAATTCAATGATTTGTCTCTGCTCCCAAGCCCACATTTGCAACGTCAACTTCCGAGTCCTTCATTACAAGATGATCAGATCACCATATTTGACTGTCGACGTGTGCAGAAGTCTCATTATCGGCCGCCTAAAGCTTTAAGGTAATGCAATTAAAGTAATTATTATTTTCAAAAGACATGGCAACACACGCTCAAGAAACCAAAGGACACGTGACAACGTAGCTATTTATCATCGCCAGAAACGCCGCATGCATGACGGATTGTCCAAGTGCTGCTGTAGAAGAAACAGATGTTTATCTTAAATCTACTCTTATTTGTATAATGTAATTTTGTTGTCATCACGACATTAATACCATGACACCTACGTCATAAGTGTCAAGCTAGGTGAGGATTAGCTAGTCACTGTACAATTACGTCATAGAATACGAGTGTAGTGAAAAATGACTCGTAGCTTATTTTTAGCATGAAGTACAAGAGAACAGGACTTTTCCTTTTATTTCTTTTCTTTCATTTTAGTATCGGATACAGCCGACGTTGTCCTTGACGATGTATAGCAGACCCAGCATTAATGACCAAATGGTCATAATTCTCAGAAATGTGAGCAGTGTCGTCCGGTCGACTTGGTTACATGGTTCTTACACCAGTTTTGTGTTTCCTGCACGACAATGCTAGCACATAGGTGTCCGCATATTTCCAAAAAAATCTAATGTGTTACACTCACATGACTTTTTCTAGCTATTCTACAAAACTTCTTACATAAGATTATTGTTCTTTCCGCATCTTGCTAATCGAGGTACTCATTAGCACAATGCTCTTATTACTTAGTTCGTTATAATTAGGAAAAAATAAGGGAATACACTAGGTTAAAGCCACAGTCAGATGTTTTAAAAGCTGTCGCTATGCGATTGTCATTACAAATCCCTTCTTTTCTTGGCCAGGAATAGAACAAAGAAAACCGCACTCTCCCGTCTGAGAAAAGTATAAGTACTTCACAACTGAAACTAATAACAATGAATACCTCGAAAACTGTAAGCTCCACGAGAAAAAGTATGACATAACTTGTGTATTTTAACAAGACCTACATTTTTTGTAAAGTAAGTTTTTGTCTATCTCTTGTGGTTTACTAGTTATACCAAATTAAGCAAAATTTATCTAGAATAAACGGGTCTTCCCAGAAAATTCAAGATATACATATTATTTGTCAAGTAAATATCTTTAATATACGATATGTTAATCAAAATCGTTACAGCCATTTTTAAGAAGATCAAAATTTTCGAAAAAAGTTCCATGTAAAGGATAATTTGGGATGGGGGGACTTTTCTCAAAATCTTTGTGTCGCATCCCTGGAAGATACTAAACTTAAATACCAAGTTTGGTGCTTTACCGACTTTTCGTTTTTGAGTTATCGTGTTCACACACACACACACACACACACACACACACACACACACACACACACACACACACACACACACACAACCTTTTTGTGAAAATGCTTTTTTTGGATACAGGGGAGATTTCGGAGATTTCCGGTGAAATCTCGGTATCGAATTTTTGGGTGGAATACAATACTTCCCTATCCCTATGTACATTGTACATACGGGGCTAGAGAAAGTAAAAAACATGCAAGCTCTCATTCGCCATGGTGAATGATGTGTGTGTAATGTTCTACCTACTTTCTAACATGTATTAAAACATCGTTAATGTAATGCAAGAATAGACTACTCCAACTCTAAGTGAAGTTTAATCCATTTTTACTTTCTCTATACGTGCTATGTACATAGTGTCTAGAGAAGGTATTGCACTCCACAAAAAATTCGATACCGAGATTTCACCGGAAATATATGCTTTAGGGTCCCCTGTATCCAAAAAAAAGTCTTTTTCAGAAAAAGGTCCGTGTGTGTGTGTCCGTGTGTCAGTGTATCCGTGTGGCTGTGAACACGATAATTCAAAAACGAAAAGTCGGTAAAATACCAAACTTGGTATTTAAGTTTAGTATCTTCCACGAAGGTTTTGAGAAAAATTCCCCCACCCCCAACTACCCCTTACATGGAACTTTTTTCGAAAAGTTTGATTTTCTAAAAAATGGCTCTAATGATTTTGATTAAAATATCGTATATTAAAGATATTTACATGACAAATAAAATGTATGTTTTGAATTTATTGGGTATAGCCTCTGAAGACTACTTTATTCTGGGTCAATTTTACGGACTTTTACGTAACTGCTAAACCGTAAGAGATGGACAAAAACGTATCTCACAGCAAATGTAGAGCACCTTAAAACACACAATTTATGTTACATACATTTTTTTTGTGGAGTTGATTTTTTTTGAGATATTCCTTGTTTTTGGTTTCAGCTATCAAAACATACTTTTCTCATACAGGATTTTGTGAACTCGTGTCCATACAAAGGAACTTCTGTCACAGAGCAACCAGCTTTTGACTATCACTTTAACCTATGGTACCCCCTTATTTCGTTTCTACTAACAAGGAAGCAAGTAATAAGACTATTTCTGCTAATTTTTGCTCCATTAGATGAAGTAAATAGAATAATTTGTTGCAGTGATATAGAGAAAGTCATGTGAATGGAACACATCAGATGTTTCTTTTTTTTTCTAGAAAGAATATAAGTCGCATGACTTTCTCTACACGTTCTGCAAACAAGCTGTTCTTGCAAAAGAGCTTTTTTTTTTTGTGGTAGTGTTTAACGCCCACTTTTACTGCTATGGCACCGCAGGCGATGATACTGATGATACATGAAGATGGAGCCGCGATGGTGTATGATGGCGGGGGAAACCGGAGAACCCGGAGAAAACCCGCCTCTGTGCCGCTTTGTCCACGACAAATTTCACATGCAATCGATTGGGATCGAATCCAGGACATCTAAAAGAGTTGTCTTCTATCTACTTCATGCTAATCGACAAAAATATTAAAGTGGTCTTATTACATACATACTTCCGCGTAAGTAGAAGGTATATAAGGGAAGACCCTAAACTAAACCGATAGTCAAAGTATTAAAAGCTGTCGATCTACATTTCATTTTGAAATTCCGTTGTCTGTGGTGACTAGGTGCAAAACAAATGAAATACGAATGACTATTTGTTTGAAAAATTTGAAGTCAATAACAAATATCTTGGAAATCATTAACTCTACAACAAACATATACATGATAAATTGTGTTTTTAACGAAATCTAAATTCTTTATGTGGTAACTATCTATTTATGCAAAAGTCAATAGAATGAAGAGAACTTCAGAGGCTATCTCCCTAAAATTTAAGGTATAAATTTTTTATCTATTTTTAATAAAATCAACATTTTCAAAAATTTTTCCATGTAAACAATAATTTGGAGTTAAGCATTTTTTAAAAAAAATCTTCGTGTCGTATCCTTGGAAGATGCTGAACTTCAACATTTATTTTGGTATTTCAACCGACTTTTCGTTTTTGACTTACCATGTATACGGACACACAAACTTCAACGAATGGAAAAAAAGAAAAAAGAAAAATCTACTTATCCGGGTAGGTCACGCAAACCGAACCTTTTGATTGGAATCTCCTTTATTGAGTGGCAAAGGCGCTATCCCGATAAAGTATTTGAATGGCAAATTAAATTATTTTAAAATTCATAATATAGTTCAATGAAGTTCCATATATTATGAAGGAATAATGTACGCAATTACAGAAGTGTTTTGAATGGATATAAGATCTATGTTAAACACCCAATTCCTTTCCAATAAGCTTTTACTTTGCACAAGCCATTTCCAGATGTTCGTTATTGCTATTTCAAATTCTTCAATACTTTTTTATCGTTGTTTCAAAATCCTATTGGTTTTCAGCCGTTTCACCTGATTGCATGGAATTTTAAGGCCAATATATAAAGCGTTTTATTTTTAACGTTTTATTGTCGCTACTAGCTTTGTATATTGTACGAAAATTTCCTTTGCACATTTAATGTGTGATGAACCCATTTTTAAATAATCTCCATTAACATGAGGTTGACAAAAACAAATTTTCATAAAAATAATTTATACTACTACATACTACAAATAATAAAATACATATATGAATAACACATCATATATTTTTGTTTTATTTTCACCTGCAACCGAAGTGTCGACTAAGAAGTAAAATTTTGAAGTACGGATATTCTTCCTTCAAATGGATAATCAAACTGAAGCATTAAAGCGAGATATCTGTAAGAAAATATAAAAAGCTAATACAGTATTTCGTAATAAAACTTGAACTACTCAGCGTTTTAAGAAAATATTGTTTTTTCTGCATTAGCCATTTGTAGTACCAAGTAACTGAAGTTATAGTACATAGACAGCAGCATGCTCTATTAATAACTATGCCCTTGCTTTCTCGCACAGGGACCCCCAAAATACTCGCACACACCATAATCGTTACTTTCTCTACACGTACCGTGTGCATAGTGTACATAAAAGATATTATATTGTACCCAATAATTCTATACCGAAATTTCACCGAAAATACATGCTTTCAGAACCTCTAAATCAAAAAAAAAGTTTTAAAAATGTACATGTGTGTGTCTCTGGGCAGCATAGCTGAAAAACGAATAGTCCGTAAATACCAAACTTGATATTTAAGTTCAGTATCTTTCAAGAATGAGACACAAAGATTTACAAGAAAATCCACCCACCTCCAACCATGGAAAAAATTTCCAAAATTTTTGTTCTCAAAAATGGCTCTAAAATTGTTATTAAGATATCATATTTAAGATATTTCCATGACAAATAAAAGATGTATCTTGAATTTTATGGAAATAGCCTTGGAAAACCTTTTCATCTAGATACATTTTTATGAATGTTTGCATAACTGGTAAATCGTAAGAGATAGACAAAAACTTCTACATAAAAACTTTTATCCCCTTAAAACGTATAATTTTCTTGGAGTTGACCGTTTTCGAGATATTCCTTGTTATTGGTTTCACTTTACTTTTCTCACATGGGAAAGAGAATAATAAATACACAAGATGTGTATTCCAAATACTTTTTTTAAGCATTTATTTTCTTTAATTGCAGAATGACAAGCAAAGAAGACAACAGAATAAATTGCTGTACATTTCTAATAACAAATTAACTTTTAGTAAGAAAACAAATACTCTCAGTTCCGAAATATTCTCAAAGAACAAACATAATATACCTTTAAATTAATATATTAACATAATTCGTAAGCCTCAAGCGTTGCGATCTAGTCATCTGCTGGAGTATGAAGCTCAGCTAGTTCACATTTTCAGGGTGTCTGGCAAGAATTCAGTCCTTCAGATCCTCCAAATAAAATAAATCAGGTATTGAAAATCTGGAGATATCGGCGGCCATTGAGAGTTGCTGATAATCTTATTACAACATTACGCTAAGATTAATTTTCACATCTTAAGTTAATGGTCCCCCACCTCTTGCAAATATCATGTCAGTGTCTCTCGTTGCCTCACTCACTTTTTATGCCACACGGATCCTGTTTCTCGTAAGCGAGAAATATATCTTTCTACTTCTGTACTTACTCTTTCTTTTTAAGCGGTGGAAACCGCAATTTACTTTCCTTTGCATTACAAGAAAGCACCTTTTGTTGCGCTGAGTCTCCAAGTTGACTAGGCTGTATGGGGTCATCTGGTTCTCTTGTGTGCTGGTGCACATTTTCCTTGCCAAGTGTTGCTTCAACTTCTTCATGCAATGTCTTAATTTCTGTTGGAGTTTTCTTTTGTACTATAGAGTCACTTGTAATTTCAGCATTGTCAACACTTTTACTCCTGCGTGTCATTTGTTTCTGTTCAAGTTGGTTTTCATGCGTAATGTATGCCTTTTTCTTGCGTGTTGAGGTCATTTCAATGCTAGTACTGCTGCCCTTGCTTTTCTTCTTCTTCTTTCGCGGCGGTTTGTTTGCATTCGTGCTCTCCCCATCACTGCTACAGTGTTTTGTCTTCTCACATGATGGTTCTTCTTCTTCAGCTGTTCCGATATCTATGTCCACTGGGAGGGTGGTCCCTGCTTTGTGTGTGGTTTGTTTAATTTTCATAGATGCAATTGTTGCAGCAAATTCCATTTCTGTATCAGAAGCATCTAAATTAACATCTTTTGCATTACTAGCACAAACTTTTTCACCTATTTTTGGAGACTCAAATGTTTTGTGTTGTTCAATTGTTTCCATCTGCACGGTACTAGTTTCCGTAATAATATTCTCTGGTAAACCTCCATTTTGCTCTGTGCTGTTGGCAACAGCAGAAAGCATATCACTAAACTTCCTTACAGAAGGCGCAGGTTTGTCAGATATTCTTTTTACTCCAAGGTACGACACCTCACGGGGAACCTTCGGCCCACCGCCCCGCCGCTGCGTCCCCCATCTCGGTCCACTACAGACGTCATGGATGGGGTGCAGTATTGGAGGGTGAGACGTGGTCAGCGCCTCGAATCCCTCCCGGCCGGTTAATGCGGTCCTCATGACCTGGAGCCGCTACTTTTCCATCAAGTAGCTCTTCAATTGGCCCCCCCCAGGGACCTTACGAGGCTGAGTGCACCCCGGGCCAGGTCTCCCAGCGGGGGAAAAATCCCCACGCCGGTACTGGGGATCGAACCGAGGTCTCCCGCTTGGTAAGTAGCAACGCCACCACCGCACTTAAGAGACGACCTCAGATATCATTCGCTGCGGACAAATATGCCTCATATGGGTAGAACTTCCACATTTAAAACAGGTTTGTTCCTGACCTAAATAAGTAACAAATGCCTCACATTTCCCAATAATCACATTAGATGGAATGGGTTTCTTAATTACCATTTGAGCTAGGCGTATACCTGTTTCTACCGTAGCAAATTTCCATTTAACGGTCCAGTTGTCCATTTTGACAAGATGTACATTTCCATAATTTTGTAGAACATTTCTAAATCTTTCATCGGATATTTCAGGAGGAATATTATAAAGCCTGACTGATTTCCCAATCAAAGCCTAGCGTTACGAGTTTGAATCCCAACGACTGTGTCAAATGTGCTTACAGTCAAGGATTTGGATCGTCCAAGTAAAATAATGGGTGTGATAAAGAGAACATCGAATATTAGTGTTCATATTTTTACAGTACAAAGATCTATAAATTTGTTGATGGTTATTAATTAATATTTAAAAGGCAAAGCGATGAAAGGATGTAAACCATAAACCGTAAAATATGTTACACGAGGCTAAAGTTAATTTGCTAAAATGAATCCCTAACTGAATAGTCACTATTTTAGCCATTCTATTTATGGGTTCTGCAGACCGTGAGTTGTTAAAGGATCGTATTAATACTACCTGAATACTTTCCTATTATCTTCGAGGATAGGGGCTCATGACATGCTTCTGTGATGGAAAAGCTCCAACCCTACGAAAAAATTAGAAAATGGGAAACGGTGGTCATTCGCAGCCTCTTGAGGTCAGGTATATTCAATGTGCTCTCTAAGGCTGAGATTCTGAATACTGCGATGTTTCTGACCTTTGTGTTAACTGGTAAGCCGCAATAGACAAAAACTTACTACACAAAAACTTTAGGTCTTATTAGAAGACAATTTATGTCTGAAGCTGTTAGAGATAATTATATTTTATTATATTAATAACATTGTTTTTTATTCTTACAATGGAAATTTAATGTTTTATTTAAACTGTATAAATAATTAAGTATCAATTAAAAATATTGATTTGGGTTGAAATTAATGTTTTGTTGCCAAGCATTTGTATTATATTTTAATGAAGTTAAGAGAATCAAATGCATACATACGAGGGCTGTAAAGAAAGTAGTGGCAACATGGTCCCATATTCACAGGAGAGCGGGTATGAGCCAATAGGATATGGGAGCGATCAAGTGACTAGTGTCGATGTGTGGTGTGCATTAGCCGGGCTGCCAGTTGAGAGTGTTGTTGCTGTGTAGCGTTGAAGTGAATAGTGTCAAGTGCACCGTTCTAAAGCATGTTTACCAAAGGCGTGGATTAAAATCGAGGTTGCCCGTGGAAAAACTGCATCAGTATGTTATCGGGGATTACATGAAGCCTGTGGTGGGAATACATTGTCGTACAGGACAGTTGCACGATGGGTCAAGGCGTTTCGTGCAGGTCGGACTGAGGTTGTGGATTTGCACCGCTCAGGTCGGCCGTCTATTCCGCAAGATCAGATTGACATCGTGAGTGGTCTCGTTGCCATGGACCATCGATGGACTGTCCGGGAGTTATCCGTAGAGGTTGGTCTCAGTCATCAAACTGGGTGGAATATCCTGACGAAATGTCTTCACCTGAGGAAAATTGCGTCCCGTTGGGTTCCACATCGATTCACTCAGTACAGAAATGGCACCGGTTTGCACTGGCTGGCATCCACCTGGACAGATACCGCAACGAAGGAGACGCATTTCTGCAGCGTATTGTCGCCATTGATGAGACGTGGGCACGAGCCTATGGGCCGGAATTGAAACGTCAGTCGAATGAATGGCGTCACCCAGGTTCACCACGTCCACAGAAAGTTCGACAGGAACCCGGTCGGGAGAAGCTGATGCTGATTGTGGCATACGATTACGTGGGGATTATTCTTACGCATGCTGTGTCTGAGGACAAACTGGCAACAGTGACTGCTTTTGCCAATTTCTGGAACGACATCTTCGTCCGGCTATGCGGCGCAAACGTCCACGTTCAGAATAAGGTCCGTGCATATGTTTGGGTGTGTGTGTGTGTGTGTGTGTGTGTGTGTGGACAGCATAGCTCAAAAACGAAAAGACCGTTAAATACCAAACTTGGTATTTAGGTTTGCCATCTTACAAGGGTGCGATACGAAGATTTTAAAAAAGGAAAAACCCCACCCCAAACTACCTTTACATGGAAAACTGCTCCAAAATTTTGTTTTTCTTAAAAATGACTAACGATTTTGATTAAAATACCACATATTAAAGCCATTTACATCACAAATAAAATGCATATCTTGAATTTTCTGGGAATATCTTCTGAAGACCTGTTTATTCTAGATGAATTTTGCTGAATTTTGCATAACTGGTAAACCGTAAGAGATAGACAAAATGTTACTGCACAAAGGATTAGCTCCCGATAAAAGACACAATTTATGTCATACAAATTTTTTCGCGGAGTTGACTGTTTTCAAGATATTCCTTGTCATTAGTTTCAGTTTTAAAATACTTATGAATTTCTCATGCGGGAACTTTTCAACTTCTGCCCACGCAAAGAAACAGATTTCAGTTCCACAGCAATCATATTTTAAAACATTTTTATGTCGGTTTAGCCTAGTGTATTAATTTATTTCCTTTCTACTTACAAGGAACTAAATGATACGACCATTTCTGCTAATACTCTCGATTAACATGAAGTAGATAGAAAAATAAGCGTATTAACAAGAATTTGCTACAAATATGTAGAGAAAGTCATTTGAATGGAACACATCAGATGTTTTGGATTCAGGAGAACCTAAACATGTTTATCGGTATCGAATATTTGGGTGGAATGCAATACTTTTTCTATACTCTATGTACGTAGTACGTGTAGAAAAGTAAAAATAGATATTCTAAATAAAGTATACAGAATGGAAGGTAACCTATGATTAATCTTGAACAGGAAGAACAAAAACATCTTTGTTTGCTTCTTACGATAGTTTTTGAGAAAAAAACGAAAATTCCTTTATAGTATGACTACACCCTGCGTCCGTAATCTTCGAACGTGTGTGTTCGGATAGATTTGTAAGCCATTGCTGATTGTTGGCATCAAGACCGTTAGTTGGCTTCATTATTATTACTATTATTCTTATTAATTGAACAACTTAATATGTGTAAGAAAGCTAGCTGGAAGCAAACACAGCTCAGGCTGTTTACGAAACTAGGTTGCTGCATAAAGGGAAATTCTTTTGTGAGGGAGAAGGCTGGCATAAGTCACGTACTCCTTTATGCATGTGCGTGCAACAGTTTAATAAGTGAAAGTGATTTCGGGGAAATGCATTATGGGACACAGACGCCAAATTCGCGGTCTTTCTGTCCAATGGAAATGAAGCAGCCAAGACACCATATTTTACTGTATAAGTAACAGCGTGAAACAGCGTGAAACAGAGACACAAATGCACAATCACTGTCAAGTTTGACACACACTCGCATACTCACGGTCATGTTCGGTTGCCCTACAATGTGAAGGTCGGTTGCTATATACGTCATAGGTGAACAACTTTATGAAATGTTACTAATTCTTCAAAATAAAGTTTATTCGTCGAAGATAGAAAGTTATAGAAATTACAGTAAAGTAGCATGTAAAGCAAAGTGCAGGTCTGAATAAGTAAACGAATATATTCACGAATAAATTAGTATACTACAGAGAAAGTGTGTTATAATATTTCAACGGACAACTCTAGCTACCCACATTGTCTCTCCACCCCGAGAATGTCAAACTTCATGCAGATTGAGCAAAGCCGAGGCAGTCACCATATCAGACGTCACAACAGGTACGTGCTATAAGTGATTGGTAGGGGAGTGCATATACACACACTTAGTAAACACAATGGGGAACGACACAACCTGACACAAAACGCCTATCGTCAACTAAAGCAAATAACGCCGCATACGTGGCGTCCCCAACGTGAAGCAAATGCATATATCGCCACAGCATCCATTGTTAGGGGACACTTGTGGCGGCGGCAAATTCTTTTGGTCGCAGCTGTGATGTTATACCTGTGCGAGTGTTCTCGGGAGGCTCTTTGGTGTCGACATTGTTACACCCGAGTGAGTTTGTGACAGCTGCGGTAGTTGTCACGTGTGACTGCGTGTAGAGCTTTCCAACGTGCTTACAGATCAGTATCCGCTGGGAATGCATCGCGTTCAGCATTTTCGACGGCAAACTCATAGTGAGCAGTAATTATTATCACTACAGCAAACGTCGAAAGGAAGTTATACGGCAAAATTGTTACAAAAGCATTGATGAAAGCCATTTGTGAGCAGAAAAAAATAACTTTTTGTTATAATATTAGCTACTTAAATAAAGATTTTCTCAACATTAAATATTTTTTCAAATATGTCTTAAAGGAAACTGAAAGATAAATATTTTGTGCGTTTAATTACATTATGAATTAAAATAATTCGCACTCTATTATTAAAACCGTTCAAATTTGTCTCAGTTGAATCTACTTCGTTAGAGATAACACTGCAAGTTAGAAAGAAACGCAGTTCAGCAGGTTTTATTGCTCATGTGACTTGTTATCGAAACTGCTCATTATCAGTTACAAAATGGCTCACCTTACTAATGTGGAGTAGTGTTAGCTAATTCGTCGAGAAACTTTTCCAAATAGACGAGCACCACTTTAAGAGACATTTGTTTTCATCTGTCAGAGTTGTAGATAAGGAAGTTAGCTCCTCGTGTTAAAGAAGTTGGCCAAAGAAAGAAATCATCCACGTGGTGGAAGATCATGGAGTCAGGAGGCTGGTATAGCTCGCACTATCGCCGTATCCCATTGGACTATTTTGAGGACATTAATTATTACAGATGACTTCACGGTATTTTACGATTCCAAGATAACTAAACGCTGACTCCTAACTGACCCTTTAAATGTCTTCATACAACAATTTTCCCCATTTACATACCACCATAAACACCAACCGCCTCTATCCTTGGAGCACGTATACATAACAATGGGGCTCGCTCGTTTACTATTTGGAGTAGTCCTTTAAGACCTACACACACTTGTGCGCATACTCTCATACTTACAGATTCTAGGGAGAGTAAGGAATAATTGCCAAAGAAAAAGTATCACTCCTCCAACCAGAATAGAACCCGGGACCTTGTATTTGGAGCTAAATAATTTGCTTGCTATACAGGTAGAGGAAACTACCATTTAAACCACTTATATACCTCATAATTTGTAACATATGTAACTTTCTGTTCTTTCTATGGTCATTTTCTGTGAGAACTTTCAAGAACTTCCAGAGCACAAAAGGCACACGTTGCAGCGCCTGGCAGCGGTAGCAGCGTAGCAATCTCCCTTTGAAAACCAGATGTACGTTTACAGAAACAGATTTCATTTTCTCTTTATGAGGCGTGTCATTTTGCAGTGCATAAACGTGACATCTCTGAACTATTAATAATTACACCTACATCTTCCAAATCAACCGATAATCAGCTTGCTGGGCATGAAATTTAAATTGGTTTTGCAGTTAATACAGCAAATTGCATGAACAAAACTCTTTCTGATATGGAAACACAAAAATACCACATAGTTAGGCTCGTCAGTTCTCCACAGGCCGGTTTTTTTAAACTTGAAATTGCCCAGTTGAGTTCAGCACCTTTACGAACAAAGGAAAATCTGCAAACTTCAAATAAGGGCAGTTAGACCACCAGGATTTTTCACGAAGTATTGTAGCAAGGCAAATTTGATGAGTCTTCATTCGCAAGGGACATGTCTATCATTGAGTTCAATATAATTATAAAGCTTGGCAAAACCTAACAAAGTTCTCAAAAGTACGGCACAACTACATACTACAGCGTCTACTAAGGATAATATTGAAAAGGAGATTATCTATCTTCTCCTTTAGCATAAGCTCCTACGTGATGAGATCAGTTTTTAGTTTAGTTATTCCAAATCATAATGCATTCACGCCCGTCTGTTCCAATTGTCAAAGCAAGAAACCCAATATATTTGAAGGCTTTATTTTAGGTTTGCTACAAACCAGCACAGTATTTGCCGGCTTGGCTTGATTATATAAGGCAGAGTTTGAAATGCAAAACACCTCCAACTTTCTCATGACGTCTTTTTTTACATTATCTACGTGTACTATGTACATAGTGTATAAAGAAAGTATTACATTCCACCCAAAAATTCGATATCAAGATTTCACGCAAATAGGCCTTTTAGGGTCGCCTGTATGAAAAAAAAAAAAAGAATTTATAGAAAAAGGTCCCAGTGTGTGTGTGTGTGTGTGTGTGTGTGTGTGTGTGTGTGTGTGTCTGAACACGATAACTGAAAAACGAAACGTTGGTAAAATACCAAACTTGGTATTTAAGTTTAGTATCTTGCAGGAATGCGACACGAAGATTTTGAGAAAAATCCCCCTACCCCCGACTACCCTTTACGTGAAACTTTTTTTTCGAAATTTTGATTTTCTCAAAAATGGAACTAACGATTCTGATTAAAATATCGTTTATTAAAAACATCTGCCTGACAAATAAAATGTATATTTTGAATTTTCTGGGAATAACCACTGGAGTACTTTATTCTGGGTGAATGTTACGGAATTATCAATAACTGCTAAACCGTAAGAGATGGAAAAATACTTACTCCACGAAAAATGTAGAGTACGTTAAAACACACAATTTATGTTATACATTGTTTTCGTGGAGTTCGTCGTTTTTGAGATATTCCCTGTTTTAGGTTTCTGCTTTGACAAACTTATACTTTTCTCATACAGGAATTTGTCAACTCCAGTCCATACAAACAAAGGAACTTCAGTGACATAGCAACCAGCTTTTGACTATCACTTTAACCTATGGTACTCCCTTATTTCGCTTCTACTTACAAGGAAGCAAGTAATAAGTCTATTTCTGCTAATTTTTTCTGATTAGCATGAAGGAAATAGAAGTATAAGCTTTTTAAGAATACTTTGTTACAAAGATGTAGAGAAATTCATGTGAATGGTACACAATATTTTTCTTCTAAGTCGTGAAATTAAGCCTGTTTCTACAAAGAAAGCGAGTATGTTCATCCACTGAACTGTTGAACTGATGCTCAACAGTTCTACTCAGTGCTTTCTCACTATGACTTGTAAATTCAAGAATTCGACGACAGTAGATTAATGGTAAGCGATTTGTAAATAAAATGCGTCCCACACTTAAGACATACAAGTTAAATGGAGCGCAATATTTCCATATCGCCCAGCTGCGATTGTCTACCAATTCAATGTAATCTTGTAAATAACATCACCAAATAGTGAAATATCTGCGTTGCTATTTGAGGTTAGTATAACACATTTGTCATCTTCACCATCTCTCTCCTCTTTGTATGTTTAATGCTTCGAAATTAGGATTTTACGGATATAAAGATAACAAATATGCAGTTGAAATAATAAAATATTAATTGCTTTTAAAAATTACATTCATATGAGTGGAAATGTTTTAAAATTGCAAAAAATGAACGATGCACCACATTTTGATTTGCGCTATTTCATTGTCTTGTGCTTACTTGGCTTGTTTTTGTTTCCCTTACCCTCTTCATTAATTTCAAATGCATCCTTGTAGGTTTTTTCATTGGTTCCTTTTAAATCATAGAGACTACTGCTTATGAACACCCTGTAACCTTAGTTTTTTTATTATTACCTGACTAAAGGTAATTTTACTTGAATAATATAGGAAATGCATTATTTTACGTTTAGTGTACGAGTATTTATCTCTTCTTGGTTTCTCCATGCATTTTTAAAAAGTGTAAAATGAATATATGAAACACAGCACACACGTTTTGTTTGTCAGGTAAGTATCTTTAATATTTGATATTTTAATCCAAATCATTAGAGCCATTTTTGCGAAAATAATTTTCGAAAAAAGTTCCGAGTAAAGGGTAATTTGGGGTGATGGGATTTTTCTCCAAACTTTCGTGTCGCATCCCTGGTAGATACTAAACTTAAATAGCAAGTTTGGTATGTTACAGTCTTTTCGTTTTTGAGTTATTGTAGACACACGGACATGCGTGCGGGAGCGCGCACACACACACATACACACAGACACAAGACCTTTTTGTGAAAAGGTTTTTTTTTGGATATAAGGGAACCTAAAACATATATTTCCGGTAAAATCTCGGTATTGAATTTTTGGTTGGAGTACAATACCTTCTGTATACTCTATGCACATAGTGCGTGTAGAGAAAGTAAAAAAATTAGATCTTCATTGAAACATGTCATACGCATTTCTTGTAGAGTTGACCGCTTTCGAGATATTCATTGGTATTGGTATCAATTTTAAACTAATCAACTTTGCTCAAATGGGACTATGCAAAGCGAATTTTCACATAGCGACCAGCCGTTAAAAAGATTTCACTACACCTTAGCCAAATGTATTCCCTCATTTATCTTCTACTTACAGGGAAGCAAGTAACAAGATCACTTCTGCTAAAGTTTATCTAGAATACCATGACGTTTAAGTAAGAAAAATGTGTTTGTGGAACAGCTAAAGAAACTTATTTGACATTCAGATTTTTCCTCAGTAAGTTTTGGTCCGACTCTTACAGTTTATCAGTTATGTAAAATGTAGTAAAATACATCCACAAAGAGGTCTTCAGATGTTATTTCCAGAACATTCAAAATATACATTTTGTATTTCAAACAAAATCGTTGGCCATTTTTGAGAAAATCAACATTTACGAATTGTTTCCATGTAAAGAGTATTTCAGGGTGGGAGATTTTCCTCAGAACCATCGTGTCGCATCCTTGAAAAAAATTAAAATTTTAATACCAAGTTTAGTATTTTACCTACTTTTCGTTTTCGAGCTATATTCACTGACACACATGGACCTTGTTCTAAAAATCTCGTGTACTCCATGCAGATGACGTTCCCTACATCTCCGTAAATATATTATTAAAAAGCTTATGCTTCTAACTACTTCATTCTAATCGAGCATTAGAAGATACTGTCTTTATTACTTATATACCTTGCAAGTACTAGGGGAATAAGTGAATAAAGCGGTAGTCAAATCTTTAAAAAGATGGAAGCTATTTGATTGATATGTTTCTTTGCTTGGCCAGAGTTTACAAATTCCCGTATGAGAAAGGTTTTAAGTGCTTTTTAACTGAAACCAATGACAAGGAATGCCTAGACAATTATCAACTCCACGAAAAAAAGTATGACGTTTTGTGTCAGCAACATTTATATCATATTAAAGAGTCTTCAGAGGCTATTCTCAGAAAATTATATATATATATATGTATGTATGTATGTATGTATGTATGTATGTATGTATGTATGTATGTATGTATGTATGTATGTATGTATGTATGTATGTATGTATGTATGTATGTATGTATGTATGTATGTATGTATGTATGTATGTATGTATGTATGTATGTATGTATGTATGTATGTATGTATGTATGTATGTATGTATGTATGTATGTATGTATGTATGTATGTATGTATGTATGTATGTATGTATGTATGTATGTATGTATGTATGTATGTATGTATGTATGTATGTATGTATGTATGTATGTATGTATGTATGTATGTATGTATGTATGTATGTATGTATGTATGTATGTATGTATGTATGTATGTATGTATGTATGTATGTATGTATGTATGTATGTATGTATGTATGTATGTATGTATGTATGTATGTATGTATGTATGTATGTATGTATGTATGTATGTATGTATGTATGTATGTATGTATGTATGTATACGTTTATTATTTGTCCTGTAAATATCTTTAATATGCGGCATTTTAATCAAAATCGTTAGAGCCCTTTTTGAGAAAATCAACATTTCGAAAATTTGTCCCTGGGGTGGAAGGATTTTCCTCAAAATCTCCGTGTTGCATCCTTGGAAGATGCTAAAATATTAAGTTTGGTATTTTCTCGTTTTGAGTTTCGTTCATGGAGATACACACACACACACACCCACACCCACACCCACACACACACACACACACACACACACGAGCGTCTTTCTAAATGTGCTCTTTTGTACAGGATACCAGAAGACGTGTATTTCCAGTGAAATTTCGGTATTGAACTTTTGGGTGGAGTGCAATACCTTATCTACCTACTTGCCATATACTAAGTGGAGAAAGTATTTCATTTATTATAATTTAGTTCGACCCACCATCTGAAGGAGCCGCTTACATCCGTTTGGCAGGCTATCCTAGTTTCGATCAGCGTTTATTTTATGAGGTTAGGCAACAGGCTCCATGTCTGACAATATTAGCGAAACCTGAACAAGCCTTGTATCATTGCATTAAGTTTTGTTTTTGACCCAGCAAAGAAGAGTGACCAACTTTTCTTTGTAACTGAATTGATTCTCTACTTTCATTTACTTGCCCGCAACAGTGATGTAACAATGTCCGAATAAAAGAACCGGATTATTCCATGGGAATAAGAATCGCCAAAAATGGGCCAAAGGAAGGAAGACTCGTGAGCTTCTGAAGGCCGCGACACAATGGTTTGCATCTCACGGATGACAGTACCCTTCCCGATATGGACAGGCCGGGTCCGCCCTTCACGACACGCTGTGTGACAAGGTCGCGCTGCGAGAAGGAAAAAGGGTGTGATAGATGGCGAAATCATGTTGCCCTTTCATTTCGGGCAGTGCATGACTCTTGGCTTGACAACGTTGACGTGAATAGAATTCTGGACCACAATGACATGCACACTGCCGCCGCATAAAGGATGCCGAATGATGGATTGTATTTTTGGAGGACGAATGTAACGGTATCTTGTACTATTACACATACCTCTAATTAAGGCTATCATTTCAAATAGCTTATGAGGAATTATCACTCCAAACCAGAAGAACTCTATGTAAGTCTACGGAATGTACCACTATTTAAGCTTTAACACCTGAAATAAAAAGGTGGTTGGAGCGTTTCATCTGGTGCTGGCATTTGGTAGGTCATGGGTTCGATTCCCGCGGCCAGCCTCTCTGACCTATGGGGTTTTGGGAGGTTTTTCTTGGGCCACTAGATGAATACTGAGAAGGTTCATTTCCCCGAAATTCCTACTCCATTTCATCCAGCCGGTCTCTTTCCGGGCTGTAAAGCAACGAGCGTGGCGCCCTTTTGTAGTGAAAAAGAAAGAAATGGCGTTTTATTTATGGACGCTCATTAACTGCTGCGGTTCTCAGCGTCCCATTCTATACTGGGCGTGAAAGACCGACTTATTTTGCTCAGAAGCCTGTTTATTAGCCTTGAGGTTCTTTTACTGTCCTAAATCTACAACACGGGACTAAAGGCGTTACATTCCTTCCGAAAGAAGCCATGCTGAGGATTTTTACACCGGAAAATATCCATCGTCCTCCGCCGGGTTTGAAGCCGCAACCTTTGGTATATGAAGCTAGCATAGTAACCATTATACCACAGAGAGCCACCCTTCTGAATGAATGAATAACCGTATTTATTGACATAATATTATACATTGAACTTCAACAATCGCACGGGTCCAGAAACTATACGTGCTTTTGTAATACATACTAAACATCAATATTAAAACAAAGAACTAAAAGGGTACACATGAAAATAAAGACAAAGGTAATACACAACAAATATCAATATTAAAACAACAAGGAATTAAAAGAATAAACACGAAAATAAAAATACAAAGATTTTCAGATACAGCAATTTAAATTTACAGCACAGAGTACACCTTCATAAATGTACACTCTTGTAACAGATAAACACACTTAAAAATATATACATAACATATATATATATATACACAATATATAAAACCATAACACAACAATGACCTAGGTATGACATAAAATATATGTCTGTAAAGCATTGTAGTCACTTCTGTTTAGTTGTTCTTATCCTCCCCCCCCCCCCCATGTTCCTTATTGTCAGCCTTCTCAGATCTCAGCTGTCTTACCTTAAGTATAAATTTACCTGGTCCTCCACGTCTTCCGTGCCTGCTAGTAGCGTCCAACATGCTTCTAGCTCTACATTCGCGGTGGTAAAGGTTCGCGGTAAATATTTTTTCCGCCATTCCTCCATACCCCTACATCTTACTAAGATGTAAGAGCGACCCTTCTGTAGTGGTGAATGCGTTTTGGAAATATAGCTCTCGGCGGAGGGATGGTGCTGGAGTCGTCTGTAGGGCTCGGGGGGTGCAGTTCGACCTGGGGCGCGAACTGCTTGGACTATGTTAGGGACCCTCTGCAGAGGCTCTTTCCCCGCAGTCGGTTTCGGTCGATAATACTCTCATATCCTATCCTACTGGGCTGTGACGCACAGTAAGCTGACGGTGACTCACTCACACATACTTCTTACTTATAATTGATTTAGTGAAGCAAGTGTGCAAAACTAAATAATACTTTTGATCTGCTCATGTAACATAAGAAATCCAATGAAAGTTCATATTAATGATTGCGGTTAAAATGTATATAACTGCGGTTACATTTACTAATACCGTTTTCATTTACAAAAGGAAACCATTCCTATATACCTCAACTCTTTATGGAGAAACTAGGGCCAATAACAGTACTTTTACATGCAAGTAAAAGAATTAATTTGGAGAAATTTATTTTTCAAATACGTAATATTACTGGCACGCTAATCTACTTAATGGGAAATTAAAACTCCCATATTACGAACTTTATATTTCTTTATTTCATGTTCCTTTTTCTTAAAAAGCTATTGAAAACAAAATAAAACTTTTAGAATGTTTTGATACATGGCTTGTCTAATCACAGACATACTTTTATATAACAAGTTTTACAATCTCTAGCATATATGTACATACAATGTGCATAACAGCTAGAGAAGGTTGTATTCCACCCAAAAATTTGATCTTGAGATTTTACCAGAAATATATGATTTGAGGTCGCCAAGTCCGAAAAAGCATTTTTACTTTCTCTATACGCACTATGTACATAGTGTATAGAGAAGGTATTGCACTCCACCCAAAAATTCGATACCGAGATTTCACCGGAAATATATGTTTTAGGGTCCCCAATATCCAAAAAAAGCATTTTCACAAAAAGGTCCGTGTGTGTGAGTGTGTGTGTGTGTGTCCGTGTGTGAACACGATAACTAAAAAATGAAAAGTCGGTAAAATACCAAACTTGGTATTTAAGTTTAGTATCTTCCAGGGATGCGACACGAAGCTTTTGAGAAAATTTCCCCACCCCAACTACCGTTTACATGGAATTTTTTCCGAAAATTTTGATTTTCTCAAAAATGGCTGTAACGATTTTGATTAAAATTTCGTATATTAAACATATTTACCTGAAAAATAAAATGTATATCTTGAATTTTCTAGGAATAACCTTTGAAGAGTAGTTTATTCTGGATGAATTTTACGGAATTTTGAGTAGCTGCTAAACCGTAAGAGATGGACAAAAACTTACTGCACAAAAAATGTAGAGCACTTTAAAACACACAATTTATGTTATATAAATTTTTTTGTGAAGTTCGTCGATTTTTAGACATTCCTTATTTTTGGTTTCTGCTATGAAAAATATATTTTTCTCATACAGGAACTTGTCAACTCCGATGCATATAAACAAAGGAACATCATTGGCGTAGCAACCAGCTTTTGACTATCACTTTAACTTATGGTAGTCCCTTATTTCGCTCCTACTTACAAGGAAGCAAGTAATAAGACTATTTCTGCTAATTTTTTCTGATTAGCATAAAGTAAATAGAAGTATAAACTTTTTAAGAATAATTTGTTGCAGGGATATAGAAAAAGTCATGTGAATGGTACACATCAGATTTTTATAAAATGGTTCGCGCGCGCGTGCGTGCGCGTGTGCGTGTGTGCGTATGTGTGTGTGTCAGCATAGCTCAGATACACTGTATCTTTGAAGCATGCGGCACGAAGATTTTAAAGAAAATCCTACCCATTACGTGAAACATTTTTTGTCAATTTTGATTTTCTAGAACATGACTAGCGTTTATGGTTAAAATACCGTATATGAAAGATATTTAGATCACAAATATAATGTTTATTTTCAATTTTCTGGGAATAGCCACTGAAGACTATTTTAGATAAATATTACGAAACTTTGAATATCTGGCAAAACGTAGGAGATAAACAAGAACTTACTTCACAGAAAATGTAGAGCTCGTTAAAACACTTAATTTATGTTAGATACATTTTTTTCGTAGAGTGGATCGTTTTTTTAGATATTCCGTGTTATTGGTTTCAGTTTTAAAAAACTTATACCTTTCTCACGCACTTCAGTCACATAGTAACCAGCTTTTTTATTAATACTTTAGCCTATGCTATTCCCTTATTTCCCTTTTACTTGTAGGGAAGCAACTAATAAGACTATTTTTGCTATTTTTTTCGATTAGCATGAAATAAAAAGAAGTATCAGCTTTTTAATTATAATTTTTACAGAGATGTACATTCACATGACTTTCTCTACATCAGATTTTTTTTATATTGTTCATACAATAGTTTCAAAAATCAATTAGAAAAATATTTTAGCCTTTTTTATGCAGTTTATGATATAAATTAGTTTATTTAAAAATATAGCTTCTAAGTGTGCTACAAAACTAGATATAAAGGTGTTGAATTTTAAAAATTGTCCATGAACCTCATTTGTAAGCAAAAAACATTTTGATTTTAGCAATTAAATCGAATAAATAAATTTATCCAGAACGAAAACATATTTGAAGGAAACTTGGTATGAATCTTCTTTTTTTACCAGTAAGCTTGTACAAAAATTAAATATCTATCTTAACACTTTAGAAAATAGCTTTATTACTTAGATATTCCCTTAAACAAAATATAGAAAGCTAAAACTTCCCTAAGAACTACGAATAGGAAGAGAAATCCATGTGATTGAACATACTTTTATGTGTTTTAAGGGCCGATTTTACTACATACGGCACCACAGACGATGGTCATTGATGACAGGCGTTGTACACTAATGATAGACGAAATAATGGGGAAAGGAAATTTGGAAAGATAACGCTCAAGGAGCTAATTTTATATATACAAGAGTATATTAAAATTAATAATAAATATTTTTATTCTCTAAATTAAAATATTTATTTGTTCTTTTTACTTTCTCTATACGTACTATGTACCTAGTGCATTGAGAAGATATTATATTGCACCCAAATATTCAATACCAAGATTTCGCGACAAACATGTTTTGGATCCCTCTGAATCAAAAAAAAGAAAACATTTTCGGAAAAAGGTCCGTGTGTGTGAGTGTGTGTGCGTGTGGACAGCATAGCTCCCAAACGACATGTCTATAAACACCAAACTTGGTATTTTAGTTCAGCGTCATCCAAGGATGCGACACGAAGATTATCAAGAAAATCCCCCCCACCTCCAACTACCCTTTACATGGAAAATTTTTCAAAAATGGTTCTTAACGATTTTGATTAAAATATCGTATATTAAAAGATATTTACCTGACAAATAAAATTAATATTTTGAATTTTCTGGGAATATCCTCTGAAGACTATTTTATTCTGAATGAATTTTACGGAAGTTTGCATAGCTGGCAAACCGTAAAAAATAGCCAGAAACTTGTATAACAGAAAATATAGAGGTCGTTAAAACGCACAATTTATGTTATATACGTTTTTTTTCGCGGATTTAATCGTTTTTTAGATATCCCTTGTTATTGGTTTCAAGCTTTAAAATACTTATACATTTCTCTAACGGGAATTTGTCAACTCCTGTCCATACAAACAAAGAAAGTGCTGTCACATATCAACCAGCTTTTGACTAATACTTTAGACTATGCCACTCCTTATTTCCCTTCTATTTGCGTGGAAACAAGTAATAAGATTATTTCTGCCAGTTTTTTCTCGATTAGCATGGAGTAAAAATAAGCATAAACTTTTTAAGAATAATTTTTTGCAGAGATGTAGAGAAAGTCAAGTGAATTGAACACATATTTGTTACTTTGTCTACAGGCATTATGTACGTAGAGTATAGAGAAGGTGTTGCACTCCACCCAAAATTTTGATACCGAGATTTCACCGGAAATATCCAAAAAAAAAAAAAAAAGCATTTTCACAAAAAGGTCCGTGTGTGTGTGTGTGTGTGTGTGTGTGTGTGTGTGTGTGTGTGTCCGTGAACACGATAACTCAAAAACGAAAAGTCGGTAAAATACCAAACTTGGTATTTAAGTTTAATATCTTCCAGGGATGCGACACGTAGATTTTGCGAAAAATCCCCCCACCCCCAACTATCCTTTACATGGAACTTTTTTCGAAATTTTTTCAAAATTTTTTATTTTCTCAAAAATGGCTCTAACATTTTGATTAAAATTTCGTATATTAAAGATATTTACCTGACAAACAAAATGTACATCTTGAATTTTCTGGGAATATCCTCTTTAAAAGTAGTTTATTCTGGATGAATTTTACTGACTTTTGAATAACTGCTAAACCGTAAGAGCACGTTAAAACACACAATTTATGTTATATACATTTTTTTCATGAGCTCGTCGTTTTTGAGACATTCCTTATTTTTGGTTTCTGCTATGAAAAACTTATACTTTTCTCATATAGGAACTTGTCAACTCCTATCCATAAAAAAAAAGGAACTTCATTGACATTGAAACCAGCTTTTGACTATCATTTTAATCTATGGTGCTCCCTTATTTCGCTTCTACTTACAAGGAAGCAAGTAGTAAGACTATTTCTGCTCATTTTTTTCTGATTAGGATAAAGTAATTAGAAGTATAAGCTTTTTAAGAATTATTTGTTGCAGGGATATAGAGAAAGTCATGTGAATGGTACACATCAGATTTTTTACTTAGCACCCCTCACACTTCTGTATTTGCTGGTTATGAGGATAGAAAGGAACTGTTCGTGAGGATGACTGACTGGATTTCAAACGAGGACCTTTCGTTCACGAGTCCAAACATTAGCGAGCTCGATCATCCGTGTCCATAAGGTTATCATGACAAGTTTTATATGAAGTGTGTTAACTTCAGTTTACTTTCACTCAAAGTAATATCAAAGAAAAACAAAGGACATCTCTCGCCCGTGCATATATAATTACTCTAGGCGTCTCTGCATTCCACTATATTATTTCTCGTTTTTCTGCTGTACCTTCGCAGAGATTACGTCACGGTTCTGAAATTCTGGTACATCCCATGACGGCATTTTTCTTTGAAAAGCTGAAAATTTGTCATTCCCATGATTCTTGGTACTGAATGGGACAATCGCACCTCTAATTGCGCCTCGTGATACGAATCTGCCTTCGGAGTTTCCTAAGAAGTGGTCCGTCTCCGCCTTAGTCATTTCCTCGTCCCTGTCAGCTGCCCCAGGTGTAACTGACAACAACGGGTAATTGCTGTGACGTCATGGGCAATTACGGATGGTCATGGCTTCCTCTTTAGTGACATGGAACATCGTGTTTTCTTCAAGCACATTTACAACGTAAAAAGTACCGAAGTTTAAGACTGCAACAGAAAAACTGGATAGGAGTTACTTGCTACTACTTCCAAACTATTCGTTGTCTTATCTACACGATCAGCTTTGTCTGAAACGTTGCATGTAACAATTAAGACGATTTGTAGGTATATTAATGATTGATATTTCTTGTTAAAGACTTTCAAAAATTGTTAAATTAAAAATTAATTTAATGGATACGCAATTGCTAAGTACTAAATTTCAAAGTCAAATTGCATTTTGATAAGCCAGCGTTAGGTTTCCTTTTAATTACCACAGCTATGTAGCTATAATGAATTGACACATGTAGTTTTGAAAAGGAAATCTCTCTTCCTTAAGATCGAATACACTTAAAGAATGGAGATTTTCAAATTCACTCTTTTCATTCGATAAAATATATTTGCTACACTATATGGCAGATTTAGTGTAATGACGTTTCGTGAAACAATAGTAAGTAGTTGCGAGTTCGCACCCGAAGATTTACGAGTTGGTGATGCTCAAATAATCTCTGAGCTCGTAGAGCTTAAAGTTACTGGACATTCGTCTTCTCAGGTTAAGGAAAAATAATAATAAAAAAATTGTCTGGGTAACTCACCCTAAGCGAGATTCGAGCTCGTGACTTGTTCAATGTAAAGCATACACGCTATCCCACACTACCCAGGCGCGCGAAGAAAAACTAGTGTTAAATTAGGGCATGGTGTGCATGGAAAATATATAATCCAACAACTACTGACGCGGATGAGCTAAGTGTTAATATATTTTTCAACATGCGGATGTAAAAATGTTTACGTCATGTATTTTTAATTGTTACTTACTATTTGCTATATATTGTACAACTAGTTCGAAATAAGCTCATACTGAAAATAGTTTCACGTGTCTCAGTAACTTGTCTGGTATTTTTGACATGTATACAGAAAATACATCAATTCCGTTTTATGTTTTGGTGGAGTCGGTCGAAAATTAACAATATTACAGCTCATAAATATGGATGCACGATTTGAGTATCCTCATTTTTAGAAGAGTACACAAATAAGCAAGTTTAGTGGTATACTCAGCTGTAATGCTCAAAATAAATGTTTAGCAAATGCAAGAAAATATGCTTCATTAATATTCAAGTTTCCAGAAGCAAGTTATCAGAAATACTCTTTACATAGCAATAGTATTTCAGTAGCACTGTTGCCATAAATATTTTCGTCTCCAGATAATGTTTTACAGCATATTCATTTAATTTTTTTTCCAGCTTGAGGGTGCGCCAATAGGGAATCGGAGTACGCATGACTCGTAAGGGTCCTCCTGCAGCATTCAGTACAGTTCAGCATTGAGGGCAACCGTTGTCAGGACTGAATGAGGAGTTGTAAGCCTGCGGTGTGTCATTCTTGAATAGTTTTACCTCTGGGTTAGTAAATTTAAATAATGAACGATTAATTCCATTTGCTAAAACTTCTATTTAGGACAATATGGATGTCTTAAGAACAAATAAAAAATTTTCCATGTACTATTCAATGGATCCCTGTATAAACTTCAGAAAATAAACCATTGTAGCCAAAGAGTATTAAATCTTAAAATTTATATTTTCAAATGTGTATTACATTGACACAGCATAACGAACAATACATGAAACAATGTTACCAATATTTCAACGATAGCACCAATATGAAAATTTGTACGCACTCAAGGTAAGTAATAACGAAACGACACACTTCAAACCGAATGAACTTCTATAATTCTGAAGCTATACTTATAACATTTACATACCTGTTTGTTTTTTGTTTTTTGTTTTTTTTCCTTTCTTTATTGTGATTAAGATAAGGCACGTGCAACATTTATGTTTCGTTCCAAAAATTAAATATTTATAAATATTTAACAAAAAGATTTGATTTAAGAACCGTTGAAACATAAAATCATAATGTGTATAGCAATAACTTATTTTGTCAGTTTAAAAGTAACAATTTTGCAAACCTTGTGTTTACCTCTTTATTTTCAAATGTAACCTCCTATAGCCGGATAGCTTATAGTGAACATGATAGAACGAAATTGGTAAAGTGACGCTCAAATTCCGGAGTCTTTAGAGCTTAAAGAGTTATCGAACGTTCTCTTTTTAAAATAAGAGAAATCCCTGGCTTAACCTTAAATGGATAATTCATCCTAACCAATATTGAAACTCAGGACAATCTTAATGAACAGTTTTCACATTTTACCTATACAGGATAGTTTGAGGTGGGGATGTTCCTAAAAATCTTCGCGTAGATACTGAACTTAAATATCAAGACTCCTTTCCTTTTTGAGTCCCGCAGTTAAGGGGACCCACTAAGGTAAATATGAGTAAAAATACATTTTTTGTTTTTGTATGTAAAAATACTAGAGAACTATCTGAGTAAAATGCTTCAATTCTAATCTCTATATCACTACTCTAAGGATTTGTATACAGTATTTAACAAGGGGGTGTATTTAGTGGGCGTGGTCAGTCAATTTATTGACATTTGTTTTTGCTATGAACGGAATTAGTATATAGTTCCAGTTTTTTTTAGGATGGAAATTTATATGGCCATACTGATTTTTTATTACACTGATTACTGATTTTTCAGTAACCTAGCCACTTTGTTTGTGTAAACATCTTAGTTTGTTATTGATGTGATTGTGAACATTTTGTTGTTGTGTTTGACTGTTATTTCAATTTGTTTACAGTGCCACGACATAGCAACATTCTTCAGCAAGCGGAAGAATGTTGCAAAACCAAAAGATATCACTGCAAATAATGTTGATATTACAGATTCACATGTGGATATTGAAATAAACATATTGAAATAAGTAAAAGTAATAGGGATGATGTGAAGTGTAAACTACTTCCAAAAAGAAACGTCACAGCTATGGATATGAATATAATACTTTATTGAAAGATGTTGATGAAAATAGTACTAATGAAATAATAAATACTTAAATATTATAGGATATTCTTTATAACCCTGAGAACCCCTCCTATAGTGCTGGAATGTATTGAAAAGATTAGTTCTAACTTTGAAGCTCGATATCTCAAAGCTATATTTTTTGACACATAAGGAACATTTTCTCAGAAACCACTATTCCTGAAAGTATGAGCTTTCTATGTCTATTTATGTAAATGATAAATATTTTAACAGGGCCATTTTTTAAAATTATCTATAGTTCTGAAATTCTGAAGTGATTAGTACGATATTTTCAATGAAAAAATTGATTACAAAAAAAAGTAATTACTGTTCAGATACTTATTCTACCAAAAAAATGTGAAAGTGTGTATTAAAGTACATATTGTAAAAATTTGAAATAGATACAATAAATAGTTTGAGAAAATGTTCCATGAAAGCTTAAATTCTAACATTGCCATTATATGCCTTGCCTTTGCGTAGCATTCTTGATATTTAAGTTCAGTATCTACCAAGTTTCCTTTCCTTTTTAAGTTCCGCTGTTAAGACAGACACACATATAAAACCTTTTTATAAAAATGCGTTTTTTTATTTATTCGGCGATCCACAAAACATGTACTTTCGGTGAAATCTTAGTTTCAAATTTTTCAATGAAATGCAATAACTTCTCTATGTACATTGAACATACCTGCTAGGGAAAGTAAAACCTGGAGTGTTCCATTCCCATAACTACCTATTCTGAAAGATTATTAAGAAAGATTATTCTTTTATATACCTACTTTTAACTTAAAATTTGAATTATGCCTTCTTAAAAAATAGTTTTAAGACCAAATTATTTTCTGGGTATTTTTTTTTTTCGTTTAAGGAAACTTTAATTCATTGGAATAAATTTAAAGTCTCTATTATCTCAGGTTGATTACTTCAAGTATAAAACATGCATCTTGCTAATCGAGATAAACATTAGCATAAATTGCCTTGTTGGTTGCTTCCTTGTAAGCAGAAGAGAAATAAGAAACAATTATAGTAGGCTAAAGCGATGGTCAAACATTTCAAAAACTGGACGCTATATGAAACAATTGAAATTCCGGTCTCTTTGCAGACCAGGAATAAAACCAGAGAGACACGAAACGAAAGAGGACTTCCAGTTTAAGTTAAAATTTAAAAAATAACAACAAAGAATATCTCAAAGGTTTAACTTAAAATTAGAAAAATTAAAAGGTTTTTGTATATTTTACAGTTTATCAGTAATATCCAAAATGAAGAAGTCTTCAGCGGCTATTCCCAGGACATTTCGCTGTGTTCAATATATCCTAATCATAAAATCATTAGCCATTTTTCTTAAATTAAAATTTTCAAAAAATCTTCCATGCAAAGGGCAGTTGAGTAAGAGGGGGGGATTCTCCTGAAAATTTTCACGAACCATCCTTGGTAGATACTGCGCGTGAATACCAAGTTTAGTTTTGAACTGACTTTTCGTTTTTGAGGTATAGTATACAAATACTCAGACACACACACATACACATAGACACGAACCTTTATCTAAAAATGCTTTTTTATGGATTCAGAGTCCTCAAAACATCTATTTCTGGTGAAATATCGATACAAATTTAAAGTATTGTATTAGATCCAAAAATTCAATTTCGAGATTTAACCGGAAATACACTTTTTAAGACTCCCTAAATTTCCCCCTAAAATGTTTAAAAACATATTCGTGTGCGTGGGGGGGGGAGGCATACTGAAAAACGAAAAGTCACTTAAATACCAAGTTAGTATTTAAGTTCAGATTCTTTCAAGGCTGCTACACAAAGATTTTCAAGAAAATCCCTCCTTCCAAGCTACCCTTTACGTAACATTTTTCGAAAAAGTTTATTTTATCAAAAATGGCTAACGATTTTTATTAAAATATCATATGTCATATTTTCATGATAATCGAAACGTATGTCTTAAATTTTCTTGGAAAAGCCTCTGAAGATCTCTTCATTCTGGCTGAGTTTTGACTTTTGTATAACTGGTAAACCGTAAGAGATAGACAATTCAAAAAAAAAAAAAAAAAAAAAGTGTAGATCTCATTAAAACACAGAAAATATATATTTAGTTCAGTTAATTAATCTAGAGATATTTCAAGTTATTCATTTCAGTTTCAAGCTACTTTCTTTTCGTTTGTCTTTTGTTTACTTCTAACAATTCAAGAGAACCGAATTTAAATTGTATCACTTAGTGACCGGCTTTTAAAAGAACTATCACCTTAGCCTATTTATTTCTTATTTAACTTATACTTAAAATGAAGTATGTAATAAGACCAGTTCTTTATCTTCATTAGCAGCATATAGAAAAAAGAATAATCTTTTCCTAGGAATTTTACTACTTATGGCAGCACAGACAATTTTTGTGAGAAAAGTTTATTTGTAGTATAGCTAGAGAAAGTCGTGTGAATGGAACACATCTGAATTTTGTTACAGTGGATTCTTTGGATATTAATCTATGCTTGATAGAGAGGGGCATATATGTATAGAGGAAAAATGAAATAATTATCACTTGATTGGTGGTTTTTATCAAATCCTTTAATTATCTTTTTCACCAAAGCATACAATGGAAGAGATTAAATATAAAAGAACTATCAAAGATATATCTTAAAATGCAGGAGTTCATTTTGACACCCTGTATAGTCCTGCTGCTCAAGTTTTCGGATACTAAAGCTTCTTTTCTGTCCTATCCACAGGCGGTGATTACTTAAGCAGAAAGGGCAGCTGCATGGTGGCGGTGCTGGCACATGAGTTTCCGGGATGCGCCTCCCGGAACTGCAGGCCATTATTCAGGTGGAGGACGGACACAGAGCTTGGACCGCAGGGACATTCCATGTTGTTTCTTGCACGCCATTGTCCAGTAAATCTACTGTGCAATGGCAGAAAAGGACTCCTAGGGAATTATAGTCTCTCTACATGCAGACCTCAAGACGGCAACTGTTTGCCCAGCAGATACGTCTATCTATATTGCATATCAAAGGTAACTTGGGAGTTCCTCATATCCAACTACGAAATTTAACTTAACTAAGCTTGCTCTCATCGTATGAACCCATCTTTTTACTTTCTCTACACGTATTATGTACATAGTGTATAGAGAAGGTATTTTTTTTTTTAAATTGTTTCATTTGTATAGCTCCCTTTACTTCTATAGTCACATCGGGGGCAGAGAAAGTATTGTATTGCACTCAAAAATTCGATACGAGATTTGGACCGCGCCATGGCCGAGTGGTTAGACCACTCGCCTCTCACTTAGACGGCCTGGGTTTGATCCCAAGCGACCGCATGTGTATTTTTGGTGAACAAGGCGGCGCAAGGGCAGGTTTTCTCCGGGTTCTCCGCTTTTTCCCGCCATTGCATTCCACCGGTGCTCCATCCTCATTCATGTATGATCTGTGTCATCGTCTGCGGTGGCATAGGTAGTAAAAGCGGGCGTTAAACACTATCAAAAAAACAAAAAATACAAAATTTTACCGGAAATACATGTTTTGGGACCCCTTGAACCCAAAAAATGTATTTTTAGAAAAAAATGTCTGTGTGCGTGAGGTTTGCGCGCGCACAGCATAATTCAAAAATGAAAAGTCTTAAATACCACACTTGATATTTAAGTTTGTATTTTCAAGGATGCGACACCAAGAATTTGAAGAAAATCCCACCACCCCCAGCTACCCTTTATATGGAAAAATTTTCGAAAATGATTTTCATTAAAAAAAAAAAAAAACAACCCTATACGGTCCATGTATCTGGTATTTTCTTTGATCAACCGTTCAATATTTTAGCAATGTAGGAAAAACTTTCTAAAACATTGAGCAATGTGGGAACTAAAGTACTGCCCTGCGCTAAAGGAGTCAAATCTTCTAACTATCGCAATGTGAAACAATTGATATTTGGTTCTTTTTTCAAGGTCAGTAGTAAAACAAAAGAGATGAAAGGAAAACTGGCTTTGCATTTAAGTAGTTTAAAATTGAAACCATTAGAAAAAAATCTAAAAAATATATGTACATTATAAATTGTGTGTTTTAAGTGGTCTACATATTTTGTAAAGTTTTTGTCTTATCTCCTACGATTTACCAGTTAGATAAAATTCAACCTGAATGAAGAGGTCTTCATTGAAAATTTAAAATATACATTTCGTTTGCCATGAAGATATCTTAAACATATGGTATGTTAATCAAAATTGTTAGCTATTTGAGAAAATTTCAGATTTCGAAAAATGTTTTACTTTAGTATTTACCCAACTTTTCATTTTTAGGTTATATGTCCAACACACAAACCACGCACTTTTCTAAAGGTGATTTTTATTCAGTGGTCTTCAGAACAGTCTAGTTCTGAAATTTTGGATGGGAAATAATGCTTTCTCTACCTACTATTTACATTGTACAAATTTACTTGGTAGAGAAATAAAGTATGCAACAACACTGAGAATTAATGTTAAAATATGGCAATAAAACATGGAGCACTACATTACATTGTATTGCTGTATCATAATTAAAGGCTAAACCAATAGGAACTATTTAGTATTAACCTAGTAGGTCACATCGAACTATGAATGAAATGAGAGAAATTATGTTCAAATGAGCCTGAGGTCCATTGAGCTTAAAGTTATTCGAATTCCATTACTCAGGATAAGGGAGAATCCCGGATTCGTATGGGGAACTCACCTCAACCTAGGGTCAAACTAAACTCGGGTTGAATCCCCGATACTACGGCGGCGGAAATTTGTAAATTAAAACCATCGACTGTAGTTTTGGTACTTTCTCTCCGACGTATAGTAAGTAAAGGAAGTATTGTACCATTTTTTTACGAAAAATTTGGAAATAAAAGATTTCATCAGAAATATATGCTCTCGGAATATGAAATAAAAATAGGTTTAGATTAAAGTTCGTGCGCTGTGTGTATGTGTGTGTGCGTGTGTATGTGTTTTTGTGTGTGTGGTTGACAGACAGAAAGACAGATATGGGAGAACAACATATCCCTAAGAAATATGTTGCATACAAAATTTGATATAGAAGTTTCTAAGAATGCAACACAAAGGTTTAAAGGAAATCCCCACACCCCAAATAACCCTTTACTTAGAAATTTATAAGAGGCCTTAGTTTTTTTTAATGATAGGGTATTGTTTAAATTACTATATAAAATATTTACAGTATATCCCTAATTTTCTGGTTATATTTTCTGAAGTCCATCTCATTCAAAAATGGGCACAACCTTGATAAAGAAAAACAATAGATCTCGTTGAAGAACTCAAGTTTTCCTAGATATTTATTGTTGTGGTTTAGGTTTCAGAAAATTTTTCAATTTTTACTTTACAATTTTTACCCGTACTATATACATAGTGTACAGATAAGGTATTGTATTTCACCCAAAAATTCGATACCGAGATATTACCGGAAATATATATTTTGAACCCCCTGAATCTAAAAAAAGTATTTTTAGAAAAATGTCCATGTGTATATGTGGGGGGGGCGGCATAGCTCAAAAACGAAAAGTCCGTTAAATACCATACTTTGTATTTAAGTTCAGTTTCTTCCAAGTAATCGACACGAATATTTTCAAGGAAATCCCCCCTCCACAACTACCCTTTGCATGGAAAAAAATTCGAATTTTTTTTATTTTCTCAAAAACGGCTAATATTTTGATCTAAATATTGTATATTGAATATATTTACATGAAAAATAAAATGTATAGCTTGAATTTTCTGGGAACAGCCTCTGAGGAATTCTGGATGAATTTTGCAGATTTTTGCATACAGTAAACTTAAAGAGATAGAAAAAAACCAACGGAATAGAAACTCTAGAGCTCCTTAAAACATACAATTGTGTTATATATAGTCTTTTCGTGGAGTTGATAGTTTTAGATGTCCCTTGTTATTGGTTTCAGCTTTAAAATACCTCTACTTTTCTCATACGAGAATTTGTCAACTCCTGCTCTTACAAACAAAGGAACATCATTCAATTAGCAACCAGCTTTTGAACATCACTTTGGCATATTGTCTCCCTTGTTTCCCTTCTATTTAAATGGAAGCAAAGTCATAAGACCATTTCTGCCAATTTTTTATGGATTAGCATGAACTAAATGAAACAACAGGCTTTTTAACAATAATTTGTAGCAGAGATGTAGAGAAATTCATGCGAATGAAACACATGAGATTTGTTTCATCCTGGTCATCCATGGAGAACGGAATTTTAAAGACATTGCGACATGTCTTAAAAGATCCGGCTGCTGCTTTAGTCATTACTGTATTCCCATTGAGTCTGCAAGAAATATAATATAATAATTGCTGCTAATGTTTACGTAGATTAGCACGAGTAGTGTAGAGGAATGTGATTTTGTAAGAATAATTTGTTGCAGAGAGATAGAGTCTCTTGTGTATGTAAACATGTGTGTTTGCAGATACTGGAGATCTGTTCGCCGAATACCGCACTACTATTCATGTCGAGAGTTTGCAATAGTTACTATACAGTAAAATGCCATTGCCATTTGAATAGGTTTTGTAATGCAGAGGTCAGTCCTTTGATCTTACGTGGTAGTAGTATTTAGTGGGTACTGTGTAATGACTAATATTAATTTTGGTGTACTCAAAACTTTTTATATTGACTTCAAAAATCGCTTATATGTCACAAACGACCCTTTAATCATGAAGGATACGCGCTCCTACACCCATCAGATACGTTTTATCGTCGTCCCTAGGGGCAATATGGTGGATGTGCACGAGTTTTACGACATATGCGGCATTGAAAAGTGTAGCCCTTGGCTTTCTCTACCACAGCTGGCAAAAATGTAAATGGCGTGTTATTTATGGACGCTCTTTAACTGCTGTGGTTCTCAGCGTCCCATTCTATACTGGGCGTGAAAGACCGCTTAATTTTGCTCAGAGACCTCTCTATCAGGCATGAGGTTCTTTCACGTGCCGTAAATCTACGACACGGGACCAACGGCTTTACTTCCCTTCCGAAGGAAACCATGTTAAGGATTTTACGCCCGAAAAAAAATCTATCGTCCTCCGCCGGGTTTGAACCCGCAACCTTGGGTAGGCTATAAACGACCATAGCTTTTTACTTTCTCTACACGCACTATGTACATAGTGTGTAGAGAAGGTATTGCACTCCACCAAAAAATTCGATATCGACATTTCACTGGAAATATATGTTTTAGGGTCCCCTGTATCCACAAAAAGCATTTTCACAAAAAGGCCCGTGTGTGTGTGTGTGTGTGTGTGTGTATGTGTGTGTGTGTGTGTGTGTGTGTGTGTGAACACGATAACTCAAAAACGAAATGTCCATTGAATAACAAACTTGGTATTTATGTTTAGTATCTTCCAGGGATGCGACACGAAGACTTTGAGAAAGTTCCCCCACCCCAAACTACCCTTTACATCGGAATTTTTTCGAAAATTTTGATTTTCTTAATGGCTAACGATTTTGATTAAAATATCGCATATTAAAGATATTTACCTAACAAATAATAGGTATATCTTGAATTTTCTGGGAATAGCCTCTGAAGGCTACTTTATTATGGATGAATTTTACGAAATTTTGCATAACTGCCAAACCGTAAGAGATGGACAATAACCTATCACACAAAAACTGTAGAGCACATTAAGGCACACAGCTTATGTTATATAATTTTTTTTCGCGGAGTTGATCGTTTTGAGATATTTCATGTTTTTGGTTCAGCTTTGAAAAACTTGTACTTTTCTCATACAGGAATTTGTCAACTAGTGTCCATACAAATAAAGGAACTTAAGTCACCTAGCAACCAGCTTTTGAGTATCACCTTAACCTATGGTACTCCCTTATTTCGCTTCTACTTACGAGGAAGCATGTAATAAGACTATTTCTGCTAATTTTTTCTCGATTAGCTTT
The DNA here is from genome assembly GCA_030762935.1 of Hymenopus coronatus. NCBI lineage: Eukaryota > Metazoa > Arthropoda > Insecta > Mantodea > Hymenopodidae > Hymenopus > Hymenopus coronatus. Next base: position 136,716,387 of record CM060882.1, read on the forward strand.
CTTAACAACTATTTGTTGCAGAAATGTAGGGAAAGTCATGTGAATGGAACATCAGATTTTTTATTTTCGTGTTTACCCTTAATTCTTTGTTGTTGTTTTAATATTGCTTTTTATTTTGTTACTACAAAAGCACGTACGGTCTGTGAACCCGTGCAAATTATTGTTGAAGCTCAATGCATGATATTGTTATGTCAATAAATACACTTATTCATATTAAAGTGTTCGGTGCTTGAAAATTTGAACACGCTAAAAATATTAAACGTAATATCAAATTTATTACTCAAGTTCCATCACGTCATGTAGGTATATATTGTGCTAGCCATGGCTTTTTGATCATGAAATTTCTAGTCCGCGAGTGCGCCGCTAGGTGCACATGGTGGAGAGGTATCCACTCATCACTCATAGATGGCACAATAAGAAGAAATCAGTACTTGCGGACGTGAAGAATTGTGAATTTAGACTAGGAGCTTTTTCAATGTGACTCCTTCACGTGAAAAAAATATACACGGAACCAAGGCTATATTCCACTTCCGAAGGAAGCCATGTTAAGGATTTTTACGCCGAAAACATCCATTAGCCTCCCTCGGGTTTGAAACCGCAACCTTTGGTATCAGGAGCTAGGATTGCAACCACTACATCACGGAGGGTGACAATAATATGGGTTAGATTATTATTATGAAAAACGTTTACATGAATTAAAAGAATTTGATGTGTTCCATTCACATAATATTCTAAATCTCTGTAACAAATTATTTTTGATAAGCTTAGCCTTTTGCCCAGTTCATGCTAACCGAGATAAACACTAGCAGAAACGGTCTTATTACTTAGTTCCTTATATGTAGAAGGGCATTACGGGAATACACTAGGCTAAACCGCGTCTCATGTTTTAAAATGTGCTTGCTATAGGATTGAAATGAGTTTCTATGTATGGCCAGGAGTTAATATGTTCCTGTATGATAACAGTTTCAAGTATTTTAAAACTGAAAACTGTCCATTCTAATGAAAGAATGTATATGACAAATCGTGTGTTTTAAGGAGCTCTTCATTTGTTGTGTAGTAAGTTTTTTTTCTATCTTTTACGGTTTAATAACGATGCAACATTGAGAAATTCTCATCAAGAATAAAGAGGTCTTTAGAGGTTATTCCCAGAAAATCAAGATATACATTTTGTTTGTGATTTAAATATAATAAAAATTGTTAAGACATTTTTGAGAAAATCAAAACATTCTACATTTTTTCTATGTAAAGGGTAGTTAAGAATGAAGGGACTTTTCTGAAAATCTTCCTGCTGCATCCTTGGAAGATACTGAACTTAAATATCAATTGGTATTTAACAGACTTTTCGTTTTCGAGCTATGCTGACCACATCCACACTCAGACCTTTTCCTAAAAATATAGCGTGTTACAATTACTTGACTTTCTCTATATCTCTATAGTAAATGAATGACAAAAACTTCTATTTCTATCTACATCATGCTAATGGAGCAGAAATTGTCCTTATTTGGTCCCTTGTAAGTAGAAGGGAAAATATCTAATGTGTTGCATTTACATGATATCCTCTAGCTGTTTGGCAACCAAGCGTTTTATTCAAAACAATCTATTATCTACATCCTACTAAACAAGATAAACATAAGTAAAACTAGTATTATATTTAGTTCTTTTAAGTAGAAGGGAAAAAAGAATATGCTAAGGCTAAAGCGACAGTCTCAACTTTTAAAAGCAGCTCGTTATGTTAAACAATTGAAATTCCAATCTCATTGCTTTCCAGGAGTAAACAAACGAGAAGCGACAAAAAAAGTTATCCTCACGTTTGAGAAAAGCTTTAAGTGGCTCAACTTGAAACCAATAATCTGGAATATCTCGCAAACGGCTAACTTGACAAAAAGAAAGTACATAACAAATTGTGTGTTTTAATGAGATTTACATTTTTTGTGTAGTAAGTTTTTGTACATGCCAGTTATATAAAAGTAATCCAGAAAGAAGAGTCTTCAGAGGCTGTTCCCAGAATTCAAGATATACATTTTGTTAGTTATAAAAATATCTTATACATAAGGTAATTTTAATCAAAATCGTTAGAGACATTTTAGAGAAAATTAAATTTGGATGGGGGGATTTTCTTGAATGTCTTTGTGTCACATTCATGGAAGATCCAAACCTAAATAGCAGGTTTGATGTTTAACAGCCTCTTGGTTTTTGAGCTATGCTGCCCACAGATACACATACACACACATATATACACAGACGGAAAGTTTTCTAAAAATGCTTTTTTGGATTCAGGGGTCTCGAAACATGTATTTCCAGTTACATCTGGGTGTCGAATTTTATGATGCAATATAACATTCTCTATACACTATATACATAGCACATATAGAGAAAGTAATACATTAACAAAAATTAGATATTTCTGAAGTCACTGCATTAGACCTAAGTTATTTTGCTGAAACTTCACCACGCATAACAGAAAGCTATGCGTAAAAAATTGCAATATTGGGGTCTCCTCTAGTTCCTATTAGGCATGCACGAACGACTCTGCACTCTGCTGTATGGCTTTGCGGTCCAAAAGGTTCAGATGTCAGCGAAAGGTTGAAGTCATGTAATCACGGTAGCGCCAGAAAATAGCTACCTGCCGAATACTTTCCTGCCATAACGGTAAACTCCGGTTTACACCGCAATTGATTTTCTTTTCTGAAGTTCAATAGCGAAGAAAAAATTATTTATAACGATAGTATAATGCCAGTTATATCCTACATACGAAAGATGAATTCCACCGACCACTATGCATATTGCACGCATGCGCCAATAACGAATGAAATTCGATTCACGGGGATAGTTGATTTGAAAGATGGAGACAGGTATTTTGGCCTAGTGAGAATGATATGGAATATAGTTACACGCCGAATTTAATTACTTCCACAGAAACAGAAAAAAATCTACGATCAGTTATATGATAAGTTCATGGCATGGAGAATAACAAAAAATGCAACTTCATTCTCGGAAAATATTCCTCATAGTTTACTTTGAAGAAATGTCAAAAACAATGAAATCCCCAACCTTGTGGACAAATTATTCAGTACTTATCGAAAACTACTCTAAATGTGAAACATGGAATTGATACATCCCAATATAAGAAGTTGTACTCCCTGTTAAAACAGAAATTGGTAGGATACAGTGGGGAAAAAACGAAAATATTTTCCACAGATGATATTAAAAAATTTATTGATGAAGCACCTGCAATACATATCTGATAAAGGTATGGTAATATAACTATTCTCGTAAAAATAAATATTTTCGTTGGCAGTAGAACTAGCGTTCGTGCTCTGGATTATTGATTTGCTAGTCTCTGTGATACCAATATCATGCCCTACTTTGTTTTGCTTACGTAATATTATTAGTTTAGATTCGTGAAATAATTATTATATATTCTTATAATTCTTATATGTAATTAAATATTGGTTATTGTACGCGTAAGATGGTTCTGTTATTTTATACGGATTTGTAGGTAGTGAATCTCTCACCTAGAGGGCCGGGGCTCGATCCCAAGTGACCGCATGTGATATTTGTGGTGGACAAAGCGGCGTGGGGCAGTTTTCTCCGGGTACTCCGGTTTCCCCCGTATCGCATTTCACCGGTGCTCCATCATCATTCATGTATCATCAGTGTCACCGCCTGAGGGTGACACTGATAGTTAAAGCGGGCGTTAAACACAACCAAAAAAAAAAAAAAAAAAGTTAGTGAACAGCCAATAATAGAGCAGCGGACAAACGGAAAATCTGTATGGAAACGGTTTTAATTTCGAAATAGATTAGCAGTAAATGTACACATTTCGGTATGAGTATAAAATGATTTTTCAAATGGATTTTACAGAATATTAGTTATTCTGTGGAATTTGAGGGGAGTCTAGAAGGCAACATTTGCCAGAAAATTACACGTTTAGTAGTTTATGAAGGATTATTAATGTGCGATTTCCTTTTAAATTTCACATATATAATACTTTTAGACACATTTACTTATATTTTATAAGTTTAAAATTGGCATTGTATCTCACGAACCTAATTGTGTACTGTTAGTCCTGCACATTTCACAGGTGCAGAAAAGTTAGTTTTAACCCATATTTTATAATTATAAACACATTGTATTGAGTATTTATTTGTACAAATCGCACGTAGTTTGAGCTAACCCTTGAGCATGGGACACTGCTGTCAGACAGTTTTTTACACGTTTTACAAACAACTGCAAATTTTGCAAATTTGTGTGCGCCTTCTCTTATTTTCTGTAGTATTGTGATTTCCCTTCATTCCTCTTTCTACTTATCCAATTATTTCGTTCCTTCGTTTAGGTATTTTTTTATCAATATTAATCTTATTTCGGCTTTAGCTTTCTCCTTTTTTGCTTATCGGGCTTCAATTACTTGATCCCCCTCCACCTGTGTACTTTAATTTATTCAACTTTTTGTGAGGATTGCTTCATATAAATGATCCTTTTTTGAGAATTATTGAAGATACGTAATACAAATTTTATGGGATAAAGACTGAGAGACTGAAGTTCCTGTGTTAAAAATATAATTTTATATATTTTAAACCATTACTTATAAAACGGTAGTATAATTGAGGAAAATTACCAACATACCGTAATAAACTTATTGGATAAAGGTGTAGTGAATATAAAGGGCGTTCATCTATGTGTAAAAATGTCTGCTTGAATTCTTGAAGAATTTAAACCAGTTGGTCATCAAGTATACAGCTGAAAATATATGTTGGTACCAGAATTAGAAATAGAGGAAATCTGTTTTTGCGTGCCCATACAAAATAAGCTTGGTATTTTACAGACTTTTCGCTTTTGATTTATGCTGTTTCCTCTCTCCCTCTCCTTTTCCCTCTCTCTCATACACACTTGTTTCTAAAAGGTTTTTTTTGGTATTCAATGGCCCTCAAAACATGTATTTCCTGTGAAATCTCGGTATCAAAGTTTTGATTCGAATAAAATGCCTATCTATCTACTATGCACATTGCGCATACATGCTAAAGAAAGTAAAAGGTTTATACTTAGAAAAGTTTTAAGTAGAGCTAAAACACTGAAATATGATTTTTGGCTTTTACTATAATATAAAGCATATGGTAAATATTAGAATAAATGCAATTAAAACTTTTAGAGCTTTAATTTTTCCCAGATGCAGCGTCCCGTTAAGGAAACCTCTATGTTGAAGGAGTTGTATAAAGACGTTGGGTTTACCTGGAAGCGGAAGTGAAGCAGTGACAAGTTGTAAGACGAGGTCGATACTACTTCAGACTATAAACTGCTTAAGTTAATTACAAGTTACTCTGGAGAACAAAGGTAAGTTGTTCCCTTGGTTAAAGCGAGGAGGAGGCGGTTTCTGCGGCTAAGGTAGCACTCGAAGACACCAAGAACGTGGTGGTGGCAGTCCACTAGAAGAGCCTGGGGCTGTAATTGGGTTTTCCTCGAGTTGTGAGCCATTGGGGTCTCATTTGCGCCGCCACCCCAACTACTGTGTCTTTGTACACCATCCAGGCAATTAATCCAATAATTGAAGTTGTCTCGCCATAGCCTTGCGGGCATCTAAGGGGACTGGCAAAGGGCGAGCACCTCATGTTCAATTTATTTGTTTCTCGAATAGACGGGCAATAAAATGTCACAGACTCGAGGTAGTAAAACCAGAGATTCCGATCGTAAATAAAACTAACTTTCACCTTGAAAAGATGGGATACGTTAACCATTGACATGAGGATATTTACATAAGGCCTGCATCACACCAAACAATTTACAACTTTGACGTTTTCTTATTACTCTGTTGTACGCCATTGGTAGCATTTACTTCCAAAGTAATAATTCCAAGTACACACTAATATAGCATCACATCGTCACTTATTGTTTACTTTCGTAAAGTTTCATTTGGCGAAGAATCGAAATTTAAACGCAAAAACACATTCATTTCACATAAATTTCTCTTATCTTATCTCTGAAAACTATTCTTACAAAAGTTATTCTTCTATCTACTTCATGCTAATTAAGATAAACATTAACAGAATGCTCCTATTACCTAGTTCCTTATAAGCAGAAGGGAAGTAAGGGGATGCACTAGGCTATAGCGAGTCAAATCTTATAAAAATTGATCTTTGCATGGCCAGGAGTAAAACAAAAAACAGTAACGGGAAATTCCTTTTCGAGAAAAGTATGTATTTTGAAATTTAGCCAATAACAAGGATTTTCTTGAAAATAGTTAACTCAACAAAAATGTATAGAATATAAATTGTGTATTTTGAGGGGATCTAAATTTAAGTGTAGTAAGATTTCACCTATATATTACGGTTTACCTGTCAAGTCCTCAGAGACCATTCCCAGAAAATTCAAGAAACGCATTTTATTTGCCATGTAAATATCTGTAATATATAGTATTTAAATCAAAATCCTAATAGCTATTTTTTAAGAAAATCAACATTGTCGAAAAAGTTTCCATTAAAGTGTATCTTTGAGTGGGAAAGTTTTCATCAAAATCTTCCTTTTGTGTTTTTGGAGAGCTTAAAAGTGTGGTATTAATCGACTTTTCGTCCTATGCTGCTCTCTCCCCCCCCCTCTCTCTCTCATGCAAACACACACATTTTTCTAAAAATTCATTTTACATACGATTTCACCAGAAATGCACGATTTGAATCTCTGAATAAAAAAAAAAAAAAATGGCCTTGCGTGTGTGTGTGAACAGTAAAACTCAAAAACAAAAATCGGACCAATTAATTAACTTCAGCAGCTTCCAGGAGATGTGATAAGAAAATTTTTCAAGAAAATCCTCTACCTTTTGCACGAAAATGTTCAAAATTTCAATTTTCCCATAAGTGGCTAACGACTTTGATTAAAAGATATATCAAAGATATTTTATATCTTGAATTTTATGGGAATATCAGTTAAGTCCTCTTTATTCATAAGAAATTTTGCAAAAACTTGTATAAATGTTAAACGTTAAAGCGATAGACGAAAGTGTACTACATAAAAATAGTTTTTTTGTAATACACAATCTTTTTCAAATCATTCTGTGTGCCATATCCATAAAAGTGCCTATAAAAGTGTCGAGGCATTTAAATGAAGGCACTGAGAGTAGTAGCTACACGCAAGTTTGCCATCATCCATGGCTCACTGCATTCGTCACAACAAATGAAGAAGGAAAAAGATAAGGTAATGTCATGTAATAGTATAGTAGTAGCAACAATATTCCCCATGTCCCAGGGGCATCACGTATTGTATTACATTGCGCGAGGAGACTCTGGTTAATAGGCAGCTATCGAATTGTTGCGACTGTCCGAGTGGAATTTTTCCATCAACTTGTGACACAAGTCCGTCATCATACGGATTCAATCATGCACAAGTGTTGTAAAACAAAATGCGCTCAAGGAAAATAAAAGAAGCGAAACAGGAATTGGTGCCACGTACAACGGCAATTTTCTGTAATTGCTAATGGGATTGCATTTTATGCGGTAGCCTCTTGTGAGAGGAAAACGCCGTTGATGACTGTGTCCTAAATGTCCATGGTCATATGGTCGGTTTTCTTGAATATCGCTGACAAGTTTAATGCAGTTGAGCTTATCGCAAATCGATTGTTTCCATCGTCTTATGAGGCTTGTGCATCCTACAATCTCTCTTCCATGTCTCTTAAGTTTTGTACCACTGTGTGATTTTTATGTCTGTCATATATAGAACCAAATGATACTAGGTTTCGCAACTAATTTCAGAAAATCATGTTCTTCAAATATTTTCGTAAGATGTTTACGTGGTAACCCTGGTGTATTTAGAGTTTCATAGATTCTTGACATCTTTCTTAGTTTGTAAAGATGGATGGTCAATATATTCCAGCATCTGAAGTAGTGACAGACGTATTACCAATGGCCTTAAAAATGAGAAAAATTGAAAGAACCTAATATGGGCAAGTCCCTGGATTCAGAGAAATGAGAGATCGAAAGAAACTCGGAGGAAAGAGAGAAATCGAAAGAAGTGAATATCGTCTAGACCTAGGATTCAGAGAAATGAGATAATTCGAAAGAAACGAATATGGACTAGATTTAGATTCAAAGATACCAGAGAAGTCGAATGAAACAAATGAGCTAGATCTTGGATTAAAAGAAGCGAGATCGCCCACTGTGCCATTGTAGTAAGATCCACATGAAATTAGAATTCGTGTAATACTTTTATTGGTAATTATGTTTGATTATGTACTTCAAGTAGTCGAATATTATAAGGATCTAGTTCATTTTGAGGAATTATATAAGAATCAAATTCAATATCTAAAAAATCTGAATATTCATAACTTCAATATCATTGATGTCCAATAGGTTTAAGTGTTAATGTGGGTTTAATAATTTCATCAATTAAATAAAGAATTCCATCGTATGGTAGTGCAATAAAAATCACTATAAAAACAAAAAAATTATGGACTAGATCTTGAATTCAAAGAAACGTGAAAAATCGAAAGAAACGAATACGAGCTAGATTTTGGATTCAAAGAAACCAGAGAAATCGAAAGAAACAAATATGTAATTTTGGATTTAGAAAAATGAGAGAATTTGAAAGAAACGAATATAGACTGTTTTGGATTCAGAGAAAAGAGATAATTCTAAAAAAAACAATATGAACTATATCTTGTAATAAGAGGAATCAAATAAATTGAAAGAAGCAAATATGGAATAGAACTTGGATTCAGAGAAATGAGAGATTGAAAGAAATTAATAGATAAAGACCTTAGATTCATTTGAAACTTTCTTGAAGGAAATTGTTTTACAGTATTCAAATGTGATTTGTATGGGCATTTCTTATGGAATTATGTAGCATTTTAGGTCCTTCTAATGTAATTTCATCTAAATTAAGTTCTTTTAAAAGAAGCAACTCAACCACAACAATAAGTTTCGCTTTATATTTAAATCAAAGCCCCATATGCACTTATATAGTATATAAATTTAGGTATTGAATTATTTCTAAACAGTGTATGCAGCAAACGCAACATTACCTCAAAAACCAAGCGCTAGAACAAGTTTGGGTTCACTGCAAGTTGGAAGTAGCCGAAATTGGTTAGTCTTGTAACCAAAGGTTGCTACTAGCTTTCGCGCATATGCACTGAAATAAAATAGAAGTGCCAAACTCACTTGCGAAGCCTAGTGTCGTCATGTAAACTAGCATTTAGAACTTAAAAATATGAATTGGTGGCTGTAATTACATATGCTCAATACACACTAGGCCAAATAAAGTACACCTGAAGCCTTTTACAAAACGATAACTACCAGACCTATATAATGAATCAGGAACTTTATACAAAATAATAGAAACAAAAACTTGGGATTTACCAAATTTAGGTATTAAAATAAATGCACAGAAAGATAAAATTGGTATTAAAACAGATAACGTGGGTATAATAATGAGATATTTCAGAAAATTAATTAAAATATATTTGTATGTGTTCTTGTTTTAAGAATATGAAAATAAAATTAAGAGGATTATTTTTGAAGCTGCTCTTACAAAACTGTATGATCAACTATTTTGAGTTCCTCAGATTATACAAAATTCATAGAGAATGAATAATACATCACAGTTTACGTCACGATACAAAAACAAGGGCAAGAATATGCACACTCTTATTATAATGCAATATGGGAATGGGATACAATGAGCTACTAAATACGCATTTTCATAATCTGGATTCTGGACACATGATAAGGATTTATGTACATGTGAGCAACGCTAATAACGCAACAATTAAACAATGAGTAATTGTTGCGTCCTAGCAATAACAAGTTACAATGACGAACACTTCCAACAGAAAAATATTTCAACAATAATTTAAAACTAATTAACTGCAATTAAAGGCAAACGGAGATGTTTCAGGAAGGAATGTCACATACCTAATAATTTTCCATGCCTCTTCAACATCTATGTATGCATAAACCACGTCTTTAAGTTCTAATTCTTCTTGAAACAATTAATCTTTTTATGATCCAGATTAAATTTCAAACAACCTAGGCTGTTAAGGCAACATTAAAGCAATTTACTCAATAATTTGTTGTGTCTTATATTAGTTATATGCGTTGAATTGGCAGCATTGCGCTACTGGAAAGCCAACGTGAGATATTTATTAGAATTTTATGTATGGTTAATTCAAAATAATAAAACAAAGATAGTATGCAATACATGTGTGTGAAATGCATAACAGATACCCGGTTTTCTTTCATTGTCAGCAGTAAAACAGATAAAAATCTGATGTGTTACTCTCACATGACTTTCTCTAGCTGTTCTACAAACTTCTTACATAAGATAATTCTTCTTTCTGCAGCTTGCTAATCGAGGTACTCATTAGCACAATGTTCTTATTACTTACTTCCTTATAAGTAGGAAGAAAATAAGGGAATACACTAGGCTAAACCGATGGTCAAATGTTTTAAAAACTGTCGTTACGCGATTGACATTACAAATCGCTTCTTTTCTTGGTCAGGAGCAGAATAAAAGAAAAACGGACACTCCCGTCTGAGAAAAGTATAAGTACTTCACAACTGAAACTAATAAAAATGAATACCTCGAAAACGGTAAGCTCTACGAGAAAAATGTATATCACATAACTTGTGTATTTTAAAAAAAACTACATTTTTTGTATACTAAGTTTTTGTCTATCTCTTACAGTTTACTAGTTATGCCAAATTAAGCAAATTTCATCCAGAATAAACAGGTCTTCAGAAGCTATTCCTAGAAAATGCAAGATAAACATTTTATTTGTCAGGTAAATATCTTTAATATACGATATTTTAATCAAAATCGTTAGAGCCATTTTTAAGAAAATCAAAATTTTCGAAAAATTTTCCATGTAAAGGGTAGTTTAGTATCATCCCTGGATGATACCAAGTTTGGTATTTTAGCTACTATTCGTTTTTGAGTTATCGTGTTCAGACACACGGACACACACACTTTTTCTGAAAATGCTTTTTATGGATACAAGGGGTCCTAAAACATGTATTTCCGGTGAAATCTCGGTATCTAATTTTTGGGTGGAATACAATACTTCTCTATCCCTATGTACATTGTACATACAGGGCTAGAGAAAGTAAAAAGTGGCTTCCCCTTTGATAAAAGTTTAAGTGAAATTGAAACCAATAGAAATATCTCGGAAACTATTAGCTCCATAAAAATGTATAAGACATAAATTTTGTGTTTTAACGAGATCTACACTTTTTGTGTAGTAAGTTTTTGTTTATTTCTTACGGTTTGCCAGTTAGACAAAAGACATCCAAAATTAAGACGTCCTCAGGGACTATTCCCAGAAAACTCAATTATATGCATTTCGTTTGTCATTAAAATATGGTATGAATATGATGTTTTAATCAAAATCATTGGATTCATTTTTGAGAGAATGTAAATTTTTCTTGAGCTGCGGGATTTTTCCCAACACACACACACTTTTTTTTTTTTTTATTCAGAGAATCCTAAAGCATATATTTCCGATGAAATTCGGTATCGAATTTTTGGGTGAAATACAATAACTTCTCTAGGTACTATGTATATTACCTTACATACTTAATGGACAAAAAACTGTGTTCCATTGACACGAATTTATGTTTTGTTACCAACTACTCTTACAAAAGGTCGTTTTAATATCTCCAAAATTATCATTATCTTGGCGAAGTGAACCAGCAATCACTATACAAGGTTAATGGAAACGTACTTCTTAACATTAAAATTAAAGCTGGTTGGTTTCTCACTAGGCACTATAAAAAAGAAAATAAACCAAATAAAAACATAAACCAAAAGAAGCGCAGTTGAAAACAGTTTCTAAGTGCAACAGATATTAATATATTATTTAATCTTTAAATAAAAGGTCTTAGGAAATGTGTTCAGTCAGTACTTCTCAGAAGCAAAAACAACTGGGAAGAAGTTCACAAAATGTATCTTTAATAGCATTACGATTGTTTTACGTTTGTTTATTAAGTCATTGTGCTGTAAATAGGTTTCTCCGTATAAAAATGCGTGACTGTTAAGTTATGCATAGCCAACATGAGAAATTCACAGAGTTCTGATTATATGTTGCCTGTCGATGAGTATAACATCTAAGCTGATAGAGATGAATTAACTTTTCATACCGCCCCTATATACTGCTACACCAATGAAAAGTAGCAGTTTCTAACTCTTGTTTCATATTAATCATTATATACCTACTTCAAATTTTTATTTTCTCTATACGTACTAAGTACTTAGTGTATAGAAGTAGTATTGTATTCCACCAAAAAATTCGATGTCGAGATTTCACCGGAAATACATGTTTTAGGACCCCTTGAATCCCCCCCCCAAAAAAAACATTTTCAGAAAAAGGTGCGTGTTTATGTGTGTGTCTGTCTGTGTGTGTGCGGACAGCATAGCTCAGAAACGAAAAGACCGTTAAATACTAAACTTGGTATTTAGATTTGGTATCTTTCAAGAAAATCCCCCCTCCCCCAACTACCCATTACATGGAAAAATTTTCGAAAATTTTTATTTTCTAAAAAATGGCTCTAAAGATTTTGATTGAAATCCCGTATATTAAAGATATTTACATACCAAATAAACTGTATATCTTGAATTTTCTGGGAATAGCCTCTGAAGAGCCCTTTATTCTGGATGAATTTTGATAACTTTTGCTTAACTGCTAAACGGTAAGAGATAGAAAAAAAACTTACTGCACAGAAAATGTTGATCTGATCAAAACACACAATTTATGTCCTTTACATTTTTGTTGTGGAGGTAACAGTTTCCAAGATATTCATTGTTTTTGGTTTCAGTTGTGAGTACTTATACTTTTCTCAGACAGGAAGTGTCCGTTTTTCTTTTGTTCTACTCCTGGCCAAGTAAGTAAGCGATTTGCAATGCAAATCGAATAGCGACAGCTTTTAAAACATTTGACTATCGGTTTAGCCTAGTGCATTACTTCATTTTCTTTCTACTTATAAGGAACTAAGCAGTAAGAGCATTCTGCTAATGTTTATCTCGAATAGTATTGTGTAGAAAGAAGAATAATCTTATGTAAGAAATTTATAGAAGAGCTAGAGAAAGTCATGTGAGTGTAACACATCAGATTTTTTTTAATAGTATAGTTGGTTATGAGCTCTTGGTTCAAACAAACGAAAATCGGGTTCATATTTCTTTAAGGTTGGCGCCCCTTGGAAATTGAAAAAAGAAAGTATCGCTAGCTTATAAACATGTCCGTTAAATTATACTTAGAAAAGGGTAAACTTTCTACACCGAATATCTTGAAAAACGACCAACTCTACGAGAATGTTTATTTGGCACAAATTGTGAAGTAAGTGTCTTGTGTAGTAAGATTTTGTCTATGTATTATGATTACCAACTAAGAAAAACTCATTAAAAATAAACATGTCTTAGAGGCTATTCCCAGAAAAGTTATATGATATACATTTTGTCTGTTGTTTAATGAACTTTAATATATGACATTTTAATTGAAACTGTTAGAGACGTTTTTGAGAAAATCAGCATTTTTGAAACTTTACCAATGTAAATGGCAGTTTGAAGAGGAGAGAGTTTCCTCAAAATCTTCGTATTGCATCATTGGAAGATACTAAACTTAAACACCAAGTTTGGTAGTTTACGAATTTTTCGTTTTTGAGCTATCGTGTTCAAACCTGTGAAGACCTGTTCATTTTGGATGAATTTTTGGTAATTGGTAAACCGTGAAAAATGGATAAAACCATAGTATTAAAGAAATACAGATATCATTAAAACAGAATTTACGCCATACATTTATGACAATTTCTGAGAAATCCTTGTTATTGGTTTCGGTTTTAAAATGCTTAAATTTTTCTCATACGGAATTTGTTAGCTCTTGGGCATACAAAGAAATGAATTTCAATCACATAGCAACCAGCTTTTAAAATATTTGACTATCACTTTAGCCTACTGTACTCTTCCCTTCTGCTTACAGGGAAGCAAATAATAAGACCATATCTGCTAATTTTTATCTCAATTAGCATAAAGCTGATAAAAGAATGAGCTTTTTAAGACAATCTGTTAGAGAGACGCAGAAAAAGTCTTGTGACTGGAACACATCACTTTTTTCTTTCTTATAAGCTGCTTGTGTATGTGATCTCATAAATTATAGTATTTTTTTAAAAAGCCTCAACTGTGGATTAACTTTTTTTCTTTTCTTTGCTCAATTTAGGGCCCAATTTTCACCTATGTTAGAAGTAAAACATATCGAACTTCGTAAAATCTTAAAACGCCCTCTCTTCTTGTTTTATTTCTGAAAATTTTGTGGATAGTACCACACATATATTGAAATTACATAATTTGTCTTCGTCATATAAAATTTAGCATTATTAGTAGTTATAATAACAATAGTAATACTTCTGAAAAAAGCATGTATCAATTTGAAAAGCTGAAAAAGTTTCAAATATTCCCACCTGTTTAAAAATCTGATGTGTTCCACATGGCTTTCTCTCTATCTGTATAACAAATTATTGTTAATCAGCTTACTCTGATATTTACTTCATACTGATCGAGATTAACTTTAGCAGAAACGGTGTAATTACTTATTTACTTATAAGCAGGAGGGAACTGAACGGATACACTAGGCTAAACCGACAGTCAAATGTTTTAAAGTGGGGTTGCTATGGGATTGAAATCCGGTTACTTACCTGGCCAGGAGCTGACAAGTTTCAGTGTGCGAAAAGTATAAGTATTTTAAAACTGAAACCAACAACAAGAAATATATAAAAATGGCCACTTCCACGAAAAAAATGTATATAACATAAATTGTGTGTTTTAACGAGAACTGCAGTTTTTTGTGAGTAAGTTTTTGTCTATCTCTTACACTTTACCAGTTATGCAATATTCCAGAAAATTCATCCAGAATAAACACGAATTTATAGGCTATTCCCAGAGAATTCAATTTATATATTTTATTTGTCATGTAAATATATTTAATATACTACAGTTTAATCCAAATCGTTAGACCCATTTTTGACAAGATCGAAATTTGTCCATGTAAAGGGTAGTTGAGGGTGGAAGTATTTTCTTGAAAATCTTCATGTCGCATCCTTGGAAGATACTGAACTTAAATACCTAGATTGGTATTTAACAGAATATTCGTTCTTGAGCTACACTTCCCACAGACACACACCGGGATCTTTTTCTAAAATGCTCTTTTTTTTTTTTTTTTTTTTTTTTTTTTTGATTGAGGGTGTTCAAAAGCATGTACTTCCGTCCAAATCTCGGTATCAAATTTTTAGGTGCATTACATGACCTCCTCTATACACTATGTACACAGTACATGTAGAGAAAGTAAACACGTAAAATTGTTGAAATAAACCCAATGACAACACACTATAGTGTTAAAGTGGTGAAGATACTGTGGAGTATAACATTTCGGAAAACAACTGAAATCTAACAGTTATAAGCATTAGGGTATATTTAAGGTCATATATCGTAGCGGTTTCTGTGTTTAGAGCCGAGAGTATGAGAGAAGGTTTCCCAATTACGCTTCGTCCTCTCTAAACCTACACCTCTACCGGCAGCTTTCTTTGGTCAAGGCTTTTGAGGCAGTCCGAAGGGCAAAAATATAAAATAAGTTGATCATAGTTATGTCAATTACATGTATCCTCCTACAACTGCCTCAAAACCTCTGGCCAAGAATATAAACCAGTGTTTTTCTTTCCTTTTCTTTCTCTAGCGCTTATGTACAATGTACATAGTAGATAGGGAAGGTATTTCATTCTACATTAATTTGATACAACGAAATTCCTTCACAGAAAATACACGATTTGAGATCCCCTGAATACAAAAAGGATAATTTTTATAAAAAGATGTTCGGGGGTCAATTTAAATAATTTCATGTTTTATTTTCGTGAAATAAAATATATTATAGCCATTATTTATAAGAGAGTTAAGAAATGTGAAGTTGAGGATACAATAGCTTCAATTAAAAATATTTTCCTTGTGTGTGCGCGTGCGGACCTGCGTGAACAGCATAGCTCAAAAACTAAAAGCCAATTAAATATCAAACGTTGTATCTTCCAAGGAATCGACAAAAAAAGTTCAAGAAAATTCGCCTACCTACAACTACCCTTTATATAGAAGATTCTTTGACAAAGTTTACTTTCTCAAGAATGACTGACGTTTGAGATTAAAATGCATATGCTTAAGATATTTGATGACAAACCAATATTATATATATAATATATATTTTTTGGGAATAGCCTCTGAAGAACTTTTCATTCTGGATGACCTTTTTTTGTAACTGGTAAATCGAAAGATATTGACAAACTTTCTGACAAACTTTCAACACAAAAATTATAGAGCTGTTAATATACACAGTTTATGTCATATACATTTTTGTAGAGTTAATCGTTTCCTAGATATTTCTTGTTATTTGTTTCAATAATTTTTCCAAAATTGGAGGTCATCTTTCATTTCATACCTCATTTACACCTAGCCATACAAAGAGAACCGAATTTCAACTCTTCCCACATAGAAGCCAGCTTTTGAAAGGTTTATAATCACGTTAGCGTAGTGTATTCCCTTGTTTCCCTGTTGCTTACAAGGAAGCAAGTAATAGCACAACTTTTGGGAATGTTTATCTCAATTATCATGATGTAATAAAAGAATAATCTTTAGTAATTTTTTGTTTGCAGAACAGATAGAGAAAGTAATGAAATGGTAAATATCATTTTTTTTTTTTTTTAAATAATTGGCATTAAAGAAACCTGGCTGCCCATGTGAAGATTGACCTCCCGAAATTAAGTTGAATTTTACTTATGGACGCCTTTTAACTGCTGCAGTTCTTAAGAGTTCCATTCTATATTGAAAGTTAAAGACCACTTAAATTTTCTCCGAGGTCTCTCTTATCGGGTTTGAGGTTGCTTTACGTGCCATTAATCTACGACACGGAAACAACGGCTTTAATTCCCTTCCGAAGGAAGCCATGTTAAGGATCATGTCCATCACCGTCTGGTTTGAACCAACTATACCATGCAGAACGACATCCACCTTCCGGGTTACGTAGAGAGGTACAAGAGGGAAAATTCACAGAGATATAACCTCTAATTTTACCATTGCAATGATGAACTTTATTTACACAAATTATCAAATAATCTGATGTGTCTCAATCACATAAATTTCTATATATTTCTGTATCAAATTCTTGTGAAAAAAATTATGCTTTTATCTAGTTCATGCTTATCGAGATAAAACTAGTTTATTAGTTTTAAGTAGAAGGGAAATGAAGGAATACACTAGACTAAAGCGATAGTCATACCTTTCAAAAGCTAGTTGGCATGTGATTGAAATTCCTTTGTTTGTATACACAGGAGTTGACAAATTCGCGTATGAGATTAGTATTTCACAGCTGAAACCAATAACAAGGAATATCTCAAAAGTCAGCTCTATCAAAAGTGTCTATAACATAAGTTGTGTGTTTTAACGAATTCTAAGTACAATTTTGTGCAATAAGTTTTTATCCATTTCTTACGGTTTACCAGTTAAGAAAAATTTGGCAAAATTCATCCAGAATAAATAGGAGTTCAAAGGCTAGCCCATAAAATTCAAGATATATACATTATTTGCCAAGTATATATCTTTAGTATATGGTATTTTAATCAAAATTGTTAGAGACATTCTCAGAAAATCAAAGTTTTCAAAAATGTTCCATGTAAAGAGTATTGAGGTGGGAGGATTTTCTTGAAAATCCTCATGTAACATCCTTGGGAGATAATAAACTTAAAACTTAAACAACAAGTTTAGCATTGAACAGACTTTTCGTTTTTGGGCTATGCTGTCCATTTATTTATTAGCCTGACTCATAAATGAGTTTGCCAAGTGACACAGAACGGTATAGATTTAGAGGTTTTTAACAAAAAATGTTATAAGCGAGTATTACAAAAAATATTTTATCATACGTTATAATAGTTGTATAAAATTAAGCTATGAGAACAAATTGTAGCAGATTATAAAAGATGTGCAACAATAAAAGCTAATAGCAATAAAAGAGAAAAAAAAACTACAAAAATAAAGTGATTTATAAACCATAATACATTTTACGTTCTATTCAAACCATATAAATGATTTCGAAAAATGGCTACGGAATGTTTTATGATGTTTTCCGTGATTGCTTGTACCACACTTCTGTTAATTTTATATTTTGCCCTCCATTTCATAAACATATTTGTAATTGTTCCTCGAGATCCAAAAAATATGCCTACTATTGTTATTTTTCTGAGATTGTATTTTTCTTTAAAATATGGTATGGTGGGCTCATATATTTTCTATTTTTCCAGATGAACTTTTTGAGGTTGGTCTTTATTCAGTTCAAAGCGGATGGTCGGGTCTATTATTTCCGCTTCTGATTTTCTTCTGTTTATCGCAATGATGTCTATGCGACGATTACTACCACCATCAGCTAGGCAGTGAACTTCCTCGTAAACTTCTAGACCAGTTTCACGTAATGCGTTTGCCAAGATAGATCTTATGGTGTTTTGCCTCTTAATTCTCAGCAGTTCTCCCTGAGGACAGTTTTAAAGCACATGGGGAACATACACACACTCACTGACCTTTTTCTAAAAATGCATTTGTTTTAATTCGGGTGGTCTCAAAACATTTATTTCAAGTTAAATCTCGGCATCTCATTTTTAGGAAGAATACAGTACCTTCTGTATATACTATACTTCCTCTACACGTACTATGTATGCAATGTTTCCAAATAGACAAAATAATTATCTTAAGTAGAAAATCCCAGCATACATGGAAACAGCTAAAAGTGATTTCTGGGAACCATATAACTAACATCACGTCCGAAGCGAGTAATATAGAGACCTCTAATAAGAAGTGGGACTAGCCAGATGACGCATGCCTCCCCATCCAAGGAATAAATTGCTCAAGAAATGTTTAGGTCACCCTCGCTGGACGAAGCAACCCCATTCACATAAGGGTTGAACAGAGTGTGGGAGTCGGTCAGCTGGTGCATTACGTGAAGAAGGAATTGCATGTCCTGCCTTGGCCATCAGGAAATGAAACTGTTCTGGATTCGGACACAGAAGATCGCGAGGTGTTTGTCTTGTAAGTGGGTGGCTCAAATTAAGATCATCTGTGACCTAATTGAAGATTTTATAAGAAATCTTTGTTAAGAATTTCTGCTAGTACAAGTTTTTAAAATGCAGCATTTCAGAATTTAAATTGAATTACGGTTTAGTATATTTATATACAATTTTATGTTTTATTGAAACTAGCCCCAGAGATTCGTTTTCTTAAAATTTCTTATGGTTTTGAAAATCCTCCATGTGATGCAATTATTTACAGTAAAATATTTTATCAGTATATCGTAGAAATATCGAAGAGCTTTTAAGAGTTATCCTAGTTAGGAATCAAATAAACATTAAAACGAGGGTGTTATTTGTGGATGAAGAGTTATAAATGTGTGCATTGTTTAACAACATCACAATAAAGCAGTTTAACGACAATTCATTTGAATTTGTTTTCTTGGTTGCTACAAGGAAATGTATAACATTTCATTTTTTATACCGAAAACCATGTCATGTGGAACATTTTGAGAATGAGAATGTACCGAGAAATAAAAACCTAAGAAAATAGAATTTAAAATGCTAACCCGAAAATACTTTATTTACCAAAATGTCATTTAAAAAACCATTTAGCGCCTACACAGTCCCTCCTTATCATTTTCTGCTCCTCTGTAACCAGTTTAGTGTTTTAAGATTGTTGGGTCTTGCATGGATGGTTTTGCTCTTTTTAGTATAATTATAATAAAAAACTTCTTGTTTTTGATATAGCTTTGTAAGAATTTAGAATTTTAAGGGCAGACGTTTAAACCCTGTTTGAAATGCTCTAAAACATGGTACAGGTAATTCCTACATGAAATAAACGTAAATGGGTTGTTGTGTTCCAGAACACTAAAATTCAAATTTAAATGTGGTCAATTTTGGGTATTTTTGAGGATGGGTAATCTTAATCCTGGTATACAGGAGGAAAGCTAATATATAGTATATTTATATCGTAAAAGTTTGTGCTCAAATATTGAAGACACTAATTTTATTTAATAAAACACAGCAGATTAGAGGAAACATTTTTTATAGGTGACGACGATAATTGAGAGCTGCAAAGAATATAAATGTTTCTAAGAACACAAAAAGAAACTAATTTAAATAAGTTGATTTAATAATGCCACTGGTTAAATTCTATATATTCACCACGTGTTTGGAGAGCTTGTTGAGGAAGGGGTAGAAGGAAAAAACAAACTGCTTTAGGATTTGCTGTCATATGACACTACTAGCAGAAGAGGGAGAAAGCCTCAGAGGGAAATAATGTTGGGTGAGGGCGTGTAGGGGAATGGTATATTTACTGGAAGAAAATCGAGGAACACTTGAGAGTAACAGATTGAATTGTGGGATAATCAGTCAGCTTCAGATACCTTCAATTTGCTCAAAGTACTAACACTAGCTTGTGCCAGGATGCCAATGTTAAAAAAAAAAATTCAATATAAGATTTCATTTTTACATCCTTGAATAAAGTAAATAATAAAAGAAAAATTAATGAAGAAATCTGACTACTACTGTGACGTAACGTCGTGACGAGAAGAAAATAACTTAAAAGCATCCGAACTTGGACATGAGAAGTAATCAGCTTTGGAATTGGACAAAGGGCAGCGGAGTAATGGTGATGAAACAGGTAGAAGGAAAATGAATTGTTTGGGCATTAGATGTGAACAGGTCCTTTACTAAGACGTGCACCCGAAGGGGAAAAGCTTCAGGTTTGAAAAACATTTCAGATTATAGAAAAATGAAATATAACATTCGAAGGCGAAGAAAAATGTCAAAAGTGGGGAAGACGAGAGGACTTGGGATTTGCAGTGAAAAGTATGACCCATCAATTGATGACACTAATCGATCTTAACCTGACGCTAATCCTATACATGTAGCACTGCGGCATACCATTTTATGTTGTCGGTACTTCAAAAACGCATTTAACGAAATTTATTGGCAGCAAACAGAGACTTTTTCCAATACAAATGGGAAGCACACTTTCTGCAGCTTCAGTTAACAGAAAAGTATTTGTGTGTGTGTGTGTGTGTGTGTGTGTGTGTGTGTGTGTGTGTGTGTGTTTTACTTTGTACTGCAAAATATGATTTTTAAAACCTTTCTAAAAAAATCTTATGTGTTACACTCACATGACTTTATCTAGCCGTTCTACAAACTTCTTACATAAGATTCTTCTTCTTTCTGCACCTTGTTAATCCAGGTTTTCAGCACAATGTTCTTATTACTTAGTTCCTTATAAGTAGGAAGAAAATAAGGGAATACATTAGGCTAAATCGATAGTCAAATGTTTTAAAAGCTGTCGTTATGCGATTGTCATTACAAATCGCTTCTTTTCTTGGCCAGGAGTAGAACAAAAGAAAAACGGACACTCCCGTCTGAGAAAGTACTTCACAACTGAAACTAATAACAATGAATACCTCAAAAACGGTAAGCTCCACGAAAAAAAATGTATGACGTAAGTTGTGTATTTTAACAAGGCCTATATTTTTTTGTATAATACGTTTTTGTCTATCTCTTGCGGTTTACTAGTTATGCCAAATTAAGCAAAATTCATCCAGAATAAACAGGTCTTTAGAAGCTAATCCCAGAATATCCAAGATATTCATTTTATTTGTCACGTAAATAGCTTTAATATACGATATTTTAATCAAAATCATTAGAGCCATTTTTGAGACAATCAAAATTTTTGAAAAAAGATCCATGTAAAGGGTAGCTGGGGGTGGGGGGATTTTCTTGAAAATCTTCGTGTGGCATCCTTGGAAGATACCAAACTTAAAATACCAAGTTTGGAATTTAACGGTTTTCGTTTTTGAACTGTCCACAGACACAGACACACATGGACCTTTTCCCAAAAATGCTTTTTTTTTTTGGATTCAGGGGGACACAAAACATGTATTTCCGGTGAAATCTCGGTATAGAATTTTTGGGTGCAATACAATACCTTCTCTATACACTATGTACATAGCACGTGTAGAGAAAGTAAAAATAATTACGTCTGTGTTTACCTCTGCAGTCTTAAGTAGCGATTAATGAAATTAATAAACTTAAAGGTAATGCTTTGCAATCAAGTCCACAATTAAGTCCTAAAATTCATGTGCACGTTAACTCCAACTGAAGCCCTCATAGTTCTGTCCATATTGCCAACTGCTTGATACAAATCATTGGTTATGTTGGGAGATTCAACTCGTCATATGCTGTGACCATGTAGGAGGTACATGAAAACTCATAAAAACTATTCAGGCATATCGAAATAAAGCAATGTACCTACTCCCTGCGATGGCACGTTCAATTGACATAATTGTAAGCATTAGACCTGTAATATTGGGACTTATTGCAATACGTATTAGCTTATAACACCTGCACTCAGGTTATAAAACTAAATCCCAACAATCGAGGTATTTCAAGCCAAATCAAGGAATATTTGCCAACAAACTGCATTCATAGTTCTACTTAGCTGTCAATTCTCACCATTGTCTTCATGGATTAGGCCTTTGGCTTGTTCTGTTTATAATTATAGTTTCCTAGGACGTCCAGTAATTGTAATCCAGCAGATTCATCTAATACTAGTACAGTTTTTACTGCTCTTGAGTTTGGCATTCTTCAACGAGTTATTTCCAGTTTGATGTGTATTATGCTATTGTTTTTTATATGCTTGGCACATTGAACTTCTAACATGGTGCAGAGTGTATATCCTGATACTAATTTCTGGGCTTCTAACCTCTGTAGTTGGTCTGCTGTTATTGTTCAATTATTACATCCATATAAAGAAGTATTGGCAGGGCATGTGTTTCAAAGTTCATTGCAGTGTTTCTTTAAAATGATTAAATCCGTTTCATTTAATGTGTTAGATTTTGCAATATTCTGCAAGTCACAGTATATCCTAGATAGCTGAATTATCCCACTTATTTCAGCATTTCAAGTTCAGCTTTAATAGATAGTTTCTTGAAATGCCACACTTTTGTTTTTATTTTGTGTGTGTGTTTTTGTTTTTATTAGCAAAATGATATGATTTACGAGTAGCTATTTGTACTGCATCTTTTGTTAGAACAGATCACTTGCAAATAATAATGTGCTTAGATCATTCTTTTATTTTAGATAAAAAAAACCAGTTTGTTAAATGTCTCATGGTGTCGACAAAAGAAGACATACTTGCCTCACTCATTGATTAATATCTGCAACATTTATGTTTAGAGTTAATCTGTTTTATAGTGGTGTTTATATAATGATTTGATTGAATTAAATAGATGGTAGGGACCTCATAATGATCTAATATATGCCATAGTATTTTGCTTCCAACTTTTTCAAAACCATTATCACACTCTTAAAAGTAGTATATTCTGATTTCTAATAATCAGTGTGCCAATTGTTTTCTACGATTGTGTACAATAATTTGCAGAGCATCGATTTCTGATTTTGAACTTCCCTTTATGATTATTTCGACTAATTACTGTACGACATCTGCTGTATTTTATGCTGTCTAGTGAATTGTGCTCTTTAGCTGACCTTTTGACTTCATTTGTAATTTTTAAAATTAAAATTAAATTGAGAAGTATTGTACGTCACCAAGACAAATCTATTTTACGTACTTTTGTTGCAAATAGCTTTTTTTTTTTTTTTTTTTTTTTTTTTTGTCAGCGTTATTTTAATTGAAAGGGGGACGATAAATTATGCACTTTTTGCTTCCCTCCTTAGTGCCGGATTAAATTTTCATATCAGCGTTGTGATCGATTCTTATAATTACTAAATTAAGAATAATTGTCAGGATCATGTTAATAGTCCTCCACAGTGACGAAATAATTTCATGCTAGAAAAGTCTTTTTATATACTAGTGAATCTATTGGCATAAGATTGGAGCCATAATCTCCATAGGTCACTCGATAAACAAACCACCCAGGAGGAATACTTTACACTTGATTTCTTTGTCACAAATACTCACAGCTCAACGCAGAATTTTACACCAATATAAGGTTATGGAGCATGAATGCAACAAAATTTTCTACGGTGTTTTTCCATTCGAGTGTTGCGTTGAAAATTAGTAAGTATCATCCGTCGTAAAGTTTTCTTAAGTATTAGCCTAGATGGTTACCTTCTCTAGCCTTGTGTTTATTTACCCTTTTAAACCTAAAAAAGTAAAATAAGGTTTATGAAAATAAAACGAGTGTTCCATGAACAGTATGACGAATTGTTGTGGCGGTCGTCTGTCTTGAAGCTCTTGGGAGAATTTGCTATGGCAATGCAAATGTCGTTTGGCTGGCACGCAAATAACTATCATTTCTTCGTGCCTTAGCTAGAAGGCTGAGGAGGCATGGGACTGGGATTAAGGTGTGACGTAAATATAAGCGTCACTTTGTTAGCAGTCTCTTCCTGCACCAGCTTTGCAGTATGGGCTATGTTGGATTCCCTTCAGGAGTAATGCAAAATCAAATTAAAATACTCACCGCGGCACATACAGCATTGAAATTTTCGTCAGCCTCTTCGCTTTTTGTCGAGAGGATCAAGTAATGCACTCTCGATCTTGACTAATTTGTTGAAAATCTATATCTGAACCAATGAACTCCAAATATCCTGGCATGCACACTTATGTGTCCTCACGTACTATGCACGGGCCTTTCCTTTGGCGCTAGTTTTATAGAGAAACAAGAGCCAGGTGAAGAGCTTGTCTTTCCGAAATGTTGCCAACCAAAGTTTATTTCTCTAAGACCCTCAGCCATTAAATTTATTTTAAAAAAGTTAAGGCGCGTGGAACATTTTGAAAGTGCAAATGTAGTTTTGAGGCAAATGCTGTTTTGTAAAATAATATGCTAGGAAACAGCTGTATTGTACGATCTTTAAATGTGGAGCCTAAAGAAAGTAGTGGTCAGAAATATTGCTCTATGGACTCCCATAGATTTCGACAACCATTTGATTGCTACCTATATAAAAATATCATTTTAGATTTTCTGGCCGAGTTATTTATTTATTGCCAGTTTCTGTTAAGTCCAATGATCTATCTTTACACCAGAATAACAGCAAAGAAGAAACCCGAACGAAATGTGTGACATTGTACCTACAATTTAGGCTGATGTTCTAGCACACGGTGAATAGGTTATCCAATTTTCCGCGAACTAGCTCAATTTTAAATGAAACACGGTGCATGTGACATGAAACCTTGGCGCTGAAGCCACTAGATATCAAGGTGTCTAATGTACTTCATCTCTCGATGTTGTCACTCTGTTTTGTGTCCAAAATTCCGTGAAAGCTACTGAATGAAGACTAGGGAGCCAAGTGCCAAGAAAAGTAATTGAAATGTGGTTCGTATTGAAACGGAGTTGCTTCTGTTAGTACTGACAAAACCTGGAACCATCCATAATCTATCCACTGGATTGGCATGATACCTTTACATATCCTAACATAGGTATGATTATCTGCCACGCATTACGTTAAAACTTAAATTTTTATTTTTACACTACATACAGATTTCTTAATGTAGGCATGGTTATCCCCGTTCGATTCGGCCAGAACATTAACTTTCGTTTACAAGCCGCTGACGAAAACTCCCATTTAATGACATTGGCACATAATTGTTCAGCCCTTCTTTTAGAATGCCCAATGATATGCACCTTGTGTACCAATCGTAGCGAAACTCTAGAATCAGTATGTGACCCACCTCTTAGTTTCACAAATAAAACATTTTTCATTGGTTAGTTATGTTCCTGTTTGTCAGAGAACTCACCAGGAAGGTATTCCGGTTGGCTACCTGAAGAAAATAAAAACATTAGGGGAATGGACCACGTTTTATGCACGCAGTCTACATGAAGATAAAAAGAATGCATCGATAGGATCATCATATTATATCCCACTCCACTCTTATCACTCTTCTCCAGCATTAAAACACGAAGAAAATTTGAAGAACCAATGAATGGTTTCATCCACTGTAAAACGAAACAGTATCAGTAAATACCAGAGGAGGCTAAGTGCAATACTAGAACTTGATCAGTGGTGGGTGAATAATTGAAATGTTAAAATGCTAAACAATTAAGCCAAATGTGTTTCTTCTGTGAGGGACACATTTCATTTAGATGCATGTAACACATAGCCAATATTATTTAGTATAGGAATAAGGCTCTAATAGCTCGCAGTAAGTGCGAGATTTGCATTCGGGAGGTCCAAGGCTCGATTCTCATCGGGTCGGCCACTGACCATGGGCTTTTATCGCCGGTTCCCATTGTTGAAAGACGAATGCGAAGATAGAAAGCCTATGTTTCTATTTACTTCATGCTAATCGAGAGTACGGTCTTCCTTGCAAGTAGAAGCGAAATATAGGAGTACCGTAGGTTAAAGTGATGGTCAAAAGCTGGTTACTATGTGACTTATGTTCCTTTGTTTGTATGGAGACGAGTTGACAAATTCCTGTATGAGAAAAATATAAGTTTTTTAAGCTGAAACCAAAAACAAGGAATAGCTCAAAAACGCTCAGCTCCACGGAAAAATGTATATAACAAATTATGTGTTTTAAAGTGATCTACATTTTTTGTGTGGTAAGTTTTTGTCCATCTCTTACGTTTTAGCAGTTATTCAAAATTTCATAAACTTCATTCAGATTAAAGTAGTCTTCAGAGGCTATTCCCAGAAAATTCAAGTTATACATTTTATTTGTCAGAAAAATATCTTTAATATACGATATTTTAATCAAAATCGTTAGCCATTTTTGAGAAAATCAAAATCATGTAAAGGGTAGTTGGGGTGTGGGAGATTTTCTTGAAAATCTTCGTGTTGCATCCTTGGAAGACATCAAACTGAAATGCCCAATTTGGTATTCCACGGTCTTTTGAGCTATGCTGTCCACAGTCACACACACACACACACACACACACACACACACACACACACACACACAAACCTTTTCTAAAATTGTTTTTTATCCAGGGGGTCCTAAAATGTATTTCCGATGAAATCTCGGTATAGAATTCTTGGGTGGAATGCAATACTTTCTCTATACACAATGTACATACATAGTGCGAGTAGAGAAAATAAAAATGAAAAATATGCTCGGTTCGATTCTAGGCTGATGAAGCTATTCTTATTCCCCACCCTGGAGAGGCTGGAAATAAAAATGTGATAGTGAATGTGTGTTCAGTTAGTCGAGAAATACAATTTTAATGTACACCTCAACAAATTAAGCAGTTGTTGTAGAAGGTCAAAGTGGTAATACGGCGAAATTATCTAAGGTGGTATGTAAATGAATAAAATGGTTTAGTATACAAAAAAAAGCATGCGATACTGGATTTCTAGAGATGGTATGTACAGTATACAAATAAAATAAACATGAAATTAGGTACCCGTATTCCTCTTCAGTGAACTATGTTCAAGAGGTTAAGCAAACATTTTATATGAGTATTTGTGGTATATTTGAGTTAGATAAGATAGTTATATTAATATATGTGCATCACAGGAGAGTATAGTCTCTGCTTCCTGAAAGAATTTACAAACAAGTCCAAAATTAGAATCGATTATTACTTAATATTCTTTATGTTCTAGCACTTTTGCAAAATTCCTTTTTAATATCCTGTGGGGTAGTATTTCAGTCTGAAATTACAGATTTGAAAAACTAACTTATTCGAGATTTCGGATAATTCTTTTTAAATTTAGAACCAATTATAATATTGAATCCAATAGTTTAGCACTGCCTTCTAATGCTAATGAAAACATTACAAAAGAAATTAGCTCTCATTACTTTTATGAGATGAGAAGAGAAACTAAATGCTGAAGGAACTGTGTCAGGGGTTAGATCATCTTGCCTTTATTCACATACAAACAAATGTTCTCAAAATGCATCCAGTATAGTCAGTAATATTTCGGTGGCACAAGTTTTTTGTGTCTCAGAGCAGCTGCCGACTTACTAAATAATTCTATTTTATGTATTGGAAACCTAAAATAAAGTAGTATTCGCTTAGTGACCGAGGAAATCCACGAGAATAAATCGGAATGAATTTGGAACACAAATCACAAATGTTACAATTTATTCTTACCGATGGAAAGTGGTCTCGGATTCATTTTTCCGGTGGTTGGAACAGTTATGTAGCATAGAAGTGCACCATGTTAATTACTAAACCCTAATACCGTTAAACCACCTCACTTTAAAAGCCTTATAAGTGTAGTGAACATACGGCAAAAAGCACGTTTGCGCTCCACCTGCCTATGCGCGAGAGGTTTCAATTAGAGAAGGCACACCAGCGTCGGCGGTGAGTCTAGGTAATACAATTCCAAGATCTTTGGGTTTAACCGTCATGCAAAATTCTGCAAAACTCATTCAGAATAGAGAGGTCTTGAGAGATAATTCTCAGAAAATTCAAAAAGACATTTTATTTGTGATTTAAATATCTTTAATATACGGTATTTTAATAAAAATTGAGACATTTTTGAGAAAAACAACATTTTCAAGATTTTTTCATGGGAAGATTAGTTTTGTGGTGGGGGATTTTTTTTTTTTAAATCTTAGTGTCGCATCCTTGACCAAGTTTGGTTTTTAACGAGTTTTTTGGACATGTTGTACACACGCGCGCGAGCGCGGACCTTTTTCTACATTTTTTCTTACTCTGGGGACTTCAAAACAATATATGCAATGCCTTGCAAATTTCGTCTAATTTATCAATGTTGCATTTTTGGTGATCAATTGGATAAATTTAACAATGACGAGGTAGGGTATTTAGACTATCCTCAAGTATCAACGTTCACTGAAGTGGACGTGAAAACTACCTATGTAAAAGTACTAAGCGTTTTAATTAATGTTGTCCTGAGCTTAACGTGTTTCTACCGGGGAAAAGCGTGAAGAAGTTATCGTCAAGGAAAGTAAAGAAAGTGAAGATTCCCAGCCCAGTTTGCGAATACAGTAAAGGTTGTTTAGACATGCAGTCTATTTAGCTCTGCAACATTAAAGTGTCCGTCACGGACTGGAACGAATTGCCACAGGTTGTAAGATGTTACGGACTACGGGCAAGGTTCGCTTTCACCCTTCCATAACTGTGAAGTGAAAAATCTTAAAAGCCTGGGCACCTCTTTAGAGTGAGTGCAAACAAAGATAATTAAGAAGAGAATGCAGTGATGTAATGGCATAAAGTTGTTGGTGCAGAAACCATTTACCACCCTTGTTTTTAAAAATCTGGTGTGTTCCGATCACATTACTTTCCTACATCTCCGCAATAAACTATTGTTAAAAATCTTATGCTTCTATTTACTTCATGCTAAACAAGAATCATTAGTACAAATAGTCTTATTACTCGTTACTTGTAAGTAGAAGCGGAAATAAGAGAGTACCATAGATTCAAGGGATAGTCAAAAGCTGGTTGCTATATGAAGCTTCTTTTTTTTTTTTTTTTGTATTTATGGACAGAAGTTGAGAAATTCCTGTACAACAAAGTGTAATTTTTTTAAAAGCTGAAACGCATAACTAGGAATATCACAAAAACGATCAACTGCAAGAAAAACTTTATATGATATAAATTGTGTTTTATCGTGATCTATATTTTTTGTGAAGCAAGTTTTTGTCTGTCTCTTACGGTTTATAGTTATGCAACATTCTATAAAAATCATCTAGAATAAAGAGGTCTTTAGATGCTATTCCCAGAAAATTCAAGATATTAATTTCTGTTTGGCATGTACATGTCTTAAAACTAAGATATTCATACCATTAATTAGATTTTCTGACAAAGATGATACAAAGAAATATTTGTGTATTTTAAAACATTCCCTTTTTTGTGTGCAGCATTTTAATCCATCTCTTATGATTTAAATCCCATACAAAATTGAAAACCATTCCTTTCCTAGAATTTTCAGTATATACATATGTCATGAAATTATCCTAAATATATCTATTTTAATGAATTCATTAGAGTTATTTTAGTCTCAAAGATATATAAGGTTTTCAGTATAAAACGTAGTTTGGCGCAGGAGAAGTCTTAAAAGATCGAACATGAGATTTTCAAAAGATATTAAAAATATTGTCAGATCCCACGTTATGTTTTTGGGTTACTTCTTTCACAGATGCTCTGACACAAACATGGGTGTGTTAAAATTTATTTTTGGGTTTCAGAGGGGCTTCAAAAACTGTATTCAAAGTGAAGTGTTGATATGGAATTCTTCGGTGAGAGTCGAGAAAGTAGAAAGGAATGGAATCTGCAATAAGAATTTATCTAGTATCTGCCCGTATCTGTGCAAGACTGGACAGATTTCATTACCCACGAAGCACGAAGGTGATAATTTTCTCTTACGTCATTCGCTAGAGATATCTGGCTCTGACAACATATATGTTGGGTAGCAATAAAGTTTAATGGACCACTTTTTGCTGTGTAATTTTAAGATCATGCAAACTCTTCCCATACTCCAACTTTCTCAGGGAGTGACATTTTGGCGGTTAACTACGTCCAAGAACTCGGTCATTAAGTATCACCTTAAAGAAATTTGTTGTTTCAAGACATACAGGGAATGTGGTAATTCTTTAATAGCGCAGGAGAAGTTCACATATTACAATGTGTTGTTGCATGCTATGTGTCTGCTGTGATGATAGGGAACAGGTCACGATTTTCCGCGTGTCACGAACAGCGCAAGGCAACCTCCTCTTAGTGTCACATGCCTCTTCGGACAAGTCTTCTACCTCAATGCCATAACATATAGTATATGCACAGAAAAAAAAACAAAAAAAACCAAGCTTATAACGTCATGTGTTGCCCCGAGGACAGCGCCAAGGTATGCAGTAGTAAAGAGAAACAAATAAATACGTAGAGGGAAGTCAGACTTATATGTATCCATGATGTAAGGCGTTACAATATCGAACAGTTAAATGTGGATACATTGCGTTGCTCAAGAAAAAGCTTATACATATCATTCATATGACTCTACAAATTAACATTCTACACTGACATTTGAGGAAAATAATATTTTACAGATTGTGATAATTTAATTGTTTTCTTCTAATGAAATATGTTTAAAAATCTGATGTGTACCATTCACATGACTTTCTCTATATCCCTGTAGCAAATTATTCTTAAAAAGCTTATACTTCTATTTACTTTATGCTAATCAGAAAAAATTAGCAGAAATAGTCTTATTACTCGCTTCCTTACAAGTAGAAGCGAAATAAGGGACAACCATAGGTTAAAGTAATAGTCAAAAGCTGGTTGCTATGTCAATGAAGTTCCTTTGTTTATATGGATAGGAGTTCACAAGCTCCTGTATGAAAAAAGTATACGTTTTTCATAGCAGAAGCCAAAAATAAGGAATGTCTCAAAAACGACGAAATCCAATAAAAAAATGTATAAAACAAATTGTGTGTTTTAACGTGCTCTACATTTTTTGTGTAGTAAGTTTTTGTTCATCTCTTACGGTTTAGCAATTATTCAAAATTCAGTAAAATTCATCCAAAATAAACAGCTCTTCAGAGGCTATTCCCAGAAAATTCAAGATATACATTTTATTGGCCAGGTAAATATTTTTAATATACGAAATTTTAATCAAAATCGTTAGAGCCACTTTTGAGAAAATCAAAACTTTCGAAAAAAGTTCCATGTAAAGGGTAGTTGGGAGTGGGGGGATTTTTCTCAAAATCTACGTGTCGCATCCCTGGAAGATACTAAACTTAAATACGAAGTTTGGTATTTTACCAACTTTTCGTTTTTGAGTTATCGTGTTCACAAACCCCCCTCCCCACACACACACACACACACACACACACACACACACACACACACACACACGGACCTTTTTGTGAAAATGTCTTTTTGGATATTAGGGATCCTAAAATATAGTATTTCCGGTGAAATCTCAGTATCGAATTTTTGTTGGAGTGCAATACCTTCTCTATACACTATGTACATAGTGCGTATAGAGAAAGTAAAATTAGGAAAATTATTGCGATTATGAAAATTCGTAAAGAGAAGGTAGACGTGATCTAATCCACTTCAAAGACAATTTTTTCGTGGTCTTCAATATGATTTTATAAAAGAATATTTAATATTATAATATTTCGATAAAAGAAATTGTTAATACAACTATGGGTTTTGTATTAACAACTTGAATTATTTATTGTACTAAACAAATACTGAATATTTGATTCAGACACATCAAAATAGGTTGTCACTTATTACTTTCTCTATACGAACTATGTGCATAGTTTATAAAGACCCAAAAATTCGATACTGAGATTTCACCAGAAATACATGTTTTGAGACTCCCTGAATCGAAAAAAAGCAATTTTAGATAAATGTCCGTGTGTCTGTGGGCAGCATAGCTCAAAAACAAAAAGACCGTTAAAACCGAAACTTGGTATTTAAGTTTGGTATCTTCCAAGGATGCGACACGAAGAATTTCAAGAAAATCCTCCCACCCCAAACTACCCTTTACATGGAAAAGTGTTTGAACATTTGATTTTCTTAAAAATGGCTCTTTAACGATTTTGATTAAAATTTCATATATTAAAGATATTTACCTGACAAATAAAATGTATATCTTGAATTTTCTAGAAATAGCCCCTGAACAGTACTTTATTCTGGATGAATTGTACGGAATTGCGCATAACTGCTAAACCGTAACAGATAGGAGAAAACTTCTACACAGAGAATGAAGCTCACGATACACACACTTTATGTCCTACATTTTTTTCATGGAGTTGATCATTTTTGAGATGTTCCAAACAAAGGAACTTCAGTTACATAGCAACCAGCTATTTATGGTAAGTTGCATGAAGTAAATAGAAGCATAAGTTTTTTTTAACTACAATTTGTTGCAGAGATCTAGAGAAAGTCATGTGAATGGAACACATCAGATTTTTTTTTAGCGATGCATATACCTTTTATATGTTTTCAATAGCAAACCTCAATTTGTCTGCGAAATTAGCTCAACCACGATGTTGCACAACTCCCTACTTTGTAAGGTTATCTCGGATGTAATCTAGTTGATGGATATTAGTCATATGTATGGGGAAAACGTTCAAGATCTACCTGTTTGATACTAATATCATACAATTATCATAGTATGATATGTTGTTACTCAGGTTTTAAACAAAACTGGCGAACATTAAGTTGTGGATAATGTAAAACACTTTAGGGCTTTTAAAGTTGATCTTAATTTTGTGGTAAAGTGGCGCTTCGGTACATTAAAATAGATGAGTGAGTTACAATATTTAAGGCAAGTCCCCGATTAACTGTAGGTCTGTAATTTACTGTCATATAAACTCAAGTTTATTTCTAGGGTGTTTGTGTTCTAGAATAATTTCTAAAGGATGAAGCTTTTCCTTATCTGGAACATGATTTTACTCAGGTATGGACAGGTCTTAAGCTGTAATAAGTAATGGTTTAATAAAGAATCCAAAACTTCCAGAATTCGTGATAGTCTCTCAAGGTGGGAACGTTTATGCCAGTATTACGGATATCATTTACAATAACATAAAAATACTAAATATTAATAATGGCATTTACGTAAAGCAAAATTGTAAACACTGTATTTAAATAAATGATACAGAGGTCCACAAAACTGATTATTGTAAAATAAATGATTAATAAATAAGTATACGAACGGAATGGCATAGCTATCGTGTACTCACCATCTTACACCAGCAAAATAAGTTTATGAAATCTGATTAGAGTGGTAGCCATTTGTATTGGCTACCACCAGTGATTTTTTTTTCCAACGGTAAAGTACTATAAGTTGCCCCTTGCGGTCCATTTTCTCTAGATCAGCTTGTTCAAATCAGCTCCATTGATTGCGAGTATTCGCGCGTACGCAGCAACAATACTCTAAGCTCAGCTAGAAAAGAATTATTAAAGCATATACGTCAGGAACGAATATCAATCTTTACGATTGTCATTGCAAATCGCTATTCTGCTTGACCAGGAGTAGAACAAAAGAAAAACTGACACTTCCGTCTGAGAAAAGTATTATTTCGCAATTGAAACTAATAACAAGGAATACCTCGAAAACGGCAAGCTCTACGAAAAAAACTTGTATAACATAGCTTGTGTATTTTAGCAAGATCTACATTTTTTATATAGTAAGTTTTTGTCTATCTCTTAAGGTTTACTAGTTATGCCAAACTAAGCAAAATTCATCCAGAATAAATAGGTCTTTAAAACTATTCCGAGATAATTTAAGATATACATTCTATTTGTGATACAAAATTACTTTAATATGTCGTATTTTAATCAAAATCGTTAGAACCATTTTAAACAAAAACAAAATTTTCGAAAATTTTTCCATGTAAAGGGTAGATAGGTGTGGGGTGTTTCTTGAAAATCTTCGTGTCGTATCCGTGGAGGATACAAACTTAAATACCATGTTTGGTACTTAACAGTCTTTTCGTTGTTGAGGTAAGCTGTCCACAGACTAACACACAAACACACAGACATACAGACACACACACACAAGACCTGTTTCTAAATTTTTTTTTGGATTCAAGGGTTCCTAAAACATGTATTTCCGGTGAAATCTCGACATCAAATTTTTGGGTAGAATACAGTACTTCTCTAACCCTATGTACACATGGGGCTAGAGAAAGTAAAAAACAAATCTGATGTGTTCCATTCACATGGCTTTCTCTACATCTCTGCAAAAAAGTATTGTTAAAAAGCTTATACTCCTATTTACTTCATGCTAATTAAGAAAAAATAGCAGAAATAACCTGCTTCCTTGTAAGTAGAAGCGAAATAAGGGAGTACCATGGGTTAAAGTGACAGTCAAAAGCTAGTTGCTATGTGACTGAAGTTCCTTTGTTAGTATGGACAGGAGTTGACAAATTCCTGTATGAGAAAAGTACAAATATTTTAAAGCTGAAATAAAAACAAGGAATATCTTAAAAACGATCAACTCCGCATAAAATGTATACAGCATAAATTGTGTGTTTTAATCTGCTCTACATTTCCTGTGTGGTAAGTTTTTGTCCATCTCTTACGGTAGTAGTAATACATACGACCTAGCAAGGTCAAGTAACGATAATCCTGCCACCAGGGGGGGTTTAATCGCTAGTGTCGCGTTAATCCGTCGCCTTAAGAAAATGGCGGGAAATTTGAATATTGAAAAGGTGTATCCACTGATCCATACCTTTTCAATATCCAAATTTCCCGCCATTTTCTTAAGGCGGCGGATTAACGCGACACTAGCGCTTAAACCCCTGGTTGCAGGATTATGGATAACTCTACTTGCAATGATGTATACAAAACCTAATAAACAAGTTTATATCGCAGATATAGGTTTTACATATTCTCATGCAATACAATATTGAATACATGAAAAAAAAAACTGATTTTCAATTTTTTTTAAGAAACCACATGCACAATTGTTTATATATATATTTGTCTTTAGCTTGCTTTGAATATCACATGCTCAATGGTCTTTATCACAGGATAAAAAATAATGTTTATGAAAGATTAAGAGATAATCCGCTGATCCATACCTTTGCAATTGTTACAATTCCCGCCATTTTCTCTTAATCCGGTAGATTAACGCGACACTAGCGCTTAACCCCCTGGTTGCAGGATTATGGGTACTCGACCTTGCTAATCCGAATGATAAAAGGAGAATTGATGGCGATGATTGGAAAATGGAAGGGGTACATCGTAGATGGTGGACCCGGTGGACGTTTCATAAAGTTGCTCGTTGTTCATAAATGATGTCCACTGCGCTGGCGGGAAAAACGATCGAACACTGTCGCCTAAAGAGGAAACAGGTGACCCAGATGTAGAGGAAGAAGAAGAATCTGTGGATTGTACACTAGCCATGCTGAATACTGAATGCCAATGCTGCAATTATATGTAGCAGAGAAAGGCAAGAAGGCGATGGGTGGGGGAAGCTGTTCCCACGGGACAGAAAGCGGTGTCAGCACTCCAACCGGAGATGGTGTAAGATTGCGCAAGCCAGAAAAACTCCACCGGATGTGAACCAGACACCCACTTGGTGTGTGAGAGTAAACGAAAACGGGTCTTGAAGGTAATGTGAGCGTAAAAGAAGAACGGACCGAGAAGGCTATGTGAGCGTAAAAGAACGGGACGAGAAGGTGATGTGAGTGTAAAAGAAGAACGTGCAGGGAAAGCTATGTGAATGTTAAAGAAGAACGGGCCGAGAGTGTGATGTGTGTAAAGGAAGAACGGGGCGAGAAAGCGATACGATTTGGGTATAAAAGAACGGGCCGGGAAGGTGGTGTGAGAGTAAATGAAAACGGGCCGTGAAGGTAATGTGAGCGTAAAAGAAGAACGGGCCGGGAAGGCTATGTGAGCGTAAAAGAAAACCGGGACGAGAAGGTGATTGTGTAAAAGAAGAACGTGCAGGGAAAGCTATGTGAATGTTAAAGAAGAACGGGCCGAGAGTGTGATGTGTGTAAAGGAAGAACGGGGCGAGAAAGCGATACGATTTGGGTATAAAAAAGAACGGGCCGGGAAGGTGGTGTGAGAGTAAATGAAAACGGGCCGTGAAGGTAATGTGAGCGTAAAAGAAGAACGGGCCGGGAAGGCTATGTGAGCGTAAAAGAAAACCGGGACGAGAAGGTGATGTGTGTGTAAAAGAAGAACGTGCTGGGAAAGCGATGTGAATGTTAAAGAAGAACGGGCCGAGAGCGTGGTGTGAGTGCAAAGGAAAATTGAGTGTAAAAGAAGCAAGGGCTGAGAAAGCGTTGTGAGGGAAAGAGGAACGGGCAGAGGAAGACAGGAAGTGTCCAGACCAAGCATAGAAGTGATATAAAATGACAATCGCATAAAGACAGCAATTAAAACATTTTAAAACATTTGACAATGACCATAGCTATCGCTCCCTTCTATTTGAATAAGAAGAAGATTCTGCTAATGTTTATCTCTATTAGCATGGTGTTGAAAAGGCAAGAAGGCGATGGGTGAGTGAGCTGTTCACACGGGGCAGAATGCGGTGTCAGCACTCCAACCGGAGATGGTGTAACGTTGCGCAAGCCAGACAACCACTTGGTAGGCTGTGCAATAAGCTGAGCTAATGTCGTCCGGTTACAGCGGTGAAAATGATCAAATCTCTGTGGGAAAGAGATATTTGCACAGTATAAGCATGGACTTCATTCTTTATAGAATACATTGCTTGTACAACGAATATAACATATCATATCGAGAGAAAACCACACAGTCCTTCCTAATAGTATTTGAGCCATTAGTGGGTTGTTAAAACATTCATTAAACATGGATAATATACCCAGTACTAGCACAATGGTGGCGCAGGAGATAGATCCGACAGAGGCTAGATTCGAAATTCCAGAGCATAGGCAGAGAAATCTTGCAAAGTATTATACAGGATTTTCCGAGACAGAAATTAATGTTAGGGAAATACCACACGATGTAGACCCACAGCTATGGATCCGAAGCATGTTTAATGACCTATTAGAATTTGTAAAAATTGAGCTATTGGAAAATGAACCTGGGTATGTAGGATTGACCATTCACGATACACATAATGATTTTACTCCATTTACTATGAGTGTGCGTAGGATCGATCAGGTGAATTCAGGTGTATTCTTTCAAAGCATTGAAAAGGTTATGCAAAGCAACAGGGAATTTATAATGGGAGGACCACTTAAATTAAATTGTGTATGGACAAAGGATATTTCTGGACAGTGTTATAAACCATGCTAATTATGCTATAGCAATAAAGGCATTATAGAAATTAAAAATGGGGATGATATGTGCTTGCTTAGAGCACTAATAGTAGGAAAGGCCAAGGCTGACAAAGATATTAATTACAAAACACTGACTAATTCCGAATACTTGCAAAATGAAAGGGCTCTAGCGCTCTTTAGAAGTGTAGGAGGCACAATAAATTATGTTAAAAAGTATGATGAATATTTGCAGGCATACAACATTACTGTGTTTGGCGATCATACAGGAAAATCTGTTTTATTCAAATCAAAAAAATGCTCAGAAAAGCACATTGATGTTATATTGCATGATGGGCATTTCAATGTTATTGTTAACCTAAACCTGGCGTTTAGGTGCAAGTACTATTGCCGAAATTGCAACTTCCCATTTTCCAATCCTAGGGAAACGCATAAATGTGACACATTGTGTACAAAATGTCACATGCTGTGCAAACTTCCATTTTCACAGTATGTACGGTGTAACATGTGCAACCGCGACTTTAACGGGCCTCATTGTTTTGAGAACCATCTTAAGAAGGGAGGGTTTTATCTTAAAGGACAAACAGTTTGCGACGTGGAAAAGGTTTGTCTAAGCTGTAATAAGCTGTTTAACATTAGGAATAGGAAGGTGACTCACCTGTGGAGAAATATTCTGCTCAAATTGCAAAAGACACGTTGATGCCAATCACTTATGCTATATGCAACCCCTTCAGTCTAGGAAGCTGAAAAATGCCTTTATTTTTAAGTTTATAGCTTTATAATGCACGCAGAATACGCCTTATAAAGGTAGAGCAAACGTGTTTGAGCACGTTCCAAATCTGTGCGTGCTCCACCAGGTACGTCCGCTTTGTATAGACGATGAACACCAAATGAGGTATTGTACACAGTGTGGCATCAAGGAGTGGGTGTTTGCGCAGAATCCGGTAAAACAGCTGTTTGATCACGTCACTAATTTTATATATGATAGATGGGACATAATTGTCATTGCGCATAATCTAAAGGCCTATGACGGAAAGTTTCTGCTTAAGTATATGGTGGGGGATTTGAAATGGTCACCAGGGCTCATAATGAATGGAACTAAAATATTTCGAATGAAGTATAATAATGTCATATTCCTGGACACTCAACTTTCTTCCCATGCCACTTTCTAGGTTTCCAAAAACCTTTCAGCTAAGCAAGACCAAGGGGTATTTTCCGTACTTTTTTAACACTAAACACAATGAGCACTATGTTGGGCCTATTCCAGACAAAAAGTATTACTGTCCCGATGGAATGACCGAAGACGGACGGAGAGACTTTGACCAGTGGCATGACAAAAAGAGAGAATCGAACTATGTTTTTGACATGCGATCAGAAATCGTTACATATTGTAGAATGGATGTTACACTGTGAAGTCGCGGTGTTCGAAAATGTAGAAAGGAATTTCTTGAGGAGAATGGCATAGACCCATTTAGGGAATGTGTCACCATTGCTCAGGCATGCATGAAGGTTTATAGAAAACGGTTTATGCCAAAGGATAAAATAGCCATGATACCCAGGGGCGGGTACCGACAGGCCTACAGGCAGTCGCGCATAGCAGTTATTTGGTTGACCTGGCTTGAACGGGAGCAGAAGAACCCCATTCAGCGTTCTATGAGGGGGAGGGAAGTTAAAAGTTGCAGGGCATAGGGTTGACGGGTACAGACCCGACAAGACGGTTTTCTTCTTTCACAGTTGCTTCTACCATGGGTGCCCAAAGTGTTTTCCTAATAGACAGGCAGTGGTGTACTGTACGGGGAGTGAGACCATGGCCTCTAGGTTCGAGACGACCGTGAAGGTTTCTGAAATCGTTCGGAAAACCGGGTATACTGTAGTCGAAATGTGGGAGTGCACCTTCAATGCCATGATGAAGGGAGACGTCGAACTCTCCCACTATGCCTAAAAATTCTCCACACCGGAGCCTCTAAACCCGAGAGATGTGTTCTATGGGGGTCGAACCAACTGCACGAAAACGTACTGCGAGGCAACAGAGAACACTTAACTATATTACTATGATGTGTGCAGCTTGTATCCGTATGTGAACAAGACAAAACCGTACCCGGTGGGCCATCCTAAAATCCATTAAATCCATTTGGAAAACTTTCCTCGGTTGGAAACTTTACAGGGTGGAATCAAAGTGTAGGGTGCTTCTACCCCAAAACCTGTATCATCCCGTTCTGCCGGTGCGCGTCAATGGGAAGCTTATGTTCCCACTGTGTCGCGCATGTGTAGAGGCACAAAATCAGGAAGAGTGTCTTCATGGCGACTACGACAGGATCCCAACGGGTACATGGGTCTTGGACGAGATGATGGTCGCCATCGAGGAGGGGTACCGTGTTCTAGAGACCTATGAGATATGGGAGTATGACATGATGCAGAATAATCCCTCCACAGGATCCAAGGGGCTGTTACAGGACTATGGTAATGAATTCCTGAAGATAAAAACCGAGGCATCGGGGTGGCCCTCAGAATGAGAATCCCCAGAGGCGAAGGAGCAATGTCTTACCAGTGTTTCCCAACCTTTTGAAGTTCATGGCACCCTTGGGAATAACATTAAACACCAGGGGCACCCTTCCTTGAATTAAAAGAAAATTAAGCTTAATATGTATATTATATAATAGCGTACACCATAACATAATACAGTAAACTTAACTACAATCACTGAGTAAAAATACATCAATAAATTTTGTTCGATTAATGATTAATGTGAAACTTGTGATTGATGCTTAGAGCACAGATATGTGATGTCGGGTCTTACAGTTGACAGTGAAACACGCAAATCATCCTCAAGGTTATTCAGTCTATTTCTTGCTTTGCATTTTATTGTCACCATAGCAGAGAAGGCTTGCTCGCATAGATAGAATGTTGAAAAGGGCAAAAGTGCGTTAATTGCTTTCTTCATTAGGTTAGGGTACTCCTGTCTCCGTTGAAGCCAAAAACTAGTCACCGACGCCTCACTCTAGGTGAACTTACCTTTGAGTGTGGAATTAGCGCAAAGATCAAAAAATTCATCTCGTTCGCAAGCAGTGAAATCTATTTCCTCTGCACTATCTACGAAATCAAATGGTGAGACAACCCAGTCGAAATTCGTAGTGGAAATAGTTGGAAAGTACGCATCTATTGCATCTTGCTATCTTGATAAGTGATCACAAATGCGGTCTTTCAGTTTACCCAGATCTTTATCTCCTGCCATATTAAGAAGAGATGGAAAGTTCGACAAATCTCCTTTTTGAACTACAGACTTCCAAGAACTAAGTTTTCTTTTAAAACCTTTCATTTTAATGGTTGAGGAGATTATTGTTTCACGTCAACCCTGCATCGAAACATTCAGTTCATTCAGCTTATGAAAAATATCTGCCAGATACGACAGTTCAAAACACCAAGAATCACTTAGTAAGAGCTCATGAAATGTGTCTTGACTTTCATCTTTAAAAAAAGTTATTAGCTGTTCTTTAAGTTCGAGAAACCGGTTCAATACACGACCCCGCGACAACCACCTTACTTCTGTGTGAAGTAACAAAGAGGTATGAGCTGCATCCGTTGCGCGACATAACTGTTCAAAAATTCTTCACTTTAAAGGTCGAGACTTCATATAGTTCACCATTTTCACAACTTGGTTAAACACTTGAGCAAAATCTTCATTACACGCTTTCACGACTAATGCCTCTCTATGCAGAAAACAGTGATGGATGGATTTTCATTGAGAACTCTGGCAGCAAAACCTTTAATTTTCCCACACATAGATGGTGCACCATCTGTGCATGTACCACAACAGTCTTTCCATGAAAGATCATGGTCATTGAGATAGGAAGTAATAGAAACGAAAATATCATGGCCTGTGGTTGTAGTCTCCAGTGGTCTACAGAATAGAAACTGTTAACTAATTTCCTTTTCATGAATATATCTGATAAAACCAAGGAGTTGCGGTTTGTCACCAATATCGAGACTCTCATCTACTTGCAAAGCAAATGTTCTATAAGTTTTTATTTTCTCCGTGAGTTGTTCGTTGATATTGCATGACATTTCAGATATCCTGCGGCTGATTGTGTTGTTGGACAGAGGAACTTTCGAAATTTGATTAGCTGCTCCTTCGCCAAGTATTGTTGAAACTATAACCTGACATGCAGGGCCAATGATTTCCTCTCCAAGAGTATGAGGTTTCTTTTTTTTTTTTTTTTTTAGCTATCAGTTCTACTACTTTAAATGAGGCTTCAAGAGCAGTATCACCTAGGGTCATTCTCTTTACCATTCGCACAGCTGTTTTCTTCTCCCCTTCTAATATATGTGAAAAATACATTACACTTTTCTGTGACACACTAGGATGCTTTGTTGTAAGATGCCGCTTCATTTGCTAGGTACCATGGCCTCATTGCTAAGTGTTTCGCCACAAACTAAACACACAGGGATAGGGTTTTCCTCGTTGTTATTTCACTTAAATCCATACGCTAAGCAAATGTCCTGGTATGTTCTTTTCTTTCGTCTCTCTTCTTTATGTGGTGAATTCGACGGTCCGGGAGAAACTAAGATTTGGCTTCCTAAAGCAAGCAGTAGGAGCCGACTGTTCACTTTCACTGTCCTGGCGTTTACGTTTAACAATGAACTTATCCATAGCTAAACACTGTGAATCAACGCGAGGAAGACAACTGAAAGCGCCAAGCGGCGTACACTTTTACATATTCATCTATCGAAGTCTTGGGAATGTTCGTGAGGATGCGAGTAGTCTCGGTAATGTTCGGCAGGGTATAGCTGTAATGCCATACGTGGGATACTAGTATAACTGAATTATTGAAATGAATCGACCAATATCACCATCTGCCGTGCATGAGAGTAATTGATTTCACTTATTTTATTTCAAGACCTTACAAGACTTAAGGCTTGAGTATAAGGTATTTTTGCTTTTGTTTATCTAAATATCTCGAGGCACCCCTTAGCCAATCACACGGCACCCTAGGGTGCCGGGGGCACACCGGTTGGGAACCATTGTGTTAGGCAGTTTTACGAGCGTGAAGGTGTCACCATGGACCCCGCAGCTATTTCTCACAATCCGGGCAGGCGTGAACTGGCCA
This sequence comes from Hymenopus coronatus, assembly GCA_030762935.1. Lineage (NCBI taxonomy): Eukaryota > Metazoa > Arthropoda > Insecta > Mantodea > Hymenopodidae > Hymenopus > Hymenopus coronatus. Next base: position 136,759,145 of record CM060882.1, read on the forward strand.
AGCTAACATTAAACAGCTTCTGGGGAAAACTAGGTCAACGAGGTAACCTGCCAATGTGCGAACTAGTGGATCAGTATGCCCGACTCATCGAGTTTTGAACGATCCGGATGTGGAGGTGCAGACCTACATGCCAGCAATAGAGGACATACTGTATGTAGTTTGCAGGTACTGTGAACATTGCCCTAAGCTAAGCGCCACGATCAACGTTGTCCTCGCTGCCTACACCACGGCACACGCGCGGCTTGAACTTTATTCGTACCCAAAGCGACTTGGGGAACGGGTATGCTATTTTGAAACCGACTCTGTAATTACCTCGGGAAAACCGGGGGATTGGTTGCCGTCTGTAGGAAGCTTTTTGGGTGACATGACGGATGAACTTGAGAAGTACGGGAAGGGTGCGTACATATCGCGATTTGCTTCCACAGGGCCAAAGAGCTACTGCCTCGAAGTGTACTGCCCAACCTCAAGAAAGACATTTTCAGTGTTAAAACGTAAAGGCATTACGCTTAACGCAAGGAACCTGAGGCTTGTGAATTCCGAAGTATTGCGAGAGGTCGCCCACCACGAGCCCCATAGAGTGATCATGTTGCGGGGAACGCAGATCTCTAGGAAGCCGTTTTGGAATGTGGTGACCGAACCAGCGGTAAAAACCTTTAAAATGGTTGTCACAAAGCGAGCTATGGTAGACGGGTACGATACTCTGCCCTACGGGTATAAGAGATGGTGATAGAGGACATGTCCACAAAAGATAAAGCTCCCGAACCTCCAAACACCCGAACCCGAGACCCTAAGCAAACCATGACAAATTCCTCCACCTCCTCCCCAAAATGTCCAAACAGGCTTTCATTTCCATGCACAATGCTTGTTGCAGGACAATCGAGGTGTGGGAAGGTAATTTGGTGTCACCCGGAGGAACACACACCAAACCCACAAGAATTCCCTTCGATATGCAAAACGCATGCAGGCATTCCCGATCTAAGCATGGCGACGGAAAACTACCTAGTAATCCTAGACGACCTAATGTTTGAGGGGAACCGTCTTAACGTTTCAAACTTCTTTACTAGAGATTCCCATCATAAGCACTTTGGGATTATATATATTCTGCAAAATGTTCTGCCGCAGGGAAGAAAATTTTGGACGATATCACTTAATACAAACTATATTGTCTTGTTTAAAAACAATAGGGACAAGATGCAAATAGAAAGATTGTGCAAGCAGCTCGAACCCCGGCGGTCGAGGTTTCTATTGGACGCATTCGAAAAGGTAACGGAACAACCACATGGATACCTCCTGCTCGACTGCACACAGTATACTCCAAACGATTTTAGATATCGAACCGGAGTTCTTCCAGGAGAGCAGCTGTCATATTTCATTGCCAACGAGGGGCTTTAGAATTGGAACATGGCGCACATCGGGAGGGGGTATTAAATACAGGGTGTATTAAGCTATAGCGTTTATTGTGGTTGAAGAATGGGTAGGAAAAGGACAACCATCGCTAAAGTGAGCAGCCCACTTATAGCGAGGCAACACGCAAACTTAGCTGTGTTAGCAAAGGCAAAACCTGCATTGCGAAAAACGCTGATTCAGAATGGCAGCTCCGAGTTGGTGAAGGCTGTTTCGGAATGTATGCTTAACGCTAGCAAGGGCAATGTAAGCTTACCCCCAAGATGCCTTAAACGCTTAAAAAGGCACAAGACCTGCTGGAGAAAGTTAGTCGACAAGAAACTTTCGCTTAAGAAAAAGAAACGCATTCTCGTTCAAAAAGGAGGATTTCTTCCCGCATTTCTGTTGCCAATTCTTGCCTCCCTGGAAACGCCCTTGTGACAAAGTTTGTGAAATGAAGTACGGGCGCCAGGTTATTGTAGCTCCCCAGCCCAAGGCAGTTGGCGACCTTTACGTCATAGACAAGAGCTTAACGAGTTTGGCGAAGGAAATCAATATTGTCAAACGTGCCAATATGGCCGCTCCCGAAAAGTGGCGATTGCTAAAATATAAATTAGGAAACTACCTAGGGCTCATGGCACAAGTGAGGAAACCATTCATGCAATCGGTTGACGTCGACGACGATGCCTTTGAGGAAGTTCCGGAAGCTCCTAAACCAAAGGCCCGGAGCAAAGAGGCGGTCAATGAGGTAGAGGCGGCCCCCTTAATTAAAAAAGTAAAAACCAAACGAGAGCCAATGTCAGAAAGGGGTCTTCGAAAGCATAAGGTAAAGCGGCTAGATTCGGGAAAGACATTTAAAAGAAGGCCCAGGGAAGGATCGGCGATTCGCTTCAAGTCGCAAACAAATCGGTCTATTCGTATTTCTTTAGGAGGCGCCAGTGGGAACCTCTCTGTACAAGGAGTAAATCATGAAAGAATGGGCAACGCTTAAGCGGTATTTTTACGATCCCGAACATTCCGCAGGGTTTTCCACTCCGGCAAAGCTAAACAAGGCCACGGGCATTTCTAAATCTAAGATTAAATCGTTTCTTGAAACTCAGGACAGCTACACCTATCACAAACCGGTGAGAAAGCGATTCCCCACGAGGTACTATCACGTGACAAACATTGACGATGTTTGGGAGGCCGATCTCAACGTGTTGCCCAGCATAAAGGAGCATAACAAACCCGTTTGTATATATCCTAACGGTTATCGATGTTTTTTCAAAGTTTGTCTGGGTCGTTCCGCTAAAGACAAAGCATGTGGTAGAACTGGTGGCCGCGTTTAAGTCCATATTTTCAGAGCGCTGTCCCAGGGTTCTGTAAACGGACCAAGGGACCGAGTTTACCAACCAAACGTTTCGCACGTTTCTAAAGAGGCACGGTGTGAGCCACTACACTACCAACAGCAATGTCAAGGCCAGTGTGGTTGAGCGCTTTAACCGTACTCTAAAGACCAAAATGTGGAAGTACTTCACGCACAGCAATAGTTACAGATTTGTAGGGGTTCTTCCAGCTCTTGTGAAGAGCTATAAGAGGTCCATAAAATGGCCCCAAATTATGTAAGCGAATCTAACATATTGCAGGTGTATCACAATTTGTACGCCTCCAAGTGACTTCATTCTAAAAGAGGAGGCACAGCCTACAAAAAGGGGGATCACGTGCGAATATCCAAACACAAGGTAAGGTTCGACAAGGGCTACGAGCAGAGCTGGACCGACGAGATTTTCGAAATTTTTGCCGTGTTGTTAGGTAGTCCTGTGGTATATAAGCTAAAAGATCTCGCTGGGGATGCCATAGACGGCAGTTTCTACGCCGAGGAGATACAGAAGTTTGCGCTTCCAGAGACGTTTAAGATTGATGCCATTCTACAGGTCAAAGGCAAAGGTCGCAACAAACAGTATTTGGTGAAATGGAGGGGGTATCCTGCAAAGTTTAATTCGTGGGTCAAGGCCTCCGCCGTTCATTCGCCATGATCAGAACAAGACCATTTTACATAACCCTCGTTAGCAATGCATCTATGGAGCACTTTACCGATAATACCATAGCCAAGTTCTCCAACATTCTGCCCGAGAGAATCGTATTGCAGGGCGAATAGGAAGTGACATTAGAAAAGGTCCGGTACCCCGTTAAATTCTATAACGTTTCCAAGCAAGATGGGCAAATCGTAGGTACAAGGTACACCTTGTCCCTCAATCCGACTCAATCGAAATTTAGCTTGCAATTGCCACCATCCATCGTTTACAATCCAAACGAACTGGTGGCCAGTGTAAATTCCGTCATTAACGAGCATTTGCAAGTCGGCGATGTATTACACCACGATGTTATCAGACCCATTAAGCTAAATGCCGATGCCATCCACAGAGAACACTTCCCAAATCTCCCATTTGACGGTTACGTGGAAAACGCCTTGCCCTTTTCGGTTCTTCGCCCTATAGAGGACGATGCATTCATGTCGGATGCTCCAAGGGCAACGCACAATCCTAAGCCAGGCACCTCTTTGAACTCCCGACTTAAAAAACCCGCGGATACGAGTGCGCTGGCAACACCGGGCGGCGCGGGCGCAGCAGCGCCCGCCGGGGGCTCTTCCGCGACGGTTGAAGGAACCAGTTCGATGGTGCTCATCCCCAAAGTTCGTGCTGGAGGTGTGCATCTCATTCACAGTTTAATGCTGTCTACTGCGCTGGCAAGCATGCTCGGAATCGAACCCTTCACCAATATCGCTTTTCAGAAGCAGGGAAAGCATCCTGTTGACCCGTACAAGGGGTTTCCATACAAAATGTTTATCTATTGCAATCTGGTCGTCCCTCAGTTAGTAGGCGACACCTTTGCACAGGTCATCGAAAGCGTGGCTGTGGAGTATGAAAAAAGCAACAACACGTACATGACAGATGAAAAGTCTTTCTTTCCGCTCAATTGGGTTCCCCTTGTCCAGCATGATTTCAAGACGGTGAACATAGATTTAAGAAACGGATACGGCGAACTTTTGCCATTTGCAGACGGATTTTCCACCAATATAGTGCTCACGTTTAGACCGAAACCTCGGTCATAATTATGGATGTGAACACAGTTACCCGGTATTATCTCAATCAAGCCGGCGGAGCGCTAGTCGATCGCGATTTCATTCTCTTCAGAGGGAAACGATATCAAAAGGGAGAGGGCTATTCTCCGCTCTTGGAGGCTCCCTTAGAACTGTTCTGCCCTTTCTAAAAAGTGGCACCAAAGCGATTGGAAAGGAGGCGTTGAAGGTGGGAGCAAACGTACTGTCTGACGTAGCAGCCTCCTGCAGATCTCCAAAAGAGGCATTCAGGTCTAGGCTAAAAGAGGCGGGATCTAACCTTAAGAGAAAAGCAGACGAAAAGATTGATTCCATGCTGGGCTCCGGATTGCGGCGTCTAAAAGGAATAAAACTTGCAAAAATCACATGAAGAAAACAGCCTAAGCCCGTTCGCAAGAGGCGCAAGGTTCAGGACATCTTTTCATAATGGTCGAGACAGCCGTGAACATGAGCTCCGAATTAGATCTTTTTAAGGATCTTCCCGTTCAAATGAGCGTAGAAGAGTCCCGATTCATAGCTCTAAGTCCTCAAAACACGCTCATGAAAAATGCTCCAATCACGTTTCACTACTCGGGCAATGCCGACGATTATCTGGATCTCATCTATGTGGTGCTCGAGCTGAAACTTCGCATTGTAGATGCCGATGGCGAACCGATCAAAGCCGATGTGAACGCTACCCTGGTCAACACTGCCCTCGATGCGTTGTTTCAATAGGTAGAGGTTTCGCTCAACAATGTTATTGTTTCTGTCCCGCAACCTGGTTATCCCTGCAGAACGTACCTTGAAACACTTAAATTACGCCGAGGATGCAATGAATACCAGACTTCAGGCAGGCCTATTGCGTAAGGACACCGCTGGTGTCATGGATACGTGGGAGGCCAATGCAGGGTTTCAATGACGAAACGGATTTACGAAGGAGGGGAGGGTGGTGCAAATCATGGGCTGTCTATCCAACGCACTCTTCCGCCAAGATAACCTGCTGTTAAACAATGTCAGTCTGACCGTCAAACTCACCCCGTCATCACCCCAGTTTCACGTTTTCTCGACCGTTAAAGATTTCAAAGGATCCACCGATATCCAATCGGCAACGCTGCATTTGAAAACGGTGAGACCTTCTCCCACTACTAAAATTGCCCATCAGGCTGTTCTCGCAAAGAGCAACGCAAAGTACCACCTCTAGGATGTCAGCTTTCAGTCTCTCAGCATTCCAAAGGGGTCTAGTGGAATGTCCTTTAATGACGTGTTTTGGGCAAGTTCCTCGAAGGGTTGTCGTCGCCATGGTCACCGACAAGGCCTACAACGGGAGCTATTCCTCCAACCCATTTAACCTTCAGCACTTTAAAATGAATTCGTTTCAAATGAATGTAAATGGCCAAACTATTCCCTGGCAACCACTATAACCCGATTTTGCCGGCGGGCACTTCATGCAATGCTTTCAAACGCTTCAGGATGGGCTTGGCATTAACTTTAGGGACGAGGGTTATTCCATCTCTAGACAGCAATACCCTCATGGTTACACCATTTTGGTGTTCGATCTCACTGCCGACATGAGCGCCAATGCCTCCTCCATTTCTGGACAGCGCCATGGCACTGTATCTTTAAGCGTTGGATTTTCTAAACCCTTATCAGAACCCGTTGTGCTTCTTGTGCTAGCGGAGATCCACCGTACCATTGAAATAGACGCTAACAGATCCATTCTAGCGTCATGAACACGTCCTAGCTTCAGCGATTTCTTTCTGCGTGCCCCGCTACGCGCCCGTTCCTTTTAGGTGTTTCTGCTCGTGCTGCCCCTCGCCTAGGATCTCCTTGTGCCATTGTCGTTAATACTGACCCCGACACAAAACCGGGAAGGCATTGGGTCTGCATCTATGTCGGCCCCGGGGGAAGAGGGGAGTATTTCGACAGTTACGGTCTAAGCCCATTTGTTCCACACATTCTAACCTGGTTAAGGAATTCCTGCGGCACCAATTGGTCACACAACTCCATCAGGCTTCAGGGTGATGTCAGTTCTACCTGCGGTTATTTCATCATTGATTACCTTTCAACCCGCTGCTCGGGTGCATCAAAAGATGTATTTTTTTTTCAAGATTTCGCGCCAAAGATTTCCATTATAACGATCGAGTCATTCTTCGTTCCTACAACCATGTATGTCTCGCATCATGCTCAAATCCGCGACAGTCCTGCCAACCATTGCGGGTAAGTATAGTTACAAATTGGTTCGACCTCTCTCTCTCTCTCCCTCCCTCTCCCTCTCTCCCTAATCATCAGCGCTATTGTGTTTCCAGAACTCGCTTCGGCCCATATAAGCCCTGCGCTTTTGAGGACGCTGCCCAGAGTCACAGTGCATCATGGACAGAGACACAGATAGCTCCTTCGTTGGGTAAGCTCCTCTTCTAAATTTTTTTTTTTTTAATCATTTGCTATAACCATTCTCAATTTCTCCTATGTAATGCTTTGTGTTGTTCTGCTTATTGTTGCAGTGGAGAGGAAATGAAGCCGGCATCAAAGGTGGACGGTTCCTGCAAGCCTTCATCTGTTATTGGACCGTTTTCCATATCTTCTTTCTCAATGTTGCGCAATCTAAATTTGTATGCGTCGGGTTCTCGCCTCTGACTCCTTTTCAACTACAGGTGGCCATTACAAGATGTGGAGCCCACCAAGCCGTGGTCCTAGATGTGGAGGAGTGGCAGCAGCTCGTCGATGTCAAAGCCGCTATTCAATACCGTCTTCACAAACCACAGGAGAAACTGCAACAGCTCCAAATCTCGGACCGCATCTCCGCCAGATTCAAGACCGTCTTCGGCAAACTCAGTGTCGATCTCAAAGACCGGGAGGGGCACTGCATTTCTCTACACCGAGAAGAATGGGACATATTGGACGGTCTACATAAGCTCATTTCAGACATTTTGTTTCACAAGAAGAAAGAGGAGGCCGACATTCATAACCAAATCTCGGCTTTCCAAAAGTATATGCTTCACGTCTATAATTCCGGGGTACCCTACGACTCCATTAATTACACGGCCTTCACAAAGTACATCCGATCCGCAAACTTTAGAACCTTCCTAGAGGTGGATCATTATCTTAAAAACTCCCTCGGCCATTATATCCTGCGTCATCACCACCCATAAAATATTTTCTCCTTTCCCCACCTTTTCCCCCTCTCAGTCTTCCATCACATCACATCACATCAAGTATGGGATATAGAAACTTCGTGTCAGTGTACTGCGATGGGACAAAGGTGTTCAAGAATTATGTGCTAGAAGATCATCCAAAGAAGAATGCCCCGTATGCTCTAAGATTCATCGACGGCTCTTTCGAAGGAAAATCTATCTCCGTAAAATGCCATAGCTGTGAGGACGGCATCCACTTCGTCTTCTCCAACACGGACCTCATCGAAAGGCAGTTTAAAGCAGACCTTTGGCGTCCTGAGCAAGTGCAGGACACAGATTTCACCGATCATCTTTTTCAATTTTTTCCTAAAAAAAGGTCTTTACATCGTTTTTCTCGAGCAGCAATATGTGTCACCGAAAGAAATGCTTAGCCTTAAAAGAAATGGACACCTTTGTTTTGCTCGATGCCTCACAGTGCACCTCGGAAGAATAACACCGTACATTATTCCGGATCTCGTGCACAGGGATTGTATATACAGCGTAAGGGAAGCCATTTTTCTACAAGAAGAAGAAGAGGGCGCCACTTTCAAAAGCATCTCGTATGAAAAAAGCAACATCTGGTGATAACCCTCCACTTTTCCCCTCCATTTCTCTATCCCTCCCTCCTTCTCCCGTATCGGCATCGCGTCAGTTTCTCTGCTCACGCCATGCCCGGTCCTCAGTGCACACCGCTTCTCTGTACATCCTGCTTTCGAAGCCAGTGTCGCTGTAGCATTCGATCGTACTGGTGCGAAAAGTAAGGCGGGGTAGTCTACACAGATCTCAGGAAACTTCAGCTACAGATTGACGCGTTCCTAGAAAGGTGTGCCCGGCGCCATGGCAGAGATCCCACCATTGATGAAGTACCTCACGCATCTGCAATGCCTCTTTCCCCTATCCAACGATGAGCTCAGCATTATTCTGTTTTACGGGGATTCGATCTTCAACAAGTACCCTCCTCGTGATTTGGATTTGGTTTGGGAGAGTCTAACCATGAATCAGCAAAACCAATTTTTGCTGATTTTAGAAGATGTAACATGCATTGGAACCAGCTTCGGAACACAGTTCACATAGCCGGGCCTGAATCGATGATAAGAAATTGCCATTTCTGCCGTTTGAATGCAGTCACCGGTTGTGGACCAATATCTCCATCTGGCGGATATTACACTTCCGCCGATCCAGCACTTATACCACAGCACGGGTCGATTTCACCTCAGTCTGAATCTCGTCATGGCAACCTCCAGTAACATTCTTCGTGATCTGAACCAAATGGCAGAAAGCCTGCCGTTCCTGTCCATGGGCGAACTACAGAAAGGACGCCCTTACAGAATCCAGGGGGTTAGAGCACTCTCAACCAAGTATGGTCGCAAGGTCGCCGTTACCATCAACAACCGAGAAGCATTTCTTCCTTCAAACTTCGACTCCATGTCGCAAGTCGTCATCGACGAAATGAACACCGTCCCCATGTGCCTGACTTACGTCGTGGAGGAGCTACAGCAATCAGGATTCGAGAGACGCATCGTCAAATTCTCTTCTCCTCTTGACTATCAACACCGTTCGAACCAGTACTCAGATTTTGAATAATATTTCCTTTCATTATCCTGTACTATGTCCTGCAAATCTGACCCTGTCGACATCCATCCCAACCTAATGGCCAGGATTTTATTTGACGTCGATGAGACCGTTAATGCTGCCGACATATACCCTAGGGAGTGCCGTATCATCTCATAAGAAGTCTCCGCCTTCGGCGTCCATAAAATTGTTACCATTAAGTTATCCTCGTACGATGCCCACATCGTCAACGTAAGATTCTCAGCATGGAAGGCTTCGCCGTCGGATCCTGATATTCGATGCACCGTCTTCATGGGGCCAAACAAAGTTCCAGCCATTGACAATATCGTCATCTCTTCGGGCCTTCTACCTGCTGGCGATATTATTCGCAATTCAATTATTGCACCTGTTTATGTTCCTGCCGTCAACGCAGAAGTCGACCCCAATGTTCGTCACATTCATCTAGCCTGTGATGCCTATACAAATCGTCCTCCTTGGGAAACTATTTCCCCTACATCGAAAACTTTCATAAACATTATTTGTTTTATCGTGTGTTGAAGACCAGTGAGCGTGTGATATTTAAAGCAAGCTAAAGACAAAAAAATAAATAAACAATTGTGCATGTGGTTTCTTAAGAAAAAAAATCAGTTTTTTTTTTGCATGTATTAATTATTCTATTGCATAAGAATATGAAATAAATATATGTGACATGAACTTCTTGTTACTTATTAGGTTTTGCATGTTGGATAATCCATAAGCCTGCAACCAGGGGTTTAAGCGCTAGTGTCGCGTTAATCCACCGCGTTAAGAAAATGGCGGGAAAACCCTGTATAATACTTTGCAAGATTTCTCTGCCTATGCTCTGTAATTTCGAATCTAGCCTCTGTCGGATCTATCTCCTGGCTATCCTCCTGCGCCACCATTGTGCTAGTACTGGGTATATTATGCATGTTTAATGCATGTTTTAACAACCCACTAATGTGTATAGTGTATATGTGTTTGCGTATATTAACTTTTCATGCTCAAATACTATTAGGAAAGAATGTGTGGGTGTCTGGTTCACATCCGGTGGAGTTTTTCTGGCTTGCGCAATGTTGCACCATATCCGGTTGGAGTGCTGACATCGCTTTCTGTCACGTGTGACCAGCTCCCCACCCATCGTCTTCTTGCATTTCTCTGCTACATATAATTGCAGCATTGGTATTCAGTATTCAGCATGGCTAGTGTACAGTCTTGTTTTCACCGCTGTAACCGGACGTCATTAGCTCAGCTTATTGCACAACCTACCAAATGGGTGTCTGGTTCACATCCGGTGGAGTTTTTCTGGCTTGCGCAATCTTACACCATCTCCGGTCGGAGTGCTGACACCGCTTTCTGTCCCGTGTGAACAGCTCACCCCCACCCATCACCTTCTTGCCTTTCTCTGCTACATATAATTGCAGCATTGGCATTCAGTATTCAGCATGGCTAGTGTACAATCCACAGATTCTTCTTCTACATCTGCGTCACCTGTTTCCTCTTTAGGCAACAGTGTTCGATCGTTTTTCCCGCCAGCGCAGTGGACATCATTTATGAACAACGAGCAACTTTATGAAACGTCCACCGGGTCCACCATCGACGATGTACCCCTTCCATTTTCCAATCATCGCCATCAATTCTCCTTTTATCTTTCGGATTAGCAAGGTCGAGTACCCATAATCCTGCAACCAGGGGGTTAAGCGCTAGTGTCGCGTTAATCCACCGGATTAAGAGAAAATGGCGGGAATTGTGACAATTCCAAAGATATGGATCAGCGGATTATCTCTTAAACTTTCATAAACATTTTTTATCCTGTGCTAAAAACCAATGAGCGTGCGATATTCAAAGCAAGCTAAAGACAAAAATATATATAAACAATTGTGCATGTGGTTTCTCAAAAAAAATAAAAATAAAAATCAGTTTTTTTTTTTTTTTTTTTGCATGTATTCAATATTGTATTGCATGAGAATATGTAATAAGTATATCTGCGATATGAACTGGTTGTTTATTAGGTTTTGCATACGGCATGGCAAGTAGAGTTATCCATAATCCTGCAACCAAGTGTTTAAGCGTTAGTGTCGCGTTAATCCGCCGCCTTAAGAAAATGGCGGTAAATTTGAATATTGAAAAGGTATGGATCAGCGGATACACATTTTCAATTTTCAAATTTCCCGGAATTTTCTTAAGGCGGCGGATTAACGCGACACTAGCGATTAAACCCCCCCTGGTGGCAGGATTATCGTTACTTGACCTTGCTAAGTCGTATGTATTACTACTTACGGTTTAGCAGTTATGAAAAATTCCGTAAAATTCATGCAGAATAAAGTAGTCTTCAGAGGCTATTTCCAGAAAATTCAAGATATATATTTTATTTGTCGTGTAGATGTATTTAATACATGACATTTTAATCAAAATCGTTAGCCATTTTTGACAAAATCAAAATTTGCGAAAAAAAGCCCCATATAAAGGGTAGTTGAGGTGGACGGATTTTGTTTTAAATCTTCGTGTCGCATCCTTGGAAGAGACCAAACCTAAATACGAAGTTTGGTTTTAACGGCATTTTCGTTTTCGAGGTATACTGCCGACACACACACGTGAACATTTTTCTAAAAATGCTTTTTTGGGATTCAGGGAGTCTCAAAACATGTATTTCCGGTGTAATGTCGGTATCAAATTATTACCTTCTCTCTATACTATGTACAAAGTACGTGTTGAGAAACTAAAACTAAATTTAGAGAAAATTGTAAAAATCTCCTACATGGCAAATGCATTAATACTTATTTGTTCCCAAATATTACTTTTAATTGATTAGGATTATTTTCGTTTTCTCCATCATATTAATTTTATTTAATGTAATAAACATTTATTAGTACACACAAATTTTCTGTCGTACCAGATTTAATACTTGGAAATTCCTTAGCCTGCTCATGACATGTGAAGATGGGGAGCCTGTTGGGTATTTTGAAACAGTCTGCTGCAGTGTCAGGATATATGTCAAGTGGAGCTGAATTCGATTAGGAAATAGAATGTATAGTGTCAATGTACATTGCTTCATTGCCACAGTGCAGAGTTGTATTGAATGCTGTAGGCAGTATCCTGAGGAGCTCGGGTGTCCCGCTGCTCACTGGTGTACTGAAGCTGAAATACTACTCTATATAGAACACTATAAGGATACCTCAGCACATCCGGGATTCATGCCACATTTTGACCAGGTTTCCACGTAAACGTTCATCATGCTGCGCACTTTATTACTTTTTCTACACGTACTATGTACATAGTGTATAGAGAAGGTATTGCACTCACACCAAAAAATTCGATACCAAGATTTGACCGGAAATATGTGTTTTAGGGTCATCTGTATCCAAAAAAAGTATGTAGAGCATATTAACACACAACAAATGTAGAGCATATTAACACACAATTTATGTTATACATTTTTTTCGTGGAGTTGATTGTTTGAGATATTCCTTGTTTTTGGTTTTAGCTATAAAAACGTATACTTTTCTCATACAGGACTTTGTGAACTCGTGTCCATACAAACAAAGGAACTTCAGTCACATAGCAACCAGATTTTGACTATCACTATAACCTAAGGTACCCCTCTATTTCGCTTCTACTAACAAGGAAGCAAGTAATAAGACTATTTCTGCTAGTTTTTTCTCGATCAGATGAAGCAAATAAAATAATTTGTAGCAGAGATGTAGAGAAAGTCATGTGAATGGAACACATCAGATTTTTTAGAATAGGTTTACACAGCTGTTATAAGGAAGCAAAGTGTTTAAAGTTTAGATAGCATGGTTTAAAAAACCTTTAAAATTGTTGTTTTCGAAAACATGTTTGGTTACATCATTGCTACTTGAAAATGTTCAATCTTTTTGTATAAAAACGTCCAGTATTTCGTTCTAGAAAAAAAAATATATATAAAGAGAATTTTCTTGACACAAAGGAACGTTTTAACAATGTAATTGATAATTCACATTTAGAAAATAAAGAGGGCAGGGTTACTTTTCCTCGAATTTGTTAATATTATGCCCAATTTAATATTTAAGTTTAAAAGTATATTCTACAAATAATATGAATGGAAATTTCACTCCGAGTATCCCTACATTTTCATCTTCCACCATCGGTTTCATACTGCTTCATGGGGCATTTGACCATTCTTCTCGGTCGGCGCGCAGCTCTCTGCAGTTGTTCGATCTAGCGGTGGTGAGGTAACGGTAGCTCACTATGCAAATATTTCGGAGGTGCATTGGGGAATAATTATGAGTGTGGAAGCCAATTTTCCATTTGAGGACATTACTGGGGCCACTCCATGCAGTATTCACATTTATGGGGAGTCGAAATTGGCTATCTTGCTAATGATAAAAGTTTGACCCATTATCTCGGCAACTATTAAACATAACCAGCTAAAGTTTTCAAGGTACATTCAGCAATACGTTGAATTAATGAAAAATAGAATACTTCTTTCATTTGAAGGAAAGGTATAACTTTTTAAACAAAATGTTTAAAATCTTATTGAAAAAGCTTATTTTAAAATTTAAAATAAAAATGACTCATCCGTATATAAACGTTTTTTTTTGTTAAAATGAAGCCTATTTAGGTGCAAATGTATGGTAATATTTCAGCTCCTGGTATCTATTAGTTTCCGAGATGATAAAGCATTTGTATAGAAAGTTTTACTTCTGAATTTGCTTTCAAACATAAAAATAAGAGAAAAAAAAGTATCCTAACTTTCCAAACCTAACTTCGCAGTACTTTGAAATTCTCACATGAAGTAAATATGGGCAGGATATCAATGCTGCGAATAGTTAAGTATAACCTTCCAATCAAAATAAAAGATCTCTTCTCTAACACTAATATTTACAAAGTTATTGATATGAGTGCACCAAAATGTTCAATAAACTACTATGCACGACTATTTTCAACAATATATTTAAATATTTAGCGTACCTCTATGACAGCTATACCAAAATGAGCCGGAGATTCTAAATATTTATATGCAATTGAAACATTAAAATAAAAAAATAAAAATATCAAAGTCACATTTCGACTCTCCTTAAGCGATTCAGTACAAAGGGCTGTCAGGTACTTCACAAAAATGGAGATTAAGCTGATTATTAAAGTAATGTTTAGTAAATGTGTACTTTTGAGGTAAAATATGTAATTTACTTCAGCTTTACAGTATGTTGCCATTAAAATTTAGCTCCTGAAGAAATTGCGCAAAACGGTATTATATATAGGGGGTTTCAAAACGACACCAAACGAAGTTGTGGACCTTCTTGGTCATACCGTACGTGATAGGTGAATATAATTTTCAGTCTAAATTCGGCACTTACAAAAATTGCCTTAAAATCACCATAGCTTAGGCAGTCGTACATAACCAAATGGCACGTGTCTGGCCGACTCCAAGAGAAATACCGGTTGGTAGTGAATGTCCCAGCCGCGTGGTGTAGGGGTAGTTTGATAAGACACGCCGGCGCAGCACTGGTCACCTTAGTAATGTAAAGCGTAGCATGTGTGTTTTGTGTTGTTTCGTATAACAAGGTTGTTTGTGTGGCGTATGACAAATGTTTGCGATTTTTAAACACACAAAACTTTAAATAGAAGAATTGCGATATCAAGTTTCGGACAAGTCAAAGTGTAGGCTAATAGACTGCTATCTTCGTCTGGTAGCCGTCCTTCGTGGTATAATGGTAACCATACTAACTTCATATACCCAAGATCGTGGGTTCAAACCCGGTGGAGGACGATATTTTTTCGGGTGTAAAAATCCTTAGCATGGCTTCCTTCGGAAGGGAAGTAAAGCTGTTGGTCCCGTGTCTTAGATTTACGGCACGTAAAAGAACCTCAAGCCTGATACAGAGACCTCTTAAGCGGTCTTTCACCCCCAATTTAGAATAGGACGCTGAGAACCACAGCAGTTAAAGAGCGTCCATAAAAACACGTCATTTAAATTTGTCTTCGTTTGATGTTTTGAAGCAGCATGGTTCTTATTATGGTAAAGCTATTGCTCAGTTATATATGCTTATGCGAATAATATAGAATTGTCACGTAAAACAGAAAGCCACTGCATGCGCGAAAACAAACACATACAAGCACGTCCTCCTTGCAACACACACACTGAAGGCCAATAACATGCCTTCCAAAGCTACGGTGGCGACCTTAATGGAAGCGAGTACCTTAAGTTTTGGTGTAGTTTATACAACAGATGAAGACACATCGCCCACTACTTCCTTCGTGAGAATTACTGTGGCTACGTACCTCCAGTAGGAAGAATAAAGAACTAGAAAAAAAAAAAAAAAAAAAAATAATCTAATGTGTTCCATTCTCTTGACTTGCTCTACATCTCTGCAACAAATTATTATTAAAAAGCTGATGCTTCTATTTACTTCATGCTAATTTAGAAAAATTAGCAAAAATAGACTTATTTGCCTCCTTGTTAAGTAGAAGCGAAATAAGGGAGTACAATAGGTTAAAGTGATAGTCAAAAGCTGGTTGCTGTGTGAATTTCCTTTGTTTGTATGGACACGAGTTTACAAATTCCTGTATCAGGAAAGTATAAGGTTTTTAAAGCTGAAACCACAAAACAAGAAATATCTCAAAAGTGATTAACTTCACGAAAAAAAAATATATATATAAATTGTGTGTTTTAGTGTACTCTAACTTTTTGCTAGGTAAGTTATTGTCCATCTCTTAAGGATTAGCAGTTATGCAAAATTTCGTAAAATTAATCCGGAATAAAGTAGTCAACAGAGGCTATTCCCAGAAAATTTAAAATATACATATTATTTGGCAGGTAAATATCTTTAATATGCGATATTTTAATCAAAATCGTTAGAGCGACTTTTGAGAAAATCAAAATTTTCGAAAAAAATGCTATGTAAAGGGTAGTTGGTAATGGGGGGTTTTCTTGAAATTCTTCGCGTCGCTTCCTTGCAAGATACCGAATACCAAGTTTTGTATTTAACGGTCTTTACGTTTTTAAACTATACTGTCCACAAGACACACATACACACACCAGGACCTTTTTTAGAAATGCTTTTTTTTTTTTTTTTTTGGCATTCAGGGGGACCCAAGACATGCATTTCTTGGTATCGAATTTTTGGGTTCATTACAGTATCTTCTCTAAACACTATGTACATAGTACGTGTAGAGAAAGTAAAAATACAGGAGGCTACAATCGCCGGTAGACGGCCACAGAAACGCGAGATAGTTGCACTTACATAGATCAAGCATCCGCGCCATCGGTCCGGCACCACTTCTCAACACGAAACCTAAACGCATATTCGAAACATTAGAAGGAAACATAAGAGAAGAGACAAGTGTGCAGATAAGAAACTGCACCTACATTCGCATACAGAGCAATGAAAACCACATAAGACCAAGGTCTAGGAAATCGACAGGAAGCGAATACAGGACCTCTCAACTTGCTCGGTTAACTTCTGACATGTATTTGTTTTAACGGGATGTTAAAAGCAGACAAAATACTTCGCTGTGAATGAATATATTGGGTAGGAAAGAGAGAGGAATGAGAAATGAAGATTGCAATATCATTTAATTTGTGTCAGTAGTAGAACGTTGTGCATTTGATCCCGTTACCCCTATGAAATCTGGGTTGCTACATAATTCCAGTCATTAATATCAAAGGAACAGGAATCATCCAGCAATTTTTCTCGCAGCGTAACACGTTAATCTGCTGTTTATTCCCCTTCACGTGTGGCATCGTCGTGCAATATTAATCAAGCGGCAAGCAATAAATTACCCTGCCTGTCTTGTAGTGTAATTTCTGGATAGAAAACATATTTTCAACGATATTAGACACGTTTTCATGTAAATGCATGCTATTCTCTTCCTGTAATATCGTCGCTCTTCTCACTCGTGATGCTAAAATTATACCATTTCCTCCGTGATTACCTTAGTGTGACCGATCACGACGACGCACTCGGCGATATTTTATTATACGCCATACTTAAGTATACGCAATTCACCAATATTTAAAATTAGGCTACGAAGTATACTAAATAATTATTACCTTCCATAATCCAAAGTATTTCATTCGCATGATTTTTAGAATGCTCCTTCGAAAGCTTATTATATTCTCTACAACGTAATGAGAAGGTATTGCTTTCCAACCCAAGATTCGATACAGAGATATCACTAGAAATAAAGATTTGATATTCCCCTTATCCAAAAAAACACTTTTCGTAAAAGGCCCGCGCGTGTATGTGAATCTTTGTAGAGCATAATTTCATATGACACTCTAGGAGTCCCACAAACAAACTCTCCTTATAGAAGATCATTCTTTATCTATTTCATGCTAATCGAGATAAACATTAACATGTTATTACTGCATCCTTGTAAGTAGAAGTGATAAGGGAGTACACTAGGCTAAAGCGATAGTGAACATCTTTTTTTGAAAATTTTTTATTTATTAAATATACAGGAACAAAAACCCCTATTTCACCCGAAGGTATAGTTATTATACAAATGAATTTACAATAATATTAATTAAATTATCCACAGTTAAATGCAGATCATACTAGTGAAAAAAAAAACAGAATAAATAATGTATATTATAACAAGAATATTATAGCGCTTTATAAATGGAACAAAAACTTTTGAAATTCCCTAAGACAGTATTTTTTACTAAACATTTTATAAAGTTAAATTTAATATTACAAAATTTTAAATGACTATCGAAGATTCTAATTTTATGCTCAAGGACTGGGCAGTGAAATAAAATATGTTACAGCAGTTTGCAGTTCAGTGCATATTCATTGACATCGGTTCTGTTTTTATATCTTAAATCTTGCAAAACAATAACAAAATTTACCATGCTCTAGTGTGATATTTTTACAGTACAGACGACATTCAACTGTTTGGAAAAAGATATATCTTGTAGTGGTTCCTTTAGAGCTACAAATCCACTACTCGCTCCAATGTAATATAATATATTCCTTAAGTTTATTTCTAGTGGAAGATATGTGATATAAATTGTAGCTGAAGTTTAAATTAGAGGCAACAGCATTTTTTACCAATTCATCAGCTCTTTCATTCCCTTCTGTGCCAGTATGGCCTCGTACCCAAGATAAGTATGTTTCCCATATGATATTATGTTAGCGCTAATTTTTATTGCCAAAATATTTAAATTGTATTTATTGTGTATAGCAGTAGGTGCAGTTTGTGAATCACAAAGTCTGATATGTGCCATTCACATGACTTTCTCTACATCACTAACAAATTACTAAAAACATAGTTTCTCTCTACTTTATGATAATAAGATAAATATTAGCAGAATTTGTCTTGATTTCTTGCTTCCTTATAAGTAGAGGGAAAACAAGGGAATACACTAGGCTAAAACGGTAGTCAATCTTTTAAGAGCCGTTTGCCATGTGGTTAAAATCCGTTTCTATGCAGGGACAGGAGTTTACAAGTTCCGTGTGAGAAAAATTTTAAGTATTTTGAATCTGAAACAAATAAGACATCTCAAAAATGGCAAATTCTACGAAAAAAAACGTATATGACAAATTCTGTGTTTTAACGTAATCTACATTCTGGTGTAGTAAGCATTTGTATTACGGTTTACCAGTTTTGATAAAATTCAGCAAAATTCATTCAAAATAAAGAGATCTTCAGAGGCTATTCCCAGAAAATTCAAGATGTACATTATATTTGCCGTATAGATATCTAACATACGGTAATTTAATCCAAATCGTTAGAGCCATTTTTGAAAAAATGAAAAAAATTTAAATGATTTCCATGTTAGCGTAGTTTGGGGTGGGGGCTTTTTCTCAAAATCTGCGTGTCGCATCTCTGGAAGATACTGAACTCAAATGTCAAGTTTGGTATTTCATCAACTTTTCGTTTCAGTATCGTGCTCACAGACACACGGACCTTTATCTACAAAAGATTTTTTTTTTAATATAGGGGGACCCTAAAACATATATTTCCGGTGAAATTTCGGTATCGAATTTTTGGGTAGAGTGCAATATCTTCTCTATACACTATGTACATAGTACGTGTAGAGAAAGTAAAAATGCAACAATCAGAATTTTGAGCTTTGGGCCAAATGACGTCTTCCTTAATAGCCAAGAGCTCTGCTTTTATTATTAACACTCGTAGATAGACTAGCCATTTGGGAATGAATTTCACTGCCACTATAGAACATGACAAAAGCGCATCCGACTTCATCCACCATTTCTTCTCTAGAGAATTTTGAAACATTTGTAAATATCTTAATGTTGTGATTTATAAAGCAAACATTATAATAAGTTAAATCTTTGAAGCAAGCTGGATGTCCAACAGTAGCAAGCTGGTCTTTCAATTAAGATTGCGTCATCATATGTAAAGCGTTTCCGTAGCGGTATTAACTCAGCTATTCCAATACCAGACAAATACGAAGGCTCAACGCCTGTGATAATTAAAGCAACATCACTAGAAACAGTTCCATATCATTTGACAATTGGTAAAATAAAGCCTTGTATTGTGTTAATTTATGCTTAGCTCAGCTCATATAAAGGCCTTTCCAAAATACTGAAGCGCAATACAACACCAGAGGTTCAACTGCTTTATAAATAATTTTCAAAATTCCTGACTCATGTTGGTTATCATTCAAAAGCCAGCTTGTTAAGTAATGTGTTTAACATAGTAGTTTATTACTATATTAAACAATTGGTTGGTTCTCTTTCGCTTCCTGGATATAAAAAAATCTGATGTGTACCATTCAAATGACTTTCTCTACATCTCTGCAACAAATTACTCTTAAAAAGCTTAAAGATCTATTTACTTCATGTTAATCAGACTAAAATAGCAGAAATAGTCTTATTACATGGTTCCTCGTTGCTATGTTTGCTTTGTTCCTTGCTGGTTGCTATGTCACTGAAGTTCCTTTGTATGGAAACAGTTGACAAATTCCTATATGAGAAAAATATGTCTTCATAGCAGAAAACAAAAACAAGTATGACTCAGAAACGAAGACTCCTCAAACAAAATGTATATAACATAAATTGTGTGTTTTAGCGTGCTGTACATTTTTCGTGTAGTAGGTTTTTGTCCATCTCTTACGGTTTAGCAGTTATTCAAAATTCCGTAAAATTTATCCAGAATAAAGTAGTCTTCAGAGGCTATTCACAGAAAATTCAAGATATACATTTCATTTGCCAGGTAAATATCTTTAATATGCGAAATTTTAATCAAAATTGTTGGAACTTTTTTCGAAAATGTTGATTTTCTTAAAAATGGCTCTATGTAAAGGGTAGTTTGGGGTGGGGAATTTTTTTTCAAAATCTTCGTGTCGCATCCCTGGAAGTTACTAAATTTAAATACCAAGTTTGGCATTTTACCAAATTTTCGTTTTTGAGTTATCGTGTTCACAGACACACGGACCTTTTTGTGCAAATGCTTTTTTTTTTTTTTTTTTTTTTTTTGATACAGAGGACCCTAAAACATATATTTCCGTTGAAATCTCGGTACCGATTTTTTGGGTGGAGTGCAATACCTTCTCTATACTCTATGTACATAGTGCGTATAGAGAAAGTAAAAGGAGATGAAATGAATGTTTACTTCTTGCTTGATAAAGTTTCAAATAGCTTAAAATTAAAACCAATAACAAGGAATATCTCAAAAACGGTTAAGTATAAAATGTGTATGACATACATCTTACGTTTTAACAAGATCTATATGTTTATGTAGTAAGTCTTTGTCTGTCTATCTGACTGCTTTCGAGCTATACAAACGTCATCCAGAATAAAGAAGTCTTCAGAGGCTATTCCCAGAAAATTCAAGATCTACTCTTCGTTTGTTATGACAATACCTTAAACTTAAATCTTAAATTAAAATCGGTGGTCATTTTAGATTTTCAAAATTTTCGAAAAGTGCAGCATAAAAAGACCAGTTCGGGTAGAGCATATTCCTAAATCTTCCGAGTCTCACCCCTTGCAGATACTGTACTTAAAACCATAGTTTGATATTATTTACGGACTTTTAGTTTTTGAGTTATACTTCCCACAGACACACAAAGGGACATTTTTCTAAAAATGTTTTTATTAATTCAGGGGATCTCAAAATATATTTCCGATGCAATCTCAGTATTGAAGTTTTAGGTGGAATACAATGCCTTCTCTATCTACTATGCATACGTGCTAGAGAAAGCAATAGTTAAATTCCAAACTTGGCGTTTGGTATTTAACAAGGATGCGAAACGAATCTTTACAGCAGCTATTATGCTTGCTCAAATGATAAGGCGCTATAATAGCATGGTTAAAAAATTAACATTTCGAATTTTATGCTATTAAAGTGCAATAATATATTAAAACCAGCCAATATACCACAAGTTCTTCATGTTTATACGATTATGTATCGATATAAAATTCCATAAAAGGATTCAATACAATTCCTTTGACTACAAAGGTGGTCGAACACTGCTAACAGAGTAATAAAAAGTTGATGCTAATATCCATATACTCTGCAATCATACTCGGATGTTCTAATATTCACCTATTATAATTTGCAGTGGCTCATCTTTTGTAAGCAGCGGGTTTATTTTTCTATGGGAAGTTTACGATACTTTATAACCAGAAAAAAAAAAAATCTGATGTGCTACACTCACATGACTTTCTCTAGCCCTTCTACAAAATTCTTACATAAGATTATTCTTGTTTCTCCACCTTACTAATCGAGATAATCATTAGCAGAACGTTCCTACTACTTAGTTCCTTATAAGTAGAAAGAAAATAAGGGAATACACTGGGCTAAACCGATAATCAAATGTTTTAAAATCTGTCGTTATTCGATTGTCATTGCAAATCGCTTCTTTGCTTGGTCAGGAGTAGAACAAAAGAAAAACGGACAATTCCTGTCTGAGAAAAGTATAAGTATTCACAACTGAAACCAAAAACAAGGAATATCTCGGAAACGGTTACCTCCACAACAAAACTGTAAAGGACATATACTGCGTGTTTAGATCAGATCAACATTTTCTGAATAGTAAGTTTTTATTTATCTCTTACCGTTTAGCAGTTAAGTAACATTTAGCAAAATTCATCCAGAATAAAGAGCTCTTTAGAGGCTATTTCCAGAAAATGCAAGATATACATTTTACTTGGTATGTAAATAACTTTAAATATACAGGATTTTAATCAAAATCGTTACAGCTATTTTTTAGAAAATCAAAATTTTCATGTAAAGGGTAGTTGGGGTGGAGGGATTTTCTTGAAAATATTCGTACGCATCCTAAATATAAAGTTTAGTATTTAACGGTCTTTTTGTTCTTGAGCTATGCTGTCCAGACACACACACACACACACACACACACATACACACACACACATACATACATACAGACACACATACACATTTTCTGAAAATGCTTTTTTTGGATTCAGGGAGTCCTAAAACATGCATTTCCTGTGAAATCTCGGAATCGAATATACACAATATACATAGTACGTGTAGTGAAAGTAATAAACTGACATAAAAACAAGTTGGCCTGGATAAACAAGATGAAGTACCCCATGTGTTGCTATTCTTTTATGTCAGCTTCTCTTTTAGCGTTTCTTACTTTCTCTTCTTTTCTTAGTAGTTGTGTGTGCATTGATCACTAATAACAAACAAAGATATATTGATGTTATTTAAACTGCTATTACTTCTTCCCAGTTGAGGTTTTCTCTGTATTGCCGGCGCAAAACTACTGGAATGGTGACCCTGACCAGCAACCCAGCTACCGAGCCTAGCTCATCGCAGTTTGTGTTATGATACTTTGCATACTTAATGTCACAGCGAGAAAACTTTGTACAGTCTGTATCGAAATTTTTCCGCATATCTTTGTATTCAAATGTCCTTGACTTCATGAAACAAGAGGCAGAGATGCAGGAAGGAAATGTATGTTCCCCGAGTTCTTCTAAAGCCTGTAGAAAGTGAGTGAAAGAATAGCTAAGGCAACTGATATTTCACTGAGCTCCGTTTCCAGGGTTCTCAAAGATAAGAAAGAAAAATAAAACTTAATATATCACTTTTAAATTAAAAGATGTGGAACAGTTGTATCGCAAGCGAATTGCAGAAATTGGCAGGCCACAATGGGAAAATGTATGTCCACTTGTTGAGAACATTGAACATACGAGGTACGTCCAGAAAGTAAGTTCCGTTTCAATTTATCTCCACTGCAGCGCTGCGATCGCAGTTCCGCACATGCGCGGTAGACGCTCTGTATCAAGGAGAAGAAACGTGCGCCATTTTGACATCGCTGTCAGCCACATACGCTTTGTTGTGCTAGTTTACAATGTCGGTGTTGATTAAAAATCCCCCCCTCTTGTGAAATCAGATCTGTGATTCGTTTTCTGAATGCTAGGAAAGTGAAACCAATTGAAATTTATCGCCGAGGATTGCTGTCAAAAGGTGTTTTTTTTCTTCACTACAACGCACGACCATACACTGCAAATGTGACGAAAAACCTCCTACAGGGATTTGGCTGGCACGTGTTTCACCATACTCCGTACATCCCTGACCTCGCTCCTAGCGACTTTCATCTGTTCTTACATCTCAAGTCTTTCCTTGGCGGTCAACACTTCAACAATGACGAAGAGCTGAAAGAAAATGCCGCCTGTGTCTTCAAAAAGTTGGAAACAAACTTCTATGAAGAAGGTATACAAAAACTTGTGCCACGCTATGACAAACGCCTGCAAAATTTCGGCAGGTATGTGGAAAAGTAGTCTAAGGGTTGTAGAATTTTGTGCAATAAATAATTATTCTGTATCTGTACACAATTTAATTTTATTACAAAACGGAACTTACTTTCTGGACGTACCTCGTATTAGAAAGAATTTTAAAAAATCTAAACGAATTCTAATCCAGGATAATGGTGCTGAAAGTAGTGATAACGTACATGATGACAATGACGTGAGCGAAGGAGGACTGTCAGGTGAGGAAGAACTGGAGGCAGACGATTGACGTTTATATAGTAGGTCATTTGTATAAATGTTTTGTAGATATGAATATACATATGAAAACACATGTTTATCAGTGCAGCGCCGTATAGTACGGGTACATAAGAGGCGAGACATGTTTGACATTGACTGTGACAGGCACTCTTCCAGCATGCATGAATCGACTGGTGAACTGCTTATCTAGTACAACTCGCTTCATTAAGATTTTCACATGTCCAGATCTGTTGCTCCAGTTATATATAACGATGAGACAGCCCTAATGGGTCAACGTGAAAGTCACAGCTGCATTCATAAGAAATGGTTACAAACTGATGTTTTGGGTTGTTCAACCGTGCTTTTCCATTGTGCTTTTTCAGTTACTTATCTTTATAGTGCCCTGATAGCTGTAATTAACTATTTAACTGTTGTATAGTAATTTCTAAATGTGTACAAAAAATGCACGACAGTGGACAAGTGCAACCTACGGTTAACTGATATACATAAACCACAGGGTAATGCTTCAGCTAATATTTGATATGATCAACAATTTCAAATGCTTGTTTAATTTCAAGGCATTTATGTTCACGCATAAAACACCCTGCTTTTAGTTTTCAACTCAATATAAAATAAATATTATATTAGGATAGAAGAGGCAGTCAATAAAATGACCTTACTCTTGAGTAGTCTTTCGCTTAGCTTTATAGGAATTGGATTATTAAAGGTATGGTTTCGTTAAGCTGATTATGATGTCTCAGCAACAAAGTCAACACAGGCAAGAAAGTCAAGAGAAGTGAGGAGTATATGGATTTTTCTTTCGAAACATATTGCTAACTCCTTGATTAGCTCTAATTTGGTCTTCTGTTACCTTAACTGTTTATTCCCCGTATTATTTTGCTACATATACCTCTCTTCCTCTAATTCCTAAACCGGGTTTCATATCCCTTCCGAGGCACCACAACTGAAGCGATTCAAATAGCCGTGAGCGTTAATGCGATAGGTAATGAACTGGCCATCCATTCAAAATCAAACATCGCGAGTTCATATCCCACTAACTGAAATCACATGTGCTTGTGGTAAAGGACGGGGAGTGTCATTTAAAATAACCCTCGTGACAGTGTGCTTGGAAGCACAGTGTTACATTTGGCGTGTATTTCCAGTGAAATATCGTAACGACTTAGCCCTACATATAAAATACATACAATGACCATGTCACCTATTCGGAGCTAAGATGACTGTCAGACAAAATATACCTACTCTGGAGTCGTCTTTAGCTGTGCCTGTTATAAGTATTGGACTATTAAGGTATAGCTTTTTTCTTCACTTTGTTTTTTGTTGCTTAATTGTTTTTGTTTTGTTTAACTCCATCCATTGAAAGTCAAACGTCGCGAACTCCAAATTCGAATCCCAATAATTGTTATCAAGTGTGCCTGGCAATGGATGGTGAGGGCCCATGTAAAATAATCGATGTAATGGCACGCTTGGAAGAGTCGACGGCAGTTACGAGAATGTTGTTCCTTTTCTTAATAATGAAGAAATCGCTTTTTTATTACAAAAATGTAATATTTTACGCTATAAAAGTCTTAATTACTTTTATTTTATGCTTGAAAGTTAGTTTAATACGAAATTAGAGAGTAAAAAGCCTATTTCTGCAGTACTGCTTAAAACAAGCAGCATTTATAGGTACCGACACGTACATAAAAGTTATAGCAAAAATTCAGAAGCTAATAGTTTTCTTCTGATTATTTTGATTTGTTTACCATATACTCAGAACTAAAATAGTTTACACCGCATTTTTATGGGCTTTATTAAAGCTTTATTAACATGCATTTTTTTATTTATAATTAATCGCTTTTTGATATCGCTATAGAAAATACTCCTAAGGCTTATCATATGGCTCCCAAATTTTAATTTGAGCTTAACATACAAATGTATATTAAAAATTGTTGTGCATTTCTTATTTTATTTAAGAGTAAAACTGTATGTATGTATATATATTATTTTTCAACTTTTTAATGTGAATTATTATAGTTAATTTTCTGAATACTTAATATTTTAACTAGTGCACAACTATTTTTAAATCCACAATTTTTAAGTATCTTAAATTTCAAGCTGCTAAGTTAAAAACTGCGATTCTAGGATTATTTTAAATAATAAAAAATGGTAAAAATAATCTGATGTATTCCATTCACATGACTTTCTCTACTTCTCTGCAAAAAAGTATTGTTAAAAAGTTCTTATATTTACTTCATGCTAATTGAGAAAACATTTGCAGAAAGCCTTATTACTTGCCTTTGTAAGTAGAAGTGAAGTTAAGGAGTACTATAGGTTAAACCGACAGTCAAAAGCTGGTTGCTATGTGACTGGAGTTCCTTTGTTTGTTTGGACGGGAGTTGACAAATTCCTGTATGAAAAAAAAGTTTTTCAAAGCTGAAACTAAAAGCAAAGAATATCTTAAAAACGATCAACTCCACAAAAAAAATGTATATAACATAAATTGTGTGTTTTAATGTGTTTTACATTTTCTGTGTGGTAAATTTTTTTCCTATCTCTTAGGGTTTAGCAGTTATGTAAAAATCCGTAAAGTTCCTCCAGAATAATGTAGTCTTCAGAGACTATTCCAGAAAATTCAAGATCTACATTTTTCTGCCAAGTAAATATCTTAAATATACTAGATTTTAATCAAAATCGTTAGAGCCATTTTTAAGAAAATCAAAATTTTCGAAAAATGTTCCATGTAAATGGTAGTTTGGAGTGGGGGAGTTTTTTGAAAAACTTCGTGTCGCATCCTTGGAAGATACCGAACTTAAATACCAAGTTTGGTTTTTAACGGTCTTTCCATTTTTGAGCTATGCTACCCACAGACAGGCACACACATTTTTCTGAAAATGCCTTTTTTGGATTCAGGGGTTCTCAAAACATATATTTCCGGTGAAATTTCGGAATCGAAGTTTTGGGTGCTATACAATACCTTCTCTATACACTATATACATAGTGCGTATAGAGAAAGTGAAAATAGAGTTGGGAAAATGTAACCCTATCATCTGGCAGCGTGAGCTGCTTTGATCCTCGAGCATAATTTCTAGCCACTGCATTAGAAGGGAGAGTCCCAACGCAACACATGTTCTCACTAATAGATCACCTTTAAGGCAACCCACCATTGACTTCCGGAGCAATGGAATTATTTTCTAAGCTTATTGTTGCCCGGATCATTATAAATTCATACCGACTTTCATTAATAATCAGTTATTAGGTAGCTTTAGCGATAAACTTAAGAAAATATGTAATATACAAAATCATATATTTATTCATCTCCGCATCGTTGATAAAAACGATTATACAAATGTAACTGTCGCTCAGTTTAACGACATCCGCACATAATATTCTTCATGCTTTCTCAGGAAAGTTCACATTGACGTAAGTCACACTGGTCTTGCATTTCCATATATACAAATTGTAACTAAACACCTTTATAGAGGCGGTGTCCAAACCATCCCTTCTATTCGCATTTATTATGTCGCTCATTGGTTCATTTTCGCATCTCTGATTTGATTTTCAGGACAGTCACCGGAACTGATTCTGGTTGAGTTGGATCAGTGGTTGGTTACTTTAAGGTGGAAACCATACAGAGGGAAAAAATATGCTGTCTAGGTGAATGGGCCATTATCTATATGTATTGACCGCGTATGTACAATGCGCATCACTAGGGAAGGTGGTGTATTCTATCCAAACATTGTATAAGGAATATTTCGAATGGTAAACTTCACGAAAAAATGTACACGACATAAATTATGTATTTTAACGAGATTTACAGTTTTTGTTTAGTAAGTTTTTGTCTATCTCTTATGGTTTACTAGTTGTGCAAACTTCATCTAGAATAAATAGGTCTTCAGAGGCTATTCCCATAAAATGCAAGGTATACATTTTATTTGTGATAGAAATGCCTTTAAATGTGGCATTTTAATCAAAATCGTTAGAGCAATTTTTAATAAAAACAAGCTATTTGAACATTTTTCCATGTAAAGGGTAGTTTGGGGTGCGGTTTTTTTTTTCCTGCAAATCTTCGTGTCACATCCTTGGAAGATACCATACTTAAATACTAACACACAAATACAATACACGGACCTAAAACATGTATTTCCGGTGAAATATAGGTATCGAATTTTGGGTGGAATACAATACCTTCTCTATCTACTACGTATATTGCACATACGAGGCTAGAGGGAGTAAAAATATGATTGGCATGTAATTTTCCAACGCCATGGTTTGTCCTCCGTTTCGTTTTAAACGTTTACCTGCCATTCCCAAGACACGCCCTCCAGTTACAGGATTCCTCAGCAACTATAAAGTTAGCCTGGAGGCTGGCCTTACACTTGCCGGGGGCCATGCCCTATTACAGGTATTTCTTCCTTTGGACACACGTGAGAAATATTCAGTCGTGACCGGGTCATCCTGTCGTGAGGAGCGTCACATATTTCTTAAATCCTGAATTAACAACATGGTACCTAAGAAAAAACCGTGCGGCGAAGTGTCCATATTAAAAGCAGAGAAGAAATGAAACAAGACTTGGGATAATTTAAGAGACCTGTTCTTGGCTTCTGTGAGAGTAATCCGAAAAAGAAAAAGGCGAAAGTATTATTCATGCAAAAATTCTTACGTAATGAGAAGCCACTCGTTCTCACTACCTAGGCATTCCATTTCCCTTCACAGTATTAATTTAGCTACTGATTTGAATATTTCTTTCTCTAAACAGACAAGGAAAGGCGCCAAAGTTTCTATAGAAAATGTGTCAAAATTCTTAATATGTACCTTTTCTTTATCTATTTAATGCTTAAACATTAGCAGAAACGGCCTTACTACTTAATTCCTAAGTAGAAGGGAAATAAGGGAATAGACTAGGCTAAACCGACAGTCACATGTTTTAAATGCGGTTCATATGGGATTGAAATCATTTTATTTGCATGGCCAAACGTTGACAAGTTCCCATATGAGAAAAATACTTTAAAACTGAAGTCAATTATAAGAAATACCTCGAAAAGGCCAACTCGACAAAAAATGTATATCACATAAATTGTGTGTTTTATCGTAATCTAAATTTTTTGTGTAGTAAGTATTTGTCTCAATGTTACGATTTACCAGTTATGCAAAATTCAATAAAAATTATCCGGAATAAAAGGTCCTTAGCAGTTATTCGCAATAAATTCAATATATACATTTTATTTGGTATGTAAATATATTATTATAAGAGATTTTAATCAAAATCTTTAGAACCATTTTTGAGAAAATCAAAATTTTCAAAATTTTTTCCATGTAATGGGTAGATGGAGTTGGGGGGATTTTCTTGAAAATCTTCGTGAAGCATCCTTGTAAGATAGTAAACTTAGATACCCATTTTGATATTTAACGGTCTTTTCGCTTTTGAACTATGCTGTCCACATACACGCACGCACGGACGGACCTTTTTCCAAAAACTATTTTTTTTGGATTCCGGGGGACCCAAAATATGTATTTCCGCTGAAATCTCGGTATCCAATTTTTTACTACAATACAATACCTTGTCTCTACATTATGTACACAGTACGAGAAGAGGAAGTAAAAATCTTATGTATTCCATTCTCGTGACTTTCTCTACATCTCTGTTACAAATTATGGTTAGTAAGTTTATTCTTCTATCTATTTAATGCTAAAACATTAGCAGAAACGGTCTTATTACTTAGCTATTTTATAAGTAGGAGGGAAATAAGGGAATACACTCGGCTAAACGGATATCAAATGTTTTAAACTGTGGTTGTTTTGGCATTGAAATCCTTATCTTTGCGTTGACAAGTTCCCTGTGTGAAAATCTTAAGTATTTTAAAACCGAAATCAGTTGCAGGTAATACCTCGAAAATGGCCAACTCCACGAGCAACATTTTTGTGACATTAATTCTGTGCTTGATCATGTGGTAAGTTTTTGTATATTTCTTACGGTTTAGTAGTTCTGCAAAATTCAATAAAAATCGTCAAGAACAACGAGTTCTTAAGAGGCTATTGCCAGAAAATGTAAGATATGCATTTAATTTGGCATATAAATATCTTAAAAATAAGTGATTTTAATCAAAATCGTTAGAACCATTTGAGAAAATCGAAATTTTCAAATGTTTTCTATGTAAAGGGTAGTTAAGGGTGAAGGAATTTTCTTTAAAATCTTCGTGTTGTATCCTTGAAAGATACCAAATCTAAATACCAAGTTTGTTATTTAACGTCTTTTCGTTTTTGAGCTATGCTGTCCAGTCGCACACACATGCACACGGAGCTCTTTCAAAAACTGCCTTTTTTTTATTCAGGGGGACCCAAAACAAGCATTTCCGGTGAAATCACGGTATTGAATTTTTGGGTGCAATACAATACCTTCTGTACATAGTACGTGTAGAGAAAGTAAAATTGTTGGAATCTTTGGGCATCCATAGAAAATTAACATTTAGCTGCCCCCCATTGCTTTGGGCTCTCAGACAGGTCGGTACACCTGCTTCCTAGCGTATTTCACATAACAGCGTTTTTCTCAAAACTAAATTTTCACGAGTTCTAAATGTTCTGAGTGTCTCAGTGTTTGTTTAAATACTACTGATATATCCCAGCATGTTCAGAAGTATCTATTACAATATTACAGACGACAAACATGTAATATCAGTAATAATCTTAGAGATTAGAATTAATAGCATTAACAAAATTATCATAATTCAGTAAAACTGTTATTGAAATATCAATGATTTTCTCAAATTTTGAGGGACACCAAACATTTTGATTATACAATATAATTACATATAGCTTTATATCTTGCAAGACAGTTATCTATTTTGAATGAAATTTGGTGCTCCCATTAACGCAAAAGTAAATTTTTCAGAAGAATCTATA
This sequence comes from Hymenopus coronatus, assembly GCA_030762935.1. NCBI lineage: Eukaryota > Metazoa > Arthropoda > Insecta > Mantodea > Hymenopodidae > Hymenopus > Hymenopus coronatus. The sequence goes on from CM060882.1 coordinate 136,790,152, forward strand.
TAAAAATATATGTTTGAAATTTCATTCCTAATATCCTTTAATATATCGTATTCAAAATTTGATCTTTTATATTCGTATAATGTTCAACTATTCTTTAAACTATTATTCCAATTACTACGCGATAATCAAGATACAATTTGTATAAATGTTTTTATTGCATATTTCCTTACAGATTCAAAGGTTCAAACGAAATGCAAATCTTTAAAGAGCTGGTCACTATGTGATCTCTTTGAAACTACGTTCTCTTTACTTAACTATGAGCTAGAAAATCAGTAACCACCACCTAATGAGGAAAGTGTGGAACGTATAGATATTTTAAAATCGAAAAGAAAAACAATGAATACTTAAAAACACAAAACATTATAAATTGTCGTGTTACTGCACAAACTAATAAATTTGTGTAGCAGCATTTACTCTTACGACTGCGAAAGTAATTAGAAAGAAGATGCAAATATATAAATATACATTTTATTTTTCATGTAAATGTCTTAAACATATGATATTTTATGGGTATAGTCAGTCTGAAACATGCAATGTCATAGCCGGGATTTGAACCAGAGATCTCCCGGTCTATAGCCGGTTGCTCTGCCACTGAGGTCCATGGCAACATACCGGCATAGCATTGAACTTCTCAACTGGCTCGTAGATTTCCCGTAAACCACAAGGTGATTTCAAATTACTTTGAGATGACAACCCCAATGGCGACTTACAATGGTATAAGTACTTTAAGTCCCAGGATTTATAGTATACTTTACTATTATGGTATATGGTATTGGTTTTAATTGTGTTTCACAAAAGCCGTGAGTAGGACAGGAGTTGGATAGGTAGAGTCAGACTAAAACATTTAATGCCATAGTCGGATTTCCCGATCTCTACACGGTTGCTCTGCCACCGAAGTACCATGACAACATGCCGGCATAGCATTGAATTTCTCAACTGACTCGCATGTTTCCCGGATAGGTAGAGTCCAACTCGTGTCCTACACACTGCTTGTGTGAAAAACAATTAAAACCAATATGGTATTATAATCCAAAACTTTAGCCATTTTTGAGAAAATCAAAATTGTTGAAAACATTTTCCAAGTAAAGGATAGTTTGGGGTCGGAAATGTTCTTGAAAATCCTTGTGCCGTATACTTGGAAGATGCAGAACTATCAAGTTAGGTATTTAACCAAATTTTCCTTTTTGAGTTGTGCTGTTCACAGAAACATTGGTCAAATGGACATACTAAGACTCCTTTCTTATTTAGGAGACGCCAAAACGTGTTCTTCTGTAAAATTTTGGTATTACATTTTTAGGTGGAATGCCTAAGTACGTGAAAGAGAAAGTAAAAAATCTGATGTAATCCATTCACATGACTTTCTCTATATCTCTGCAACAAAATTTTGTTAAAGAGTTTATGCTTCTATTTACTTCATGGTAAGAGAGAAAAAATTAGCAGAAATAGTCTTATTACTTGCTTCCCTGTAAGTAGAAGCGAAATAAGTAACATAGGTTAAAGTTATAGTAAAAGATGGTTGCTATGTGACTGAAGTTCCTTTGACAAATTCCTGTATGAGAAAAGTATTAAGCTTTTTAAGGCTGAAACAAAAAACAAGGAATATCTAAAAAAATGTATATAACATAAATTTTGTTTTTTAATCGCCTCTACATTTTTGTGTGGTTTGTTTTTGTCTATCTCTTAGGATTACACAAAATTTCGTAAAATTTATCCAGAATAAAGTAGTCTTCAGAGGCTATTCCTAGAAAATTCAAGATATACACGATTTGTCTTTAATATATGATATTTTTATCAAAATCGTTACAGCCATTTTTTAGAAAATCAAAATTTTCGAAAAATTTTCCATGCGAAGGGTAGTTGGGGGTGGGGTTTTTTCTTGAAAATCTTCGTGTCGCATCCTTGGAAGATACTGAACTCAAATACCAAGTTTGCTATTTAACGGTCTTTTCGTTTTTGAGCTATGCTGCCCACAGACACACACACGGACATTTTTCTAAAAATGCTTTTTTTTTTTTTTTTTTTTTTTTATTCAGGTGGTTTCAACATGTATTTCCGGTGAAATCTCGGTATCGAATTTTTGGGAATTATCGAATGAAATACCTCTATACACTATGCACATAGTGCGTGTAGAGAAAGTAAAAATGTGATGTTCCATTCACATGACCTTCTCTACATCTCTGCTACAGATTGTTTAAAAAAAACTATTTACTTCATACTAATCGTGCAAATATAGCACAAATGGTCTTATTACTCCTATCCATTTAAGTAGAACAGAAATAAGGGAGTACCATAGACTAAAGCGATAGTAAAAAGATGATTACTATGTACTTGAAGTTCCTTTGTTTGTATGGACAGGAATTGTATGGAGTTGTATGGACAGGAGTATTTTTCCGTCTGTAAAAGGTATTAAATATTTTAAAAATGAACTCAATAACACGGAAATCTTAAAAACGGTCAACTCCATATGACAAACTCTGTAATTTTAGCAAGCTCTCCATTTTTTGTGTAGTAAGTTTTTGTACATCTCTTACTGTTTGCCAGTTATACAAAATTCCGTAAAATTCATCCAGAATAAAGTAGTCTTCAAAGGGTATTCCCAGAAAATTCAAGATAAACATTTCATTTGGCATGTAAATATCTTAAATATAAGAGATCTTAATCAAAATCATTTGAACCATTTTTTCCATGTAAAGGGTAGTCGTGTCGCAGCCTTGGAAGATGCCAAATCTATATACCAAGTTTGGTATTTAACGGCCTTTTCGTTTTTGAGCACACGCAGGCACGGAATTTTTTCCAAAAATTCCTTTTTTTGGATTTATAGAGACTCAAAACATGTATTTCCTGTGAAATCTCGGTATCGAATTTTCGGATGCATTACAGTACCTTCTCTATACACTATGTACATAGTACGTGAACAGAAAGTAAAAAGCAGAATAAATTATAACAATTTGATGTCTGCTAATGTATATAAATAATACCAATTATATGATCTTTTGAATTCACGAAGTTATATTACTGAATACGTGTTACACCTAACAGGTCTGAAAGACAGTAGACATAGGAGATTGGTCTTAAGGAAAACACTTCTCGACTTTTCTGTTCCAACTCAAATCCTGCAAGATTTCGGCACACAATTGCAAGTTCCATGTTGCACGACATATTCGGGGTTATGAGAGGTCTGCAAAAGTTCCTTTGTTTAACCAACATATGCATTCTGCTTGTCTGCAACAAAGGGCAGTCGCACACCTTGCAGAGGTCTAAGTTATGCTGAATGCGGGTGGCGACGTAGCAGTTGGCGAAAGACTGACAGGTAAAACCGGAAAATCCACAGGAAACCTCCCAAACACCACCTTGTAAATAGCACTCATCTCGCAACAGGGATCGAACAAGGGTCATCAAGGGCTAGCGGTCTCAAAAGCAGTCTTTTGCGATATTGCTGAAATGTGCAGTTTAATATATTGATTCTAGGTTCTATATTATAGACACTGTGTATGATACACAAAGTATGATAAGACTTTTGATTACTCCATGGCACGACAGCTCACGGGGAACCTTGGCCTACCGCCCGGCCGCTGCGTCCCCCATCTCGGTCCACTACAGACGTCATGGATGGGGTGCAGTATTGGAGGGTGAGACGTGGTCAGCGCCTCGAATCCCCCCGGCCGGTTAATGCGGTCCTCATGACCTGGAGCCGCTACTTCTCCATCAAGTAGCTCCTCAATTGGCCCCCCCAGGGACCTTACGAGGCTGAGTGCACCCCGGGCCAGAAGACTTTGATTAGTATTCCAAAAACGAATTGCAATGTTTACTTTCTCTACACGTACTATGTGCATACTGTATAGAGAATTGTAATGCACCCAAAAATTCGATACCGAGATTTCACTGGAAATACATCCTTTAGGAACCCTTGAATCCAAAAAAAAAAAACATTTTTAGAAAAATGTTCGTATGTGTGTGTGTGTGTGTGTGTGTGTGTGTGTGTGTGTGTGTGTGTGTCTGTCTGAGGGCAGCATAGCTCAAAAACGAAAGGTCCGCTAAATACCAAAAGTTGGTATTTAAATTCAATATCTTCCAAGGATGGACACGACGATTTTCAGAAAATACCACAACCCCAACTACTATTTACATGGAAAATGACTAACGATTTAGTTTAAAATATCTTATATTAAAGATATGTACGTGACAAATAAAATGCACATCTTAAACTTTCTGGGAATAGCCTCTGAAGACTACTTAATTCTGCATGAAGTTTGCGGAATGTTGCATAACTGACAAACCGTAAGAGATAGACAAAAACTTACTTAACAGAAAATGTAGAGTTCGTTAAAATACACAATTTATGACAAATAAAATGTATATCTTCAATTTTCTGGGAATAGTCTCTCAAGATTTTACGAAAGTTTGCATAATTTGTAAACAAAGATAGATAACTTATTTCACAAAAAAAGTAGCGCCCATTAAAATAAATAATTTATGTTGTATATATTTTTTTCGTGGAGTTAGCCGTTTTTATATAGCTTAACTGCTAAACCGTTAGAGATGGACAAAATCTTACCACACAGCAAACGTAGAGCACTTTAAAACACACAATTTATGTTATATACCTTTTTTCGTGGAGTTGATTGTTTTTGAGATATTCCTTGTTTTTGGTTTCAGCTATAAAAAACAAACTTTTCTCATACAGGACTTTGTAAACTCGTGTCCATACAAACAAAGGAACTTCAGTCACATAGCAACCAGCTTTTGACCATCATTTTAACCTATGGTACTCCCGTATTTCGCTTCTACTTACAAGGCTTCTATTTCTGCTAATTTTTTCTCGATTAGCAGGAAGTAAATAGAAGCATAAACTTTTTAAAAATAATTCATTGCAGAGATATAGAGAAAGTCATGTGAATGGAACACATCAGATTTTTTTAAATTAAGGGTGTTTTAAAACATCATGTAACATCTCGGTATCGAAGTTTTGGGGCGAATAAAATATGTTCTCTACTTATATACGTAATAGTGAAGGTAAAAATTGTAGCTATATCTAGATATTTTCCAAAAAATTAAGGCATTAGTACTTTAATTATTTATGACACTCGCACACACGTTTGATATCAGAGCACTTTTGTTTTTGTTTCTCTACACGCACTGTATGCTTAGTGTATAGAGAAGGTATTGTATTGCACCAATAAATTCGATACCGAAATTTCGCCGGAAATACATATTTTGGGCCTCCCTGAATAAAAAAAACATTTTTAGAAAAATGTCGGTGTGTGTGTCTGGACAGTATAACTCAGAAACCTAAAGGCCTTCAAATACCAAACGGGATGGGTGTCTTACAAGAATGCGAAACGAAAATTTTCAAGAAAATCCTCTAACCCCAAACTACCCTTTATTTAAACATGGCTCTAACGATTTTGATTAAAATTCCGTATATTAAAGCTATTGACATCTGAAATAAAATCCGAATTTTCTAGGAATAGTCTTGAAAATCTCCTTATTCTGAATGAATTTTGCTGAATTTTGCGAAATTGGTGAACCTTAAGAGATGGACAAATACTTAATACACAAAAAAATGCAGATCTCATTAACAGCACATTTATATCATATAGCTTTTTCGTGGAATTGGGCATTTCTGAGATAATCCTTGTTATTTGTTTCAGATTCAAAATATTTAAACTTTTCTCACACGAAAAGTTTTAAGCTCCTGGCCCTGCATACAAAAGGATTTTAACCGCATGGCAAACAGCTTTTGACTATCGTTTTACACTAGTGGATTCCCTTATTTTACAAGGAGGCAGGTAATTAAGACCATTTCTCCTAATATTTATCTCGATTAATATGAAGTAGATATAAGAATATGCTTTTTAACAATTTGTTACTGCGATATAGAGCAAGTCTTGTGAATGGAACACATCAGTTTTACTTTATCTATACGCACTATTTACATAGTGTATAGAGAAGGTATTGCACGCCACCAAAGAATTCGATACCGAGATTTCACCGGAAATATATGTTTTGGGTCCATTGTATCAAAAAAAAAGTATTTACAGAAAAAGGTCCGCGCGCGTGTGTGCTGGTGTGTGTGTGTGTGTGTGTGTGTGTGCGTGTGCGTGTGTGTGTGTGTGTGTGTGTGTGTGAACTCGATAACTCAAAAACGAAAAGTCGGTAAAATATCAAACTTGGTATTTAAGTTTAGTATCTTCGAGAGATGTGACGCGAAGATTTTGAGAAAAAATTCCCCCACCCCAAACTACACTTTACGTAGAACTTTTTTCGAAAATTTTGATTTTCTAAAAAATGGTTCTAACAATTTTGGTTAAAATATTCGTATATTAAAGATATTTACATGACAAATAAAATGTATATTTGTAATTTTCTGGGAATAGCCTCTGAAGACTACTTCATTCTGGGTCAGTTTTACGGAATTTTGCATAACCGCTAAACCGTAAGAGATGGACAAAAACTTACCGTACAACAAATGTAGAGCACTTTAAAACACACAATTTGTGTTATATACATATTTTCGTGGAGTTGATTGGTTTTGAGATATTCCTTATTTTTTATTTCAGGTATAAAACACATACTGTTCTCATACAGGACTTTGTGAACTTGTGTCCATACAAACAAAGGAACTTCAGTCACATAGCAACCAGCCATCACGTTAACCAATATCACTTTAACCTATGGTACTCCCTTATTTCGCTTCTACTTAAAAATAATTCATTGCAGAGATATAGAAAAAGTCATGAGAATGGAACACATCAGATTTCTTTTTCTATTTCCATCATAGCGTAAAGTTTATTAGCAGGGTGTTAATAAAAACAAGATAGACAATCTTCCCTAGACTTGTTTTATTTTATTCTCGATTAGAGCAATAATGTTCCGATGACAACAAAAGCTCCCTTCACCCGTAAAGAGACACTGATACTTAAGTTTCGATACTCCGACACGTTTTTCTGTCCCATTGTTGTCACAAACACCAGAGATGTGTGTACAACACGCTATTGTTAGGAGCCAATGAGGGTCATGTCCCCGTCCACGTAATTCCTTGTGATAAAAAAGAAAAGGGGGACTGTAAGGAAAAGAAGTCCTGAGGGAACGAAGAGGGGGGTGCGTACAAGGGAGTGAAGTCTGGTGGCTATCAGACTAAGACGACGTGACTATTATCTAAGTTCTTAACCCCCTCCACTTTGAAAAAAGTGGACAGGCGAAACACGAAAGAAAGGGGATTTTATACAAGAGACAGTTTGGGAGGTCCGCAGACGACTGTGGTGAAGAGATAAGTTGCTCTGCTCTAAAACTTGTTTAATTATTTACTGAATGCCTTTGAAATTGGTCTCTATCGAAGCTTTTTTACGGTTAAAGTAATTTCCAATTAAACACTAAAAGAAAAAAATCTAATATATTCCATTCAATGACTTTCTCAACATCTCTGCAACAAATTGTTAAAAAAGCCTATGCTCCTTTTACTTAATCGAGAAAAAAATAGCAGAAATAGTCTTTTCACTTCCTTCCATGGAAGTAGAAGGGAAATAACGGAGTAGTATTAGTCAAAAGCTGGTTGCTATGTGTTCCTTTGTTTTTATGGACAGGAAGGAGTTGACAAATTCACATATTAGGAAAGTACAATTTTTTTTTAAAGCTAAAGGATTTAAGGAATATCTCAAAAATGTTCAACCTCAAGAAAAGAATGTGTATAACAAATTGTGTTTTTTAACGAGCTCTACTGTTTCTGTCAGGTAAGTTTTTGTCCATCTCTTACGGTTTACTAGTTAAGCAAAATTCCACAAAATTCATTCATAATAATCGCATCTTTATAGGCTATTCAGAGAAAATTGAAGATATACATTTTAAATGTCTTAAATATAAGAGATATTAATCAAAATCCCTTAGAGCCATTTTTGAGGAAATCAAAATTTTTTATATTATTCTATGTAAAGGGTAGTTGGGGATGGGGGAATTTTCTTGAAAGTCTTCGTGTCGTATCCTTGGAAGATACCAAACTTAAATACCAAGTTTGGATTTTAAAGGACTTTTCGTTTTTGAGCTTATGCTGCCCACAGACACACACGGACACACACGGACATTTTTCTAAAAAAAGCTTTTTAGATTCAAAACACGTATTTCAGGTGAAATCTCGGTATCAAATTTTTGGGTGCAATACATACAATGCCATCACTATACACTATGTACATAGTATGTGTAGAGAAAGTAAAAATCTGATGTGTTCCATTCAATGGCTTTCTCTGCATCTCTGCTATAACTTGTTAAAAATCTCATGCTTCTTTTACTTAATCGAGAAAAACTTAGCATAAATATTCTTATTACTTGCTTCCATGCAAGTAGAAGAGAAATAGGGGGTAGCATAGGCTAAAGTATTAGTCAAAATCTGGTTGCTATGTGAGTGAAGTTCCTTTGTTTCTATGGACAGGAGTTGACAAATTCCCACATGAGAAAAGTACCTACAATTTTTTTAAAGGTGAAACTAATTACAATATCTCAAAAAGGGTCAACGTCACGAAAAACAAACGTATATATAACAAATTGTGTGTTTTAACGAGCTCTACATTTTCTGTTAAGTAAGTTTTTGTGTGTCTGTTACGGTTTATCAGTTATGCAAAACTCCAAAAAATGCATTCAGAACAAACATCTTCAGAGGCTATTCCGAGAAAATTGAATATATACATTTGTTTTGCCATGTAAATGGCTTCAATATAAGAAATTGAAATCAAAATCGCTAGAGCCATTTTTGAGAAAACATTTTCGATGTATTTTTCCCCACTTAAAGGTACTTGAGGAGGCATTTTCTTGAAAATAATCGTGTCGTACCCTTTAAAGATACCAAACTTAAATTCAAAGTTTGGTTTTCAACAGACTTTTCGTTTTTGAGCTATCGTGCCTACAGATACACATTTTTTTATAAAAATAATTTTTTTTGGCTTGAGGAGGTGCCAAAACATGCATTTCCAGTGAAATCTCGGTATTGAATTTTTGGGTGCAAAACAATGCCTTCTCTATACACTAGAAAGTGAAGAAAGTAAAAACCTGATTGTCATTCAATGACTTTCTCCAAGCTGTCGCTATGCAATTTCCATTGAAATTCGGTTCTCCTTTCATGGCCAAGAGTAAAACAAAAAGATATGATATGCTTCCCGTTTGGGATCTTGTATATTTTCAAATTGAAATTAATAGCAGGGAGAACCTCTTAATTGCAGCTCTACATGACTTCAGCTGTAACTACATGACTTTTTTTTCTTTTCTTTTCTTTTTAATAGTTTAACGTCCTTTAACCTGGTTGGTCTTATCGGACGATGAATGAAATTGGTGAAATGATGCTCAAATGATCTTGGGGTCCATGGAGCTTTAAGTTACTCGACATTCGTCTTCTCAGGATAAGGAAAAACCCCGAAAAAAAACTTATCCGGGTAACTCGCCCTAGTGAGATTCGAACTCATGACCTTTTGAATGTGAGGCAGACACGCTACCACCACATTACCCAGGCGGACTGAATTGTGTTTTATAACAAGATTACATGTTCTGTGCAATAAGTTTGTCTCTCAAACTGTTTACCAGTTATGCAAAAGTTATTCAGAATGAAGAGGATTTCAGAGGCTATTTCCCCCCTCCCTCCAAAAAAATCATGATATACATTTTATTTGTCACGTAAATATCTTTAATGTATGGCATTTTAATCAATATCGTTAGAGCCATGGTTTAGAAAGTCAAAAATGTATGTTCTATATAAACGGTAATTTAGGGTAGGTGATTCCTTGTTCATTCCATGTTCATTTCGCATACTTGGAAGATACTGAACTTAAATACCTAGTTCAAGTTGTTTTTATAGTCTTTAACGTCCGCTTTTACTTGTACTATGGCACCGTGGGAGATGACACTGGTGATACATGGAATGAAGATGGAGCACCGGTGGAATGTGCTGGCGGGGAAAACCGGAAAACCCAAAGACCTTCCCCCCTGCGCAGTTTCTTTTTTTCGCCATAAATCCCACATACGGTCACCTGGGATTGATTCCGGGCTTCCTAGGCAAGAGGCGAATGGTCTAAAGTTTGGTATTTAACCACAATTTGTTTGCAAATTATGCACACACACTGACTCGTTTTTCTAATTTTATTTAACTCAGGGTGCTCAAATTGATACATTTCCGGGAATATCTCGGAATCGAACTTTTGGGTGGAATACATCTCTACCTCTATTGATATTCTACAGGCGTGCTAGAGAAAGTAAATATGCGATACATTGGCGCTCCATCCCTTTTATACACATTGTAAGTTCAAACGAAAATAAGATTTTATGGAGATAAACATGGGGAAACTATCGAAAATCTTGGGGGGGGGGGGGGAAAAGGCAAACAGGTGCTTGTTATGATTAGGGACGATTATAATACAAATTTACATTTTTTGTCTGCTGACAGAAAGTATGCTTACATGCTTTGCGAGTTTAGGAATTGAACATTTTAAAATGAGTTTCACGTAAAATGTAACGCAAACTTTTTGTTTTGTTAATACGCACAATATATCAGCTTGTTATCAACCTATGCTACATATTTACTAGTTAGCATTGATTCATTTTCGAAACTTACACTGATAGTACCTCACCCGCAATATAATAAACTATTCAAATCATCTTATACGGTTGTAGCCATTCCCTCACGCTTTGAAGGTGTCCTACGGACTACATTTCAAGCGTAGTTTTAATGTAACATTAAAATAAATTAATTAAATCAGTCAATTTGGTGACGACATGCTTGTATATTGGTGAATGTCTCGTGTAATCATGTCAAAAGTAAAATTAAGCGATAAACCTAAGTTATTAGGTTACACCGCAACTCTTTGTAATAGATAATAAATAATATTGAATTTAATTAATTCATATGGTTTCCAGTTATATGGTTACACAACTTTCTCTGTAATAAACAATAATACTATTATTATTATTAATAATAATAATAAAGAATACCGAGTTAAATTAATTCATATGGTGTCCATAATATGTTAGTTCATGTAGAGATTATATAACATTGCCTTAAATTCTTAAATTTTGTCAACGTAAAGCCTAAATATATTTATATATTTATTAAATGCACATTGTAGGAGTTTGATGAGAATATTTCAGAACAAATTAGAAAATTTCAGTTTGAATAATTAGAGGTTTTCATTAAAAAGAAATAAATCCTTCCCTCCCAAAATAAAATTTAGCCCAAATTCAATTTAAATATGTTTATAAAGCATTACTTTTTTATATCTTTATCTCACATGTATTAAAGGGATTACTAAGGCACAATTTCCTGTCCTCAGTAATTAAGCAGACATTGAAATCTTTCAAAGCCGGAATTTACAAGATTGAAGTAAAAAAGTTACCTTTAAAAGTAATTTCAGGCTGAATATTTTTGAGATGTACTTAAATTTGGGGTCAAGCAATGGAGTCTCTAGCTTTTAAGAATTAGAATTTTAAAAATTATTTTAAACAGCTCAATGGGAAGCCTTACGTAATATTATTAAATAAAAATATTACCTGCAACATGCATATATCAATGTGAGTTGGGTTTATAGAATTATAGTTATTTATTTAAATACATAAATGATAAGGTTTATAGTCATGTTAATCGAGAGATAGATACAATCCACATTCATAGTTAAAATTTAAGTTTGACGAAGATTCCATTTATGTTATAAATTTATGTTATAGATTTAATAAAGCGCCAGCCTTCTTTCCTAAACATAGCTTATTCTAATGTCTTCTTAACAATTTACGTTGGCATAGTCTTGAAAATATTTCAATTATACATTTGTGAACATTTATGTTCAGCTAAATTATTAGCACCACATTCCAGTCTTCCTGTATATTGTGCGTCTTCTGACAGCAAAAATGTTGCTTATCAGTGAAGGCGCAAATGTTTACAAATTGATTTGATATCATCAGGAAAGATTAAACAAACGAAAACAAATGACTCAAAACGAATTTTTCTTTCTCGACTATGTATGTGCTATGTGTTTAGAGGGTAGCAAATGTGTTTTATTCTACCCTAAATTCAATATCGAGATTTCACGGAAATATATTTGAGACCTCTTAATGATAAAAAAAAGAAGATATATGTCTGAACAGCAGAATTCAAAAACCAAAAGCCACTTAAATATGAAACTTGGTATTGATTCAGCATCTTCCAAAGATACGATAAAGTTTTTCAGGAAAGTGCCCTTCCCCCAGTTACACTTTACTGAAACATTTTTCGAAAGTTTTCATTTTAGCAAAAATGGCTAATGATTTGTATTACTATATCGTACATTAAATATATTTACAGGACAAATGAAATCTATCTCTTGCATTTTCTGGAAATCTCCCCTGAAGATTCTTCATTCTGGATGATTTGTGCAACCTTTAAACCGTAAGAAAGGCAAAAAGTTGCCATAAAAAGAAGCATTTCTCAAACAGGAAATCGCCATTCGTTTCACATCTCGTTTTGCTCCTGGGTATGGAAAGAAAACTGAATTTCAATTGTGTCACAAAGAGCAAGTTCAGAAAGATTTGTCTATAGCTTTAGCTTGGTGTACTCTTATTTTCCATCCACTTAGAAGGAACTCAGTATTAAAGCAATTTTGTTAATGTTTATCACTATTAGCATGTTTTAGACAAACAGAATACTCTTATAAGAATAGTTTTTTGGTAGAGAACATGTGAATGAAACACATTTCATTTTTACTTTCTCTATTCGTATTATGTACATGGTGCAGAAGAAGGTATTGCACTCCACCAAAAAAATTCGATACAGAGATTTCACCGGTAATGTGTGTTTAGGGTCCCTTGTATTCAAAAAAAGCATTTTCACAAAAAGGTTCGTGTGTGCCCGTGTATCAGAGTGTCCGTGAACACGATAACTCAAAAACGTAAAATCGGTAAAATATCAAACTTTATATTTAAGATTAGTATATTCCAGGGATGTGACACGAAGATTGAGAAAAATCCCCCCACCTCAAACTACCCTTTACATGGAACTTTTTTCAAACATTTTTATTTTCTCAAAAATGGCTACGATTTTGATTAAAATCTCTTATATTTAAGATATTTACTTGCCAAATATAATGTATATCTTAAATTTTCTGGGAATAGCCTCTGAAGACTACTTTATTCTGGGTGAATTTTACGAAATTTGGTATAACTGCTAAACCGCAAGAGATGGACAAAAACTTACCACACAAAACATATAGAGCACTTTAAAGCACACAATTTATGTTATATGCATTTTATTCGTAGAGGTGATCTTTTTTTAGATATTCCATGTTTTTGGTTTCAGCTTTAAAAAACTTACTTTTCTCACACAGGACTTTGTCAACTCCTATCCATACAAAGGAACTTCAATCACATAGCAACCAGCTTTAGACTATCACTTTAACCTATGGTATTCCAGTATTTTGCTTTTACTTACAAGAAAGCAGGTAATAAGACTATTTCTGCTAATGTTTTCTTGTTTAGCCTAAAATAAATGGAAGCATAAACGTTTTAGGAATAATTTGTTGCGGAGATGTAGAGAAAGTCATGTGAATGGAACACATCAGATTTTATTAACTAAAATATAAATAAAGTTTTGTAAGAAGTTTTTAGAATAGCTAGAGAAAGTCGTGTGAGTGTAACAAATCATATTTTCTTTTCTTTTTTTATATTTAGGAACGTTTAAATTATTTTATAGTATTAAAATAAAGTTGATATTTTTTTTTTTTTTTAGAATTTTCATGAAATTTCGGTCATACATACCCTTAAGGGTATTTGAGTTTACTTGTCATGATTTAGCAGATTTAATGTTGGCGGTAGAGAGGTTTAAATCTCCCTTTTGTATTTTTTGTATTGGTCACACCTTACGTTTCCCTTAAGAAGTGCAGGGATACATTCGCTCAGCGTAAATTGGTTCATTTTCAATATTTGAGAGTGACACAGAGGAGGAGCACTCACGCAATCTAGAGGCAATGGAAAGCCATTCTTCTTGTCAGCCTTAGAACATGATGGTACAAGACCGCCGCTCCTGCACCGCCCCCAGTAGGCACATTCACTGGCGGTAAAGATTCCATCAGTTTGATCGTTACGGGACTCTGAGGGAAACTAAACCGATCACAGGTAAAAAGAATGGGAGGACATTGGGTGACCTCGGCAGTACAAATCAACCGCTCAACCCCTCCCAGCAGGTCAACTTTCATACTGCAGAAAGAGTCTGTCTGTACCAACACACGATCTTGTAAAGGTGCTGCAAACCTAGAGGCCACTACTGACACTGCCAATGCTCATGATTGCATTTTATAAACTAGTTTCTATTATTCTGCGAAATAAGCGTCACGAACGTCCCTGAAAGCCATGACTTTAAATGAAAACCTATGTTATTGAAAACCTCACGTGAGAACTGATCGAAATCGGACAAACATGACGTTCTATTGTGGTTAAACACTAGGTTATATTCATCCACTTATGTCGACTTTCAGCTTTTTACGTTCTCTATACGTACTATGTATATAGTGTATAGAGGAAGTATTGTATTCCACCCAAAAATTCGATACCAAGTTTTCACCGGAAATACATGTTTTAGAACCCCCTGAATCCAAAAAAAAAAAAAAAAAAGCATTTTACATAAACTTGGTATTTAAGTTTGGTATCTTCCAAGGATGCAAGACGAAGATTTTTAAGAAAATCCCCCACATGGATCTTTTTTCGAAAATTTTGATATTTTGAAAAATGGCTGATGATATTGATTAAAATACCACATATTAAAGTTTCTATCGCAAATAAAATGTACATCTTTAATTTTCTGGGAATCGCTTCTAAAGACCTGTTTATTCTGGATGAATTTTGCTTAATTTGGCATAACTAGTAAACCGTAAGAGATAGACAAAAACTTGCTATACAAAAACCGTAGATCCTGTTAAAATACACAAGTTATGCCATATACATTTTTTTCGTGGAGCTTACCGTTTTCGAAATATTCCTTGATATTAGTTTCAATTCTGAAGTACTTATCTATACTTTTCTCAGACGGGAGTGACTGTTTTTCCTTTGTTCTACTCCTGGCCAAGCAAAGAAGCGATTTGGAATGACAATCGCATAACGACAACTTTTAAAACATTTGACTATCACTTTAGCCTAGTGCATTCCCTTAATTCTAGTCTACTTATAAGCAACTTAAGTAATAAAATTCTGCTAATGTTTATCTCGATTAGCATTGTGTTGAAAGAAGAATTATATTTTGTAAGAAGTTTGTTTGCAGGGTAGCTAGAGAAATTCATCTGAGTGTAGAACATTTGATTTTTAAATTAGTACCTTATGCATCTTCTAATATACGTTTCTTTAATTGCTTTTCTTTTATTTGTCGAAAATATTTTTATAAGAAAGCATTTATTCAAAGTTAGTGTTAATTTTTAACTTGCCACACATAAGGAAGTATTTAAATCGTTCATTTTTCAGAAACGAAAAAAGAAACCGTACACGTTTCGTATTATGATTTAAGTAGTAACTCAATACACCTAAATCTTAGTTTTATAATATCCATAGTATGAAACAACTTTTTTTTTCTCTCCACTTTATGGACTAAGAAAATTGTGTTCCACCATCATAGTAGTTCCTTCCATCCTTTTATAGATGTTCCTAAATTCCTTTTACCCTTTTGTTTATAATCGTATGCTGCTTTAGGTAGTCTAGTAAGCTCCATTCTCTGCAGCTGTTTCTTACATTATTCTTTATATTCTTTGGTTTTACAATTTACTGAATATGTATTTCTGTTGCTTATACATATAATTTATCTTAAAATGCATTTGAGTGAATAGAAAGCTGCATAAAATGGATGTCAATGTTTGTCAATACGTGCTATATCAGGAAGATACAGAAATGACAGTGAGATGGAAAAACTTGGTGAGGTTTTGGACGTCTGTCCATTTCAAGAAAAGCTACAGAATGTCGTAAAATAAAATCCACTATTTCTGAAACCTAAGGTCCTTCAGTATTTGAAGAAGCACACGGATTCTTAAGACGGATTTGTCTTTGGAGAGGCATGTCTTCCCAACAAGCTCACCATCCTGATATATCATCGATCCTATGTTGAAAATGGATCAGAATGAACAAAATGAAGTACAAGCTAAAAATTGCAGTCTATAAGTCTACCATTCCCTAGCACCTTGAGAGGTTCAATTTATCCTCAATTTAAGTTTTGATTGATAGTTGGGGACAAGAAAAACTATACTTAATGGCTTTGCTAAGTTTAAAAAAGGTTTAATCTCAATGTCATTTACGTAAAAAAATATTGCTGATTTTAGCCTTAAAGGTCAATCAAGAATCTTCAAAAGAATCTGTACCTACCTAATTTATTACTTTCTCTAACATGAATGTAAAATTTACATATTATATAGAGAAGATATTGTATTCCACTCAAAAATTTGTTTAGATTTCCATTTCACAGGAAATACATGCATCCCCTCCAAAAAAAAGAATTTTAGAAAAATGTCCCTCTGTGTGAGGGAGAGAGTGAGAGAGGGGGAGAGATCGCGCGCGGACAGCATAGCTCAAAAACGAAAAAAAAAATCGTTAAACACCAAATTTGGTATTCAAGTCTGTATCTTCGTTTGGTGTCGTTTTGAAATGGCTTGTTTATATATATATATATATATATATATATATATATATATATATATATGTGTGTGTGTTAAATTATTATATATATTATATATAATCGGAAAGTTTAAAACATAACCAAGTAACTCACTTTCTTTTTTGTTTTTGAGAAGTACTTTGTAATAAAGGTTTTAAATGGTTTTCCATTTCAATAAAAGTAAGCTAAGTATCCAATAAGTGATTCTTTGCAACGCGTTTAAGTACTTAATTACATCTTAATTGGAACAGTGAAGCCATAAATTTCATACATATAATTTTAACAAATATTATTCATTATATAGGACTTAATAAACGTTTTCAAATTATAAACCAATGCTTAAATTTTAAG
Source organism: Hymenopus coronatus (assembly GCA_030762935.1). Taxonomy (NCBI): domain Eukaryota; kingdom Metazoa; phylum Arthropoda; class Insecta; order Mantodea; family Hymenopodidae; genus Hymenopus; species Hymenopus coronatus. The sequence goes on from CM060882.1 coordinate 136,807,127, forward strand.
GCTAGTTAATATTATTTAAATCTGCAACAGATATGAGTTATTTAATCTTCCTATTTTTATCAAAATATAATATAAATTTTGAGCACCAAAAAATTCTCTTCAACCTATATTTGTAATGTATGTATTAATTGTTTACGAAATTGTTGAATGATATTATATTTCTCTATGATGGAAAATTATGAAGTTATGTTTTAAAAATAATTTTAAAACACCATAGTTCATTATATTCTTATGTTCGATAACTATTACCTAGTCTATCGATTACTTTAAATAATTTTTGTTATTGCTCATTTATTAAAACTAACATCTTTGTTAGTAGTTGCAGATGAATTTCAAAAAATGTCCGAAGTTAACTGAAGAAACAATACAGATTTCAACATGTGTTCTGACGTAGCGAAAATTTGATCCTTCAACCAAAAATCATTCGCAGAAAGACGCCGTTCACAGCTTGGAATTGCCGGTTAAAGAAGTAAAGGACTCCAAGCAACTGTTTGCTACACACTGATTTGTGCAGTATATATAAACTAATTATCTTTCCGCCACACCTGCACAAAAGTGTTTAATTACTTATGTTATTAAGCATAACTTACGTCCTAATAAAGGATGCAAGTTTATATATGTTGCTATATAATAATTAAAGTTGAGAGGTTTGTGCATGACATGAAATACCCGTTAACTTGACACCGAGTATGTTTACCGAAATATTTTAAAGGAAGATCGTAACGGAGAGTTGCATTTCACCTTTTCAGATGCGTAGTTTGTTTACATCAGCAATCAACATAGATATTGGGCTTACAGCTGTATTAACATCTAGAAGTAGCCAACCTGAACGGCAAAGTACACAAACCTTTCATGTTTAATTCCTTTCGCAATCGGCTTACCCTCCCCGTATCTGTAGGGCTTACAAGCTTGATGGGGAGTCAACGGCACGAAACTGTTACGAGGGGTCGGCCAGGCATGGGCATGTGGTAGTGGATAATATGAAATGTAAGCGAAATTAATGATTGGAAAAGTGATGATAGAGAAACTGTTGGAATGAGCGGCGGGGAAAACCGGAGGACCCGCACAGATGCCGCTTCATCCACCTCAAATCCCATATGCGGGTACTTGGAATCGAACCTGGACCGCCTAGCTGGGAGGTGGGCTGTCTAGCCACTCAACTACGGCGCCGCCTCATCTTTAATAATAATAATAATAATAATAATAATAATAATAATAAAATGTAAAATACCTCTTTAGATGAGACGTTTGGATTAAATGAGCACAATTTGGCAGATCTGGCTCCAAATTCGTGTGAGAATCAATCTGACTGCGATTTTTCGTGGTTTCTCTCTGGCGTCAAGGTAAATACCACATTGAATATTTAATGCCAGACTCTTCTAACTTCCACAACTCTAAAACAGCACAGTTTTAGGCTGCCAGCCTGTTCCGAAACAGAAGTCTTGTTCTGTCCATATTTTCCTAGATCTTCCTTGAGGTCTATAAAGTGATGCTGCATTCGAAATTCTATGGATACCATTCTGTCTCAATTTGTCTCCATTTTATTGTGTGTTATGTTACTGTGGTGGCTACTTTCTCTGCTTTGTTTTCTCATCCAATCTGGGGTTTTTTGGGTGCATTTAACTCCCGCTTTTACTGCTATGGCACCACAGGCGATTATCCAGTTTTATTGTCGCTGTTATATGGTTAAAATTATTTTCTTATTTATTTCCTTTCAAAAAATTATTACATAGCATGTTCTGTTATTTTATTTTCCAAGTTATTTTAGAACAAACTAAATGGAAACCTTTAAAATCCATTACTTTAGTCTACTCTAATAGGATTGTTATATATCTTTGGTACCAAACTTAATCTCTCTACCTCTCTAAAACGTTAGTAAATAAAAATAAATAGTAGTAGCGATTACGCTGTCATCTAACGACTGATAATGGAAGCAGGCAGACTGGACGACACCCTGAATGCCATCTGTTGGGTACGTGTGGAAGCAGAGATACAGTTGCCTGGTAAGGTACCTGTTAACACGCGTCGATGCATCTGTCCTACACGTACAGAGGCATATGCACAGTTGGCTAGTACCGAGGCCTCTGTGGACAAGTGACGTAGCAAGATGGTATGGTAGAGGATTACTCCTAGAGCGCTAACCGACAACCACACACAGCGGCGATCGTTGAGACATGATTTCATGGTTAAAGTGACGTAAAATAAAAAACAGAGGGAAAAGAACACGTTTTGCTGATAATGGAAGATGTGAATCAGAAATTAAAGAATGTCTAAAGAAAGGAACATATCCAATATCAAATATGATCAACATATGCAATATCAAGAACATGTCCCGTTATCGATTAACATATTTTAAAACAAACCAAGCACGAACTTTTATAAACAAGTTTTAAATATTATAGTTTTATATGGTTCCGAAATTTGGCATTCTATGAAAAACACTTAAAATAGATTATTTACAATTAAAATGAATAAATGTAGGTCTGCCAGGGTGTAAAGAAGCGAACAGTATCTGAAATACTTTTAACAGCTAATTTGGATTTTAATGAGAGGTCCACAAGCGAGTTAATTCCAGCAAGAAAGAAAAGACGAAAACCAATGAAATGTGGAAAAAGGAAACTGTGTATAAGATTGTACGCAAATAGCAGAGTAATGTATGGACGGAGGAGAATGATTTCGTGGAGCAGAAACATTTATAGCGTTTGTTAATTGATACTTGACTATCAGAAGTTGCAGTTAACATTACAAACTCACTGAATAATAAATAAATAAACCACTTGCAATCGTAAAAAGTGTAATATACATTTAATTCAGATAGGATGTATTTAGTAAGTAATGATTTTCTTCAAGTTTCAATGGTCGCATACACACATTGGTTTTCATTATTAAATGAAAGGTAGTTAGACAAAAAGAAAGCAGCACCAGTAATGCACGACATAAGCTGAAAATTCACACGTCAGTATGCAGCATTTAACACATAGAAATAAAATTTAGTGGTAAATAATATTTTATTTTGTTATTTACCCAGCTCAGTCATGTCCGCTCCGGAACATTGAATTGAACTGTTGTTATTCTCTGGTCAGTTTTTCGAGACAGTGGAAGGGGGTCACACTTAACTGGCATAGGAATAAGCAACTTCCTTTAATAGTTTTGCCCTTTACACTTTCTTAAAAGACTGAACTAAGAATACTACGTGGAGACGTCTGTTGAACTCGGAGAGGGGCTGCATATGAAATTCAACTACGGCATTCCGAAATTTTAAGACGGACATTTCAAGCTGAAAGCGGCATTTAAATCGATTTAAGAAGACATTTACTGCGTTGATATGGAACGAGTTGGCAGCATAATGTTACTACAAAAGTATTGGTACATCATAACCAAATCACATATATAATCAACACACAATCCATGGGAAATTTTGAAATCATCACCCCTTGGACCTTATAAGCTACAGTATATCACACAATCCATGAAAATGCTTCCCTCTGGGTTTTATTTGGATCATTCAATTACACAATAATCCTGCCAAACACGAATTTTTCGGTGATGAATCGTTTATTCTATTTGAATGGTCAGGACTTACACAAAACATGATAATAGGCTAAGGGAAATCAGAGATTCATGAACCAGGTGCTTCCAAAGTTGTAGCTTAGTGTAGCGTTGTGAGTGTGATGTAGGTCCATAACTCTAAAAAGTAATGTAAACACACCTTCATCCACACTTCGTTACTGAACTTCCTCAGTGACCTGCAACTGAACAGACGGAATCGGACATTTCAACAAGATGGAGATTTTCCCCACAATGCTGTACGTTCAGATACAAGCTGATTCGCTTGCTTGGGAGTAGTGATTTGGTCTAAGGGCTTAGTTAGCAGACCTCATCTCAAGAGCCTGAATTCATTTGGTAACATGTGACGCAACTTGTCTTGGCCCAAATTTAATCTCTGAACGCCTTAAGGGACCGAATCAGTAATGTCATTCAACATCTAATCGGCTACAATTTCCAAGTGCTGAAGTTAAGGGTAGAGTAATATATTGTCAGTCTGAAAATCTAGTACAAATATCGAATGAACGTAACCCATGTTAAATAACTTGACTGTTGTGTTTTACAATGAAGAGAGATCGTTTTGAACTAGATATTAAGGTATATATCATTAACGACTTCATCTGGAAGCTCAATGTCTTTGTTGATATTTGTTAGAATATCATTTGTTCATGCATAAGATGCTGAGCTTCGAAAGAAATGAAATAGAAACTACAGTATGCAATTTATTGCCTACGTGTAAAACATTTATCACCAAGGCTTGATATCTTTATGCTATGTCATGAATCTCACGTATGACTAGTTACCTTCATTTTAATGTATTCCTGCAGTTAAGTTGATAAAGACATCATTGCAGCTGAAGCCTCTGTAGAGTGTTTAAAAAATAATGTCTGAAGCTGTCAGTGGTATAAATTACTATAAACTGCCACCTGTTTTCGAGGAGTGGGCAGTGAAGGTTAATACACAACGGTTGACTCATATACCTACCCTTTAAAAATAACAATGCACGATATGTATAATCTAATTTATATTCAGATACATGTTTGTATTCTGCGTGTTTACATGACCACAATGAAAACATGCTTCATTTGAGATGGTTAATTTCAAGCGCACAGAAATTCCACATGGGGCACTTGGCGGATATGTTCCAGTGGTGCCATGAAGGGCCATGACCTGCAAACCTGACTTCCGGCCTCGAACCCACGTACTACGGCAGAAGTGAGCAATCATCCGTCCAATACGGGAAGGTGATAGCATCGCGTATCTTCTGGTCGGGAAATTGGTATGAGAGCAGGAGCGCTGCCTATTGCAGGTCCTCACTTTGCTCAAGGTACTGATTGGGCATCGGTCCTACACCGACTTAAAATCCGCACCCTTCATGGTTGGAATCGAAACTGGTCGAATTCTGTGGCTGTGTAATAGCCACAACCTCACGTGACGGCGCATGACATACTTAGCGGATATAATACGCATTAACTTTAGTAAACCGCCAGGAGTTTGGCTACGTTATAAATTAACTTAGTAAATTACCTGAAATTAGTAAGTAAATTTCAAGCATCCTCTACAGACTGATATCACATTGCATCCACACTTAAAACTCATTACCTGGAATTTTATTAAATATCAGCTGCATTTTATTTCCAAAATAACCTTATAGTATAATTTGTCATTTCCGTTTATTATATTCTGTTCTACTAGTACTGTGCATTAGCCGACGTCAAATGTGTTTAAAACACTAACAATATTGATTTTTTCCATTATTTTAGCTATGAGCCAATGGAAATTCTGACACCAAAATTATGGCGCTATTAAATTATTTTATACAGAAATAACATGAAAATCATTTAATATGTATTAAAACTACAAATAACGTAAACATGCATAAGTTACAAATCATTAGTGGGGCTTAATGTTAAAATTTAGAATTCTGTTGTACGCAAGTCATTAGGAAAGCCAGTTTACATTGGAAAGTGGAATAATACGTGTGTTTTAACAGTCAAAGAGAATAAACTGTCTCTCTTGTTAATATGAATAGTGAAATTTGGCTATGTAAAGCAGCAGAACTATGGTAGGTAGGCGGGACTTAGATGCATAAGGATATGTATCTCGAAAAAGGATAAGTATTCTGACACACTGGTGGCTCCTGCGGTTCTCTCGTTTCAGGTGATGTCCCATTCACAAAGACATGTAGGCGCAGACGCAGTGTAAGCGCACTTCGCACTCATATTATTCAATGTAAGCATTCACATACACACGCAACACGCTACAAAACGCAATGCAACGCAATAGTTTGCGAACTCCAAACTTTAACCTTGCGTTGCGTACACAGAGAAAGATTTCTACATTCCTTCCTCTATGCACTGCTTGCTGTTAAATAACAGACGATCACAAAGCGAGATTTTACACTCCTACTATTCATATATGCTCTTCTATTTGGCCGTGCTGTACCATCCCTCATTTCTCTCAAGAGGTTATGGTAGCGAATTGTCATGATTGAATGGATGTAACTGCGTCTAGAAATCCTGGCTCTTATAAATTGTAAGGCGCAAAGAGATAATTCATAGTTCATTAAATGTGCAGCTTTATTTCTTATTACTTCAAGCCTCTATGCTTGCATTATTTTCAATATTTTGGATAAACAATTACTGTGACAACACTACTGCGAGTGCCGGTTATTAGTATGCAATTTTTATAACCTATTTATTTCTATAACTTATTTATTTGTAATAAAGTTGAGTGAATTTTCGTATATGGTATTATTGTTTATGCCATTCAATTTGGAATTTGCGGAACGCTGGAAAGATGTGCGCCATTTATAGATCTATCGTACGCTAACGCTTGCATTGAGAATGGCCTTTTCTCGCTCTTGGAATTATGCTGCGATGAAAGAAATCAAGTTTTAATTACCGACGCTCTTTAACTGCTGAGGTTCTCAGCGTCCCATTCTGTATTGTGCGTTAAAAACAGCTTGATTTTGCTCAGAGGCTTCTCCATCAGGCCTGAGGTTCTTTTACGTGCTCTAAATGTATGACATGGGACCAACTGCTGTACTTCCCTTCCGAAGGAATCCATAATAAGGATGTTTATATATGGCTTTTACTACACCTTAGGCGATATTAGCCCGGCATAGCAGCAATGTTTATGCACGGATTCTTGGCGACCACCCATTGGGACTAGCTGTTCTTTAACAACGCTTCAACGGGAAAACGTTTCTGGACTTTCTACAGAGTTATTACCACTTTTGCTGGTGAATGTGTCTTTGGTAATACGAGGTAATGCTACTTCTGCACAATTGAGCAATTTCAAACACCTCATCTTCCTCATACATTAGGACTGTTAGTCGCCCTCCGTGGTGTAACGGTTACCATAGCTTCATACACCCAAGGTCGCGGGTTCAAACCCGGCGGAGGACGATGGATTTTTTCGGGTGTAAAAATCCTTCAGAAGGGAAGTAAAGCCGTTGGTCCCGTGTCGTAGATTTACGGCACGTAAAAGAACCTCAAGCCTGATAGAGAGGCCTCTGAGCAAAATTAAGCGGTCTTTCACGCCCAATTTAGAATGGGACGCTGATAACCATAGAGCGTCCATAAATAACACGCCATTTACGTTTTGGAAGGTCTGTTACATAGCCTGTCGATAACCAATCTTAAACCCTCTGGATTTTCTTGCATTGTGCATGCTGAATCAGTTCCTTCCATGTTATACATGTCCACGTACCCTATTAGTGCAATGCGGGTAGAGGTCGTTACATTTGAAAGATGTAGCCTATCATGCGAGGTTTTAAAGCTTGCATTTGCTGTGACATGGACGTTATTCAGGTTATGTACTGTAAGCCGGCATCATTTTCTATGGCTGCACACGTACTTACCATTTCCGGGCACAGGTTGATGGGACTTTTTTTTCCTACAGAACCAGTCAAAATCACTTCCTGCAGTTTGTCAGAGTAACTTAAATCTGCACTTAAGTGTAAGATAGCTGAAAGTGTAATTAAAATACAAGAGAAAATATTACTACAAAAGCCGTAATTCTTGTTCATACATACCGTTTATCTCAAGTTTTATTAGCATTAACTATTTAGGAAATATCCCTTTCAGATTTTATAAACCTCTCCCCTTCCCCTTTTCCATACAAAAAGTTTAAGTTCAAAACCTTAAAAGGATTTAATATTGCTTAAAGCTATACTACAAGGAAACATGCAAGAAGGCAATTTCTGCAATGTTTATCCTGATTAACATAAAGTACTAGATAGATGAATAAGTACTTTAAGAATTTTTTTGTGCAAGAATGAATAGAGAAAGCGATGTGGAATGCAGTTCTTCAAATGTTAATTTCCGTATTCCCAAAATGCGAATGTCAAGTAAATTTAAGTTTTATGGAGCTAGAGTTTATTTGAACATTAGTCCACCTTTCATTCACCATCCGATATGACATAGCCGGTTAAAGGGCGGTAAACTAAAATAAACGCCTGCTGTTGTGATTCATGTGAACTAAAATCTTAAATGGAGAATGGAAAAACGCAGAGTTTCATTGTCATTAAAAATAATGGTTCTCTTTGATTATGCAGCTTTTAAGTGTGGGCAAATCTCATACTGAAATATATTCGTGCTCTTTTGATAAAGGGTTATGTTTCATTGTGGCATAATTCTCCAAAACATACTGTCAGACCAAATAAATAGAGTTGCAAATATTTCGCAGGGAGTCTACCCAGCTCTTGGAAAAGTAGTGTCAAATGAAAAATTCAATATCAAAGCCGGGATTTCAACCACAGATCTCTCGGTCGTCGTCCAGTTGCTCCAGGCATTGCGCTATCGTGTAACATACCTACACGGAATTAATTCCCCAAATAACTTGCATTTTTTTCAGTAAACCACAAGATAATCTCAAATTATGGCGACTTACAATATCGTAAGCACTTTAAGTCCTGGGATCAATAGTTTAACCAACAATTAGGTCAATTATTGTCAATTGTCTCTTTGACACTCGCTGTGTGCAGGACAGGAGTTGTAAACGTAGAGTCAGATTTGATATCTCAAACACGCAACATGGCAGGGCGCTCAATGGTCAGAGCAACTGGAGGGATACCAGGAGATCCGAGGTTCAATCTTTCCAGCTATTGTCCTACAAGCCATTCATTCCCCATCGCTTGTTCACGCAATTCCTACCCTTGTAGCAGTCTCTTTGAAACCAAGGTGCAGCTCAAGGTCACACTAATCCCCTGAATTGAATCCGTCAAAATAACAGACCACTGTGGTGAGTATTAAACTGTGCGTGTGATTTTTTTCTTTTTCAATTGCCAATTTCATTCCCACCACTTCATTTCCGGAAAGATTATAATATGAGCGTTCTGCTCTTAACTTCAACTCATTTATCAACACTTCGTGGTTTAGGAGTATTCTCCTATTCCGGCCTCATATTTCTACCCATTTTTACTTTCTCTATACACACTATAGAAAAAAAATCGATACCGAGATTTCACCGGAAATATATGTTTTGGGATCCCCTGTATCCAAAAAAAGTATTTTCAGAAACAGGTCCGTGTGTGTAATTTTGATTTTCTAAAAAATGGGTCCAATGATTTGATTAAAATATGATATATTGAAGATATTTACCTGACAAACAAAATGTATATTTTGAATTTTCTGGGAATAGTCTCTGAAGACTACTTTATTCTGAGTGAATTTTACGGAATTTTGCATAACTGCTAAACCGTAAGAGATGAACAAAAACTTACCACAGAACAAATGTAGAGCACTTTAAGACACGCAATTTATGTTGTATACATTTTTTCGTGGACTTGATTGTTTTTGAGATATTGCTTGTTTTTGGTTTCAGCTATAAAAACTAATACTTTTCTCATACAAGACTTTGTGAATTGTGTCCATACAAACAAAGGAACTTCAGTCACATAGCAACCAGCTTTTGACCATCATTTTAACCTATGGTGCTCCCTTATTTCGCTTCTACTTACAAGGAAGCAAGACTATTTCTGCTAATTTTTTCTAGATTAGCAGAAAGTAAATAGAAGCATAAGCTTTTTAACAATAATTTATTGCAGGGTTGTAGAGAAAGTCTTGTGAATTGAACACATCAGATTTTTAACTGGTCTTCCTATTGTTCTGTAGCCTAAAGGTTTATATTAGTATGACCAAAGGAATGGGAGAGTTATCCATTCTTTGTAAACGACTTTTCCATTTTTCTCTATTTATTTGCACCTTTCCTTTAACGAAAACATGTCTAATTCTCTCCTTATGTCTTATTTCTTCGTTTCTAATAAATAATCTTGTTTGGTGCATCCTTTTACTGTTCGGAGAATCTTTCTTTTTAGGTATCTATGTCTCCGAACCGTATAGTAAAACCGTCTTATTGAATTTTAGATTTGTACCCTTTCGGGTATTTCTTTTCAATGTACGAGCTATTACTCCACAAATATATTGGAACCTACTCACCTTATTACCTATTTCTTCATTGTTTTAAAAGATTACATTACAGTCCAAATAATTAAAATTTCCAAATTGTTTTAACACTTATTTAACATTATCTTTGATATTTTTATATGTTTTACTATAAATGTCATAACCTTTGATTATAACATAATCCTGGATAAATTTTTGTAACTTTTACATACTTATTTGTAGTTTGTCCTGTCTGTCTTGTATTAACATCGTGTCATCTGCAAAGAGTAGCATATTTAACACATTTTATTTATTTTTTTCCTTATGGTATTTCACCTTTTATTTAAATCGTTTATTATAGCGTTATTATTAAATTTAATAAGATCATACAAACTTATCTCCTAAACCTTTTACTTTCTCTACATTGTACATAGCTAGAAAATGTATTTTATTCCTGTCAAATATTTTATGTTGAGATTTCGCCAGATATTTGTTTTGAGTGTCCAAAAAAAAAAAAAACTTTAAGAAAAAATCCGTATTTATGTGTGGACAGCATAGCTAAAAAGCAAATGTCATTTTAGCATCTTCCAAGCATACTAAGATGTTCAAGAAATTCTCCCTCCCACAACTACCCTTTAAATGGAACATCATTTGAAACATTTTATTTTCTCAAAAATGGCTCTAACGATTTTGATTAAACGTTATATATTGGAGACATTTGCATGAAAAATAACATATCTATCTTGAATTTTCTAGAAATAGCCTCTGAAAACCTCATTCTGGTTGAGTTTTGCAAAATTTTGCTTCAAGGTTAAACCGTAAGAGATAGATAAAAACTTAATACACAGAAAGGTAGATCTCGTTAAAACACATCATTTATGTCATATGTTTTTCTTGTAGAGTTGACCGTATTTGAGATATTTCTTATTGGTTTCAATTTTAAACTATCCAAGGGACCATGCAAAGCGAACCGAACATCAATTGTTTCACATAGTGATGAGATTTTTAAAGATTTCGCTATCGTTTCAGCCTAATATAGCCCCTTATTTCCCCCTCTACTTACAAGGAAGCAATTAATAACGCCATTTTGTTAATTTTATCTTGATTAGCATGAAGTTGATAAAAAAATAATCTTTTGTGAGAATAGTTAGTGTACGGAACAGCTAGCGAAAGTTATGTGAATGGAACATCATATTTTTGTAGCATATTATGCAACGAGGGTATAATTAATATATGACTATGTTTATGAAAGGAGCGAAGCGAGTCGAGTTTAATATGACTATGCTCGACTATGCGACTGAGTTTAAACTATGTATAAACTATTTTTAATATTCTATACTTACTGAGTCTTTACACTGACCTTGCCTTACACAGTGAAACAGCTGGCAGTATTGTAGTATGTACACAGACGCGAAAGTATTGATTTTATTCTAATCTCGGCCTTGACACAATACTTGATATATGCAGAATGTATGCTATAACCTTAAAATAGAGTATCGAGTCCACAAGGTCAATGGTTTCATACTTCGCGACATTTCTTTGAAGCAACCTCTGAAAATTAGGTTATACATTTTCATGTTCTCCAATCTATGAATTGTGTGTAGAACTTTTTTCGTACTTTTTCTTGATTTGCGACAGTAAATGATTAATCACATGTTCTTTTACAGAAATTTTCCGCGGTGCAAGTTGCATCTCACGATTTCTCGTGTTCAACAGTTTTTGTTTTCCATAAACTCGCACCAGTTGTTCTTCGGCTTAACATACAAAAGTAATCGATAATTGCGCTTTCAACAGTTGGTGCTTGGTAGCGTTATATGTACGCATATGCATTATATGTTGATCTTCTGACTGGGGAAACCTGCACTTTTATTAAGAGGTGCATTTAAAGGTGCAGCTACCAGATGAATAATCACTACATTTAAGTCTGACGAGCGTAAAGGTAACTTAATATAATGTAAATTAAATATCAATGCAGTAAGTCGTGCAACTAAGAACTGAAAATGGTGTACTAAAGTTTTCCCCTAAAAAACAAAAGAACGCTGCAGAGATGACCAAATGAATATGAACGAATATTAGATATTTACTTATCAGTTTTGCATGTATGAGTATCTTACACTTATAGTTTCCAATTTCATTTAACCACTGTTGTAAACATTGGCAATAATAACGTTTTATAAGAAGCTTTGCAAAACGATTCTACATATATAAGAAAACATTAATATACGTTCGTAGTCATATAGCTCAGGCGGTAGCAGAAGGTGAAGGTCGTGGTTTCAAACGCTGTACAGTCATAATGTATTTCAGAATGTGTAACAGAAAATATCTTTACTCACAGAACATGAAAATGGATGGTACCGAAAGCTCGCTATGCAATGAAGGCTATATGTCCAACACACGATAGCCACATGGAAACGCAAAAGAACACCTTGTACTTCTACGGTCCTCAAATTCATATGACGATATTGTGCAACTAAGGCAAACTCTTTAAATGTATGATTAAAATGACTACACGATTAGCACTCCTCAGGTGATGTGAACCAACGTGAAGTTAACGTTTTCACTGCTATCACATTTTATGCGAGAAATACCTCCTTGCTGAGTTAAGGGGACACTAAGTGAAAAATTGCTAAAAATCCGAAATTTGGTTCCGACCAATTTCGCCTTTAATTTTGTGTATTTCAAGTGCAATGCAATAATATGCTCTGATAACTTAAACATTTATTATAGTAATAGTTTCAAAATGTACAAAATAGGTCTCACACCAAGTGCTTCTACCTGCCCCGTCACCATCCAGGCATGCCGTACCACCCACTATTTAACCTGGGCCCTCCCCATCCCAAACCACAGATGAGATAGAGCACCCTATCTACAGCATATTTCCGGACGTAAAATAGACTGTTTTGACAGCAGAGTGCCGCTTGAATCGCACCAAATGACTTGCAGTTTTCCCTTGCTTTACAAGATATTATATTACTCGGAATTAGTGTAAATAGTTCGTGAGAGTTGACAGATATAATTGATTTAAAAATTGCTGCAGGAGAATATAACATTTTAAGACTTGTAATCGTTCTATTACTGGGTTGTTTTTTCGCGATAGAGTTTTTTAGACCGTGGCACAAAAAAGGTTAAAGAGTAAGATTTTATTATTCTATAAACATTTATGAAAATGAAGAAAATAGGTAAACTATTGTTTATATAACAATATTCTCCGAAATATACAATCGCATAGATCCTGAAATAATTATTCCAAAATATGTAAATTTAATTAATTTAATAATTTACTCTATATTTAATAATTTTTTCCTAACTATATTGCAAATAATATTACTAAAATTAATTTTAACCATGATAATAGATGGTCAATGCCTATAAATAAAAAATGGTACATGGACCAGACTTCAATTTTTGTGCGGTTTAATTAATACCATGAAACTAACTATATACTTGACTACTAAATAATTAAATGCGTGTACGAAGAGGACGTAAGTACAATATTATATGTAAAAATCTGATGTGCTACATTTAGTTTAATTTTCTAAGCTTATTTTGTAGATACATTACTCTCACAAATCTTATTCTTATAAGTATCGTTATCAAGATTAACATTAGTAGAGATTACATTACATTATTACATATTTTTTCTACAAATATAACAGGAATACGGAAATACAATAAGCTAAAGCAAAAGTGAAAATCTGTTAAAACCGGTCGTTGTGTGATAACAATGAAATTCCGTTTCCTTTGATTAACAGAAAGAAACACGAATAATGACTTCCCATTTTAGACAAGTTAAATAATTAAAAAGTCAAAACCATTAACAAGAAGTTGGTTAGCTAATAACAAGGAAGGGGTTAACTCCATAAAATTGTTTCCATATAAATTGTGTATTTTAACGATATTTATATTTTTGTGTAGTAAATTTTTGTCTTACAGTTTACCAGGCATGCAAAAGTCATCCAGAATGAATAGATCTTAAGACTATTCCCAGAAAATAAAGTTACTTCATTTGTAATGAAAATATCCTGAAAGTGTTATTTTAATGAAAATCATTAGGGTCATTTTGAGACAATTTACCAAACGTAAAATTTTATGTGTAAAGTGTAGTTGAGGGTGGGATGTTCTTGAAAATGTTTGAATCGCATTCAATAAAAAACTTACTACACAAAATATGTAGAGCACGTTAAAACACACACTTATATACACTTTTTTCATGGAGTTGGTCGTTTTTTAGATATTCCTTTGTTTTTGGTTTCAGCTCAAAAAACAAACTTCTCTCATACAGGAATTTGTCTACTCCTATCCACACAAACAATGGAACTTCAGTCATATAGCAACTATCACTTTAACCTATGATACTCCCATATTTCGCTTCCACTTACAAGCAAGCAAGTAATAAAGACTATTTCTGCTAATTTTTTCTCGATTAGCATGAAGTAAATAGAAGCATAAGCTTTTTAACAAATATTTGTTGCAGAGATATAGAGAAAGTCATGTAAATGGAACACAAGATTTTTTGTCAGTTTCTCCCATACTAGGTTTAATCTATAAGTCAATATAGGTAGGATTTTTGTATTGAACAGCATCATAGCTGTTCTTAAGGATACATTTTGAATGGATTGAATATTGTATATCGCTTTTAGGGTGGCCACTGTCCTTTCTTTTATGTGTAGTCCAAAAGATCCTGTTGTTTGGAGGGTTTCTCCTAATATTTGTACTGATTTAGTTTTGTATATTTTCTTTCTCAATATCTTTCGTTCTTTAAGCGCACAGCAATGTTCAACTAGGAAACGCCGGTATAATGTTATTCATAACCACAGTTGGTCTCCCCTATAAAGCTATTCAGCATAATTCAATTCTTGTTGTTTTAACAGCTTACTTTAATTTCACTCAGTAAGCTATCACTTATAGAAGCAACCATGTTTACTATCTTACTGACTGCTGTTCATATGTATGCAAAGAGGGCTGAATGACACCATACAGAATTAAAAATCTGATGCGCCCCATTCACATGACTTTCTCTACCTCTCTGTACCAAATTATTGTTAATAAGTTTATTCTTCCATCTACTTCATGCTAATTGAGATAAACAGCAGAAACAGTTTTATTACTTAGTTTCCTGAAGGGAAATCAAGCTAAACCGACAGTCAAATGTTTTAAAATATGATTAAAATCGATTCTTTGCGTAGTCAGGTGTTGACAATTCCCATATGAGAAAAGTATTAAGTATTTTAAAACTGAAATCAATAACAAGGACTATCTTAAAAACGGTCAACTCCAGGGAAAAAATTCATTAGCGATAAATGTTTTAACGAGCTCTACATTTTTGTGTAGTAAGTTTTTGTCTATCTCTTACGGTTTACCAGTTATACAAAATTCCGCAAAATTCATTCATAATAAAGATGTCAGAGGATATTTCCAGAAAATTCAAGATATACATTTGATTTGTCAGGTAAATATCTGTAATATAGATATTTTAATCAGAATTTTTCTGACCATTTTTGAGAAAATCAAAATTTTAGATTTTTTTTTCATATAAAGAGTAGTTGTGGTGGGGAAAATTTGTTTTTAAAATCTTCGTGTCACATCCTTGGAAGATATTGAACGTAAATACCAAGCATGGTATTTAACGGACTTTTCGATTTTGAGCTATGCTGTCCACAGGCAGCCGACAGACAGACGATCTTTTTCTAAAAATGCTTTTTTTGGATAAAGAGACCCTAAAACGTGTATTTCCGGTGAAATCTCGGTAGCAAATTTTTGGATGGAGTGCAATACTTTCTCTATACACTATGTACATAGTACCTGTAGAGAAAGTACAAAATGCGAGGCGCTATCTTTTTTGCTTTAGTATTTACTGTGTACTATTTCGTATTAATATAAAGTTTCGAACTATGGTTAACGTACTTTGTTGAAAATCGCAGATAATTGCACATATTTAAGTTATTGCAACTGTGGAATTTTGAAAATACCTTATTGAAATTTATAACAGTAATTATACACAGTAATGATGATAGTTTTGCTCTATATCAAAAATCTAGCTTGCATTGTTAGCTAAAATTAGTTTTTGTAAATCCACTTCTCTAATAAAAATGAGCTACGTAATGAATTTGTAAAGAAGTTTACATCAAAAAGTAATTTTACAGTGAATTTAAAAATAAATTTCTATTATAATATAAAACCCTAACTATGTAGAAAAATTATTACTGTTCATCTCCAAGATTAAAACGTTTAATAACTTATTTCTTCAAATTGGAGTATTTAAAAAAAAGTATATGACTACGTAATTTAATATACTTTTGAGAGGTAGCATCAGTTTTTGAAACAAATTATAAAAAAACATAAATTAGCCAGGAAAACTGTATTTAATGTTGGAAGTGACTATTAATATGCATATGGCTGCCCATTTATAGCTTCAGTTTTTCTTTTTTTTTTTTTTTTTTTTTTTTATAGTGTTTAAAGCTCGCTTTACTACTATGACACCGTAGGTGATAACGCTTTTATACCTGGAATCAAGATGGACCACCGGTGGAATGCGATGCCGGGGAAAACCAACTTTGACCACCATAAATCCCATCCTGAGAGCGAACCTGCACCGTCTTGGTGAGAGTCAAATCGCCCAACTACTCGGTCTCAGCGCGGGCTTAGCTTCAGTTAATGGCTAGTTAGTGGGCCAATGGAAAAATCTTATATTTTCTTAAAGTTTAGAGTACATATTTTATTATGAAATCATTTTTATATATATATATTTTTTTTTAAATTCCATAAATGGTCACCTCAATACACTATAGATCACGACATTGTTGGGTTTTTCGTGAACTGCCGTCTGTTGACTATTTCTTCTGTAGGCAGAAGTATGCTAGCTTGGTATGAATTCTTAAATTTTCAACAATTTAAACAATATCTTATGTTGCATTTATACACATTATACCGACTTTGCTAGTAAGCTTCATAATGACAATATTTTGCATATGATGTGGAGTTACTTGTTTACAGTTAGTGTTTATAAAATTGTGTTTTATTTATTCTATCTGGGAGTTTACAAATGCAATATTTCCAAATAGTACCTGTATGTCATCTAGTCAGTCTTGAAACTTGACTGTTAATTCGCACACTACGCAATAAATAGATCACATCACGTCGATGAATCCGCGCCTTGTCTAGTGGCAGTTGCTCTCTCACAGTCTGAAGCTGCCTCAAGTGCTTCTCCTAATTAATTCAAAATAATTAAATATTAAAGTTAGTTTAGATGTTATAAATTAGCACTCATGATTTGTAAGATATAGCTTAATGATTTATACAAAGGAAATAAATTCAAAATGTTCAACCGTTATTAGCTTTAGAATTTCAGTTTCAAACATCTGATGTGTTTAATTCACATATCTTTTGCTAGCTGCTCTACAAACAAACTTCTTACAAAAGATTATTTTTCTTTCCACACAGTAATAATCGAGATAAATATTAACAGAATATTCTTATTAGATAGTTCCTTATAAGTAGAAAGGATCTGAAGGAATGTGGTATGCAAAAGTGATAGTCCAGGAATAGAACAAAAGAAAAACGGATACTTCCTGTCTGAGAAAAGTATAAGTACTTTATAATTGAAATTTATAACAAGGAATATATCGGAAACGGTTACCTACACAACAGAAACGTACCTAAAGGACATAAATTATGGAAAGGTAGAGTCAGAATGAAAACCACGGATCTCCCGATCTGTATCCGGTTGCTCTACTCCGGAGCTACCATGGCAACATGCTATGCCGTGGTTCAAACCCCGGCTAAGGCATTGAAAATTTAGTCTGACTACCTTTCCAGCTCCTGTCCTACACACGGCTTGTGTGAAAAACAATTATTCCAGACATAAATTATGTTTTACTCCTACGGTTCAGTAGTTAAGCAAAATTCGGAAAAATTCATCCAGAATAAAGAGGATGAAAATTCAGAAAATATCCAGATAATTCAAAATATAGATTTATTTGAGGTGTAAATATATTTAATATACGGGCTTTTAGTCAAAACCGTTAGCCATTTTTTCAGAAAATCAAACTTTTCGAATATTTTTCCATGTAAAGCATAGTTTAGGGTAAGGGAATTTTCTTGAAAATCTTTGTGTTGCATCCTTGGAAGATACCAAACCTACATACCAAGTTTGGTATTTAACGGTCTTCGTTTTTGAGCTATGCTGTTCAGACAAACATTCAGGGACCTTTCTCCAAAAATGCTTTTTTCGGACTCAGTGGACCCGAAAACATATTTCTGGAGAAATCTCGACATCGAATACAATACCTCCTTGTTCCACTATGTACATTGTACATGAGAGCTAGGCAAAGTAAAAATATGCCTACAAGTCCGAAATTGCTCTCGGCTGAAATTCAGGTAATTCAATTCAATGAAGTGATATTTGTTTATAATAAAAAGTCTTATTTCATGTAGTCATACCGAAAGTAAAAGTGAGCTGCAAAGCTAATTTATAGGGGCCTCAAAATCGCTAAAGAACTCCAAAATCCCCGCCTTCTAATTCGTAGAATTAGACAAGTTTATTTAAGGAAAAGTATGCAGCATTTTTAAAACAGAGGATATTATCAAATTGTGAGACAAGAAATCTTTGCAACGAATATTTCGAACTACTTAGTGAAATACCACTAAAAGCAGATTAAACTGTAGCTTGGAGAGATAGTCAGATTGAAAACCTCGACGCCATAGCCGGGATTTGAACCACGTATCTCCAGTTACTGTGGTCACTGAGCTACAGTGGCAACATGCCGCCACGGCACTGAACTCTCTAACCACCTCGGATTTGTTTTTGTTTTTTTGTCTTCTCTATACGTACTATATACATAGTATAGAGAATGTATTGTATTTCACACAAGTAAAAGCCAGTTTTCACCAAAAACACATATTTTAGGGTCCCTGTATCCATAAAAAGGTATTTTTAGAAAAGGGTCCCTATGTCCGTGAAGAGATATTTCAAAAACGAAGATTCGGTAACATACCAAACTTGGTATTTAAGTTTACTATCTTTCAGGGATGCGACATGAAGATTTTGAGAAAAATCCCCCACCCCAAATTACCCTTTACATGGGAAAAATTTCGAAAACTTCGATTTTCTGAAAAATCTGCCCTAACGATTTTGATTAAACTACTGTATAGTAAAGATATTTTTGACAAAAAAAAAATGTAGGTATATCTTGAATTTTCTGGGAATAGCCTCTGAAGACCTGTTTATTCTGAAAGAGTTTTACAGAAATTTATGTAACTGGTAAACGTAAGAGATAGACAAAAACTTATAACACAAAAATGTAGATCACGTTAAAACACACAATTTATGACATATACAGTTTTTTTTTTTTTTTGTGGAATTACCATTTCTGAGATATTCCTTGTTATTTATTTCAGATTCAAAATATTTCAACCTAAACTCACATAGAAAGTTGTAAATTGCTGGGCCCTGCATAGAAATGGATTTCCACCACATGGCAATCAGCTTTAAAGGATTTGATATCGTTTTAACCTAGTGTATTACCCTATTTTTCTTCTACTTACAATGTTTACTCTACTGTTAATGTTTATCTTGATTATCATATAGAAGATAGAAGAATATGCTGTTTAATAGTAATTTGATACAGCGATGTAAAGAAAATCATGTGAATAGAACAGATTTTTTATTATTAACCAGGTGATACGTAGTTAAATCTCAGTTATGGCATCGAGTTATTTTTCTAAATTCTGACCTCTACAAGCGATATGTGTAGAAGAAATAATTTACATTGATTCACTTAATGGTTCGTTTATTATAAAGACCAGCACTTAAGCATTTATGAGTTTGTAAGTCGCCATTGCAGTATAACAGTACAAAATAATTTGATATCTTCTTATGATTTACCAGGATAAATCCGAACGGTTGAAGAATTTAGTGCCGTGAACAGAATTTAGCTCAGAAACTGGACGGAAACTAGCAGATCCGTGATTCAAATATGGCACTGAGGTTTTCGGTCTGACTAATGCATCAACTTCTCTCCTACACACGAATGTGTGGAAGAAACAATTCATATAATTAGCAGCTTATAAAAGTCCCTGAGATGCTATAAGGAATAAAAGATGAACATGAAAAACTTATAACATTTAGCAAACAAACACTAAAGAAAACATGTTGAGTGTGTGAAGAATTAAAAATATCAGTACCATTAACTACTGAATCTTTCACTTTTGAGGAAACTATAACCTACTATTGAATTTAACCCTTTAGTGCAATCACGATCTAATTTTGAACCGAAAATTCTGCTCGTGATGGCATTCTATACGTTTTAGCTCTTTCCAATGGAAAAGTATGAGTACTTACTACGTCATAGACATAGAGAAAAGTTTTCTGGACGTTTCAAGGACTAAATTAGCTCCAAATTTAATTTCTCTAGCCGCTACTTATTTATGTTGGTTGAAAAATGGAGACTTCTAGCAAAGTTTACGAACCGAAGAGGAAATAAGAGCTGCAGTTCGCGATGTATTAAAAAAAAGCGAGAGATTTTAAATTTTCAGACCTTGATGAAAGAGTTTCTGATGTCGACATAAGAGGAGGGTATATTATAGCTTCAGCGATGAAATTATACCCAATAGCAGCGACTCTTTTACGCGTGCAAATAATCACTGTAACCATACGATGTAGATAATGTACATCAACCATTCAGATACATAACACTAGTGCTAAATTGTACAGTAATCTATGTTACATCTGTACCTTATTGCTTTTTGTCATTTTTGTTATTGTATTATGCTTCTGTGTATGTGTTTTAGGCGATTTTTACTTTCTCTATACATACTATGTACATAGTATATAGAGAAGGTATTGCACTCCAGCCAAAAATTCGATGCCGAGATTACACCGGAAATATATACTTTAGGGTCCCCTGTACCCAAAAAAAGCATTTTCAGAAAAAGGTCCGTGTGTATGTGTGTGTGTCTGTGAACACGAAAACTCAAACGAAAAGTCGTTTAAATTTGGTACTTAAATAGCAAATACCACATTTGGTACTTAAGTTTAGTGTCATCCAGGGATGCGACACGAAGATTTTGAGAAAAAATTTCCCACCCCAAACTACACTTTACATGGAACATTTTTCGAAAAAAAAGAAAAGGCTCTAATGATTTTGATGAAAATACTGTATATTAAAGATATTTAACTGACAAAATGTATATTTGGAATTTTCATGAAATAGCCTCTGAAGATTAATTTATTCTGGATGAATTTTACGGAATTTTGCATAACTGCAAAACCATAAGAGATGGACAAAAGCTTACCACACAAAAAGTGTAGAGCACGTTAAAACACACAATCTATGTGATACATTTTACCGTGGAGTTGACCGATTTTTAGATATCCCTTGTTTTTTGTTTCAGCTTTAAAAAACGTATACTTTTCTCATACAGGAATTTGTCAACTCCTGTCCATACAAGCATCAGTCAATAGCAACCAGCTTTTAACAATCACTTTAACCAATGGTACTCCTTTATTTCGCTTCTACTAACAAGGAAGCAAGTAATAAGACCATTTCTGCTAATTTTTTCTGGATTAGTATGAACTAAATAGAAGCATAAACTTTTTAACAATTTGTTGCAGAGATGTAAAGAAAGTCATGTGACTGGGACAGTTTTTTTTTTTCAGTTTCTAGCTTTTAGGTTACATGAATTCATTTTTTTTATTTTAAAATATGCAACACCAGAACAAAACAGATTCCTGTTTTGGTAAAGCAATATCCGTACCTTGATTACATTAGCCTGAACTTTATGTATAGTAAGGTTGTGCGCCTAATTGATTATTTTGGAATTTTTAATTTATTTTCAAAATTTTGTTTTGTTTTTTATTTTTTAAAATATTAACGAGATTGCTCATCCATGAAAAATATATTATAAAGAGATAAAAGAATTTACTAAAAATAAAAAAAAACATTCAGCTACCTACGTCATTTGTTATTCATTTTATTACTAATAATTAGAAACCCTACTCTAAAATTGCTTGACACTTTTCAGCATTTTGTTATTCGGGCTGACATTAAAAGGGTTAAAGGTAAATGTTGATGGCTTCCACAATACTTTTATTCATTAAGAGATTGCATAGACACTGCCTTAAATTTATATTTGACAATTTGACGTAATAATTTTCGTTGGCATATTTATGTTTATACAAGTATTCAATGCATGAAAGCAAACCTTTTATGGGTGTCACTAACCGGAATTTTGTAAATTTTTTTTTAAAAAATTAAATACAGATCTTTACGACCAAAAATATTTTGAAACCTAGCTTCACTTCCATCCTATGCTGTTTGCTCTCAGCTTTCTAAGGCTTCAACACGTGACTATTTTGCCCAATGGCCTATATTTACTTTCAGTATATTTTAATTGACTCAGTTTGCTTATACATTTATGCGTTAAAACTATTCGTGATGTAGTTTGTAATCAATCTGGTTCAATTTTCAACACAAACTCAAGGAGAATTAAATTTTAAAAAATGGCTGAGAATATAACAATTCTCAAACTACTATATAATTTGACAAATGAGGACAACTGATACTAATATACGTATAATTTAAGATTTTAATTTTTTGACACAAGAATGAATAACATTTTATAATGTTAATTTTCACATCATAACATGGTATTCTATTTTTTTTTTTCAAAAAGTTATTTTGAATTGTCCAAACGCATTTAGCATAATTACAGTAAAAATATATTTTCTCAAAAATAAAAAAAAAAATCTGCATTAAATTTAAAACACTGTTATAATTTCTCTAGAGCACGTGATACTGTTTTGAAAATATTTAGACAAAAGCGGCAAGCTTTATAAATGTCACCCATGAGAACCTTAAGGGGATCTTATTTGATTTGATCTTAATATACATAAAATAAATGAGCTTTATTAAGTTGTTATATTATGAGTTCATTTTCACTTTCTCTAGCCCCGTATGTACAGTGTACATAGGGATAGAGAAGTATTGCATTCCACCCAAAAATTCGATACCGAGATTTCACCGGAAATACAGGTTTTAGGACCTTCTGTGTCCATAAAAAGCATTTTCAGAAAAAGGTCCGTGTGTGTGTGTCCGTGAACACGATAACTCAAAAACGAAAGGTAGCTAAAATATCAAACTTGGTATTTAAGTTTAGTATCTTCCAGGGATGTGACACGAACATTTTGAGAAAAATTACCCCACCGCAAACTACCCTTTACATGGAACTTTTTTCGAAAATTTTGATTTTCTTAAAAATGTAACGATTTTGATTAAAATATCGTATATTATAGATATTTACCTGACAAATAAAATGCATATCTTGAATTTTCTGGGAATAGCTTCTGAAGGCATGTTTATTCTGGATGAATTTTGCTTAATTTGGCATAACTAGTAAACCGTGAGAGGTAGACAAAAACTTACTATACAAACCATTTAGGTCTTGTTAAAATACACAAGTTATGTCATTTACATTTTTCTCGTGGAGCTTACAGTTTTCGAGGTATTCATTGTTATTAGTTTCAGTTGTGAAATACTTTTCTCAGATGGGAGTGTCCGTTTTTCTTTTGTTCTACTCCTGGCCAAGATAAGAAGCGATTTGTGATGACATTCGCATAACAACAGCTTTTTAAAACATTTGACTATTGGTTTAGCCTAGCGTATTCCCTTATTTTCTTCCTACTTATACGGAACTAAATAATAAGAACATTGTACTAACGAGCTACACGATTATCAAGGTGCAGAAAGAAGAAGAATCTTATGTATGAAGCTCGTAAAGTCATGTGAGTAACACATCAGATTTTTACTCAAGTCTTCCTAATTAAAAATTAAAACATAAAAATATTAATTTATTCCAATGAATAAAAATCTTGTGTGTTCCATTCACTTGACTTTCTCTACACCTGTGCAAAAATTGTGAAAAACCTTAAGCATATATTTACTTCCTGCTAATTGAGAAAACATTAGCAAAATAGTCTTATTACTTGCTTTCTTGTAAGCAGAAGTGAAATAAGGGAGTAACATTGGTTAAAGTGATAGTCAAAACCTGGTCGCTATGTGATTGAAGTTCCTTTGTTTGTATGTATGGGCAGGAGTTGACAAATTCCTGTCTGAGAAAAGTATGTTTTTCACAGCTGAAACCAAAATCAAAGAATATGTTAAAAACGATCAACTCCACGAAAAAAATGTATATAACATAAATTGTGTGCTATAATGTGTTCTACATTTTTTGTGTGGTAAGTTTTTGTCCATCTCTAACGGTTTAGCAGTTATCCAAAAATCCATAAAATTCATCCAGAATAAAGTAAGTCTTCAGAGGCTATTCCTAGAGAATTCAAGATGTACATTTTATTTATCAAATAAATATCTTAAATATACGAGATTTTAATCAAAATCGTTAGAGCCATTTTTAAGAAAATCAAATTTTTCTAATTTTTTTTCCATATAAAGGGTAGTTTGGGGTGGGGGAAGTTTTTTTAAAATCTTCGTGTCGCATCCTTGGAAGATACCATACTTAAATACCAAGTTTGGTTTTTAACGGTCTGTTCATTTTTGAGCTATGCTGCCCCCACACACGGAATTTTTTTTGTATTCAGGGGTCTCAAAACATATATTTTCGGTGAAATATCGGTATCGAATTTTTGGGTACAATAAAATACCTTCTCTATACACTAGGTACATAGTACGTAGAGAGAAAGTAAAAATGTTTCTAAAAAGAAAGAAAATTGCATAAAGTTTCTGTCCTATTAATGAGTAACGTGTTTAAACTACGAGCAAGTTGGGTCGTAAGTGTGGAACGATTATAGAGGTTCCTTGACAGACGGGATAGAGTACCAAGAGAACCACAAAATCGAATTCACAGACTAAGGAAAGTGTTGGTGTTTTGAAGCGTGTATTCTGCAGTATAAACAAGTCATTCCCCCAGCCCTGCACGTTAGGGGTTAAAATAATATAAAAACGCGTGTATCCTTCTCCGCGGCCTGGGGTGGGAGACTATTGCCTGTGACTGCTAAGAATAATATCCGTGATCTTGCCATCAGTTTCTGAAGCTGAGCTATATAATGTATGCATTGAGCCGACTCCACATTATAAACCTTCCAGAAGGGGGGAAAAAAAAGCAACGCTGTGAATTATGGTTTCAGCTTTATTGAACAGTTAATTTTGTTCCTGCAAATTAGCCCTTCCCTTTGCTGCAGTAAACCAGGAAGTATCAATTTTACACCTTACGCTATATCTGCAGTTTACATTCACTCGACTTGTATCATTTCAAGCGCCCATCCCGCCGGCAACGTTGCGAAACTTCAAGGGTCGCGAGTTCGTGTTCCATATAGGTCAGATGTCAGTATTTGGTAATGGAGCAATAACTTAATATTGCATTACTGTCGATTGCAATGTATCATGATCTCAAATCTCTACTCCAAGTTGAACATTTGTGATATTAGGAAATATATAACTATAGTCCACTTACATATAAATACATGAAAAGAGAAAAAGAGAGAAACATACAGGTGGGAAGTGAATAACTACAAATATTTGTATCAGCCTTTGAGGACGATGTGATTATCTAGTATTTGCAGCTTTTTATACTATTTTCTAAAGTTATGTTCACGAGGAAAATTTCACGGTGTTTTAGGATGGATATTATTCCCTACCTCAGACGTTCGGCGATTGTTTACGTAACAGTTTACACGGTTGACTATTCTCCGACCTTAGGTGGTGTCATGAGGGGAAAATATCTATCGATCGCTCTGAAACTTTAACCTATGTAATCATACGTTTTTGTTTTTATAAAACTATTATCCGATTAGGATTCACGATGTACTCAGCGTTCAACTTAAAAATATGCAACACAATGATATTATATTTTATTTAAATTTGACTTTAACACAAACCAGCATGTAAGCATTTGCAGTTGCTTATTTTAACCTACAAAAATCACTCAATACTCCTACAAAAGTGAAAAATTAAAATTAAACCTCAAGGATTAAAACTTCAACTCGGGAATTTAGAGAACCTGTGTCATAGATCTTTGATATACTCCATCATCCTTAGTCTTTTAGGAATATGATTTAGAAATCACCAATTTAATGACCCTCCCTCGCTGCATTTGGAGATTACCCATTTTTGTGTGAATTAAATCAATATTGCCAATTCAGCGTGTTGTAAAACCAATCATTGTGTAAAGGAAAGTTTGCGGCTGAGTCGGTTCCTTGATTCCTCACCGAGTAACGTGACTGCAGGTCGGCGGTGCGCAAGTTGTACTAAACACGGTAATTGGCTAGGCTGCGACATGGCCCAGTAGTTAGACCATTCCCCTCTCACCAAGGCGGCTCGGATTCGATCCCAGGCGACTGCATGTGGGATTTGTGAATGACAAAGCGGCAAAGGGGCGGGTTTTCTCCGGGTTCTCCGGTGCTCCATCTTCATTCCATTTATCATCAGTGCCATCGCCTGCGGTGCTAAGATCAGGCGTTAAAAGCAGGAGCTGGCCGTTGTGTGACGTAGATACATTTTAGCTTCCTTTATGACAATGTTATTAGTTAGCGGACAAAATGAGATACACTTATGTATTACTCATTTTCTCTAAATTATTTTGCACTTATTCACCTCCCATCCTGTACATAGATATTAGTAAGGGAAATTAAAATACATATGTTTCCAATGCTAAATTGGCTAAATTCATTGTTAATTATTCTTAGAATCTATTCAAGTATAAAACTCAAATGTGTATAGGTTATAGGTACACGTTATAGGTTTACTAAAATTTGATTATTTCTTAATTGTAACACTACCTTTCGAATATAATATACAATTTGGCTTTTGCGTTTAATAACAAATTCTGAGGGTGCAAACACTGTACTTATTCTTAAAAAGGAATATTCTTTTTTGAAACTCCTGCCAATCGTAATAAACATTAACAGAAATGTCCTTATCACTTATTTACTTTCAGGCAAAAATGGGAATAAGGGAATACCCACACTAGGGCTAAAGCAACAGATAAATCTTTCAAGAGCTGGTCGCTTTGTAAATGTTTTAAAATTCGGTAGTCTTTGCACATCCAGGAGCGAAAAAAATGAATGACAATTTTCCATTTGAGAAAAGTATTTTAAAATTTAAACCAATAACTAGGAACATCCCCTAAATCGTTAACTACGCAAAAAATTATTGGACATAACTTGTGTGCTTTAACAGATTTACATTTTGGTGGCGGTAAAGTCTGTACCTCTTACGGTATACCAAATATATACAAACGTCTTTCAGAATGAAGAAAGATGCAGAGGCTACTCCCAGAAAATTCAAGAAGGTATTTCAGTTCTTGTTATTTTATCAAAATTGTTAGTGGCATTTTTGACAAATTAAAAATTTCGAAAATATTCTTATATCAAACTACCCTTACATGGAATATTTTCTTCAAAACCTTCCTGTTGCATTCTTGAAAGATGTTGAACTCAAATATAAAGTTTATTATTAAATTTATCCAACACTTAGTGTTTTTTTTTGGCCTATGTTGTTTACAGACACACACAGGCGGAACTTTTCTAAAAATTTCCTTTCCTTTTTATTCAGCGTATCTGAAATATGTATTTCCGGCGACATCTCAATATCAATTTTGAGTGGGACAATACTTACCCTATTTTTTGTAGTGTTTAACGCCCGCTTTTACTGCCATATGGCACAATTTTGGGTGGGATTAATATTGCCTTTGCCTATCACAGGAAATCAAAGTAAAATAAAAGTGATATTCGATAACTATCATTAAAAGTAACTTTATAAGCTAAAAAAAAATTAAAAATGTGAACATTTGAAAGAAAAACTTATGAACAAGAACTAATTCCTAGGATTATTTCTTTACAAATATTTGTTGCTTTTAACACACAATGAATTACCAGGATTGTGGCAGTGCCGAATTTCGTCCCACAGGAGTTATTTTACATGTCAGTAAATCTGATATGGGACTGTCGTTTTTAAAAGTACTTAAAACCGAGTTTGAACCCACGACCTTAGGATCAGAAGCCAGCGTATAACCAAAAGAGAGAATGGAAGTCAGAAATATCTTATGTGTTCCATTCACATGACTTTCTCTATATATCTGCAACAAATTATTGTTAAAAAGCTTATGCTTCTATTTATTTCATGCTAATCGACAAAAAATTAGCAGAAATAGTCCTATTATTTGCTTCCTAGTAAATAGAAGAGAAATAAGGGAGTACTATAGATTAAAGTGATAATCAAAAGCTGGTTGTTCCTTTATTTGTATGCACAGGAGTTGACAAATTCCTGTATGAGGAAAGTTAAGTTTTTCGAAGCTGAAAACAAAAACAAGGAATATCTCAAAAACGATCAAAAATGTATACATAAAATGTGTGTTTTAATGTGCTGTACATTTTTTTTTTTTTGTGTGGCAAGTTTTTGTCCATTTCTACGGTTTAGCAGTTGTGCAAAATTTCGTAAAATCATCTAGAATAAAGTAGTCTTCAGAGGATATTCCCAGAAAATTCAAGATTTTCTAAAAAAGCTTGCATGTATAATGGTAGTTTGGGGTGGGGGGGATTTTCCTCAAAATCTTCGTGTCGCATCCCTGGAGGTTACTAAACTAAAATACCAAGTTTGGTATTTTATCGACTTTTCGTTTTTGAGTTATCGTGGTCACAGAGACACACACACACACACACACACACACACACACACACACACAAGGACCTTTTTTTCGAAAATACTTTTTTTTGGATACAGGGAACCCTAAAACATATATCTCCGGTAAAATCTCGCTATCGAATTTCTCTATGCATCATGTACATAGTACGTGTAGAGAAAGTAAACATGTTACAAAGCACTGATATGAAGAGTATTGATGAAGAATAGAAAAGCCAATAAAATAAAAGGACCGAGAAATTTGTGGAAGGGGCGGAATTTGTAGCCCGGTCAGGTCCGCTACATCACCGTAGGTTATTCCAATCTGCTATGTATGGCTGCACATTCTTGATCGAGAAACATTCCTCCACAAGGATCTTGTCAGTCTGTCCCGGCCGGTATGTCTTAGAGAAAACTCGAGACATCGACCATGTAATGTCTTTGATATGTTCCAAGTTCGATTTAACGACGTTATCGATAGAGTCGTTAAAGATGCTGAAGTCGTGAATATATAAATCTTATGACCTTTCGAAACATGTCATGTTAAACGTTTATTAATGTCACGTTACGAAGTGAAAGGAGAGTACGGGTTCTGTCCATTCGGAACGTAATTATGTAGTGACAGGCTTCAATAGTGCTCGGATGTTACATGCGGCCCAAGGTCGGTCGATTGTTCCATTGTGTCGGAGACATTGTTTATCTTCAATAGTTGCACAATGCTCATTTAGTGAAGGGTTAACACTTGTGCGAGATTTTCAATTAAAAGTTGGAACATGTATTAATTATAACATATTTTTACTTCCGGAAACACATGTTTTTGGTCCCTCTGAATCCCAAAAAAAAGAAAATAAAACGAATTTTTAGAACAAGGTCCGAGGGTGTGTGTGTGGACAGCATAGCTCAAAAACAAAAGGGCCATTAAATACCAAACTTGATATTTAAGTTTGATATCTTTCAAGGTTGCGACATGAAGATTTTCAAGAAACTCCTTCCATCCCAAACTACCTTTTACATGAAAAAATTTTAAAATTTTGATTTTCTCAGAATTACTCTAACGAATTTAATTAAAATATCTTATGTTTTAGATATTTACATGCCAATATGTATTACACGTAAATCTTCAATTTCCTGGGAATAGTCCCTAAAAACCTCTCTATTCTGCAAGATTTTTATTGAATTTTGCAAAACTGCTAAACCCTAAGAGATAGTCAAAAACTTGCCACACAAAAATGTAGATCACGATAAAACACACCATTTTTGACATATACATTTTTTGCGTGAAGCTGGCCGTTTTCGAAATATACCTTTTTTTTAAAATACTTAATTATTCTCAAACGGGAACTTGTCAACGTTTGGCCACGCACTGAAGTGGATTTGTCTCCCATAGCAACCACATTTTACGACATTTGACTGTCGGTTTAGCCTAGCGTATCCCCTTATCTCCATTCTACTTACAATAGAACTAAGTAATATGACCGTTTCTGCTAATATTTTAGCATTAAATAGATGGAAGAATAAGCTTATCTATAATAGTTTGTTACAAAGATGTAGAGAAAGTCATGTGAAATACACCATATATATATATATATATATATATATATATATATTTCATATTTGGCGTACCCCTTATGTAGAACTAGTAGTACTCAGGTTTTAGGGCGCTCAACTACGAAGTTATTAGCGCCCAAGCAACAAAGAGTTAAAAAAAAAAAAAACAACAAAAAGCTAAGCATTAGGCGAAGACACTAAAATTTAAAAAAACACAATAAAATCTGGCTAAAACAGTGTCAGCAGTAGGCGAAAGTAAAACAATTACAGGAGTAAAATGTAGTACCGAGCCACCGAAAAATCGTGCCAGAAGGTCAGCAAGCTAATAAAAAACACAAATCACACAACATGGCTCATACCGACATTATGCATAAAATCCGTATGACATTCCCCAGGACTTGGAAGCGGATGCCTAGGGATCAGAAGCCTGTCGGGGAGCCACAGAATGGATAACCTGGAACGAGCGATCGGCCCATGAGGCTATGAGCGTGAGGGAGTGAATGATATGAAATGCAAGCGAAATGGATGATAGGAAAGGTGATGGAGCAATTGTTGGAATTAGTGGCGGGGGAAACTGGAGGGCTCGGAGAAAACCCACCCAGGCGCCGTTTCGATCACCATAAATCCCACATGCAGACTCTTGTAATCAAAACTGGGCCTCCTAAGTGGCAGGTGAACGGTCTAACCACTCGGCCATGGCACCTATATATACTTACTGAACAAAAATTCTTGCTACCTTTACACGATTTTTTCTTCTATCATTTATTAGTGGGTAATAAAGAAAACAGAAACATTGTGCTCCACTTACAGGTAATTAACTAAGATGGGGTTTGAATTTTTAATTTGCGAGTTCACCGCATGCGCCGTGGCTCTTCGCCCACAGATGGGGAAATCACGACTCGCGGACGCGAAAATGATGTTTTGCCTAGGACTTTATTTTTTCAAGGTATGGGGTTCCTATACGTGTGAACAAACACCAGTTTTACTTTCCTTCCGAAGAAAGCCAAGCTAAGAATTTTTGCGTCCGAAGAAGTCCATCCCTCCGCAAGGTTTGAACTTGCAATCTTGGGTTTTAGAGGCTAGCGCGATAAGCATTATACCACAGAGGACGACCATATAAATAAAATGGCCATAGTCAAATGGCTAATATTCCACCTGTCTCTATGCAACCATAGAAACAACTGAATGTCGGTGGATTTTAACGGAATAATTCAGACCAAGTATTGAATAATTTGAGTATTAACAGGTGTGTCTGAAAAGTGTTTTATCCATTTTATTTTAATGATTTTAACTTCTATTTGTGATCTGTAGCGTACTCGTTGTCTTGTCCGAAAAACCTTCATTCTCGATTTATCCAGGTTTAAATGCTATTAAAACAGTTTAAGTGACACTATTTTTTACGTTTTCAGTTTGTAAGGTGTTCCACACAAACACCACTATAGAAAATTATCCAAATTATTTTCTCTTGCACCTAGTCATGATATACTCGTCGAAACATGGAATGTCAAATATTCCCACTCGGTGCCGTATGCTTCCGTAGACTTACTTGATACGTAACACCTTTGAAAGTTTCACCCAGGTCTTAGATTTTAGGGCAATTCCACTTGCTTTTGTCAGATGCATGTACCTTTTTTTCAAAAATTTAAAATCATCTTGTAAAATATAAATTTTAAAAACACACACACATAACTTTGTTTCTTTAGTAATCAATAGGACCCCTTATATTTTCAACGCATCCGAACACGTTTTTGCACGCTCTGGACCAATTTTCGGCATTTATGGGGCATAACTTCATTCCATACTTCCGAGATTTTCTCACGCAGTTCCCGGATGTTCCTTGGCTGGCGGGCAGCTACCCGGAGGACGATGATGTTCCACAGGCTTTCTATTGGACTAAGATCCTCTTTCAGCAAACCAATTCTTTATGGCATGGTGCGTTGTCTTGCTGGAAGACGAAGTAACCGTGGAGGAGCTTCTGTGCAGATGGCAACATGTTGTCCATGGTCTCAATATATTCTTGCGAGTCCATTGACCCATCGATGAATCTTAATATTCCTGTACCTTCAGCAGACATGCAACCCCAGATCATGACAGCGTTGCCTCCCCCCTAAACAGTTGGTACGGGACATTCAGGGAGGAATTTCTCAGTTGGTGTCCTTCGAGCTCAAAGTTTTCGGGAACTGTGCAGCTCAAACAGAGACTCGTCGCTGAACATAACCTTGCCCCAATGCTCGCTCCATGTACCAGTTTCTCTTACTTCTGCACCATATTCGACGGTTCCTCCTATGGGTTTTGTTGAGTAATGGTTTCTTAAGGGGGACTTAATTCTTAAGTCCACATTCCCTCGGTCTTCGAGAAATGGTCATTGCTGTCACTGTATTAAGCGTCGAATCTTCAAATTCCTGCTTCAGTTCGGGAAGCGACTCTTGCGGTTCCTCTTCGACAGTAACCATGAGCCGGTTTTCCGCTCCTTCTCGATTTTTTCCTCGTTGTCACCTTATCTGTCGCACAAAACTTTGTGCTTTCTCAGACACAATAGCATACACTGTTTTGTTTCAACAAATGCAGTAGGAAACAAACATTTTATGTCTAATCTGTTGAGTGAAACTGTACTACCGATTGCTTCTTGTTTGGCCCCGATAGCTCGATCGGAGACAAAGATAGCCAGCCTTCCATGAACATCTGTCATTTTTATGTCAATTTTTTCCGTTTTGAAAAACTATGGAAAAAATGTAACACGATAAGAATACTTTTGAGATTTTGTTTTATTTTGCCAAAACGTTCATAGACTTTATACAGTTTTGGAAAAAAGTTAACACTACGGTTAACAAATTGGTTTAGAGTCTACAAATGAATCTACAATATAAAATACTGGATTTTTTCAATTATAATCTTTTAGTGAAAAATTCGTAATTCAAAAACTGTCTCAGCACAATATTCTTTACCTAAATAAACGTCTAAGAGACCAACTTACTTTTAAAAAATTAAGTGATATATTTGTAACCAAATTAAAAGATCAGGTACGTTTTATGTTAAATAAGCTTTAAACTTCTGTTAGGCACTGTAAAAGTATTTTCTAATCACTCTGCATATGACTGTAGACTAGAGTTAAAATTGTTACTATAAATAAACGACTGGATATACATTTAGGTACGTAAAGTCCAATATCTTATATAATGATTTATAGGTTTATTCAAATATATTTTCATCCTCCTATTGATGTAGTATTTCATATAGAATTTGGGACCTCTAACTTAGACTATGTGATTGTGTGCTAATAAAAAACTGACCAAGCGGCTGGTTTGGTGAGAATATTATAAAGCGGTTGCTTCAACATTACACAAACGAGAACACTAAGGAACTAGAGGCACTATCACGTTTCCGTGCTCTCTAGAGCAGGTCATGTGTTAAGTGGCTAATAAACCTGAACAGTAGTGGGAGAGCAAGACATAACACATTTCGAAGTATATTTACTTTCCCTATATGTACTATGTACATGGTGTATAGAGAAGGTATTTTATTGCACCCAAAAAATTCGATACCGAGATTTAACCGGAAATATATGTTTTGAGACCCCCTAAATCCAAAAAATATTCCTGTGTGTCTGTGAGCAGCATAGCTCAAAAACTTAAAGAGCGTTAAATACCAAACTTGGTATAATTGCTAGAGGCTACCACAGTAACCATTGCACCACGGGGAGTAACAGAATCACAATATACTGGTTGAAATTCTCTGCGATTTGCGTGATATCACGAGAGAAAGAACTGACTTCAAAAAAAATATATGAAGCATTGGAACGTTTAAATTCATAAAAACTAATATATATTGAAAAAGGTTCAAGCTACTAGACGCACTTGTAGCTTTAACATACACGATTTTATATATTGAGTTTTTTTCTATATAATATAGTCCACGATGATATAAAATTATATTTATTCAAAGGCAATTGTAAGCAGAAAATTCATGATGTACCTTTTCTTATTCATGTAAATATATTGAGTTATTACCTTTGACATAAACAAAAATCGTCTCCTTCTAAAATAAAAAAAAAAAAAAAACATAAAAGATGTATCTATCAAAAGGTAACAATGATGAAAGGATTTTGTTAAAATCATGCCATACTGACTTATATTGATACCAAATCTGGCACTTATTGGAAATGTTATTTTGGAGCTATGCGTGGTCTCTCTCCAACTCTAACTCTCTCTCTCCAACTCTAACTAACTCTCTCCAACTCTAACTAACTCTCTCCAACTCTAACTAACTCTCTCCAACTCTAACTAACTCTCTCCAACTCTAACTAACTCTCTCCAACTCTAACTAACTCTCTCCAACTCCAACTAACTCTCTCCAACTCCAACTAACTCTCTCCAACTCTAACTAACTCTCTCCAACTCTAACTAACTCTCTCCAACTCTAACTAACTCTCTCCATCTAACTAACTCTCTCCATCTAACTAACTCTCTCCATCTAACTAACTCTCTCCATCTAACTAACTCTCTCCATCTAACTAACTCTCCATCTAACTAACTCTCCATCTAACTAACTCTCCATCTAACTAACTCTTCAAAATTACCATTTTTGGATTAAAGGAACCCCGAAATATATATTTTCGGTGAAACCTTGATAGTGAATTGTTTAGTGGATTAGAAAGTTAATATTGTTAGGGAAGGTAAAAGGTACCAATGAGGTTAAAGTATTTCAGCAAAGCCAAGTACTTTAGATAGTCACATATAAAAGCCTTGGCTTATAACTCTTTCATGTAATTCGTAATGCGAGTTAGTGTGCAATATTTCAGATAACGGCGCCAATTATATACTAAATTTATGCATAATTAAGTACTGACTTCAATATTGTAATATGCTATTTAGGATTTTCACGAAGAAACTTTAATCCAACAAGGTGTGTGTACGATGTGTTACAGCATTTAAGAAGTTACGGCATGGCGACGCACATTACTTCAGAAATTGCCCCTATAAATATATCTCGGCATAAGGTCAAGCGTGACCTCACAATAAACGCCTTTTTGTTTTTTCTCAGAGACACTTGATCCCTTCACTCCGTCTGCTTGCTCGACCGTTATCGATCTGGAATACTATGGCCTTCTCACACCTTCCTGCACTCTTCCCAGATGGGTCCGGATCAATAGTCAATTATCGCTTCTTGATAGCTTTGTTGTGTTGGGGCTTCTGCCTGTCTACCATCTCTGTGTTCTGATGAAAGTATAAAGCAAAGAATTGCAACCGCGATCTTACCTAGATGCGATTCTGTTTCACCGTTTTCTTTTTTGTCCTTTTATTCCAGGGAACTGGGAAATTTAATTCGTTGATACTGGACGAACTCCGCAGTAAAATTTACTTTAATATGTAGTATGGGTGTACAGTTATTTATTCCTAATGCTTTTGTCAGGTGTATGTTTACTAAACCTTTCAGGACTTTGTTGTGTTTACTAAAATGTAAGATATATTAAATGGGACTGAAACATTCCAGAACCAAGTTTTAACTGCAGTATATCCTTTGAAATACAAAACAAATTTTAGTCAAGAATCTTGAGGATGCAAAACAACGACCTTCATAAACTGTGTTCAAGAGTTTACCAAGAAGATAGTTACAAAGAGTTGCCAAAAATGAAATCGTTTATAAGTAGAAAAGAAAGAAATGTATTATAACTAAAAGTACTTGTTTCAACAGGTATTCGCCCGATTTACATGGGAAAAAGTCTGCACTGGATGGTATAACCGGGTCTTGACTCCTTATTGCTAGGAAAAGAGAGCGGTACGCCCGAGCAGGTTGACGTCACCTTCTGTTGATACTGGAACAGTGTCTAGCCGGTCTCGGAACTAACCGGTCTGTCGGATCCGTAGTGTAGTATAACTGTACCTCATCGTTAATATATTTTCCGTCGATTTGGGGGAAACATTTGCTCTCTGAACTGTGTGACAAAGCAGTCATTTAAAATAAGATAATAGGACACGGAAATGCTTTCAATTTGCTATATTATAAAATTAAATACTCAAAACTGACGATTAGGAAGTAAAGGTAAATAGATACCACTTTTGTGTTTGAAGAACATTATAATGCAAGCGTGAGCAGTAACAATAATGTTACACATTTATTCATCTCCAATTATAGATCCAGGTTGTCCTGATTCAGTTCGAAGATGTGTTGAGTATGTTATATAATTTTATCATTAACTTATAGATCGATATGTAACAGGCGGCCACACTTCTGTGGTTCAATATTGCGAGCATTGAAAAATAAAGTTAGGAAAGAAACTATAATTAATCTATATAAATCAATGGTTTTAACTAACTTGATATACGGAAGTACATGCTGAACATTAACCAAAGGTTAAATGAGAAGTACAGATTCAACAAAAATGAAATTTCCTAGAAGTGTAGCTGGATACACACTTCTATTTCACATTAGAAATTAAATTAGGAAAGAATTAAAAGTACTGAACAGGATAGGAAAAATGTGATAATCACTAAAAATGCTTGAAGGCAAAATAACCAGAATAATCTTTATGCATAAGCCGAAAGGGAGAAGAAACGTGAGAAACTACTAAAAAGATGGAATGAGCTATCTCTAGAAGCCGGAAGAGACAAATATCTAATCTTTGTGGCTGATACACTAACTGAACCTCAAAGCAAAGAAAATAAGTGTGTACATAATTAACAGACTGAACTCCAGTTTATAATAATAAAGGAAAAATTAATATTTGAAATGTGATTTCAGGGGAATGTACGAGTCAGTTGAGAACTTTAATGCCAAGCTGGGACGTGCTGTGGTAGTTCGGTTAGAGGAATCGGAAGATCTGTGGTTCAATACCCGGCAGTGGCATCTAGTTTTTCAGTCTGATATTACCTGTCCATCTCTGATCTACACTTTGGAAATACTACAGTTTTATAAGGTTGGTATTTATTCTGCTTGCCTTGCGACAGTACTTCTCCGTTTCATGTTTAGGTGGGAGGTTTTCTTAAAAGAAATATCCGTGTCACCTCCTTTGAGGATGCTGAACTTAAACTATCAAGCTTAGTATAAAACGAACTATTCATTTGTGAGCTAAACTGTTCATTTACGAGCAAACCCAACATATACACGAATTTTTGTTTGTCTAGCATGTATGCACATTCGACGCCTAGATTTCACCGGAAATACGTATTTTGCGGACCCATGAATTAAAAAAAATTAGAAAAATATCTGCGCGCGCGTTTATCTATGAATAGCGTATCTGAAAAATGATATATACATATATGTATGTATAAGTATATTATAGGCATTTCAGTTTAGAATCTTTCAAGGATGCGACATTGATTTTCAAGAAATTTGCTGCATCACAAACTATCCTTTACATAAAAAAAATTCGAAAATGTTATTTTTTTTCCAAAAATGGTTACAATTTTGATTAATTGCAAATAAAATGTAGGTACATCTTGAATTTTCTAGGAATACCCTCTGAAGACCTCATTTTGTATAACTGGTAAGCCGCAGGAGATGGGCAAAAACCTACTAAACAAAAATCATAATTCTCTTTAAAATACACATTTATGTCATACATTTTATGTTACAGCTGACAGTTTGAGATACTCTTTGTTATTGGCTTCAGTTTTAAACAATTATCTTTTCCCAAACGGGAGTTCCTGTTTTGTTTCATTCCTGGTATGCAAAGAGAAAAGCGAATAGGTTTTAAAACAGTTTTAGCTTAGTGAATAAAAATACTTCCCCTACTTATTGTCTGTAGTAGAATAAGGGGTGTGTTAATAACACACACCTATCTAGATGGGTAGATAGCATGAATAGTATAGATTTTAAAAGTTTCTCATATTTAACCTCTCAAAAGTATTGTCATAAGCAATAACAGGAGTGTTTTCATCTTGTCGAAAATTCACGACCGGAGCGATGCGACGAAGAGATGAAAACGCGAGTTGTATTTGATAAGACAATTCAGCAAAATAGACTTAATTTATAATGTATAGATTTTATCAGGTTATGATTATAATACATTAGTTCTCAAATGGTAAATGACGCATTCGACCACGTTTATTTACCGAATTCTTTTTCTTTCTTTCTTCACTGCCTCCTGAATTATGATACGGCTGATTGTGTCTATACCCAATGCACGAATATCGATAGCAACAATAGAAACAGGGAACAATTATTTTATTTCAATTTTTAATAACTAATAAATGAAATGGAAAAAAACGTTATTTTTTTTAAGTTATTGCAGTCATCTCACATAATATAAAAAATACAAATAATGATTATTTTCATTCCTTTTTTACTTTCTCTACATGTACTATGTACATAAGTGTATAGAGAATGTATTGCGTTCCACCCAAAACTCCGATACCAAGATTTCACCGGAAATAAACGTTTTAGTGTTCCATGTATCCAAAAAAGAAAAAGTATTTTCAGTGTGTTCGTGAACACGATAACTCAAAAACGAAAAGTCAGTAAAGTACCAAACTTTGTATTTAAGTTCAGTATCTTTCATGGATGCGACACAACATTGAGAACCCTCCCCTCCAACATACCTTTACATAGAAAACAATTCGAAAAGATTTTGATTAATATACGTAAACATATTTATATGGCAAATAAAATGTATATCTTTAATTTTCTTGAAATAGCCTCTAAATACCATTTTATTCTGAATGAATTTTGTTGAATTTTGCGTAACTGGTAAACCGTTAACGATAGAAAAAATTACTTCTCACAAAAAATGTAGATTACATTAAAACACACGTTTTATATCATACGTTTTTTTTTTTTCGTGGAATTTACCATTTCTGAGATATTCCTTGTTATTTGTTTCAGCTGTAAAATACTTAAAATTCTCTCACATGGAAAGTTGGAAACTCCTCGTCCTGTACGGAAATGGATTTTATCCACATACCACCGGCGTTTAAAAGATTTGACTATCGTTTTAGCCTGGTGTGATTCCTTATTTACAAGGAAACAAGTAATTAGACAATTTCTGTTAATGTTTATCTCGATTATCATGAAGAATAAGCTTTTTAATAATTTTTACAGCGATAAGTGTGAATGTAACACATTAGACTTTTTAACTAAATGCATTCTGAACTGGAAAAAAACTTTAAAACACTGAATAAATTGAAAATACAATTGTGGAACTGACAGTTATTAAAAGTCAAAATTGGCTGCCTGGAATATCGCCTTGTTGCCAGTAACCAAGGCAGGAGATTAAACTTACGATTGTCAGGTGTGGCAAGATTTCAAAGAAATGAACATCGGATGTTATAAGATGTTTCGACAATATCGCTTCAGTCAGATGACCGCCTAATCTCGGCCATTCCATTGCGCTTTAATAGTTGAACTAAATTGTCTGTAAAATTTGAGTACCTGTTTTAACAATCAAAATGTATAGTAGTGTCTTAAAAGAAGAGCTGTAGAATTTATTGAGGAGGAAGAGCACAAGTTGCCATAAACCGCAGGTCAGGGTACTGAGTACCACGAAGCCATGAACAACCTGTCAAGTTCGATTGCCCCCTACCACCAAGGTGCCAGTCGTAAATCAAAAGTAGGCTATTATATAACCACGAGAATGGCAGAAACACTGGGCTCGCAATTATGTTGCCGATTTAGACATTCACAAACCGATTATTCTAGAATCAATTATTTCTAACAACAAATCATACAACGTGTACGTGTTTGTGCACGGGGCCAACCTTTGTGTGTTCTCACGCTTTTAATGGTTCATGTCACAGAGAATGTGAACTGGCGCGCACAATGAAGAAGCAACAATGTGTATAATTCTATATATTCTATGTGGTTTTAAACACTGAAAAACCCTTACTTCTAATAAACATGTTTCCTCATTTGAGACAAGTTGATCGAAGAGTTTTATTATTAATACTACCATTTTAGTTTAATGTCCTTTAACGTAGAAGACTATATAGAGCGATGAATGAAATCGATTAAGAGATGTTCAAATTGGCCTGGGGTTCGTCTTCACAAAAAAAAAAAAACTTATCTTGGTAGCTCACCTTACTTGAGATTCGAACTCGTGACCTCTTGAGTGCGAGGCAGATATGCTACTCCCATATACGGAGTCTGGCATCACATTATTGTAGGCTACTAGCTTGTGCTCCAAAAGTCAAAGATATACAATGCAGAATTTTAGACAAAATTTATAAAGAGATCACTTTTGTTGGTCCCAAAATATTTCCCAAATACTTGCAACGAGAACATTGCAACGTGTTTTAATCACAATTATTAATAGCGATTTTTTTTTTAAAAAAATCCTAATTAAAGGGTAGTTTACGAATGGGATAGCTCAGGCGGTGTAGAGGTTAAGGCGTATTAACAGCGGGGGATACCTCTGCAACAGTGACCAAGTACTGATCTTTGCGGCCAAATCCCCCCCCCCCACCAACAGGCCAGCACACAGGAAAAGAAGGAGCTAAGCGCAAAGCGCAGAGATGCACGGAAGTCCCTAACAATAGTTGACAGCCCTGGTCCGCCACGGAGGCTATACAGGCGCCGGGAGTCTGTAAGGAGGCCTCTGCAACGGCAGCCAGTCTCAACCATTGTAACCAGGGGAAAGAA
Source organism: Hymenopus coronatus (assembly GCA_030762935.1). NCBI lineage: Eukaryota > Metazoa > Arthropoda > Insecta > Mantodea > Hymenopodidae > Hymenopus > Hymenopus coronatus. Next base: position 136,847,811 of record CM060882.1, read on the forward strand.
AATTTCATTTGGAGGAATCAACCGAAGACTCCAGCCACACCTGCGCCGAGCTGGAAGATGAAGGGAAATGCAATGACAGGAATGCAAGGGAAAGGAACCGTAATAGATATAGAGTACCCCAGTATTCGCCTAAGCTGGCCCCAGGAAATCCACGGAAAAACCCAGCGCCAGTGTGTGCGGTCAACGGGGAACGAACCCGGTTTTCCAAAATGCCAGTCTCAGACGAAACGCCTGAACTACCTGGCCCAGGCGGTTTCAATCTCCGTAGGCCGCCCTCCCTGACTGGCGTCTTTCGTAGGTCTCCCTAGGTGTTTTTTCTTATACCAAAAAGTTTTCCAGTTCATTCCCTATCACACCGGGCTTAGCTGAGTAGTTTGATGGTGTGTGGTGTGTGGCGTGTGGTGCGCGGTGGATATGTGACATGAAACCGTTTCCTCTCTGGTACGGAACCAGGTGAGTTCGGACTTGTTCCTCAGGAGAAGCGCTGGGAAGTCGATGCAAGAGAGTCACCATCTATAAACTTTAAGGTCTCCAAAATATCCGCATTTTCCATATTCTTCCCCTCATCTTCCATTTCCGATGCGCCTCTGGTCGCAATGCTTAAATCCCCCTCTGCGCCTTGGGAGGAAAAAAATGGTTTGTATTAGGGGAATTTCTTGAACGTCTACGTGTCGCATTCTTGGAAGATCATAAACTTAATACCAAGTTAATATTTAGACTGACTTTTCGTTTTTAGTTTCCCAGTATATGGTACATAAATATAGAAGGCAGGCATTTTACTCCTTCAAAAATTTGATACCGAGATTTCACCGAATATACATATTTTGGGGTTCCCTGTATCCAAAAAGCACTTTTGAAAAAAGTGCGCGCGTGTACGGAACACGAAAACTAAAGCGAAAAGTCGTTAAAGTACCAAACTTGGATTTAAGTAGTATCTTCCAAGGAAATGACACGTAGATTGAGAAAAATATCACCACTACAAACTAACCTTTACACCAAAAAATGTTTGAAAGTTTTGATTTTCTCAAAAATTACTACGATTGTGATTAAAACGCCGTATATTAAAGATATTTACAAGACGAATAAAATGTATATTTTTAATTTTCTGGGAATAGCCCTGAGGACCTAATTATTCTGGATGAATTTTCCTTAACCTTGTCTAACTATTAAACCTCAGGTAAGATAGACAAAAACTTACTGCACATAAAATGTAGATCTCGTTAAAACACATTTATGTCATATTTTTTTCGTGAAGTTAACAATTTTTGAGATAGCAACAGCTTTTTAAAATATCTGACTACCGCTTTACCTAGTGTATTCCCTAATCTCGCTTATACTTATAAGGAAGTAATTAATATGACAATTTTTCTGTTTATCTTGATTAGCACAAAGTAGAGAGAAGGATAAGCTTTTGTAAGAATCTGTTGCAGAATAGCTAGAGAAAGTCATATGACTGTAACGTATCATATTTTTACTTTCTCTACACGTACTATGTACATAGTGTATAAAGAAGGTATTGTATTGCACCCAAAAATTCGATCCCGAGATTTCACCGGAAACAAAAAACGAAAAGATCGTTAAATACTTAACTTGGTATTCAAGTTTCTTATCTGCCAAGAATGCGACACGAAGATTTTCAAGAAAATCCCTTTACCCCAAACTACCCCTTACATGGAAAAAAATTAGAAACCTTTAATTCTCAAAAATAGCTCTAATGATTTTGATTAAAATCTCTTATATTTAAAATATTTGCATGTTAAATAAAATGAATATCTTGAATTTTCTGGGAATAACTTCTGAATACTTCTTTGTTCTAGATGATTTTTATTACATTTTGCATAACTGGTAAGACGTAACAGATAGAGAAGAACCTACAACATACACAATGAAGATCAAGATAAAATACATAATTTATGTGGTATACATTTTTTTTCGTGGGGTTGGCCGTTTTTGAGATATTCCTTGTTATTGGTTTCAGTTTTAAAATACTTAAACTTTTCTTATACGGGAACTTGTCATCAGTTCCTTTGCATGGCCAAGCGTTTTCAATCACATAGCAAGCAACTTTTTAAAACATTTGTCTATCGGTTTAGCCCAGTGTATTTCCTTATTTCCTTTATACTTAAAGGGAATTAAGAAATATGACCGTTTCTGCTATGTTTATCTCGGTTAGCATGAAGTAGATAGAAGAATAAGTTTATTAATAATTTGCTACCGAAATGTAGAGAAAAGCATATGAATGGAATATATCAGATTTTTAGTTTGCTATATAGACGCACGCACACACACATTTTTGCCTACTTTTGTATATTTCTTGTAAAACATTAGTATCGGAATTTCAAGTGGAGTGTAACTGCTTCCTCTACTTAATATGCGAATCGGTAGAAGAGGTAATTGGTAGAACTACACTTGTTTTAATCTAAGAGAGATCATAATGTATTATAATACGAGGTACGTCCAGAAAGTAAGTTCCGTTTCAATTTATCTCCGCTGCAGCGCTGCGCTCGCAGTTCCGCACATGCGCGGTAGACGCTCTGTATCAAGGAGAAGAAACGTGCGCCATTTTGACATCGCTGTCAGCCACATACGCTTTGTTGTGCTTGTTTCCAATGTCGGTGTTGATTGAAAATCCCGACGCTTGTGAAATCAGATCTGCGATTCGTTTTCTGAATGCTAGGAAAGTGAAACCAATTGAAATTTATCGCCGAGGATTGCTGTCAAAAGGTGTTTTTCTTCACGACAACACACGACCACACACTGCAAATGTGACGAAAAACCTCCTACAGGGATTTGGCTGGGACGTGTTTGACCATCCTCCGTACAGCCCTGACCTCGCTCCTGGCGACTTTCATCTGTTCTTACACCTCAAGTCTTTCCTTGGCGGTCAACACTTCCAACAATGACGAAGAGCTGAAAGAAAATGTTTCCAACTTTTTGAAGACACAGGCGGCAAACTTCTATGAAGAAGGTATTCAAAAACTTGTGCCACGCTATGACAAATGCCTGCAAAATTCGGCAGTTATGTGGGAAGGTAGTTTATGAGTTGTAGAATTTTGTGCAATAAATAATTATTCTGCATCTGTACACAATTTTATTACCAAACGGAACTTACTTTCAGGACGTACCTCGTATATGACCTCAAATAAACTTATTTCACTCAATGAAAATAGAATGAAAGATAGTGGAGCAAAATAATAAATAATTGACTTAACTTATACCTCAGACGACGCTTAAAGATTACCTCTTTGCTTTTTGACAAGTGCTACTCCCACATGATCGTAAAGAAGTTTAACTTGTACCTACCACTGAAGCAATGAATTGTAGTACAAGGTAAAAATGTATTACTGCTTCACTGCTCAATAGTTCATTTCAGGGCCGCATATGTTTCAACACATCTTTGTTTTCAGCAGTGGAAATCTTTTTTGATGTTCCTTTAACAAGCCAATACTATTTTTGTTTCAGTGAGAGTAATAAATCACGATACAAATGCTGTAACTGCATCATAGAAGAACCAGAAAGAATTTGAAAATAAGAAGTCGAGGGGTAACCTGGAGCAATATTCAATATTTTGGATCAGCAAAGAATGTCTACCATGGCTAAATCAGGAGAAAAAGGAGCCATTTTGCTATTGGTAATGGTGTTAATTCGTGTTATGATGTAGTTAGGTCACTATTTTACTTTAATTTTAATCATTAGATCACACACAATCACATTCATACTTCTAAACTCTGAGCAGGATAGGGAATTCTTCTTCATTTACGATACGTATTCCAGTCATTTCTCCGGGCGCACTCAGCCTACGGCTTATTTATTGTACATCTGTATCGTTTAGAGCCAACCCAGTACACCTGCATCCCTTAAAAAGGAGCGCAGCCTTGAAACGGGCATGGATAATGTTTCTTCTGTTTCTATTAACAATTTCCCAAAAGCTTTGCATCTCTTGCGAGCCAAAGCTTCGCAGGAGCATAAAATGTACTGTCCTACTGTATTTTTGTCTCCTTCCTGAAAAATCAGCAGTCTAAGTTGCCCTGAAGCACCCCAATTGTGTTGAGATGCTTTTTCACATGGAACTTTGAGCTGAAGCTGGTGAAATGCTGCTCAAATAATCTCGGGGTCAATGGAGCTTAAAGTTATTTAACATTCGTCTTCTCAGATTAAGGGAAACCCCCGAAAAAACTTATCCGGTAAAATCATCCTAAGCGAGATAACTCGCTATCGCTTGAATGAGAAGCAGACACGCTACCCTTAACGATTAAAGTTTGTTGGCAATATGAATAGAAAAGCGAATCTTATGTTCATGTTATACATTCAAGGCCCTTTAGCCTTTTCAGGAAGCATTGCATACCTAGTAAAACCGTAATTTTCTGAATCAGAGTGGTATAAATGATATTTTCCACCTGGTATACATAGTGTATTTCAGAACTGTCCTTCTGCTAATGGTTGAAGATAGTTTTAAAGCCTATATATTATAGTACGATGTATCAAAGAGGAGGCTGTTTAGTTCCAATTTTTCAAACACTCCCAAAGCATAAAATCAAGTTTCTAAATTTTCAACTATGCTAGTGCTGTTGAATTTAAGACAGTGATGGCGAAAACGCCTGTTTTCATAAAATTAACAAATATATAATATTTCTGTACCACCTAGCTGGCGCATGAAGGAAATGGACAGTCAGAGAGAGAGAGAGAGAGAGAGAGAGATATGCAACGAGTTTCTCTCTCTCCCCCCTCAGAGTCTTGTAGAGACCTTTTTCCATTTTCCCTACATCTCCTATGTTCTCCTATTTGTATATAGTTTTTTTACTTTCTCTATACTGCTATGTATATAGTGTATAGAGAAGATATTGTACTCCACCAAAAAATTCGATACCGAGATTTCACCGGAAATATATGTTTTAGGATCCTCTGTATATAAAAAAAATATCTTCAGAAAAAGGTCCGTGTGTCTGTGAACAAATAACTCAAAAATGAAAAGTCGCTAAAATACCTAACTTGGTATTTAAGTTTAGTATCTTCCAGGGATGCGACACGAAGATTTTGAGAAAAATCCCTCCAACCCAAACTATCCTTTACATGAAACTTTTTTCGAAAATTTTGATTTTTTAAAAAATGGTTCTAACGATTTTGATTAAAATATCAAATATTAGAGATATTTACATGACAAATAAAATGTATATTTTGAATTTTCTGGGAATAGCCTCTGAAGATTACTTTATTCTCGGTCAATTTTACGGAATTTTGCATAACTGCTAAACCGTAAGATATGACAAAAACGTACCACACAACAAATGTAGAGCACTTTAAAACACACAATTTATGTTATATACTTTTTTTCGTGGAGTTGATTGTTTTTGAAATTTTCCTGTTTTTTTTTTGTTTTTTTTTGAGCTATAAAGGCATACTTTTCTCATACAGGACTTTGTGAATTCGTGTCCATTCGCAGAGCAACCAGCTTTTGACTATCACTTTAACCTATGATACCCCCTTAATTCGCTTCTACTAATAAGGAAGCAAGTAATAAGACTATTTCTGCTAATGTTTGCTCCATTAGATGAAGTAAATAGATTAATTTGTTGCAGTGATATAGAGAAGGGAACATGTGAAGGGAACACATCAGATTTTTTACTGACAAACACACAAACACCCTTATTCAAGGTGGGACTCGAACCCACGATTCTCTTGTTCAAATCATTCAATTGGAGCAGAAATTACGATTCAAAGTTTCAATGACATTGCTTATTTTCCCGATGCTGCTGAAAAGATTACGCATAGGCACTTCCCCATAGATTTTGTTTTTGGGAAGTTAATTCACCATCACAGCTTTTCTGCTGCCAGGCGGTTATTGTCTTATAGAATGCCAAAAATTCCATTAATGCCGGCAAACCTTAAAGGGTATCAACGTTACTAGCAAGTTTTCAGCTTTCGTTAACAAGCATTATTGAAATAAACGTCTTGTTGAAACAATCTTTATACTGGCTTTAAGGGTTGATGTCAATTAAAATTCTCAAAATTTTGACTTTAAAGTATTCCTTTTATTACTTCCTCTATACGAACTATATACATAGTGTATAGAGAAGGTATTGCATTGTACCCAAAAATTTGATACCGAGATTTCACCGGAAATGCATGTTTTGAGACTCGCTGAATCCGAAAAAAGCATTTTTAGAAAAATGTCCGTGTGTGTCTTTGGGCAGCATAGCTCTAAAACGAAAACCCGTTAAAGCCGAAACTTGGTATTTAAGTTTGGTATCTTCCAAGGATGCGACACGAAGATTTTGAGAAAATCACCCCAACCCAAACTACCCTTTACATGGAAAAATTTTTGAAAATTTTGATTTTCTTAAAAATGGTTCTAACGATTTTGATTAAAATATCGTATATTAAAGATATTTACCTGAAAAATAAAATGTATATCTTGAATTTTCTGGGAATAGCCTCTGAACACTACTTTAATCTGGATGAATTTTACGGAATTGTACCTAACTGCTAAACCGTAAGAGATGGGGAAAAACTTACTCCACAGAAAATGTAGCTCACGATAAAATACGCAATTTAAGTCATATACAGTTTTTTCGTGGAGTTGATCATTTTTAAGATATTACTGGTTTTTCGTTTTAGCTTTGAAAAACTTATACTTTTCCCATACAGGAATTTCTTAATTCCTGTCCATACAGCCAAAGGAACTTGAGTTACATTGCAACCAGCTTCTGGCTATCATTTCAACCTATGGCACTCCCTCATTTCATTTCTACTTACAAGAAATCAAGTAATAAGACTATTTCTGCTAATTAGCATGAAGTAAATAGAAACATATGCTTTTTAACTACAATTTGTTGCGAAGATGTAGAGAAAGTCATGTAAATGGAACACATCAGATTTTTTTTATCTGATGCTTAAGTAACATGTCTCGCCAAAATTTTATTTCGAAGTTTTATTGAATAAAGACTTAAATTTAATAAGTTTTTCTAATTACTTATCTTCTTAGTTACACAACAGTTCACCATGGACTGATTTCTTGCTACAGAAACCCAAAAAATGCATTATTACAGTTATATGGTGTAACGGTTATCGGCATCATCTTGCACTTACACCAATTGCCTGATCAAAAACCATGTTGATTCTCATATTCACCTAAAATTTGCCGTTTATTATGCGAAAGTTCTATTTTTTTCAAAATGTTTGCAACTATATTTCACAAAGTATGTGGTATATTTTGATGAAACTTCGCCACTTTAAAGCTTATGTATACATAGTTATATAATTGCATGGGAGGACATTTTCATAGTTCTTATATTTCATAAATACTAGTAATGTAAGCTATTGTAATATTTGATTTAAAATAAAATATATAAAATAAACAACCAGAGAAAAAATATCTAAAAGCAATTACTTTAATAAAATAAAACAATGTGCAAAATTTTCTATTATCTCTGAAGATTGTTTTTAGAATAAGTAATGAAATTGTAATTTTTAGTATACATATTATAAATAGACTTTATAAATAATGTGTGCTCAAGTTTATTGAAATAGGTATACGGAGAGTATAAGACTTATAGACTTCATAGGGTGTGTTAAGTAAGGAAGTTATGAATAGTAATATCCTACACTTTAACCAACATCTTTCCTTAAAATTTAAAGGTAGTTAGCCATTTTCCAGAGAGTTCAACAACTTACTCGTAATGCAAAATCTCTTTCAAATGAATCAATTTAATGGTAATCACCATGTACTGTAAAGGTATGGTATTCCACCCAACAATTCAACTCGAGACTTCACCGAAAATACAGGTATTTAAACCCTCTAAAAATAAATAAATAAATACACACATATATATAGAATTGACCGCTGTGTGGGTGTGTATGAGAGAGAGAGGGGGATGGGGAGGAACAGCACTAACTCAAAAAAGGAAAAGTCCATTAAATATCAAACTTTGATTATTTAAATACAGCATCTTCCAAGAATATGACATGAAACACTTTTTTAAAAAGCCCCCGCCTTAGAGTGCAGTGGATTTAACTATTTTATCATTACACCTTGCAGAAATATCAAGAATTATAGAAGCAGTTAGCTTTATTAGAACAAGTTTCAAACGTTGTGATTTGCTGAAAAGTGGCTAACGATTTTGATTAAAGTATATGCTTAAGACATTTTCATGAGAAATGAAATGTACCCATCTATATCTTGATCTTTCTAGGAATAGTCCTTCAACTCCTCTTCATTCTGAATTATATTTGTACAGCTTGTATACCGTAAAAGATAGATAGGCAGCGCCGTGGCCGAGTGGTTAGACCTAGATGGCCTGGGTTTAATCCCAAGTGACCGCATGCGAGATTTGTGGTGGACAAAGTGGCGCTGGGGCGGGTTTTCTCCGGGTACTCCGGTTTCCCCCACCATCTCATTCCACCGGTACTCCATCATCATTCATGTATCATCGATGTCACCGCCTGCGGTGCCATAAGTAGATAAAGCGGGCGTTAAACACTACCAAAAAAAGAAAAAGAAAGAAAAAAGAGATAGATAAAATAACGCAAAACTTGGAAGACTTGTTAAAGTACACAGTTTATATTAAATACATATTTTGTTGGTTAACCATTTTGAGATATTCTTTGTTTCAATTTTAAAATACCTATTCAATTTTAAAATTGTTATTTATGTGTTAAAATAGAGAACGGATTTCAAGGCCATCACATTGCATCAGCTGTTAAAAGAGACCTACTGTGTTACGCATTTGTAAAGGAACATGTAATAAAGTTATTACTACAAATAATTCAATTTTCGTGAAGCGGATAGAAGAATAAACATTTTAAAGAATAAGTTGTAAAAAGCTTAGAGAAAGGCATAGGCGTAACACATCAGATATTTTAAAAATTAGCTTGCTGAAACTGGCCTTGATTAGTAATGAAGTTGCTTCGTTAAATGCATATGGTGGCAACTTGGATTCACACATTTTTACTTTCTCTATACATACGTACTAAGTTCATAGTGTATAGAAAAGGTATTTTATTGCACCCAATAATTCGATACTGAGATTTCACCGGAAATAAGCTTTGAGACGTCCTCAATCTCAAAAAAGCTTGTTTAGAAAAATGTCCGTGTGTCTATCTGGCAGTGTGTGAGCGTGAGTGTGCGCGCGTGTGCGGGGGGGGGGCGGCATAGTCAAAATCCGTTAAATATCAAACTTGGTCCGTTAAATATTAAACTTGGTGTACTTAAGTTCAGTATCTTCCAAGGATGAGACAGGAGAGTTTCAAGAAAATCCCCCCACCCCCAACTACCTTTTACTGGAAATTTTTTTGGAAATGATTTTCTCAAAAATGACTATTATTAAAATATCATATATTAAAGATATTTACATGACAAATAAAACTTACATGTTAAATTTTCTGGGAATAACCTGTGAAGACATCTTTATTCTGGATGAATTTTGCATAATTAGCAAAGCGTAAGAGATAGACAAAAACTTGCTTTATAAAAAATGTAGAACACACAATTTATGTTATATGCATTTTTTCTTGGAGTTGAAGGTTTCAGACATTCCTGTTATTAGTTGCAGCTTTAAAATTCTTATAATTTTCTTATGCGCGAATTTGTAAGCTCCTATCCATACAAACAAAGGAACTTCAGAGACGTCTGCTAACCTGCAAGAAAATGGCAATAATGTTTGTCGAAACGCGTCCAGACCAACATCAAATCTAGTGGAGCAGTGTACATAATGACAGCTTCACTGCATATAACAGCTTTTATATGCGATTTCAAAAGGAACTTCAATCACACTGCAACCGACTGTTGCTGTAGCCTATGGTAACCCCTTATTGTTTCTTCTACTTACAAGGAAGAAAACAATAAATCCATTTCTGATGAGTTTTACTTTCTCTAGCCCCATAAGTACAATGTACATAGGGATACAGAAGGTATTGTAATGCACCCAAAATTTTGATACCGAAATTTCACCGGAAATATATGTTTTGGGGTCCCCTGAGTATGTGTGTCTGTGGACAACATAGCCCCAAAACAAAAAGACCGTTAAATACCAAACTTAGTATTTAGGTTTAGTATCTTCCAAGGATGCGACATGAAATTTTAAAACAAACAAAAAATCCCCCACCACAAACTACTGGAAAAAATTTCGAAAATATTGATTTTCTTAAAAACGGCTCTAACGATTTTTGATTAAAATCCCGTATATTAAAGCTATTTATGTTCGTATATGTCGAATTTTTTGGGAATAGCCTCTGAAGACCTCTTTATTCTGGATGAATTTTGCTGAATTTTGCTTAACTGCTAAACCGTAACAGATAGAGAAAAAAAGAAAACGTACTGCACAAAAAATGTACATCATGACAAAATACACAATTTTTGTTGTGGAGGTAACCGTTTTCGAGACATTCCTTGTTATTGGTTTCAATTGTGAAGTACTTAAAACTTTTCTCATTAGAAGTGTGTTTTTCTTTTGTTCTACTCCTGGCCAAGCAAAGAATTGATTTGCAATGACAATCGCATAACGATAGCTTTTAAAACATTTGACAATCACTTTAGCATAATGCATTCCATTATTCTCTTCTACTTATAAAGAACTAAGTAATAACATTCTGCTAACATTTATCTTGATTATCATAGCGTACAAAGAAGAATAATCCTTTGTAGGAGTTTTGTAGAGCAGCTGGAGAAAGTCATGTGAGTGTTGGATTAGCATGAAGTAAATAGGATAAGCTTTTTAACAATTATTTGTTGCAGAGATGTAGAGAAAGTCATGTGAATGGAACATCAGATTTTTCATTCATTCATTACTTTCTCCAGAGAGGAGAGAAGAGAAGACGGGTAACCTGCAAGTTTCCTTAAAAGGACTCCATTACCTATTCATCATATGCAGCAATAACACAAAAGCATTGATCCGTGATGAGGACTGATCTCTCTTTGCGGAAGCTGAGGAGGAGTAGCAAGCAAGCGACAGGATGCAGATTGTCGCCGTCTCCCACGATCTCTCCTCGAGGTCGAGCGTGACAGACTGGAAGGACGTGACACTGGTCTTCCATAACGAACCGATTCCTCTTGAGTGGCAGCAGGTGCCTTTTACAGCTTGCTCTCAACGGATGACAGAGCTACGGCTCAACATGTGCCTCCCCCGCCCCCCGAGTCCGCTGTGCAGAATGTCAATGTGACGCTGCTAAAATACTTTTCAGAATACCCATCCTGCACAATTTCTATGTCCACAAATGTAGAAGCTTCTGCAAGCTCCTCTAGACACACTATTTGTAAGCTTACATATACAACATTAGTTATGGGTACTGGAGCCCTGCAAAGGCCCTTTTCGTTTTTGAATTATCGTGTTCACAGACACACGGACACACACACGGACCTTTTTCTGAAAATACTTTTTTTGGATGCAGGGGCCCCTAAAACATATTTCCTGTGAAATCTCGGTATCGAATTTTTTGGTGGAGTGCAATAGCTTCTCTATACACTATGTACATAGTACGTGTAGAGAAAGTAAAAACAAAATCAAGATAGAAAAACAAGAACTACCACTGATTTCAAAAGAGGTCGGAGAAGGTTCTTCAATGCCAACCACTCTTCAATTTATATACAGACGAAATAACATCATGGAAACAACTATAGGGAGAATTCATTTAGGGACAAGAATAATAAAAACAATGGTTTTCGCAGATGGTCAAACCTTGATAGCCAAAAGAGGGGACGTACTTCAAAAATGGCATACAAGTTATGTCAAAAAGCAAAATCATAAAACCTAGAAAGATCGATAGACAAAACAAAAGCTATGGCATTTAAAAGTATTTATCCAGCTTGGTCCAAAATAGTCAGAGAAAATAAAATTATTGAACAAATATCAAAGGTTGATTTCCACGGGTGTGAAATATCACATGGATTAGAAACAGGTAATAAAAATTAAATAATTTTAACTATATAACATGTACAGAATTTTAAACAATAGAGCAAGAAGAAATTCAATAATAAAATTGCATAAAAACAATAGCTATCCCATTTATAAGATACGGTTCAGAAACATTAACAATAACATCACAACATAAAAAAATCTGAGGTGTTCCATTCACATGACTTTCTCTACATCTCTGCAATAAATTATTGTTAACAAGCTTATTAGCTTAATGCTAATCGAAAAAAAAATGGCAGAAATAGTCTTATTACTTACTACTTTGTAAGTAGAAGCGAAATAAGGGAGTGTCATAGGTTAAAGTGTTAGCCAAAACCTGGCTGCTATATTACTGAAGTTCTTTTGTTTTTATGGACAGGAGTTGATAAAGTCCTTTGTGAGAAAAGTATAATTTTTTAAAACTGAAACCAAAAACAAGGAATACCTCAAAAACGATGAAGTCCATGAAAGAAATGCATATAACATAAATTATGTGTGTTAAAGTGATTTATATTTCATATATTTTAAGTTTCCGTCCATCTCTTACGGTTTAGCAGTTATGTAAAATTCGTCCAGAATAAAGTAGTCTTCAGAGGCTATTCCCAGAAAATTCAAGATATACATTTTTGTTGTATAGTAAATATCTTTAATATATGATACTTTAATCAAAATCGTTAGAACCATTTTTAAGAAAATCAAAATTTTCGAAAAAAGTACCAAGTATAAGGTAGTGTGGGGTGGGGGGATGTTTCTCAAAATCTTCGTGTCGCATCCCTGGAACATGCTTAACTTACATACCAAGTTTGGTATTTTACCGACTTTTCGTTTTTGAGTTATCGTGTTCACGGACACACGGACACGCACGGACCTTTTTGTGAAAATTCTTTTTACGAATACAGGGGACTCTAAAACCTATATTTCCGGTGAAATCTCGGTATCGAATTTTCGGTTGGAATTTTTGTACATAGTAGTGTAGAGAAAGTAATAAGTATTCAAACGTTATAAATAAAGGTCTTCAGAAACATAACGGGATATACTAGATAAGATAAAAACAATGAAGTATGACAGCTAAAAATAGAAACATTATACAAAATAACAAAATATAGAGAAAACTGGAAACAATATTTAAACACAATGAAAGAAAAGAAAATTCCAAAAATTGCATACATTTCACTTACCAGCCACAAGGAAGAAAACCGAGAAGTCCGAAGTAATGTTGGAAGGAGCAAGATTTTAGAGCCGGAATAGGCTAATAGCCTAAACCATGTTGTAGAAAGACAATTCTTGATTTGGGATCAACAGTCGTTAAGATGTAAATTGGGCTGTCTGAGGCTAATAATCAAGCACAGGATTTCTTAAGCAACTGGCTTGAAGTTATATACACTTAAACTATATGTCAATGCAAACAAGCAACCAAAGGTCACTGGCGGGCAAGTAAACATATCTGGCGAGTATTACAACAAACGACAAGAATCTACGAGGGATTGGGTTGCTTGCAATGTCACTGCATGAATTCTAGCTGCACTTTAATTTCATCTGGCTGTAATGTTAAGAAATCCCTATAGCTCTTAATAACAGTGTTTCTAAAAGTTTGTGTGATCTTTCCACTCATCGGTAAATCCTGGAGTATAACAGTAGGCCAACCGAATGCTCTGTGACTTCAGCGAATAAGTTTTCTATCTCTCAGCTGGAAGTCCAAAACAAGCAAGACAAACAGAGTGGAGGACTAATGGGGCAAGGAAGTTCGCATCGATTAGCTTATGCAGAGTAAGAACGGTGAGGTTTGGCAATATCATGCGGCGCTAGTTGCGCGAGCAAAGGTCAACATAAGGTGCAATCCATTACCGAAAAACGGTAATCACTGTATAATAGAACCACATCGGTAGGAAGAAAGGAGTTCAAATAACATCTTTGTTCTGCTCAAATGACGAGATTTCACCAGAAATATATGTACGTTTTAGGGTCCCCAGAGTCCGAAATAATCATTTTAGAAAAAGGTCCGTCTGTGTGTACGTGTGTGTCTGGACACCATAGCTCAAAAACGAAAAGAACGTTAAATACCAAATTTGGTATTTGGGTTAGGTGTCTTCCAAGGATGTGGCACGAAGATTTTAAGAAAATCCCCACCACATCTACTTTTTACATGGAAAAATTTTCCAAATTTTTTACTTTCTCAAAACCGCTCTAACGATTTTGGTTAAAATCCAATATATTAAAGATATTTACATCCCAAATAAAGCGTATATCTTAAATTTTCCGGGAATAGCATTTGAAGTCTCCTCTATTCTGGATGAATTTTGCCGTATTTTTCTTAACTGCTAAACCGTAAGAGATAGACTAAAATGTAGTGAAAAAAATGTAGATCTTGTCAAAACACTATTTATGCCCTTTACCTCTTTTTTCTGTGGAGGCAACCGTTTCAAAGATATTGCTTGTTATTGGTTTCAATTACAAAGTACTTCAACTTTTCTCAGATGCCTGAATGTCAAATTTTTAGAAATAGATTTTTGTGCGCGTGTGTGTGTGTGTGTGTGTGTGTGTGTGTGTGTGTGTGTGTGTGTGTGTGGACAGCACAGCTCATAAACAAAAAGACCGTTAAATACCAAACTTGGTATTTAGATTTCGTATCTTCCAATAATGTGACACGAAGATTTCCAAGAAAATTACCCCCCCTCCCAAACTACCCTTTACAAGGAAAAAGCTTAAACAATTTTGTTCTTCTCAAAAACGGATATAGCGTTTTTGGTTAAAATATCGCACATTCAAGCCATTTTCATCACAAATAAAATATGGGTTCTGAAGACCTGTTAGGGATGAATTTTGCATAACCGTAAGATGTAGACAAAACTTACTACACAAAGGGTGTAAATCACCTTAAAACGCACAATTTATGCCTTACACATTTTTACTTTCTCTATACGTACTATATACATAATGTATACAGAAGGTATTGTATTGTACCCAAAAATTCGAATCCTAGATTTCACCGAAATATGTTTCGAAACCCCCTGAATCCAATATATATATATATATATGTAGAAAAATGTCTATGTGTGTGCCTGTGGGCAGCATAGCTCAAAAACGAAAATACCGTAAAATACCAAACTTTGTATTTAAATTTGGTATCGTTCAAGGATGCGACACGGGTATTTTCAAACCCACCCCAAACTACCCATTACATGGAAAAATTTCGAAAAGTTTGATATTCTTAAAAATGGCTCTTAATGATTTTGATTAAAATATCTTATATTAAAGATATTTACCTGACAAATAAAATGTATGTCTTGATTTTTCTGGGATCAGTCAAATTTGTCAACTCCTGTCCATACATACAAACAAAGGAACTTCAGTCATATAGCAACCGGCTTTTGACTATCATTTTAACCTTTGCTACTCCTTTATTTCGCTTCTACTTACAAGGAAGCAAGTAATAATACTATTTCTGCTATTTTTTTCTCGATTAGATGAAGTAAATAGAATAATTTGTTGCAGAGATGTAGAGAAACTCATGTGAATAGAACACATCAGATTTTTAATTTCTCTATACGTACTATGTGTATAGAGAACGTATTTACAATACATTAAAAATGCAATACCCATATTTTACCGGAAATACATGTTTTAGGGTATCCTGAATACAAAAAAAAAATCATTTTTAGAAAAATGTCCTTGTGTGTGTCTGTGTGTAATTCTGTGAACTTAAATACCAAACTTAGTATTTAAGTTCAGTATCTTCCAAGGACGCGACACAAAGATTTTCAAGAAAATATCCCCACCTCCAACTACCCTTTACAGGGAACTTTTCGAAAATTTTGATTTTCTCAAAAATGGATCTAACGATTTTGATTACAATATCGTATATTAAAGATATTTAGCTGAAAAATAAAATGTATATTTTGAATTTTCTGGGAATAGCCTCTAAAGTATACTTTATTCTGGATGAATCTTACGGAATTTTGCATAACTCTTAAACCGTAAGAGATGGAAAAAAATTTACCTCACAAAAAATGCAGAGCACATTAAAACACATAATTTATGCTACATACATTTTTTTCATAGAGTTGAAGTTTTTAAGATATTCAGCTTTATAAAACACACTTGTCTTATACGGAAATTAGTCAACTCCTGTCCATACATACAAACAAAGAAGCTTCAGTCACAGAGCAACCATCTCTTGACGAATACTTTAGCCTATCCTTCTTCCTTATTTCCCTTCTACTTACAAGGAAGCAGATAAGATTATTTCTGCTAATTTTTTCTCGATTAGCATGAAGTAAAGATAAGTATAAGATTTTTAACAATAATTTATTGCAGAGATGTAGAGAAAGTCAAGTGAATGGAACACATCAGAATTTATTTTCGTGCAGTTGACAGCTTTCAAGATATTCCTTGTTATTAATTTCAGTTTTAGAACACTTAAACATTTCTCATGCAGGAATTGCATAGAAACGGATTTCAATCCCATAGCAACCAAATTGACCGTTGGTTTAGTCTAGTGCATTCCCTTATTTCTCTTCTACTTACAAGGAACTATGAAATAAGACCGTCTATGCTAATCTTTGTCTCGATTAACATGAGATAGAAGAATAATCTTACTAGCAATAATTTGTTATAAAGATGTAGAGAAAGTCTTGTGAATGGAACATTATTACTCCTTCAGTTGATATGACACAGTTTTATAGAGTACTCCTTGGCATAATCATATATCTGGATTATGTAATACCAAAAGAAGGCTACAAGTAAAAACTGGGTGGAATAATGACGTAATTTACCTAGAACGCTAATGGTGACTAAGGGAAATGACAATATGATAATTAGTGTAGTCATTTTGCTGCCGTCAATAGAGCGTGTCTTGATTATAGATTGTAATTTTTGCTCCCTCTGTTTACCTCCGCGGCATTGTGTATAAAGAACAGGGGAGGGGAGGGGAGTTGTGAAATAGTTGCTTGCATTCGTAGCATTAAATGATTAGAGGAAGCAATGCAGTTACAGATCGCTTGTTACATAAACATACGTACAACTTGGAGATAATTTCGCAGATCCTCTTTGCACACGATTCTCTCTTTCTCACTGCCCCAGCAGAGAAAGAGGTGAGAACGCAACACAAAACAAGTTAATCAGAACATAACAAAAATATTATAAGTACTTAAATATTAAGCGTACATTTAGCTGATGTTCCACATGTTCAAAATATTAAAACAGCTCTGTTGCGTTCCATTCACATGCATTTCTCTACATCTGTGTAATATTGCTAAAAAGCTTATTCTATTTACTTCAAGCTAATCGAAAAAAATTAGCAGGTCTTATTACTTGTTTCTTTCTAAGTAGAAGCTAATTAAGAGTACTACAGGCTAAAGCGATACTCAATTTCTTAAAAGCTGTTGCTAATGTGATTGAAGTTCCTTTGTGTGGCGGAGTTAACAAAATCCTGTATGAGAAAATAATAAGTATTTTAAAACTAAAACTAATAAGAAGAAATGTCTCAAAAACGGCCAACTCCATCTCAAAAATGTCTTAACATAAATTGTGTTTTAACGAGGCTTGCATGTTTTTTTTAAGCAAGTTTTTTACTAGCTATAACGGTTAACCAGTTAATGCAAAATCCGGCAAAATTCATCCATAATAAAGATGTCTTCAGAGACTATTCCCAGAAAATTCAAGATATTTGATAGTAAATATCTTTAATACACAGTATTTTAATGAAAATCGTTAGCCATTTTTGATAAAATCAAAACTTTAGAAATGTTTTTCCATGTAAAGAATAGTCGGAGGTGGGGAGGGACTTTCTTAAAAATCTTCGTGCCACATTCTTGGAAGATATCAAACTTAAATATTAAGTTTGGTATTTAACGGCCAGTTTAACCATTGGATTATCCAAGAACACGGCCTATATATGTAATTGTTTCAATGATTTCTACTTGACTTACATTTTGCTTACGCTTTTGTGCATTATTAAAATGTTCCATTCTACGAATCGTATGTAAAAGAATCAATCTTGTCAAATGTCCTGCTAAAGCTCATACTTGGACTGAAGTATAATTTTAACAGATATTTTAAATTGCAAGATACTACATTACTATCTTGATAATTGTTACTAAAAATCTGATGTTACATTCACATGACTTTCTCTAGCTGCTCTTCAAACTTCTTAAAAAGATAATTCTTCTTTCTATACCATGCTAATCGAGATAAACATTAGCAGAATGTTCTTATTACTTAGTTCTTTATAAGAGGGAAACTAAAGCAATGCATTAGGCTAAAAAACTGTCATTGGAAATCGTTTCTTTCCTTGGCCAGGAGTAGAACAAAAGAAAAACGGACACTTTCTGTCTGAGAAAAGTACTTTGTAATTGAAACCAATAACAAGCAACATCTTTGAAACGGTTGCCTCCACAAGAAAAAAAAAAACCGTAAAGGGTATAAATAGTGTGTTTTGACAAGATCTACATTTTCTTCACTAAATTTTAGTCTATCTCTTACGGTCAGAAATATTGCATTCCACTCAAAAATTCGATACCGAGATTTCACCAAAAATACATGCTTTAGGGTCCCCTTGTACCCAATAAAGGCATTTCATTTATGTCCGTGCGTTTGTGCTCTGTGAACATAGCTCAAAAACGAAAAGTCGGTAAAATATTAAGTTTAATGTCTTCCAAGGATGCGACACGAATATTTTCAGAAAAATACTCCCACCCCAAGCTACCTTTTAGATGGAAAGGAAAAAATTAAAAATTTTTGCTTTTCTTAAAACTGGCTGTAACGATTTTGATTAAAATATCGTATATTTTATATATTTATATGGAAAATTAAAATGTATATTTGGAATTTTCTGGAAATTAAAGATCTCTATTTTGAATGAATTTTGCATAACTGGCAAACTGTGAGAGGTAAACAAAAATGATTACACAACAAATGTAGATCAGTTAAAACATACAGTTTATGGCATACACATTTTTTTGTGGAATTGACCATTGCTGATATATTCCTTGTTATTCATTTCAGATTTAAACTACTTAAACTTTTCTAATACGGAAAGTTGAAACGGATTCCAACTACATGGCAACCAGTTTTTAAAAGAATTGACTATCGTTTCAACTTAGTGTATACCCTTATTTACCTCTACTCGCAAGCAAGCAAGCAAGCAATTTAGAACATTTCTACTAATGTATCTCGAATATATAAAATACATAGAAGAATATGATTTTTAACAATAATTTGTTAAAAGAGAAAGTCATGTGAATGGAGCATATCAGATTTCTTTTATTGTTTCATTTATATAGCTCCCTTGAACATCTAAATTCATATCGGTGGCTTTGCATTAGAAACATCTCTTTGTAGGTTATTTATGTTGGGTTTAAATCGTTCTATTTAACTCAAAAAAAAAAACACATTCACTCTCACATATAACCTCCAGACTCTGTGGTGAATCAGGAATAATTCTGGTTAAAGAAAAATTCCCTGCCGGGAATCAAACCAGGGACTTCCATGTGAGAAGCCAGCTTCCTGACGGTCCATATCGTTGTTCTGCACTATTTATAGTTGACTTATAACAGGATATTTTTAGATTAATTTTCGTGTATTTTATTATTTCATGGTTATTCTTTTTATTAATTTTTCTATACGCACTATGTATATAGTGTATAGAGCAGGTATTGCACTCCACCAAAAAATTAGATACCGAGATTTCACCGAAAATATATGTTTTAGGGACCCTTTTATCTAAAATAAAATCATTTTCGGAAAAAGGTCCGCGTGTGTGTGTGTGTGTCCGTGAACACGGTAACTCAACTAAAAGTAGGTAAAATACTAAACTTGGTATTTAAGTTTAGTAACTTCCAGGGATGCGACACGAACTACCCTTTACATGGAACTTTTTTCGAAAAATTTTAATTTTCTCAAAAATGACTAACCATTTTGATTAAAATTTCGTTTATTAAAGATATTTACCTGACAAATACAATTTATATCTTGAATTTTCTGGGAATAGCTCTGAAGGGTAGTTTATTCTGGATGAATTTTACTTAATTTTGAATAACTGCTAAACCGTAAGAGATGTACAAAAACTTACTACACAAAAAATGTAGAGCACGTTAAAACACACAATTTATGTTATATACATTTTTTTTGTGGAGTTCGTCGTTTTTGTGGCATTTCTTATTTTTGGTTTCTGCTATGAAAAGCATACAGAAATTTGTCAACTGCTGTACATACAAACATAGGAACTTCAGTCACATAGCAACCAGCTTTTGACTATCACTTTAACCTATGCTACTTCCTTATTTCGCTTCTACTTACAAGGAAGCAAGTAATATGACCATTTCTGCTAATATTTTACCGATTAGCATGAAGTAAATAGAAGTAAAAGCTTTTTAAGAATGATTTGTTGCAGGGATATGGAGAAATTCATGTGAATGGTACACATCAGATTTTTTTCTTCTCTTTGGGAAATACTATGCTCATTTGTTTTCCTTGGGGAACAAAGACGTTGCTATAGCTCGCTTCTGTAGTGTAGGGGAGCGTATCTGCCCCACATTTGAAAGGTCCCGAGTACGAATCTCAGTTAGGCTGAATTACCTGAATATGGAGTTTTCGCTTATCTTGAGAAGATACATTTCGAATAATTTAAAACTCGATGTATTTCGATTCATTTGAACATCATTTCACCTATTTCATTTGCCGTCCGTTATGATTTATCAGGTTAAAGGATGTTAAAGTAACACCCAAGCTTGTTATACGACAATTTATGGTATGTACCTAATCATAAAATTTTCTAAAGTTCTTCTTCATTTTTTTTTTTAAATGTGCTTTTGAATTTTTTTTTCATTTCGACTACGTTTCAATTTTCATATTTGTTTACAGTTTTTCCTCTCTGACATTGTCTGGGACACTTAAGCTTAGGGGCATTGTATATCCAGTTTGAACAACCTCTATTAGCCAAATTAATGGTGACAAATTTCTCATTTTAATAGGTACGCGGAAATCACAAACTATTACTACATTTATCTGAGTTTTTGTTTTTTTACTTTCTCTATTTAGTACATAGGTAGAAAAGGTATTGCATTCCATAAAATTATACACCTGTTTTTAGAAAAAGGTTCGTGTGTGAGAGAGAACACTATAACTAAAACAAAATTCAACTACTTAACTTGATATTTAAACCGAGCATCTTCCAAGGATGCGACAAAGATTTTCAAGAAAATCCTCCCACCCAAACTACGCATGGAAAACGTTTTCAAATTTAATTTTTTTTTAAATTATAGTTCTAACGATTTTAAATAAAATACCGTATATTAAGATAATTATACAAATCAAAGGTATATCTCCAATTTTCTGGGAACAGCCTTTGGAGTCCTGTCTATTCCGAATGAATTTTGCATAACTGGTAAACAACGAAAGATAGACAAAAACTACTACACACAAAATGTAGAGCTCAAAACGCACAGTTAATGTCATACACAAATTTAGCAGTTGATCATTTCAGAGATATTCCTTGTTATTGGTTACAATTTTAAAATACTTAAACTTTTCTTATATGGAAAACTGTCAACTGTTGACTAGCCAAAGGGAACGAATTTCAATCATAACAACCAGCTTTTTAAAGAGTATTAACCTAGTGTACTCCCTTGTTTCTGTTTTAGCTTAGAAGGAACTAAGTAACAAGACCATTTATATTAATGTTTATCTCAATTAGCATGAATTATATATAAGAAAAAGATTTTTAAGAATAATTTGTTACGGAGATGCAGAGAAAGTCATGTAAATCGAACAATCAGATTTATAAAATAAAAATTGTGTTGTCAGAAAGCTATAAAAATGCGTATAAATATGAAAGAAGAAATTGTCAAAATACACATTTTGACACCTTTTATTATGATATATATCAACACGTCATGAAGTATAACATAGAAACTTATTCCGCTAAATAAAGCACCTAAAATCAAATTTCTAAATTATTTTTGAATTGTGTATTCTACTAGAATTATGCTCGGTAAATGATTTGCTTATTTTTTTTTCTAACCTTAAGTCTAATATCCAATGAAAGAATGATAAGTAAGTGAGGCATCGTATCTAATGTGCAAAGCCGACGGAAATTGTCACATGAAACATTTGAAAACATACTGCGGTCAATGACCTCACTGGGAGCTCTACGCGCTCTGTATCTTGTTTCTCTTCCGTGGTAATACAATAATTTGTAAGTACTTTAATGACGCGAGACATTACACATAATTACCTTCACTACATTCAATAACCTTTCAATGGATTCATTAATTTGAAATCAAAGGTGCGACTTTTTTACCTCTTACATCTATTAGCTAAGTTATAAAACTTACAAATTGTAAAGGGAATTACTTATGAATGAACAGCCTCGACCTAGTGTGATATAATCCGAGTCAGCCAAAGAATATTCGGTTATCCATAATAGTAACCGCTAACTTTACGTTTTACATTTCCAATGTTTCACTCATTTACATTTATTTGGTTCTAAAAGAGTAATAAATTCTTTAAGGAAAATTCTAAATGGATACAGGCTGATGTCAACGTTAGTTTTCTTCAAGAGCAATATTATTTTACATAACATGTGTATACAGGACTACTATTTATATTTTGAGCTTCAGCAGCAATAATTTGCTGCGAGTGTTTCCTCTGGAAATTTCGACATCGTTGACCGTAAGCTACCTTCAGGTTAAAAGTAGAATTTGTGTAATGAAATATAAATTGATTAATTGGATAACATTGTAAACCCCCATAAATAAAACAAAGGAATTATAAAATTTATACAAAGTATATATATTAACATTGTAATAAACCAAATGAATTAAAATAATCATTACCATGTATCCACTATTTACAGGATTATCCCTTAACCCAAACTGATTAAAAGTTCCAATTTTTAACAATATTTGTAGGAGTTAATTTAACATTTTTTCCTCAACACTTTCTTGGATTAGCATTTTGTTAGTTGTGTGTGTTATTTATAATGACTTTAAATGTGTATCTCGGCGAAAAGATGGAATTAAAATTTGACGTTGAAGCTCTATCCTTTTGCTGTAAAACGCTGATATAATGAGTTTAATCGTGGCCTCCGTTCGCTCAAGTGATGAATTCGTGAAGTCTTCCAAAATCAGTTGTGCCAGTAAACAATGATGCTGTGCAAAAACTGGCAGTGCAAGATCGTCATGCCACATATTGTGAGATAGGCAACCCTCGGCATTAGTTCCAGCAGCATACATAAAATATTGGATAATCATTTAGTCGTGAAAAAGATTGGTTCTCGTTGGATCCCACATAATTTGACACTATCTCAAAAGAATGCTCGTGTCGACTGGTGCACAAATACTGAGGAAATACAATGATCATACAGGGAAATATTTTGAGAAACAATAGAGCATAATTCTTTTTTTTTCTTTTTCTTTTTTATCCTTTAACCTGGTCATATCGGACGATAAATGAAATTCGGGAAATGATACTCAAATGATCTCGGGGTCCAAGCTTAAATTTACTCGACATTAGTCTTCTCTAGACAAGGGAAAACTACGAAAGAAACCTTATCCGAATAACTCATTTCGAATTTAGGACCTTTTGAATGTGAGGCAGACACGCTACCACCAAGCGGGCTAGAGCAATCTTAAATGGCAAATTGCTGATTTTGGTAATTATGCAGAATTTTGGCCGCTAAAACTCGAATAAAACCAAGAATGATTGATTGACTTTGTATTTCTGATGACGATTTCAAAGGTTTTATTTGTCGGAAAAGCTTGTTTTTATTTGTTTTTTTTTTTTTTTTGTTTTGTAGACAAATTCGTGTGCATGCTGGAACGGTTGTTATTTTGCGTATATAATGGATATTTACCCCAATAATTATATATAAAGCAGTATTATATAAATGGTTTTATACTGTTCTGAACATATTTCTCTGACAAGAACTACCACAATAGAAAATTAGAAACACATTTATATACACATACTAACCTTAACGGATTCGAACCGGGCCTCACGCTAAATTTGAAAACCACAGGACCCAATGTTTTTGGCGAAGGAAAAAGATTAAAATAAAATATACTTTCTCCACCATCTACAATAGTCACACTAACCGTTGAATTATTCCTATGGGTTCTCACGACGCGGTAATCCTGTCAAAAGGGACACATGACGTTCTTACATACCAATAGTTAGCGTCTTCTGCTAGCATTTATTATTCATATAATACTCATTTATATTTTATATAATATATATAATTATTTGGTTAATATCCGTCATATACGCAAAATACCAACCGTTCCAGCATGCACACGATTTCGTCTATATTAAAAACAAACAAGCAAAAAAAAAAAAAAAAAAAAAAAAACAAGCCTTTCTGACAAATAAAACCTTTGAAATCGTCATCAGAAATACAAAGTCAATCAATCACACTTAAGTTTTATTCGATTTTTAGAGAGGCCGCTACATAATAATCCTGATTTTTACTTTCTCTATACGCACTATGTACATAATGTATAGAGAAGGTATTGCACTCCACCAAAAAATTCGATACCGAAATTTCACCGGAAATATATGTTTTAGGGTCCCTTTATCTAAAAAAGGCATTTTCACAAAAAGGTCCGTGTGTGCGTGTGTGCGTGTGTGCGTGTGTGTGTGTGTGTGTGTGTGTGTGTCTGTGTGCACGGTAACTCAAAAACGAAAAGTCGGTAAAATACCAAACTTGGTATTTAAGTTTAGTATCTTCCAGGGATGGGACACGAAGATTTTGAGAAAAATCCCCCCACCCGAAACTACCCTTTACATGGAACTTTTTTCGAAAATGTTGATTTTCTAAAAAATGGCTCTAACGCTTTTGATTAAAATATCATATATTAAAGACATTTACCTGACAAATAAAATGTATATTTTGAATTTTCTGGGAATAGCCTCTGAAGACTACATTATTATGGATACATTTTACGGACTTTTAAATAACTGCTAAACCGTAAGAGATGTCAAAAACTTACTACACAAAAAATGTCGAGCACGTTAAAACACACACTTTATGTTATATATATTTTTATCATGGAGTTCATCGTTTTTGAGACATTTCTTGTTTTTTGTTTCTGCTATAAAAAACTATACTATTCTCATACAGAAATTTGTCAACTGCTATCCATACAAACAAAGGAACTTCAGTGACATAGCAACCAACGTTTGACTAACACTTCAGCCTATGGTACTCTCTTATTTCGCTTCTACTTACAAGGGAGCAAGTAATAAGACTATTTCTTTTAATTTTTTCTGATTAGAATGACGTAAATAGAAGTATAAGCTTTTAAGAATAATTTGTTGCAGGGATGTAAAAGTCATGTGAATGGAACACATCACATTTTTATTACTAGGCTCAAAATATAAATAGTGCTTCTCGTAGCCCGTTATGTAATAGCAGGACTAATTTTCAGCGCATAATTTGGCCCGAATTTTGACGCAAACTTCTGGCATTATATATATATATATATATATATATATATATATATATATATATATATATATATCAGCACAATTGGTAGAAGATATATATAGATATATATTTTCTACCAATTGTGCTGATTAAATTATCTGATTTTATCTTTTACAACCTTATATTTAACCTCAATGTAACAAAGCCAATATGATACGGATTAAGTACTTTTGTTACTCATTTATACACTTTTATGACCCTAAGCCGCATGACGTAGCCCAAGATGGAGGATCCTGGGCCGCAAAGCGAGCCCAGGAATATTTTTATAAGCAGAGTAGTGGCACATTTATTGCCGAAGGCGATGACAGGGTGTAGGCCGAGGGATCTGTGAAGCTAAACCCCAGCGGTCCCAAGTGTTCAAAACCTCGGCAATCTAGCAGGTTTGAAATCCGGGCAAGTTAATATTTTCAATTCGTTCGCCTGTGAAAGTTTTACTCGATGAAGACAAGTGCTAAAGCAGTGTATATGCAATGTACAAAAACTCATGAAGCATTTGAAATCCTACCTAACTAATGACTTCACCGACAAAATAAATTCGCATATTATGTAAATTATCACATAAACAAGCCGCTTTAACAGTTTGACACTATTATAATTATTTGCCAATTTACATGTACTATACTTTACTGTTACCAATGTTCAATTAGATAAGTTCATGACCATATATTTGTATTACATTTTGATATACATTGATCTTGTAAGAATACTGTGGTCGCTGATGACCTCTGTTATAAAGTGACCTTAAATAAATTAAGAAAAAAAAAAACGCTTGTATAAAAGTGACATTTGCTTTGGTCCTGTTAGAAAGGAGTCTTTGAACTTTGCTCCCGAGCCCATGTTTCATTTCACGCGCAAATAAAAGGTTTCATCAGAAAGTCAAAATGGGTATACCTATTTACTAGCTTTCAGGCATTAAAACCTGACTTGCAGCCAAAATTATCATAAAATGCGTAGATAAACCACAAAGACACTTAGAATTTCGGACTTTCTCCACTTGAAAAACTATTTCAAACTGTTTAAAAAGGATTGCTAATAGAAAGCAGCTCGTTTTATATCAAATATAAAGAGATTGAAAGGCAATTCTTCTGTGTTTTAACGTTTGATAACACGTAATTTATTTACATTCATAAACATATTGTTACACTTTTTAAAGCACCTAACGTCTGAAAAGTATTCTCTTGGGTCTTCGAACGTACAATGCAATTTTATATTTCTGCCAATAACGTATCCCTATTAGTAGGCGACCGATATAAGAACCTAAACATTTTATTCTTTCTTGTAGCAATTACCAAATGTAATACAAAAGCTGGAGAACGTTGGGCGTATAAAACTTCTTGAAAAATGAATTGCTTTTTCATACAAGGTGGTTCAGTATATTTAAAAATTGAAATTTCATGGAACTAGCTTTTAACTATTTACGAAATTATCGGCTGACACAAGTACAACGTACAAAACGCAGTTGTTTTCGGTGGCTTCTGTGATAGTTAAAATGTTATCGGTAATCCATTTTATTTCTTTTTTAGCTTCACATATTTAAGTAACTCTCAATTATAATTTAACTTCCTAAGTAATATACCGTTACATTTTATTTAAGGAGAGTCTTACCTTTTCAAGAAACAAGTTAAAACTTCTTCCTTTTCTTATGGTCTGCTAAAAACTGAAATTCGAATAAAACGCTTCCCGTTTCACTTCACGCTCTGTCCTTTTATATGCAACATTCAATGTCACTCCCTAGTCAGCTCATGTGTCAGGCAACCAATGGAAGAGGGAGGGAAAGTAGCTACTCATATTTTTTTTCTCCTCCCTGGGTCCGATAGTCTTTTGGTTCGTTCACCGTATAGATGGCAGTGTTTATAAATGGCTAATCAAGTGTTCCAATATAATTTACTGCTAAAATCCGCAATATTTTTGTCAAATCATCGCGTCTGACGTAGTAATAACTATTCTCTGCACTAATTTAGATGTATTAAAACAGTTTCTATTCGATGCAATAAAATCTAGATATTCTAATGTCGCTTTTAATATGAATGGCATCTCTTTTTGTTTTCTGTACGAGTACATAATAGGTGCAGAAGGAGTTGCATTTCACCCAAAAATTCCTCACCGTGATTTCACCGGAATAGATGATTTGAGGACCCCTGAATCCAATAAAAGAATGTTTACAACAATTTCCACTCGCGCACGCATGTGTGTGTGTGAAAATTCATACCTCAGACACGAAAACTCGGATAGTGAATTCAGCATCCTCGTAGGATGCTACACGGACATTTTCAAGAACGTTCCTCCACCCCCAACCTCTTATTACACGGATCATTTTTCGAAATGTTTTATTTTCTCAAAAAGGATGTCCAACAATTTTATTAAACCACCACATTGGTATATGAAAGATATTTAAAGGGCAAATAAAATGTATATTTTTAAACATTCTGGGAATAGCATGTAAGGCCTCTTCATTCGTAAAGTATTTTTTTTATAATCTCGTATAATTGCTAAATATTGCGATAGAAAAAAACGCTGTCTAAATCACACAATTAACTTCAAATAAATGTTTGTAAAATGCCACAAACATTTGCCACTTCTCAAATTTCCAATATTAATAGTTTAAATCGTTCATTCTTTGATATAATTTAAAATGCCTTCAATATTCAATTGTTTCTCGGGAATGCATTGAACCAGTAAAGAATTTTAAGGCCAGCGTATACCGTGTGATCTTAAACATTTCACTATCGCCATTCCCTTTGTATAATTAACTAAAATCCACAATGCATCTTCACATATGATACCTGTGTCTTCTTCCGTTATATCCTTGTATATGTAAATAGTATATTATTTATTACGGTTTCGGTATTTGCAGCATCCGGTACTTAAACTATGAAGATAATATATAACTATAATAAAAGAAAAAAAACTCATTGTAATGTATTGAAATATATTTATGTATAAACAAATAGGCATTAAACTTAAGAATACATCTACTACTACTACTACTACTACTACTACTACTGCTACTGCTACTCTTACTGTTTCTGCTGCAGCTGCCGCCACCGCCACCACCACCAGTACTACTACTATTACTACTAGTACTACTACTACTACTACTACTATTACTACTATTACTACTACTATTACTACTATTACTACTACTATTACTACTATTACTACTACTATTATTACTACTACTATTACTATTACTACTATTACTACTACTATTACTACTATTACTACTACTACTACTACTATTACTACTATTACTACTACTACTACTACTACTATTATTACTACTACTACTATTACTACTACTATTACTACTATTACTACTACTATTACTACTATTACTACTACTATTACTACTACTACTACTACTATTACTACTACTATTACTACTACTATTACTACTACTATTACTACTATTACTACTACTATTACTACTATTACTACTACTATTACTACTATTACTACTACTATTACTACTATTACTACTACTATTACTACTACTACTACTACTATTACTACTACTATTACTACTACTATTACTATTACTACTAAAACTACTATTACTACTACTATTACTACTATTACTACTACTACTACTACTACTATTACTACTACTATTACTACTACTATTACTACTATTACTACTATTACTACTACTATTACTACTATTACTACTACTATTACTACTACTACTACTACTATTACTACTACTATTACTACTACTATTACTACTATTACTACTATTACTACTACTATTACTACTACTATTACTACTATTACTACTACTATTACTACTATTACTACCATTATTACTACTATTACTACTACTACTATTACTACTATTACTACTACTATTACTACTATTACTACTACTATTACTACTACTATTACTACTATTACTACTACTATTACTACTACTATTACTACTATTACTACTACTATTACTACTATTACTACTACTATTACTACTATCACTACTACTATTACTACTACTATTATTACTACTACTATTACTGCTACTATTACTACTACTACTACTACTATTACTACTACTATTACTACTATTACTACTACTATTACTACTACTATTACTACTATTACTGCAACTACTACTACTACTACTACTACTATTACTACTACTATTACTACTACTATTACTACTA